>OX451738.1:1392735114-1394225118 GCA_948472305.1 Vicia faba | reverse complement strand
ATATTTTTCTTTTGATTAGGTTAGAAGGGTCAAAACCCTAATTTCTTCCCGATCTTAATTTTTCTCGCGCACTTTATTTTTATTATTTATATTGATGTAACTGCCTACAGTTTGTAATAGTTTAATTAGGACGTTTATTTCCATTTATCGCTTTATTTTCAAAGGGGTTTGTTTTTGGCTATGTAAATACCCGAAGCCTTGTAATAGCGTAGTTTAATTTCCGCATTTTAAATTCCGCAAATTATTAACTGTTAGATGCATGATATAGGGATGCATGACAAGAATGTATGATTAATTTTAAAACAGTTAGATCACCCTAAATGTGCAAAGATAAATAAACTGAAATTGAATCACTCACACATGCGCACTCCTAGGGTACACTCCCACTTGGTTGCCTTCGGTAAACGGTCATTGAGTATAGGATGCTTTAGTGGTCGTCCTTTTGTCTACACAAAGATCAAAGTCCCGATTCAGAAAAGTTGCCTCAGAATTGTTGCCTCGAATAATTGATCTAAGATAATAGGGTTGCTACTAAGACGTCCTAACATTGCTTTAGTGACCATACGTCCCTTTCGAATTGACCCTCAAAAATCCAACGATGGTGCTACATACTCACTAATAGTGGGATAATGCTGTCTAAAGGAAACGAACATAGAACGATTCTTTTTTCGAGTAGGTAGATTAGTTCTTAAGTACTTGCTCATTCCAAACAAATTTTTCAAACTTACACTCCTTTACAAACAAAGTTTTCAAAAACACTTCATTACACTCTTGAAGACAGGAGCAAGAGTTAAATCGAAGTCAAAACAAAAGATTTTCAAATCAAGCAAACACAAAGAAAACAATTTTGAAAATGATGAGCAAGTACCTAAGAGTCCATAGATAACTATGGATAGAAAGGGTGCTAATACCTTCGCTTTCTATAATCTACCCCCCGTACTCATAAATATCTCGAAAAAGTAATTTTTCTGTGCTTTTTTCCTTTCCTTGTTGGATAAAATAAAAGACGGTGGCGACTCTTGCTTACCGCGATATATTGCAAACACAAACGCAAAACACAAACCAGCATTCCTGAAAAACAGTCCCGGTTCTGGCCACCGTATCACAACGCTCATCATCTGTTCATCAAGGTTTGAAGTATCCAAGCTTAGAAGTTGACTGTGTCTCTTAATGAACATAGAAGTCTCAGAAACTCTTGAGGCTAGCTCTTTAAGTTGGGCAGGTATCTGCACAAAGTTGACTCGGATGGCATTTCTACACACGGAAGCCATGATCTGCAAAACAGAACAAATATAAATTCCCTTGGTCTTTGAAATGGTTAGTGTAATGAAGCATGAATGTCATGTTATGATGCATGATGTCATTATAAACCACATGTATAGCAAACACAAATATTACAAGCACAGTTAAATCACATCAAGCCCTTAGGTTTAAGGCTTGCATGAGGTCAAAGGTAATACCCTCTTGAAGTTAAGTTGGTTTCAAACCTGTCCTAGAAAAGTAACGGGGTTCTAGAGGATCTCAATATCACTGACCATCCTCCATCGGTTATGGTTTCATCTCACACAATCTTTTCTTGCGGCCAGAACTATTTCGAGAGTATGGTCTCAATGAGTGTAGCATAGAGTATCAACCAGTTCTCAGCTCTACACCGAGGCCGGATATCTCACTACTTTCTAATGGCCAAGTTGGGCGATTAAAGGTTCTAAGGTCAGTTGATGCTTAATGACACCACGCAGCGGCCCCCTATTCTCCTCGTTTCTCCACAAGGGATACCGGTACCAACCAATGTGCCACACCAATGTAGCTACTGCTTCAACCGTATCGGTCTACGCCGTACAGTTCCCTCACAGTCTATTGCTACTTACCTAAAAGGTATCTCCAGATCCGAGTATAGGATCTATAATAACCCCAAACAAAACCCTCAAAAATAAAGCAGACAAAGCAATCAAGAGAAGAAATTAAGATGAACTATATCCTAAGGTATACCCCACTTATATCCCTAGCAGAGTCGCCAGTTCTTTGATACAGTGGCAGAACCGACTGTTTGACGTTGGTTTGCATTTTGCGTTTTGTGTTCGTAAAATGTCGCGGTAACCAAGAGTCGCCATGAAAAGGAAAAAAGTACAGAAAAAAATCCTTTTTCGAGATGTTTCTGAGTACGGGGGGTAGATTATAGAAAGGGAAGGTGTTAGCACCCTTTCTATCCATGGTTTTCCATGGGCTCTTAGGTACTTGATCATCTTTTTAAAATTGCTTGTGTATGTGCTTTGTTTTTTAAAAGAGTTTTAACTTCGCGATAACCCTTGTATCAGTCCTCAAAGGTGTGACGAAATTGTTTTGAAAATTCGTTTGAAAAGTGTGAGTGTGCAAAGTTTTGATTTGAGCAAGTACCTACTAGCATCTACCTACTCGAAAAAGATCGTTTCTATTCTTGTTTCCTTTAGACAGCGCTATCCTACTATTGAGAAATAGGTAGCACCGTTATTGGAGTTGTAAGGGTCAATTCGAAAGGGACGTACGATCATTAAAGTAATGTTAGGACATCTTAGTAATAACCCTAGAGTCTTTATATCACATTCGAGGCAACATTTCCGAGGCAACATTTATACGGGACATTTGATCTTTTAGACAGAAGGGCAACCATTAAGACACCTTATACTTAATGATCGTTTATCGAAGGCAACCGAAGTGAGAGTATACCCTAAGAGTGATATGTGCGAGTGATTTGTTTCAGTTATTTATCTTTGCACATTAGGGTTTTCTAACCGTATTAATTTGGCATGCATTCTTTCCATACAATCCTATTAGCATACATCTAGATAGTTAAATATTTGCGAGAATTGAAAATGCAAGAAAGTAAATCTACGCTATTACAAGGCTTCGGGGAGGGGGATTAATTACATAGCCAAAAACCCGGGAAAAAGCGATAAGTAAAAGGCCTAGATTAACTATTACAAGCCATGAACATTTACAGAAATATTGGCAAAAATAATTAACACACGCGCGATGAATTAAATACGAGACAATTAGGGTTTTGACCTTTGACTAAACATATTGACGACTGATTAAAAATGTTTTTTTTGTTATGCAAGAAAATAAAGAAACAATTAAATTAAAAAAAATCCTAGTTCTAATTAATTTTAAATTAAGAAAAATAAATTAATTTATCTAAAAAACTATTTTTTGTATTTTTATTTATTTGAGAAAAAGAGAAAATAAAGTTAAATCAAGAGTTTTAACCTAATTTCTATTTGGTTTTATTTATGAAAACAAATTACAATTTCCCTAAGTTAGACTAAATTACATTAAATTAATACAATTAATTTAAATATAAATAAATAAAAAAAGTCTAATTCTAATTTTTTTTGAATTATTGATTTTATGATTTTTATGAAAAATTATTAATTTGTCAATTAAAAAGATTAAAAGAAAATTAAAAAGAATTAAAGAAAATAAATAAATAAATAAAAAGTTATAGATGGGCCTGATATCATTTAGCAATTGTGAGGGTGTGCTATTGAAATTCTGGGCCCAAACCAATCTCAGCACGTTTGACTTTGCCTGATTCAGTGCATACGTTGACTTGGGACGTATGGTGGACCTTCAAGGGAGACGCCTTGGATCTGGGCTAGAGACGTGTTTGATGGCCAGATGTTGAGGAAATATGGTGGACATCCTGATAAGCAGTGCACCTGATCACCTATGGAAAAATAATATGGACAAAGGTTAGGACCTGGGGATTGAACCCAGGTCCTCATGCCAATTCCCAGTACCTGCTTACCATCTGTGCTGCTTTGTTTATTTGTACATATAATAACAATAAAGTAATATAAGCAAAACAAAGAAATATATTCAAAAAATGCGTGAAAATTCAAACGAGCCAACCATGGATTGTCACGCCTCATCTTCTTCCCTGGCCTGTCGTTTTAGGCAACGAAACCTTTACCTACAGACAGTACTCCATAGCTAAAGACTTGTTCATCTCAAAAATTCTCAACAGGCATGATAAATCAAATGTGATGGTACCAATCAACTCGTCTTGGTCTCACGAGTATCATGGTACCTCATTCATGGCCTAATTTAACATGTAATGCAAAACCCTAAACAAGAACACAAAATCCTAGCCATGGCAGTTTTGCATATAGTCATCAAAAATGCAATTGAATAGAACGATTAGCTTGCAAACATGATGATAAACATGAGTATGGCAATCAAAAGCACTAAAGATACGTGGATTAATGAAATCAGAATCAAATTTTTGGATAAATCGTGGGAGGTCTAGAACACGATTCTTGAGGTTTCAGGTCGTGTGAATGCTTGCTACAGGTTCAGTGAGTGCCTGGGAATGTGACTTGATCCTTGGAAAAGTTTGAAACGGCCTATAGAGCAAGATCCAATCTGCACTTTTCTTTGAAAATTTGGAACTTTGTTTGACACTTTGAGGCAAGATGTGCATCTGAAAACTTGTGTTCTAGGTCTTTAGGATCCTGGCATAAGTAGTGAATCAATCTAGGGTAATAGAATTGGAAAGAATCCAAAGAATAATGGTATGGTTTTAAGAGAAAATCAAATCTTGAACAATTGCCCAAATATGGATATTTTGTGTCTATTCTTGGCTTGCACGATTTTCTCCTCATTTGACAGCACATAAGATCTTCCTTCAATGCAAAAATCATCCTTATAACACATTATATGATTTATTTAGATTTATTTGATTTTATTTGAATTTTAAATGAATAAAAATCAAAATAAATTAAACAAATAAATAAATAAATAAAGCATGGATGGTCCCATAGGTCGTGGACTATGCTAGGAATGAGATTCAATCTTGAAAAGATGGGCCCATGTAAAAAAATGCAATTTTGTTCATTGTTGACTTTGTGCATATTTTGCAAAAAAGGTCAACTTGGCAAATACATAACTCTCTCAATTTTGACCCTAGAGAGGTGTTCTTTGACTTTTTAGAAAGATTAGGATGTCCTATAAGCAACCCTTTTGGTCTCATCTCAATTAAGTCTTCCATGTTCATGTATGAATCTTTGACCCAAAAGGTGTTTTTGTTGACTTTTCAAAATGACCTATAATGTCAAAATTCATATCTTTTTGTGAGTGAATATTTTGAACTTTGGAGATGAAGATGAATTGTAGGTAATTGCATCCGATTCAAAATGAGCTTTGGATGGGTCATTTCTGATAAAGTATGAGAAAGTTATGCCTGGTCAAAGTTGAGTTGACTTTTCCTACAAAACCCTAATTTAACAACTTTTGGGTTTTGATGAATTGAGTGAAATCCTTGAGGAATAATGATCAAATCTTGATCAAATGATGGATAATACTTAAAAATGAGGATGTTGACCAAAAATATTGAAGTTTGACTGTATAGGGGCCACAATTGACTTTTGACCTAGCACAGTTGATTTCTAGGCATTTGAGCAATTGACTGAGCAAACTTCCTCTGCAAGGCTTGAAACTTGACACGGATGATCTTGAGAACATATTAGGACAATGGAAGGCATTTGGGATCATTTGGACTCAAACATCTTGATGAAAAATGAAACCCTAATTTGGGGTATACTGCCTTAGGAGAGAGTTTGTCTGGTCAACTCTTGAACTTCCTTGAGCAGTTTGAGGACCTCACATGACATTTGTTGAGAAATATGGGAGGGAAAATTTTGGGGTACAACACCAACATTCTCTCATAATAGAATGCACCTAGAGTTTTCAGAAAAATCTTTGTCATTTCTTTTTCTTCCATTGGAGGAATCACTTGGGCGGCTACCTCACGCCATCTCTGTGCATATTCTTTGAATGATTCCCTGTCCTTCTAGACCATGGCCCTGAGTTGATCACAGTCAGGCTCCATGTCCACATTGTATTTGTACTGTCTGATAAATGCTTCACCTAAGTCATTAAAAGATTGAATACTGGCACTATCCAGGCTCATGTACCATTTCAACACTGCACCGGTTAGACTGTATTGAAAGAAATGAATCAACAGGTGCTAATCATCGGTATGAGTAGACATTCTTCTTACATACATCACCAAGTGAGCACGAGGGCAAGTGTTGCCCTTGTAATTTTTGAACTCCGGTACTTTAAACTTCGCAGATATCTTCACATTAGGAACCAAACACATGTCATTCACATTCTTCCCAAACAACTCTTTTCCCCTGAGGGCCTTCAACTCTTTCTGCATTTTGTCAAACAGGTCTTGAAAATCACCCATTCTATCATAGAAACCCAAGCTTTCACTTGGTGGAGGAATAAGACGATATACATCATCATTAGCAAACAAGACCATATTCACCGAGGGCGGTACAAGATAGTGAATCTCGTTTCTAGCAACAGGGGTAACATGCACCACATGAGGTGAAGGAGCAGCAACAGCAGTCTGAGTAAGTGGAGCAATCTAAGGATCCTGATTAAAACCTTTTGACATAAAGTTTTCTGGCATCCCCCAAGGATATCACGGAGGCATACAATTCTGAACAACAGTTGGAGTAGCAGAAACAGGGACAATCAGAGCTTTAGTAGTAACCATTGTCTGTTGAGGCTGAACACTCGGTCACTGATTCTGAGCAGCCACCAGAGATTCCATCAAAGCAGTGAGATTGGCCATGCCAGCCTTTAGAGCAGAAACTTCCTCGCGTAGCTTGTGATTCTCTTGTTTTAGGTTATCCATCTTCCTTATGAAATTAGCTCGGGTATTGTACTGGTGAGACAACTTGCTTTTCGAAGTAAAGAAGCTCAGTAAGACCCCCGAATATGCATAAAAAATGCAAGAAGTATGTAAAATATGATGCATGATGTGCAATGCACATGATTCATTTTATTACTATTTCAAAGGACTTAAAGATTTATAAGCAATTTGCAAATATCAAAGTAATAACACATTTGAAATACTGAAATTTTTTATTATAATCACTTCGAAAATGGATTACAAGTTTCAATAATCCCAAGTACAAGATGAAAATAAAGTCTAAAACTCTAAGAAGCAGAGCTGATGGAGATCACTCTATACGCTGACGCTTCCCGGTAAGTCTGGCAATCTGAGCCTTCAACCTCTGGTTTTCTTCCGCATATCTGGTGGCAACCTCCTTCCAATCATCTAAATCTGGAAGTGAGCAACTAGAACCTGAATGAGGCTTAGGGGAAAATAAATCCCCTTTCCTCTCCATCGTCTCTACAGCCCGACTCTCAAGAATCTCAATCAAGTCGTCTTTCTCCGTCAAGTCTGCTTGGTAGGAAATCTCTAGATTTTGGCACTTATTCTTCCAAGCTTCCTTTTCCTGCTGCATCCTGAGTAAAGCAAGTTGTATCTCTTCCACATCATTCAATAGGGGAGGAGTGGTCTTCACAAACAAATCAGGCATATGTGCTTCTCGAGAATACGACATCTTCAACTGAATAGCTCTAGCTTTTACCCACTGAAGATAAGGCTCCAAAGAAATAACCCCCAAGGTCCCAAGTCCTTCCTACTCTTCCCGTGAATGTGACGCCAAACCTTAGCAATCTTCTCCCTAGCTTCCTTATGGCCTTCTCCCTCTTTCAAGAAGAAACTACTCAAATGAATACTATTTGGCTTATCCCTCATCGGATATCCAAGCTGTCGTCATGCAAGAACAGGGTTGTAGTTAATTCCTCCCATTGTACCAAGAAGAGGTACATTGGGGAAACTACCACAACTTTCGACAATCTCTACATCATGATAAGCTTGATAATACCAAACAATATCTGAGTGAGTAAGTGCCATAATCTTAGGAGCCCAACGGGGTTCCTTCCTGATATCCCAGAAAGCATCAGACTGAGGCAAATGAGAAGTAAACCACTGGTACAATAGAGGCATGCAGTAGATAATCAACCCCCATGATAAGAATCCCGAAGATGAATAGAGTAATAAGTATCACCCAGCAATGTAGGAACTGGGTTTCCAATAATGAAGATCCTGATGGCATTAATGTCAACAAATTTTTCCATATTAGGAAATAAGAACAACTCGTAAGCAAGTAGAGCAAAAATGGACTCAAAAGCGACTGTACTCTTCATCCTGGAAAAGTAACAAGCTTTCTCCAATAAGAACAGAGCTGGTAATCCTCTAATCCCTCCTTTTGTAGTCATGTGGGCTTCAATGTCAGACTTTCCCAAATGAATCAAAGCAGCAACCTCATGTGATTTTGGCTCCCCTTCCAAACTAGTAAAAGGAACACGATCGATAATAGGTAAACCCAGCAGATAAGAATACTCCTCTAGTGTAGGCATCACCTAATAGTCAGGGACAGTAAAGCATCAATACATCGGATTATAGAATTGGACCAAAGTCGAGAGAATACCCTCCTTCATCCTAAGCTTCATGAGAGAAATAATGGACCCATACTTCTTCCGAAAACCTGCAGAACACTCAATCTCGGGAATCAAACTCATCATCTCATCTATCTAGGGATCTTTGAAACTGTATTTTTCGGTCTTTCTTTTTCCAGAATCCATAGTCAAAAAGTACCTGAGATTTTCACAAATAGTCAACTTTTAAGTCCCTTTAAATAGAACGTCTTCAAAAGATGCTTATGAGTGCATGAATGAATGATGCAACAATCACACACAAGGTCACAAACATAAGGTTCATATGTTCAACGTCATGAGCATGAGGTCGAAGGTATTACCCATAAGGTATGGTCTAAAAGTTATCACCTGCCGAACAAGGTTCTAGAGATTCCCAGAGTCTACATCCTTCCTTCGGATATTACAAACTTCCCGATTAACTAGGTAATTAGTAATATTCTCAATAAAAACTCGTCTGAGCGTAGTATCGCGTGAAAACTACTTCCGGATTACTCCGTCATACCTTTCACACTACACCTAAAAGGCCAAGATGGGTTAGGTATTCTACAATCCTCAGTTTCAACAGGCTCCCAGGTCTAAAGCAACACGTCTTCTCGATTACTCCTTTTTTAGGATTACTCCCTAAAAGTTAACATGACTATACTCATATCTTAAGTTTTCCCAAGTCCGGATATAAGACTTATGAGAAATCACCAAGCACCCTGAAAACCAGGAATATCCAGACAAACATATATACAACATATAACATATAAGCAACAATATCACATATACAGATATAAAAAAAGATAGGCTCAACCCACTTAGGGATGGACCAACAAGAGGTCAATCTGACCCCAATGAAGTCGCCATTTTTCTGTAGTAGTAGAAATGTTTAAGACTAAGCCATTGTATTGACTAGACTTATACAGATCAAAATAAAAATTGCCAATGTGCTTTATTATTTCAAAGGAATGGGAAAAGAGCGAATAACCCAAAAGAGGGGGAAAGATTCTAGGTAAGGGGGTTGGTTATGAAAAGGGAAGGTATTAGCACCATAAACATCTATGGTACTCCGTAGGAACCTCTTTGAAAAATCTGTATATTTTGGCTATAGAATGTTGTATGTAAAATAGATTGTGGGGATGAGAAATGAAATGTTTTTTTAATGATTTTTCCACCCGCCGTGGTTGTGAACCTTTAGTGCCTACGTACCACCTTCTGTGCAATAGGGGATCATGGTACACGTAGTTCCTCTTTGAATTTTTTTTTAAATACAAGTGTGTTGGTTTACTTCATGAGACAAGACATCATCGTCATTGTCCGTGTGGAAAACATACTTACTACCTGTAGCGGTAGAAATGCTTAAGACTAAGCCATTGGATTGACTAGACTTATACAGATCAAAATAAAAATCGCCACCGCACTTTATTGTTTACAAAGGAATGGGAAAAGAGCGAGTAACCCAAAAAGAGGGGGAAAGATTCAAGGTAAGGGGGTTGGTTATGCAAAGGGAAGGTATTAACACCCTAAACATCTACGGTACTGCGCAGGAACCTCTTTGAAAAATCTGTATATTTTGGCTATAAAATGTTGTGTGTAAAATAGATGGTGAAGGTGAGAAAATAAATATATTTTTTATGATTTTTGCACCCGCCGCAGTTGCAAACCTTTAGTGCCTACGTACCACCTTTCGTGCAATAGAGGATCATGGTACACATAGTTCCTCTTTTAAAAATTTTAAAACACAAGTGTGTTGGTTAATTTTATGAGATAAGATATCATCGTCATTGTCCGTGTCGAAAACATACTTACTACTCACAATCATGAGAAAGGATAATTTGCATCATCTCAAAGTGAAGGATATGGCTTGGATTTTAAAATCAACAATGCCTCACTCAACACCCAAGTGGAAAATATCTCTCTTTACTACATATTGTAGAAGTATAGTTGTTTGAATCACTACAAGAATTATAGTTCAATCTTTTGAGAAAAGTTTAAAGATAAAAGCAAAAGTGGAAAAATGGTTTGAAATGAGATTGATTGACTTTTATTCTTCTCACAAAAAATGTCAAGGTATTATTAAATTGATTGAAGTTTATTTATGAAAATGTTTTGAAAATGCATGGACATAAGTCCAAGTTTATTATGAAAGTGGTTCAAGTTTAAAAAAGAGAAGAGTTTTCAAAAGGAGGAAGAAATTTTTTGAAATTAAAGAAGATGGAAGGAGATGAAGGGACTATCCTAAAGCATAAGGTAAAAGATAAGGACAAGAACCATCTCACCAATAAGAAGCCAATACTTGACATTATGAGTCAATATAGAATTCTCATTCTTTGGATTGAAACCAAGCAAGTAAAGATACTAGACCTCTTGAGAGAACCAAACTTCAAGTGTATTAAGTCTTCACAAAAATTGGGCAGAGTAATGGTTGTATACAGGTGAATTCCATATTACAAACAAAGTATGTAATCGCAATAACCAGCACACAAAACAAACAAATAACCCAATGTCTTGAGGTAAACCCCAAGAACTCCAGACAAAATATCAATTAAAGTCACAAGGTCTCCAACATAGGCCAAGATCTCTAATCCTAAGTCCAAGAAGTCCAAAACTCCATAATGCCAAGGATAGTAACCAAATAGTCCAAGTATCATTAAAGTTTTTTATGGTTCATGTTGATTATTAAGTGTCTTTAAAAGGAAAAGAAAAGCTTAAGTGAGCAAAATAAAAATGACATAAAAGTAAATGCTCAAGTGAGCAAAGATGAAAATAGCATGAAATGTAAATGCTAAAACTAAATGGTACATAAAGCATAAAAATAAAAGCATAAAGTAAAGTCAATTGTTAGAAATTAGTGGTTAGTTGGATGACCATCTTGAAACTTACATTTGGAACTTATTAGAGGATTGGTAGAACCAAAGCCTCCATATAAAAAGTTGCATTTGCTTTTTGTCAAGTATATCATCCATTTTGGAATCCTCAAAAGTAACATTTAATGATCAACGATGTTTAAGTGATCTGCGTTGACCAAAAGTGATGTAGATCCATTAGAGGATTGGTAGAAAAAAAGCCTTCACACAATGAATCTCAAGGTTATTGGATCAAAGAGATCAAATTAACATGCTTGGGCTTATAAACATAGGTTTGGGCCATGAATGATCATTTATTCGAATCGGGACAAAATTTAGCGCTATGTTAAGCAATCATAAGTGGACTTATGTAGAAGTTGCACCTATTTTGAGGTCGGTCAAAAGCAATTGATGTACTTCATGTTTGGATGAATGATATAGAGATCATCATCCCTTAACATGTAGTACAATTAAAAAAATAAAGGGATAAGATGGAGAGGGAGGGGAATGATAAGCTAATTTGGATTACCACCTCAAAATTCTTTCATCTTTAAATTCAACCACTCCTTTAGATGGATTAAAGCACTAAACATATCATTAATCCAAAGTACCAAAAATGAATTAAATAATTCACTCTTATGTAGATTTGAATTGATGAACATTTATCCAACTCCATCTACATCACAAAGTCCATTGAATTTAAAGAGAATTGGATATTTAAAATTGCAATCCAAACCAACAATCAAAAGGAGTGAGTAGAAAAAGCATTTTGGATCAAAGCTGCCCTAAAACAAGGCAAAAACTGCATTTTGTCCCTGTGTAAATCGATTGCACTACTGTGTAAATCGATTTACACAGTGCAATTTTCAAAAATTTGTGCAAAATTCACTTAGTGCAATCGATTGCACTGTTACAGCAATCGATTGCACGCTGTTACGTACAAGAAAACAACATTTTAAAAGGCCAAATTCTTGTTCAAACTTTCCATCAAACACCTTATGATCATGGATCCAATTGAGAATGAAAATTCCATCTAATTATGAGAAAATAACACCATTGGAATCACAAAATAATGCTCAATGAATCAAACCCAAAGATCAACAAGAGATCACATTGTGAAAGATGAATTATCCAACTTACCAAAGGTAGATCTAGAGAATTATCAAAACAACTTCAAGAATTTGCTTCAATTCAACCACAAGAATCAATTGACCAAGCTTGAATGTAGAGAATTGATAGAGAAAAAGTGTTTGGATGAAGGTTTAGCTCAAAGATTAGTAAGCTTCAATGCAAAGCTTACTAACTCTTTTGAAAATTGAGCTTTAAGTGAATTTGGTATATGGAGAGAATTAAGAGATTTTTTAGCAAGGTCGATTTGGCTATCAAAAGCTTGAAATTTGAATGAAATGAGGGCTCTATTTATAGAGTTTTAGGATTAGGATTAGTGGTAATTTGGTAATTGACTCTTGGAGCCAAAATTTGAATTAATGATAATTCTTCTTAAAAATGAAAGATTGCCACTAAAATTTGAATTAATGGTATATCTTTAAAAAAAATGAAGAAAAATTGGAGCCAAAATTTGATAAGCTTAAAATTGCTGATTTTTTCAAATTTTTGCTGTGTGTAAATCGAATGCACTATAGTGCAAATCGATTTGCACAATATATTTTTTCAAAAATTGCACAAAATGCACTATGTGAAATCGATTGCACTCTAAGAGCAATCAATTGCATAAGTGAAAAAATGAATTTTTTTTTAATTCTTTTTCTTTGCAAATAGAGATTTTAGGGAAATAATACTGGAAAACCTTATTTGTCAGATGCTTTAACTCGGTATCTACAAACACAAATATTCAAAGACAAAGACAAATATTTTTTTGTATTTTGATTAGAAGTTAGTCAACAACACATATACAAAATACACAACCAAGGTGCTTGGAGATTCTTCAAGAGAAAACTTAAAGATAGGAGATAGAAAAATAGGAAGAACCAACCCTAATGTGATCTTGTCATGATCGAGTTGATATGATATGATAGAGGAATCTTAGGGGCAAAAATTGGGGTACAATACTACCCACAATCATGAGAAAGGAGAAAGAGAAAATATCATAGCACCCCGTTCACTGACGATGAACTACTAACAATCACTGAAGGTAGCAAAAAGATAACAATCACCAACTTTCACTGAAGGTGACCTACCAACTTTCACGGAAGGTAGAGAGAAAAGAAATATCATAACATTGCCATTCACTGACAGTGAACTACCAACGTTCACTGAAGGTAGCAAAAAGATAACAATCATCGACGTTCACTGCCGATGACCTACCAACTTTCACTGAAGGTAGAGAGAAAACATATCATAGCACCGCCGTTCACTGACGATGAACTACCAACGTTCACTGAGGGTAGCAAAAATATAACAATCACCAACTTTCACTGATGGTGATCTACCAACTTTCACTGAAGGTAGAAAGAGAATATATCATAGCACCGTCGTTCACTGACAATGAACTACCAACATTCACTGAAGGTAGCAAAAAGATAACAATCACCAACTTTCACTAAAGGTGACCTACCAACTTTCACTGAAGGTAGTAAGAGAATATATCATAGCATCTTCGTTCATTGACAATGAACTATCAACGTTCACTGAAGGTAGAAAAAAGATAACAATCATCGATGTTCACTATCGATGACCTACCAAATTTCACTGAAGGTAGAGAGAAAATATATCATAGCACCGCCGTTCACTGACGATGAACTACCAACGTTCACTGAGGGTGGCAAAAAGATAACAATCATCAACGTTCACTGCCGATGACCTACCAACTTTCACTAAAGGTAGAGAGAAAATATATCATAGCACCGCCATTCACTGACGATGAACTACCAACGTTCACTGAGGGTAGCAAAAAGATAACAAGTTTTCCCCAAAATTCTGGCATTTCACCTAGAATGGGTCTCAACTTCTTCTTTAACCAAGGCACTCTGCCTGGAAAGGGTAATATATAAGCTGTCTCAAATAAAGAGACTACCGCTTGCAAAATTTTCACAATGAACTGTTTTTGTGATATCGAAAGACTTGCCATCCACTGGAGTAATCTGACAACGAACTGCAAACTATCCATTCATGGAGAAGATAGCAAAAAAGTAACGTCGACTTTTATGGGGAATACAAATTGCTCAAATAAAGAGACCTTCTACTTGTTCTTATGGAGGTGTAAAATGACTTCCTGGGGAATGAATCATGACTTCACGGGGAAGGCGGTATAACTTCCTGGGGAAAACAAAATGGCTTCCTGGGGAAATTCCAACATATTCCTGCTCAGGAGATAAAGTTCTCTCGTGCAAAATAAATGCACATTCAAACCAAGGCTCGAAGCTTGCGGAGATCAAAAGTAATAATATTGCCGAGGATCAAAGATTCAAACCAGAAATAAACTAGAATGAGACAGTCGTCCAAAATACATCATTTAGGAAATAAACTCAAGAGGGAAACCCAAATCATCCAGGAAAAGAGCTGTGCAGGAAGGCTAAAGCAAAAATCTTCTACGAGGGATATCATTGGAGAAATTGAAAGAATATACACTTTCTGCTTATGGCTTACACTCTATTGGGGAGAGGATAACACAACTCTACAAAACACGGTAATATGTCAACAAAATATTAATGAATGTGAATGAGCAATGATTTTCCAATTTTAGTTATGCATGATGTATGTATGGATGTATGAGTGTTATCATGTATATGCTGACAAAACAAACATATAATATTGGGGATAAGCAAACGAAACCAACTCGAGCGCATACAACACTCGGCCAAATCACATCCAAGGCGATCATCCCAAGAGAAAAATAAGCACCAACTGAGGAAACAAAGTCATACTTCATGGCTTAACTTTACTGGGGAGAACATAATATAGGGACGAAAGAGTACAAATACCGGGATATAACATCCTTCTCCAGGCTTCAACAGAGAATAACACTCAGACTTCAACGGGGAAATAAATGTTTTCATGTGTAGCGCTTCTACTGGAGATTGCAAAACTGATCTCGAATAAGGTAGATGGAAACCAAATCGTCAAAACATTCACTGGGGAATTCAGGCCCACTTCGAAGGAGGAAAAAACATACAGACTTCACTAAGGGAGACAATGCTTAATCATCGAGACATCTACTAGGGGCTTCATGTTGACTTCATTGGGGAGGTCAACACCACATCATCGAGGGGAAACCAAGATACGTTCTTCACTAGGGAAACCAGAGATACGTGTTCATCGAGAGTAATTATTGCACCAACTTCTCTGGGGAGAAAAGACTTCTATCAAACAAGCGAAACCTTCACTGGAGAAATCTTGGATTGAGTCTTAATATCATGCAAACTCGGAAAAGAAGAAAAATGAACCAAAACTTGACTAGGGATACTGGAGCCACAAACCCAATATAGCGAAAACATCCTGAGTAAACCTTTCAAGGGAAACGAAAACTTCTCAAAACAACTGGAGTTCGTCCATTCCTGGGATCACCACTTTTGTTTTTCTCTTGAATCACAAAATCCAAAGTAAAAATAAATTGTAAATTATTTTTGAAAAACAATTTTGTTATTTAATCTTTTCTCTTTAAAAATTATTATCAATAATAAATGGAGTCTTTGCAAGCTAAATAAAATAAGAAATACAAAGAATTGGGTAAAAGCTCAAATTTTATTGATAGAATGGTAGTCTGTGAATGGCGAGACTCCATGGATGATTACAAAGTTCAGACAATGGTAATTTATAATGGAAAAGATACAATGACCACTATCCCCTCAAACAACTTTTGAAATCCTGAGCAGCAGCTTCCGTTGAAGTATGATGAGGATCCAAGAAGATTGTTGCTTCATCGATCAAGTCTTGTCTGATGCAATTACTTTCTAAGAAAGTCCCTAACTTTTCCTAAGCTGTCCTTGTGGGTTTTCAACTTAGCGGGAAATTTCATTCTGTTTATGTCTCTAACTTTTGCCTAGACCGCCCTTTCGGGTTTTCGGCCTACTGAGACGCTCTTTTTTTCCTAAGCCTCCCTTTCGGGTTTTCAACTTAGTGAGTTGTTCTTTTATTTCTTTAGGCAAAATATTTCTTGACTGCATCAGCATTCATGGGACGTGGGAACTCCTCGCCATCCATAGTTTCAAGAATTAATGCACCTCCAGAGAAGGCTTTCTTGACAACATATGGGCCTTCAAAATTGGGAATCCACTTTCCCCTAGAATCAGCGTTAAAATACATGATCTTCCTGAGCACGAGGTCGCCTTCTATGAATTCACGAGGTTTGACCTTCTTATCAAAAGCTTTCTTCATTCTCTTCTGATATAACTGCTCATGACACAAAGTTGTCATTGTCTTCTCTTCAATCAAATTCAATTGGTCAAACCTGTTTTGGACCCATTCAGCCTCTGACAACTTGGTTTCCATTATCACACGCAAAGAGGGAATCTCAACCTCAATTGGGAGTACCGCTTCCATTCCATACACAAGGGAGAACATGTTTGCTCCTGTTGAAGTGCGTACAGATGTTCGATATCCATGCAAAGAAAAAGGGAGCATTTCATGCCAATCTTTATAAGTAACAACCATCTTCTGGATAATCATCTTGATATTCTTATTAGCAGCTTCAACAACCCCATTCATCTTTGGCCTGTACAGAGATGAGTTAAGATGGACAATCTTGAATTCTTCACAAAGTTCTAACAATCTTGAACTTCACTTGATCTTTTCCAATAGCTAGCTTGCCTTGAATGTCCCTGAATCAACCTATAGAACTCAACCTGCACAAGCTTGAAATGAAAATGGTGAACACTGTAAATGGAGTTACAGTTGGTAATGGAGGTTTGGGATAGCTTGAGTGAGTTGAATGGAAGGTGTTTGAAGCAAAATGGGGAAAAACGCACGAGCCAAATGAGCCGGGGAACTCAAGTTGCAGCACCTGCCCTGTTTTGCCAAAGAAGTGTGATTTCTGGCTATGGGGTATTTTAGGGCTCAAGCACTCATGTTTCTGGCTCAAAGGGTTGTGTGAAAGATGTTTGAAATGTTTGTGTAAGTTGATCTTGGCTGGTTTTTCAGTTGTAAGGATTTGGAAAAGTTTCTTCTTCTTGAAGCAAGAAAGTGGAAGTTGTGATTACAGGCCTGTACAAGCCATCAAATATGCTGCATACAATCCTCTTGGTCCCTACAATTTGTGGATTTGATTTGGCTTTTGAGATCTTGGCCCTATGCTCAAAGATCATGGTTTGACATAAAACACACTTTTGCAAAAATGGGAATTTGCCTTTTTCTACTTAAGGCCTAATCTTGTGTATAATATCCAAATGGCCAAAACAAAAGTTTAGACTGATGGATTTGCATTTAATTAAGGAGTGTGAAGTGGTTTATAGGCCTGCAAACTAGTACAAAGCATGTTGGTTTGAAAATGCCACTTGAGTGAACATGAATTTGCCATGGATACAAAGTGAGTTTTTGCCAACTTCAAGCATTCGATTCTCCCTAACCAAAAATGTGTTTGAGGAGTTCTTGGACAATTTGGAAATCTTGAAACTTGCTCTATAATCCATCTTTGAAATTCAACTTGATAATCCAAGTGGAACTATGTTAAAAATGGCCAAGAAGATAGGTCAAAATCCTGCCTAAATTAGGGCAAAATTTCACTAAGTTAAAAGTTTTAGGGACCCTTGTTCCAAAAATCATAACTTGAGATCCATGCTTCTTTTTAGAAAACTTTGTGAATCAAAGTTGTAGACTTTGTGGATTACTACAACTTTCATGTTGTAAGTTTTGTTTGAATCCATTTGCATCATGATGAAAATGTGGGACAAAGTTAGGAAAAATTAAGAAAATTTCATAACTTAGAAAAAGTCTAAGTTATGAAATTTTTTCAATTTCAAACCCTAATTTGCAATTTTGGGTTTCTTGATGAACAAGTTTCATAATTTGACACATCTTGATGAAAAATGAACCTTGGCACTTGATTTTGACCAAAAAGTCAAAGTTTGACTTTTCAGTGTACAGTCAAATTTTGATCAGTTGACTGGAAAATTCATCTGCCAATCCCATGCATTTGAGATCTTTTGAACTTGTTGAATAAGTCAAGATGATGACATTGAGTCCTTGAGTCCATGGTTGAATCTAATTTTCCATTGGTTAGGTCAAAAAGTCAGAAATTGCCTTTGTACAGTCAAAACCCTAAAAATGACCATTTTGCCCTTTTGGTGATCTGATCAAATTTCTAGTGGAATTATGGTCCAAACTTGATCCAATGATTCATATGAGTTCATAATGTTTATGTGGGTCAAAATTCATGAGTTTTGACTGTAAATTGGCCACAGTTGACTTTTTCCCTAATACAACTGATTTCTAGGTCAACTGTCCAATTGACTAGGCAAAAATTTGATTCAAGGCTTGAAACTTGGAATGGACAAACTTATGAGTCCAAAAAGAAGTATGAAAGTCAATTTGAGCATTGAAGGTCCAAAAATCCCTGTGCAAACTCAAACCCTAGTTTAGGTCATCAGTGCAAGGAGATGTCTTGAGCAGAGTAAACCCTAGCTTGATCTTGAGTTCCAAGAGCCTTGTGATGAGAAATGTTGATGTGATCGGTGGGAACGAGAACTGACTGTTTTGGAATGCTGGTTCGCATTTGCGTTTGTTTTTGCAAAATATCGCGGTAAGCAAGAGTCGCCACCGTCTTTTATTTTATCCAACAAGGAAAGGACAAAAGCACAGAAAAATTCCTTTTCGAGATGTTTCTCGGGTTCGGGAGGTAGATTATAGAAAGGGAAGGTGTTAGCACCCTTTCTATCTGTGGTTATCCACGGGCTCTTAGGTACTTGCTCACTATGTTTTCAAAAGTTTGCTTTTCTTTGTGTTTGTGGGTTTTGAAAAGAGTTTTGTTTTGAGGAGGGTGTAAGTGCGAAAAGTTTTGTTTTGTTTTTAAAATGAGCAAGTACTTAAGAACCTCTACCTACTTGAAAAGGAATTAAATTGTGCAAACGTCCTTTAGACAGTGCTATCCCACTATTGAGGAGTAGGTAGCACCGTCGTTGGAGTTTTCGGGTCAATTTGATTTAAGGGACGTGTGGTCACTAATGCAATGTTAGGATGCTTTAGCGGTAACCCTAATGTCTTAGATCATTTTTATCGAGGCAACCGTTTCGAGGCAACTTTGATCTTTAGACAGGAGGGCGGCCTCTAAGACTTCCTATACTTAATGACCACATTTGAGGCAACCAAGTGATATGTACCCTAGGAGTGGCATGTGCAAGTGTGTCAATTTTCAATTTATATCATCTTTGTATTTTTAGGTGTTCTACCATTTGTTTTTAGATCTTGTCATACAATCCTAGTTAGCATACATCTAAGCAGTTAATATATATACAGGAATTTAAAGTGCGGAAATTGTAAATCCTACGATATTACAAGGCTTCGGGGAGGGGGATTATTTACATGTCTAAAATTGGGGGAATAATAAGCAGTTACAATAAAATAAACGCGCGTGAATCTTAAAAATCCTAAGCATATGCTCTCTTTGTTGTTTTATTTTATTTTTTGGAAAATGCTAAATGTTCAATTAAGTCAAATTTAATTAATAAAAAAAACTGATTAAAATTAACTCTAAAGCATACCTAATATTTTTTGCATTTTTTTTGTTTATGAAAAGGATTGAATTCAAATAAATCCTAAGTCTACTGATTTTAAAATTGAAGAAAATAAGTTAAAATAATTAACTAAATTAAATCCTAATTCTAAGTTATTTATTTTTATGATTTTTATGTTGATTAAAAAAACAAACTAAAAGAAATAAACAAAAACAAAGTAAACAAAGTACAAATGGGCCAGGAAGCAAAACAAGAAAAAATATAATTCTGGAGGTTTGGGTCGAAAGAGGTGCAAGCTGTCTTTCGACCTAGTGAAGAGTCTTGATCGAAGGTGCATGAGGGGCTGCACTCTGAGGGTATTCGATCTGGACATGTCATCCTTCGATCTGGAAGTCCTGGGTCCAGTTCGAAGTTAAGCTGCTGAGCTTTGAAACTCTGAACAGGATCCTGAGAATATATTTCCTGCAAAAACGAAACACATGTTAAAGGTCCAGGGGGGATTTTACCCCCCTGGTTCGAATCTCCCCCTTTATTCGCACCTGCTGAATCTGGGTCTGGGTTTGTTTTATCCTGGGATTCGAAGGAGAAACTCAGATTGTGCCCAAGCAATGGCACAATCTCATCTCTGCGTTGTAGCTTATATGTAGCACATTAAATCATTCACAAACAGCAGTAATAATATGAATATGCAATCAAAATGAATTTAAAAATGAGTTTGAGATTAGATTTTTTTTACCAAACAGAGGTGCTTCGATCTGTATTTCTGAGGGTGGAGGTGTTCGCTGGGTGGCAGCTTTGGCTTGTGCAAGGATTGGGTATGGCTTCCTGGAAGTGCTGATGACTTTTGGCAGCGTATCTCTAAGTTCTCTATTTTTCTGTATATTTTCGTGTGTCCTTTTGCAACATTTGTGATTTCTTTATATAGAGGGGGTGGAGGGGACAGGAAGACAAAGGTTTAAATGACTTTGATTATGTGTTTGACAGCCATGAAAGAGAATTTGTAACGTTTATTATGTGTTTGAAAGCCATGAATGAGAGTTTGTAACGTTGGCTAAACACATGGGATCTTGTCCCTTTTTGAATTTTGAATGATATGTAACTGGCCTTCGAATGCTCCCTTTCGAATGGGCTGATGGCCTCCTTCGAATGCTCCCTTTCGAATGGGCTGATGGCCTCCTTCGAATGCTTCTTCGAATGGACCTTTTTGGAATTCCAATCGAAGGACACTGTTATAATGCCAATCGAAGTACTTGTCCATAATGCCAATCGAAAGGTTCCTTCAGAATAACAATCGAAGGGTCTTTTAGAATTCCAATCGAAAGCCTTGACATAATGCCAATCGAAATGCTTGTCCATAATGCCAATCGAAGAGCTTGACATAATGCCAATCGAAAGGCTCCTTCAGAACACCAATCGAAGGGTCTTTCAGAATGCCAATCGAAATGCTTGTCCATAATGCCAATCGAAGAGCTTGACAAAATGCCAATCGAAAGGCTCCTTCAGAACACCAATCGAAGGGTCTTTCAGAATGCCAATCGAAATGTACTTAAAGCACCAATCAAAAATTTTCCTTTTCCTTAGGCAAGAGTTTGTGATCAACCATGCAGGGGGAAGACTTTGGGAAACATGAGAGGGAAAATTTTGGGGTACAACAGTTGCCCCTGTTCAATCTTCTTAAACCTGAGGATGTAGATTGGCTTGCGTGCCTTTCGTGATCCGAAGGTGGAAGATGATTGAACACTAGAGTGCCCAGAAATTTTCACTCGCATGGTGTAGTATCAGCATTGTGATGTCGGAAATGGGCTTACAGATGTCATTTGTAGATTGTTGGTAGGAGGATGGGCTTATAGATGCCATCTGCAGGAGTGTCGATCGCATAAGAGATTCTTTAGCGAGAACTTGCATACCTGTTGTTGTAGAAGATTCCACTGGGGAAGTCTAACTTCGTTGAGATTTAGGAACCTGCCTGTACTTCAACTGAGAGAATGCTTCAGCTGAGTTTTAGGAATCTGTCCATATTTTAATTGGGGGGAAACATCTTCATCAAGATCTAGAAACTGTCTCGTGCCCACCGGGAGTATACCGTTGAGGTTATAGAACTTGTCCACACTATGACGGAGGAAAAACATCAAGATCTAGGAACTGACTCGTTCTCAATGGAGTATACCGTTGAGGTTATAGTACTCATCCACACTATGACGGAGGAAAACATCAAGATCTAGGAACTGACTCGTGCTCAATGGAGTATACCGTTGAGGTTATAGTACTCGTCCACACTATGACATAGGGAAACATCTTCATCAAGATCTAGGAACTGTCTCGTGCTCAATGGAGTAAACCGCTGAGGTTATAGAACTTGTCCACACTATGACGGAGGAGAACATCAAGATCTAGGAACTGACTCGTGCTCAATGGAGTATACCATTGAGGTTATAGTACTCGTCCATACTATGACGTAGGGAAACGTCTTCATTAAGATCTAGGAACTGTCTTGTGCTCAATGGAGTAAACCGCTGAGGTTATAGAACTTGTCCACACTATGACGGAGGAGAACATCAAGATCTAGGAACTGACTCGTGCTCAATGGAGTATACCGTTGAGGTTATAGTACTTGTCCACACTATGACGTAGGGAAACATCTTCATCAAGATCTTGGAACTGTCTCGTGCTCAATGGAGTAAACCGCTGAGGTTATAGAACTTGTCCACACTATGACGGAGGAGAACATCAAGATCTAGGAACTGACTCGTGCTCAATGGAGTATACCGTTGAGGTTATAGTACTCGTCCACACTATGACATAGGGAAACATCTTCATCAAGATCTAGGAACTGTCTCGTGCTCAATGGAGTAAACCGCTGAGGTTATAGAACTTGTCCACACTATGACGGAGGAGATCATCAAGATCTAGGAACTGTCTCGTGCTCAATGGAGTAAACCGCTGAGGTTATAGAACTTGTCCACACTATGAAGGAGGAGAACATCAAGATCTAGGAACTGACTCGTGCTCAATGGAGTATACCGTTGAGGTTATAGTACTCGTCCACACTATGACGTAGGGAAACATCTTCATCAAGATCTAGGAACTGTCTCGTGCTCAATGGAGTAAACCGTTGAGGTTATAGAACTTGTCCACACTATGACGGAGGAGAACATCAAGATCTAGGAACTGAATCGTGCTCAATGGAGTATACCGTTGAGGTTATAGTACTCGTCCATACTATGACATAGGGAAACATCTTCATCAAGATCTAGGAACTGTCTCGTGCTCAATGGAGTAAACTGCTGAGGTTATAGAACTTGTCCACACTATGACGGAGGAGAACATCAAGATCTAGGAACTGACTCGTGCTCAATGGAGTATACCGTTGAGGTTATAGTACTCGTCCACACTATGACATAGGGAAACATCTTCATCAAGATCTAGGAACTGTCTCGTGCTCAATGGAGTAAACCGCTGAGGTTATAGAACTTGTCCACACTATGACGGAGGAGACTGTCGAGATTGAGAACCTTATCTAAAATTCAATCGACGATAATTCAATTGAGATTTAAGAACTGGTCAGATCTTCGACTAAGATGAGAACTTTAACTATATCTTTCCTGAAAGGTAAAGGTCAGTCATATGCAATGCATAATATGGATCAGGCAATGATGTTCTCAAAATAAATGAGATTGTATTCGTATGATGCGTAATGCATGTCTCATGATGTATGGGAATGTGATGTTTTAGCTGGGGAACATAAATCCCGGAGCTGCTGGCGAATATAGTTGAGTTCTTCGTTTCCGCTGGGGATGATGAACGGAGATGATTGTGAGAATAAACCTGCAGGAGAAAATAACTCCGTTGGGGAATAAACTTGATGAAGAGATTACTCTGAGGGGAAATACTCTGTGGGGGAGAGATGTTCTGCTGATGATTTTAATGATAACTCCGTTGGGGATTCCGTTGATAAGCTCTGTTGGGGATTTTGATGATGACCTCCGCTGGGGATTGATTACCGTTGCTGGTGATATTGAACCTATTGAGGATAGAAGTCCTGCTGGGGGGAAAGAAAGAACTTTGCTGGGGATAATCTTTCCGTTGCAACTTGCTGAGGATAACCCAGTTAGACTCTTGTGAGGATAATCTTCTGAATTTGGCTGAGGAGATGCATTTGTATTCTTCAGGGGACAAGCTTCCAGGATCTACTGGGTAAGATGACTCAACTCCGCTGGGGAAGCTTTTTTAGATTGCGCTGGGGAAATGGCTCTACTGGGGGTATCTTGTATTCCTCCGGGAAACATTCTTATACTCTGTTGAGGAATATTAAGACTGTCGGGGATGCTCTTACGCTTGCTGGAGAATGTCTTTATACTCCGTTGGGGAATATTAAGACCTTCTGGGGATATCCGACCTTTTCAGGGCTGATGGTAGACCAAATCTGCTTGGGGAGAGTATTGCCGACTCGTCCGTAGTTGCAAGTTTTAGCTGAGAGAGCTATCATTACTGTCTTATCCTGCGGGGAGTGAAGGTATCTTAGCCATATTCTTCAGCTGAATATATACCTTGGTACCTGGTGGACAGAGCAACTAGACCGCTCAGACAATTCTTATTGCCCCTACTTCTGATATCACCCGTAATTTGTCTTTTGTTTCGCATGTAAATATTTATGAGCAGCAATTAATGTCAAATGCATATATCAAAAATGAACATTGGACGTTCTTTGCAAAACAAAACAAATAAAGGAAAAATAATTTGAAATTTGTTTTAAAATGATTTTGTATTAACTTTGAAGTTTGGCCTGTAAATAGGCGTTTTGTACAAGAGGCTGACGTCCTAGTAAGAGAACGCCGCCAAACAAATAGAATTTATACAATTTGTGAAAACAAAACAGCTACGTGAATAGTCCCACTAGGTTCCAGCTCTGCTATTGCCTTTATATCTTCAAGCATCTCATCACTTTGCTACTTAGTTGAAGATGAATCTGATTTACTGGTGTCGTCCGAGCCTGATAGTTGATATCGAAGTCCGGATGCGAGGTGATCCAATGAGACATAGTGTTACGCTTTAATCCCTAACTTTTGCCTGGACCGCCCTTTCGGGTTTTCAGTCCACCGGGATACCCATTTTTGCCTAAGCCGCCTTTTCAGGTTTTCGACTTGCCGGGTGTACAGATTTTTTTATTTTCATCCCTTATTTTTGCCTGAACCCTTTTGGTTCGCCGGGAAGCCCTTATTTTTGCCTAGGCCAGTCAACCTAGCGGGTCTTTGATTATGCGTAGTATCTTTTTACTATGTCTGCATTGACGGGGTGAGGAAGGTCGTCACCATCCATGGTGGTCAGAATCATCGCTCCTTCTGAGAAGATGTTTTTAACCACAAATGGCCCTTCGTAAGTAGGGGTCCATTTGCCCCTGGGATCACCTTGAGGTAGAATGATGCGCTTGATTACCAGGTCCCCAACTTGATACTCTTGTCGTTTGACTTTCTTGTTAAATGCCTTGATCATTCGTTTTTGGTACGTCTGACCATGAAAAATAGCAGTAAGTCTCTTTTCGTCGATTAGATTCAATTGATCAAGCCGGGTCTGAATCCAGTCGTCTTCGCTCAAACCTGCATCCTTCATGATCCGAAGAGAGGGTATCTGAACTTCAATGGGCAAGACTGCCTCCATGCCATAAACCAAGGAATAGGGTGTTGCCCCTGTTGACGTCCGTGCCGAGGTACGGTACCCATGAAGAGAAAATGGTAACATCTCGTGCTAGTCTTTGTATGTCACTGTCATCTTCTGCACAATCTTCTTAATGTTCTTATTTGCTGCTTCAACAGCCCCATTCATCTTCCGCCGGTAGGGAGAAGAGTTATGATGTTGTATCTTGAATTGCTCGCAGAGCTCAGTGATCATTTTGTTGTTAAGATTGGTACCATTGTTTGTAATGATCCTTTCTGGTACACCGTATCGACAGATCAGGTTGTGCCGAATGAACTATGCCACGACGTTCTTGGTTACCGTAGCAAAGGAAGCTGCTTCAACCCACTTTGTAAAGTAATCAATCACTACCAGGATGAAACGATGCCCGTTGGATGCCGTAGGTCTGATCTCGCCGATCATATCAATGCCCCACATTGCAAAAGGCCAAGGTGTTGTCAAGACATTTAGAGGAACTGGAGGTATGTGCACCTTATCAGCATAAACCTGGCACTTGTGACATGTCTAAGAATGCTGATGACAGTCGGCTTCCATTGTGGACCAGTAGTATCCTGCCCGAAGGATTTTCTTTGCCATGGTATGTCCACTGGAATGAGTTCCGAAAGTACCTTCATGCATCTCTGCCATGATCCTTTCTGCTTCAATCTTATCCACACAACGTAGTAAGGTTGAATCATGATTACGTTTGTAAAGAATCCCATTGCTGATGAAGAACTTTGCCGCGAACCTTCTCAGAAACTTCTTGTCATTAACAGATGCACCCTCGGGGTATTCTTGAGCTTCAAGGTACCTCTTCACTTCATGATACCAAGGTTTTTCTGTTACCTCTTCGGTCTCAAGATCACAGCAATGTGCAGGTTCATCCAATTTCCAAATAATGATCCGGGGAGCCTCATTGTCCCACTTGACTTTAAACATAGAAGACATCGTAGCTAACGCGTCCGCCAACTGATTCTCCTCTCTTGGGAAGTGTTCAAAGGTTATCTCCTCGAAATGGGGAAGCAACGTCAATACATACTCCTTGTAAGGAATAAGATTTGGGTGTTTCGTATCCCACTCTCCTTTGATCTGACTGATCATGAGAGCGGAATCTCTGAAGACACTCAAAAAATTAATCCTTAGGTCAATTGCAGCTCGCAGACCCATAATGCATGCTTCATACTCCGCCATGTTGTTGGTGCAGTTGAAACACAGTCGGGCGGTAAATGGAGTATGAGAGCCTTTAGGAGATATGATTACAGCGCCAATGCCATTACCTAAAGCGTTTGAAGCTCCATCAAAGTGCATAGACCATAGGGATCCTTCCTCAGGTCCTTCATCCGGTCCAGGTGGTTGACAATCAGTTATCAACATGATATTCTCGTCTGGGAATTCAAAGTTCATACACTGGTAATTATCCACTGCCTGATGTGCCAAATGGTCTGCCAATACACTTCCCTTGATTACTTTTTAAGTTGTGTACTGGATGTCATACTCAGTCAAGATCATTTGCCATCTTGCTATTCTTCCGGACAAGGCAGGCTTTTCGATTGGATCCATCTTTGAAATCAACAAAGTAGTGTGAGTCAACATATACTGTCTCAGCCGGCGAGCAGCCCATGCCAAAGTGCAGCAAGCTTTCTCGAGCAGTGAGTATCGGGTCTCACAGTCGGTAAACTGTTTTCTAAGGTAATAAATAGCATGCTCTTTTCGGCCAGACTCGTCATGCTGACCCAGCACACACCCCATTGAGTTGTCAAGTACTGTCAAGTATAAGATTAGAGGTCTCCCTTCAACTGGTGGCATAAGAATAGGTGGCTCCTGGAGGTACTCTTTGATTCTTTCGAAAGCAGCCTGACATTCATCGTTCCAACATACCACTTGATCTTTCTTCAGTAGTTTGAAGATTGGCTCACAAGTAGCAGTTAGGTGCGAGATGAATCGGGCAATGTAGTTCAGACGTCCTAGAAAGCCTCTGACCTCTTTCTCTGTCTTGGGAGCTGGCATCTCTTGTATGGCTTTCACTTTGGCATGGTCCACTTGAATACCTTTTTCGCTCACGACGAAACCTAGCAGTTTTCCAGACCGTACCCCGAAGGTGCATTTGTTTGGGTTCAATCTCAGCTTATATAACTTCAACCTGTCAAACAACTTCTGTAGATGGTCAAGGTGTTCCTCCTCAGTTTGGGACCTCGCAATCATATCGTCGACGTATACTTCAATCTCATGATGGATCATGTCATGAAATAAAGCAACCATGGCACGCTGATATGTTGCCCCAGCATTCTTCAACCCAAAAGGCATGACCTTGTAAGAAAAGGTACCCCACTGCGTAACGAAAGTGGTCTTTTCCATGTCTCCAGGAGCCATCTTGATTTGATTATAACCGGAGAAACCATCCATAAAGGAGAATACCTTGTGCTGAGCAGTATTGTCAACCAGAACGTCAATGTGAGGTAGAGGGAAGTCATCCTTAGGGCTTGCCCTATTCAAATCCCTGTAGTCAACACACATTCGGACCTTACCATCCTTCTTCGGTACCGGAACCACATTGGCAACCCACTGAGGGTAAGAAGTTACTTCTAGAAAACCGGCGTCAAACTGTTTCATAACTTCGGCCTTGATTTTCTCGGACATCTCTGGACGCATACGGCGAACCTTCTGTTTTACTGGAGGACAGTCTTCCTTCGTAGGTAGGCGGTGAACCACAATGTCGGTATCCAACCCAGGCATATCTTCGTAAGACCAGCCAAAGATTTCCACGTAGTCATGCAGCATCTGAATCAACCGTTGTTTCACACTAAGCTCCATATTTTCACCGATCTTGACTTCCTTTTTGTCTGTCTCAGTACCCAGATTCACTGTTTCTACTAGCTCTTCATGTGGCTGAATGGCCCTCTCTTCCTGGAGTAGCAGTCTTGCAAGCTCACCAGGCACTTCGCAATCATCTTCACCTTCGTCTTCGACTAAGTTGATCAAATTTTCGAAGTCATAACTGGCAGTAGCAAAGTCGTTACCAGTGAGATCCATAGTGGATTGGGACCTGTATATGTGAGTGTGTGTAAAATAGTTGTTTTGCAATATGTAATAAAGAAAGACAAGGCGCACAAAATTTGAAATGCGAAAATGTCCAATGCTTTCATTAATGATATATGAAAATGGCATACAAAAACCCTCACAAATGAAGCCACGGTGCCCCGGGTAAGACACCGGGCCATAAAGTTTCAAAACATTGTCTGTTACAAATTCGAAACAAAAAGTTCATTACTGAGTAATAAAAGTAATAGGGATGAAATCCTTTGCTGTCCAGTTGTTTGGTCCTCCGTTGGTCGTAGGATAGATCCAGCTGTCGAATTTAGACTCCTCCACGTCATCTTCGATGGCATTTACTCCCGAGTTGCTGATGAACACAGGAGGTCTTCCAATCCTTGCACTTCGAACAGCCCTCTAAGCTTCTGCAGTGAGACCTAAACCGAACTTGTTAGTCTTCTGAGTGAAATCAGGAAGTCGGCCCTAGTTTGCATACTCACCCTTCTCAATAACAGCCCGAGCATCCTTTAAGGAAGCCATCTTCATGGGAGAATCTTCCATCACAGTCTCAGTTGACGCCAGTGTCTGAGGAACCTCTTCAAAGTGCTGAAATGGGGTCTCAATGAACTCCCCATCCATCTCTACGTACCGGAACGAGTTGAGGTGGCTGACCATGTACTCCTCCTCCCCTTGTACTGTCACAATCTTCCCTTTGACCGGGTACTTCAACTTCTAGTGGAGCGTTGAGGTTACGGCTCCAGCTTTGTGGATCCACGGATGACCCAACAAACAAGAATAGGATGGCCGAATGTCCATCACGTAGAATGTAGAATTGAAGACCTGAGAACCAACTTTGATTGGAATATTAACCTCACCATGCACCATCCTCTTAGACCCATCAAAGGCCCGGACAACAATGTTACTCGGCTTTAGCTCCAAACCCTCGCAATCCAGCCTGTCTAGAGCTTTCTTGGGAAAGACGTTCAACGAGGAACCAGTGTCAACCAACACATGTGCAAGAGTAGTTCCCCTGCATTCAATGGAGACATGCAGGGCATCATTATGGTTCTTCCCTTTAGCATTTAGATCAGCGTCGGAGAAACCCAAACCATTATAAGTAGTTAAATTGGCCACACAATCGGTAAATTGATCAGCTGACGTCTCTTGTGGCACGTGGCCGTCTTTAGGAAGGTAATCAGAGCCTTGGCATGGGCCTCTGAACACAACAGCAGTGATAACATAGAAATCTTGGATGGGGTTTTCCCCAGTTGCTCAACTACATTATAATCACTCTTCTTAATAATCTTCAGAATCTCTTTCATCTCCTGTTTGGAAGCTTCAACAGTGATTGTCTTTGGCGCCTCCGTCTGGGCAGGCATATCAATGGTGACCCCTTTTCCCCGAGCGTTAGATGACTCGGCGACAGGGGTAGGAACAGGGACTTGATCAGGAATGGAAGCAGGTACACTTGCAGGCTTAATGACAACAGGTCTTCGGACAACTGGTGGAGCAATATCAGGTGAGAAAAGTCTACCGCTGCGGGTGACTTTAGTAGTTCCTGTAACGTTGATGAGGCCGTTATCAACAACGAACTCTTGCTTAACTCCAAGAACATAAACATCTGCCCCATAGTGCCAAGGAACAGCTTTGTCAGATGTATAGGGGATGGGCCCCGGAACAGTGATGATTATAGGTGCGGTCTTCGGAACAGATGTAATTCTAACAAGCGTCCTCGAGGGAGCCTTGGAAGAATTGTCGAAAATGGTAATGATGAAAACTTCTTCATAATGAACAGATGGAACAGCAGTCTTTTCAAACAGGATCTCCTTGCTATCCATCAGGTTTTGGATACCTGACTTCAAAGATGGGCAACCAGTAGGTAAACCAGAGCACAAATGGCAACCTTCACCATAGCCCGGAAGTAAACCGGCTAGCAACAGGTTCCTCTTGACAGTCATCAGAGGGGTAACAATATCATCCACAGACAATACAAACAAGTCTTCCTCTACATCATTCACTCCATGCCTGGGCATGGGAGCAGTTACAACATTAGGCCTCTCGTGCGCCTCGAACTCAATCTCCTTTGCATAAATTAAGTCTTGCACCTTGTTCTTCAAAACCCAACAATCGTCTGTATTATGCCCCGGGCTATCAGAGTGAAAATCGCATCGGGCATTAGGGTTATACCTTGGTGACATTGTATTTGGATTCTTTGGAGCTTCTTTTAGGGTCACCAGATTGGTCTTCAGCAATTGTGGCAGAATCTGAGACAAAGTCATGTTGAGACGAGTGAATTGCCTTCGAGGTCTCTCGTCCCTTTGTTGGTTGTAATGTTGAGGAGCACCGACGGGTTTTGAGATAACAACCGCATTGACAGCTTGGCGGTGTTCAGGTCTGTTTTGTCTTCTTGAACTGTAGATAACACTGGACTCTTTCTTAAACAGTCTTTTCTCGGTGCTCGATGGGGCACCCTTCTGTATCTTCCCAGCCTTAATGCCAGCTTCAATCCTCTCACCAGTCAAGATAAGGTCTGTAAACCCGGCTGAAGAGCTTCCAATTAAATGGTTAAAGAATGGACCGGATAGGGTCCCCAAAAACATATCAACAAGCTCACGATCAGCTAAAGGTGGTTGCACCCTTTCGGCAAGGTCTCTCCATTTTTGAGCATACTCTTTAAATCCTTCACCCGTCCCTATTGACATACCCTAGAGTTGGGTACGCGTAGGAGCGAGGTCGGAATTATACTAATAATGCCTAAAGAATGCAGTAGCCAAATCCTCCCAACTGCGGATACTGGCTCCGTCCAACTAATAGAACCACTCAAGCTGAGTCCCTGAGAGACTGTCTTGAAAGAAATGGATCCATAAGTTCTTCTCAGTAGTGTAAGGTTGGATGTTCCTCACATATAACCGGAGGTGCAGCTTTGGACAGGAAGCTCCGTCATACTTGGCAAAGGCATGTGCCTTGAACTTATGGGGAATCACCACCCCAGACGATAGACCTAGATCTCTGAAGTCCAGACCGGGCACCTTATGTACTTCCATAGCGTTCAAACGGTCTTCCAGCTGTTTGTACTTATCCTCAGTAGGAGGATACTGTTCTTCATCATAGTCTGTCTCGTTGCCGGAGACCATAGGGCTATGAGCCCTCCTTTCTTGTGGACTGTCTTTCTCTCCAGACGGGGTGGCCAGATCAATTTCATTCTGCAGCCCGTTTCCAAACCTGCGTCCGGTGTTGAACATATGGTCCTCTTCTTCTTCTTCTTCCTCTCTTTCAGAATCAAGGTCTTCAAGTCCTGCTGACCCTTAGTTAGGCTCATGACCAACTCTTGAAATTGGGCATTTTGGGCCTGGAGGGCCTTGATAGCTTGCTCAGTGGAAGGTTCAGCAGACATGATGATTGCTGAAATAAATAGCGAAGAAGATAAGAGACCTGTAAAAGGGTACCTGTTATGCATATGATGAATGGTATGCTATTTATGTGATGCATTCAAGGGTTCAAAAATTCAAATTTGTTGCAGACAAAAAGAACACACGTCATACTAAGAAGAAATTTGTTAGTACATAAGTGCCCCATGGGCGAAATATTACAAAATTCTTAATGTAAAAAGACATTGCGCATCCTTTTTGGAGCGATGTAAGTGTTGAGGGTCTCCTCCTCGTGAAGTCGGCGGGTAAGCTCCAAAACCTTCTTTTCACTGGCATAGAAGCTGGCTTCAAAAGTATTCCGCTCTTCCTTGAGTTGGATCCAACTCTTTTGCATTTCTTCCCATGATGTTGGCATGTCAGGATGTAGGATAGCGTATGGAATCTCTCCTTCCATAACAGGCTCTTTGATCAAGGGGAGAATGTGAGGATATGGCATCATAAGATTCTGGGAGCGGGTTCGTACCCACTTGAGGTAAGGCTCAAGGGGGATGGAATTCTTGTGCCCTAGTGTCTTACTATCCACCTTATTAGGCATCCTCCAAGCTCTGATGAACCTTTGTCAAAGTCCTTGCGTATCGTTGTCGAAGTCAAAAACTAGGTCAGGAATCAGCATGTCATGAGGGCCATCCCTCTGAGCATATCCAAATTGTCTCAAAGCTAAACAGGGGTTGTAGGTAATGCCTCCCCTAATTCCAAGTAATGGAACATTAGGAAATTCTCCTCAACGATCAATGATGGTGACATTTTCTCTGGACCGAGAACACCAATGTACATCAGAATGTGTGAGGGTCATCAATCGTTGTGACCACCTTAAACCCTGCTCATTCTTCAAAACTCATTGTGGAAGGTGAGAAATAAACCACCTTGCTAGGAGAGGAGTACAACTCATTAGGACACCTCTTTTCCTCATTGTTCGTGTGTAAAATGAGTGGAGGATGTCCCCAAGTAATGTAGGTATGGGATTCCTGGATATGAAAATCTTGACAGCATTCACATCTATAAGTTAATCTAGATTTGGGAATAAAACCAACCCGTAGATAAGGAGTTCCACAATCTCTTCAAAGGCTTGTAGCTCAAGAGAATTCTAGCATTCTCGTGCCTTCTCAAACAGAAACTTTGCCAAGAATCCTTTGATACCACTTTTGGTTTCCCAATTCCCCTTGATATCGGATGGTTGCAAGCGTAATGCTTGAGAAACATCTTCAAGTTTTGGTTCCTTTTTCGTACCGTTGTAGGGTAGTTGACCAAGAATAGGAATTCTCAGGAGTTGAGAAAATTCCTCCAAAGTAGGCACCAATTGATAATCAGGGAATGTGAAACAATGGTATAGGGGGTCAAAGAACTGGAAGAGAACTTTCATCATGTCTTCTTCAATGTTGGTGTTGACCAAGCTGAGGAGTCTACCATGTCTTTCACTGAAGACAGAATTCTCGGGAATCCTGGATGTAAGCTCCTTGAGTTGAAGAGGGATCCTTACAAGATTGACTTGAATTGTTTTCCTACGGAGAGACTCTATGTCCTGTAAAACAAGAACAAAGATGAAGATCTAAACCCTTGAAATGGTTAGCAGATGCATATGATGCTTTATGATGTATGCAAAAACACATGTACAAACAAGTCACACAAAAACCCTAGTTTCAGTCTTGCAGGAGGTTTCATAGGTAAGTACCCTCTTGAGTTTAGTTGGCTCAAAACCTGTCCTATAAATAGTAACCGGGTTCTAAGGAACTCAATATCATTAGATTGTTTTCTATGTTCATCGTTTCGGTTTAGCCACTTAACTGGCGACCAAAATATTCCAAGAAAACAATCCTCAATGAGTGTAGTATCGAGTATCTACCAACTTCGGACTGCACCAAAGTCGGTCATCTCACTACCCCTAAAAAAGGCCAAGATGGTCAAGTAAGGTTCTAGGTCATTAGTGCTTAGTGACATCACTCAGCGGCCCCGTATTCTCTTTGATTGACTCAAAGGCTACTGGTACTCACAAATATGTCGCACTAATATAGCTATTGCTTCAACCGTGTCGGTATACCCTGCACAGTTTCCACAACGTATTGCTATCTATGAATGTTTCCCAAATCCGGGTGGAGGATTTATAGAACTCCGATACAAGCCCACAAAATTAAAAGCATACAAAGTAATACAAATGAAAACACAAGTGATCTAGTCCTAAGGTACACCTCACTTATATAAATCCCCAGCAGAGTCGCCAGTTCTGTGATCGGTGGGAACGAGAATTGACTGTTTTGGAATGCTGGTTCGCGTTTGCATTTTTTTTCGCAAAATGTCGCAGTAAGCAAGAGTCGCCACCGTCTTTTATTTTATCCAACAAGGAAAGGACAAAAGCACAGAAAAATTCCTTTTCGAGATGTTTCTCGGGTTCGGGAGGTAGATTATAGAAAGGGAAGGTGTTAGCACCCTTTCTATCTGTGGTTATCCACGGGCTCTTAGGTACTTGCTCACTATGTTTTCAAAAGTTTTCTTTTCTTTGTGTTTGTGGGTTTTGAAAAGAGTTTTGTTTTGAGGAGAGTGTAAGTGCGAAAAGTTTTGTTTTGTTTTTAAAATGAGCAAGTACTTAAGAACCTCTACCTACTTGAAAAGGAATTAAATTGTACAAACGTCCTTTAGACAGTGCTATCCCACTATTGAGGAGTAGGTAGCACCGTCGTTGGAGTTTTTGGGTCAATTCGATTTAAGGGAAGTGTGGTCACTAAAGCAATGTTAGGATGCTTTAACGGTAACCCTAATGTCTTAGATCATTTTTATCGAGGCAACCGTTTCGAGGAAACTTTGATCTTTAGACAGGAGGGCGACCTCTAAGACTTCCTATACTTAATAACCACATTTGAGGCAACCAAGTGAGGTGTACCCTAGGAGTGGCATGTGCAAGTGTGTCAATTTTCAATTTATATCATCTTTGTATTTTTAGGTGTTCTACCATTTGTTTTTAGATCTTGTCATACAATCCTAGTTAGCATACATCTAAGTAGTTAATATATATGCAGGAATTTAAAGTGCGGAAATTGTAAATCCTACGCTATTACAAGGCTTCAGGGAGGGGGATTATTTACATGTCCAAAATTGGGGGAATAATAAGCAGTTACAATAAAATAAACGCGCGCGAATCTTAAAAATCCTAAGCATATGATCTTTTTGTTGTTTTATTTTATTTTTGGGAAAATGCTAAATGTTCAATTAAGTCAAATTTAATTAATAAAAAAATGATTAAAATTAACTCTAAAGCATACCTAATATTTTTTACATTTTTGTGTTTATGAAAAGGATTGAATTCAAATAAATCCTAAGTCTACTGATTTTAAAATTAAAGAAAATAAGTTAAAATAATTAACTAAATTAAATCCTAATTCTAAGTTATTTATTTTTATGATTTTTATGTTGATTAAAAAAACTAAAAGAAATAAACAAAAACAAAGTAAACATAGTACAAATGGGCCAGGTAGCAAAACAAGAAAAAAATATAATTCTGGAGGTCTGGGTCGAAAGAGGTGCAGGCTGTCTTTCGACCCAGTGAAGAGTCTTGATCGAAGGTGCATTAGGGGCTGCACTCTGAGGATATTCGATCTGGACATGTCATCCTTCGATCGGGAAGTCCTGGGTCTAGTTCGAAGCTAAGCTGCTGAGCTTCGAAACTCTGAACAGGATCCTGAGAATATATTTCCTGCAAAAACGAAACACATGTTAAAGGTCCAGGGGGGATTTTACCCCCCTGGTTCGAATCTCCCCCTTTATTCGCACCTGCTGAATCTGGGTCTGGGTTTTTTTTATCCTGGGATTCGAAGGAGAAACTCAGATTATGCCCAAGCAATGGCATAATCTCATCTCTGTGTTGTAGCTTATATGTAGCACATTAAATCATTCACAAACAGCAGTAATAATATGAATATGCAATCAAAATGAATTTAAAAATGAGTTTGAGATTAGATTTTTTTTACCAAACAGAGGTGCTTCGATCTGTAGTTCTGAGGGTGGAGGTGTTCGCTGGGTGGCAGCTTTGGCTTGTGCAAGGATTGGATATGGCTTCCTGGAAGTGCTGATGACTTTTGGCAGCGTATCTCTAAGTTCTCTATTTTTCTGTATATTCTCGTGTGTCCTTTTGCAACATTTGTGATTTCTTTATATAGAGGGGGTGGAGGGGACAGGAAGACAAAGGTTTAAATGACTTTGATTATGTGTTTGACAGCCATGAATGAGAATTTGTAACGTTGATTATGTGTTTGAAAGCCATGAATGAGAGTTTGTAACGTTGGCTAAACACATGGGATCTTGTCCCTTTTTGAATTTTGAATGATATGTAACTGGCCTTCGAATGCTCCCTTTCGAATGGGTTGATGGCCTCCTTCGAATGCTCCCTTTCGAATGGGCTGATGGTCTCCTTCGAATGCTTCTTCGAATGAACCTTTTTGGAATTCCAATCGAAGGACACTGTTATAATGCCAATCGAAGTACTTGTCCATAATGCCAATCGAAAGGCTCCTTTAGAATACCAATCGAAGGGTCTTTCAGAATGCCAATCGAAAGCTTTGACATAATGCCAATCGAAATGCTTGTCCATAATGTCAATCGAAGAGCTTGACTGAATGCCAATCGAAAGGCTCCTTCAGAACACCAATCGAAGGGTCTTTCAGAATGCCAATCGAAATGCTTGTTCATAATGCCAATCGAAGAGCTTGACAGAATGCCAATCGAAAGGCTCCTTCAGAACACCAATCGAAGGGTCTTTCAGAATGCCAATCGAAATGTACTTAAAGCACCAATCAAAAATTTTCCTTTTCCTTAGGCAAGAGTTTGTGATCAACCATGTAGGGGGAAGACTTTGGGAAACATGAGAGGGCAAATTTTGGGGTACAACAGTTGATAAAATGAGAGGGAAAATTTTGGGGTACAACAGTTGCCCCTGTTCAATCTTCTTGAACCTGAAGAGTTAGATTGGCAAGTTTGCCTGTCGTGACTCGAAGGTAAAAGAGGATTGGACACTAGAGTGCCCGTAAATTTGCACTCGTCAACAATGTAGCTGAGGGAATGGGCTTAAAGATGCCATTTGGAGATGGTAGAATTTTGCTGGAGATGGGCTTAGAGATGCCATCCAAAATTTGTTTGTTGAAAAACAGTAGAATGAACATCAGAATGGTATCCGTATTTGGAACGTATCTGAGTTGTATCTGGAGACTAGGTTTGTATGAGCAAAGGAATGGTGTCTGTGTCTAGAGCATATCTGAGTTGTAACTATATTTGATTCTTGAATGAATATCAGAATGACTGCCGTGTCTGGAGTGTATCTGTATTCTGAATGGGTGACAGAGAAACATCTGTGTATGGAGCATCTATGTGCTGGGGATAAATTCTGAATGAGTGACAGAATGGCAACCGTGTCTGGAGCGTATATGGACTGTATCTGAAGTTGAGATCTGTATGAACAGCAGAATGACTTCCGTGTTTGGAGTGTATCCATACTGTAACTGGGATCCAGACAAGTGACAGAATGACTTCCGTGTCTGGAGTGTATCTGAACTTGAAGTTGATAGTTGAATCTGAATGAGAAATATAATGGCTTCCGTGTCTGGAGCGTATATAGTCTGTATCTGATTGCTGGAGTCTGAATGAGTAGTAGAATGACCGTCGTGTCTGGGGTGTATCCATACTGTATCTTGACTTGAAATTCTGAATGAGTAATAGAATGACCGCCGTGTCTGGGGTGTATCCATACTGTATCTGAAATCTCTGATTAGTTGTTAACGATAGCTTTTTAATCTTATCCTGAAAAGGGTATAATGTTAGCTAAAGCACAAAATTATGTTGCATGATATGTATGATGCAATAAAATATGTTCTATTAATGAATGTAATGGATGTAATGGATGTGCATGTAAGTTGAGTAGTTGTCTTGCTGAGGAAAATAAATCCTTGATAACTGGAGATAATGAAATCTTTGACTGCTGCCGGAGAAAGTAAATCCTTGGCCGATGCTGGGGATTCTAAAAAATATTTGATTGTTGAGAATGAGAAGTCCTGGGACTACTGCTGGGGATTGAAAATCCTTGGTGACTTGTGGGGATTAACAAGAGTTTTGACAACTTCTGTGGGGAATGAGGATTCTTCATGACCTTCCTGGGGAAATAAGGAAAAATCCGACGACCTCTATTGGGGAATTAAAACCTGGGAGGCTTCAAATGGAGAAACAGGAACTAGAATCTTCATTTTGTTGGGAAAATAACTCTGTGGGGAGAGTGTTTATTCTCCTGGGGAAATCAGGAGCTTGGGTTGTATGCCAATCTACTGGAGAATTGTCCTAGTTGGGGATAAAACAAAAAGTTAATTGTTATCTGGTTGATTCTCAGACTTTTTAGATAACCTGCTGGGGAAATTGGGGAAAACTGAATGGTTTCCGCTGGGGATTGATAGTTGGAAATTTGACTCCGCTGGGGAAGAAGGTTTCATCTTTGCTGAGGGTCTGTAGTTCAAAGTTTTCAGGCTCCACTGGGGATCGGGAGTTTAAAGACTTAACTCTCATGGGAATTTTAAAATTTAACTCCGCTGGGGATATGTACCTCAAGGTTTTAGCTTTGTTAAGGATTTGAATGACATACTGCAGGGGATTTCTTCTGGAATAGCCTAAAGACGTTTTCCTATACTTTCGACCTACCAGTAATTATCCTTTCTCATTTTGTTTTATTTGTAAGCAGTGATTATATTCAAATGCATATGCCTATTTAACAAACCATTGGACGTTTTCAAATAAAACATAAGTGTAAAAAAGAAAGGAAAGGCAAGCAAATTTCTACACTTTGAAGTATTTTTATATTAACTTTTGTAAGTATCCTTGTACAAAGGAGACAGAAATCCTAGTAAGAGAATGTTGTCGTAAAAATTTAGAAAAAATTTATACAAAAGAAAGATGGCTATGTGTAACAATTCCATGGGGTTCCCATTCTGCTATAGCCTTCACAACTCTGAGTATCTTGTCCATTCGTTGCTTCGTCCGCGGATGATTGGATTGATCAGAAGCTTGGAGTTTGGTTGTGAAGAGATTTTCCTTAAAGTGATCCGACGAGACATAGTCATACGCTTTAATTCCCTAACTTTTGCCTGAATCTCCCTTTCGGGTTTTCGATCCACCGGGAAACCCTTTTTTTCCCAAGTCGCCCTTTTGGGTTTTCAACTTGCCGGGTGTACAGATTTTTTCATTTATCCCTAATTTTTTCCTGAATCGCCCTTTCGGGTTTTCGATTCACCGGGATGCCCATTTTTGCCCAAGTCTCCCTTTCAGGTTTTTAACTTGTCGGGTCATTTTATGCGTAGTATCTTTTGACTATGTCTGCGTTCGCAGGGTGCGGCAGGTCGTCACCGTCCATGGTGGTCAGGATCATTTCCCCACCAGAAAAGATGTTCTTGATCATAAATGGTCCTTCGTAAGTAGGAGTCCACTTGCCCCTGGGATCACCTTGCAGCAAGATGATCCGCTTGATTACAAGATCTCCGACTTGATATACCTGACGCCTGACTTTCTTGTTGAAATCCTTGATCATCCGTTTTTGATACGTCTGACCACGACAAACAGCAGTAAGTCGCTTCTCATCGATCAAGTTAAGTTGATCAAGCCATGTCTGAATCCAATCTTCTTCACTTAAACCAACATCCTTCATGATCCTTAAGGAAGGAATATGAACCTCCATAGGTAAAACAGCCTCCATGCCATATACCAAAGAAAAGGGGGTTGCCTCAGTTGAAGTACGCGCCGTGGTACGATATCCGTGCAAAGCAAACGGTAACATCTCATGCCAGTCCTTGTAGGTGACTGTCATCTTTTGAATGATCTTCTTGATATTTTTGTTCGCAGCTTCAACAACACCGTTCATCTTTGGCCGATAGGGAGATGAATTGTGATGTTGAATCTTGAACTACTCGCACAGAGCGGTGATCACAGTGTTATTCAGGTTTGTACCGTTGTTCGTGATGATCCTGTCGGGGATACCATACCGGCATATGAGATTTTGCTTGATGAAGCGGGCAACCACATTCTTTGTAACGGAGGCGTAGGAAGCTGCCTCGGCCCACTTGCTAAAGTAATCAATAGCCACCAAGATGAAGCGATGTCCATTGGATGTTGTAGGCTTGATCTCTCCAATCATGTCGATTCCCCACATCGCGAATGGCCAAGGAGCTGTTAGAACATTGAGAGGAACAGGAGGAATATGTACCTTATCAGCATAGACATGGCATTTGTGACAAGTACGAGAATATTGATGATAGTCAGCTTCCATGGTAGACCAGTAGTAGCCTGCCCTTAGAATCTTCTTAGCCATCGTATGCCCGCTTAAGTGGGTGCCAAATGTGCCGCTATGTATTTCGGTCATGATCAACTCAGCTTCAACCTTGTCCATACAACGAAGTAGAACACAATCATGATTGCGCTTATATAGGATACCATTGCTTAGGAAGAATTTGGCAGCAAATCTCCTTAAGAACTTTTTGTCATTGACTGAAGCTCCTTCAGGGTATTCTCGAGTCTGGAGATACCTTTTGATTTCATGAAACCAGGGTTGTTCCACTACTTCTTTGGTATTAATCTCATGACAATGTGCAGGTTCGTCCATTCGTTCGATGGTGATTTGGGGAGCCTCATTATCCCAGTTGAGTTTAAACATGGAAGACATTGTAGCCAGAGCATCTGCTAGCTGATTTTCTTCTCGCGGGAAGTGCTCAAAGGTAATCTTCTCGAAATGAGGCAACAATGTCAGGACATGTTCTTTGTATGGGATAAGATTAGGATGTTTAGTGTCCCACTCTCCTTTGATTTGACTGATAACCAAAGCTGAGTCCCCAAATACGACCAAAGATTTGATTCCCAAGTCAATAGCAGCCTTGAGACCAAAGATACAAGCTTCATATTCAGCCATGTTGTTGGTACAGCTAAAGCAAAGTCGGGCAGTGAAGGGTGTATGGAAACCTTCCGGAGAATTAAGTACATCGCTGATACCGTTGCCAAGTGCATTTGAAGCACCATCAAAGTACAGGGTCCATCGGGATCCTTGTTCAGGTCTGTCATACGGTCTGTTACCTTCAATGTTGTCCAACGTCATGATGTCCTCGTCAGGGAAGTCGAATCTCATAGATTGGTAATCTTCGACGGCTTGATGAGCTAGATGGTCAGCTAGTACATTCCCCTTTATACCTTTTTGGGTTGTGTACTGGATATCATACTCTGTCAGGATCATTTACCATCTAGCGATTCTTCCAGATAAAGCAGGCTTCTCGAAGATGTATTTAATCAGATCCATTTTAGAAATCAGCAAAGTGGTATGTGTCAACATATACTGCCTTAGCCGGTGAGCAGCCCATACCAAAGCGCAACAAGTTTTCTCGAGCAGTGAGTAGCGAGTCTCACAGTCGGTAAACTTTTTGCTAAGGTAATAAATGGCATGCTCTTTTCGTCCAGACTCGTCATGTTGGCCCAGTACGCACCCCATCGAGTTATCCAAAACAGTCAGATACATGATTAAAGGCCTTCCTTCGACGGGTGGCATCAAGATAGGAGGCTCTAGCAAATACTCCTTGATTTTATCGAAAGCAATTTGACAGTCATCATTCCATTTAACTACCTGATCTTTCTTCAACAGCTTGAAGATTGGTTCACAAGTAGATGTTAGGTGAGAAATGAACCTAGCAATGTAGTTTAGGCGTCCCAAGAAACCTCTGACTTCCTTCTCGGTGTGAGGAGCGGGCATTTCTTGTATAGCTTTGACTTTGGCAGGATCAACCTCGATGCCTTTGTTGCTGACAATGAAACCTAAGAGCTTACCGGACCGGACTCCGAATGTGCACTTGTTAGGGTTTAGCCTTAGCTTGTACTCCTTCAACCTGACAAACAGCTTTTGCAAGTGATCAAGGTGTTCTTCTTCAGTTTGTGATCGGGCTATCATGTCATCTATGTAGACTTCGATCTCATGATGTATCATATCATGAAACAAAGCTACCATGGCTCGCTGATAGGTTTCCCCGACATTCTTCAGTCCGAATGGCATCACTTTATAGCAGAAGGTACCCCACTACGTAACAAAAGTAGTCTTCACCATGTCTTCGGGGGCCATTTTGATCTGGTTGTATCCCGAGAATCCATCCATGAAGGAAAATACCTTGTGTTGAGCTGTGTTGTCAACCAAGATGGCAATGTGTGGTAGTGGAAAATCATCTTTAGGGCTAGCCCTGTTTAAGTCCCGATAGTCCACACACATTCTGACTTTGCCGTCCTTTTTAGGCACGGGCACGATGTTAGCAACCCATTATGGATAGGAAGTAACATCCAGAAAACCAGCATTGAACTGCTTCATCACCTCAACTTTGATCTTTTCAGACATGTCGGGCCTCATTCGGAGGACCTTTTGTTTGATTGGTGGACAGTCTTCTCTTGTAGGGAGACGGTGAACCATAATATTCGTATCTAGCCCCGACATGTCTTCATAGGACCAGGAGAAGATTTCGACATATTCATTCAACAACTGCACTAAGCGCTCTTTGACACTTGGCTCCAGGTTGGCACCCACCTTAACCTCTTTCTTGTCTTCCTCTGTTCCCAGATTGATGGTTTCTAGAAACTCTTCATGGGGCAGAATAGCCCTCTCTTCTTGTTGCAAAAGTCTGGATAACTCTCCAGGCACTTCACAGTCTTCATCACCTTCGTACTCGGCATGATTGACCAAATCTTCAGAGTCACCGAAGGCTAAAGCAGAATAGTCACCCATGGAATCCGGAGTGGATGGGTACCTGCATTTTGTGAGTGTGGGTGTGTGTAAGGGATAACCATCCTTAAAAAAAACAAAATGTAAAAGGAAAGAAAATGAACACAACAGTTTATAGATGAAAACGTCCAATGATTCACTTAAAAATGGCATATGATAATGAAGAAATCAAGCCCTTACAAATGGACCTATATGCCCTGGGTAAGGCATAAGGTGAAAATAGTGTACGAATTGTTTAATTATTACAGACCAAAATAGGATATTGTTCAAAGATAAATTACTGGTTGATGAAAGTGATGGGAACAAAGTCTTTCGCTTCCCAGTTGCTTAATCCTCCTTTGACGGTTGGAAAGATCCAATCTTCAAATGTGTCTTCTTCATCATCATCTTCTAAGGCATTCATTCCATGGTGAGTGATTTTCATGGGTGGTCCTCCAGCCCTGGAGCGACGCACAGCTTTCTGGCCAGCAGCAGTAAAACCTAATCCGAACTTGTCCGTCTTGTGAGAAAAATCAGGCAATTGCCCCCACACTGTACTCCTTCCTTCTTTGATTACAGCCTCCGCATCTTTGAGGGATGCCATCCTAGACACAGGCTTGGGAACGATAGGCACATCAGTCATTGTCTTTGCAATTGCGACCTCAGGAGAACCTCTTTGAAATGTTGGAAAGGCGTTTCTATGAATTCGCCATCTAACTCCACATAGCGGAAGGAGTTGAGGTGACTTATTATGTACTCTTCCTCACTGTGCACCATTATAATCTTACCCTGTACTGGGTACTTTAGCATTTGGTGTAAAGAGGAAGTGGCTGCCCCAGCGTTGTGGATCCATGGCCTTCCCAAAAAGCATGAATATGAAGGACGGATGTCCATCACATAGAAAGTAGAGTTGAAAATTTATGTGCCCACTTTGATTGGGATGTCCACTTCTCCGTGAACCATCCTCTTAGAACCGTCGAAGGCTCTAACAATGATGTTACTGGGCTTTAGGGTCAGACCTTCACAGTCTAATCTGTCCAACGCCTTTTTTGGTAGAACATTTAAAGATGAACCGGTGTCAACCAGAACATGGGCAAGTGTGGTCCCTCTGCATTCCACTGAGACATGCAGCGCGTCGTTGTGCTTCCTTCCCTTAGGAGTCAAATCAGCGTAAGAAAAGCCAAGGCTATTATCGGCGGTAAGGCTAGCCACGCACTCTTGAAACTGGTCACCAGAAGTTTCTTGAGGCAAGTGTGCCGTCTTTAGAAATTTGATTAAGGCCTTAGCATGAGCCTCAGAGCAAAGTAGGAGAGCCAGCATGGAGATTTTGGAAGCAGTTTTCCCTAGCTGCTCCACGACATCGTAGTCGCTCTTCTTGATTATCTTTAAGATTTATTCCATCTCTTTCTGGGTGGTCTCGGGGATTACCAGTCTGAGCCTTCGTCCTGACAGGCGCTTCTAGTACCCCCTTTCCTTTGGTAGCAACATCAGAGGGACTAACTTCAGGAGTATCAAGTTCTTCAATTAACGGGCTTTGCACAGATGGCTTGACAAGCACAGAAACTCTCGAGGGTCCGAAGACTGCCCGCAAAGGGGAAATCTCCGGAGAGAAGATCCTTCCGCTGCGAGTTATCTTGCTCATTCCCGCAATATTCCCTATATCATGGGTTTCATCATCGAAATTCTCTTGGACTGATTCTATCTGCTTGATACCATGATAGAAGATTTCTCCTCCGTAGTTCCATGGTATCGTCTTGTTAGATTTATACGGGACAGGCCCTGGCATGGTAATTTTCAACGGTACAAACTTAGGATCAGGCGTAATCTTAACAAGCCTTTCGTAGGTCTTGGAAAGATTGTCGGAGATGGTTATTATAGCAATGTCATTTGTTGAAGTAACAAAAGTAGCAGGAGTAACATGAGTGATAGTAGCAACAAGAGTCTTTTGAAAGAGGATCTCTTGGGTATCCATCAAGCGTTGGATGCCTGATTTCAACAGTGGGCAATCAGCTTGCAAGTTTTAACAGAAGTAACAGTCTTTTCCACAGCCTGGGAATATCCCGGATTTCATCAAATTCACTTTAATCACTGGTAACGGTGTCATTAATTCATTAACAGTGGTGACATGAAGATCCTCCATAATGGCATGGACATTATGACCGTGCTTCGACAATGGGGCAGAAATCATATTCGGCTTTTCGGGCACATCGAATTCTACCTCCTTGGCGTCTATCAAGTCTTGGATCTTGTTTTTAAGAGCCCAACAGTTGTTGGTATCATGCCCTACACTGTCAGAGTGGTATGCACATTTTGCATTGGAGTGATAATAAGGAGAAGAGGTATTAGGGTTTTCGGTGCTTCTTTCAAGTTGGTGAGATTCAGCTTTAACAGATGAGGGAGGACTTGAGCCGGTGTCGTGTTGATTCGTGTGAATTGCCGTTGTGGCCTTTCTACCCTTTGCTGATTAACTCTTGGTTGATTGTTGCGAGGTTGATCGGTTGAGGAGTTTTGGATCATAACAGCCCCCACCGTTGGTCGGCGCTCTGTTCTTCCATGGTTTCTCTGGTTGTGAACAGCAGAAACTTCCTTCTTATCTGGGAAGGTCTTCTTAATAGAAGTGGAAGTGGAGGCATCTTTCTGAATTTTACCACTTTTAATGCCAGCTTCGACCCTTTCCCCGGTCAGAATTAATTCGGTGAATCCTGTAGATGAACTCCCGATTAAATGATTGAAGAATGGACCTGACAGAGTCCCTAAAAACATGTCAACCAGCTCTCTATCCGACAAAGGTGGTTGCACCCTTCCAGCCAAATCTCGCCACTTCTGGGCATACTCCTTAAATCCCTCATTAGAAGCCATACCCATACTCTGTAGTTGAGTATGAGTAGGCGCTAAATCTGCATTGTATTGGTATTGTCGGTAGAAAGCAGCAGCTAAGTCCTCCCAGTTATGAACATTCGACCTCTCAAGTTGATAAAACCAGTCCAATTGCGTGCCTGACAAACTATCTTGAAAAAAGTGGACCCAAAGATCCTTATCAGAGGAGTGAGGTTGGATTTTTCTGATGTAGGATCTCAGATGCATCTTTGGACAGGACAAATCGTCATACTTAGCAAATGTATGTACTTTGAACTTGGGAGGAATGACGATTCCAGCAACCAACCCTAGTTCTTCGAAGTCTAAACCAGGTACCCTTTGCAACTCCATGGCTGCCAACCGATTCTCAAGATTTTTATACTTATCATCCGCCGAGGGATATTGTTGTTCTGAGTAATCTTCGTCCTCTTCCTCTTCTTCTTCTTCAGCTTCAGATTCAGAAGGCATTGCAATGCCTTTTTCTTTACCAATCCCTTCGTCATACATCGACGGGAACTCCATAACTCTCCTAGCCTGATGCTCAAATCTTCTTCCTATAGTGGCTACCCCAATTCTTTTCTTTTTCTTCCTTTCTGGTTCCTTCTCTTTCTCTAGCAGTGCTATGAGATCCTCTTGACCCTTTGCTAAGGTCATGAGGAGTTGCTGGAATTGCGAATTCTATGCTTGTAGATCTTTAACCGTCTGCTCCAAATCCATCTTGCTGAAATAAACAGCAGAAAGATAAGAAAACCTGGTGTGAAGACCTGTTTATGCATATGATGAATGATATGTTATTCATGTAATGCATTCAAGGATTCAGAAATTCAAATTTGTTGCAAACAAAAAGAACACACGTCATATTAAGAAGAAATTTGTTAGTACATAAATGCCCCATGGGATAAAATATTACAAAATTCTTAATGTAAAAAGACATTGCGCATCCTCTTTGGCACTATGTAAGTGTTAAGAGTCTCCTCTTCGTGAAGGCGGCGAGTAAGCTCCAAAACCTTCTTCTCACTGGCATAGAAGCTGGCTTCAAAAGTATTATGTTCTTCTTTGAGTTGTATCCAACTCTTTTGTAATTCTTCCAATGATGTTGGCATGTCTGGATGTAGGAGGGTGTATGGAACCTCTCCTTCCATAACAGGCTCTTTGATCACGGGGAGAATGTGGGGGTATGGCATCATAAGACTCTGGGCGCGGGTTCGTACCCAATTGAGATAAGGCTCAAGGGGGGTGGAATTCTTGTGCCACAATGTCTTACTATCCACCTTGTTGGGCATCCTTCAAGCTCGGATAAACCTTTGTCAAAGTCCTTGCGCATCATTGTCGAAGTCAAAAACTAGGTCATGAATCAGCATATCATGAGGGCCATCCCTCCGGGCATATCCAAACTGTCTCAGAGCTAAACAGGGGTTATAGGTAATGCCTCCCCTAATTCCAAGTAAAGGGACATTAGGTAATTCTCCATAACGATCAATGATGATGCAATTTTCTCTGGACCGAGAACACCAATGAACATCAGAATGTGTGAGGGTCATCAACCGTTGTCACCACCTTAAACCCTGCTCATTCTTCAAAATTGTTTGGGGAAGGTGAGAAATAAACCACCTTGCTAGAAGAGGAGTACAACACATGAGAACACCTCTTTTCCTCATTGTTCGTGTGTAAAATGAGTGTAGGATGTCCCAAAGCAATGTAGGTACAGGATTTCGAGATATGAAAATCTTGACAGTGTTCACATCTATAAGCTGATCAGGTTTTGGGAACAAGACCAACCCATAGATGAGGAGTGCCACAATCTCTTCAAAAGATTGCAGATCTAGAGAATTCCAGCAGTCTTGTGCCTTCTCAAACAGAAACTTTTCTAAGAAACCCTTGACACCACTTCTAGTTTCCCAATGACCTTTGATATCAGATGGTTGCACGTGTAAGGCTTGAGCAACATCTTCAGGCTCTGGTTCTCTTTCCGTACCGCTGTAGGGTAGTTGATGGAGAATAGGAATCCTCAGGAGTTGAGAAAATTCCTGCAAAGTAGGTACTAGTTGGTAATCAGGGAATGTGAAACAGTGGTGTAGAGGGTCAAAGAACTGGAAGAGAACTTTCACCATGTCTTCTTCAATGTTGGAGTTGACCAAGTTGAGACGTCTACCATGTCTTTCACTGAAGAGAGATTTCTATGGAATCTTGGAAGTAAGCTCCTTGAGTTGAGGAGGGATTCTCACAAGGTTGACTTGAATTGTTTTCCTGCGAAGAGATTCCATGACCTACAAAACAAGAACAAAGATAAAGATCCAAACCTTTGAAATGGTTAGTGGATGCATATGATGCTTTATGATGTTCATGATGTATGCACAAGCACATGTACAAGCAAATCACACAAGATCCTAGTTTCAGGCTTGCATGAGGTTTCATAGGTAAGTACCCTCTTGAAGTTAGTTGGCTCAACCTGTCCTATAAATAGTAATCGGGTTCTAAGGAGCTCAATATCACTGGATTATTTACTGTGTTCATTGTTTTGGTTTAGCCACTTAACTGGCGACCAAAATATTCCAAGAAAACAACCCTCAATGAGTGTAGTATCGAGTATCTACCAACTTTGGACTGCACCAAAACCGGTCATCTCACTACTCCTAAAAAGGCCAAGATGGTCAAGTAAGGTTCTAAGAGTTCATTAGTGCTTTATGACATCACTCAGCGGCCCCGTATTCTCTTTGATTGACTCAAAGGCTACCGGTACTCACAAATATGTCGCACTAATATAGTTATTGCTTCAACCATGTCAGTATACCCCGCACAGTTTCCACAATGTATTGCTATTTACCTATGCATGTTTCCCAAATCCAGGTAGAGGATTTCAAGCCAAAACAAGAGAACCAAATGTAAAGCAATCAAAGCAAACAAGATAAGCATGCAAAGGTGATCTAAACCCTAAGGTTACTCCACTTTTAGAATAATCCCCAGAGAGTCGCCAGTTCTGTGATACGGTGGGAGAACTAACTTGAGGTTTTGCGTTTGTGTTTGCAAATGTTTCGGTTTAGCAAGAGTCACCACCGACTTTTTATTTTATCCTAAGGAAAGGTCAAAAAGCACAGGAATGACCTTTGAGATGTTTTCTTGGGTTTGGGGAGTAGATTATGAAAAGGTAAGGTGCAAGCACCCTTTTCATCCATGGTTTTCCATGGGCTCTTAGTTACTTGTTTAGATCACTTGCTTTTGCTTTTCAATTGTTTGAAATGGTGCTTTGTGTGTGGTTTTGAAAGATGTTTTGAAAAGAGGCCATCATTGTGGCAACCTTTGTAATGATTCTTGTTTGAATGTATACAAAGGGGTTTTTGTCTTTTGAAAAGATTTCAATGTTTGAAAGTTTGATTTGGGTAATGTTTAGAAATTGTGTTGTGAAGTGTGTTTGAAAATAGCAAGGATGTTTTTGCAAGCTTTTTGATCAAGTAAACTAAGAGATATCTACCCTATTTTACTCAAAGATCTTTCTTATATTTTTAACCCTTTTGAAAGTGTTGTTTTACCATTGCATTTGGTGAACAACCTTGTGTTAGGATGTTAAACGGGACAGGCGCGGGTCATCGTATAGACCATGATAGCAATTGTGTCAAGTATTTTGGCAAATTTTTGAGGGACTTGATCATTTTTGTTTAGGCAACCAAGATAGCGTCATCGAGGGACTATGATCTTTTGTTTTGTTTTTGTTTTGCCAAAGTACCCAACATGCATACCATGGCCCATTTTTGAAGGCAACAAGTGGATTGTAACCCTAGGGGTGCAAGTGCGCATTGTGTTTGATTTTCATGCATATTTGTCTTTGATTAGGTCAAGCTATTTGTTGATTTGGATTTTGCATACAAACCCTAATTCTCTAATCATGGCATAATTGAAAGCGTAAAGTGCGAGAATTTAAATTCTAAGCTATTACAACATGATTATGGGGATGGGGGTACAATTTTGAATGAGGGGTATTTGACAAGAAATATAAACTCTAGTTTACTATTACATCCAAATTGAATCTCAAATGCATGAATAATAAATGAATAATATTTAAATAAATAAAATAAATAAATATCAAATAATATGTATTATGCAAAAAAAAAAATTTTGTTTACCTATGTATGTAAAAGTATTTTTGATGTAAAAAGTATAAAGAAATAAATAAATAAAAAAGATTAATTTCATTTGTTTTAAGCGTAAACCCTAATTTCTTTAAGAAAATAAATACTATATATTATTTATATACAAAAAATATATTAATATGTGTAAAAATGAAATATACTTAAAAAAGGGTATTTTTAGTATAAATAATAATAAAAATAGAAATGTAATATTTTTGTATTTTTATTCTAAGTATTTAATAAAATAAAAGTATATATATATATATATATATATATATATATATATATATATATATATATATATATATATATATATATATATATATATATATATATATATATATATATATATATATATATATATATATATATATATATATATATATATATATATATATATATATATATTAAATATGTTAGATATGTATAATATAAAATAAAATATATACAAAAATAAATTATATTTTTAATAATATTTTCAATGTGAATAAAAATAAGAAATAAAAATAAAAGTATGATTTCCATATTATTTTTAAGTTTAAACAAATAATATAAAAGTATTAAAAATGTTTTCTATATTAGAAAAATTAAAATAAAATGCCAAATAAATGTAAAAAAAATATGAAAATGTTTTTTGAGCATTTTTTATATTTGAAAATAAATAAACAAAATCAAAAATGAAAACAAAAATGCAAAAATATAATTATTCAAGAAATTGGGCCAGGGGGTGCAAAAATGAAAATGGAAGGTGTTAGAAGCAAGCCAGGCCAAGCCCAACCCACCACTTCATCTTCTTCCTCCAGCACTTTGAAAATACGTGCGCGCCTGTACAAACTTGGGACATCCTGCATACGTGATCTTTTGCCAAAACTCACAACATCAAACTTATAGAGAACTTTAAGACGATTCCAACCATATAAACAACTAATCCTAACTCTCAAAGACCAGAGAGAATTTCTCTGGCCCTAAAATCTGACCTTGTTTTTTCAGCATATTCATGGATGAAATTCTCCTAGCACACTTAATATAAATGAAAGTTGAGCATATGTATGGCTTCCTAGCATTGAATACTACATTTTTTATTCACAAACCTAAGGCTAAATGTTCCTAAATAGAGAGATAGAAAGTGAAGAAAAACATGTTTCAGTTGGATTCGTGTAGGGTAATGCAGTGCTTCTCAACAAGTTTTGAGGTGTCTGGTAGCTTGCCGGAACTTCACTTGATTTTTTCCAATAGCTAGCTTGCCTTGAATGTCCCTGAATCAACCTATAGAAATCAACCTGCACAAGCTTGAAATGAAAATGGTGAACACTGTAAATGGAGTTACAGTTGGTAATGGAGGTTTGGGATAGCTTGAGTGAGTTGAATGGAAGGTGTTTGAAGCAAAATGGGGCAAAATGCACGAGCCAAATGAGCTGGGGAACTCAAGTTGCAGCACCTGCCCTGTTTTGCCAAAGAAGTGTGATTTCTGGCTATGGGTGTTTTAGGGCTCAAGCACTCGTGTTTCTGGCTCAAAGGGTTATGTGAAAGATGTTTGAAATGTTTGTGTAAGTTGATCTTGGCTGGTTTTTCAGTTGTAAGGATTTGGACAAGTTTCTTCTTCTTGAAGCAAGAAAGTGGAAGTTGTGATTACAGGCCTGTACAAGCCATCAAATATGCTGCATACAATCCTCTTGGTCCCTGGAATTTGTGGATTTGATTTGGCTTCTGAGATCTTGGCCCTATGCTCAAAGATCATGGTTTGACATAAAGCACACTTTTGCAAAAATGGGAATTTGCCTTTTTCTACTTAAGGCCTAATCTTGTGTACAATATCCAAATGGCCAAAACAAAAGCTTAGACTGATGGATTTGCATTTAATTAAGGAGTGTGAAGTGGTTTAGAGGCCTGCAAACTAGTACAAGGCATGCTGGCTTGAAAATGCCACTTGAGTGAACATGAATTTGCCATGGATACAAAGTGAGTTTTTGCCAACTTCAAGAACTTGATTCTCCCTAACCACAAATGTGTTTGAGGAGTTCTTGGACAATTTGGAAATCTTGAAACATGCTCTGTAATCCATCTTTGAAATGAAACTTGAGACTCCAAGTGAAACTATGTGAAAAATGGCCAAGAAGATAGGTCAAAATCCTGCCTAAATTAGGGCAAAATTTCACTAAGTTAAAAGTTTTAGGGACCCTTGTTCTAAAAATCATAACTTGAGATCCAAGCTTCTTTTGATAAAACTTTGTGAATCAAAGTTGTAGACTTTTTGGAGGACTACAACTTTCATGTTGTAAGTTTTGTTTGAATCCATTTTCATCATGATGAAAATGTGGGACAAAGTTAGGAAAAATTAAGAAAATTTCATAACTTAGAAAAATTCTAAATTATGAAATTTTTTCAATTTCAAACCCTAATTTGCAATTTTGGGTTTCTTGATGAACAAGTTTCATAATTTGACACATCTTGATGAAAAATGACCCTTGGCACTTGATTTTGACCAAAAAGTCAAAGTTTGACTTTTCAGTGTACAGTCAAATTTTGATCAGTTGACTGAAAAATTCATCTGTCAATCCCATGCATTTGAGATCTTTTGAACTTGTTGAATAAGTCAAGATGATGCCATTGAGTCCTTGATTCCATGGTTGAATCTAATTTGCCATTGGTTAGGTCAAAAAGTCATAAATTGCCTTTGTACAGTCAAAACCCTAAAAATGACCATTTTGCCCTTTTGGTGATCTGATCAAATTTCTTGTGGAATTATGGTCCAAACTTGATCCAATGATTAATATGAGTTCATAATGTTGATGTGGGTCAAAATTCATGAGGTTTGACTATAAATTGGCGACAGTTGACTTTTTCCCCAATACAACTGATTTCTAGGTCAACTGTCCAATTGACTGGGCAAAAATTTGATTCAAGGCTTGAAACTTGGTATGGACAAACTTATGAGTCCAAAAAGAAGTATGGAAGTCAACTTGAGCATTGAAGGTCCAAAAATCCCTGTGCGAACTCAAACCCTAGTTTAGGTCATCATTGCAAGGAGATGTCTTGAGCAGAGCAAACCCTAGCTTGATCTTGAGTTCCAAGAGCCTTGTGATGAGAAATGTTGATAAAATGAGAGGGCAAATTTTGGGGTACAACAATAAGCATTCACAACTCCATCGAATATCATCTTCCAGCAAGATTCATGATCAGGACCTTCATCAGGCAATGGCTCATCGCAATCTTTTACTTTCAGAAACATCACATCCTCATCAGGAAAATCATACTTCGCAGACTGATGATCATCAACTGGTTAGTAAGCAAGATAATCTGCCAATATGTTGCTTTTAATAGCTTTTCGAGTGTGGTATTCGATATCATATTTAGATAACAGCATCTGCCAGCGGGCAATTCTCCTTGTAAGAGCAGGCTTTTCAAAAATGTACTTGATTGGATCCATTTTGGATATCAACCAAGTAGTGTGATTCAACATATACTTCCGCAAACATTTTTCCGCCCAGGCCAGAGCACAGCATGTCTTTTCCAGCATGGAATACCATGACTCACAATCAGTAAACTTTTTACTGAGATAATAAATAGCTTACTCTTTCTTCCCTGTTTCATCTTGTTGTCCCAGAATACAACCCATGGAATTATCTAACACCGTCAGATACATAATCAACGGTCTTCCTTCGACAGGAGGGAGTAAGATAGGAGGTTCAAGAAGATATTCTTTAATACTTTCAAATGCCCTTTGGCAGTCATCCGTCCACACACAACCTTGATCTTTCTTTAACAACTTAAAGATCGGTTCACATGTTGCAGTCATGTGGGAAATGAATCTGGAAATATAATTCAAATGCCCGAGGAACCCTCTCACTTGCTTTTCAGTTTTTGGCGCTGGCATCTCTTGAATTGCTTTGACTTTATCAGGGTCAACTTCAATTCCTTTCTGGCTAACAATGAAACCCAATAATTTCCCCGATCGAACACCGAAGGTGCATTTATTTGGATTCAAGCAGAGATGATACTTCCTCAAACGCTGAAACAACTTCAATAAATCTTCTACATGCCCTTCTTCAGTATGGGATTTAGCAATCATATCATCAACATATACCTCAATTTCCTTGTGCATCAGATCATGGAATAGGGTTGTCATATCCCTCTGGTACGTTGCACCAGCGTTCTTCAACCCGAAGGGCATCACTCTGTAACAGAACGTTCCCCATAAACATTATTTTTTCCATATCCTCTGGAGCCATTCTTATTTGATTATACCCGGAAAATCCGTCCATGAACGAGAATATTTTGAATTTTGCTGTGCTATCCACTAACATATCAATGTGTGGCAATGGAAAATCATCTTTTGGACTAGCTTTATTTAGATATTTGTAATCTACGCACATGCGAACTTTTTCGTCTTTTTCGGTATTGGGACAATATTGGCGATACATTGAGGATACACTGATGTCACAAGAAAACCGGCATTAATTTGCTTTAGAACCTCCTCTTTGATCTTCACTGCCATATCTGGGTGAGTTCTTCTCAACTTCTGTTTGATTGGTGGACACTCTGGCTTCAGCGGAAAATGGTACTCTACAATATTTGTATCTAGACTATGCATATCTGTGTAAGACCAAGCAAAAATATCCACATACTCTTTCAACATCTCAGTTAACCTGCTCTTCACATCAGGATACATTAATGCTCCGATCTTGACTTCCTTCTGATCTTTTTCTGAACCCAAATTGATTACTTCCAATGGCTCTTTATATGGCTGAATGGTATTTTCCTCGTGCTCAAGCAACCGTGAGACCTCTTCTGGAATCTCATCATAGTCTTCTTCTTCGGCCCCGTACATAGGACATTTAAAGTTGGGAGAGGGTGCAGGGTCATTGTATTCAACGAGTTTTTTAATTAATCTGCACATGTGATTTATGATTGTTTTTAGAGACTGACACATATAACAAGTGATCATGCAGATTGAATTTCAGTTATTATTTATTTTGAAATGGTTTTTCTGATTACCATTTTCCATGAAAAAATCAACAAATAAAAACACAATTTTGGAAAACAAAGACAACTTTTATTATTGATTTTAAAATTCAAAGCCAACAGATAAGCCCATATAATATTAATACTTTCACCTTGGGCAGAGTGAAAGATTTTCAAAAATATTAACACAAACAAATTACTTAGAAACATGTATACAAGAGGGAACATCAATGGTGATCCAGTTCTGAACCATAACTCCGTGCATCATATAATTTTGCATTTCTGGCTTTGTTTCATCTTCCACAATAGCATTAATCCCGGAAACAGTTGGATGAAGATAACCCCCACTACGAAAGATATTTTGATACTTGCCTGCAGCAGACTTCGGCTTCATGCCCTTACCTTTATCATTCTTCATAGAGAACCCCAAGCCATCTCTATTCTTATTCACAGGTGGGTCCATAATCTGTCCCCATACTTCACTATGACCATTACGCACAACCTGTTGCGCATCCTTAAGCGAAACCATAAAATTCTCATTTCCTCTTATGTTGTCAATGGATAAAGCTTGGAACTGAGTTCCAACAGCAGCTTCATCCGCCTCCACAATGCTGAAAGAGGACAAATGAGATATCAAAATGCCTGTTCTCCATTTATAATTACCACTTTTCCTTCACGTACAAACTTCAGCTTCTGGTGTAAAGTCAAAGTGACAGCCCCTGCCTCATGTATCCACGGCCGTCCCAGTAAGAAGCTATAAGTGGGTACAATATCCATGACCTGGAAAGTAATATGAAACAAATGTGGGCCTATATGAATAGGCAAGTCCACTTCACCAATAACAGATTTCCTTGATCCATCAAACGCTTTTACAATAATGCCACTTGGGCGCATGGGCGTTCCTTGATATTTCAACTTCATAAGTGTACTCCTCGGTATAACATTCAATGCAGATCCATTATCAATCAGCACATTGGAAAGTGAATCATTTTTGTAGTTTATAGAGATGTGGAGGGCCAGGTTGTGATTCCTTCCTTCATCTGGCAATTCATCATCGCAGAAACTCAGGTTATTACATGACGTAATGTTCCCTACTACACTGCTGAATTAGTCTACTGGCATATCACTCTCCATAAAAGCGTGGTCCAATACCCTCATCAAAGATTCTCTGTGAGCAGAGGATTTCATTAATAAAGCCAAGATAGATATTTTTGAAGGAGTCTGCAGTAGCTGGTCTACAATTCTGTAGTCGCTCATCTTGATTATTTTCAAAATATCATCCACTTTAATCTCTAACGTAGCCCCACTAGTCTCACCCATAACATTCTTGGGTTCAACATTCTCAGCAATTTTCTTTCCAGCACTAACATCTCCTTGAACAACTGGTGTAAATACACGACCGCTGCGGGTCACTCTACTATTTTCAGCAATATTTCCAACATCAGGCATTGGCTGGATGGGAATTTCCACTCCATCCTATAATATTGTAGCGTTGTATTTTTAAGGCACAACCTTATCTGACTTGTAGGGAACGGGCCCCGACAAACTAATCACCAATGGGGTAACAGCTGGCTTGCTATAATACTCAACTTCAAAATGGGCGGGTGCCCCAAAATAAGGCACAATGAAATTTACCCCTTATTCAACATAATCAGTCATTATTGAGTCATCTCTGGAAAATAAATCCTCATCTGAGGAGAAATACTCATCTGGAGAGGCATACTCATCATTTGATCCTTCTTCAGCCAAACAAACCTCAATCATATCAACTCCATGGTAATCATCCCTTTGACCTGTAACCTCGATGGTTCCATTGTCCAACAACTGAACACCTTTCCTCACGATTGAACATCCTCGGGAGTCCCGGCAGCAAATTCGGTAAGACCCATACTGATGTTCCACCTGACCAACCATGTGGCAGAAAGTAGCATGCAATTGCACAAGGTCCTCATTCATATACTCTACATCAAAATTCTGAATTCTCCAGGACATCCAGAAACCATATTCACCACCTCTTCATACTCTTCCCTAGGTTTGATTATGTGGATGAGGCCCTCATCCATTGTGATACGATGGGAGAACTGACTGGAGGGTTTTGCGTTTTATCGCAAATGTTGCGGTTAGCAAGAGTTGCCACCGAATTTTCTTTTATCCAAAAGGATAGGTGAAAAAGGAAAGGAAAGACCTTTGAGACTGTTTCTTGAGTTCGGGGGGTAGATTATGAAAAGGGAAGGTATTAGCACCCGTTTCATCCATGATTTTCCATGGGCTCTTAGTTACTTGCTAGATCACTTGCTTTTGTTGTTTGAAATCGTGCTTTGTGTGGTTTTTGAAAGTATTTTGTAAATAGGCTATTGTTTAGGCAATCTTTGTAATGATTCTCGTTCGTAAGAATGTATACAAAGATGTTTGATCTTTTGAAAATGTTTTCAATTTTGTAAGATGTTTGAAAGTGTATCTGATTGTTTTGAAAATAGCAAGGATGTTTGTTTTGAAATGGAGCAAGTAATTAGGAGCAATCTACCTACTCAAATGTCTTTCTTGTTCATTTCCTTTTCCTTTGACATTGTTGTCTTACCATTGATTTGGTAAGCATCCCTATCTTTGGATGTAAACGGGATGGGCGTGGGTCATCGTATAACCATGATTAGAAATATTGCAAGGTATCTTAGCATTCTTTTTGAGGGACTAAGACCATTTGTAAGGCAACTTAGATAGCGTCACCGAGGAACTATGATCTTGTATTTGCTTGTTTTTGCTAAGATACCCTACATGCGTAATATGGCCATTTTGTATAAGGCAAACAAGTGGAATAACCCTAGGGGTGCTTGTGTGCAAGTGTGTTGTTTTCATTCTTATTTTTGTCTAGAATTAAGGTTTTGCTAAGTATTGATTTTAGTCTTTCCATACTAATTACTAGCAATTGTACATAAAGCGATAAATTGCGCAATTTTAAAGTTACTACGCTATTACAACATTTGTGAGAGGGGGTATACAATTTGTAAACGGGGATTGCAAGAATTTAAACCTAATTAGTTTATTACAACCATATTGAATTGGTATGAAATATACAAGGAATTTAAATAAATACAAAGTATAAAAATGAATAAATGTATAAGGATGCAAAAATGTAAACAAAATGAATTTTGTTTGATTCTTTATAAAAAAAGACTTTTTGTCTTAACCTAATTTAAATAAAGAAAAATGGTTAATTAAGTTTGAATTTATTAAGAAAAATATTTTAAAAGAAAGCCTAGTTCTATTAATTAATCAAAAGAAAATAATTTAAGGAAAGTATTTTTTGGCATTTTTTATCTTGAAAATATTTATAGCATTATAAAATATTTTTAGTCTTTTTTTATTAAAATAATATATTTTAAATGGTGTGAAGAAAAATAAATAAATAATGCAATATTTATAAGATTTACTTAATAAATAAATAAAGTATGAAGAATAAAATGATATTTTAATTTATGGAAAAAATAAAATAAAATAAGTCAAACTATAAAATATCATTTTTGCATTTTTATCATCTTTTTAATATTTAGAAAATATAATTTGAGAAAATAAATAAAAAAAAAGTTGGGCCAGGGTGCAAATATGAAACAGGGGGGAGGAAGGTTAGAAAAAAAGTCAGGCCCAGGAGTGGGAGGCCCATGCGTTTGTTTGATGGAACAAAAAGAAAGACAAAAATGTAAAAAATTGCAAAAACGCAGCGCTGAGGTTCAAACCCATGACCTCTACCAATAACGCGCGTTGTCTTACTACTGGGGTAGTTGTACATCCGTTAACTTAAATGAAACAATAAATATGTAAGGCAAAACGTCTCCATGACCTGTACTTCGTCTTCAACCTTCAGCCAGCCGGACCACCTGTATCTCATCCCTTTCTCAACAAAAATGGAAAATGCAAACATGAAAGTTGTGCTATTTTTCCTCACGAATCTAACCATATAACTTATGTAAGCTAAAAGTCAAAGATAAAGATTAATTTTTCTGGCCCTAAATTGAAACCTAATTTTTTCAAAAAGTTCAAATCTAAAATTCTTTACACACTGTTAATATAAATGAAAACTATAGACATGGTTAGCTTTAGAGCAATGATATCTACATTTTTACTTCATAATGTATGCACAGAGGATGCTTATATCAATATATTGAAGTTAGAAAACTTACCTCTTGATGGTGGATTCACGTATGGAGTTTGAGCAGGCTTTGAGGTGCCCTAAGAATCTGTTTAGCTTGTCTGGACCTCCTTGAGTGTATTCCAACTCCTACTTTGCTTTGAAAGTCCCTAAATCTCCCTACTGAAGTCAACCTGCAAGCTTGATGTTTGAAAATGGTGAATAGTTATGAAGGGGTTACAGTCTTGAAACAGGGGCTTGGATCACTTGTGTATGATGTATGTAAGGTGTTTGAATGATTAAGAATCAAAACGCACTAGTGGAAATGGAGATGGAGAGTTTTGGCTCAAAATTGTCAAGTTGAGCAGTCTTGTGCAACAAGGGTGTTTGGGAGAGTTTTTAGGATGCTTCAAATCGTGTCTTAGCTTGAAATAAACATGTTAATATGTACGGAAAATATTAGAGCACAAAATCACTCCAAGCTTCTGAGTTATACGGTTATGGCTCTATAACTTGCTTTTGAAGAAAAGTGAAATGAAAAATCTCAAGTATTGTACAAGCATGTTCTGAGATTTCTTAGGTCTTAGACACATTTCTTTTTGTTTATAGGAGTTATATGTGCATAAAGAACAAGTTAGAAGCTCAAGACAAGTTGACTTTGTGATTAAAGCAACTTTTCAAGAATGGAATGGTAACTTTCTTCCTAAAATGGCAAATTGGCTTGGACAATGCTTGGAACACTTGGATAATAGCTCAAAAGCAAGTGTAATCTTCTGATTATGGAGAGATATTGAGGTTTAGAAGCCTACTAAACAAGATTGTGCAGCATAGGTTTGAAATTGGATTCTTGTTCATCACAAAAATGCCTTGCAATTCAAGTGAGAAAACACAAACTTCATCTCTTCAATTCTCCCTACTCAAGAATGATCTCAAGGAGTTCTTTGACATTTTGGAAAGCCTGAAATGTGATCTACAACCCATCTTTGAATTTCTTTTGAATATTCCCCTTGGAACTATATGAAAAAGTGCCATGAAGTTGGGTCAAAATCCTGACCAAATTAGGGCAAAATTTCACTAACTGTTTAGTTTCATGACCCTATGTTCATAAAATTATAACTTGAGATCCAAGCATTTTTGGAAGAAGTTGAGTGAAGAAACGTTGTAGATTTCATAGAGATATACAACTTTCATGTTGGAAGTTTCTCTTGAATCATCTTGCATCATGGTGAAAATTTGGCTCAAAGTTATGAAAAAAACATGAATTAGAAAATTTTCTAAGTTTAGAAATTTTGACTTTTCAAAATGAAATCTTGACTTTTTGATTTCTTGATGAATAAGTTTCATATTTTGACATGTTTTGATGAATTATGATCTTTGGCACTTGAATTTGACTAAAAAGTCAAAGTTTGACTTTTCAGTATACAGTTGACTTTTGATCAGTTGGCTGCAAAATTCATCTGTCAATCCAATGGACTTGCAATGTTTTGAACCATATCATTAGGTCAAAGTGATGAAAATGGACTCTTGAGTTCATGCTTTAAACCAATTTACCATTTGCTAGGTTAAAAATCAGAAATTGCCCTTTCCCAATCAAAACCCTAATTTTGACCATTTTGCCCTTTTGGGGATTTGATCAAATATGTTGAGGAATTATGGTCCAAACTTGATCAAATGATACATATGGGTTTAAAATGTTTATGTGGATAAAAAATTACGAGGATTGATTGTAAATTGGCCATGGTTGACTTTTTCCCCAATACAACTGATTTTTAGGTCAACTGTTCAATTGACTGAGCAAAAATGTGATCCAAGGCTTGAAACTTGGCATGAGTAATCTTGGGGGCCCATAATGACCCATGAAAGTCATATGATGCATTTAAAGTTCAAATGTCCTTGTGAAAACTCAAACCCTAATTTTGGTCATCAATGCATAAGGAGGTGTCTTGAGCTGACCAAACCCTAATGCAGTCTTGAGTCAAGGAGATCTTATGAGAAAATTCTTGGTAAATGAGAGGGTAAATTTTGGGGTACAACATCCATCATCTCCTGCAAATCAGCCTTTATCTTGTCGCAACCTTGTATGTTTGTACTGCAAATAGCACAACCGGAATGGTCATGCGTATAGTAGCTAAATTCACAGAGGTCTGCATGCATTTTCACCAAATCTCCTCTAACCAGATGAATGTAAAAAATCCGGAAGTCGCCTGGACAACCGACTACCATATTCACAACATTCTCTCCTCCATGCTTGGGTAGAGGATTGTCTTTCATATTAGTACCCACATCCTTGAAAGATAGAATGCCAGACTTCACCAATTTCTGCACCTCAGTCTTTAAAGGATAGCAATTCTCAACATTATGTCCTGGTCCTCCCTGATGAAAAGCACATGTTTAGTCTGCCTTGTAATACCAAGGCAATGGTGATGGTATAGCGGGAGGTGGTCGGGTATGAACTAACTTATTCTGAATCAATGTCGGTAGTAACTCTGTATAGCTCATAGGAATAGGTTCATAACTCTCCCTTCTCTGATTATACCCTTGATTCCCCTGTTGGGACGGTTTCTGATAAGCAACAGTAGTTGGAGTTGTACCCACAACTAGATTAACGGAGGCGACTTGCTGATGATGCTGATAGTTCCTTCTAGGAGTATTAACCATCCTCTCTTGCATAACAACATTTGCATCCTCTTCCTTCTTCTTGGGAAACCCATAAGATGGTTTCTTCACACCTCCAGAACTTTCACTCTTCGTTAAACGGCCCTCTCTTATAGCCTCTTCTAAGAGGATACCCATTCCTACCATTTTAGTAAAGTCACTTGGCGCACTTGCTACCATCCTCTCGTAGTTGAAAGCCCCTAGCATTTTCAAGAAAATCTTAGTCATCTCCTTCTCTTCCATGGGAGGAATCACTTGGGTGGCTAGCTCACGCCATCTCTGTGCATATTCTTTGAATGATTCCCTGTCTTGCTGAACCATGGCCCTGAGTTGATCACAGTCGGGCACCATGTCCACGTTATACTTGTATTGTTTGATGAATGCTTCTCCCAAATCATTGAAAGTATGGATATTGGCACTGTCCAAACTCATACACCACTTCAGCGCAGCACCGGTCAAACTATCCTGAAAAAAGTGAATCAGCAGACGCTGATCATCAGTATGGGTAGACATTCTCCTCACGTACATCACCAAATTAGCACGAGGGCAAGTGTTGCCCTTGTACTTCTCAAACTCTGGGACCTTAAACTTAGCAGGTATCTTAACATTCGGGACCAAGCATAACTCATTCACATTCTTCCCAAATAGCTCTTTTCCCTTGAGGGCCTTCATCTCTCTTTTCATCTTGTCAAACTGCTCTTAAAAACCATACATTCTTCATAAAGACCTAAGTCTTCACTCGGTGGAGGGAAAGGAAGACACACATCATCATTAACAAACGAAACCATATTCACCGAAGGAGGCGCAGCAGGAGCAGCATCCACCACATGAGGTGCCGGAGAAATAATAGTCTGAACAATCGGAGTATCTTGAGGAAGAAGATTGAAACCTTCAGGTGCAAAATTCTCTGGAATTCCCCAACGATAACCTTGAGGCATGCAATTCTGAACAACAACTGGAGTAGCGGACACGAGACCAGTCAGAGCTTCAGTAGTTGCCCTTGTTGGTTGAGGTTGGACACTCGGTGGCTGATTCTGAGCAGCCACTAGAGCTTCTATCAGAATAGTCAGATTAGCCATGCCGGCCTTCAAAGCAGAAACTTTCTCGCGCAGCTCACGATTCTCTTGTTCTAAGTTGTCCATCTTCTTTCTGAAATTAGCCCGAGTGTTGTAGTGGTGAGTCAGCTTGCTGAACGAAGTAAAGAAGCTTGGTAAGACACCTGGATATGCATAACAAATGCAATAAATATATGCAATATGATGCATGATATGCAATGCACTTGATTTTATTTTATTATTTAATATTTCAAGGGATTTAAAATTTATGGACATATTGTAAATATCAAAGTAATAACGCATTTAAAATACTGAAAATTCTATTATAACAACTCCAAAATAGATTACAAGTTTCAATGATCCCAAGTACAAGATGAAAATAAAATCAAAAACCCTGAGAAGTAAAACTGATGGAGACCACTCTATACGTTGGCGCTTCCCTATGAGCCTTGAAATCTGAGCTTTCAACCTCTGGTTTTCTTCTGTATATCTGATGGCAACCTCCTTCCAATCACCTGAATCAGGGAGTGAGTAATCAACATCTGATGGAGGCTTAGGAGAAAATAAATCCCCTTGCCTCTCCATAGTCTCTACCCCTCGACTCTCAAGGATCTCAATCAAGTCGTCTTTCTCCTTCAAGTCTGCTCTATAGGAAATCTCTAAAGTTTGGCACTTGTTCTTCCAAGCGTCCTTTTCTTGTTGCATCCTGACCAAAGCAAGTTGTAGCTCTTTTAGATCATCTAATAAGGGAGTAGTGGTCTTCACAAACAAGTAAGACATAGGTGCTTCCCGAGAATACGACATCTTCAACTGAATAGCTTTCGTTTGGACCCACTGAAGATACGGCTCCAAAAAAACAACACCCCTAGGTCCCAAGTCTTTCCTACTCTTCTTATGAATGTGACGCCAGGCCTTTGCAATCTGCTCCCTATCTTCCATATGGTCTTCTCCCTCCTTCAAAAAGAAACTACTCAAATGAATACTATTTGGTTTATCCCTCGTCGGATAACCAAGCTGTCATCGTGCAAGAACAGGGTTATAGTTAATTCCTCCCTTTGTACCAAGAAGAGGTACATTGGGGAAACTACCATAACTGTCGACAATATTTATATCTTGGTAAGCTCGATGATACCAATCAATATCCGAGTGAGTAAGTTCCATGATCTTAGGAGCCCAACGGGGTTCCTTCCTGACATCCCAGAAAGCATCGGACTGAGGTATATGAGAGATAAACCATCGGTACAACAAAGGCGTGCAACAGATAATCATCCCCCCATGATAATAATTCTGAAGATGAATAGAGTAATAAGCATCACCCAATAATTTAGGAACTGGGTTTCCAATCATGAAGATCCTAATAGCATTAACGTCGACAAACTTGTCCACATTAGGAAATAAGAACAACCCATAAGCAAGTAGAGCAAAGATGGCCTCGAAAGCGACTGTACTCTTCATCCTGGCAAAGTAACGAGCCTTCTCCAATAAGAACTGAGCTGGTAATCCTCTAATCCCTCCTTTAGTAGTCATATGGGCTTCCACCTCAGACTTCCCCAGATGGATCAAAGCAGCAATCTCATGTGATTTTGGGTCACCCTCTAAACCAGTAAAAGGAACACGATCGGTAACAGGTAAATCCAATAGATAAGAATACTCCTCCAGTGTAGGCATCAATTGATAGTCGGGAAAAGTAAAGCAATGATACATCGGATCAATGAACTGGACCAAGGTCGAGAGAATACCCTCCTTCATCCTATGCTTTATGAGAAGAATGATGGATCCATACTTCTTCCGAAAATCTGCAGAACACTCGATCTCGGGAACTAGACTGATCGACTCATCTACCTTGGGATCCTTGAAACTGTATTTCTCGGTCTTTCTTTTCCCAGAATCCATGTTTACCTGAGATATTCACAAATGGTCAACTTTTTTTTAATCCCTTGAAATAAGATTTCTTCAAAAGATGCTTATGAGTGCATGGATGCATGATGCAACAATCACACACAAGATCACACATACAGGGTTCATAGGTTCAACGTCACGAGCATGAGGTTGAACGTACTACCCATAAGGTATGGTCTAAAAGTTATCACCTGCCAAACAAGGTTCTAGAGGTTTCAAGAGTCTGCATCCTTCCTTCGGTAATTAGTAATATTCTCAAGAAAAACTCGTCCGAGCGTAGTATCGCGTGACAACTATTTCTGGATTACTCCGTCATAGCTTCCGCACTACACCTAAAAGGCCAAGATGGGTTAGGTATTCAACGGTTCTCAGGTTCAGCAGGCTCCCAAGTTAAAAGCAGTACGTCTTCCCGATTACTCGGTAAATGACACTACAGTCAAAGGGGCCTCCACTAAGTGGGGGATATCATGTCTCATTTTTTGGGATTAATCCCTCAAAGTTAACATGACTATACCGCCCTTCCTATCTTAAAGTTTGCCCAAGTCCGGGTATAAGACTTATGAGAAATCACCAAGCACCCTGAAAACAAGGAAAATCCAAACAAACATATATACAACATATAATATATAGCAAGCAATAGCACATATACAAATATAAACAAACATAGGTTTAACCCACTCAGGGATGGACCAGCAAGAGGTTAATCTTTCCCCAATGAAGTCGCCATTTTTCTGTAGCGGTAGAAATGCTTAAGACTAAGCCATTAGATTGACTAGACTTATACAGATCAAAATAAAAATCGCCATCGCGCTTTATTGTTTCCAAAGGAATGGGAAGAGAGCGAGTAACCCAAAAAGAGGGGGAAAGATTCAAAGTAAGGGGTTTGGTTATGCAAAGGGAAGGTATTAGCACCCTAAACCTCTACGGTACTCCGTAGGAACCTCTTTGAAAAAATCTGTACATTTTAGCTATAAAATGTTGTGTGTAAAATAGATGGTGGAGGTGAGAAAATAAATATATTTTTTATGATATTTCACCCGCCGCGGTTGCGAACCTTTAGTGCCTACGTACCACCTTTTGTGTAATAGGGGATCAGGGTACACGTAGTTCCTCTTTTAGAAATTTTAAAACACAAGTGTGTTGGTTAATTTTATGAGATAAGACATCATCGTCATTGTCTGTGTGGATAACATACTTACTACCCACAATCATGAGAAAGGAGAATTTGCATCATCTCAAAGTGGAGGATATGGCTTGGATTTTAAAATCAACAATGCCTCACTCAACACCCAAGTGGAAAATATCTCTCTTCACTACATATTGTAGAAGTATAGTTGTTTGCATCACTACAAGGATTGACAAGAGTCCAATCTTTTGTGAAAAGTTTAAAGATAAAAGCCAAAGTGGCAAAATGGTTTGAAATGAGATTGACTGACTTTTATTCTTCTCACAAAAAATGTTAAGGTATTATTAAATTGATTGAAGTTTATTTATGAAAATGTTTTGAAAATGCATGGACATAAGTCCAAGTTTATTATGAAAGTGGTTCAAGTTTAAAAACAAGAAGAGTTTTCAAAAGGAGGAAGAAAATTTTTGAAATTAAAGAAGATGGAAGGAGATGAAGGGACTATCCTAAATCATAAGGTAAAAGATAAGGAGAAGAACCATCTAACCAACAAGAAGCCAATACTTGACAATATGAGTCAACATAGAATTCCCATTCTTTGGATTGAAACCAAGCAAGCAAAAATACTAGACCTCTTGAGAGAACAAAACTTCAAGTGTATTAAGTCTTCACAAAAATTGAGCTGAGTAACGGCTGTATACGGGTGAATTCCATATTACAAACAAAGTATGTAATCGAAATAACCTGCACACAAAACAAACAAACAACCCAATGTCTTGAGGTAAACCTCAAGAACTCCAGATAAAATATCAGTTAAGGTCACAAGGTCTCCAACATAGGCCAAGGTCTCTAATCCTAAGTCCAAGAAGTCCAATACTCCATAATGCCAAGGATAGTAACCAAATAGTACAAGTATCATTAAAGTTTTTTATGGTTCATGTTGATTATTAAGTGTCTTTAAAAGAAAAAAAAAATCTCAAGTGAGCAAAATAAAAATGACATAAAAGTAAATGCTCAAGTGAGCAAAGATGAAAATAGCATGAAATATAAATGCTAAAAGTAAATGGTACATAAAGCATAAAAATAAAAGCATAAAGTAAAGTCAATTGTTAGAAATTAGTGGTTAGTTGGATGACCATCTTGAAACTTGCATTTGGAACTCATTAGAGGATTTGTAGAACCAAATCCTCCACACAACAAGTTGCATTTGCTTTTTATCAAAGTATATCATCCATTTTGGAATCCTCAAAAATAACATTTAATGATCAACGATGTTTAAGTGATCCGCGTTGACCAAAAGTGATGTAGATCCATTAGAGGATTGGTAGAACCAAAGCCTCCATACAATGAATCTCAAGGTTATTGGATCAAAGAGATCAAATTAACATACTTGGGCTTGCAACACATAGGTTTGGGCCACGAATGATCATTTATTTGAATCGGGACAAAATTTAGCGTTATGTTAAGCAATCGTAAGTGGACTTATGTAGAAGTCACACCTATTTTGAGACCGGCCAATAGCAATCTATGTACTTCATGTTTGGATGAATGATATAGAGATCATCATCTCTTAACATGTAAGCACAATTAAAAAATAAAGGGATAAGATGGAGAGGGAGGGGAATGATAAGCAAATTTGGATTACCACCACAAAATTCTTTCATCTTTAAATTCAACCACTCCTCTAGATGGATTAAAGCACTAAACATATCATTAATCCAAAGCACAAAAAATGAATTAAATAATTCACTCTTAGGTAGATTTGAATTGATGAACATTTATCCAACTTCATCTAAATCACAAAGTCCATTGAATTTAAAGAGAATTGGAAATTTAAAATTGCAATCCAAACCAACAATCAAAAGGAGTGAGTAGAGAAAGCATTTTGGATCAAAGTTGCCCCAAAACAAGGCAAACAAAATGCATTATGTCCCTGTGTAAATCGATTTACACAGTGAAATTTTCAAAAATTTATTCAAAATTCACTTAGTGCAATCAATTGCACTATTACAGCAATCGATTGCACGCTGTTACAGACAACAAAACAACATTTTAAAAGGCCAAATTTTGGTTCAAACTTTCCATCAAACACCTTATGATCATAGATCCAATTGAGCACGAAAATTACATCAAATTATGAGAAAATAATACCATTGGAATCACAAAATAATGCTCAATGAATCAAACCCAAAGATCAACAAGAGATCACATTGTGAAATATGAATTATCCAACTTACCAAAGGTAGATCTAGAGAATTATCAAAACAACTTCAAGAATTTTCTTCAATTCAACCACAAGAATCAATTGACCAAGCTTGAATGTAGAGAATTGATGGAGAAAAAGTGTTTGGATGAAGGTTTAACTCAAAGATTAGTAAGCTTCAATGCAAAGCTTACTAACTTTTTTGAAAATGGAGCTTTAAGTGAATTTGGTAGATGGAGAGAATTGAGAGATTTTTTAGCAAGGTGGATTTGGCTATCAAAAGCTTGAAATTTGAATGAAATGAGGGCTCTATTTATAGAGTTTTAGGATTGGGATTAGTGGTAATTTGGTAATTGATTCTTGGAGCCAAAATTTGAATTAATGATAATTCTTTCAAATATTAGAGCCAAAATTTGAATTAATAATAAATCTTCATAAAAATGAAAGATTGACACTAAAATTTAAATTAATGGTATATCTTTTAAAAAATGAAGAAAAATTGGAGCCAAAGTTTGACAAGCTTAAAATTGTTGATTTTTTCAAATTTTCGCTCTCTGCAAATCGATTTGCACAGTGAATTTTTTCATAAATTGCGCAAAATGCACTATGTGCAATCGATTGCACTCTAAGAGCAATTGATTGCATCAGTGAAAAAATGAATTTTTTTTAATTCTTTTTCTTTACAAATAGAGATTTTAAGGAAATAATACCGTAAAACCTTATTTGTCAGATGCTTTGACTCGGTACCTACAAAACATAAATATTCAAAGACAAAGACAAATATTTGTTTGTATTTTGATTAGAAGTTAGTCAACAACACATATACAAAATACACAACCAAGGTGCTTGGAGATTCCTCAAGAGCAAACTTAAAGATAAGAGATAGAAAAAGAGGAAGAACCAACCCTAATGGGATCTTGTTATGATCGAGTTGATATGATATGATAATGGAATCTTAGGGGCAAAAATTGGGGTACAACGCTACCCACAATCATGAGAAAGGAGAATTTGCATCACCTCAAAGTGGAGGATATAGCTTGGATTTTAAAATCAACAAAACCTCATTCATCACCCAAGTGGAAAATATCTCTCTTCACTACATATTGTAAAAGTATAGTTGTTTGCATCACTACAAGGATTGACAAGAGTCCAATCTTTTCAGAAAAGTTTAAAGATAAAAGCCAAAGTTGCAAAATGGTTTGAAATGAGATTGATTGACTTTTATTCCTCCCCCAAAAAATGTCAAGGTATTATTAAATTGATTGAAGTTTATTTATGAAAATATTTTGAAAATGCATGGACATAAGTCATGTTTATTATGAAAGTGGTCCAAGTTTAAAAACAAGAAGAGTTTTCAAAAAGAGGAAGAAGATTTTTGAAATTAAAGAAGATGGGAGGAGATGAAGGGACTATCCTAAATCATGTTAAAAGATAAGGAGAAGAACCATCTAACCAACAAGAAGTCAATACTTGACATTATGAGTCAATATAGAATTCTCATTCTTTGGATTGAAACAAAGCAAGCAAAGATACTGGACCTCTTGAGAGAACCAAACTTCAAGTGTATTAAGTCTTCACAAAAATTGAGCTGAGTAACGGTTGTATACGGGTGAATTCCATATTACAAACAAAGTATGTAATCGCAATAACCTGCATACAAAACAAACAAGCAACTCAATGTCTTGAGGTAAACCTCAAGAACTCCAGAAAAAATATCAGTTAAGGTCACAAGGTCTTCAACATAGGCCAAGGTCTCTAATCCTAAGTTTAAGAAGTCCAATACTCCATAATGCCAAGGATAGTAACCAAATAGTCCAAGTATCATTAAAGTTTTTATGGTTCATGTTGATTATTAAGTGTCTTTAAAAGGAAAAGAAAAGCTCAAGTGAGCAAAATAAAAATGACATAAAAGTAAATGCTAAAGTGAGCAAAGATGAAAATAGCATGAAATGTAAATGCTAAAAGTAAATGGTACATAAAGCATAAAAATAAAAGCATAAAGTAAAGTCAATTGTTAGAAATTAGTGGTTAGTTGGATGACCATCTTGAAACTTGGATTTGGAACTCATTAGAGGATTGGTAGAACCAAATCCTCCACACAACAAGTTGCATTTGCTTTTTGTCAAGTATATCATCCATTTTGGAATCCTCAAAAGTAACATTTAATGATCAACGATGTTTAAGTGATCCGCGTTGACCAAAAGTGATGTAGATCCATTAGAGGATTGGTAGAACCAAAGCCTCCACACAATGAATCTCAAGGTTATTGGATCAAAGATATCAAATTAACATACTTGGGCTTGCAAACATAGGTTTGGTCCACGAATGGTCATTTATTTGAATCGGGACAAAATTTAGTGTTATGTTAAGCAATCGTAAGTGGATTTATGCAGAAGTCACACCTATTTTGAGATCGGTCAAAAGCAATCTATGTACTTCATGTTTGGATGAATGATATAGAGATCATCATCCATTAAAATGTAGCACAATTAAAAAAAGAAAGGGATAATATGGAGAGGGAGGGGAATGATAAGCTAATTTGGATTACCACCTCAAAATTCTTTCATCTTTAAATTCAACCACTCCTCTAGATGGATTAAAGCACTAAACATATCATTAATCCAAAGCACCAAAAATGAATTAAATAATTCACTCTTAGGTAGATTTGAATTGATGAACATTTATCCAACTTCATCTAAATCACAAAGTCCATTGAATTTAAAGAGAATTGGACATTTAAAATTGCAATCCAAACTAACAATCAAAAGGAGTGAGTAGAGAAAGCATTTTGGATTAAAGCTGCCCCAAAACAAGGCAAAAAAATGCATTATATCCCTGTGTAAATCGATTTCACTACTGTGTAAATCGATTTACACAGTGCAATTTTCAAAAATTTGTGCAAAATTCACTTAGTGCAATCAATTGCACTGTTACAGCAATTGATTGCACGTTGTTACAGACAACAAAATAACATTTTAAAAGGCCAAATTCTTGTTCAAACTTTCCATCAAACACCTTATGATCATGGATCTAATTGAGCACGAAAATTCCATCAAATTATGAGAAAATAACACCATTGGAATCACAAAATAATGCTCAATGAATCAAACCCAGAGATCAACAAGAGATCACATTGTGAAATATGAATTATCCAACTTACGAAAGGTAGATCTAGAGAATTATCAAAACAACTTCAAGAATTTGCTTCAATTCAACCACAAGAATTAACTGACCAAGCTTGAATGTAGAGAATTGATGGAGAAAAAGTGTTTGGATGAAGGTTTAACTCAAAGATTAATAAGCTTCAATGCAAAGCTTACTAACTTTTTTGAAAATGGAGCTTTAAGTGAATTTGGTAGATGGAGAGAATTGAGAGATTTTTTAGCAAGGTGGATTTGGCTATCAAAAGCTTGAAATTTGAATGAAATGAGGGATCTATTTATAGAGTTTTAGGATTGGGATTAGTGGTAATTTGGTAATTGATTCTTGGAGTCAAAATTTGAATTAATGATAATTCTTTCAAATATTAGAGCCAAAGTTTTAATTAATGATAATTCTTCTTAAAAATGAAAGATTGGCACTAAAATTTGAATTAATGGTATATCTTTCAAAAAATGAAGAAAAATTGGAGCCAAAATTTGACAAGCTTAAAATTGCTGATTTATTCAAATTTTCGCTCTGTGCAAATCGATTTGCACAGTGTATTTTTTCAAAAATTGCACAAAATGCACTATATGCAATCGATTGCACTCTAAGAACAATTGATTGCATCAGTGAAAAAATGAATTTTTTTTAATTCTTTTTCTTTGCAAATAGAGATTTTAGGGGAATAATATCGTAAAACCTTATTTGTCATATGCTTTGACTCGGTACCTACAAAACACAAATATTCAAAGACAAAGACAAATATTTTTTTTTGTATTTTGATTAGAAGTTAGTCAACAACACACATACAAAATACACAACCAAGGTGCTTGGAGATTCCTCAAGAGCAAACTTAAAGATAGTAGATAGAAAAAGAGGTAGAACCAACCCTAATGTGATCTTGTTATAATCGAGTTGATATGATATGATAGTGGAATCTTAGGGGCAAAAATTGGGGTACAACACTATCCACAATTATGAGAAAGGAGAATTTGCATCATCTCAAAGTGGAGGATATGGATTGGATTTTAAAATAAACAAAACCTCATTCAACACCCAAGTGGAAAATATCTCTCTTAACTATATATTGTAAAAGTATAGTTTTTTTGCATCACTACAAGGATTGACAAGAGTCCAATCTTTTGAGAAAAGTTTAAAGATAAAAGCCAAAGTGGCAAAATGGTTTGAAATGAGATTGATTGACTTTTATTCTTCTCACAAAAAATGTCAAGGTATTATTAAATTGATTGAAGTTTATTTATGAAAATGTTTTGAAAATGCATGGACATAAGTCCAAGTTTATTATGAAAGTGGTTCAAGTTTAAAAACAAGAAGAGTTTTCAAAAGGAGGAAGAAGATTTTTGAAATTAAAGAAGATGGGAGAAGATTAAGGGACTATCCTAAATCATAAGGTAAAAGATAAGGAGAAGAACCATCTAACCAACAAGAAGCCAATACTTGACATTATGATTCAATATAGAATTCTCATTCTTTGGATTGAAATCAAGCAAGCAAAGATACTAGACCTCTTGAGAGAACCAAACTTCAAGTGTATTAAGTCTTCACAAAAATTAAGCTGAGTAACGGCTGTATACGGGTGAATTCCATATTACAAACAAAGTATGTAATTGCAATAACCTGCATACAAAACAAATAAACAACCCAATGTCTTGAGTTAAACCTCAAGAACTCCAGACAAAATATCTGTTAAGGTCACAAGGTCTCCAACATAGGCCAAGCTCTCTAATCCTAAGTCCAAGAAGTCCAATACTCCATAACGCCAAGGATAGTAACCAAATAGTCCAAGTATCATTAAAGTTTTTATGGTTCATGTTGATTATTAAGTGTCTTTAAAAGGAAAAGAAAAGCTCAAGTGAGAAAAATAAAAATGACATAAAAGTAAATGCTCAAGTGAGCAAAGATGAAAATAGCATGAAATGTAAATGCTAAAAGTAAATGATACATAAAGCATAAAAATAAAAGCATAAAGTAAAGTCAATTGTTAGAAATTAGTGGTTAGTTGGATGACCATCTTGAAACTTGCATTTGGAACTCATTAGAGGATTGGTAGAACCAAAGCCTCCACACAACAAGTTGCATTTTCTTTTTGTCAAGTATATCATCCATTTTGGAATCCTCAAAAATAACATTTAATGATCAATGATGTTTAAGTGATCCGCGTTGACCAAAAGTGATGTAGATCCATTAGAGGATTGGTAGAACCAAAGTCTCCACGCAATAAATCTCAAGGTTATTGGATCAAAGAGATCAAATTAACATACTTGGGCTTGCAAACATAGGTTTGGGCCACGAATGATCATTTATTCGAATCGGGACAAAATTTGACAAGCATAAAATTGCTGATTTTTTCAAATTTTCGCTCTGTGTAAATCAATTGCACTATAGTGCAAATCGATTTACACAGTGTATTTTTTCAAAAATTGCACAAAATGCATTATGTGCAATCGATTGCACTCTAAGAGCAATCAATTGCACTCTAAGAGCAATCAATTGCATCAGTGAAAAAATGAATTTTTTTAATTCTTTTTCTTTACAAATAGAGATTTTAAGGAAATAATACCGTAAAACCTTATTTGTCAGATGCTTTGACTCGGTACCTACAAAACACAAATATTCAAAGACAAAGACAAATATTTTTTTGTATTTTGATTAGAAGTTAGTCAACAACACATATACAAAATACACAACCAAGGTGCTTGGAGATTCCTCAAGAGCAAACTTAAAGATAGGAGATAGAAAAAGAGGAAGAACCAACCCTAATGTGATCTTGTTATGATCGAGTTGATATGATATGATAGTGGAATCTTAGGGGCAATTGGGGTACAACACTACCCACAATAATAAGAAAGGAGAATTTGCATCTTCTCAAAGTGGAGGATATGGCTTGGATTTTAAAATCAACAAAACCTCATTCAACACCCAAGTGGAAAATATATCTCTTCACTACATATTGTAAAAGTATAGTTGTTTGCATGACTACAAGGATTGACAAGAGTCTAATCTTTTTGAGAAAAAAATTTTAAAGTAAAAACCAAAGTGACAAAAATGGTTTGAATGGGATTGATTGACTTTTAGTCTTCTCACAAAAAAGTCCAAGTATTGTTAAATTGATTAATATTTTATTAAGAAAAGATTTAAAAATGCATGGACCTAAGTCCAAGTTTATTATGAAAGTGGTTCAAGTTTTTAAAACAAGAAGCGTTTTCAAAAGGATGGAGAAGATTTTTGAAATTAAAGAAGATGGGAGGAGATGAAGAGACTATCCTAAAGCATAAGGTAAAAGCTAGGGAAAAGAACCGTCTAACCATCAAGAAACCAACACTTGACATATTGAGTCAATGAAGAATTTCATCCTTTGGATTTGAAACCAAGAAAACAATTAATAAACCTTTGAAGAATACCAAGCTTCAATTGCATTGAGTCCTCACAAAAATTGGGCAGAGTAACAGCTGCATACAGATGAATTCCATATTACAGACAAAGTATGTAATTACAATAATCTGCACACAAAACAAATAAACAACCCAATGTCTTGAGGTAAACCCCAAGAACTCCAAACAAAAATATCAATTAAGGCCACAAAGTATCCAACATAGATCAAGGTTTCTACTCCTAATCCAAGAAGTCCACCATTCCATAATGCCAAGGATAGTAACCAAGTAGTCCAAGTAACATCACAGTTTTTTAGGGTTTAACTTGATTATTAGGTGTCTTCAAAAAGAAATGAAAAGCTCAAGTGAGAAAAATAAAAATGACATGAATATAAAGGCTCAAGTTAGAAAAGATGAAAATAGCATGAAATGTAAATGCTAAAGTAAATGGTGCATAAAGTAAAAGCATAAAATAAAAGAATAAAATAAAATCAATTGTTAGAAGTTAATGGTTAGTTGGATGACCATCTTGAAACTTGCATTTGGAACTCATTAGAGGATTGGTAGAACCAAAGCCTCTCAACAATAAGTTGCGTTTGCTTTTTGTCAAGCATATCATCTATTTAAGAATCTCAAAGTAACACTTAATGATCAATGATGTTTAAGTGATCCACTTTGACCAAAATTGATGAAGTTCCATTAGAGGATTGGTAGAACCAAAGCCTCCTAACAATGGATCTCAAATTTATTGGATCAAAGGGTTAAAATTAACATACTTGGGCTTGCAAACATAGGTTTAGGCCACAAATTATTATTTTCTCAAATCGGGACAAAATTTAGCTCTATGTTAAGCAATCGTAAGTGGACTTATATAGAAGTCGCACCTATTTTGAGACCAGTCAATAGCAATTTATGCACCTCTTATTTTGAGACATGATATGGTAATCATGCTCCAACAACACTTAGTGCAATAAGAATGGGATAAGATGAAGAGGGAAGGGGAAATGAATAAACCACATTTGGATTAAAATTTAATCAAACTATTATTACTATCATTCATCCATTTTTATGGAGTTAAACTCAACACCATGGATTCAATGATGTTAATAAAGTTCATGATCAAAATTGTAATCCAAGATCATCCAAAATATATAAATAAAACTGTATTTACAATAAAATAAAAAAGAAAGGTTTTAAAAAATGATTGAAAAAGAAAATAAGGAAGAAAAAATAGTAACTATATTCAAATCAATCAAGAAAAATTAAATAAGGCCATAGAAAAATCAGAAAGGGACTCAAATAGTTTTATGAATTTTTTACAATTTTTAAAAGTCAGAAACTATTTTTAAACTAATTAAAATTACTCAAATAAATGGAAAATAGATCAAAAATAGTAAACATCAGATAAAATTCCATAAAATTTCCAGAAAGTCAAAAATGAGAAAAATGATATTTATGAATATTTTCATAATTTAAAAATGTCAGAAAATATTTTTAAAACAATTAAAATAAAGCAAATAAGGCAAAAATTATAAAAATACTAAATTTCAAAATAAAAATATGAAAAAATATTCATAAAATCATAAATAATTCAAAGTATTTTTGTATATTTTTTCATAATTTTTGGATAAAAAATAAAAGAGTTATGATTTTTTGAAATTTAAAACAATTAAAATATAAAATCAAAAAATAAAAATAAAACAAAAAAGATATGGACCATCAAATCATAGTCAAAACGCGTTAGTAAGCTCATCAAGTTGACCAGACGCACTGTGCTTGATATAGACCTTATTTGAAAATGCATTGGATCAGGAAAAATGCAACCAATAAAAATAAAACATTTGGCGCGCTATCGTTGGTTGAGACGAGACATGTTATCGTCTTCAACCTCCAGACGCCCTGCAATGGAGATTTCACGAGTTTCTTCAAATGGAAAAATTAGAATCCCATACTAGTATCATTTGATTCGTCTCTTCAAGACGATCCTAACACCACCATCGCGCCAAATTTATATAAAGTGTGCAAGGAGATATGAATCAAAAACTCAGAAAATAGCGAGCACCTTTCAGTTGAGATTTCTCTCTCAATTCTCAATGGATTTAAAAATTGTAAGAAGTACAAGAATCAGGAGAAGGAGTTGAGTGGGTTAGTTCTTTATTTGGATCCAAATGATGGATAATTCTACCTATTCGAAGTTCAGGAAGAAAGCTATGAAATTGGACTTCTATAGCTTGAATTATGGCTCGTTTTGTTTGGTTTAGGTGTTAGAGAGTTTGTATGATGCTGAAGGATGATGAATGTGCAAAGAATTTTGGAAGAAAGGGCTTAAATCTCAGAAACTGGTTTCAAAAATTTGAAGTTTGTGTGAGGTTTTGATAGGGTGTATTTGGCTCTCAAAGCTTGAAGAAATGAATGAGGGATGATCCTCTATTTATATGGGAGTGAATGGGATCCTTAAGCGTGTGAAATGATGAAGTTTGGAGGGAAATCGTGTGGGTCTGTAGCATGAACAAAGTGTGACTTATTTAGCATCAAAAACTCAGCTAAATCGTGTGTTTCATGATGCTAAATGCCTTTGGAAAGTTGCTAAACATGATTAGAAGCAAAAACGCGTGTGTTGTACCCCAAAATTTGCCCTCCCATTTTTCTCAAAAATATTTCAAGAAAGATCCCCAAGTTGCTCAAGATAGTCCAAGGGTTGTTCAGACAAGCTCTCTCTTAAGGCAGTCCACCTCAAATTAGGGTTTCATGTTGCATCAAGATACTTGAGTCCAAGGGATCCCAAATTCTCACCAATGTCCTAATATGTTCTCAAGATCATCCATGTCAAGTTTTAAGCCCTACAGAGAAAGTTTACTCAGTCAATTGCTCAAAGGCCTGAAAATCGACTGTGCTAGGGCAAAAGTCAACAGTGGCCCACATACAGTCAAACTTCAAGATTTTTGGTCAACATCCTCATTTTGAAGTATTATTCATCATTTTATAAAGGGTTGATCATGATTCATCAAGGATTGCTCACTATTCATCAAGAACCAAAAGTTGCTAAATTAGGGTTTTGTAGGAAAAGTCAACTCAACTTTGACCAAGCATAACTTTCTCATAATTTATGAGAAATGATCCATCCAAATATCATTTTGAATAGGATGCAATTCTCTACAATCCATATTCATCTCCCAAGTTCAAAATATGCACTCACAAGAAGTTATGAATTTGGACATTATAGGTCATTTTGAAAAGTCAACAAAAATACCTTTTTGTAAAAGCTTCATACATGAGCATGGAATATCAAATTGATATGAGACTAAAAGTGTTGATTAGAGGACATCTCAACCTTTCTAAAAAGTCTAAGAATACCTCCAAAAAGTCAAAATTGAGGAAGTTATGCATTGGTGAAGTTGACCCTTTTTTGCAAAATTGCCAAAAGTCAAATATGTCCAAAATTGAAATTTTTGCCAAATGGGCCCAACCTTTTATGCTTGCATTGAGTTTGTAACATGGTCCACGACCTCTAAGCCCACCCATACATTTTTCTACTATTTATGCTCTTTATTTTGATATTTTATTCATTAAAATTCATAATTAAATAAATAAATAATAAAAATAATGTAAATTTTGATGTGAATCTATTTTGGGCAAGTTTTATGCTGGTTTATGTCAATTGATTTCGTGCAATAACCTTTCAAATGTGTTCAGTTCATCCACATGTGAAAATGGCATAAAATCATCAAATATGGCATTTTTTCAAGTTTTGATCATGGTCTTAAAACACAACATTATGAGGGAGATTCTTTCCATGCTTTCTTGTCTCCTAATTCTCCTCTATAAATATAGATCCATACAAGCTTGAAAGACACGAAAATCCTCTCTAAAAAGCTCTCAAAAAGCTCTTCAAAAAGCTCTCTAAAAGCTCTTCAAAAAGCTCTCCAGAAATCAAAGAATTGGTGTAAGTCATATCTCGAGGTTCCGGTCTCTCTCAATTGACATCAAGCCTCAAACCATTATCTTGAAGTCCTCAAGAGTCTTACAAGGCCCAAGAGCAATCCATCACACGCCTAGCACGCCCCCCATTTGACAACACCGATTTGGTAAAATTTTAAACTTTGAATCTCTAATTTTAATCACATTTTATGGTATGCTAATGTTTGTTTGAGTTTATATAGAATAGTTATGGATGGTTGAATCATAGGTTCCACACAAGAATAAAAAAATACCATAGTTAGAGCATGAAGCTTTCGAAGATTCAGGCCTAGGGATTTCTGATGATTGCACCCCCCCTGTTTACTTTTACTATTAGGCACATCTTTATTTTCATGTTTTATTCGTTTTGTTTATTTCTTTTAATCCCTTTTATTTTTTTAACAATAAACAAATATAAAAATCACATAAAAATAGATTTAGGATTTTTTCTTAATTAAATTTTAATTTTAGGTAAAACTTTAATTTCTTTTTGTAAATAACTTATAAATAATTAGAATAAATAGGTTTTATTACTAACTTAATTATATTTTATTTTTTCCTAAAATAACCAAAGAAACCAAAATAGGTCATGTAATTATTTTTATTAATTAATTTAATTAACTAATTAATTGCATATTTAATTTAGAAAACTTATTTCTTTTATTAAAAACAACAAAAAAACAATTTTTCTTTTAATTAGGTTAGAAGGGTCAAAACCTTATATTCTCGTCGATCTTAATTCTTCTCGCGCGCTTTATTTTTATTATTTACCATATTGATGTAACTTCCTACAGTTTGTAATAGTTTAATTAGGATGTTTATTTACATTTATCGCTTTATTTTCAAAGTGTTTTTTTTGCTATGTAAATACCCGAAGCCTTGTAATAGCGTAGTTTAAATTCCACATTTTAAATTCCGCAAATTATTAACTGTTAGATGTATGATAATAGGATGCATGACAAGAATGTATGATTAATTTTAAAACAGTTAGATCACCCTAAATGTGCAAAGATAAATAAACTGAAATTGAATCATTCGCACATGCGCACTCCTAGGGCACACTCCCACTTGGTTGCCTTTGGTAAACGGTCATTGAGTATAGGATGCTTTAGTGGTCGTCCTTTTGTCCAAAGATCAAAGTTGCCTCGGAATGGTTGCCTCGGAATTGTTGCCTCGAATAATTGATCTAAGACATTAGGGTTATTACTAAGACGTCCTAACATTGCTTTAGTGACCGTGCGTCCCTTTCAAATTGACCCTCAAACTGCAACGACGGTGCTACCTACTCACTAATAGTGGGATAGCGTTGTCTAAAGGAAACGAATACAGAACGATTCTTTTTTCAAGTAGGTAGATTAGTTCTTAAGTACTTGCTCATTCCAAATAAACTTTTTTCACACTTACACTCCTTTACAAACAAAGTTTTCAAAACACTTCATTACACTCTTGAAGACAGAAGCAAGAGTTAAATCAAAGTCAAAACAAACTTTTCAAAGCCCACAAACACAAAGAAAACAATTTTGAAAATGATGAGCAAGTACCTAAGAGCTCGTAGATAACTACGGATAGAAAGGGTACTAATACCTTCCCTTTCTATAATCTACCCCCCTCCCCCCCCCCCCCCCCCCCCCCCCCCCGTACTCAGAAATATCTCAAAAAAGGAATTTTTCTGTGATTTTTTCCTTTCCTTGTTGGATAAAATAAAAGACGGTGGCGACTCTTGCTTACCGCGACATATTGCAAACACAAACGCAAAACGCAAACCAGCAAAATTTCCTTAACGAAATAGGGAAACCACGTCCCAGTTTTGGCCACCGTATCACAGAACTGGCGACTCTGCTGGGGAAGAATATAAGTGGGGTGTACCTTAGGATTAGTTCATCAGATTTTTTTCAATTGTTTGATTTGTTTGCTTTATATTTATGGGCTTTATATCGGAGTTACTATAGATCCTAACCCGGATCTGGGGATACCTTTTAGGTAAGTAGCAATAGACTGTGAGGGAACTGTACAGCGTAGACCGATACGGTTGAAGCAGTAGCTACGTTGGTGTGACACTTTAGTTGGTACCGATATCCCTTATGAAGGAACAAGGAGACTATGGGGCTGCTAAGGGATCATTAAGCATCAAATGACCTTAGAAGCTATAATTGACCAACTTGGCCATAGAAAAGTAGCAGTATGATACACTCATTGAGACCATACTCTCGCGATGATTCCAGCCGCAAGAAAAGGTTGCTAAATTGGAATTATGACCGATCGAGGATGGTCATTGATATTGAGATCCTCTAGAACCCGGTTACTATTACTAGGATAGGTTAAACCAACTAAACTGAAAGAGGGTAATACTTAAACTCCATGCCAGCCTGAAATTTAAGGGTTATTGTGTGACTTGTGTGCTTTCAACTTGAACTACTTGCACATGTTTGTTATCTAACAACTTGAGTTCCTTGCAGGTTTTGTTTACAGTCCTTATCCAATACCTTGGATTTCTTGCCGGATTTACTTGTTTACATTACCTCGTACTTTTGCTTAAACGCATAACATACACATCATAACATCATAACATCATGCCTTAACATTTCCTTAACCATTTCAAGGATCTCAAAGGTTTGTGATGCAGGTTATGGTAAATCAAACGTCTAGCAAGGGGCAAAGGGGATTTATTTTCCTCTAGCCAATGTCATATAGAGATCAAAACACAATAATCTGAGTCGGCGGCTATGACCCACTCGATATGGTGAGCTTGACTCTTGAAGAAGGACTCTCAATAAACGTGAAGTTTCTTCAATCAAATTCTAACAGTTTCTTGTTTACCCCGCGAGATCCTTGAAAACATTGCATACATATATCATACATACCTTTGCATTACAGGTACCATTACAGGTCACTCATGTTCTCGCTGTTTATTTCAGCAATGGCTCTCCAACAAGACACCAGAGATCTTCAAGAAACTCAGTTCAGGGAAATATTCCTAAACTTGTCCAAGGGGCGTGAAGAGTTGAAAACACTCCTCGTTGGGAACTTGGTCAAGAAAAGTCCTGAAGACAATAAGGACGAACGGCTAGAACAACTGCAAGCTAAGGTAGATGCAATAAGAACCCAAATGCTGGGGCAGACGGCCCTTATCCAAAGCTTAGCTCGGGAACAAGAAGAGCTGAGAATCATTATCAACCAGCTTCATCAAGACAGATACAACAGTATGAAGCAAACAGTCGAGGTCGGGGACCAAGTCATTTATCAGCCTCCAAGAAGACAAAAGGTTGGTTTGGTGGAGAGTGGACCTTTCCAAATTGCTATTACATCACGGGTCCAACAACAACCTCTCCAAAAACAACGGGTTGATCAGAGTAAGCCAAATATGCCCAAAAGGCAGTTTACCAAAATCAACATGTCATTGGCTCAAGCATTGCAACGCCTGTTGAAGGCCAAGTTGGTTATGTTAAGGGACCCTCCTCAGAATCCCAACATAGCCTCCACAGACTACAATCCTGATGCAAGGTGTGCATACCATTCCAACAGCCCGGGGCATGATACTGATGACTGCTGGGCATTGAAAAACAAAATTCAAGACCTGATCGATAAAGGAGCATTGGAATTCACACAAGATGGTCAACTGGAATGTTTTTGTCAATCCTCCAAGGCTCACCATTTGAAGTGACAAGTCCTGAGACGAGAAGATTTTTTGTTCATTAGAATTTTCAATTTGTAATTTTCTTTTGATTGTTCAAACATTTAGTCATGTTAAAACTTTATTACTTTATCAATGTATTGCATATGTCTGTTTTGAATCAATCCATTTGTATTCACTATATTCAAATTGCTTTCATTTTTGTGATGTTCAACTCTCGATTAAAAAACTCTAAGCCTTTAGAGGGAGGATGACGAAAATGATATCAAAATCTCTACAGTATGCTTTTGAACAGACCCCGCTGATGATGTACAGGTGTTGTTTCAAATCCTAAACAGTGGAGTTATAAGGAAGATAATCCCTCGTCAACCCTTTTGAGCCAAAGAAGTTGGAGTTTTTTCTTTTCACGCAAATTTAAAAAAAAAACCTTAATCACAACCTGGGGGCATGGTAGTTTTCTCAGTTAATTCGGGTGCACAATGAATGGCATCAAAGAGGTTCTTCCAAAACAAAAGACGGTGATGGTTCTGTATAATCGTCAAGACAGGAAGTCATTATCTCTCGAAATAAAAGCCCATTAAGTCAAAGCCTATGAAGGAGACTTAAGAAAAACTGGGGCATCCCGCTGACTGTAATCACAAAAAGAAACAGTTCAGGCAAAAGACAGGGATAATAAAATCAAAAAAGAAAGAGGTCCTACAAACTCTCAACAAAAATGACTGCATATTCAAAATAAACTGTCAGTATTCGAACCATCACTGGAATATCAGAGTAAAGACTCAAACGGGATCTAAATGCATAATTAACTGAGTATAGGATCGAAGAACATCACGAAGAGCGGGTTGGGTACAAATAAAATTTGAACCTTTATCCTTTGTTTCTTGAACCGTGAACCAGCCCACATTATAACCCTTAAAAGTCCTAGTTGAAGCATGGGTTAGTTAGAAAACATATTGTTACAAAAGGTATCCTGACTTCTGTAGGACTTGCTGTAAATCCTGAGTTGACATCACATTTTACAAAATTTGCATGTTTTACTGAAAAATGCATTTTCAAAAATTTCAAGACAGACATAAGCTTTGCATTCTTAAAATAACATTGTTTGCATATGACTATTTGTTCAACAGCAGATAAATTCGCATGACGAATATCTAGTGAACAAAAACCTTCTCAATAAAAAGGATCACCTCAAGTGGAAAAAACACTTCCAACCAAGGGGAACGGCATGATCATTGTCCATCATCTGGGGCAGTCAAGTCAAGATTCAAGGAATCTCTCAAAGATGCCAAATAGCCAGGGGCAGATCTCCATCTGAAACACTTGGGGCATTGGATATGAGTTCCAGCAACGAATCTTATATGATCAAGCGAACATCTTCTGGTAGTGTGGCAACACAACACTACCGACAATGACAACTCCCTACACCCTGAGAGCGTGGACATAGTCAAGAAATGCTGCACATGAACAAAGACCCGCTAGGTTGACACACCTAGGAAAAACAAGGGCGTCCCGACGAACCAAAAGGTTCGGACAAAAATTAGGGATAAAAACAAAAAAAAAAGATTTGTACACCCGGAAAGTCGAAAACCTGAGAAGGAGGCTTGGGCAAAAAAGGGTATCCCGGTGGACTGAAAATCTGAAAAGACAGTCCAGGCAAAAGTTAGGGATTAAAGCGTACGACTATGTCCCGTTATCTTGTCACTTTCCTATCAGTAGAAGACTTATCATTCCGATCGGTAGTTACCAAGCACCTCATCAGTTGGGATGACACTCAATCCACAAGGCCTCCGCAGGCACTTTCCCCAGCAGGTACAGGGGAAGAAAAGTCTTGATACGAAGTCATTGTCGTATCCTCAACATGCGTCCTAGTAACATCTACACTCCCCACATAGTAGAGGCAATCAAAGTTTTGATCTCTTCCTCCCCAAATAGGAGTTACTTTCCCCAACCAAGCTCTTTCGGAGAGCCGACGTCTATATTCCCCAGCCGAATTTTGTAATCGCAAGCGGTTCATAAAGTTTTCTCCCGAATAGAGTTTATTTCTCTGAATACAGAAGCTCAATCCCCGACAGAATTTATCCCTTCAGCTATGGAAGCTTCTCTCTCCAATGGAATTATTCCCCCATAGAGTTGTTCTCAAGAAGAGTCTCTCCTCGGCAGAATATCCATAAACAAGGGGAAAATCCCCATCATAGTCATCTCTGGTTCACCATCTCCAGCGGAAGTAGAAGAACCACTTTTTCTACGACAGTCAGGAACTCAATTTCCATTACTCTCCAACAAAAGTCAGGGATTTATTTTCCCAAATTCGGACGTGCCACAATAGCATTTCATGTTCATATATCATGACGTGCGCATACATATTGCATACAGCATAATCTCATTTATTTTGAGAACATCATCATACAATGCATGTCATGCATCATATATGATTAATCATGTACCTTTTCAGGAAAGATGGTTATCATCAACAACTTCCAGCAAGTTCAAGATTAACTCCAGAAACTAAATAGAGTAATTATCTGCACGATCAAATGCAGCTTTACACGGGTTCGTCACGAAGCAATATTACACGGGTTTCTCCTAAATGCAACTTCACACGGGTTTATCCTGAAAAATCCTACACGGGTCCTTTCTCATATATTTCTGAATGAAGTTTTACACGAACTCATCCCAAAGTAACCTTACCCAGGTTCCTCCTGAAGTTTTACACGAGCTTATCACAAAGTAACCTTACCCAGGTTCCTCCTGAAGTTTTACACAGACTTAGCCCGAAGTAACCTTACCCAGGTTCCTCCAGAAGTTTCACACGAACTTAGCCCGAAGTAACCTTACCCAGGTTCCTCCTGAAGTTTTACACAGACTTAGCCCGAAGTAACCTTACCCGGGTTCCTCCAGAAGTTTCACACGAACTTAGCCCGAAGTAACCTTACCCAGGTTCCTCCATAAGTTTCACATGAACTTAGCCCGAAGTAACCTTACCCAGGTTCCTCCAGAAGTTTCATACGAACTCATCCCAAAGTAACCTTACCCAGGTTCCTCCTGAATTTTTACACAAACTCATCCTGAAGCAACCTTACCCAGGTTCCTCCTTACAATTTCCCGATGTAGTTTTACCCAGACTCATCCTGAAGCAACCTTACCCAGGTTCCTCCTTACAATTTCCCGATGTAGTTTTACCCAGACTCATCCTGAAGTAACCTTACCCAGGTTCCTCCTTACAATTTCCCGATGTAGTTTTACCCAGATTCATCCTGAAGCAACCTTACCCAGGTTCCTTCTCAGATCAGATGCAGTTTTACCCAAACTCATCATGGAGAAACCTTACCTAGGTTCCTTCTCAGTTCAGATGTAGTTTTACCCAGACTCATCCTGAAGCAAACTAACCTAGGTTCCTTCTCAGTTCAGATGCAGTTTTACCCAAACTTATCACAGAGCAACCTTACCCAGGTTCCTTCTCGGTTCAGATGCAGTTTTACCCAAACTCCTCGCAGAGCAACCTTACCCAGGTTCCTTCTAGGTTCAAATGCAGTTTTACTCAAACTCCTCACAGAGCAACCTTACCCAGGTTCCTTCTCGGTTCAGATGCAGTTTTACCCGAACTCCTCATAGAGCAACCTTACCCAGGTTCCTTCCCATAAGCCCTACTATCTAGGTTCCTTCTCATAACCTTACCATCCATGTTTCTTTTCTCTTATCTCCAGACAGTAGTCCACAACATGTAAGACCCGGACCTATCAAATACGATCGGTTTCACCTTTCCCTAGCAGGTCGTAATGCAGCCTATACACGACTAGATACGCATTTCACTTCCGCTTCCTCAAGCCGGAGTTAGTTCCTCAGTAGAATAACGGACGACCGAAGTTCCTAAAATTCAACAGAGATGATTCCTCAGTCGAATACGGACGACCGAAGTTCCTAAAATTCAACAGAGATGATTCCTCAGTAGAATACGGATGACCGAAGTTCCTAAAATTCAACAGAGATGGTTCCTCAGTAGAATACGGATGACTGAAGCTCCTAAAATTCTATTCCTCTCAAGACAAAGATCAGTATTCCCCAGCGGAATCTCCCTCAACAAACAGGTATACAAGCTCTCGCTAAGGAATCTCTTATACGACCGACACTTCTTCGGGTGGCATCTTTAAGCCCATCCCCCCATCAGCAAACTCCAAATGGAATCTATAATCCCATTCCCGACATCGCAAGACAGACACCACATCATGCGATTGCAAATTTCTGGGCACTCTAGTGTTCAATCCTCTTCCACCTTCGGATCACAAAAGGCCAGCAAACCAATCTACATCCTCAGGTTTAAGAAGATTGAACAGGGGCAGTTGTTGTACCCCAAAATTGTCCCTCCCATATTTCTCAAAAATATTTCAAGAAAGATCCCCAAGTTGCTCAAGGTAGTCCAAGGGTTGACCAGACAAGCTCTCTCTTAAGGCAGTCTACCTCAAATTAGGGTTTCATGTTGCATCAAGATACTTGAGTCCAAGGGATCCAAAATTCTCACCAATGTCCTAATATATTCTCAAGATCATCCATGTCAAGTTTCAAGCCCTACAGAGAAAGTTTGCGCAGTTAATTGCTCAAAGGTCTGAAAATTGACTGTGCTAGGGCAAAAGTCAAATGTGGCCCACATACAGTCAAACTTCAAGATTTTTGGTCAACATCCTCATTTTGAAGTATTATTCATCATTTGATCAAGGGTTGATCATGATTCATCAAGGATTGCTCACTATTCATCAAGAACCAAAAGTTGCTAAATTAGAGTTTTACAAGAAAAGTCAACTCAACTTTGACAAAGCATAACTTTCTCATACTTTATGATAAATGACCCATCCATAGCTCATTTTTAAGAGGATGCAATTCCCTATAATCCATCTTCATCTCCCAAGTTCAAAATATGCACTCACAAGAAGTTATGAATTTGGACATTATAGGTCATTTTGAAAAGTCAACAAAAACACCTTTTTTTTCAAAGCTTCATACATGAGCATGGAATATCAAATTGATATGATACCAAACGGTTTGATTATAGGACATCAAAATCTTTCTAAAAAGTCTAAGAACACCTCCAAAAAGTCAAAATTGAGGAAGTTATGCATTGGTGAAGTTGACTCTTTTTTGCAAAATTGCCAAAAGTCAAATATGTCCAAAATTGAAATTTTTGCCAAATGGGCCCAACTTTTTATGCTTGCATTGAGTTTGTAACATGGTCCACCACCTCTAAGCCCACCCATACATATTTCTACTATTTATGCTATTTATTTTGATATTTTATTCATTAAAATTCAGAATTAAATAAATAAATAATAGAAATAATGTAAATTTTGATGTGAATCTATTTTGGGCAAGTTTTATGCTGAATTATGTCAATTTATTTCGTGCAATAACCTTTCAAATGTGTCCAGGTTCATCCACATGTGAAAATGACATAAAATCATCAAATATGGCATTTTTTCAAGTTTTGATCATGGTCTTAAAACACAACATTATGAGGGAGATTTTTTCCATGCTTTCTTGTATCCTCATTCTCCTCTATAAATATAGAGTCATACAAGCTTGAAAGACACGAAAATCCTCTTTAAAAATCTCTCAAAAAGCTCTTCAAAAAGCTCTCTAAAAGCTCTTCAAAAAGCTCTCCAGAAATCAAAGAATTGGTGCAAGTCATATCTCGAGGTTCCGGTCTCTCTCAATTGACATCAAGCCTCAAACCATTCTCTTGAAGTCCTCAAGAGTCTTACAAGGCCCAAGAGCAATCCATCACACGCCTAGCAAGGCCCCCATTTGACAACACTGGTTTGGTAAAATTTTAAACTTTGAATCTCTAATTTTAATCACATTTTATGGTATGCTAACGTTTGTTTGAGTTTATATAGAACAGTTATGGATGGTTGAATCATAGGTTCCATGCAAGAATAAAAGAACACTATAGTTAGAGCATGAAGCTTTCGAAGATTCGGGCCTAGGGATTTCTGATGATTGCACCCCCTGTTTACTTTTGCTACTAGGCCCATCTTTATTTTCATGTTTTATTCGTTTTGTTTATTTCTTTTAATCCCTTTTATTTTTTATCAATAAACAAATATAAAAATCACATAAAAATAGATTTAGTATTTTTTCTTAATTAAATTTTAATTTTAGGTAAAACTTTAATTTCTTTTTGTAAATAACTTATAAATAATTAGAATAAATAGGTTTTATTACTAACTTAATTATATTTTATTTTTTCCTAAAATAACCAAAGAAACCAAAATAGGTCATGTAATTATTTTTATTAATTAATTTAATTAACTAATTAATTGCATATTTAATTTAGAAAACTTATTTCTTTTATTAAAAACAACAAAAAAACAATTTTTCTTTTAATTAGGTTAGAAGGGTCAAAACCTTAAATTCTCGTCGATCTTAATTCTTCTCGCGCGCTTTATTTTTACCATATTGATGTAACTGCCTACAGTTTGTAATAGTTTAATTAGGACGTTTATTTACATTTATCGCTTTATTTTCAAAGGGTTTGTTTTTGGCTATGTAAATACTCGAAGCCTTGTAATAGCGTAGTTTAAATTCCGCATTTTAAATTCCGCAAATTATTAACTGTTAGATGTATGATAATAGGATGCATGACAAGAATGTATGATTAATTTTAAAACAGTTAGATCACCCTAAATGTGCAAAGATAAATAAACTGAAATTGAATCATTCGCACATGCGTACTCCTAGGGTACACTCCCACTTGGTTGCCTTTGGTAAATGGTCATTGAGTATAGGATGCTTTAGTGGTCGTCCTTTTGTCCAAAGATCAAAGTTGCCTCGGAATGGTTGCCTCGGAATTGTTGCCTCGAATAATTTATCTAAGACATTAGGGTTATTACTAAGACGTCCTAACATTGCTTTAGTGATCGTGCGTCCCTTTCGAATTGACCCTCAAACTCCAACGACGGTGCTACCTACTCACTAATAGTGGTATAGCGTTGTCTAAAGGAAACGAATACAGAACGATTCTTTTTTCGAGTAGGTAGATTAGTTCTTAAGTACTTGCTCATTCCAAACAAACTTTTTTCACACTTACACTCCTTTACAAACAAAGTTTTCAAAACACTTCATTACACTCTTGAAGACAGAAGCAAGAGTTAAATCGAAGTCAAAACAAATTTTTCAAAGCCCACAAACACAAAGAAAACTATTTTGAAAATGATGTGCAAGTACCTAAGAGCCCGTAGATAACTACGGATAGAAAGGGTGCTAATACCTTCCCTTTCTATAATCTACCCCCCGTACTCAGAAATATCTCAAAAAAGGAATTTTTCTGTGCTTTTTTCCTTTCCTTGTTGGATAAAATAAAAGACGGTGGCGACTCTTGCTTACCGCGACATATTGCAAACACAAACGCAAAACGCAAACCAGCAAAATTTCCTTAACGAAATAGGGAAACCATGTCCCGGTTCTGGACACCGTATCACAGCGTGGAACATTTATGATTAGAAGCCAAAACAAAGATTTCAAAATCTGACTTGTGATGAAACTTCAGTTTTAAGTTACCAAATTCAAATCAATCATTCTCAACACAAGGGGTCTTAGGGCATGATTCTTGAAGCTTTAGAAATATGAGGTTACAAGCTTAGCAATGGGAAAATAATGGGATAAAATGGTTGCTTGAGCTGAAAGTTGCAATGAGTCAAAGTTGGGAAAAAGAGATTGACTTTCTATACTTGGAAATTTCTATGTTTTTTCTTCAAAAATGACTTATAATGTCTTGCATCCAAACATGGCCTTCCACTTGGAATTTGCTCTTGGAAAATAAAGATGGCATGAAGTAGATATCTTGAATGACATTTTGAAACTTTAACCATTCAAAATATCCAAAAATTGAGGAAGTCATGACTTGTTGAAGTTGGCAAAAATTCATGAAATGGCCTATAATCTTTTGCATCCTTAGGGCATCTTCTTTCCATTTTCACACTTTGCACATAAAAGAAAGGTTGAAACTCACATCTTCAAGATCATTATGGAAAAATAATGGGCTCAAGGTGATAAAATTGATCAAGTTATGATCATTTGAAGTCACGTGAAGGGATTTGAGGGTTCATCTAGAGGACTTGTAATCTTTCTTCATCATCAAGTTTCTTACAGACAAAATTTTGTTAGAACATAGTTTGATTCTACAACCCTCGTAAGAGTTTTGATGATAACAAAAACAAAGAACAAATATTCACTATAAATTTATGTTCTATGTTGTGCAGAAGTTCTGACGGAACTGGATTAGAAGTTAAGCTCCAAAGGTATTCAAGCTGAGTACGCAGACTATTATCAGAATGTTCTGAAGTATGAAGATCATAATTTGTGCTAAAGAGAAAGACATCTTTATTCTGAACGGAAGTCTAACATGCAAAATAGAACCTTATATTTCTGACTTCCCAAGTTCTGAAGCAAAGCGGCAAGAAAGATTCTTTATGTTCTGAAGCATTACTTTTCCATCAAGGCAGTATCATTTACAACGGCTACAATCAGACAAGGATCTTCTCATTATGGAAAGTGTATTAAGTGTCAATTATCATGTTTCCATTTAGACAGATTGCCACGCCTATATAAACAAGCTCAAAGGATAAATCATTCATGATTTACACAACTGCTCCAAACAATCTCAAAACGCTGCAAAATTATATTCATTCTATTCTCAAATATCGTGTAATACATCACAGTTAGTGATACAATTTTTGTAACGAAAAACATATAGTACACAATGAATTTCTTCTTTTGATTAGTGAAATTCCTTGAGATAAATCGGGTTGTGGTTGTACTCAAGAAGACTTTGGCAGTTGTCAAAGTGGAATTGTAATTAGTTTGATTAGTGAATTAAGTCCTTGTTGGAGAGAGGCAAAATCACCTTGGGGATGGACTGAAGTAGTTTGAGATCAAGCGAACCAGGATAAAAATCATCATGTCTATTGCTTTTGATTTTTAAGTTTCAATTCAACCCCCCCTTATTGTGTTTTTCACTTCTTCAAATTTCATTGAGACCTTTGAAGTGATTTGTTAATAACCCTTGAAGAGAAGGATGTCTTTGGAATCACTCAAAAATAACAAAAGATAAGCAAGATATACCCCTTTGAAGTTCAAAACCCTAGCTCCTATAGCAAGAAAATACCTTGGGAGAACTTTGAAATTTTAATCAACCTTCTTGAACCAATACTTTTATATTGAAAATAGAGGTTGTTGAGGATGATAATGAGAAGTCACAGCCACCAACATCACTTCCACATCTTGAGAATTGAATAAGATATGCACTTGTGATCAATGGAGACAAAGACTTGTCCAATTGAGTCAAACTTCTTTAGTCAACCCTTGTACTTTTGAATTAACTTTGACAACTTGAGGCATAATGGATCATGAAAGACTTTGTCATGATGTTACTTCAAAATATATTTCATAGAGGCTTGAATCTCAATGAAGCTTTATTAAGGAAGGCACAGAGAAGGAACTTATGAATCCAAAAGCTAACTTTGATGGAATGCATTGTGCTTTCACCTATATCATCAATAATTTAGGATACACATGCATTGTATTTGTTAGTTAAAGAGTAATCAAATATAGATGATCAAAAAATACAAGTCAAGGTGCTTTGTGATTCCACATAGAGCAATACTAAAGATAAGGAGAAGAAACAAACCCTAGTGTGTGACTTTGTTGTGATTGAATCCATATGATATGATGAAGGGATCTTAGGGGCAAAAGTTGGGGTACAACAAAGGTGGAATCATCCTTGAGAGGGTGGACTGGAGTGTCTTAGTTAACAGCGAACCAGGATAAAAATCATTTTGTTCATTTACTGTTATGTTCTAAGCTAACTTATTCTGTCACCAACGAAAATATTTAATTTGGTGAAACCCAATTAACCCCCCCCCCCCCCCCCTTCTTGTGTTTCTCACTCCTTCAATTGGAATCAGAGCTCCGGTTCTGGTATTGATATTTATCAAACACTTAACTGTGTCAGATAAAGATTCGGACGAGTTTTTCATTGAAGAAACACAATGGTTAAACCCCACACTAGTTGTTGCTGCAACAGATTCAAACGATAAAAGTTATAATGTTAAACCTCCCATCTTTGATGGAGAAAAGTTTGAATACTGGAAAGATATACTAGGAGAGCTTTGGGATATGGTAGTCGATGGCTACGTACCTCCCACATATGTTACTGGAAAAGAGATAGCTAGGAGAGCTATGACTGATCAACAAAAGAAAGATTGTAAGAATTATCATAAAGCAAGAACCATCTTGTTGAATGTGATTTCTTATACTGAGTATGTGAAGATCACAAACAGAGACTCTGCTAAGTCTATATTTGATTCTCTCAAAATGACTCATGAAGGAAATGATCAAGTCAAAGAAACTAAGGCGTTGGCCTTGATTCAAAAATATGAAGCTTTCAAAATGGAGGATGATGAAAGAGTTGAAGTCATGTTTTCAAGATTTCAAACCTTAGTTGCAGGACTGAAAGTTCTGAACAAAGGATACTCAATGATAGATCATGTGAATAAGATTATCAGAAGCTTTCCATCCTAATGGAGGCATATCGTAACTGCACTCAAACTTGCAAAGGATCTAAAAAATAATTCTCTAAGAAGTCATGAGATTAAGATATAACAAGATAAACCACACAAGATGATAAAATCTATTACGCTCAAATCTGTCAGAAAATCTGAGAAGTCCAAAGCTCTTCAAGCAGAAGAGATTGAGGATTCAAAAGGAGATTATGATGATGAAGAAGATGAGTTGTCTCTTCTAACCAGGAGGGTTCACCATCTCTGGAAGAGAAATTAAGGCAACAGGTTTAAAAGTTCAAGAGGGACTGGAGGTCACTTCGAATCAACGACTGGTCAAAGGAAGTCTAGTGGCAACGAAGTCATTTTTTATGAATGTAATAAGCCAGGATACTACAAGATTGATTATCCTCAATATCAAAAGGACATACCAAGGAAGGAAGCTCTCAAAAGAAATAAGAAAGGGTTATTGGAAACATAGGATGATTCAGACTCTTCTGACTGCGACTCAGATGGAGAACATGCTAACATGGTGCTGACGGATCATGTTGGAACATCTAGTGAAGTATTACCCTCAGAAGATAAATTTGATTCACAAGCGGAAGAATTATTCTACAAAGAGGTATTCTTTGATTTTACTCATTCTGAATTAACATACTCCTTAGTTGAATTCTGGAAAAACATGAGTTGCTCAAGATTCAGTTCAAGGATCTCAAAAAGACCCATGAATTTGTATATGTTGAAAATAATAAGCTTAAGGAAGAAATTTTTTTTTTAAAAGAGGAAAACTTTTTATTAAAAGATAAAAACTCTGCCCTTAAAGGCACGATAACTCTTCCAGAAGCCACTGAGAGTACCGACGGTATCATTGAGAAATATGAAAAATCCTTCCAAAAATTTCTAGCTAAGAGCATAGGGAGAAGTGTGATAGCTTCCTTGATCTATGATGTAAGCAGAAATGGAGTTAAAGGTATGAGTTATGATCCTCATGAAAAATCTAAATTTAATAAGGAAAACATACCAACTACCTTATACTCTCATTTTGTACCTCCTGGGTTCGTACTCTCATTTTGTACCAATTACCTTGGCTCAATTCCAAAATTCGGAAACAACGAATCAATTTTCTTCCATTGCAAAGAATCAACTACATGAAAAATGTTTCCATCATGTTTCCTTTCATCTGCATGCCATCTCATATTCTTTGCGTCATTTGAATTAGCAAAAACTCTCTTAAATCGTGAAATTATTGGCAAGTACCATAACACTTTAGCAGAAGGATGCTTCCTACTAACATTGTCATAGTCATTATCATCACCATTGTTGGCATTCATCTTGTAACGCGACACACCATATTTCTGACATTGATTCAAGTCTTTGTACTCTTTCTTGTATAATATAAAATCATTAGGGCATGCATGTATTTTGATATACTCTAAATCCATTGGACACAATATCTTCTTGGCCTCATAACAACAATCCGACAAATTGTTATCTTCTGGTAACATTTGCTTTAGCAAATCAAGTAACTCCATGAAAATTTTATCCGACCATCCACTTTTCGCCTTTAGATTAAACAACTTTAACACCAGACAATCGTGTAAAACTCGTGTATCCCTTATATAAATGTGTGTCTTTATCAATACATAAAGTATCATAAATATGAGCATTCTTAAAAGAAGATTCTCCAATATCACGGAACATATACTCTAGTCGATCATCCATATATTCATCTTCATCCACTCTTTCACTTTGTGACGTCCGACTTCTCTCATTATACATCTCACCATACCACGTCCATATTGTATATGATTGACATATACCAAGAACACATATGTGATGAAATATTTAATCCTTTGTATCTTTATAGATATTCCTGCATTTAATACAAGGACAATAAAAGATTCATTATTATCAAGAAGATTTTTATCAGCATATTCAAGGAATTCATTAACTCTATTCTCATAAACCGAACCTAATCTATTGGCTTTCATCCAATTACGGTCCATAACAACTTCTGAATTTATACACTAATAATAATGTGAATGACACACCAAAATCTAAACCAAAAACTATAACTCTAAACCTTAAGCATATGAATATAATATTTTTGTTCACTTTTATATCCAATAGAACAGCTAACAAACGACATATATATCTACCAAGAACAATACACATGAAAAACTAACAAACGACATATATATCTACCAAGAACAATATATGTGAACAGCTAAGAAAGGGAACAAACAGAACAGCTAAGAAAGGTATAATATTTTTGTTCACTTCTATATCCAACAGCACAACTGACAACATTGAGCGAAAAAAGGATGAAGAGTATCGTACTTCAAAGATGAGGACGAGAACAAGAATGAAGATGTTGAAGATTTGCGATTGAAATGAACAAGAATGAATATGTTAAAGATTTCAAATTGAAGATGAAGTGTACCGTTGTCGTCTCTGGTTCGCTTCTTCGCATATGGCACTTATGAAAGAAAGGGGGATTAGGTTGTTTTAAATTATCAGTAAACATTTGATCATTGTTAAACAACGGAATTGTAGTGGAAGTTTAAACAATATAACAACGGTTGAGTCAACCACCGTAGTGACATCCCTTTTATTTTTTATTTAAAAAAAATAAAAAAGAAAAGACGTGCCTTAATGTTAAAGAAATAAATTATTTGACGGAGTTGAGGTTCGAACCCAAGAAAGATTGATATTATAAACATGGTTATCTCAGCAACCGTTAATATAACCTAACAATTTTTAATTAAAAAACAAAAAACAAAATTAGCGTATGGGTTTAGAGATGTCACCACGGTGTTTGGAAGAACCGTGATAAATTGGGTGTTGTTGTTTGTGCGTTTTGTAGTTGTGACACCAAAAATTTCATTATTTAATGACTTATTTAAATGTGTTTGACTCATCAAGATGTAGCTATTTTGTCAAATATTTTACTTTTCACCCGTTTTAAAACAATTTCTTGTAAATAACTGAAATGATGGGTATAGATCCTCTACCTTTAATTTTTCTTTTAGAAAATTTTACCCCATAACCCAACAATTATTTCGCTATCCCTACAATTTATTCAATTTAACTATATTACCTTTAAATAAAAAATTTATTTTGAAAAAAAAATTATATTTCGAATAACTTTTGGTAAGTTATTCGCGAAGTCTAAAACAAAATAAATTTTTGCAATACAAGAAAACTGTAGTTTAAAGTAATCAACTGTTACCTAAAGCCAACTACACACATTTTAGCAACACGTCCAAACCATTGTCTAAATTAACAAATTTGAATCATAAAACTATAATTAAATCATTTGGAAGCATAAAACATAACGAGTTTAGGAAATCCAAGAAACCGTGGCCTATAGTGAACAACCAATTTAATCCACTTTCACCTTAAACTATAGTTTTAAACCGTTGCCTAAAGTCTAAAATTTTGAGAAAAATAAACCACCGGACCACTTTAATTTAATTGTCGGGTGAGAAATTAAAATTTGTTTACGAAACTCTTTAGCTAAGTTCTGGTACATTAAAAATTTATTTATGAAAATTCTTTGACAAACTCTTCCGGTTCATTAAATATTAAAAACTTGTCTATTGAAACTCTTTTATCAAGTGTTTCGATGCATTAAAATTTGAAAAATTGATTACCAGAACTCTTTTGTCAAATGTTCCGGTAAATTAATTTAGGGATACAAATTTTTAATTTTGAAAAATTTAACAATAAATAAAAGGGTATAATTGAAATGTTTTGATAAATGTTTGGGATAAAGGAATAATGGAAGGGGTATAGAGTACAGTTTTCCTACCTTTATGTTACTTTCTCTCTATTTCTCTCTTGATTTACTTTCTCTCACTTTTTCCCTCCAAAATCAATACAAATATTTTTCTTTATTTCATTCATATATATATATATATAATATAAGAAAATTAATGACTATGGAAAACTCAATTTTAACCTTACAACCATTACATTGAGTTGACTTTCGCAAAAGCAGTGAAATAATTTTCTGGTATCAAGGGAACAGAAATAGCATGGTTCGTCTATGCTGGTCACATTAACCTCATTCATATATAAATGATCTACATGAGTCATAGGAACAAAGGTATTTGCATTCTAATAAAATTAGTAGAAGTAAATGGTTGTAAATTTTACTGCAAACAACTCATATTGATCTCATTTTGCACTATATATTCTACCGAATTGTTTTTATGTTTTCGAGATGTATGTTTATATGTCTCTAAATGCTTTTATGCGGCTCAAACTGGTATTTAAGGAAGATCTCTTGATAGAAATGGTGTCCTTTTTTGAGAAGCATTACTCTTATAAAATTGCATTAGCGTTGACGGATGTTTCAGAATGACGTGGTTCATCAAAAAATATTGGATCGTCAAAAAATTAAGAATACAAAAAATATTGATTTAAGCAATGGTAACTGCAAGTAAGCTCTGATTTTGAACTATACATACGATTTTGAGGAATTAAGGATATTTTTTGAAACTAAATATAATAATTGTTTCTGTTTCAGAAAAATAAATTGATCGTACTTGATCATAAGGAATTGTCAAAGCCCACAAACTTCAAGTCGAGCAGCAATTGAATGTGAAGTGGAGATACCTGCAAGACACTCTGATGTCAAAGTAAGGTTCAGAGCAAGTGTGAGCAAGTATGAGAGTATGAATAAGTGAATGAATACCTGACCCTCTCAAGTGAGAGGGTATTTATAGCCCCCAGCATTGGGCTAAGGTCCTCATTGTTGGGCTGAGCAAGCAGGCCCAAAATGGTGATTGTCAGGTCCTATGTGCGTAGCGGGGGCCAGCACGTGGTCCCTAACCTGGATGGACTCCTCCGAACTATCAGGAGGATATGGATGCGATCTTTTCGGAGTCAAGAGGACTCTGTGACATTCGGAGGTGTTGCGTGTCAGCCCTACGAGGAGGATGCTCGCGAGGTCCTTCTGACTGTCGTTGGTCCTCCTCGCCAGTTGTGAGGTTGTCCCAGAGGACATGTCTGGGTCGATGAGAAGAGTGAATGAAGCACGCGAGGAACTCCTGAGCGCCAAAGAGTCTGCTCGCCATTCATGGGTTTATCCCCGTAGGACAAAAGCCTGGTCGACCAGAAGAGTGGAATCACTACCCAACATGGTCAAGGAAAGACTCTTTCCTGCTTGCCTTATGCAACATAGTTGGATTGTGCCTTGTATGATGTTTGAGTCAAGCGCAGACGCAGTCCAAAACAGAAGCCCCCCAATTCGTTCTTCCTTACTTAAAAGGAGTTATGACTTAAGACCAACTTCTTTATATGGTGAGCACAGTTTAGTCGAGGTTTTTCACCGCGTCGAACGACGGGGTCATTTTTATGTGTGGCCACTCGAACAGAGATTGGAATTTATTTCAGAGAATATTTCAGTTGCTCCTCGACTCGCGGGGAGACGGATTTTGGAGTATACCTACCTCGTAAGCTACGTGGTATAACTTTTGATTGCGACTATTTGAATAGAGATTGGAGTTCATGCACGGAGAAAGTTTTTCTGCTCCTCGACCTGCGGGGAGACGAAAGTTTGTAGGATGTAGCCATGTGATGTAGCCTTTGGAATAGAATGATGCCCTATGGAGTAGGTGTCATTATAACCCTGAGCGCGTAGGTGGCGAGGAAATGGGCAGTTGGCGCGTTGTTCGACGCGACGCTTCGTCTTTCGTTCCAGTCCTATAAATAGTGTCTAAGGGTTCATTTGCAACATTTCCAACTCTCGCTCTCTCCTTTCTCCCTATCATATTTATTTTTCCATCGTCTTTTATCTCCTTCTCCAACTGCAAGCGACGTTGTAACCTCTGTCGCGGATTCCCCACCAACTTTAATCAAGTAAGTATTTTCTAGTAATTATTGTCATTTACGGTTGACTTTTTTGATAAATCTTTGACGAAATACTCATCTGCTCCGTGTAGAATTCATGAATTTTCTCAGGGAGTTCATCCTGTCCCCGCGGGACTCATGAAACTGCCTGGAATACTCATCTTATCCTCATCACTGTCACGAGGTTTTTCGAGGGGTTTATATTCTTCTTGTGGTGCTCATGAGTTATGTTTGCTTTTACTGCACAAGGGTTCGTCGACCTGGTTTGGTCGTAGCAACCCCCTTTCATTTGTGTTTCGGTGGAATGGTGGATTTGATTTAGCTGTCGAATTCATTGGTTTTCTCCGCTTTACAAGTGAAATGGCCAAACCAAACGAGTCCTCCAAGAAGATCGAGGTAGAAGAATGAAGTGGAGCTGACGAGGGTATCCAATTAATCGACTCGGTCATCGATCCATCATTATCTTGGGTCAGGCCAGAACTCCGAGGGATAGCCTCGGTCTTTAGCTATATGAGGAAGGAAGTGTACACCGTCGTCGAGTAAGGTGGCGACCACAAGGGTTTCCGGTAGAATTTCACGATCCTATGGTCGACACCTATGGCCAGAATATGCTCGTCTTTCGAGGAAGATCGCTTCCCTATGTACAAGATCATATTTAGGGATTTGGGGCTTCGTCTGCCCTTCAGTGACTTTCAGATGGGCGTATTTAATCATTTGTCCTTGGTACCCTCCCAACTGCATCCCAACGTGATTGCTTGTATACCAACTTTCGAGATTACTTATCGGTACATGAGGATCGGGGCGACGATCCCCTTGTTCTTTAGAGTTTTGCATCTTCAATGGCAGTCTAGGAGAGGAAAACACAGATAGGTTTCTTTCAAACAGTCGAAGAGGCTATTCTGGATGTACATAGACTATGTCAGTGATTTTAAAGACAAGTGGTACGTCATGCAACCTTCGTCTCAAGAGGCGGTGGATGCGGTGTGCGACGCAGTTTCCTTCGTAGATGAGGACGGGGAAATTTTTTATGATGAGGACAGGAACAAAGATATTTAGAGAATCACGAAGTTCCCTATTTATTGGTGTCAAGGTCACTACGACCACGGGCCTGGCCATTACCATACTCCTCCCGGAAGCATGAGGGTCGAGGATGAAGGAGCCTTCAGTATCCTCAACAGATTAGTCGATGGTTTCTTCCCCTCGCGGTGGGTGACAAGGGAAGGAGATGATGTCCTTGATGAAGACAGCGAACCTACTTTCGAGGCTCGCCCGATCAACACTAAGGCGCTTGTTGAGTGTCGTACCTACGGGGAAGCCATGGCTCTTCTTGGTATATGTCCGTGTGACTCTATTGCATTTTTTTATACTTATTTTGGGTATGTCCCTCTAACAAGACTGACTCGAGCATGTTGTTTTTTGTTTTTACAGGTAACATGGTCAAGCGTCGCGAACATCTCCTGAAGTTGACCTAGGAGAAAAAGAACAACATAAGGTTAGTGAAGCTTCACCAGCCCACACGGCTTATTCCTATTATCGAGCCAGCCAGGGACGGGTCAAGCGGCTCATCGGATTATTACGATGCCATGTCGCGTGTGGCTGCAACAGGGAAGAAGAGGAGTCACCCTGAAGGCGGGCCTGCGGATTTGATTGACAAGGGGTCAGCTGCTCGGGCCTTCACCCTTCCTCCTTGCTTTGTCGAGAAGGAATTCTTTGAAGGTTTTCCCTTGGCTATGTCTGATGGTGAATCTGATGTCATCAGGCGCCTTGATGAGGAAGGTAGGAGGCGACATCTGCCCTCGGTCATGGTTGGCCTGGTGAAGGTCATGGAGATGGTCGTCGTTCTTGTAGGTGAGGGTGCCAGCTCGTCTACCATGGTGAGCAAACTGGAGTCGGAGAAGGCGACTCTTCAGGAAAAGGCACAGAAGTTAAAGGCTGCCCTCGAGCGAAGCGAGGAAAAGTTTCAGGGGCAGGCTGATGAGTTGGAAAGAGAGAAAGAGAAGGTGGCCAAAGCCTTCGAGGAAAGGGATTCCTTGTTTCTGAGAGAGAACGCTTGGAGAAAGAGGTCACTGACTTAAAGGATGCCATGCTGCCAACAGAAGACGAGCCCGAGGGAGTCGCTAACTTAAAAACTCGTGTAGAACTGGTTGCTCGAATTCAGGTCCTCGAGTCGAACAATATGGACGCTCTGGCTGACGGGTTTGAGACAGTGATGGTTCAGTTGTCCGTGTTGAACCTGAGGCTCAACACTGAATGTGCATGAGCTTTGTCTCAGGTAGTCAATGGTAAGGTGGCCCCTCCCCCTGATTCTCCCGAGCTAGAGATCGAAGCGGGTACTCCGCGGAGCGACTAGTAATTTCTTGGTGACTTGGTTGTTTATATTTGGGGTCGGCGTGCCCGTAATTTATAATTTGTTTGAATCGGGGCCTGAGTGCCCATATTCTTGTAATATTTAGACAGCGTCGGCCTTCATGGTCGGAATTTATAAATGTTTTTACTTTGCCTCTATATTATATTTGTTAAATATTTACTCGTTGTTGTGCTTGACTTGTTTACTTCATGAAATGTGGAATTTTCATGAGTGGTGATTTGTGCTCGACCTTAGTTTTGGTCGAAACATGTTGGGATGTGTTGAGGAGGCGAAGTAGAAATCTGAGGAGACGAATTCAAGATCGTGGTCAGGGTCTTGACTTCGTGGCGTGAATTGCCCATCGCGAGCTGGGTGTTCTTCTATTGGGTACTTCGACATTAGAGCTTGTCCTTGTCGGGCTAAGGTTGTGCTCGAAAATTGAGCAATAAACATGCCTTTCGTTAATGGTTGGAGGCTATATTCTTACCTCAACATGCCTCTGTGGTCGAGTGCACCCTATCGTTTGTCGGAGAGGACACGTCGATGACTAGGCCCTGGCATTTATCAGGGACCTAACTGTAATATTGTTTCAGCTTCGTAGCGTTCCATGGTCGAGGTAGCGGCTCTCCATTTAGGTGTTTGAAGTTTTATGCTCCCGTGCCCGATGCTCCGCAGGCGCGGTACGATCTTTCCCTATTGGCAGCCAGTTTTCCTTCACAGGAATTTTTCTGATTTATTTGCAAGACTAGGTTGTCGACTTGAAATTCGCATTTTATGACTTTGGTGTCATAACGTAGGGATATTTGTTGTTTCAATGTGGCTTCGCGAAGAGCTTCTCCTGATCAGATTTCCTCGACCAGGTCGAGCTCTTCCCTTAGGGCCTCATCATTTAGTTCCTCGTCTAGAGAGACTTCAGTTCGCCTGGATGGATCCATGATTTCCACGGGGATGACGACTTCGGTGCCATAAGTTAGCCGAAATGGGGTCTCATCGGTCGTCGAGTGTGGTAATGTTTGGTAGGCCCACAGGACATCGTGCAACTCTTCAACACACCCTCTTTTGGCTTCGCCCAGCTTGTGCTTGAGTCCTCGCAAGATGACTCTATTTGCGGCCTCATCTTGCTCGCTGGTTTAAGGGTGTTCGACGGAGGTGAAATGATGTTTGGTGCCGAGCTTGGAGACGAAGTATTGGTAACTTTGATCGGTGAACTGTGTCCCGTTGTCAGTGACGAGCGCTTGTGGTATACTGAATCGGGCAAGTACGTTTCATTTGTAGAAACGGAGGATATTGTGCGATGTGATTCTGGCTATGGCTTCAGCCTCTATCCACTTCGTGAAATAATCGATGGCCATGATCAGGAATTTATTTTGATATGATCCTTGTACGAATGGTCTGAGGATGTCCATTCCCCACCAAGCGAACGGCCATGGGGATGATAGTGTTTTGAGTTCGTGTGGGGGTACGACGAAGTCGGCCAATGCTTGGGCTTTAAGGGCTTTCCTGCTCTCATACTGAACGTCAAACTTTGAGAGCTCTAGGGACCATTTCAGCATTCGACCGACCATGTCTGGTCGACCTAGGAGCTGTCTTACAGGTTGATCTGTTCGTACGATGATCGTGTGGGCCAGGAAGTAATATCTAAGTCTCCCCGCCGTGTTGATGAGGGCTAAAGCTAATTTTTCAATATTTTGATACCTGAACTCGGGGCCTTGTAACGCTTTGCTCGTAAAGTACATTGGTTTCTGCCCCTCTGGTGTCTCGCGGACGAGGGTCGCGCTTACGGCCTTGGCGGAGACGGCCAGGTAAAAGAACAATGTTTCCCCATTCTCTGGTCGTGATAGCACAGGCGATTGTGAAAGGATTTGCTTGAGGTGGAGAAGGGCTTGTTCGCACTCCTCGGTCCACTCGAAAGTCGCTTCTTTACGCAGGAGTTTGAAGAATGGTAGTGCGTGCTACGCGGGCTTCGCCACGAAATGGGAAAGCGGGGTGAGCAAGTTGCTTAGGACTTATATGGATTTTTTAGAGCTTAGCATTGGAAGCTCAGAGAATACTCGGCACTTGTCGGGGTTGGCTTCAATTCCCCGTTCGGTTTGATAGAAACCGATGAATTTGCCCGCCTTAACCCCGAAAGTGCATTTCTCCGGGTTGAATCTCATTTTGCATTGCCTTGCTTGGACGAAGACTCTTTTGAGATGGGCAGCGTGGTTAGTTTTTTTTTCGAGATTTGACGATCATGTCTTCCATAGATACCTCGAGCATGTCTTTGATTTCATCGCGGAAGACTTTGTTCATCATCCGCTGGTATGTTCCCCCTGTATTTTTTAGGTCAAAGGGAATTACGTTGTAGTAGTAATTGTTCAAGCCGATCATGAAGGTGGTGCAATGTTTGTCGCTTATCGCCATTGGAATTTGATTATAGCCCGAGTAGGCGTCCATAAATGATAAAATTTTGTAGTCGGCCGAGCTTTCGACCATCATATCGATGTTAGGTAAAGGAAAAGCATCTTTGGGACATGCCTAATTAAGATCAATATAATCAACACACATTCGCTATTTTCCATTTTTTTTCAAGTACAATGTTTGAGAGCCAGGTTGAATACCGGGCCTCAAATAAAATTTGCCTCTAGGAGGTCTTTTACAGCTTTTTCAGCAGCCTCGGCTTTTTTGAGAGACTGCATATGACTATGTTGCACTACTGTCCTAGAGGCTGGATCAACGACGAGTTGGTGACAGGCGACCTCAGGGTCGAGTCCGGGCATCTCTGCAGCACTCCATGCGAACAAGTCAGCATTCTCCATCAAGCAGGGTTTAAGTTGCTTCCTCGCCAGGTCGGGGAGTCCAGTGCCGATCTTCACGCCTTTGTAAGGGTCTTCGCCGAGGGGGGTGAACTCAAAGTCTCCGTATGAGATGGGTCAGAGAGGATCCTATTTAACATTGGGGGATTCGACTTCATCTTTGTCAAAGCGGGTGTCGAGCGAAATGGAATCGACCTTTGGTGGAGCCTGTTGTTCTTCGATCCGAGCAGGCTTCGATTTAAGTCGAGTAGTGGTTGCTCTTTTGGCAGGTTTTGCTCCAGTGTCGACCATGCTTTGCCCATTGGAAGCCGCGTGAAAACATCTCCTGACAATTGAGATGTCCCTGTGGATGGTGGAAACGCGGGCCCTCCTAGTGTAGAACTTCATTTTCAAGTGGACCGTGGAGAGTACGAAGGTCAGCTCGACTAGTGTTGGTCTCCCCGGGATGCAGTTATAAAGAGACGGGCAATCGATCACAAGAAACTGCATCTTAACCTGTTGAGATGTCGTTTCTTCCCTGACGGTGACAAAGAGCTCAACGTATCCTCAAGGTTTAGAGGTTGAGCCGTTGAATCCTTGAATATAGGACCCACCGTATGGTGATAGGTGTTGTCGTCAAGCTGCAGGGTACGGAACAGGTGAACGTACAGGACATCGACGGAACTCCCCATATCGACCAGAATGCGATGTACCTTGAAGTTGACCATCCTCGCCCTCACCAGTAGGGGAAATGCTTGAGTTTGGGGCTCCGTCGGGCAGCTCCTCAAGGTAGAAAGTGATTGGCTCAAATTTTCTCTTGAACTTTTCAAAGGTTACTTCCTGGGTTGTGATGTGTCCACCAACTCGTTGAGTTTCCTCTTCACCGAATTTACTGAGATGTCGTTGAATCCCCCGCTAGATATGACCATGGCGGTGGGTAATTTCTCCCATCTACTGTGTGTGAACAAGGGTTCATCTTCATAGCTGTCAGGGACGTGGAAGTCCTCGAGCCTCGTTATGGAGAAATCCACCTAGATGAGACCTGATTCATCGGATGGTCGAGTTTCTTCCTCAACTTCTTTTACCTCGTGGGTATCCCGACGAGGGGCGTTGTTTTTCCTGTACTGCCTAAGTCTCCCACCCTTGATGAGAGTCTCGATAGTATCCTTGAGTTGGATGCAATCTTCTATCAAGTGTCAGTGGCTCCGATGGTACTGATAGTATTTTGTTATGTCTTCCCGGGGCTTTGCAGGAACGGATCGAGGACGTCTGATACCACCGTCCTTGAACTTGGTATTAGAGCACTCTGTAAGGATACTGTGATACGGTGGCAGAACAAACTATTTTTACTGGTTTGCGTTTTATATTTGCAAATGTCACAGTAAGCAAGAGTCGTCACCGACTTTTATTTCATCCAATCATGGAAAAGGAAAAAGAACAGAAAAAACCTTTTTTTCGAGATATTCTGAGTACGGGGGGTAGATTATAGAAAGGGAAGGTGTTACCACCCTTTATATCCGTAGTTATCTACAGGCTCTTAGATACTTGCTCATTTTTCAAATTGCTTGTATGTGTTTGTCTTGAAAATGTTTTACTTCGTGATAACCCTTGTATCAGTCCTCAAGGATGTGACGAAGTTTGTTTTGAAAATTTGTTTTGAAAGGTGTTTGTGTGAAAAGTTTTCATTGAGCAATTACTTAAGATTCTACCTACTCGAAAAAAGATTGTTCGTTCTATTTCCTTTAGACATCACTATCCTACTATTAAGGAGTAGGTAGCACCGTCGTTGGAGTTGTAAGGGACATTCGAAAGGGACAAGTACAATCACTAAAGCAATAGTTAGAAAACTTTAGTAGTAACCCTAGAGTCTTAAGATCTTTTCGAGGCAACATTTCCGAGGTAACATTTCCGAGGCAACATTCGAATGGGACATTTGATATTTTAGACAGGAGGGCGACAACTAAAATTTCTTATGCTTAATGACTGTTTACCGAAGGCAACCGTAGTGAGGCAAACCCTAGGAGTGAACATGTGCATGTGAACTTTTTCAGTTATTTAGTCTTTGCACATTAGGTGATCTACCGTTTTAAATTTCAAGCATTTTTTTCACGCAATCCTATTAGCATACATCTAGACAGTTAAATATTTGTAGAAATTAAAAATGTGAGAAAATAAACCTAGCTATTACAAGGCTTCGGGGAGGGGGATTAATTACATAACCAAAAATCGGGGAAAAGCGATAAATAGAAACCCTAGTTTTAACTATTACAAACCATCGGTAGTTACAAAATAATGGACAAATAATTAACAAGTGCGCGACAAATTAAATGTGAGGACGATTGAAATAACCTAAAACCTTAATCGAGAGAAAAGTGCTTTTGTGGAATTTTATTTGAGAAAACATTTAAATTACAACTCAATTAAACCTAATTTCTAATTGTTTTTAAATTATGAAAGAAATTAAATTAACCTAATTTTCTAATTAAATAATTTCAAGAAAAATAAAATATTTTGTACAAAAAGATTTTTGTATTTTTTTGGTTTTTATTTGAGAAAAGAAATATAAATGTAAAATTAAAACCTAGATTCTATTTGATTTTAATTATAAAAGAAATCAACTTAACCTATATTTCTAATTAAATTAAAATAAATATTTTATTGAAAAAATGCTTCTTTTTTTTTGTATTTTTTGATTTGTTGATTTTATGATTTAAAAAAAGAGTAATTAATTTGGTGAAAAATAATTAAACAAAACAATTAAAATAAAAGAAATAAATAGAGAAAAAAGAATATGGGAATATGTTGTTAGCAATTTTGGGGGAGTGAGAATCTGAATTTCCAAGCCCATTTAGCTGAGCCCAGTCAACCACACTGGATTAGGTGTAGCGTTGACCAGGAGGTGTATCATGGACCTTCAGGCTGAAAGCGTTGGATCTGGGTAGAAGTGCATTCAGTGGTCAGGAATTGCTAGTGGATGGTTGAGAGAGCACTGCATGGGATCTGCTGAATGAAAATAAAATAAATGAAGCGCTGGGACCTGGGATCGAACCCAGGTCCTTATGCCTTAAATCAATGTTACGCTTCCAGCTGAGCTGTTGTTTTTAGTTGTTATTACAATAATACTAAAACATAATATAATGAAAACAAAAGAGTTGATCCCAAAGCGCGCGAAATTCAAATCAGCCAGTCATGGGCTGCCACGCATCATCTTCTTCGCTGCAACCGTCATCTTAGGTGATTGACCTATACCTACAGACGTTTGTTGTAACTACAACCCTGCAAAACTCAAAAATATCATACGAGCATGATAAATTAATTGTGATGGTACCAATCAACTCGTCTTGGCCTCACGAGCATCATGGTACCTCATTCATAGCCTAATTTTACCTGTACCTGAAATCCCCAAATCGTGATCCCAAACCCTAACAATGGTAGATGCGCGTGAAGGTCCCAAAAATGCAATTAAACTATGTGGTCAGCTTGAAAACATGATAATGATCACAAATATAACAATTAAAGGTGCTAATGATGCGTAAATTGTAATGATCGAATTTGAAAAAAACTTGCGAATTGTGATGTGTCTAGGCGATGGTTCTTGACGTTTTAAAGGCTGCAAATGATGTTGTTGGCTTCAGGAGATGGCCAGGAAGTGATTAGGGTATTTGAATGGCTTGGAATCGTCCTCTAGGGCAGAAATCAAATGCATACTTTTTATCCAATTTTGAGTTTTTGTTCTTGCTCCCTACGACTGCAAAACCTTGTCTTTTGATCTGCAATTGTTCAATATATATTATAGGATGAATTAGGGTTGTAAAAACAGATCACATCTTTGAAAGTTTTGAAGATTTGATTTGATCTTCATGGCATATGAAAACTTGCTATAATGAGCCAAATTATCCCTTTCTTGTTACAATTATCCTTGATTCGAACTGATCATGATATCCTTCCATTATTTGATTGAGATCATGTCCAAAAATCAGATCACAACATATATTTTCCATTATTCATCAATTATTTGATTTAATTGAAATTTTAATTAAAAAAAATCCAAATAAATTGAAAAATGAAGCAAATAACATTAGGTTGGATTTTTGGGTCGTGGACCATGCTATAAGTGAGGTGAAATCATGAAATGCTAGGCCTATTTGGTAAAAAAGCACTTTTAAGCATATTTGACTTTTGACGATTTTGCAAAAAAGGTCAACTTTGACAAGGCATATCTCTTCCAATTTTAACCCTAGAGAGGTGTTCTTATACTTTTTCGAAATCTTAGGATGTCCCCTAAGCAACCCTTTTGGTCTCATTTCAATTGGATCTTCCATGTTCGTGTATGAAGCTTTGACCCAAAAGGTGTTTTTGTTGACTTTTCAAAAGGACCTATAATGTAAAAATTCATATCTTTTGATGAGTGCATATTTTGAACTTGATGAATGAAGATGAATTGTAGGTAATTTCATCCTCTTAAAAATGATCCTTGGATGTAAAATTTATAATAAAGTATGAAGAAGTTATGCTTGGTCAAAGTTGGGTTGACTTTTCCTACAAAACCCTAATTTAGCAACTTTTAGGTTTTGATGAATTTGGAGCATTCCTTGAGGGATCATGATCAACCCTTTATCAAATGATGGAAGTCACTTCAAAATGTTGATGTTGACCAAAAAATCTTGAGGTTTGAATGTATGTGGGCCACAGTTGACTTTTGACCTAATACAGTCGATTCTCAAGCATTTGAGCAGCTGACTGAGCAAATTTCTTATGCAAGGCATGAAAATTGGCATGGATGATCTTGGGAACATATTAAGACCTTGGAAATAATTTGATCCCTTTGTGGTTCACACATCTTGATGAAAAGGGAAACCCTAATTTGAGGTATACTGCCTTAGGAGAGAGTTTGTCTGGTCAACTCTTGGACTTCCTTGAGCAACTTGGGGACCTGAATTGACATTTGTTGAGTAAAATGGGAGGGAAAATTTTGGGGTACAACAGCTGCCCCTGTTCAATCTTCTTAAACCCGAGGATGTAGATTGGCTGCTCTGCCTTTCGCGATCTGAAGGTGGAAGATGATTGAACACTAGAATGCCCAGAAATTTGCACTCGCATGAAGTGGCACTTGATTTATGATATATGGAATGGGCTTACAGATGCCATTTGGAGGTCAATAATGGAAGATTATCGGGGATGGGATTAAAGATGACATCCTGGATGCGACATAGAATTGTCGGAGATGGGCTTAAAGATGCCATCTAGAGAATGTGGATTTCCTGAGATGTTCCTTTGACGAGAGGCCCTGTTGTTGTTGTCGGTGAGGAATCTGCTAAGGAATGTTGATATCTGTCTTGGGAGAAATAGAACTTTAGGAGCTTCAATCGTCTGTTACTCTACTGGGGAAATAACTCATGCTTGAGGAAGTAGAAGTGAACTGCATATCTGGTCAGGGTACAAGCTGCACCGCGACTTACTGGGGAAATGCGAAACCAGTCGTGTTTGATTAGGTTCTAGTCTTACAGTGTTGTGGAATGCTGTTTGGAGATAAGAGAGAAGGAACCTAGATAGTAAGGTTATTAGAAAGAACCGGGATAGTAGGGTTGTTTCGATATGAAAATCCTAGATATTAGGGCTGTGAGAAGGAACCTGGATAGTAGGGTTACTTCGATATGAAAAGCCTGGATAGTAGGGCTGTGAGAAGGAACCTGGGTAGTAGGGTTACTTCGATATGAAAAGCCTAGATAGTAGGGCTGTGAGAAGGAACCTAGATAGTAGGGTTACTTCGATATGAAAAGCCTGGATAGTAGGACTGTGAGAAGGAACCTGGATAGTAGGGTTACTTCGATATGAAAAGCCTGGATAGTAGGGCTGTGAGAAGGAACCTGGTTAGTAGGGTTACTTCGATATGAAAATCTTGGATAGTAGGGTTGTGAGAAGGCACCTGGATAGTAGGGTTACTTCGATATGAAAAGCTTGGATAGTAGGGATGTGAGAAGGAACCTGGGTAGTAAGGTTACTTCGATATGAAAAGCCTGGATAGAAATGTTGTGAGAAGGAACCTGGATAAGGTTGCTTTGTGAGGAGCTTGGGTAAAACTGCATCTGGATCGAGAAGGAACCTGGGTAGGGTTGCTTTGGCATAAGTTCATGTAAAACTTCAGAATGAACCAGGGTAAGGTTATAAGCTTGTGTAAAACTTCAGGAGGAATCGAGGTAAGGTTACTTCGAGATAAGTTTGTGTAAAACTTCATGAGGAACCAGGGTAAGGTTACTTTGAGATAAGTTTGTGTAAAACTTCAGGATGAACCGGGGTAAGGTTACTTCAAGATAAGTTTGTGTAAAACTTCAGGATGAACCGGGGTAAGGTTACTTTGATATGATAATGTAGATTAGTTGACACGTTTGATTTCGGGAACTGAGTTTCCATTAGTTGTCTGTAGATGTGATATGTATAACTGTTGGATTCGTTTAAGCTAATCGTCTTTTCCTGCAAAGATATCAAGGTTAGCTATATGCGATGCATGAAATGCAGGGTGAGATGATCTTCTCAAAATAAATGAGATTATGTTGTATATGATATGTATGTGTTGTACCCCAAAATTTGCCCTCCCATTTCCTCAACATTTTCTCATCACAAGACATTTAAAGATCAAGATACAATTAGGGTTTCCTCTGCTCAAGACTTCTCCTTGCACTGTGGACTCAAATTAGGGTTTGTGTTTGCCTAAAGATGTTTTGACCTAAAATGCCTAAGATGACTTTCATGCTTCATATTGGACTCCCAAGTTTACCCATACCAAGTTTCAAGCCTTGATTCCAAGTTTTTCCCAGTCAATTGGACAGTTGACCTAGAAATCAGCTGTATTGGGGAAAAAGTCAACTGTGGCCAATTGACAGTCAAATCTCATAAAATTTGATCCACATCAACATTTTGAATTCATATGAACCATTTGATCAAGTTTGGATCACAATTCCACAAGAAATTTGATCAGATCACCAAAAGGGCAAAATGGTCATTTTTAGGGTTTTGACTGCACTAAGGCAATTTTTGACTGTTTGACCTAGCCAATGGCAAACCAAGTTCACCTATGGACTCAAGGACCCCATGGAATCATCTTGACATGTTCATCAAGCTCAAAAGATCCCAAGTACACAAGATTGACAGTTGAATTTCCCAGTCAATTGATCAATTTTGACTGTATACTGAAAAGTCAAACTTTGACTTTTTGGTCAAAATCAAGAGTCAAGATTCATTTTTCATCAAAACATGCCAAATTATGAAACTTGTTCACCAAGAAATCACAAAATGCAAATTAGGGTTTGAAAATGGAATTTTTCATAACTTAGAATTTTTCTAAGTTATGAAAAACCCTAATTTTTTCCCAACTTTGCCCCATCTTTTCACCATGATCCATTGGGATTCAAACAAAAGTCAAAACATGAAAGTTGTAGCTTGTTGCAAAATCTACAACTTTGATTCACAAAGTTTTCTCATTTGAAGCTTGTATCTCAAGTTATGATTTTTTGAATAAGGGCACTAAACCATCTTTTAACTTAGTGAAATTTGACCTATTTTGACAAGGTTTTCTACCCTACTTCAAGGCCACTTTTCATGCCCTTCCAATTGGAATTTTGATTTGCATTTCAAAGATGGATTGTAGTACACATTCCAAGCTTTCCAAAATGTCCAAGAACTCATCAAACAACCTCATAACTTGGGAGATTCGAATTTCACAAGTTGGCAAAAATTCACTTTTGTTCTTCATCAAGACATGTTCATAACCTTGCCAATTTGAAATCAGTTTGCTTTATGCTTGATTACAGGTCCTTGAACCATTTCCTACTCAATAATTTAATGCATATTCAATGTGTTAAGGTCATGTTCTTTGTGTTCTAACATTGCATAATGGTTTAATCCTAAACTAGATAAAGTGGAATTTCCATTTTTGAAAAGTTTAGCTTTATGTCAATTGGTAAATCAAACAAGTACATAGAAGATCTGCTTAGCACAAGATTATGGGCATAACACACTGATCAAGAGGAGTTGATGCAGCACATTAGGGGGTCCTATACTGACCTAGAACACCAATTTGCTTTTGGTAGCTTAAGTGTGAAGAAAGGTCCATAACATATGCTATCTCTCATATCAGCAAAAGAACACAGCACAAAAGATATCAAACACATTCCATAGACCACATTGAAGTTTTTGCACGAGCCATTTCCCTTTCAAACACCCTCCATCTCAGAATCATCCTCAAACTGCACAAACAGGGGTGCCCCTGCAGTTTGAGTGCAATCTCTCAATCCTTTCAAGCATTTCTGTCCAAACCTGTTCCTCTACCTTCCTTACAACATATGCAAGCTATCCAGAAGCTAAGGCACGATCTGTAGTTGCTCTAACCACTTCCACCATTTTCACATCTTTGACTTGCAGGTGAAGTTCTATAGCTTGATACAAGAAGTCTCAAGACAAAGTGAGCATTGAAAAAGCATCCCTGGACTTCAAGGAAGCTTTTCCAATCATTACATTGCACTGAAAGTCTCTCATTCTCCACATAGAAGTTCAACTGCACAGGTAAAAGTTTGAATTCGTATCTCTCTTATTAGGCATCTTTAGTCTTAAGTTTGTGAAGAAACAAAGTCCTACTCATAGCCCTGAACATGTACATAGCTTTACTTTTCATTTCTTTTGTCTGAGTGAAGAGAATTTGAGCTCTGAAAATGGTAGAAAAACTAGGTCAGAAAAGAGGGGGAGAGAAATTCTCTCTCATCTGGGAGAGATAGGTCATGTTCTTTATATGGTTGAAACCGTCTCTTAATGCTCTACACTTTTCATGTTATGAGTTTTGCTTGAAAGTCCAGGAATCCAGAGTTAGAAAACGCGTGTTTTGTGTGAAGAAAGCTGTACAGAGGTTGAAGAAGAAGTGATCTGGGCTGGGCCTGGATTTGTTTCCTTTTCACACCCCATTTTTTGGTTTACACCCCCCTGAGCCCATTTGCTCATTTTTTGACATTTTTGACTTTTTTCTTTTTGGACTGACTTTGTTTATTTTTTCTCATACCATTAAAATTTTTAAAATATTTTTTCCACCACTTTTTGTATTAATGGCATATTTATTTGTTTATTTCTTTTGTTATATACAAATATATATATATAAACTATTATTGAAATAAATAGAAAATAGTGTAGATACATTTTTATTATTTTATTTACTTTATGAAAATATTTACACAAAAAAAATATACTTTACTTTTTATTTTTTATTAAAATATTTAAATATTTATTTTAGAAAAATACATATTTAGGGTTATATATATATATATTTGATTATTAATGTATTTAAGAAAAAGATATAAAAATACTTGATCTTTTTTTTTATTAACATTTGATACAAAAAAAAAATACCTTTTTCACAATACACTTCATTTTATTTTATTTTTTATAAATAATAAATAAATAGTAGAATTAAATTAGATAATAATATCTTTTATTTAAAAATTAGGGTTTTTACCCTAAGTTCAAAAATACTAAAAAATAAATACATTTTTATTTTCTTTTTTTTCCTTTTACATAAATATTTTCTCATACACATAAAAACTTTCTTTTTTACATTTCACATATTTATTTTATTTACATTTAAATTATGCAATTTATTTACCATGCAAATATCCAATTGTTGTAATAATTTAGATTTAAGTTCTTGTCAATATCCCCATTTGAACATTTGTACCCCCCTTCCCATATTTGGTTGTGTAATAGCTTAGTAATTTTAATTTCGCACTTTATTGCTTTCTAAATAATAACATGCTAGAATTAGGGTTTGTATGCGAAAAAACGATAAAAAATAGTTTGACCTAATACAAGATAAACAAGCATGAAAATGGACACACAAATCACACTTGCACCCCCTAGGGTATTCCACTTGTTGCCTTCAAATAAATGGGCCATATTGTATGTTGAACATCTTTGGGCAAAGCAAACAATTTGAATGATCATAGTCCCTCGACAAAACTTTTCAAAACAAACAAAAACAAATGATCAAGTCCCTTAAAGAAAATTGCCCAAAGACATTTAACGTCGTTACAATTATGGTCTAAACGATGACCCGCGCCTGTCCCTTTTCACATCCTAACACAAGGTTGCCCACCAAATACAATGGTGGTGCAAACTTGTTAAAAGGGTTAAAGTATAGCAATAATCTTTTGAGAAACTTAGGAGTAGATAACCTCTTAGTTACTTGAATCAACTTGTAAAACAAAACACTTGCCTAATTTCAAAATCACACATCACAACACTTTCAAAACAAAAACTTTCAAAAAACAAATGAAAACCTTTTCAAAAGACATACATCTTTGTATACATCCCCACATGGATCATTGCAAAGGTTGCCACCACATTGGCCTCTTTTCAAAACATTTTCAAAACCCACACACTCAAGCACCATTTAAAACAATTGAAAACAAAAGGCAAGTGATCTAAGCAAGTAACTAAGAGCCCATGGATAACCATGGATAGAAAGGGTGCTAATACCTTCCCTTTCTATAATCTACTCCCCGAACCCGAGAAAACATCTCAAAAGGTTTTTGCTGTGCTTTTTAACCTTTCCTTAGGATAAAATAAAAAGTCGGTGGCGACTCTTGCTAACCGCAACATTTGCGAATACAAACGCAAACCTCAAGTCAGTTCTCCCACCGTATCACAGAACTGGCGACTCTACTGGGGAAACTTTTAAAGTGGAGTAACCTTAGGGTTTAGATCACCTTTGTTTTCAATTGCTTGCTTTGTTTGCTTTTACATATTGTGGGCTTTGTATCGGAGTTTTATAGATCCTAACCCGGATCTGGGGAAACCCTTTTAGGTAGCAACAAGGCTGTGAGGGAACTGTGCGGGGTATACCGACATGGTTGAAGCAGTCTGCTACGTTGATGTGGCACTTTGGTGTGTACCGGTAACCCTTGAGTTCAGTCAAGGAGAGTACGGGGCCGCCGCGTGGTGTCATGAAGCATCAACTAACCTTAGGAACCTTAATTGAACCATCTTGGCCTTTTTAGGGTAGTGAGATAACTGACTTTGGTGCAGTCCGAGGTTGGTTGATACTCGATACTACACTCAATTGAGGGTTGCTTTCCTGGAATATTTCGGTCGCCAGTTCAGTGGCTAAATCGAAACGATGAACAATGAAAGCAATCCAGTGATATTGGGATCTTTAGAACCCGGTTACTTTTGATAGGACAGGTTGAGCCCACAAAACTTCAAGAGGGTAATACCCAGACTTCATGCAGGCCTAAACTCTAAGGGTTTGTGTGACTTGTGTGCCTTACCATGTTTGCCTTTGTGAATGTTTATAGTGCATTCAATCATCACATCATTACATCATACAAACATCATGAGCATTGACTAACCATTTCAAGGGTTTCGAATCTTCATCTTTGTTCTTGTTTTATAGGACATGGAAACTGCTCGCAGAAAGACAATTCAGATTAGCCTTGTAAAGATCCCTCCTCAGCTTAAGGAGCTTCTGTCCAGAATTCCCGAGAGTTCTTCATTCAGTGAGAGACATGGAAGACTCATCAACTTGGTTAACACCAACATTGAGGAGGACTTGATAAAGGTCCTGTTCCAATTCTTTGACCCTCTGCATCACTGCTTCACCTTCCCGGATTATCAGTTGGTGCCTACATTGGAAGAGTTCTCCCGACTTCTGAAGGTCCCTATCCTTGATCAACTACCCTACAACGGTACGGAAGAGGAACCCAAGCTTGAAGAGATTGCTAAAGCCTTGCACCTACAGACATCTGACCTCAAGGGACATTGGGAAGTTAGAAGTGGTATCAAAGGTTTCTTAGCTAGATTTCTGTTTGAAAAGGCTCAGGAATGTTGGAACTCTCTTGACCTACGAGCTTTTGAAGAAGTCATGGCCCTCCTTGTCTATGGTCTGGTGTTGTTCCCTAACCCAGATCAGCTTATTGATATCAGTACTGTCCAGATCTTTATGACCAGGAATCCTATACCTACACTGTTGGGGGACATCCTTCACTCATGTTACACTCGAACCATGAGGAGAAGGGGTGTCCTTATGTGTTGCACTCCTCTCTTGGGAAGGTGGTTTATTTCGCATCTTCCACAATCAGTTTTGAAGAACGAGCGGGGTTTGAGATGGTCACAACGGTTAATGGCTCTCACGCACGCAGATATACATTGGTGTCCTAGGTCCCGGGAAGACGTCACTATCATTGATCGTTGTGGGGAGTACCCTAATGTTCCTTTATTTGGAATCCAAGGAGGTATAACTTACAACCCATGCCTGGCTTGGAGACAGTTTGGTTATGCTCGGAAGGATGGCCCTCATGACATGTTAATTCCTGACATAGTCTTCGACTTCGACAGCGATACTCAAGGACTTCGTCAGAAATTTATCAGAGCTTGGAGGATGCCAAGTAGGATAGACAGCAAAACACTGGGGCATCGGAACTCCATCCCGTTGGAGCCTTACCTCAAGTGGGTACGAGCCCGCTCTCAGAAGTTAGTAATGCCTTACCCTCACATGCTACCTGTAATCAAAGAGCCAGTCTTGGAAGGAGAAGCATCCTACACCATTCAACATCCCGACATGCCCACCTCCTGGGAAGAGATGCAGAAGAGCTGGATCCAACTTAAGGAAGAGCGGAATTCTCTTGAGACCAGTCTACATGCTAGTGAAAAGAAGGTCCTGGAACTCACCCGCCTGCTGCACGAGGAAAGGAATCTCAACACCTACATCGCGCCAAAAAGGATGCGCAATGTCTTTTTACCTTAAGGGGTTATTTTGTAATATTTGGCCCATGAGGCATTTATGTACTAACGAATTCCTCCTTATTAATATGACGTGCGTTCCTTTTTTGTCTACAACAAAGTTTGAATATTCTAAGCCCTTGAATGCATTACATACATACGCATTCCATTGCACCATATGCATAGCAGGTACCCTATTTCACAGGTTGCTTAATCTTCTTCGCTGTTTGTTTGCACAGTCATCATGAATTCGGAATCATCCAGTGAGCAAGCAATCAAGGCCCTTCAGGCCCAAAGTGCACAGTTTCAAGAGATGGTCCTAAGCCTAGCCCAGGGTCAGCAAGAGTTGAAGACTCTACTCCTGAAGAAGAAGAAGAAAAAGAGGACGGCAATGTTCAACACCGGACGCAGATTTGGGAACACACTCCACAATGAAGCTGATCCAACCACCTCTTCTGCTGAGAAAAACAGTCCCCAAGGGGGAGGAGCTCCTAGTCCCGCAGTCTCCGACAACGAGACGGACTATAACGAGGAACAATACCCACCTGCTGCTGACAGATACAAACAATTAGAGGACCGCTTGAGCGCTATGGAAATTCAGAACGTGCCTGGACTGGATTTCGGGGATTTGGGATTACCTTCCGGAGTAGTAATTCCACACAAGTTTAAGGCGCCTGCCTTCGCCAAGTATGATGGGGTCTCCTGCCCAAAGCTGCATCTGAGGTCGTATGTAAGGAAAATCCAACCTTACACGGCAGATAAGAACCTCTGGATTCACTTCTTCCAGGACAGCCTCTCGGGGTCTCAGCTTGAATGGTTCTACCAATTAGACGGAGCTAGCATCCGGCACTGGGAGGATTTGGCGACTGCTTTCTACAGACAATACCAATATAATTCTGATCTCGCTCCTACGCGTACCCAACTTCAGGGTATGTCTCTAGGGACGGGTGAAGGGTTCAAAGAGTACGCTCAAAAATGGAGAGATTTGGCTGGCAGGGTGCAGCCTCCATTAACTGATCGAGAGCTGGTTGATATGTTTCTGGGAACGTTGTCTGGTCCGTTTTTCAATCATTTGGTTGGTAACTCCTCCGCTGGGTTCACAGATTTGATATTAACGGGAGAGAGAATTGAAGCTGGCATCAGGTCAGGCAAGATACAGAAAGCTGCCTCTACAAGTGCTGAGAAGAGGCCATTTAAAAAGGAAGCAAGCGCCGTCTATGGCCCTAGAAGACAAGTCAAGCCCGAAAGTCGCCAAGCCGTTAATGCTTTGGTCATCTCTAAACCTGTTGCTGCTCCTCAGCAGTACAATCAACAGAGAAGTGAAAGGCCCAAGAGGCAGTATACCCGATTAAGTATGACATTATCTCAAATTTTACCCCAACTGTTATCCACCAACCTGGTGACCCTCAAAGAAGCTCCTAAGGTCGTCAACACTGCGTCCCCTAAATACAACCCGAATGCCCGGTGTGCTTATCATTCTGATAGTCCCGGGCACACTACTGATGATTGTTGGGCCCTGAGAAACAAAGTGCAAGATCTAATTGACGCAAAAGAAATTCAGTTTGAAGCGCCGGAAAGACCGAATGTTGTAACGGCTCCTATGCCCCAGCATAGGGTGAATGCCGTTGAGGAAGAAGTGTATGCTGTTTCGATAGATGAAGTTGTTACCCCTTTGAAGACTGTTAAGAAGAACCTACTGCGGGCCGGTTTATTTCCGGGTTGCGGCGAAGGTTGCCCATTCTGTGCTATTTCCCTATCTGATTGTCCCTTGCTAAGGTTAGGCATCCAAGGCCTAATGGATAGCAAGGAGATTTTATTCAAAAAGACTGCTGTTCATTTGGTTCCGATGAAAGAAGTTTCTGTGATTACCATCTTCAAAAATCCAATCAAGGCTCCCCCAAAGAAGCCTATTCAAATCTTGACCGTTGCGCCTGTGATCATTACTGTTCCAGGACCCCTCTCCTACGTGTCTGATAAAGCTGTCCCCTGGCATTATGGGGCAGACGTGTATGTAAATGGAATCAAGCAAGAATTTGATGCTAGTGCCAGTATCTGCGATATCACCGGTCCAGCTAAAGTCACCCGCAGTGGTAGGCTCTTCTCGCCTGACATTGCGCCTCCCGCTATTCGAAAACCCCTCCTCATAAAACCTGCAAGTTTACCAAGTCCTGTTGCTGATCAAATTGTGTCCCCTGCTGCCGAGTCATCAAATGCTCGGGGCAAAGGGATTGAAGAAGAGCCTGCCCGGATGGAGGCACCCATACCCGTAAATGCTGAGGCCTCCCGACAAGAAATGGAGGAGATTCTGAAAATAATAAAGAAAAGTGATTTTAATGTTGTTGAGCAGTTAGGGCATACACCCTCCAAGATCTCCCTGCTCTCCCTATTGCTATGTTCCGAGGCTCACGCTAAAGCATTAATCTCATTTCTCAAGACGGCCCATGTGCCGCAGGAGACGTCTGCAGTTCAGTTCACTGACTGCATAGCGAATTTGACGGCGGACAACGGTTTGGGCTTTTCAGATGCTGACCTAACCGCAAAAGGGAGAAACCACAATGATGCCCTGCATGTCTCTATTGAATGCAGGGGCACTACTCTGGCACATGTATTGGTGGACACTGGTTCTTCTTTGAATGTTCTTCCGAAAAAGGCTTTGGATCGTCTGGATTATGAGGGCCTGGAGTTGAAACCCAGCAATATCATCGTCAGGGCCTTTGACGGTTCTAAAAGGATGGTTCATGGAGAGGTTAACATCCCTATTCGTGTAGGCTCTCAAGTGTTTGACTCTACCTTTTACGTGATGGATATACGTCCATCGTACTCCTGTCTGTTGGGTAGACCTTGGATCCACAAAGCTGGGGCAGTGACCTCCACCTTACACCAAAAGCTGAAGTATCCCGTCAGGGGGAAAATTGTCACTGTGCAAGGAGAAGAGGAGTATATGGTGAGCCATTTGAATTCCTTCAGGTACATCGAGATGGACGGAGAATTTATTGAAACTCCCTTCCAACATTTCGAGGAGGTACATCCAATTTCAGCAGCTGCGGAGACAATGGCCGAAGAGAATGATTCCTTGAAGATGGTTTCCCTAAGGGATGCCCGGGCTGTGGTTCAGAAAGGCAATGGTGCACACTGGGGTCAGCTTCCTGACTTCACTCAGAAGAACGACAAGTTTGGGCTAGGCTTTACTGCAGAGGCTCAGAAGGCGGTGCGCAAAGAGAAGATTGGAAAGGCTCCGGTGTTTATTTCCAGCTCAAGGGTGAATGCTATCGAGGAGGATGTGGAGGAAGCTGAGTTTGATAATTGGATCTACCCGACTGCCGGCGACGGACCAAACAACTGGACAGCAAAGGATTTTACCCCTATCACATTTGTCACGCAGTAATTGATTTCTTTTGATTTCCAAATTTGTAACAAACAATATGTTAAAACTCTGTTGGCTCGGTGTCCTGCCCGGGGCATCGTAGCTCCATTTGTGAGGGCTTTTTGTATGACATTTTCATATATCATCAATCAAAACATTGGACGTTTGTTGCATTTCAAATCTTGTGCTCCTTTTCTTTCTGTGTTATACATATTGCAAAACAGCTATATTTACACACACTCACTTATACAGGTTTCAATCCACTCTGGATCTCACTGGCAACAGCTCTGCTACCGCCAGTTATGACTTCGAAAATCCGATCAACTTGGCCGAAGACGAAGGTGAAGATGATTGCGAAGTGCCTGGTGAACTCGCAAGACTGCTACTACAGGAAGAGAGGGTTATTCAACCACATGAAGAGCCTGTGGAGACAATTAACCTGGGTACTGAGACAGATAGGAAAGAGGTCAAAATTGGTGCCAATCTAGAGCTCAGCGTGAAGCAACGATTGATCCAGATGCTACAAGACTACATGGAGATCTTTGCCTGGTCTTATGAAGATATGCCTGGTTTGGATGCCGACATTGTAGTTCACCATTTGCCAACCAAGGAAGATTGCCCTCCAGTAAAGCAAAAAGTTCGACGAATGCGTCCAGAGATGTCTGAGAAGATTAAAGCTGAGGTGATGAAACAGTTTGATGCAGGTTTCCTTGCAGTAACTTCTTACCCTCAATGGATTGCCAATGTTGTGCCAGTACCGAAGAAGGACGGTAAGGTCAGAATGTGTGTCGACTACAGGGATCTGAACAGGGCCAGCCCCAAGGATGACTTCCCCCTACCTCACATTGATGTCCTTGTTGACAATACAGCTCAACACAAGGTGTTCTCCTTCATGGATGGCTTCTCAGGGTATAATCAGATCAAGATGGCTCCTGAAGATATGGAGAAGACTACCTTTGTGACCCAGTGGGGCACCTTCTGTTATAAGGTCATGCCATTCGGATTGAAAAATGCTGGGGCAACCTATCAGCGTGCCATGGTTGCTTTATTTCATGATATGATCCATCATGAGATTGAAGTATACGTTGATGACATGATTGCAAGGTCTCAAACTGAGGAGGAACACCTTGATCATCTGAGGAAGTTGTTTGACCGACTCAAGTTGTACAAGCTGAGATTGAATCCTAACAAATGCACCTTCGGGGTGAGGTCCGGAAAATTGCTAGGTTTCATTGTAAGTGATAAAGGTATCCAGGTGGACCCTGCCAAGGTTAAAGCTATTCAAGAGATGCCGACCCCAAAAACAGAGAAAGAAGTCAGAGGTTTCCTAGGACGATTGAATTACATTGCCCGATTCATATCACATCTGACTGCTACTTGTGAGCCAATCTTCAAATTACTGAAGAAAGATCAAGTGGTACGCTGGAATGATGAATGTCAGGCCGCCTTTGAAAGAATAAAGGAATACCTCCAAGAGCCACCCATTCTTATGCCACCAGTGGAAGGAAGACCTCTGATACTATACTTGACAGTGCTTGATAATTCAATGGGGTGTGTGCTGGGGCAGCATGACGAGTCTGGCCGAAAAGAGCACGCAATTTATTACTTGAGCAAAAAGTTTACCGACTGTGAGTCTCGTTACTCACTGCTTGAGAAAACTTGCTGCGCTCTTGTATGGGCTGCTCGCCGGCTGAGACAGTATATGCTGACTCACACTACTTTATTGATTTCAAAGATGGATCCCATCAAGTACATATTTGAAAAGCCTGCTCTGTCTGGAAGAATAGCGAGATGGCAAATGATCTTAACAGAATATGATATCCAGTATACAACTCAGAAAGCAATTAAGGGAAGTGTACTGGCTGATCATTTGGCACACCAACCTGTGGACGATTATCAATCATTGAACTTTGATTTTCCGGATGAAGACATCATGGTGGTAACTGACTGTGAAGTACCTGGACCGGATGAAGGACCCGAGGAAGGATCCCGATGGTCTATGCATTTTGATGGAGCCTCCAATGCTTTGGGTAACGGCGTCGGCGCTGTAATCATATCTCCCAAGGGGACTCATACTCCACTCACCGCCCGATTATGTTTCAGCTGCACCAACAACATGGCAGAATATGAGGCATGTATCATGGGTTTACAAGCTGCGATCGATTTGAGGATCAAGTTTCTAAGTGTCTTCGGAGATTCCGCTCTCGTGATCAATCAGATCAAAGGCGAGTGGGATACGAAACACCCGAATCTCGTTCCTTACAAGGAGTATGTGTCGACCTTGCTCCCTCACTTTGAAGAGATAACTTTTGAGCACTTCCCTAGAGAGGAGAATCAGCTAGCGGACGCACTAGCCACGATGTCTTCGATGTTCAAAGTTAAATGGGACAATGAGGCTCCTCAAATCACAATCTGGAAGTTGGATGAACCGGCTTACTGCTGCGAGCTCGAGGCTGAGAAGGTGACTGAAAAACCCTGGTATCACGAGGTGAAGAGGTACTTGGAAGCCCAGGAATACCCTGAAGGTGCATCTGTCAATGATAAGAAGTTCATGAGGAGATTTGCTGCAAAATTCTTCCTCAGCAACGGCATTCTCTACAAACGGAATCATGATTCAACTCTGTTACGTTGTGTGGATAAGGCTGAAGCAGAGAAAATTATGATGGAACTACATGAAGGTACATTTGGGACCCATTCCAGTGGACACACCATGGCTAAGAAAATCCTTCGGGCAGGATATTTCTGGTCCACAATGGAAACCGATTGTTACCAACACTCCCGAACTTGTCATAAGTGCCAGGTCTATGCTGACAAGGTGCATATCCCTCCGGTTCCTTTGAATGTCCTAACGGCACCTTGGCCTTTCGCAATGTGGGGCATCGATATGATCGGTGAGATCCGACCAACGGCATCCAATGGGCATCGTTTCATCTTGGTGGCGATCGATTACTTCACGAAATGGGTCGAGGCAGCTTCCTATGCCACAGTAACCAAGAGCATCGTGGCACGATTCGTCCGGCATAATCTGATTTGTCGGTACGGAGTCCCAGAAAGAATCATTACGGACAATGGTACCAATCTCAATAACAAAATGATCACTGAACTCTGTGAACAATTCAAGATACAGCACCACAATTCTTCCCCCTATCGGCCGAAGATGAATGGGGCTGTAGAGGCCGCCAATAAAAATATCAAGAAAATTGTGCAGAAGATGACAGTGACCTACAAAGATTGGCACGAGATGTTACCGTTCGCTCTTCATGGGTATCGCACCTCAGCAAGGACGTCAACCGGGGCAACTCCCTTCTCCCTAGTCTATGGCATGGAGGCAGTCTTGCCGATCGAAATCCAGATACCCTCTCTCCGGATAATGAAGGATGCAGACTTGAATGAAGATGATTGGATCCAGACTCGACTTGATCAACTAAATCTGATTGACGAAAAGAGGCTCACTGCTATCTGTCACGGTCAAACGTATCAGAAACGGATGATCAGGGCATTTAACAAGAAAGTCAGACCGCGAGAGTATCAAGTTGGGGACCTGGTAATCAAACGCGTCATCCTTCCTCAAAGTGATCCCCGGGGCAAATGGACCCCTACTTATGAAGGGCCATTTGAGGTTAAACGTGTGTTCTCAGGAGGAGCCATGATCCTAACCACCATGGACGGTGACGACCTTCCTCACCCCGCCAATGCGGACATAGTGAAAAAATACTACGCATAAATAAAAGACCCGCTAGGTTGACATACCTAGGCAAAAATAAGGGCTTCCCGGCGAACCAAAAGGGTTCGGGCAAAATAAGGGATGAAATGAAAAAAATCTGTACACCCGGCAAGTCGAAAACCTGAAAGGGCGGCTTGGGCAAAAAAGGGTATCCCGTTGGACTGAAAACCCGAAAGGGCGGTCCAGGCAAAAGTTAGGGATAAAAGCGTAACACTGTGTCTCATTGGATCACTTCACACCCGGAATTCGGCATCAACTATCTGGCTCAGATTACGGCATCGACCAATCAACTTCATCTTCGACCAGGCAGCAAAGCGATGAGACGTTCGGAGACATAAAGGCAATAGCAGAGTTGGAACCCAGTGGGATTGTTCACATAGCTGTTTTGTTTTTCAAATTGTAAACTCTATGTTATTTGGCGGCGTCCTCTTACTAGGATGTCAGCCTCTTGTACAAAGAACGCCTATTCACAGGCAAAGTTTAAATCAATACAAATTCACTTGTCCATACAAATTGCCATTGTTTTTCTTTTTCTGTTTTGTCTTGCGAAGAACGTCCAATGTTCATTTTTGATATATGCATTTGACATTAAATTGCTGATCCCTAAATGTTTGCATATGAAAAAAGAGATTAATTACAAGTGACATCAAAGACAGGGGCAATGTGTAGTTGTCTAATGCGGTCTAGTTGCTTTGTCCACCAAGGCACCAAGGTAGGTTCAACTGAAAATATTGGCCAAATCATCTTAGCTCCCCGCGGAGTAAAACAAGGTTCAGCAGCACTTTCCCCAAGCAGGAGTCGATTCCCCGTCGATCCTGAAAAAGGCACAACATTCCCCGGCAGGTCTTAAAAAACTCATCCCCAGTAGATTCTGGAAGCTTATCCCCTGCGAAGAACGGACGTTTCTCCCGAGTTTTATTTAGAGTTATTTCCTCACAAGGACTTATAACTGGGTTATCCTCAGCTAAAAGCCACGGAAGACCGTTCTCGGCAAAAGTTCCTTCAATCCCCAGCGAAGTCTAGCTTTGGTATTCCCAAGCAGAGTTTATCTTTGGTATTCCCCAGCGGAGTTTATCATCATTATCCTCAGCGGAATCCATCGTTAAAGTCCTCAGCGGGCCTCTCATCAAACTTCGGTCAAGCATCTCTTCCGCAGAACAGCTTCCCGGTCATTCGTCAAGGATTTATTTTCCTAAGATGAAATTACACTCATAAACATTTCACATTTTCATACATCTTGCATACATACATGATGAGACACATACAACATCAAATGTTGAACATCATGACATCATGCATATCATACATCATGACATTGCATACAGCTTACGTCTTTGCCTTTTCAGGAAAAAGACAATCTCAAAAACGACTACTTTCAACTGTCACAATTCCAGATTCGATACCTGTATCTAGCCAGGGCACATCTGAGAGCGATCAGTTTCCAGACTCGATTCCTGTATCTAGCCAGGGCACGTCTGCAGAATTCAAAGATTCGACTCCTGTATCCAGCCAGGGCACATCTATCAACTACAACATTTCCAGATTCGATTCCTGTATCCAGCCAGGGCATATCTGTTGACCACATTTCCAGACTCGATTCCTGTATCTAGCCAGGGCACGTCTGCAGAATTCAAAGATTCGACTCCTGTATCCAGCCAGGGCATATCTATTGACGACTATTTCCAGATTCGACTCCTGTATCCAGCCAGGGCACATCTGTGAGCAACCGATTGTAGATTCGATACCTGTATCCAGCCAGGGCATATCTGCATAAGGAGACTGAAGATCAAACACCTGTAACAAGCCAGGAAAACATCTGTCTTTCTTAAACACACAAGTTCTCGCTAAGGAACCTCTTATGCGATCAACACTTCCAAACGGCATCTATAAGCCCATTCCCGACAAAGTTCTGTCACTTTTCCAAATGGCATCTATAAGCCCATTCCCGACACCACATTGTTGAGACTCCAGCATGCGAGTGCAAATTTCCGGGCACTCTAGTGTCCAATCTCCTTTTACCCTCGAGTCACGAAAGGCAAACTTGCCAATCTAACTCTTCAGGTCCAAGAAGATTGAACAGGGGCAACTGTTGTACCCCAAAATTTGCCCTCCCATTTCCTCAACATTTTCTCATCACAAGACATTTAAAGATCAAGATACAATTAGGGTTTCCTCTGCTCAAGACTTCTCCTTGCACTGTGGACTCAAATTAGGGTTTGTGTTTGCCTAAAGATGTTTTGACCTAAAATGTCTAAGATGACTTTCATGCTTCATATTGGACTCCCAAGTTTACCCATACCAAGTTTCAAGCCTTGATTCCAAGTTTTTCCCAGTCAATTGGACAGTTGACCTAGAAATCAGCTGTATTGGGGAAAAAGTCAACTGTGGCCAATTGACAGTCAAATCTCATAAAATTTGATCCACATCAACATTTTGAATTCATATGAACCATTTGATCAAGTTTGGATCACAATTCCACAAGAAATTTGATCAGATCACCAAAAGGGCAAAATGGTCATTTTTAGGGTTTTGACTGCACTAAGGCAATTTTTGACTGTTTGACCTAGCCAATGGCAAACCAAGTTCACCTATGGACTCAAGGACCCCATGGAATCATCTTGACATGTTCATCAAGCTCAAAAGATCCCAAGTACACAAGATTGACAGTTGAATTTCCCAGTCAATTGATCAATTTTGACTGTATACTGAAAAGTCAAACTTTGACTTTTTGGTCAAAATCAAGAGTCAAGATTCATTTTTCATCAAAACATGCCAAATTATGAAACTTGTTCACCAAGAAATCACAAAATGCAAATTAGGGTTTGAAAATGGAATTTTTCATAACTTAGAATTTTTCTAAGTTATGAAAAACCCTAATTTTTTCCCAACTTTGCCCCATCTTTTCACCATGATCCATTGGGATTCAAACAAAAGTCAAAACATGAAAGTTGTAGCTTGTTGCAAAATCTACAACTTTGATTCACAAAGTTTTCTCATTTGAAGCTTGTATCTCAAGTTATGATTTTTTGAATAAGGGCACTAAACCATCTTTTAACTTAGTGAAATTTGACCTATTTTGACAAGGTTTTCTACCCTACTTCAAGGCCACTTTTCATGCCCTTCCAATTGGAATTTTGATTTGCATTTCAAAGATGGATTGTAGTACACATTCCAAGCTTTCCAAAATGTCCAAGAACTCATCAAACAACCTCATAACTTGGGAGATTCGAATTTCACAAGTTGGCAAAAATTCACTTTTGTTCTTCATCAAGACATGTTCATAACCTTGCCAATTTGAAATCAGTTTGCTTTATGCTTGATTACAGGTCCTTGAACCATTTCCTACTCAATAATTTAATGCATATTCAATGTGTTAAGGTCATGTTCTTTGTGTTCTAACATTGCATAATGGTTTAATCCTAAACTAGATAAAGTGGAATTTCCATTTTTGAAAAGTTTAGCTTTATGTCAATTGGTAAATCAAACAAGTACATAGAAGATCTGCTTAGCACAAGATTATGGGCATAACACACTGATCAAGAGGAGTTGATGCAGCACATTAGGGGGTCCTATACTGACCTAGAACACCAATTTGCTTTTGGTAGCTTAAGTGTGAAGAAAGGTCCATAACATATGCTATCTCTCATATCAGGAAAAGAACACAGCACAAAAGATATCAAACACATTCCATAGACCACATTGAAGTTTTTGCACGAGCCATTTCCCTTTCAAACACCCTCCATCTCAGAATCATCCTCAAACTGCACAAACAGGGGTGCCCCTGCAGTTTGAGTGCAATCTCTCAATCCTTTCAAGCATTTCTGTCCAAACCTGTTCCTCTACCTTCCTTACAACATATGCAAGCTATCCAGAAGCTAAGGCACGATCTGTAGTTGCTCTAACCACTTCCACCATTTTCACATCTTTGACTTGCAGGTGAAGTTCTATAGCTTGATACAAGAAGTCTCAAGACAAAGTGAGCATTGAAAAAGCATCCCTGGACTTCAAGGAAGCTTTTCCAATCATTACATTGCACTGAAAGTCTCTCATTCTCCACATAGAAGTTCAACTGCACAGGTAAAAGTTTGAATTCGTATCTCTCTTATTAGGCATCTTTAGTCTTAAGTTTGTGAAGAAACAAAGTCCTACTCATAGCCCTGAACATGTACATAGCTTTACTTTTCATTTCTTTTGTCTGAGTGAAGAGAATTTGAGCTCTGAAAATGGTAGAAAAACTAGGTCAGAAAAGAGGGGGAGAGAAATTCTCTCTCATCTGGGAGAGATAGGTCATGTTCTTTATATGGTTGAAACCGTCTCTTAATGCTCTACACTTTTCATGTTATGAGTTTTGCTTGAAAGTCCAGGAATCCAGAGTTAGAAAACGCGTGTTTTGTGTGAAGAAAGCTGTACAGAGGTTGAAGAAGAAGTGATCTGGGCTGGGCCTGGATTTGTTTCCTTTTCACACCCCATTTTTTGGTTTACACCCCCCTGAGCCCATTTGCTCATTTTTTGACATTTTTGACTTTTTTCTTTTTGGACTGACTTTGTTTATTTTTTCTCATACCATTAAAATTTTTAAAATATTTTTTCCACCACTTTTTGTATTAATGGCATATTTATTTGTTTATTTCTTTTGTTATATACAAATATATATATATAAACTATTATTGAAATAAATAGAAAATAGTGTAGATACATTTTTATTATTTTATTTACTTTATGAAAATATTTACACAAAAAAAATATACTTTACTTTTTATTTTTTATTAAAATATTTAAATATTTATTTTAGAAAAATACATATTTAGGGTTATATATATATATATTTGATTATTAATGTATTTAAGAAAAAGATATAAAAATACTTGATCTTTTTTTTTATTAACATTTGATACAAAAAAAAAATACCTTTTTCACAATACACTTCATTTTATTTTATTTTTTATAAATAATAAATAAATAGTAGAATTAAATTAGATAATAATATCTTTTATTTAAAAATTAGGGTTTTTACCCTAAGTTCAAAAATACTAAAAAATAAATACATTTTTATTTTCTTTTTTTTCCTTTTACATAAATATTTTCTCATACACATAAAAACTTTCTTTTTTACATTTCACATATTTATTTTATTTACATTTAAATTATGCAATTTATTTACCATGCAAATATCCAATTGTTGTAATAATTTAGATTTAAGTTCTTGTCAATATCCCCATTTGAACATTTGTACCCCCCTTCCCATATTTGGTTGTGTAATAGCTTAGTAATTTTAATTTCGCACTTTATTGCTTTCTAAATAATAACATGCTAGAATTAGGGTTTGTATGCGAAAAAACGATAAAAAATAGTTTGACCTAATACAAGATAAACAAGCATGAAAATGGACACACAAATCACACTTGCACCCCCTAGGGTATTCCACTTGTTGCCTTCAAATAAATGGGCCATATTGTATGTTGAACATCTTTGGGCAAAGCAAACAATTTGAATGATCATAGTCCCTCGACAAAACTTTTCAAAACAAACAAAAACAAATGATCAAGTCCCTTAAAGAAAATTGCCCAAAGACATTTAACGTCGTTACAATTATGGTCTAAACGATGACCCGCGCCTGTCCCTTTTCACATCCTAACACAAGGTTGCCCACCAAATACAATGGTGGTGCAAACTTGTTAAAAGGGTTAAAGTATAGCAATAATCTTTTGAGAAACTTAGGAGTAGATAACCTCTTAGTTACTTGAATCAACTTGTAAAACAAAACACTTGCCTAATTTCAAAATCACACATCACAACACTTTCAAAACAAAAACTTTCAAAAAACAAATGAAAACCTTTTCAAAAGACATACATCTTTGTATACATCCCCACATGGATCATTGCAAAGGTTGCCACCACATTGGCCTCTTTTCAAAACATTTTCAAAACCCACACACTCAAGCACCATTTAAAACAATTGAAAACAAAAGGCAAGTGATCTAAGCAAGTAACTAAGAGCCCATGGATAACCATGGATAGAAAGGGTGCTAATACCTTCCCTTTCTATAATCTACTCCCCGAACCCGAGAAAACATCTCAAAAGGTTTTTGCTGTGCTTTTTAACCTTTCCTTAGGATAAAATAAAAAGTCGGTGGCGACTCTTGCTAACCGCAACATTTGCGAATACAAACGCAAACCTCAAGTCAGTTCTCCCACCGTATCACAGTATGCGTATGTCATGATGTATGTTCATGAAATGCTATTCGGGTATGCTCGCATATGGGAAAATAAATCCCTGACGGTTGCTAGAGATTTACGAATATTCTGTCAGGAAGAGATGCTGGAGAAATAATTCTGTAGGGACCAAACTTAGGGGGAGGAGATACTCTGTTGGTAGACCCGCTGATCTGGAGGAATAAACTTAGCTGGGGATTAAATTATGTTCTCGGAAATGATGAGCTCTGTTGGAGAAATAAACTCCACTTGGGGGATGAAATTTACTAATTCGCCCGCGATTATGAACCTTGGTTGGGGATAGTTATGTCCTGTTTCGGGAAAGCTGACATTAATGCATATGGATACTTTTACTCTGTGGGGAGTGTATATACCCGTGATTGTGTTCTAAAGCAGACTCTATCCCGATACCTGATGGGTAGAGTGACTGTAGGGTTTGGCACTTCTTGTTTTCCCTGTTTCTGGAATTACGAGTAATTGTCTTTTGTTTCTTATGTGAATATTTATGAGCGGAAATCATTTTCAAATGCATATATCAAAAATAAATCAATGGACGTTCTTTCAAAACCAACAGAAAAAAGAAAAAACAAATTGAAGTTTTTTGTGAAAAATGATTTGTATTGACTTTTGAAAGTGGCATGTAATAGGCGTTTTGTACAAAGAGGCTGGCGCTCTAGTAAGAGAATGCCGCTGAAAGATAGAAATTATACAATTTGTCTAAAAGAAAAACAGCCATGTGAAACAATCCCATTGGGTTCCAACTCTTCTATTGCCTTTATATCTTCAAGCGTCTCATCACTTTGCTACGTGGCCGAAGGTTGATTAGATTGATTGGCGCCGTCCGAGCTTGATAGCTGATAGCGAAGTCTGGTCGCAAGATGATCCAATGAGACATAGTGATACGCTTAAATCCCTAACTTCTACCTGGATTTCCCTTTCGGTTTTCCAATCCACCGGGATACCCTTTTTGCCCAAGCCTCCCTTTCGGGTTTTCGACTTGCCGGGTGTACAGATTTTTCATTTTCATCCCTTAATTTTTCCCGAACCCTTTTGGTTCACCGGGAAGCCCTTATTTTTTCCTAGGCCGGTCAACCTAGCGGGTCTTTGATTATGTGTAGTATCTTTTCACTATGTCTGCATTGACAGGGTGAGGAAGGTCGCCACCATCCATGGTGGTTAGAATCATAGCTCTTCCCGAGGAAATGTTCTTAACCACAAATGGCCCTTCGTACGTGGGAGTCCATTTTCCCCTGGGATCACCTTGCGGCTGTATGATGCGTTTGATCACTAGATCCCTGACTTGATATTCTTGACGCCTGACTTTCTTGTTAAAAGCCTTGGTCATTCGCTTTTGATATGTCTGACCATGGCATATAACAATAAGCCTTTTTTCATTGATTAGATTTAGTTGATCAAGTCGGGTTTGGATCCAGTCATCTTTGTTCAAATCCGTATCCTTCATAATCCTGAGAGAAGGTATCTGGACTTCTATGGATAGGACTTCCTCCATGCCATATACCAGAGAGTAGGGTGTTGCCCATGTCGAAGACCGTGCTGAGGTACGGTACCCATGAAGAGCGAATGGTAGCATCTCATGTCAGTCTTTGTATGTCACTGTCATCTTCTGTATAATTTTCTTGGTATTTTTGTTAACTGCTTCAACAGCGCCATTCATCTTCGGCCGGTAGGGAGAAGAGTTATGATGTTGTATCTTAAACTGTTTGCAGAGCTCGGTGATCATTGTGTTGTTAAGATTTGTGCCATTGTCAGTAATAATTCTCTCTGGCACGCCATATCGACAAATCAAATTGTGTCAGATAAACCACGCCATGACGTTCTTGGTCACAGTAGCAAAAGAGGTTGCCTTAACCCACTTCGTGAAGTAATCAATGGCTACTAAGATGAAACGATGCCCATTAGATGCAGTAGGTCTGATCTCACTGATCATGTTGATGCCCCACATCGCAAAGGGCCAAGGAGCTGTCAGGACATTTAAGGGGACCGGAGGCACATGCACCTTATCAGCATAGATTTGGCACTTATGACAAGTTCGAGAGTGCTGATAACAATCGGCTTCCATAGTGGACCAATAATATCCTGCCCGTAGGATCTTATTAGCCATGGTATGTCCACTAGAATGGGTTTCGAAGGTGCCTTCATGTAGATCTGTCATGATCCTCTCTACTTCATTCTTGTCTACACACCATAGTAGTGTGGAGTCATGATTGCATTTATAAAGGATTCCATTACTGAGGAAGAACTTTGCAGCGAACCTTCTCAAAAACTTCTTATCATTGACAGATTCCCCTTCGGGATATTCTTGAGCCTCGAGATACCTTTTGACTTCGTAAAACCAGGGTTTGTCTGCCACTTCTTCGGTATCGATCTCGCAGCAGTGTGCTGGTTCATCCAACCTCTCAATGGTGATTTGGGGAGCTTCATTGTCCCACCTAACTTTGAACATAGAAAACATGGTAGCTAGCGCGTCCGCTAACTGGTTCTCCTCTCATGGGAAATGTTCGAAGGTGACCTCCTCAAAATGTGGGAGCAATGTCAGTACATACTCCTTGTAAGGAATGAGATTCGGGTGCTTCATATCCCACTCGCCTTTGATCTAACTTATCACCAAAACGGAATCCTCGAATATGCTCAAGAACTTGATCCTTAGGTCGATAGTAGCTCGAAGACCCATAGTACATGCTTCATACTCCGCCATGTTGTTGGTGCAGTTGAAACATAATCGGGCGGTGAACGGAGTATGACAGCCCTCGGGAGATATGATTACAGCACCAATGTCGTTACCCTGTGTGTTTGAGGCTCCATCAAAATACATAGACCATCGGGATCCTTCCTCGGGTTCTTCATCCGGTCCAGGTTCTTCGTAGTCAGTCACCAACATGATATTCTCATCCAGGAACTTAAAATTCATGGACTGGTAGTCATCCACGGTCTGATGAGCCAAATGATCGGCTAATACACTCCCCTTTATTGCTTTTTGGATCGTGTATTATATGTCGTATTCGGTTAAGATCATTTTCCACCTTGCTATCCTTCCGGAGAGAGCGGGCTTTTCGAAAATATACTTGATTGGATCCATCTTTGATATCAATAAGGTAGTGTGAGTCAGCATATACTGTCTTAGTCGGCGAGCAGCCCATGCCAAAGCGCATCAAGTTTTCTCGAGCAATGAGTATCGGGTCTCACAGTCGGTAAACTTTTTGCTAAGGGAGTATATGGCGTGCTCTTTTCGACCAGACTCCTCATGTTGTCCCAGCACACACCCCATTGAATTGTCTAGCACTGTCAAGTATAATATCAAAGGTCTTCCTTCAACTGGAGGCATCAGAATTGGCGGTTCTTGAAGGTATTCTTTGATTCTTTCGAAAGTGGTCTGGCATTCATCATTCCACTTTACCACTTGATCTTTCTTCAGAAGCTTAAAGATTGGCTCACAAGTAGCAGTTAAATGTGAAATGAATCTGGCGATGTAATTCAGGCGTCCCAAAAAACCTCTAACTTCCTTCTCTGTGCGGGGAACCGTCATCTCTCGTATAGCCTTTACCTTCGCAGGGTCTACCTGGATACCCTTATCGCTGACGACAATTCCCAGAAGCTTACCCGATCTTACCCCGAAGGTACACTTGTTCAGATTCAACCTCTGCTTGTATGTCTTCAACCTGTCAAACAACTTCTGGAGATGATCAAGGTGCTCTTCCTCAGTCTGAGACCTAGCTATCATGTCATCAACATAAACTTCGATCTCGTGGTGAATCATATCGTGGAACAAAGCGACCATAGTGCGCTGATAGGTTGCCCCAGCATTCTTCAACCCAAAAGGCATCACCTTGTAGCAGAAGGTGCCCCGCTGTGTAACGAAGGTTGTCTTCTCCATGTCTTCAGGAGCCATCTTGATCTGGTTGTAGCCAGAGAAACCATCCATGAAGGAGAAAATTTTATGTTGCACGGTGTTGTCGGCCAGAACATCAATGTGAGGAAGTATCTTTTGGGCTTTCCCTGTTCAGATCTCTGTAATCCATACACATCTGTACCTTACCATCCTTCTTAGGTACCAGAACAACGTTGGCAACCCACTATGGATAGGAAGTGACAGCTAAGAATCCTGTGTCGAACTGTTTCATGACCTCTGCCTTGATCTTCTCTAACATTTCAGGGTGCATACGAAGGACCTTCTATTTAACCAGAGGACAATCTTCTTTAGTCGGTAGGCGATGTACCACAATGTCAGTGTCCAAACTAGGCATGTATTCGTAGGACCAAGCAATGATCTCAACATAGTCGTGCAACATCTGTATCAACCTCTGTTTGACGCTAAACTCCAGATTTGCACCTATTTTAACTTCCTTTCTGTCTTCCTCTGTACCCAAATTCATTGTCTCAACCGGCTCTTCGTGGGGTTGTATGGCCCTTTCTTTCTGTTGTAACAGCCTAGCAAGTTCTCCAGGCACCTCACAATCATCCTCACCTTCGTCTTCGGCTTGGTTGATCGGATTTTTGAAGTCATAACTGGCAATAGCAGAGCTGTTATCAATGGGTTCCAGAGTGGATATAGATCTGCATTATGATACGTGAGTGTGTGTAAGAGAATAGTTGTTTTGATAAAGTGAAAAACAGAAAAGAAAAACAGAGAGCGCAAAATTTGTATGCAAGAAACGTCCAATGCTTTATTAATGATATATGAAATGACAAATAATAACCCTCACAAGCAAAGCCAAGGTGCCTCGGGCAAGGCACCGGGCCGTAAAGTTTCAAATTGTTTATTACAAATCTTTAAACAAATAAGTTAATTACTGCGGAATAAAAGAAACAGGTATGAAGTCCCTAGCCGTCCAGTTACTCGGTCCACTGTTGGTTGTTGGGTAGATCCAACTGTCAATGTCTGAGTCCTCTTTATTGTCTTCAATGGAATTAAATACCCGATTGCTGATGTGTAGGGGAGGTCTTCCAGCCCAAGCGCGTCTAACAGCCCTTTGAGCCCCTGTAGTAAAGCCCAAACCAAATTTATCAGTTTTATGAGTGAAATCAGGGAGTTGATCCCAATTGGCACACCCACCTTCTTCAACCACGGCCCTGGCGTCCTTGAGAGAATCTATCTTCAAAGGAGGTTTGTTGGTAGTAGTCTCAGTCGATGCCAAGATCTGAGGGACCTTTTCGAAATTCTGACAAGGAGTTTCTATGAATTCCTCGTCCATCTCTACGTAGAGGTAGGAATTGAGGTGGCTCACCATATACTCTTCTTCACCACTCACTGTGACAATCTTTCCTTTTATCGGATACTTCAGCATTTGGTGGAGTGTAGAGGTGACTGCCCCAGCCTCATGGATCCAAGGACGACCCAGCAAACAAGAATATGACGGCCTAATAACCATCACATAGAAAGTGGACCCAAAAGTATGAGAGCCTACTTTGACAGGGATGTCCACTTCCCCGTGCACCATTCTCTTTGATCCGTCGAAATCCCTTACCACAATGTTACTAGGCTTTAAAGTTAAACCCTCGCAATCCAGTCGATCCAATGCCTTCTTCGGCAGAACATTCAGTGAAGACCCGATATCTACCAGCACATGAGCCATAGTGGTGCCCCTGCATTCAATTGAGACATGCAGAGCATCATTATGTTTCCTTCCCTTCGGTGTTAAGTTTGCATCTGAAAAACCCAGCCCATTATCAGCAGTCAGGCTGGCCATACAATCCTTGAACTGATCAGCTAAAGTATCCTTCGGCACATGCGTAGTATTGAGAAATGAAATCAAAGCCTTCGCATGGGCTTCAGAACACAACAACAGAGACAACATGGGTATCTTTGATGGGGTCTGCCCCAGCTGCTCAACCACATTGTAGTCACTCTTCTTAATAATTTGCAGTATTTCCTCCATTTCTTGTTTAGAGGCTTCCACAATAATTTTCTTAGGTGCCTCCGTCTGGGCAGGCTCACTTATAACTTCTTTGTCGTGGGTATCAGATGATTCGCCAACAGGGGTAATAACTGGAGTAAGAACATGAGCAGTAGTTGATGTACCAGTAGGAACATCAGACAGAATAAAAATAGGCTTGTTAACAGTCTTAGGGGAAATCTCGGGAGAGAAGACCCTTCCGCTCCGGGTGATTTTGTTGGTTCCGACAATGTTATCAATATCAGGATCAGCCTCTTCATCTTTCAGATCTTATTTGATGCCATGATAGTACACATCGGCACCATAATGCCATGGGACAGCTTTGTTCGAGACATACGGGACAGGACCAGGAACAGTGTGTTGTACCCCAAAATTTGCCCTCTTATTTTTCCATAAGAAATCACAGCTTCGGGTTTGCCCTGACTTTTCAGAATGGCGTAAGAATCAGTCAAACAGACTTTTTCTTATCAGTCTATCCAATTTAGGGTTTTTCATTGATTTTAAAGCAGTTCAAGCAGATTGCTAAGGGTTTGTTTGAGTTTGGCTCAGGTTTGATCAGACAGGCACTTCTCTGACATTTAATCAAGAACTAGGGTTTTGTGCGCGTATTTCTCAGAAAGAATTAATTCTATAGTTCTTTTCAGTTTACTCTGAGATTTAGACTGAGGCATTTGGATTGAGAATTTGCAGTGTTTGGATTTAATCAGTGAAAAAAAGGACATGTGGACATTTGTTGTTTAGCTGTGCAATGCTTCGATTATTCGGAACGACGGACGTTTATTGATTATTTATTTATTCTAAGTTAGAATAATTGGGATTTATTTCCACTTATTATAATTTAAGAATTATAAACAATTAAATAAACATTTGAAGGAGAATTAAAAAGGAATATCAATAAAAAGACTTTTATTCATTTTTAATTATTTATACAATTGTTATTTAAATACAGTAATTATTTACAAGTATTTATAATATTTGTTACAATGATTAAAAATGAAATAATATTGCATCCTAAATTCCTAAGTCTTCATCTTCTATACTGCTACTCCTCTTTTGCTCCATTGATTTTTATCTGCAAAACAAAGAAAAAGAAAAAGTCAAAAGCAGATGAAATGATAAAAAGCAGACAGTTAAAAAGATCATCATTAAAAGCGACTGGCCGGAATCAGTTATTCCCCTCTCTGCAAATCACAAGATTTCTCTTGGTTCACAAAGAGGGATGGAATGTCTTGCAATTAAAGAATGAAATGCACAAAGTTACAATTGCACAAATTCAAATTTTCAGACATACTGCATTGTCAACAAACTACATGAAATGCCAAACAAACTATGAAGTCCAAACTGAATTGCCTAACCAAATCAAAAAGGCAAACTGAATGAAACTGTCCAAAACTGTCAAAGGTACCAAGCTATCAAAAGGCTATTCAAAACTGTCAAAGAAGTACACAAAGAAGCAGAGAATCTGGAAAAAGGAGATAAGAAGTATGCAGAGGAAAACTAGTATGCAAGCAATGTTTAAATTCTCATCATTTCCCAAGCCAGTGCTTTTTCAGAATAGTACATCATAAACAATAAAAAATGCTTAAATCTGTCAAGAGAGAGAGAGAAGAGAAAAAGGAAGCAAAGGCTTACAGGCTTAGGCTTGACAAAAGATATAAAACAAGATGCCACAACACAGTACAGAGGAGGCAAAAAATACCAAAGAAACAAAAACTGTAAAAAGTCTCAAAGTTGCTTCCAACCTGCTTCAAACAAACAGTAAGCCTAACCTGCATCAAAGCAAGCTAAACCAGAAGCACCACAAGCTTTCAAAGCCTGTAACCTGTTTCAAGACAGTAGGCCAAAAGCCCATGCCCTGTTTCAAACACCCAAACATTCAAACTATCAAACTACCTGTAAAATAGAAGCCCTAAAGTTCCAAACCTCTACAAGCCCTGTCAAACAAAATTTCAAAGCCTCTAAACCTGTAACAAAAAGCATTTCAAGAACACAAGCCTCAAAGCCCTCAAAGCCAAAACAAGCCTTTCAACCTGTCAAGCATAAATCTGCATTAAACACTCAACCTGTGATCCAAAACACAAGCCAGGCCTCAACCTGCATAATCAGTCTCAAGACATATCAAGCCTAAACTTGGAAGCCTGTACCAATACTGATATGGCCATACAACCTGCCTTTAAACCTTGAAGCATTCAAGACCAAGACCCTCAGAACTGTGCTCATCATAGGGCCATCAAGCTAGCATACAGAAGCAAAGGGTGAACAGAAGAAAATGTTTCAGGGTCAAGCATACGAGGCAAAGAAGCGGAAGAAGAAAAGAAGTGATTAAAGCAAGGTTTTCAGGCGTTTCATCATCAAACCAAAAAGTGAAACAAAGGTACCAGATTTCCAAGCACACAGCATCACCAAGCCTTCGCCTTCAGCCGCCCTAGGACGCCACCGTCCTCCTCACCTCCTCTCCAAAGGTATAAACCCCTCTTTCTTTCCTTTTCCACATCTCGCACTAACATCAAGCAGTATAAAATAATCAGAACACGAAAAGTAAAAACATGCAAAAAACGGAAACTTAAAACCCTAAAGATGGAAAGGACATAGCCGTTACCTCTTGGCCAACGCCTGCGCGATCATGAAGGGGAAGAGGAGGAGGCGGCGCACCTGGCAGTAGGGACGGAGAAAAACTCAGGCTTTGGCTCAAAAGGCTCAGACGAAGAGGAGAAGACAGCGAAGAAGACGGCGCCGTTCTCAGCTATGCTATAACCCTTATTTCCCAAACTAAAACAAACTCCACCGAACCCTAAAACAAATTGTTCAAAAGCATTGGGCCTGCCTCTGCCTTGACACGCCTTAAGCCCGTTTCAATTAGCACCCCCCTTTCATTCATTCTAATTATTTAGTTTGGGCCAAATTCCCTTTTAGCCTATTCAATTTTTAAAAAACTAATACTTGTTTACATATCACATTTTTTTATATAAACTAACACAATAAATTTTTTACACTAAATTTTATTAACTCTTTTATTTCCTTTTTTATAACACAATTAAATTTTGTAAAATAAAATGATACACTAAACTCTCTTTTTTTTATATATATAAACTTTTCTTAAATTATTCTTTTGGTTAAAAATACATATTAATAAATACATAAGAAAATAGATTTTCTTTTTTGACTAAACATTTGTTTATATAAATACATAAAACTTAAAATATTTTCTTTTTCTTAAACTTAAAACATTTATTTTTCTTTTCCTTTATTAAAACCTTTTGTTTGTATATATTAACAAAAATACAAAAATACAAAAAAAGAATAAATACAATACTTAATTTTTTCATTAAGTTAAACACATTTCTCATTTGTAAATAATTACATGCACTTACACAAATACATTGATACATTTACAATACACATTTTGTTTCTCTTTGATTCTTATACATTGCTATACATTACATTGCGATCGATTCGATTTGGTTGTAAATATATTTGGACACTACTCTCCTAATAAGTCTCATCCCCATTTGTAAATATTTGTACCCTCATTCCCGGATACTTATTTGTAATAGCGTAGACTTTAAATTCTCGCAATTTATCGCTTTCAAATATACCATGGTTAGACCTAGGGTTTGTATGTACATAAAATCAAACGCTAGATAACCTAATACAAAGATAAATGCATGACAATCAATACACAATCACACTTGCACCCCTAGGGTAATCCCGCTTGTTGCCTTCCAAAATGGACCATGCTTGCACGTCGAGTTTCTTTGGCAAAACAATTCAAAATGATCATAGTCCCTCGATGACGCTTTCGAAAGTTGCATAATCAAAATGATCATAGTCCCTTCAAGCAAAATTGCCAAAGACACTTGGCACCATTGCATTCATGGTCCATACGATGACCCGTGCATGTCCCGTTAACATCCTAACACAAGATTGTCCACCAAATACAATGGTGGAACAAAATTGTTAAAAGGGTTAAAACATGAGAAAAACCTTTGAGTAAATTTATGGGTAGACAACTCTTAGTTACTTGATCAACTTGCAAAACACACTTGCCTACTTTTCAAAACCCACTCCAAAAACACTTTCAAAAACAAACTTCCAAAAACATTTGAAACATCTTTTCGAAAAGATACACACCTTTGTATATACTCAAACACGAGTCATTACAATGGTTGCCTAGACAAGGCCTCTTTTTCAAAACATTTTCAAAACACACACACACACACCACCATTTCAAGCAATTGAAAATCAAAGGCAAGTGATCTAAAACAAGTAACTAAGAGTCCATGGATAACCATGGATGAAAAGGGTGCTAATACCTTCCCTTTTCATAATCTACCCCCCGAACCCACGAAACATCTCAAAAGGTTTTTCCTGTGCTTTTTAACCTTTCCTTTAGGATAAAATAAAAAGTCGGTGGTGACTCTTGCTAAACCGAACAAGTGCGAATACAAACGTAAAACTCAAGTCAGTTCTCCCACCGTATCACACAGTGATTATCAATAGAGAAATTCTTGGAGCAGATGTAATCCTAACAGGCCTTCTCGAGAAAACCTTGGAAGGATTGGCGGAAATGGTTATAATAGCAACGTCTTCAATTGGAACAACGGGAATCATAGCTTTCTCAAACAAAATCTCTCCGCTATCCATCAGGCGCTGAATACCTGATTTCAGCAAACGGAAACCAGAAGGTAGAAACGAACACATGGGGTAACCTTCCCCATAACCCAGAAATAAACCAGCCAACAGCAAATTCTTCTTGACAGTCATGAGAGGAGTGGACACTTCATCGACAGAGGTAACAAATAAATCAGTATCAATAGCATTGACTCCACGGTTGTGCTTAGGCATGGGAGAAGTTATGACATTTGGCTTCTCCAGAGCATCAAAATCTATTTCCTTTGCTTCAATAAAGTCTTGTATCTTATTCCTCAGAGCCCAACAATCATTTGTATCGTGGCCAGGACTCTCAGAATGATAAGCACACCGGGAATTCGGATTATATCGGGGAGATGTAGTATTTGGATTCTTGGGGGCCTCTCTCAAGGTTGCCAAGTTGGATCTCAGCAGGTGAGGTAGAACTTCAGCCAACGTCATGTTGATGCGATTAAACTGTCGTTGTATTCTTTCCACCCTTTGTTGATTGTTGCATTGTGGAGCAACTGCAGGTCTAGGTATCATCACGACACTTACTATCTGACGTTGTTCAGCCCTGCTATGACCCCTTGGGTTGTAGATGACACTGGCTTCCTTCTTACCTGCAAAAGGCTTCTTTACTGAACTTGAAGAGGCATCCTTCTGTATTTTTCTGCTTTGAATCCCAGCTTCTACTCTTTCTCTAGTTAGAATCAGCTCGGTGAAACCAGCTGATGAACTGTCGATCAAATGATTGAAAAATGGATCAGATAGCATCCCCAGAAACATATCAACCAACTCCCTATCAGACAATGGGGGTTGAACTCTCCCAGCCAAGTCTCTCCATTTTTGTGCATAATCTTTAAAACCTTCACCTGCACTCATGGACATACTCTGGAGTTGAGTACGAGTGGGAGCAAGGTCGGTATTGTACTGATACTGCTTGTAAAAAGCAGCATCCAGATCTTCCCAGTTTTGGATATTTGCTCCCTCTAGCTGGTAGAACCATTCAAGTTGAGTCCCTGACAGACTATCTTAAAAGAAGTGAACCCACAGATTTCTATCAGCTGTGTGGGGCTGGATCTTCCTGACGTAAGAGCGGAGATGGAGCTTTGGGCAGGACACCCCTTCATACTTGGCAAAAACTGGAGCTTTGAACTTCTGCGGGATGACCACTCCCGACACCAAACCCAATTCTTCAAAATCCAATCCAGGTATGCTCTGAACTTCCATGGCACTCAGACGATCTTCCAATTGTTTGTATCTATCCTCAGCAAGAGGATATTGCTCATCATTGTAATTGGTATCATTGTCAGACACTGCAGGACTGGGGTCTTTCTCTTCTTCTTGATTATCCCCTTCCTTAGATGAAGAGGTCAGGTCGACTTGTCGATTCAACCGCTCTCCAAACCTTCTGCCCATATTCAGAATACCGGCAGCCTTCTTCTTTTTCTTCTTCTCTTTCGGGATAAGGGCTTTCAGATCCTCCTGCCCTTTTGCCATACTGATGAACATTTGTTGGAATTGGGTGTTCTGTGCCTGAAGGTCTTTGATGGTTTCCTCGGAAGACATTTCTGCTGAAATAAACAGCGAAGAAGATGAGAAACCTGTAATGGTACCTGTAATGATGTGTATGATAATGGGATGCGCATGCAATGATTTCAAAAACTTTGGGAAATTTAAATTTGCAAACCAAAATAAACAAAAACTTTATTAGCTGAATCTGAAGTTCAAATGCTTTTTAGGAGTTACAATTAAAAATAAACAAATCCAAAACTATAAAACACATCAAAATTCCCATGGATGCTTCCTCTTTGTGCCAAGATAGTCATTCAGTCCTCTTTCTTCATGCAGTTGCTTTGTGAGCTCTAAGACCTTCCTCTCCTGAGCATGGAATTGATCCCTGTAAGTATCTTGTTCCTTCATCAACTGAATCCAAGACCTCTGTAATTCCCTAAGATCAATGGGCATGTAAGGATAGAGAATCGTGTAAGAAATGCCTTCTTCAGTAGTGGGTTCCACAATTACTGGTAAAACGGCCACATAGGGCATCATAAGCTTCTGGGCCCGAGTTCGTACCCATTGGAGGTAAGGTTCCATAGGAATGGAAGTCTTTGGCCCCAAAGCCCTGACGTCAGATATGTTTACCATACCCCAAGCTCGTATGAACCTTCGGCGATACTCTTTAACATCATCCTCATATTGAATACAATACCCTCGATAAGTAACTCATGGGGGCCATCCCTTCGAGCGTGACCAAATTGTCACAGAGCTAAACAAGGATTGTAGGTTATACCCCCTTTGATACCAAGCAATGGGACATTAGGGTACTCCCTGTAACGGTCAATAATAGTAGTGTTTTCCATAACTCGAGAACACCAAAGAATATCCGTATGAGCGAGCGACATTATCCTTTGTGACCAAACCAAACCCTCTTCATTCATCAGTATAGACTTAGGGAGGTGATAAATAAACCACCTCGACAGCAATGGCATGCAGCACATAAGAATCCCTCTTCTCTTCATGGTGTGATTATGGAGAATGTGCAAAATATCTCCGAGCAAAGTAGGCACCGGGTTGCGAGAGAGAAAGATCTTGATAGCATTCACATCTACGAATGAGTTAAGATTAAGGAAGAGAACTAAACCATAGATAAGAAGAGCCAAGACCTCCTCAAAAGCCTGAAAATCCATATCCTCCCAAAACAGTTGGGCCTTGTCTATCAGAAACTTAGCTAGAAAACCTTTGACTCTGCTTCTAGCTTCCCAATTGGATACCACGTTGGTCCGTTTCAAACGCAGAGCTGGGGCAATGACTTCTGGCTTAGGAACTTCTTCTAGACCTGTGAAGGGTAACTGTTCCAGAATGGGTATATCCAATAGCTGAGAGAGTTCTTCCAAGGTAGGCACCAACTGATAGTCTGGAAAGGTGAAGCAGTGGTGCTTGGGATCGAAGAACTAAAAAAGTACACTCATCATCTTTTCATCAAAGTTTGAAGTAACCAGGTTAAGAAGTTGACCATGTCTCTTAGTGAATGCAGAAGTTTCAGAAACCCTTGATGCTATCTCTTTGAGTTGGGAATGTATCTTCACAAAGATGATTCGGATAGTAATCCTACGAACAGAAGCCATGATCTGCAAAACAGAACAAAGATAAATTCCCTTGGTCTTTGAAATGGTTAGTGCAATAAGAATGGATGCCATGTTATGATGAATGATGTTATGATAAACCACAAGTATAGCAAACACAGGTATAGAAAACACAGTCAAATCACACCAAGTCCTTAGGTTTAAGGCTTGCATGAGGTTAAAGGTAATACCCTTTTGAAGTTTAGTTGGTTTCAAACTTGTCTTAAAAAGTAACCGGGTTCTAGAAGATCTTAATATCACTGACCATCCTTTATCGGGCATTGTTTCAGCTCAATCAATCTTTTCTTGCGGACAAAATATCCTGAAAGTCTGGTCTCAATGAGTGTAGTATCGAGTATCAACCAATCCTCAGCTCTACACCGAGGCCGGCTATCTCACTACTTTCTAATGGCCAAGTTTGTTCAACTAAGGTTCTAAGGTCCATTAGTGCTTCAGGACACCACGCGGCGGCCCCGTATTCTCCTCGTTTCCCCACGAAGGATACCGGTACCAACCAAAGTGCCACACTAACACAACCATCGCTTAAACCATATCGGTATACGCCGTACAGTCTCCACGATCTATTGATGTTTACCTAATGAGTGCCCCTAGATCCGGTTGTAGGATCTATAGTAACCCCAAACAAACCCTCAAAAGTAAAGAAATCAAGACAATCAAGAGAAGCAATTTAATGACCTAGATCCTAAGGTAAACCCCACTTATTTAATTCCCCAGCAGAGTCGCCAGTTCTGGGATACGGTGGCAGAACCGACTGTTAATACTGGTTTGTGTTTTGTATTCACAAATTTCGCGGTAAGCAAGAGTCGCCACCGAATTTTATTTCATCCAATCATGGAAAAGGAAAAAGAACAGAAAAAACCTATTTTCGAGATATTCTGAGTACGGGGGTAGATTATAGAAATGGAAGGTGTTAGCACCCATTCTATCTGTAGTTATCTACGGGCTCTTAGGTACTTGCTCATTTTTCAAATTGCTTGTATGTGTTTGTCTTGAAAATGTTTTACTTCGTGATAACCCTTGTGTCAGTCCTCAAGGATGTGACGAAGTTTGTTTTAAAAATTTGTTTTGAAACGTGTTTGTGTGAAAAGTTTTCATTGATCAAGTACTTAAGATTCTACCTACTCGAAAAAAGATTGTTCGTTCTATTTCCTTTAGACAGTGATATCCTACTATTAAGGAGTGGGTAGCACCGTCGTTGGAGTTGTAAGGGACATTCGAAAGGGACAAGTACAATCACTAAAGCAATAGTTAGAAAACCTTAGTAGTAACTGTGATATGGTGAGAGAACTGACTTGAGATTTTTGCGTTTCGTCGCAAATGTTTCGGTTTAGTAAGAGTCGCCACCGACTTTTATTTTATCCAAAAGGAAAGGTAAAAAAAGCACAGGAAAGACCTTTGAGATGTTTTCTTGAGTTCGGGGGTAGATTATGAAAAGGGAAGGTGCTAGCACCCTTTTCATCCATGGTTTTCCATGGGCTCTTAGTTACTTGTTTAGATCACTTGCTTTGCTTTTCCAATTGTTTGAAATGGTGCTTTGTGTGGTTTTAAAAGTATTTTGAAAAGAGGCTATCGTTTAGGCAATCTTTGTAATGATTCTCGTTCGTAAGAATGTATACAAAGATGTTTGTCTTTTGGAAAATGTTTCAATGTTTTGAAAGTTGTTTGGAAAGGTGTGTGTGCTTGTTTTGAAAATAGCAAGGATTGTTTGCAAATTGATCAAGTAACTAGAAGCTTATCTACCTACTCAAAAGTCTTTCTTGTACATTTTTATTCCTTTGATATTGTTGACCTACCATTGTTTTGGTAGACAACCCTATCTTTGGATGTTAAACGGGACGGGCGTGGGTCATCGTATGACCATGATAGCAATGTTGCTAGGTATCTTAGCATGTTTGAGGGACCAAGATCATCTTTGTTTAGGCAACCTTTTGATAGCGTCATCGAGGGACTATGATCTTTTGTTTTGTTTGATTTTGCCAAGATACCTTGCATGCATACCATGGCCATTTTTAGGCAACAAAGTGGGTGAAACCCTAGAAGTGCTTGTGTATAATGTGTTGTCATTTTTCATCCTTTTTTATTGTCTTGAATTAGGTCATGTTATTTGTTTTGATTTTTGTCTTATCATACAAAACCCTAAATTTACTAAACATGTATATAATGCGATAAATTGCGTAAAGTAAAGCTAAACTATTACAACAATATAATGGGAAGGGGGATACAAGTTTTGAATGGGGGATATTGCTCAAAATAAAAACCTTAGAAATTATTACAACCCAATTGAACTTTGGTACAATAAATAAATAAGTAATTATTTAAATATGCAATAAAATGTACGTATGCAAAAATGTTTTTTTTATTAATTTTATGTATGTAAAAATAAATTTATTTAAGTCTTAAAAAATAAGAAAAAATAATATTATTATTTTTGAAAGGGGAAACCCTAATTTTTTGATTTAAAAAAAAATATGTTCTATATCACTTATTTTATTCATTTTTTGTTCAAGAAAAATAAATAAAAATATTTACAAGTATTTAAAAAATAAAATATGTGTGGAAATAATATTTTATGTATATGAATAATAAAAATAAAAATGTACGATATTTATTTAAATATATTCACAATTTATTTAAGAAAATAAAGTATATTATTACTAATAAACTATTTTTTATGCCAAAAAATAATAAAAAATAAAATAAAAAATGCAAAAAATAAAGAAAATATTTTTCAAGATTTTTACATGTTCATAAAAATAAATAAAAGCAATAAATATAAAAATGAAAAGAAAATATGAAAAATATAAGAAAATAGGCCAGGGTTGCAAATAGGAATATGGGGGGTGTGAAAAACAACAGGCCCAAAGCGCCAGGCCCAGAACACCATCTTCATCTCTGTCCTTGGCTTCGCGTGCGCATCCCATGTACAAACCTGCAACTCTCACATACGTGCACAAAAGCAAAAACACATAACACAAAACATGTAGCTCATGATCTCACGATTCCAGTGATATAAAAAACATAATCTAACTCTCAAGGATCATGGAGAATTTAATCACCCCTAATTTCTGACCTAGTTTTTTCATGAACTTCAAGCTTCAAATTCTCACTGCTCAGTTAATATAAATGATAACTACGCCTATGTAAAACTTCAACAAGTTAAGGACTACATTTTTGCTTCACAAATCAAAGCTTAAGGATGCCTAAATAAGGAGATAGAGATTTGAAAAATACCTTGTTCAGCTGAGTTTGGATATGGCAATGAAGGGACTTTGAGTGAGGCCTGAAGATCGTATGAGCTTCCTTGAAGTTCCCTCAAGCTTTTCCAATGCTCAGCTTGCCTTGAGAATGCTTGAAACTCCTTGTAGAAGTCAACCTGCAACCTTCAAAAATGAAAATGGTGATGGCTGAAACAGGGGTTACAGTTGTAAGACAATGGCCTGGACAGCTTAGGTAGGATGTATGTAAAGTGTTTGAAGCCTTGAAACAAGAAACGCACGAGCCAATATTGATTTGGCAAGGGTTCTGCAGAAGATGCCTTGTTTGCGCAGAAATTGGTATTTTTTGTGTTTGGGAGTGTTTGGGATGTTAGGAAATCATGTATTGGCTTGTGACAAGTTTTTGAAGATGTCTAGAATGAATCCAAGTCTTCTCTTTATCAGATGCACAAGTTCTCTTGACTTTTTCCAATTTGCTTGCTTTTGAAGAAAGTTGAAAGTGACAATGCCAAAGGCCTGTACAGGCTAGCTTATGGACTGCAGAGGGTTGGTATACTTTGCCTGATGTTTTTGGATCTTGCTTGCAACAAAAGATCAGGTCCATGGCTCAAGAAATGTAAAGTTGCAAAAAGGCTTGCTTTATCAAAGTAGTATTGTGAACTTTAAGCCATTTTTGGATTAATTCATTGTGCAATGCTTCAAAAGTCAAAACAAAGCCATTATACATTGATTTTGCATTTAATTATGGAGTGTATAAGGGATTAGGAACTGTAATGCAAGGTACAAGCATGCTAGGAACTGATTTGCAACTTGAACCATTGTGAAAATGGCTTGAACAAAAGTGACAAATTGCCATTTTCTCTTCTTCGATTCTCCCTAACCACAAATGATCTTGGAGAGTTCTTGGACATTTTGGAAAGCTTGTAACATGATCTAAAATCCATCTTTGAAATGAATTTTGAGATACCTCTTGGAACTAGGTGAAAAATGTCCATGAAGTTAGGTCAAAAACCTGCCTAAATTAGGGCAAATTTTCACTAAGTTAAAAAGTTTATGGACCCCTATTCACAAAATCATAACTTGAGATCCAAGTATCTTTTGGGAAAACTTTGTGAATCAAAGTTGTATATTTCATGGATGAATACAACTTTCATGTTGGAAGTTTTCTTTGAATCCAATTTCATCATGGTGAAAAAGTTGTGGAACGTTGGGAAAAAATAAGAAATTTTTCATACTTGAAAAATTCTAAGTTATGAAAAATTTCAAATTAAAACCCTAATTTGCAATTTTAGGTTTCTTGGTCAACAAGTTTCACATTTTGACATATCTTGATGAATTATGACCCTTGGCACTTGATTTTGACCAAAAAGTCAAAGTTTGACTTTTCAGTGTACAATTGATTTTTGATCAGTTGATTGCAAAATTCATCTGTCAATCCTATGTACTTGAGATCTTTTAAACCTTTTTATTAGGTCAAGATGATGCCATTGAGTCCTTGAAACCATTTTTGAACCCAATTGGTCATTGGTTAGGTCAAAAATCAGAAATTGCCCTTCTTCAATCAAAACCCTAATTTTGACCATTTTGCCCTTTTGATGATTTGATCAAATTTCTTGAGGAGTTGTGGTCCAAACTTGATCAAATGCTTCATATGAGTCTATAATGTTGATTTGGATCAAAAATTATGATATTTGACTGTAAATTGGCCATGGTTGACTTTTTCTCCAATACAATTGATTTTTAGGTCAACTGTCCAATTGATTGGGCAAAAATGTGATTCAAGGCTTGAAACTTGGTATGAGCAATCTTAGGGGTCCAAGATGGTGTATGAAAGTCACATGAAGAATTTATGGTCCAAAAATCCTTGTGCGAACTCAAACCCTAATTTCAGGTCATCAATACAAGGAGATGTCTTGAGCTGAGCAAACCCTAATCTGGTCTTGAATCCAAGAAGATCTTGTGAGGAAAATCTTGACAAATGAGAGGGAAATTTTAGGGGTACAACAGTAACCCTAGAGTCTTAAGATATTTTCAAGGCAACGTTTCCGAGGCAACATTTCCGAGGCAACATTCGAATGGGACTTTGATATTTTAGACAGGAGGACGACCACTAAAATTTCCTATGCTTAATGACTGTTTATCGAAGGCAACCGTAGTGAGGCAAACCCTAGGAGTGAACATGTGCATGTTAACTTTTTCAGTTATTTAGTCTTTGCACATTAGGTGATCTACCGTTTTAAGTTTCAAGCATTCTTTTCATACAAGCCTATTAGCATACATCTAGACAGTTAAATATTTGTAGGAATTAAAAATGCGAGAAAATAAACATAGCTATTACAAGGCTTCGGGGAGGGGGATTAATTACATAACCAAAAATCGGGGAAAAGCGATAAATAGAAACCCTAGTTTTAACTATTACAAACCATCGGCAATTACAAAATAATGGACAAATAATTAACAAGCGCGCGACAAATTAAATGCGAGGACGATTGAAATAACTTAAAACCCTAATCGAGAGAAAAATGCTTTTGTGGATTTTTATTTGAGAAAACATTTAAATTACAACTCAATTAAACCTAATTTCTAATTATTTTTAAATTATGAAAGAAATTAAATTAACCTAATTTTCTAATTAAATGATTTCAAGAAAAATAAAATATTTTGTACAAAAAGATTTTTGTATTTTTTTGGTTTTTATTTGAGAAAAGAAATATAAATGTAAAATTAAAATCTATATTCTATTTGATTTTAATTATAAAAGAAATCAACTTAACCTATATTTCTAATTAAATTAAAATAAATATTTTATTAAAAAAATGCTTCTTTTTTTTTGTATTTTATGATTTGTTGATTTTATGATTTTAAAAAAGTAGTAATTAATTTGGTGAAAAATAATTAAACAAAACAATTAAAATAAAAGAAATAAATAGAGAAAAAAGAATATGGGCTTGTGTTGTTAGCAATTCTTGGGGGGTGAGAATCTGAATTTCCAAGCCCATTAAGCTGAGCCCAGTCAACCATGTTGGATTAGGTGTAGCGTTGACCTGGAGGTGTATCATGGACCTTCAGGCTGGAAGCGTTGGATCTGGGTAGAAGTGAATCCAGTGGTAAGGAATTGCTAGCGCATGGTGGATGGTTGAGAGAGCACTGCATGGGATCTGCTGAATGAAAATAAAATAAATGAAGCTCTGGGACCTGGGATCGAACCCAGGTCCTTATGCCTTGAATCAATGTTGCGCTGCCAGCTGAGCTATTGTTGTTAGTTGTTATTATAATAATACTAAAACATAATATAATGAAAACAAAAGAGCTGATCCCAAAGCGCGCGAAATTCAAATCAGCCAGTCATGGGCTGCTACATATCATCTTCTTCGCTGCAACCGTCGTCTTAGGTGATTGACCTATACCTACAGACGTTTGTTGTAACTACATCCCTGCAAAACTCAAAAATCTCATACGAGCATGATAAATTAATTGTGATGGTACCAATCAACTCGTCTTGGCCTCACGAGCATCATGGTACCTCATTCATAGCCTAATTTTACATGTACCTGAAATCCCCAAATCGTGACCCCAAACCCTAACAATGGCTGATGCATGTGAAGGTCCCAAAAATACAATTAAACTATGTGGTCAGCTTGAAAACATGATAATGATCACAAATATAACAATTAAAGGTGCTAATGATGCGTAAATTGTAATAATCAAATTTGAAAAAAAACTTGCAAATCGTGATGTGTCTAGGTGATGGTTCTTGACATTTTGAAGGCTGCAAATGATGTTGATGGCTTCAGGAGATGGCCAGGAAGTGATTAGGGTCTTTGAATGGCTTGGAATCATCCTCTAGGGCAGAAATCAAATGCACACTTTTTATCCAATTTTGAGTTTTTGTTCTTGCTCCCTGCGACTGCAAAACCTTGTCTTTTGATCTGCAATTGTTCAATACATATCATAGGATGAATTAGGGTTGTAAAAACAGATCACATCTTTGAAAGTTTTGAAGATTTGATTTGATCTTCATGGCATATGTAAACTTGCTATAATGAGCCAAATTATCCCTTTCTTGTTCCAATTAGCCTTGATTCGAATTGATCATGATATCCTTGCATTATTTGATTGAGATTTTGTCCAAAAATCAGATCACAACATATCTTTTCCATTATTCATCAATTATTTGATTTAATTGAAATTTTAATTAACAAAACATCCAAATTAATTGAAAAATGAAGCAAATAACATGAGGTTGGATTTTTGGGTCGTGGACCATGCTATAAGTTAGGTGAAATCATGAAATGCTAGGCCCATTTGGTAAAAAAAATGCACTTTTGAGCATATTTGACTTTTGGCAATTTTACAAAAAAGGTAAACTTTGACAAGGCATATCTCTTCCAATTTTATCCCTAGAGAGATGTTCTTGGACTTTTTAGAAAGCTTAGGATGTCCCCTGAGCAACCCTTTTGGTCTCATTTAAATTGGATCTTCCATGTTCATGTATGAAGCTTTGAACCAAAAGGTGTTTTTGTTGACTTTTCAAAAGGACCTATAATGTAATAATTCATATCTTTTGATGAGTGCATATTTTGAACTTGAGGGATGAAGATGAATTGTAGGGAATTGCATCCTCTTCAAAATGAGCCTCGGATGGAAAATTTCTAATAAAGTATGAAGAAGTTATGCTTGGTAAAAGTTAGGTTGACTTTTCCTACAAAACCCTAATTTAGCAACTTTTGGTTTTGATGAATTTGGAGCATTCCTTGAGGAATCATGATCAAACCTTGATGAAATTCTGGCTGCAGATACTCAATGTCACAGTCAATGTTATGACACCGTATCTGACTTTCTAAGACAGTAAATACAAAAACAGTAAAGAACACAGTCAATTGTTTACCCAGTTCAGTGTGAAACAACACCTACTCTGGGGGCTACCAAGCCAGGGAGGAAATCCACTATAAGAGATATTAATTCAGGAATAAACCAACCAGTTTATCTCCTTCACTTAAGACCTACCCAATGCAACTTCAATCTAAGTTCTACTTAAACCTGAGTTCCTACTCACTCCCCCTCAATCACAGCAGTGATACTTAAAACAATTGACTAATGAATTAATGAAGACACTCTTCAAAACATACACTTGATTATGCTTCATAGCTTTTTAATCAAGTAACACAAACACTCTTGCTTCACAGCTTTGAGTGATACATAAACCTAACTTGACTTTGCTTCAAAGCTTTAGTCAAGAGACACAAAACACTCTTGCTTCAAAGCTTTGAGTGGTACAAAAACTCTTACAAACAAAACCTATTCCAAGTCACTTATCACAATGATAATTGCTTGGATTACAGCAGTTAAAACTATACAGTTTCTGATTGATCTTCAGTCCAAAGAGTTATTTTCCAAACAGCAGTCCTGTTGAATATATAGCAGTTGTTTCTTCAGTTAGGGTTTCCACAGAAAGCTAGGTTTAATTAGGTTTAACCATAAGACTTGGTCACAAGACTTTATCAACCAGATTAGGGTTGAGCTAAGTTAACCCAAAGACCACGCAGGATTCTATTCTGGAAGGAATGACTCAACTTCCTGAAAAAACTCAGAATTAACGAAACTGCAAAACTGTTATATCAGTACAGGATGTCTTAACATTTGTTATGACATCATAATTCCTGTTTACTGATTTTGGTAGAAGGCAATAAATGTGATATTTTTGCAAAATGCTCAGATACACACTCATAAACAGCAGTACCTGTATGCCACTATTTTTCTGTAAAGGTACCTAATAAACCAGTACCTAATAAATCAGAATGTTATGACATCAGTCATGACATTCACACACCTGGTTTTACCAAAAATACGTGCAAATAACTAAACACCTACAAACTCCCCCTTTGGCAGATTTTTGGCTAAAGCCCCTAAGCAATCAGAGAATAGATAGCAGTAGAAAGAATATGACTGCAGAAAAATATGATGTCTACCAAGTAATTAACACAGAAAATATCTCCCCCTCTTTAGCCAAAAATGGGCCAAAGAGACATGTACTTAATTGTTATACAGTTATCCAAAATAGGTAATAAAATCAACAAATAAAATCTGAAGACACTTGCATCAACAGCATCAGCATCAGGCTTGACAATTCCACCAGACTTTAAGCACTGTCACCTTCAGAGGAGCTACTTTCTCCAGCATTGAGCTGATCTTCAGCAGCACCCTCTTCCCTTCTGTTTCCTTCAGTCTCCTCCTGTTCTAATTTGGCAATTAAGTTTTCTAGAGTCTTTTTCCTGGTCTCCAGCTCTTTGCAGGTCTCTTTCAATACAGCTATAACATCAGATGTCTTGGACTGAGTTTTTGCAGATGATGTCTCAGCTGATGTTATGACAATGTCAGGAACATGAGATCCCTGAAACAGCTTGTAGTGTAACCCAAGAGCAGGAGCTCTTTTGCAAGCAGTGTCTCTTTCCACCAGGATATCAGGGTACTGAGCAAGAATGATGCCACATAGGAGGGAGGGAAAGGCAATTGGGCCTTTAACAGCATAGCTACCAGCATGTTTTAAGGTTTGATCAAAAATGTATCTGCCATAGTCAAATTCAGTCTTGGTACCAACAGCATAAATGAATCTCCCCAATCCTGTAGAGATGGTTGATTTATGGTTTGTAGGGACCCAGTTGGCTGCACCAATCTTGTGCAGGATGGCAAATTTCATGCTTAGTTTGCTGGCATTCAGCTTGCCTTTCAAGGGCCAGCACTTGACTTGTCTTGCTGTGATGGTTTGGCATACTTCATTGTCAGTGACTTCCAGTTCAGGGCAATCCTCATTTGATCTTCCAATAAATTTGTTAATTTCTGATGGAGAGAAATTAACCCTTCTCCCTCTAACATAAACACATTCAAAGTCAGCTGACCTTCCATCAGCACATTCATCAGACAAGTTCACTATAAATTCCTTGACTAGATTTTCAAAGCACTTGGTAAATTTTACCACAGTCTTCATTAGTCCAGCAGCTTTGATCAGGTCCATGATTTCCTTGCAATCCATGGCACCATTATTTAGTTCTCTTTCTAAGGCTATTCTCTTTAAGCAAACATACTTCCATCTATTGGCATTGTCAGGGTGGTGAAAAGAGATGTTGTCTGTTGGGACTTCTGGAACTCTAGCCATTTTGCTGGAAGGGAGTTTCCTTCTGATAGGAATGTCTTCAGCATTAATTTCAAACTCTGATTCCTCATCAGAATCAGAAGACTCAGGTTCTTTTCTCTTCTTTGTAATTGGTTGTCTAGCAGGTTTTGAGAGACTCCCAGTAAGCACTTGGGCTTTCACCTTCCCTTTGGACATTCCAGTCTTCACAGTACCAGTCTTCCTTTCAGACCTGGTTTTCTTATCAGCAGGTTTCTCTTTGTTCAGACCTTTTGCAGCATCTTGATTGCCCTTCCTGTTCATCATTCTCCTAGCTACGCTAGGGTTAATATTTGCAATCAGGTCATTGCCTGAGTATTCCTCATCCACGTCAATAACAGGTGGTTCAACATTCTTCTCTGAAGGGTTCTGAATGTCATCCAGGTTTTCAGATGGTTTTTGAATGTTATCATCTGGTGTCTCAACATTCTCAGAGACATCTGGATTTGCTTCAACATTTGGGCTTGCTGATTCTTGATTTAGTGGAACAGAAATCCCTGGTACAGAGTGGTTCTCACTCAGGATTCTTGTAACAAGCCTAGCTATTGCTTGGTGTACATTAGCTGATCCTTCCCTATTAGGTACAGAAGATGAAGGTTGAGAGGGATTACCGGAAGACGTCGCCTGAGACCTTCCTGCATGCCTTGTTCTCAGCTTTTTGACCTTGGAAGGGTTAGTTGTTATTTCTCTGAGAGGAGTAATCTCCAGGACTTCAGAATCCATGCATGAGGTGATTGCTCGAGAATCTTGATCAGATGATGAAGATGAAACGGTTGTCTTGGATGAGGATGAAGTTTGAGACATTTTGATTGACTTGGAAAACCAGTAGCAACTAGGGAGAAAACTTTGAATGAGAGAAAAAGAGATGTTGCAAAGTCGAGAGTGGAAGGAGGCAAATGTGTGTCTATTCAACTTCTTAGTAATTTTGAAAGAATTTGGGAAATATATGATTAACCCGCTTAAAATAGACTTAACAAAAATAACTCCTTCAACCCTTGTTTTGAGCAAAATTAATTGCTATAATTTATCATGTTGGCAAATACCCATCTTGCTCCTCAAGTTTTCAAGTTGATTTGCATCAAGAGCCTTGGTAAAAATGTCAGCCAGCTGTAGCTTAATGACACCATGTTCCAGTTTAATTGTCTTCTCCTCTACAAGGTCTCTGATAAAGTAATTTTTAAGGTCAATGTGCTTGGTCCTGCTATGCTGAATAGGGTTCTTGGAAATATTGATTGTACTCAGATTGTCACAGTACAATGTCACAACATCTTGTGAGACATTATACTCAGTGAGCATCTGTTTTGTCCAGATAACTTGAGAACAACTACTACCAGTTGAAAAGGAATTCTTTTGACATGAATCATAGCTCTGGCAGATTCCTGTATGATCCTATTTTTCTTTTTGTCAACTCCATTTTGTTGAGGAGTTATAGGAGAAGAGAATTCATGACTAATTCCTTCTGAGAAACAGAACTTATCAGACTTGCTGTTTCCAAATTCCTTGTCATGATCACTTCTGATTCTGACAATACACCCTTCTTTTTGAGTTCTTTTGCATAGTTCTTTAAGGTTATTCACCACAACATAGACATATCTCTTTTCACCAAGACTTTCCACCTGCATTGGTCCCATATGAAGAAGATCTAGAGCCTTAGAGGTGGTCAGATGTCTTGACTTTGGATGTGACATCCTAGTCTGCTTACCAACCTGACATTCACCATACACTCTCCCTTCATCAATTTGCAGTCTTGGAATCCCTCTGACTGCCTCCATGGAGATAATCCTTTTCATTCCTCTTAGACGAAGGTGGCCAAGTTTTTGGTGCCACAGTTTCACCTCTTTTTCTTCTTTGGCAATAGAACACACAGTGGAGACATTTGTGTTCTCAGGCTCCCACAAGTAACAGTTGTCTTTAGATCTGACTCCTTTCATTACAACTTCTTGTCTTTCATTTATTACAAGACATTCAGATTTTGAGAAATTGACCTTAAATCCATGATCACACAATTGACTGATACTAATGAGATTAGCAGTCAGGCCTTTTACCAATAGTACTTCATTCAGATTTGGAACTCCAGGGCAGTCCAAATTACCAACTCCTTTGATTTCACATTTAGCACCATCTCCAAAGGTCACATAACTAGTGGTGTAAGGTTTAACATTATTTATAAGGTTCTTGATTCCAGTCATGTGCTTAGAACACCCACTGTCAAAGTACCAGTCTTCCTTTGCAGAGACTCTCAGGGAAGTGTGGGCTATCAGGGCAGTAGCCTTTTTCTTCCATTGAGGAGTATGTGGTACCCTTTTAGACTTAGGTTTAACACCTGGGTTCTGATTAGGGTATCCATACAATCTGAAGCAGAAAGGCTTAATGTGACCATACCTCCCACAATGATGACATCTCCATCTTTGGTACCTTTTCTTCATATATCTCTGTTCCTGATGTTGAGAGTTGTGTTGAGACATCTGCTTTGACATTTGTTTATCAGGCCTGATCTTCTTGTCTGCACCAGATTTCTTTGCTGCCACAAATCCTAGACCGGACTTGTTTCCCACATTTTGTCCAACCTGAAGGATTTCTTCCAATTTGTCAGTTCCATTTGTCAGCATCTTGACAGATTTGGTCATCTGGTTCAGTTGTGAGTTCAGCAATTGAACTTCCCCTTCTAGATGCCTTATAGTTTCAAGGTCTGCCCTTTTTTCAGCCTCCAACTTTATGATGAGCTTTGTTTGTCTCTCATTTTGCACACAGACTTCAGCACTTCTGGTACACAATTTCTTGTAAGTATCAGCCAGTTCTTCAAATGTCACTTCCTCATCACTGGTGTCACTTTCAGAGGTGCAAACACCAGTTAGAGCAGTAACTAGTTTGGCATATTGTTCTTCAGAATTACTTTCTGAATCACAGTCATACCAGGTAACAGTCATTCCTTTCTTTTGTTTCTTAAGAAAGGTAGGGCATTCAGCTCGAATATGCCCATATCCTTCACAACCATGGAATTGAATTCCTCTACCTTGATTTCCCTTCTCTTCTGACCTTGGTCTTCTGCTGGAACTGTCAATGTCAGAGGGGATGTTATGAACATTAGACCTTGACTTTAGATCTATTCTTTTGATGAGTTTGTTGAATTGTCTTCCAAGCATGGCTATAGCTTCTGAAATATTTTCTTCTTCATCCTCCTTGTTTTCATCTTCAGTGTTGGATACAAGTGCTATGCTCTTGTTCTTCTTGTCAACATTTTCAGTGATCCCCATCTCAAAAGTCTGAAGAGACCCAATGAGTTCATCCACTTTCAACTTGATGATATCCTGGGCTTCCTCTATAGCAGTTACCTTCATTGCAAATCTTTTAGGCAAGGATCTGAGAATCTTTCTCACCAGTTTTTCTTCTGACATCTTTTCTCCCAATGCTCCTGAGGTGTTGGCAATCTCCAAGATGTTCATGTGAAACTCATGAATGGTTTCATCTTCCATCATTTTTAGATTCTCAAACTTGGTAGTTAGCATCTGAAGCCTTGACATTTTTACTTTGGAAGTGCCCTCATGGATAGTTTTGAGAGTGTCCCAAACTTCCTTGGCCAGTTCATATTGATGTACTAGTCTGAATATGTTTCTATCAATTCCATTGAACAAGGCATTTAAGGCTTTGGAATTACCCAGGGCTAACTCATCTTCTTCTTTACTCCATTCTTCCTCAGGCTTCAGACTGATTGTCCTATCTTTCTCAGTTATGGTGGGATGGTTCCATCCTTTGTCAGCAGCTCTCCATGCCTTTTTGTCCAGAGATTTTAGGAAGGCAATCATACGAGGTTTCCAGTAGTCATAATTTGATCCATCCAGAATGGGTGGTCTGTTTCCAAAAACTCCTTCTTTGTCCATAGTGCCAGAAAGTGATATCCCTAGATCTCACCCAGTAATACAGGCAGGGTGCCTGCTCTGATGCCAATTGAAATTCTGGCTGCAGATACTCAATGTCACAGTCAATGTTATGACACCGTATCTGACTTTCTAAGACAGTAAATACAAAAATAGTAAAGAACACAGTCAATTGTTTACCCAGTTCAGTGTGAAACAACACCTACTCTGGGGGCTACCAAGCCAGGGAGGAAATCCACTATAAGAGATATTAATTCAGGAATAAACCAACCAGTTTATCTCCTTCACTTAAGACCTACCCAATGCAACTTCAATCTAAGTTCTACTTAAACCTGAGTTCCTACTCACTCCCCCTCAATCACAGCAGTGATACTTAAAACAATTGACTAATGAATTAATGAAGACACTCTTCAAAACATACACTTGATTATGCTTCACAGCTTTTTAATCAAGTAACACAAACACTCTTGCTTCACAGCTTTGAGTGATACATAAACCTAACTTGACTTTGCTTCAAAGCTTTAGTCAAGAGACACAAAACACTCTTGCTTCAAAGCTTTGAGTGGTACAAAAACTCTTACAAACAAAACCTATTCCAAGTCACTTATCACAATGATAATTGCTTGGATTACAGCAGTTAAAACTATACAGTTTCTGATTGATCTTCAGTCCAAAGAGTTATTTTCCAAACAGCAGTCCTGTTGAATATATAGCAGTTGTTTCTTCAGTTAGGGTTTCCACAGAAAGCTAGGGTTAATTAGGTTTAACCATAAGACTTGGTCACAAGACTTTATCAACCAGATTAGGGTTGAGCTAGGTTAACCCAAAGACCACGCAGGATTCTGTTCTGGAAGGAATGACTCAACTTCCTGAAAAAACTCAGAATTAACGAAACTGCAAAACTGTTATATCAGTACAGGATGTCTTAACATTTGTTATGACATCATAATTCATGTTTACTGATTTTGGTAGAAGGCAATAAATGTGATCTTTTTGCAAAATGCTCAGATACACACTCATAAACAGCAGTACCTGTATGCCACTATTTTTCTACAAAGGTACCTAATAAATCAGAATGTTATGACATCAGTCATGACATTCACACACCTGGTTTTACCAAAAATACATGCCAATAAATAAACACCTACACTTGATAAAATGATGGAAGTCACTTCAAAATGTTGATGTTGACCAAAAAATCTTGAGGTTTGACTGTATGTGGGCCACAGTTGACTTTTGACCTAATATAGTCGATTCTCAAGCATTTGAGCAGCTGACTGAGCAAACTTCATATGCAAGGCCTGAAACTTGGCATGGATGATCTTAGGAACATATTAAGACCTTGGAAAGAATTTGAGCCCTTTGTGGTTCACACATCTTGATGAAAAGGGAAACCCTAATTTGAATTATACTGCCTTAGGAGAGAGTTTGTCTGGTCAACTCTTGGACTTCCTTGAGCAACTTGGGGACCTCAATTGACATTTGTTGAGTAAAATGGGAGGGAAAATTTTGGGGTACAACAAATACGCTCGCGAGAAACGGTCAGCAGGGTGTATTCTATGAACCGTCCTGCTGGCCCTCTATGCTAGCGGGGATCGCGCGGTTTTTCCTCCCTTTTCTTCTCCCTGGTTCGTCGAGAAGGGCCCGCGTCCTGGTGCCGTAGAATGATAGCTGGTACATAGTTGCTTGAATCGCAGGCTCTATTGGCTGCTTCTTTCTCCTTGTAGTCCATGTATGCCTGGGCCTTTTCAAGGAGAGCGTCGAAAGACCTGAGGGATCAATATCGACGGCCTTTCTAAATTCAGCGCCCGAAAGGAGTCCCCTGTCGAGCAGATATCTTTTCATTTGATCGGCGCACGAGACCTGAATGGCCTCGCGGTTGAACCGATCAATGTATTCCCTGATGGTTTCTTCGTTTCTCTAGACGATTTCCTCGAGGGCGATCTCAGTCTTCAGATTTCAATGTGACACGATGAAGCTGCTGATGAACTGGTTTTTGAGGCTCCTCTTGGAGGTGATTGACTGATCGCGACTTTATCGTCTAAATTAATTGGGAGACTGCAAGTATACAGCCCTATCGCGTAGTTTTAAAAGATATCGAACCTAAGGGACTATAAATCGAACTAACGTAACCTAAACTACTGTGTAAAGCTATAGCCATCGAATAATTAATTAGGGGAATTTTTGGGTAATAAAACTTAATTCTAATTGAAATAATAATAATGCGAATATCGGTATGTACTTCGTTAACACTAAAGAATCCGGCTTTCCACTGGCTTATTTTCTAAAAATGATAATAATATCTTTTTCAGCAAAAAGTATTTATTCAAAAATCTATTCTCAAACTTTCGCTCTATTGAAGTAAATTATAATTTTAAACTCTGATGTATGCTTTCGCTATCCCATTGATTTTAAAATTACTTTTTGAAAATAAATAAAGTTTAATTGGTTTTAAAACGCTGTCGCAGTCTTTAAAAACAATACCTAGTATCTACTATCTGATTTTAAACCTCAAACTGTCGCTCTATTGGTTTCTAATCTTAGTCAGTTTATTAGCCTCAAACTTTCGCTCTGTTGGTTTCTAAACCTTTTTTAACAAAATAAATTAGATAACTAAATCAGAAAAAGTGTTTATTTTATAAAATATAATCAAGCCTGTTTGTTCCGGATCCATTAATATTAACTCGTTACATACCGATATTTAAATAATTTAGCCAGACATACTCATAAAAGCAGACATGAATACATTAAAGGAATTAACATTCATAAATAAATTCATGGCTAAATAAATATCTCTCATGCAAATAATTAATTAAATAAATTAAAGCGATGTAAATAAGAAACCTGAATTAAATAAATGCTGGAAATAATTCTTGAAGCTTGAATCAATTCGTATAAAATCCCGGTTCTTCAACAGAAATAAAATTTAAGTATTTGAAAAGGAACTGGCTGGAAAATAACTGCTGGAAACTGAATTACAATGGAAAATAATAATGCGATAAGGTAAATTCTGAAACTGGAAAATAATGCTCAAAACGGCCTTGATTTTGATTTCCTGATGTCCTTTTATAGTGGTAGAATGTAACCACGTTTTGAGATATTTTCGTACCACTTTTCCCAAAATTTCTCGTTCTAACTGCTTTGAGTGGAGGTGGTCGTCCCGAGATTTACTCATCCACTTGACCACGTTGAGACGGGCGCCTCATGTATCATCCTAGGGCCTACGTGGCAGTTGAGACGGACGCCTCCCACTAAGGGGAGGGTCTGAAGCGGGCGCCTCAATTGTAGGAGCGGAGTTGAGACATGCGTCTCACTCTTGCACGTGCCTTTAGGGCTCTCTTGCTTGCGTGGGCCTGATTTCGTTTGGGCCCAGTTTGGAGATAATAAATCTTTTGATCCATCATTTTTGCTTTGCACACCCCTTTTCTTCATTTCTCGCATATTTAGTCCAATAACTCTCTTAATTTCTTCACTTTGCTCAATTTGTCTAATTAAAATAAAATACCTGAAACAATAAAAATACCGGCGTAATATGGAAATAAAATGAAATAATTAAATAAAAATACTAACATTATTTATGAAAATTAAATCAAATATACTATATAAAATTGTGTTATCAAACTCCCCTATACTTGAACCGTTGCTTGTCCTCAAGCAAAAGTAAAAATGAAAATCACTGACGCACAGTTAAACACAGATATAAGAACATACATCACTTCGTACCAGGTTGCAAGTTGAATTTTTCGTTAGAGAATTTAAGTCGAACTTAAACACCAAAGTTACCGTAGGAACACTGGACAACCCCATTTAAGCAGACCAATTTAAGTCATGTCATTATAGCTTAACCTAATACTACGTTTTATTTCACCCGTTTTCATTCTAGTGCAATCACATTAAGCCCTTTACCTTACACGCACATAGTGGAGTAACTGGTTAGTGAATTTGATCTTAGTAAGCCAGCTAGGAGTTCTGGTAATTTAATCATATGGTACTCCCTTTTTCCAATTAAAACTTGCGGGGGATCGAACCGTAATTCGCCCTACCAAGTTCAGCACCAGGGACCACTGAACCAATTTATGATGGATTATTTTGCATTTAAATTTATAATTTCTGCAACTGTTGGATTAAATGATCTGGTAAGGACCATCTAACTTAATAAGTGCATCTTCAGATAAAAGCAATTTCTTAAGAATATTTGATCAATCACTTATATTCATCAGCTCTCCACGTAGTTTGTGTTTATGGCGGTGCCGACTGCTTAATAAACTACTCGGGGCTAATCTAAAACTAAGTTTTAAAGGTTTTGGTATAATAAGTACTTAAATCGATCCAACACATCGGGGGTTTTGAAGTGTTAAGACGATAGCAATTTTGCTAAGTTGCTCGAATTCTTATTTATAATAGGCAACCTTAATACTAGTTGAATAATGTTTATAAATGCGTGTTAAAATTGTTTTATTTTATTCGTTATGGCTCAAGAAATAGGGGGAATTCGAGTAAGCACAAATTTTTGCATAAGAGATTAAAATTTGCATAAATAAGTATTTTATTGAATTGAAATTTTGCAATACAAGAAAAGAAATAAAAGGAAAAATACTACAAAGAGAGCAAAGGAAATAGAAATGACCAAGGAAATGATCTGACTCCCCTATACTAAAAAGGAGCAATGTCCTCAATGCGATAAAAACAAAGGAGAATCAGATGAAAGGAGAAAGGCGATCACTCGTTGCTTTGAGAATCATGATCTCTTGTTCTTCGTCCTCTAGTACGAGGTCTTCGTCGTACGTCAGAATCAAAATCATTAAGATGAAGCGCATCTGCTATGCGAGCTTGCAAAGGTTCGAGGTTACGATCATGGCGAAAGGCATATTCTTGTTGTTCGCGTCGCATCTCTTGTTGGTGGCGTTGCAACTCTAGTTGGTCACGTTGTACTTCTTGTACGAGACGTAAAGTCTCAGCTTGGTTTTGTTGCATGGCATGGAACAACTGATCTTGACGAAGCATATGAGCCTACATAGTTGCGAAATTTGCAGCGGGATTATTTGGTTGTTGGGCGGCAGGTGCATCAAGAGCATAACGCCAATTGGCGCGGACTCGGACGTCGATACGATTCGGACAAGGTAACACAAAATCAGGAATTTGACGACGATTTATCACTAATGTAAACCGGCCATCATGTCTTGGAGAGATTATATGGGAATCTCGGCAATAGATGACATCAAGAAGAGTGGCTGGCATCATATATTGTAACAAAGAAAATAGCTCGGAGGAAAGGCCTAAAGCATATGCTAAAGATGTGATGATGCCTCCAAAAACAAAGGGATTAGTACCTACTGCGTTCACGCATGTGGGGATGTGACTGAGCATGAAAGGAGCGACGTTGACAGCCTGACCATTAAGGGCACAGAAAATGATGAACAGCTCATTTTGGTTGACCTTGTGATTATTGGTCCGACCAAAGATGGTGTTAGCAAGAACGCGGTGAAAGTACCTTAATGCAGGGTTATGTATTTGAGAAGCATAGAGGTCGCGCCAACTTTCCGTGGTTTGACCGGTTAGATCATTCCATAAGGAGAAGTCGACTTGATCCTAAGAAAGATCGTGGTCATCGTCGAAAGGCTTGTAATGAACATGCTCGCCGCGAGTGAAAGATAAGAGTTCAGCGACTCTTTCTTGATCAAGAGAGTACTCTTGGTTAAACATGCGGAAGTTGGCGGTTCCGGTTGTGTAGGGATCGTCAACAGGTGTTGTGTAAGAGAAGGAACTAAGAAATTCAAGCACGAGTGGTTCATAGATTGGACATGAGTTTATGCAGAGACTGGTTAAACCGGTGTTATTGAGCATGAATACGATGCTATCGGTCATTCCTAAGGTTTCCAAACACTCCGAACTTACGTATTTTGTAGGAACGACGGAACGGGTATAGAATTTTTTATACCTTTGTTGTTTTTGGCCGTCGTTGTTATCGCGGAAAATGATATTGGATAGGTCGGGTGGTGGTCGGTCGGGCTTAACTTGTCTTTGGTTGTTTCGTGGAGCCATAGATGGATATGGGTTGAAGAAGGGAAAAGGTAGAAAATATGGGTGTAGGAGAGGAAATGGTAGAGATGGTTAGAAATGTTGTGAAATGAGAAAGAAGGATGAAGGGTATTTATAGTGGAGTGAGAGTTAAGAGTGATAAATTATAATAAGTGGGTGTTGGAAAATGGGAGGGAAAATATGAATGGGGATTAATGGTGGGAAGTGGAAAGAATATAATTTGAATGAAAATAAAGAGTGTTGAATTTGAATTAATTGGGGCTGAATGGGAAAACGAAACGGACAAGACAAGTAAATGCAAGGGAAGACCAACTTTTACTCTGCATGAAACACATGCTGAGGCGACCGTCTGACACAGGAGACCATGCGTGAGGCGTGCGTCTCAAAGCTGCATGGCGTGGGAACAGTTGGAGACGTGCGTCTCCAGTCAGCGTGTTGGGCTGAGGCGTGCGTCTCACTTTATTGGGAACAAGCCAGCGTGTGAATGACAAGGGACAGTATGCAAAGAATAAAAAGGAATCTCACTTGCAAGGTAGAATGATACGGATAACGCAGGAGCCAGAAAAAGGAATATATTTAAAAATTATAGCAACAAATAAGAATGCAATAATACTAATATTCTTATAAGATAATATTTTTATATGATATAATATATTAAGCTGCAACATTATAATTATAAGAAAATAACATGAATTTCTTTTAGAATGAGGATCAAAGTTGCTTACAATTTAAGAATCAAGTATTTGGAAAGTAAAACATAATAATAAAAAGAACATAACGAAAATATTGCAATTTCTAATAAAATCAAACTAAGCTAAACTAAATAAAATGAACTACTTAAAAGCTCTAGCCACTAGATGGTCCTGCCTTAGGAGCGGAGGAAGAATGAAAGTAAGCGAAAACTTCTTGAAATTGTGCAGAAACAGTATCCATAGAACCAAAGAAATCGGCTCGCAAACTAGTCAAATCGTCCCTCAAAGCCTGATGTTCCACCTGGAGAGCGTGGATGGAAGTCGCATAATCAATGGTAGGAGCCTCATGCATAACGGTGTCAGGAGAAACAGAGTGAGCGGTAGAATCGTGCTGAGGAGGGCCCATATCATAATAACCTGGAGGAGCAGTGGGATCTTCCTCAGAATCTTCCAAGACCTCATAATCTTGCGGAGTCTCAGGAGTGATGGGCGGAGAAAGCTGCTGATCAAGACCAAAAAGCCAGTTGGCTTTGTTATGCACACTCGTAGCAGGGTTAGGCAAGGTAAACAGCTGCATAACTTGACCATTAATCAACAAGGTAAACTGAGTCGGACCAAGATCACCAATTATACCAGTGTTGAAACAGAACTCGATGGTCATGCAAGTAACACCAGTAAAAGCATTCAGATGCTTAAAGGGTTGTCGAAGTCCAACAACAATTGCAATCATAGTGACGAGACCTCCCATCCGAATAGGTGCATGATCAGTATCAATGAGATCCACAAAGGTACGGATCAGATAAGTGATCGCATTAACCGGACGGTTTTGCGAAGCACAAAACATGATAAAAAGCTCATCCTTAGAAACAGTGGTGACATTCTGGGGTTTTCTAAAAATGGTGTGGGCCAGAATCTTATGGAAATACCTGAAGGCCGGATTATGGATATTCTCTGATACAAAGTCCTCAGGCTCAGGGTTAAGGATTCCAGAAATAGATCCCCAAAAATAGTCAAGCTCTCTAAATCCAAGATACTCCTCCTGAGTTTCATGATAAACTCCTATGTCATTAGGAAAACCAAGAAGCTCACCCAATTCCTTATGGTTAAACTTGAAAGTGATGCCAAAAAGTCTGAAGATAATAAGTCCACGGCGTAAAGCTAACCCATGAGTATGAAAGTATGTCAAAGAGCTGAGGAACTCCAAAGTGAGGTTCCGATAAGTGGCATAGCAAGTCATCAGGCGTGAACTATCCCACCCAATCTGATTCAGCAGAAAAAGCACACTATCACGAATACCAAGAGCAGCCATAGCACCGTGATGAAGGTAGATAGTAGGTAACATCTCACGCTCGGATAAAACTCCATATTTGGTGCGCGGATTTCTTCCTCTGAAACTAACTGGCATATCGTCAACTCGAGACATAGTGGGAAGAGAAATAAGTAGCAAGAAGTATCCTGAAGAGAAGAAAATAAAGAAGATCAGCATTGGCCAAATGCCGATAAGAAGAAAAAAACATAGAATAGAAAGAAATAAGACAAAGAGGAGAAATATAATGAATAGATAAAGAAAAGAAATAGATATATTTTTGTTTTTGTTTTTGTTAAAAATAGACTAAAGAAGAAATGAAAAATAAGAAGAAGGAAATATAAAAAACGGTGGGTTGTCTCCCACAAAGCGCTTTGTTTTATGTCGTAAGCTCGACAAATAAAACTAAAGACTAGGCTTCTAATCGAGCGTGTGGCTCGTCTAGATTTATCGTTTGAGAATTTCCCTCGAGTTCAGTTAGATGGTAATGTTTTAAACGCTGCCCGTTTACTATAAACGGTTCAATCGAAGGTCCCTTAATCTCTATTGCACCACTTGGATAAACTCGAGTAATTTCAAAAGGTCCGGACCACCTAGATCGTAATTTTCCAGGAAATAATTTTAATCGTGAGTTAAATAGTAATACCAAGTCACCTATGTTAAAATTCTTCCTAGATATATGCTTATCGTGCCATTTCTTTGTGCGCTCTTTGTAAATCCTAGCATTTTCGTACGCATCCTGTCTAAGTTCTTCCAATTCATTAATATCCAGGATACGCTTCTCTCCAGCGGCAGTGTAACTTAAGTTCAGATTCTTAATGGCCCAATAGGCCTTGTGTTCTAACTCAACTGGGAGATGGCATGACTTACCATAAATAAGCTTGAAAGGAGTAGTACCGATGGGAGTTTTATAGGCAGTTCTATAAGCCCATAAAGCTTCGTGAAGTTTAAAGGACCAGTCCTTTCTGGACGTAGCGACAGTTTTTTCAAGGATTTGTTTTATCTCGCGATTTGAAACTTCAACTTGTCCGCTAGTTTGAGGATGGTAAGGTGTAGCTATGCGATGTCGAACTCCATATTTTCCTAATAATTTTTCAAAGATTTTGGAAATGAAATGAGATCCACCATCACTTATAACGAGTCTGGGTACACCGAACCTAGGAAAGATTATGTTCTTGAACAGCTTAAGTACCACTCGGGTGTCATTTGTTGGAGAAGCTATAGCTTCGATCCATTTTGAGACATAATCCACAGCCACGAGTATATACTTGTTACCGGATGAAGATGGAAAGGGTCCCATAAAGTCTATCCCCCACACATCAAAGATTTCGACTTCTAAAATGCCTTTTTGTGGCATTTCGTCACGTCTAGATATATTACCGGTGCGTTGACACCTGTCGCATTTTAAGATGGTGGCATGTACGTCTTTCCATAAATTAGGCCAATAGAGACCGGATTGTAAGATCTTTGCACAAGTTTTGGATGTACTCGCATGTCCTCCGTAAGGTGCAGAATGACAGTGTTTTATAATGTTTTCAATCTCTTCTTCTGGCACACATCGGCGGAAAATTCCATCGGGACCTCTCTTGAAAAGTAAAGGTTCATCCCAATAATACTGTTTAAGATCATGGAAGAATTTCTTCTTCTGTTGGTAGGTAAGTTCAGGTGGTAAAACGCCTGCAGCGAGGTAATTTACGAAATCGGCATACCAAGGCACCGAGGAGACGGCTAAGGTGGTTTCCATGAGTTTATCTGGTTCTGTGTCTTCCAAGTGGGCAATCAGTTTATCATACTGGAATTCATCATCGATCGGCACTTGTTCATGTTTAAGATTTTCTAGTCTAGAGAGATGATCTGCTACCACGTTTTCGGTTCCTTTCTTATCTTTGATTTCTAAATCGAACTCTTGCAGTAGCAATATCCATCTCAGGAGTCTAGGTTTAGCGTCCTTTTTGGTTAGGAGATATCTAATAGCAGCATGATCAGTGTATATGATTATTTTGGATCCTACTAAGTAGGAACGAAACTTGTCTAATGCGAAGATCATTGCTAAGAATTCTTTCTCGGTTGTAGCATAATTCATCTGCGCTTCGTCCAGGGTTCTGCTTGCATAATATATGACGTGGAGTCTTTTATCCTTTCGCTGTCCTAAAACAGCTCCTACGGCATAGTCACTTGCGTCACACATTATTTCAAAAGGTTCATTCCAATCTGGAGTTTGCATGATAGGCGCAGAAATTAATGCTTTCTTAAGTGTTTGAAATGCTTTTAAACATTTTTCGTCGAAGATAAATTCAGCGTCTTTCATTAATAGCTCAGTTAGGGGTTTAGTTATCTTAGAGAAATCTTTAATGAATCGTCGATAAAAACCGGCGTGTCCCAAAAAGCTTCGGATTTCTCTAACAGTTTTTGGAGGTTGAAGGTTCTCAATAACTTCGATTTTAGCAGAATCGACTTCAATTCCTCTTTTGGATATAATGTGTCCTAAAACAATTCCTTCTTGTACCATAAAATGGCATTTCTCCCAATTAAGCACTAGATTAACCTTCACACAACGTTCTAATACCCTTTCTAAATTTTCTAAACATTCTTCAAAGCTTTGTCCACAGACGGAAAAATCGTCCATGAAGACTTCCATAATATTGTCCAGAAAATCAGCAAATATTGCCATCATACATCTTTGAAAAGTTGCAGGAGCATTACATAAACCAAATGGCATTCTTCTATAAGCAAAGGTTCCAAAAGGGCATGTGAAAGTTGTTTTCTCTTGGTCATTAGGATGAATAAGTATCTGAAAGAAACCTGAATAACCGTCCAAGAAACAGAAATGAGAGTGTCTAGCTAAACGTTCCAACATTTGATCAATAAATGGTAAAGGGAAATGATCTTTTCTGGTGGCTTTGTTAAGTTTTCGATAATCGATGCACATTCTCCATCCAGATTCGACTCTTTTAGTTATGATTTCTCCTTTCTCATTTTCGACTACTGTGACACCTCCTTTCTTAGGTACAACATGCACAGGGCTAACCCATTTGCTATCAGATATAGGATATATGATTCCTGCTTCTAACAACTTCATAACTTCCTTTTTCACAACCTCGCTCATAATCGGGTTTAGTCTCCTCTGGTGTTCTCTTGAAGTTTTACAATCTTCTTCTAGCATAATGCGATGCATACAGATAGAGGGACTTATTCCTTTAAGATCAGTGATATTATATCCTAAGGCTGTTGGATATTTTCTCAGAATTTGTAAAAGTTTTTCAGTTTCGGTTTCGCCAAGTTCTGCGTTGACTATCACTGGTCGTTCGAGTTCGGAATCTAGGAATTCATACCTTAGATTTTTAGGAAGTGTTTTGAGTTCTAGGGGTGGTTTCCTTAAACATTGTGTAGGATCTGGTGCTATAGCTAAGCATTCACTTAGATTACTACTCAGATTTTCATCGAGATTGTCTTCATTTTCAAGCTCAGCTTCTTTTCTACATTCATCGATGATATCCATGAAGTAACAAGTATCTTCAATTGCAGGTGCTTTCAGGAATTGAGAGAGGATAAATTCGATTTTCTCTTCACCTACTTCAAAAGTAAGTTTTCCTCTTTTTACATCTATAATTGCACCGACTGTAGCTAAGAAAGGCCTTCCAAGAATGATTGGGGTAACTTCGTCCTCCCTTATGTCCATAATAATGAAATCGGTTGGTATATAGAATTGGCCAATGCGTACAGGAACATTCTCGAGAACTCCTGCAGGATATTTAATTGACCTATCTGCTAATTGAACGGACATTTTGGTTGGTCTGAGTTCTCCCATTTCAAGTTTCTTGCATATAGATAACGGCATCACACTTATACTGGCTCCAAGATCACATAAAGCTTTATCTATGACAAATTTGCCAATTACACATGGAATAGAGAAACTTCCAGGGTCTTTGAGTTTAGGAGGCATTATGTCTTGAATAATTGCACTAAATTCAGCAGTAAGCATGACAGTTTCATTATCCTCTAGCTTTTTCTTATTGGATAGAATCTCTTTAAGGAATTTAGCGTAGGAGGGCATTTGAGTTATAGCTTCGGTAAAAGGAATTGTAACATTAAGTTGTTTCAGAAGATCCACGAATTTCTTGAATTGACCCACATTCTTAGTTTTAGCTAACCTTTGAGGGTATGGGATATGAGGCTTATAAGGTGGTGGGGGTACATAAGTTTCATCTTTTTGCATGGTATCTTCATTATTATCTCTCTGATTTTCCTTTTCTTCTTTATCTTTAGTTTCAGATTGTTTAACAAAATTTTGTTGCATAGCTGGGCTATCGTTTCTGGGATCTACAGGTCCATCATACTCTGTTCCGCTTCTTAAGATAACAGCATTTGCATGTCCTTTGGGATTAGGTTGAGGCTGTCCAGGAAATGAGCCAGCAGGAGCAGCAGAAGCCGCTTGTTGTTGAGCTACCTGATATATTTGTGTTTCTAACATTTTATTATGTGTAGCTAAAGCATCAAGCTTGTTAGATAATTGCTTAATCTGCTCATTAATGTGTATATTCTGATTTTGAACATCCTTATTAGTCTGGGATTGAGTATTATTGGTTTGGGATTGAGTAGCGATGAAATGCTCTATCATGACTTCCAAATTAGACTTCCTAGGAGCATTAGACGTGTTAGGACCATTATTAGGATGATTTGGAATAGCCTTAGGATAACCAGGTGGTGTAGCAGGAGCTTGTCCAGGTGCGTATAACGCGTTGTTACTCTTGTATGAAAAGTTAGGATGATTCTTCCAGCCAGGGTTATATGTGTTGCTGTAAGGATTACCCTGTACGTAACTCGCTTGTTCAACTGGAACTCCTGTTAAAAGTGGGCATTCTGGAGCAAGATGTGATTGAATACCACATAAGTCGCAAGTTTGAGCAATTGCAGCAACAGTAGCTGCGGGAGCGGTGGTAAGATTCTCGAGCTTTTGAGTGAGAGCTTCCACTTTAGCGTTGACTTGATCCAGACTATTCACTTCAACCATGGCACCTTTCGTTTGAGATTTATCTACGCTAACTCTCTTCGTACCCCATTGGTAATGGTTTTGAGCCATGCTTTCGATAAGTTGTCTTACTTCAGTATATGGTTTATTCATCAGTGCGCCACCAGCTGTGGCGTCTATAGTCATTCTCGTATTATACAAGAGACCATTGTAGAACGTGTGAATGATCAGCCATTCTTCTAAACCATGATGAGGACAAAGTCTAAGCATGTCTTTATAACGTTCCCAAGCTTCAAAGAGTGATTCATTGTCTTTTTGTCTGAAACCATTGATATTGGCTCTGAGCATAGCAGTTTTGCTTGGAGGAAAATATCTAGCCAAGAAGACTTTCTTCAACTCATCCCATGTGGTGATTGAGTTGGAAGGAAGAGATTGGAGCCATGCGCGAGCTCTGTCTCTGAGAGAAAAAGGAAATATGCGCAATCGTATCGCCTCGAGGTTAACACCATTCGCTTTCACAGTGTCTGCGTACTGCACAAACACTGACAGATGAAGATTCGGGTCGTCAGTAGGAGCTCTAGAAAACTGGTTCTGCTGAACGGTGGAAAGAAGCGAAGGTTTTAGCTCGAAATCGTTTCGAGCGATAGCAGGAGAAGCAATACTATTATGAGGCTCTGCTTGAGAAGGAACAGCGTAGTCCTTAAGAGGACGAGGAGCAGGAGCAGGTAGATCAGCCATCTTCTTGAGTTCTTCAATGTCAGGAAGTTTGGTCGAAGGAAGGTTGTTGCGTTCTAAATACTCTTGAATTCGTCTTCTTAATCTAAGGTAACGCTCGATATCGTATATAGGTATATGCAAAGGCGCGCCTTGAGAGCGAGTATTTGGCATACACAGAGGGAAAAGAAATAGTTGCTATAGTCTATACTTCGTAATAAAATCACGATATCAACTTAAATAGTCCCCGGCAACGGCGCCAAAAACTTGATCGCGACTTTATCGTCTAAATTAATTGGGAGACTGCAAGTATACAGCCCTATCGCGTAGTTTTAAAAGATATCGAACCTAAGGGACTATAAATCGAACTAACGTAACCTAAACTACTGTGTAAAGCTATAGCCATCGAATAATTAATTAGGGGAATTTTTGGGTAATAAAACTTAATTCTAATTGAAATAATAATAATGCGAATATCGGTATGTACTTCGTTAACACTAAAGAATCCGGCTTTCCACTGGCTTATTTTCTAAAAATGATAATAATATCTTTTTCAGCAAAAAGTATTTATTCAAAAATCTATTCTCAAACTTTCGCTCTATTGAAGTAAATTATAATTTTAAACTCTGATGTATGCTTTCGCTATCCCATTGATTTTAAAATTACTTTTTGAAAATAAATAAAGTTTAATTGGTTTTAAAACGCTGTCGCAGTCTTTAAAAACAATACCTAGTATCTACTATCTGATTTTAAACCTCAAATTGTCGCTCTATTGGTTTCTAATCTTAGTCAGTTTATTAGCCTCAAACTTTCGCTCTGTTGGTTTCTAAACCTTTTTTAACAAAATAAATTAGATAACTAAATCAGAAAAAGTGTTTATTTTATAAAATATAATCAAGCCTGTTTGTTCCGGATCCATTCAAATTAACTCGTTACATACCGATATTTAAATAATTTAGCCAGACATACTCATAAAAGCAGACATGAATACATTAAAGGAATTAACATTCGTAAATAAATTCATGGCTAAATAAATATCTCTCGTGCAAATAATTAATTAAATAAATTAAAGCGATGTAAATAAGAAACCTGAATTAAATAAATGCTGGAAATAATTCTTGAAGCTTGAATCAATTCGTACAAAATCCCGGTTCTTCAACAGAAATAAAATTTAAGTATTTGAAAAGGAACTGGCTGGAAAATAGCTGCTGGAAACTGAATTACAATGGAAAATAATAATGCGGGAAGGTAAATTCTGAAACTGGAAAATAATGCTCAAAACGGCCTTGATTTTGATTTCCTGATGTCCTTTTATAGTGGTAGAATGTAACCCCGTTTTGAGATATTTTCGTACCACTTTTCCCAAAATTTCACGTTCTAACTGCTTTGAGTGGAGGTGTGTTGGCTCCTAAATTCGACACCCTTGTTTTTATTAATATCAGCCATCAAAGCTGAAGGATGTTTTCGACCAGCTGGGTCTGTCGAAATACCCATCAGAAGATGGCAATGTACTTAGAGAGTTTCTTCCAAGGGAGAATTTGGTGGCCTTCGACGTCGAAGGTGTGGCTCGTCGAAGATGCCTCTCGACGAAGGTGTCCGATTGCTCAGAGTGGGGCGGTTTGAAATTCAAAGGTTTGGAGGGAAAACGGTTCCCAACGGTTACCAAGTGCAACGTGCAAAGATCTGGAGCGTCGAACACTGGGAACGTGCCAAGTGGAGTCATCTCGAAGCAGTGTAACTGCCCGACGGTTACTTGGGATGTTTAGTATAAATATTAGTAGTTCACGCAGTTTTTCGCGTGTGTTCACAATTATATACAAGTCACTCATATAGATTCGAGTACCCAGCGTGTGAGAAAGAATTGTTGAGAATGTATGTGTGAAACACCACTTTTATTAATCAAAGTCATTTATTTTCCAGAAACTTTACTTGCTTTCTCCTTTACTTTTCCTGTCGAAAACCTTTATTTCAAGCCTTCCTTTATTTTATCAAGTTCTCTTCTTCATGCAATTTACATAAAGCTTCTTTATTTTCTTGTCATTTAACCATTGTCAAACTTAATCAAAACCCCAAAATCAACCATGTCTTAGGATCAATCTGATCGATCCTGCGAGTAACCAAATAAGTAACCATTTGGAAGATCAGCGGTTGTTTACCAAAACCAACGGTAAACAAATTGGCACACCCGGTGGGACTGTGTGTTGATTTTGAAGTTTAATCTTTTTACACAAAGTATCATCTTTTTCGAGAAGTATTGTATGTTATTGAGAAGTGGTAGAATATACACTAACAATACCAATACCGCCAGAAGAAGAGAAGAGATGGTGAATCCGCCAAACAATAACGAAATCCCACAAACGAATGTGGGAACAACGGTTATCCCAACCGTAAGTGAAGCGATAACCGCTGGTTCAACACCAGCAGTAACGGTCACAACGACGGGGCCATTACCTCCGTTCACTGGCCCCAGAGTGCCTTTGGGAACTCCCTCACCAAGGGGAAATCTGGGCACAAGGCCTTATGTTCCCCCAGGATTTATGACAGGCGGTCATAATCGGGAACCACTCTATGGCATGCCAACGTCTGACTTGGCTAACCTAACGAACGTTGTGTCCACTTTTTCAGACCCTTTAGTGAGTGCCTCTTCGCTACTCCAAGGTTCTGGAGTAGGTATGGCGAACAGAAATAGGACCCAACTCTTAGGAGGAACGTCCCAAGTAGCACATGGCCTTACAAATGCCTCGACAGCAGTCTTAAGGCAACAAATGGACGAAATCAACCATGATATGGTTCAAATGTTGGCACAAACTTTAAGTACAGTGCTGAATCCTCTAATACAAAACACCACCCAATCGAATCAGCAGATGACAGCGTAAATGACGCGTTTGGCTGATTTCTTTGGAGTACCCCAACCTATTCGACAGCCCCAAAGGGCGCCAATAAGGGGAAACCAAGGTATACTCTTAGAGGAAGAAACCACTATCAACCAAGGCCAGCATCCTGTCGAAGAAAACCTTAGGGCACGATTGGAGCAGCCTGTCGAAGAACCTAGGGTAATAACCCCAGAGGTACGGTTAGTTAACAGAAACCAAAATGCTGACGAAGTAGTTCAGCATATCCAATACCAAAATATGGGTTTGGAAAATAATCTGGCAGCCATGATCGAAAGAATCATGACGCAAAATGGGATGAACATGGGCTTTCGTAGGCCCAACTTCACATCCCCACTGTCAGAGTACGTGTTACAAACAGACTTACCTCCTAGATGTAAAGTCCCTAAGTTCACTAAATTCTCTGGGGACACGACAGAATCTACTGTCGAACATGTGGCGAGATACTTGATTGAAGCACGAGATATTTCTAACAACGAAAACCTGAGGATTAAGTACTTCCCAAGTTCTTTAACAAAGAACGCTTTTACTTGGTTTACAACTCTTCCCCCCAATTCGATCCATCATTGGACCCAGTTGGAGAGATTGTTCCATGAGCAATTCTACATGGGACAAACCAAGATAAGCCTGAAGGAATTGGCCAGTGTAAAGAGACGTTTCACTGAACCTATAGACGAATATCTAAATAGGTTTAAGTTGCTCAAAGCAAGATGTTTTACACAAGTGCCAGAACATGAGTTGGTCGAAATAGCCGCAGGCGGCTTAGATTATTCCATTAGGAAGAAGTTAGACACTCAATACCTGAGAGACATGGCCCAACTGTCCGATAGAGTTCGACAGGTCGAACGCCTTAAAGCTGAGAAAGCCAAGGCAACGAAAACTCATAAAAGAGAGAGGATAGCGTATGTTGAGATGGATGACGAAGATCCAGAAACCTTCGACGAAACTATAACTGTCGAAGAAGGCAAAGTCGATTTAGCGGAACTAAAACAAGGACCACCATATTCTTGCAAACTGTTAGTCCCCTCAAGTGGAAAAAATCCCATTGGTCCAGAAAGGACCAACGATAGGTTCCCCAAAAAAACTTATAGTTTTGATATTACAAAATGTGATGAAATCTTTGACTTGCTTGTAAAAGATGGCCAAATGATAATACCCCCAGGGGTAAAAGTGCCTCCTCTTGATCAAAGAAAGAAGAGAGGCTTTTGTAAATATCATAATTTTCTGGGCCATAAAACGTCTCAATGTTTCTTTTCAGGAATCTTGTGCAAGACGCTATCGAAGAAGGGAGGTTGAAGTTTGCTGACAAGACCCCCATGACTAGGCGTGTTCAAAACCAAACCGGCCTAATAGAAAACTGCAAAACCGAACCAAACCAAACCGAAACCGCAAAAAACCGCATTTGGTTCGGATGTGTTTGGGTCATTTTCTTGTGGAACCGCATGGTTTGGTTCGGTTTGCGGTTTGTATTTTACAAACCGAACCAAACCAAACAAAATCGCATTATGTTATAAATCTTACTAACCAATATATATTTCTATAATTCTTTAGAGAAATCAACATGTATTATGTGTATATTTTATCATACTTTGTATTATATTCATTTTAATTTACAAATCATAAAAAATAAAATATTATTCATTTATAAATACTATTTTCACAAAATATATTTTATCATATTCTTTGTATAATATTTATTTAAGAATGCAATCTTGTTGATATCATTATTTAGATTTAGATAAAATTATAATACACAATTTTATGTATCAAATTATAAATTTATTTTGATAATTATAAATTTTTTATGGTAATGTATGAACAATTAAATATAAAATTATATTTTCCTATATGTTTGTATGTATGACATAATAATTATTTTTGTAAAAAACCGAAACAACCGAACCAATCCAAACCGCATTAGTTTGGTTTGGTTTGGTTCGGATTTATTTTTAAAATCCAACCGAACCAAACCGAACCGCATGTTTTTTTCTCTTGCGGTTCGGATGATTTTTTGCTTCAAAACCGCCCAAACCGCACCGCGAACACCCCTACCCATGATTGTGGACTCTAACCCGTTGCAGGCTGAAGCCCATTATGCTGAACCTTCAGAGGTGAACGTGATCGAGGCATCCAGAGGCCAGACGAAGAGGCCAGGAATCACAATGGTCGAAGTCTCAAAGGACCATGTCAACATGCCAATCTTTGGCAGTTTTTCTGGGAATCTATCCAGAAAGACAATTGAAGCGGTTCAGAAAGCGGTCGAAAGCCCAAAGCTGGAGACAGTTGGAGCCCAAAAATCTGGAACAGAACCCAGTTCTCACTTGGCCGCAGTTCAAGGCCAGACAGAGGGCTTGGAGATTCAAATGAAGCAGTTGACTCTTGCCAACAAATATACCATGAATGTCAACATGGTCGAAGTCTCTGAACCAAAAGCATCAGAGGAGGCCATGAGGCAAGAACAAGCCAACAAAACTACTTTCCCTCGGGAAAATGAAAATCTGGCAGATTTTCTGCAAAGATGCCAGAAAAAGAAGTCAGAAGTGATGTTGTGCCCCAGATGCAGTTCGATCTTCGACAAAAAAGCTGCTGAACATATTCAAGGTGTAAGAGCAGCAAATAAAAAAAGGGAAAGTGTTGATCTTCGACATGATCCCAGAAGAGCCTCCCAAAGAGGTTCAAACCAAGAGAAGAGGCCACTGACTTTCAGGCCTCCAACTAATGTGCCAGTAGGTACATGGTACAAAACATCTGGTCTAAAGAGGCCAAGCGAGGAAAGATGGCACTCCTTCGATGTGCCAAGAGGTTCATCTTTAACACATAAGAAAGAGCCTCAGGTTGCTGCCCCTAAAGTGACACAGGTGTCAAGCAACTATAAAGGGAAAAATCCCATGTCTCGATCTCAATGGAGGAGATACCAGAGGCGACGAAAAGCTGAGAGGGAGGCTGCTAATGAACCAAAGGCGGAAACCAGTTCAAATGTTCCTCAAAGAAAGCAAAGGAAACCTCTGGAGAGAGAACCAGTAACCAATAGACTAGTTTGGCCTAACCAGGGTGAAGTTGATGACGAAGATGGTTCTGAGTCTGATGACACTTTGGACATCATGGTGAACATAGTCTCAGTTCTGCCCAGAGAGTTCAACCTCCAGGTGGAGGTCGAAACAAGTGATTGGGAAGTGGAGCAAGAAATGGCCAAACATAGGCCAGTGTGCTATTTCGTCATGGATAATGGCACTACGGAGAAGCAGAATGGGTTCTTCGAACCACCCACAGAGGCGATGAAGAATCACCTCAAGCCTTTATTTATAAGGGCTAAACTCGAAGAAACCACAGTAAATAAAATCTTGGTGGATTGTGGGGCAACCATCAACATTATTCCTCACTTTATGCTGAGAAAAATAGGCAAAAGTAATGAGAATATCAAGCCTCACAACATGGTCCTGTCGAATTATGAAGGCGGCATAGGGACCACAATGGGCGTGATCCAACTGGATATCAAGGTGGGATCTATTCTTCGACCAACTATGTTTATGGTCATATCGGCCAAACCTAACTATAATCTTTTGTTGGGTCGTGAATGGATTCATGGTGTTGGAGCTGTACCATCATCAATGCACCAGAGGTTGCTGCTATGGCGTCCTGATGGGATGGTCGAAAACATAGAAGCGGACCAAAGCTATTACCTGGGCGAAGTGAATCACCTAGGACTGGCAGATTTCGACAAGAACTTGGCTCACATTGGGCCATGCCCAACACCTGACTTCGACTTGGCGCCAGCGCCAAATACTTTTTGTTCCCTATACCTGCACCCTGAGCATGGTTTTCAATGGGACAGAGAAGACTTGTCCCACATAGACTTCAGTGGGTTAACTGATATCCAACTAACTGGTTGGGGAAGTGAATTCAGTGATAATGACTGAGTCACAATCATTGAAGCGAATTTCGGCTTACGTAGCCGAAACAAAGATGATAACGGCTCTCGAAGCCGAAGTGAAATACATGGCCACACAGGCCAATGATCAACAGTTATCTTCTACAGGTCCTGGAAAGGACTTCGATCCAGAACCTCCTGATATCATGCCAGAAGGGATGCAGGAACAGAGGCTCGACGCCATCTATGACGATGAGCCTTTGGGCTTCGAAAAGGACCCCTTGGCGAACAACATTAAAATGTTAGCGCAGGATCCTTTAGAAGAAATCAACTTGGGCGAGGGGTCAGAGAAAAATCCAACTTACATCAGCGCAAAAATTGACCCAAAACTCAGGTTGGAAGTAATCCATTTGTTGAAAGAGTTCAAGGACTGTTTTGCATGGGATTACGACGAAATGCCTGGTCTCGACAGAGGATTGGTGGAACTTCAGTTGCCAATCAAACCTGAGAAGAAGCCAATCAAGCAAAGTCCAAGATGCTTCGCTCCAGAAATACTGTCGAAGATCAAAACGGAAGTCGAAAGACTGCTGAAGTGCAAATTCATACGCGTCACGAGGTATGTCGAATGGATTTCAAACATTGTGCCAGTGATTAAGAAAAATGGTACATTGAGGGTGTGCATAGATTTCAGAGATTTGAATGCTGCTACACCCAAAGATGAATATCCTATGCCTGTGGCGGAAATGCTAGTCGATTCTGCCGCTGGCTACGAGTATCTGAGTATGCTCGATGGTTATTCAGGATACAATCAAATATTCATTGCTGAAGAGGATGTGTCGAAAACAGCTTTTCGATGCCCTGGGGCTTTAGGCACTTACGAATGGGTAGTGATGCATTTTGGCCTAAAGAACGTTGGGGCAACATACCAGCGAGAAATGAATTCTATCTTCCATGATTTTATTAACACTTTTATGCAAGTATATATTGATGACATCGTTATAAAATCTATTTCCAGGAAGAACCATATAGACCACCTTCGACAATCATTCGCAAGAATGAGAGAACATGGTCTCAAGATGAACCCTTTGAAGTGTGCATTCTGTGTGAAAGCTGGAGATTTCTTGGGCTTCGTTGTCCACAAGAAAGGAATCGAGATCAACCAGAACAAGACGAAGGCAATTCTGGAAGCGAAAGCGCCATCGAACAAAAAGGAACTGCAATCTCTGTTAGGCAAGATAAATTTCTTAAGGAGATTCATATCTAACCTAAGTGGGAAAGCTCAAGCCTTTTCACCCTTGCTTCGACTGAACAAAGAGGGATTCGAATGGGGGCAAGAGCAACAAGAAGCCTTCGACAAAATCAAAGGGTACCTCACAAAGCCACCTATTTTGGTGCCTCCTTGTAGCAACATGAGTATGAGATTGTACATAGCTGCGTCCGACAAAACTTTGGGAAGCATGTTAGCCCAAGAAGATGAAAATGGAGTCGAAAGACCCATTTACTATCTTAGTAGAGTTTTGAACGATGCAGAAACTAGATATAGCGAAGTTGAAAAATTGTGTCTATGTCTGTATTTCTCTTGTACAAAGCTCAAGCAATATATAAAACCAGTTGATGTGTATGTTTCGTCTCATTTTGATGTTTTCAAGTACATGTTGTCGAAACCCATCTTTCACAGTCGAATTGGCAAGTGGGCACTAGCATTAACTGAATACTCCTTGACCTTTATGCCTCTTAAGGCAGTAAAAGGACAAGTGGTTGCAGACTTTATAGTCGACCACTCAATTCAAGTTGAGAGTATTAATTATGTGGAGATAGAACCTTGGAAGTTCTACTTCGACGGTTCCAGCCATAAAGATGGAACAGGAGTAGGAGTCTTGATTATTTCTCCAGAAAAAATTCCAACAACATTCAAGTACAAGATATCAGGTTCTTGTTCGAACAATGAGGCTGAGTATGAAGCTCTAATTACTGGCCTTGAGATATTGTTGGAATTGGGGGCAACTCGAGTCGAAATAATGGGAGACTCAGAGTTAGTCATTAAGCAAGTCACAAAAGAATATAAATGCATAAGAGAAAATCTCATTATGTACTTTGTGATAGCAAATCGTTTGTTGAAAAAATTTGAAATGGTCAATATTCGACACATACCCAGATTGGAAAATCAAATAGCCAACGATTTGGCACAAATTGCATCTGGGTACAAAATTTCAAAAAACGAGATTACAAAGAGCAATCGAAGTTCGAGAAAAGATAAAAGCAACTTGTCTATCACCAACAGACTTAGAGTCGACAAGACTAGGATATGCTGATCAAAGTAACTTCGAAATTTCGTTCATAGACAATTTGTCAGAGCAAGATTGGAGGAAACCCATTATGGATTATCTTCAAAATCCAGTAGCTTCGACAGAACGAAAAACAAAGTATAGGGCGTTGAGTTATGTACTCATGGGTAATGAGTTATTTAAAAAGACGCCTGAAGGGGTATTGCTAAAATGCTTAAGTGAAACTGAAGCATACATAGCCCTTTCGACTACGCACGCTGGAGCATGTGGGGCTCACCAAGTAGGCCATAAGATGAAATGGTTGTTGTTTCGACAAGGACTATACTGGCCCACCATGCTGAAAGATTGTGTCGAGTTCGCCAAGGGTTGTCAAGAATGTCAAGTCCATACAGGCATCCAACATGTACCAGCAAGCGAACTTCACTCGATAGTGAAACCTTGGCCCTTTAGAGGATGGGCGTTGGACCTTATTGGAGAGATTCGACCAACATCATCAAAGAGCCAGAAGTATATATTGGTAGGCATTGATTATTTTACTAAGTGGATCGAAGCTATTCCTTTAGTCAATGTATACCAAGAAAATGTCATTGAATTTATTCAAAAGAACATTATCTTTAGATATGGAATCCCTGAGACTATAACTACTGATCAAGGATCAGTTTTCACCGGTCGAAAGATGCAGGAATTCGCTCAGGAAACAGGTTTTAAACTCCTAACATCAACGCCTTATTATGCACAGGCAAACGGTCAAGTCGAAGCCGCGAACAAAGTAGTGATTGGCTTGATAAAAAAGCATGTTGGGAAGAAGCCAAAAAATTGGCATAAGACGTTAGACCAGATTTTGTGGGCCTGTCGAACGTCCCCAAAAGAAGCCACATGTACGACACCATATAGGCTAACTTTTGGTCATGACGCAGTGTTGCCAGCAGAAATTTGTCTTCAATCTGCAAGGTTTCAGAGACACCATGATATTCCCTCTGAAGTTTATTGGGATATGATGTTAGACGAACTAGTAGATCTAGACGAAGAAAGACTGCGCGCTCTTGACCTACTAAGGCTTCAGAAGAAAAGAGTAGAAGACTCTTACAATAAAAAAGTGAAACCTAAGGCATTCTCTCCTGGAGAATTAGTTTGTAAGGTGATTCTTCCCATGGATCGAAGGGATCGAAGCATGGGAAAATGGTCACCCAAATGGGAAGGACCATTCAGAATCATCCAGACTTTTTCTGGTGGAGCTTATGAAGTCGAAGAGTTAGGTGAAGATAAAAGACTCTTGAGAGTAAATGGCAAATATTTGAAAAAGTATAAACCTATACTCCAAGAGATAAAAATAAATAGCAGGTAATGACTAAATTAACCATAAATAAGCCAAAATGGAAAATTTTATAAATTAGCCAAAATGGCAATATTGTCAAATACACATTACAATACATGGTTAAAGGGCTGAGTCAATCAGAAGGGGATGGAATCCTTGAGTCGAAGGTATTTAGCTTGCTGCAACTCCAATCTTTTGTTGCACAAGGCATTCGCCTGGGCAAGCTTGGCAATTTGATCGTCGAAGGCTTGAGCTTTCTCAGCAAATTCTAGGCCTTGTGTGATTTCAGCTTGACTTTCGGTGTCTGGAACAGTCGAGAGAAGTTCCTCCTTACGCTTAGTATTGGCATTCATCTTGGCCTCTAGCTCTTCGATTTGCGCCTTTATGGAAGCATTCTCTCGATCTATGGCATCAATTTCTTCCTGCTTAGACGCCTTTTGCTTCGACAACTCTGCAATTCGAGAAGTCGTCTCTGCTACAGCAGTCCATGCAGAAGAACTTTTGCCATATAACACTTCAAGCTGGCTGTTGAAGCCCCTTTGTCGCCGATAGTCTGCTGAGACTTGATCAATAATGGAGTGTAACTCCATGATAAAGCCTGAAACCTCCGGAGTCACAGCTAGCAAGTCTACGGCATTCAAAACAGCCCCCAAATATGATGGAGCAGTAGGGTTCCCCTCCAAAGCTTTCATCAAATCTTTCTTGAAGAACTGAGCCTTAACCTTCGTCAAAGCCTCATCGAGAGGAGAAGTTTCAGTGGACTTCCCCGACTGAGTAGAAGCCTCCTGACTAATATCAGACGAACTTCCCTTGCTCTCGATAATGGCATTCAGATAGCCAACGGGATCAGTTTGCTTCAGGAGTGCTAAGTCCTCTTTCGACCTATGCTTTGTTGAAGTGGTAACCTGTGCAGCAGCATTGTCCTGGGGTCGAAAAGCTCAAACCATTTGGTACGCTGCACGCCGTACTGAGGTGACGTCTTAGGTACGGATGAAATGATTGCTTTTTCTTGGGATTGTCAGTGGTTGGTAGAAGACAAAAAAGTGCACAATTTAATTTGTGACTAAGAGTGAAAAGATAGGTGTCGAATGGAATTTCAAAGAATGCCTTTTTCTTTTCAGAGTCGAAATAAGGCATTCTTGGGGGGCAATTTGTTGGCTCCTAAATTCGACACCCTTGTTTTTATTAATATCAGCCATCAAAGCTGAAGGATGTTTTCGACCAGCTGGGTCTGTCGAAATACCCATCAGAAGATGGCAATGTACTTAGAGAGTTTCTTCCAAGGGAGAATTTGGTGGACTTCGACATTGAAGGTGTGGCTCGTCGAAGATGCCTCTCGACGAAGGTGTTCGATTGCTCAGAGTGGGGCGGTTTGAAATTCAAACGTTTGGAGGGAAAACGGTTCCCAGCGGTTACCAAGTGCAACGTGCAAAGATCTGGAGCGTCGAACGCTGGGAACGTGCCAAGTGGAGTCATCTCGAAGCAGTGTAACTGCCCGACGGTTACTTGGGATGTTTAGTATAAATATTAGTAGTTCACGCAGTTTTTCGCGTGTGTTCACAATTATATACAAGTCACTCATATAGATTCGAGTACCCAGCGTGTGAGAAAGAATTGTTGAGAATGTATGTGTGAAACACCACTTTTATTAATCAAAGTCATTTATTTTCCAAAAAGTTTACTTGCTTTCTCCTTTACTTTTCCTGTCGAAAACCTTTATTTCAAGCCTTCCTTTATTTTATCAAGTTCTCTTCTTCATGCAATTTACATAAAGCTTCTTTATTTTCTTGTCATTTAACCATTGTCAAACTTAATTAAAACCCCAAAATCAACCATGTCTTAGGATCAATCTGATCGATCCTGCGAGTAACCAAATAAGTAACCATTTGGAAGATCAGCGGTTGTTTACCAAAACCAACGGTAAACAAGGTGGTTGTCCCGAGATTTACTCATCCACTTGACCACGTTGAGACGGGCGCCTCATGTATCATCCTAGGGCCTACGTGGCAGTTGAGACGGACGCCTCCCACTAAGGGGAGGGTCCGAGGCGGGCGCCTCAATTGTAGGAGAGGAGTTGAGACGTGCGTCTCACTCTTGCACGTGCCTTTAGGGCTCTCTTGCTTGCGTGGGCCTGATTTCATTTGGGCCCAGTTTGGAGATAATAAATCTTTTGATCCATCATTTTTGCTTTGCACACCCCTTTTCTTCATTTCTCGCATATTTAGTCCAATAACTCTCTTAATTTCTTCACTTTGCTCAATTTGTCTAATTAAAATAAAATACCTGAAACAATAAAAATACCGGCGTAATATGGAAATAAAATGAAATAATTAAATAAAAATACTAACATTATTTATGAAAATTAAATCAAATATACTATATAAAATTGTGTTATCATTGACCCGGGAGAGAGGTTCTTGTACCAGTCCATGGCTATTTTTCTCAATTTCGTAGGGAACATCCTGCATTTAATTAGCCACCCGACGTTATGGTAGTGGAGCATTGCTTCAAACCCATCGATGTGGTCGACAGGATCAACAATGTTGTCATACTCCTTCAGTAGGGGAGGTTTTTTCATTCCCCTAGGAATGGGAGCCTCCATGATGACTTGGGATAATGGACTGCGGGGGTCATCTTCGTCGCTTCTGTCAGGAGAGCGGGAGGGGGACATATTATAGCAGTGATCGTTGTGATGGCCTTGGCCACGGAGACGATTCCTCGGTCGAGATTGTCTTTCTTCATTTCCCATGTTTCTTCTATGCTCATGGGATCGTCGTTCTCTGCGCGGGCGTGTGGCTGCGCCTCCTCGCAGATTCGGATTGGCTCCTCTCCAACGCAGGCCCTCGCCCAGTTCATCAGGGAGAAGGGTTTCGCGAGCATTCTTGTCTGTGTCTCCACATGAGAGATCGGGGAAGGTCATCATTCCATCGAGGAGGAGGAGTGTCAGGTCTTCTGTGTCTTCTGAGGTTCTGACGGTTCTACTCGAGCATCATCAGTCACTCACCCTGTGAGAAGATCGTGTAGTTGGTCTAGTTGATTGCCATGAACAGAGCTCTGGTCATGGCGTCAGCACCTGCGGGGACGGGGACCTCCTGATATGTATTTGGTTCATATTTATGTGGAGGATGATAGACGTCCTCGTGCGGTTGCGAGCGGGTTGATGAAGAGGCGGTCAGTCATCCTGATATGATTTCTATTTTTATTCTTTTCAATACATTATAGTTTAGTATATAACTCATATATGGTATGTTCAATTTGCACTGATACGCAATGTGGAAAAATTGGAAGTTTATATAAAATACATGACGGGTTAGTATATAACTAACATATGGTCTGTTCAGTTTGCACTGCTTTCAATGGTCGATTTACAGCTCGGCTAGCCCTGGCATGCGTCCGGACTCAACCCCTATTTTCTTTGTATTTCTCTCAATCTAATAGCCGATTTTTAGACAAAATCAGGAGCAAAATTAGTAAAATCAGGGGCAAAATTAGTAAATCCAGAGATAAAAATAGGGATATATACACTGCTAGGGGCAGTTAAATTTTTTGCCCAAACTACCTAAAATTTATGGCTCCACCACTGACTGCTTCCACCATCAAATTAAGATTTACTTACGAAATACTTACTTTTCAGGATACTTTTACTTTCTCCCTTGCAATTTCTTTCTAATGTAAATCACTCTGATCATCCATCACATATATCAACATAAGTGTCTAGAAATAACCTCTGTATTAAGTGTTTATTTGAAAAGTTGGTGCAAAAGTATATACTATGCAATAATGCCTTGTAGGAATTCTACATAAACTTGTGTTTCATTTTTTTATTTATTTTTTAGGACACGGTGTTTTAAAAAATGGTTGCGGTTACATAAAAACTTGTTGTGATTTCAGTATATTTAAGTATCGCGATGCTGATTGTGATCGTCCCCGCTGGTCGTGATCGTAAAGTTACATTCTTTCATTGTTGGACTTTGTTAGAATTAATTTAGATTTAATTATATATTAATTTATATTTAGGAATACCTTTTAGATTGTTTATATCTTTGTTAGAAGATATATATCTTAGATCTTCTTATATCTTTGTATAAGATATATTTTAGATTTAATTTTTGTGTATAAATAGCTTAGTGGAGTAGGTTATTGTAATTCATTGTAAATCCTTATTTTTGAAGCTATCAGTAAATATTCCTTTTGTCTTTTATCTTCCTTGTGCTCCAACAATTGGTATCTAGAGCTCCTGGTTATAAACTCTAGAATTTGAGAAACATTGTTTTTTTTTCATTGAGTTTCTGCTTAAATTGCACAAGGTAGAAGATGAACGGAAACGACGACGATATTCATTCCAAGCTTCCAGTATTTGATGGTAAAAACTGGAATCATTAGAAGATCCAGATGCGCGTGTTATTTGGCTCTCAAGATATGTTAGATCTTATCACTGATGGCTATAATCTGTTAGAAGCAGACGCGACAGAGGCCCAGAAGATAGCACAGAAGGCGCTGAGGAAGAAAGATCAGAAAGCGTTGTTCTACATCCATCAATATGTGGATGTGAATGTGTTTGAGAAGATTACTGATTCTGAAACAGCAAAGGTTGCGTGGGACACACTGGTCAGATGTTACGATGGTGACGCATCAGCGAAGAAGGTGAAGCTTCAGACTCTCAGAAAGCAATATGAGAATCTCAACATGAAGGACAACGAGAAGGTTTCTGAATACATCTCTAGAGTGATTCTAATCACTAATGAGATGAAATCTTGTGGAGAAACTCTGTCTGAACAAGTAATTATTGAGAATATCTTGAGATCTTTAACTTCTCAGTTTGATTACATTGTTGTAGTAATTGAACATTCCAAAGATCTGAGCACCATGAGAGTTGAAGAGCTGCAAAGTAGTCTATAGGCGTATGAGTTGCGTATGACTACAAGAACTTTTGAGAGGGAAGTAGAGAAGCAGGCTCTGAAGGTAACTTCTGGTAAGAAGCATCAGAAACTGACTTGGTCAGAAGCTAGGAAGAAAACTAATGGTGGCCAAAAGTCAGAAGCTTCAAATTATGATAGGCAGAAGAATGTCCAGAAGGGAAAGGAGAAGTCTGACAAGAAGAATGTTCAGTTTTACTGTTGCAAGAACTTTGGTCACTATGCCAGAGATTGCTGGTCCAACAAAGAAAGGAAGAGAGAAGAAGCAAATATATCAAGAGGAGAGTATGATGATAAACCTGAGCTATTGTTGGCTTCTAAACCTGATGATCTGAATTCATCAGAATGGTGGTATATGGACACAGGGTGTTCAAACCATCTTACTGGAAACAAGAAGTGGTTGGTTAATTTTGACTCTGGGAAGAGTACAAAGATCATATGTGCTAATGATAAATACCTCAATGCAGAAGGTATGGGAAATGTCAGAATCATTCTAAAGAATGGGAAAGCAACAGTGGTCCAGAATGTTTGGTATGTACCTGGCATGAAAAGCAATCTGATGAGTGTGGAAAAACTGGTTGAGAAAGGTTTTTCAGTTACCATGAAGGACAATTTTCTGAAGCTGTATGACTGTAATCAGAAGCTGATTATGGAGTCAGAACAGGGAAGGAACAAAACATTCAAGGTGAATGTTAGAACTGCAGACTCTGAATGTCTTAGTGCAACAAGTGTTGTCAAGGGGAGTGAGTTGTAGCACAGAAGATTTGGTCATCTGAATTTCAGAAGTTTAGGGCATCTGAAATTAAAGAATCTGGTATATGGAATTCGTACAATCAAGAAGCCTGAAAAGTCATACAAGGTGTGCATAGAAGGGAAGCAACCAAGATTACCCTTTGCATCATAAGTAGCTCCAAGAGCAAAACATGCCTTGGGAGTAGTACATTCTGATGTGTGCGGTCCGTTTCCAGTAGCATCGACTGGAGGGAATAAATATTTTGTGTCATTTGTTGATGAGTTCACCAGAATGACATGGGTATCTCTCATAAAGTTCAAACACGAGGTGTTTGCTGAATTCAAAAAGTTCAGACTGAAGGCTGAGAATCAGAGTGGCCAGACTCTGAAGATTCTTATAACTGATGGTGGTGGTGAGTATAACTCCACAGGATTCAGATGTTTCTGTGAGGGGAATGGAATTGAGCACGAGGTTACTTCTCCCTATACTCCTCAACACAATGGTATTTCTGAAAGAAGAAATCGTACTTTGCTAGATATGGTGAGAAGCATGCTGAAAGAGAAGAAGCTTCCTCATACTCTGTAGGGAGAAGCTGTTGCAACTGCATGTTATGTGCTCAACAGATGTCCAACAAAGAAATTATAGGAAATAGTTCATATTCAGAAGTGGACTGGAGATAAGCAAAGTGTTAGTCATCTGAAGGTATTTGGTTCTGTATGTTACAAACATGTCCCAGAAGCCAGAAGACAGAAGCCGGATGATAGAAGTAAAGTGATGTTGTTGGTGGGGTATCACAGTACAGGTTTGTATAAACTTTATTGTCTAGAAACTAACAAAGTTGAGTTCAGCAGAGATGTCATTGTAGAGGAATCAAAATTTTGGAATTGGGAAAAGTCTCGTCCTGACTCTGATGACAGAACTTCTGAAGAAAGGTCAGAAATACATGTTTCTGAAGCTGGTAAAGACTCTGACTCTGAAGAAGATACAGAAGGAGAAGATGATTCTGACTCTGACTCCGATGGTGATCCAGACTCTGAAGACAGTCAAGGTTCTGGAGAAAGTCCAATTTCTGAAGTAAGTGCTTCTGAAGGGGAAAGTTTTGGTGTCCAAAGTTCTGAAGGTCCAGTTCAGAGGTAACAAAGATTCAGAAGCATCCTAAGAAGATTTGCAGAGTTTGACAAGTTGCAAGACACTGAAGTAGACTCTGAAGGAGAAGTTATTCTGTGTGAAATATTAGTAGAATCTAAACCCGTGAGTACATAAGAGGCTCTTAAGCAGCAAGTTTGGTTACAGGCCATGAAAGAAGAACTTGATGCTATAGAGAGAAACAAGACTTGGAAGTTGACAAAACTTCCAAAAGGAAAGAAAGCCATCAGCGTCAGATGGGTTTTCAAGTAGAAGTTAAAGCCAGATGGATCAATTGGCAAACACAAGGCGAGATTAGTAGCAAGAGGCTTTCTACAGAAGCCTGTGCTAGATTACTTTGAAGTGTTTGCACCTGTAGCGATACATGAAACAATCAGACTAGTGATTGCAATAGATGCTAACAGGAATTGGCCTCTGATGCATTTAGATGTAAAATATGCATTTCTGAATGGTCCATTACAAGAAGAGGTTTATGTCTCACAACCTCCTGGATTTGAGGGAAAAAATCAGGAAGGGATGGTATTCAAATTACACAAAGCTTTGTATGGATTAAAGCAAGCGCCCAGAGCTTGGAATTTGAAAATTGATTCGTTTTTTAAGGAACAAGGGTTCCAGAAATGTGAGATGGAGTATGGTGTTTATGTTTAGCACACTTCAGAAGGTAATATGATTCTGGTCTGTTTGTACGTTAATGACATATTACTCACAGGAAGTTCTGAATAAGAGATAGTTTAGTTTAAGAAAGTTCTGATGAATGCATTTGAGATGACAGATCTTGGAAAAGTGAGTTTATTTCTAGGGATGGAATTTATGTACTCTGAGAAAGGAATCATTTTACATCAGATGAAGTATAAACTAGAGCTTCTGAAGAGATTTGAGCTAGAAAATTGTAAGGTTGTTATCACACCTGGTGATACGAATCAGAAGTTGTATTTTGATTCTAATGGAGAGGATGTGAATGCTACAACCTTCAAACAGATGGTTGGTTCTCTAAGGTATTTGTGTAATACCAGACCTGATATTTTCTATGCAGTTGGAATAGTTAGCAAATTTATGAGCAAACCAAAGTGGTCTCATTACCAAGCTGCAGTCAAGATTTTGAGGTATGTGAAGGGAACTCTGAAATATGGAGTGTTATTTTCGTCTGGAAGAAAGATCAGAAAGCGTTGTTCTACATCCATCAATGTGTGGATGTGAATGTGTTTGAGAAGATTGTTGATTCTGAAACAGCAAAGGCTGCGTGGGACACACTGGTCAGATGTTACGATGGTGACGCATCATTGAAGAAGGTGAAGCTTCAGTCTCTCAGAAAGAAATATGAGAATCTCAACATGAAGGACAACGAGAAGGTTTTTGAATACATATCTAGAGTGATTCTGATCACTAATAAGATGAAAGCTTATGGAGAAACTCTGTCTGAACAAGTAATTATTGAGCATTTATGCATAGTGTAGGAACAAACACTTTTGTGAGAGACACACCACTTCTCCACCTAAAACCTTAAGGTGATAGGTGGGTGGATTCTCCCACTTGTATATCCACATTCCTATCTAATGTGGGACTATTTCCCCACTTACTCACACTTGCTATATTATTCCAATACTCTCCCTCAAGTTTGAGTCCACAATGCTCCCCCACATGTACCGTCATTGACATCTTACAACAGAACACCACTTTCTGGGTGCATTTCGATACAAGTTCCTTCTGGTCCCTTTCTCGAACCAAAGGCTTTGATACCAAGCTGCAGTTAGGATTCTGAGGTATGTGAAGGGAACTCTAAAATATGGAGTATTATTTTCGTCTGGAAGAAAGATCGAATCAGAACTTCTGAGTTATTCTGATTCTGATTGGTGCGGAGATAGAGTTGACAGAAGAAGTACTTCTGGGTACTTATTCAAATTTATAGGAGGTCTTATTTCTTGGTATTCCAAGAAGCAACTTGTTGTTGCTCTGTCAACTTGTGAAGTTGAATATATTGCAGGTGCTCTCACTGCATGTCAAGCTGTGTGGATTCTGAACTTGCTAAAAGATCTGAAGATTGAGGTAAATAAACCTCTGAAGCTGGTGATTGATAACAAGTCTGCAATCAATCTTGTCAAGAATTCAGTATTGTATGGGAGAAGCAAGCATATTGAGACCAAGTATCATTTTTTGAGGAATCAAGTTCAGAATGGAATATTAGAGATTGTGCACTGTAGCACTCAAAAGCAGCTGACAGATATTCTGACAAAGGCTATCAAAACTTATCAATTTATTAGTTTAAGGGATGAAATTGGTGTTGTCAGTTTTGGGTAAATATAAATTAAGGGATGGTGTTAGAATTAATTTAGATTTAATTAGATATTAATTTATATTTATGAATACCTTTTAGATTGTTTATATCTTTGTTAGAATATATATATCTTAGATCTTTTTATATCTTTGTAGAAGATGTATTTTAGATTTAATTTTTGTGTATAAATAGCTTAGTGGAGTAGGTTATTATAATTCATTGTAAATCCTTATTTTTGAAGCTATCAGTAAATATTCTTTTTGTCTTTTATCTTCCTTGTGCTCTAATAGACTTGAGATTCATATGTTTATTCAAATCTACAAATCCCTTTTGTTAACAATTTGTACTTTTTTTTTGTTCAACATGCAGCTTTTGAATACACCCGCAGCAAAGAACATGGTCTCTCAGGCTGAACCAATCGACAACAACGGTGGGGGAATAGATGATGATCTACAAGCTAGGTTAGATAACCTAAGAAAAATATGATATATGTACGATTATTTGGATAAGCGTTTCAATGAAGCATGAAAATATTGATTGTCTATAAAATCAGGATGTGTTTTAATCACATTGCAAACAAATTATTAGGTGTAACTTTTACTAATTTGCATCTACTCATTCACATGATTGACCATTTTTTATAATATGGTTTACAAAGTACATTATGTAGTATTATTTGTTGAAATAATATAGTAAGTGTGAGTAAGTGGGGAAATAGTCTCACATTTGATAGGAATGTGGAGACTTAAGTATATATAAGTGGGAGAACTCATTCACCTATTATCTTAAGGTTTTAAGTGCACAAGAGGTGTGTCTCTCACAAATGTACCTAGTCCTACATTATGTATCAATGCTCTTAGTATCTCCCCCGACATTATTCTATTGATCAATTTATAATTAGAAATCCTATATTTATCTTTTGCAGCTTGATATTTAAGAACCTACAAGACATCCAAAAAAAAAATAACAGCAATTCTTGCATCTCACAATTCTTACTCATTCTCATAATTTTTGAATATGCAGCTATCCTTTTTAGGAAACTTTAGAAATTTCCAGCCTCTGCATACAAAGAAGAAACGCGTCAAGGAAATATTGTTTCACTGCTTTCTGTCTGCGATCCTGTTGCCATACATGATAATACATTTTATGTTTTTTTTTTTTATTTCTTTTCAATTAAATTGGTCCTGCTTCTAAGCTTTGTTGGCACAATTCTGTTAGAATATCTTCTTTTGCCGGAGATCAAATAAAATTCCCAACTTTTTACTCTGTATAGTTTCTTTGGTTCATTAATAATGAGTGTTTTTTATATTTATCTTACTTTTATATTTTAATAAATATTAATCATACTATTGATTAAAATATGAAAAAAGATTTTGACATACATGAAATTATGATTTCAAATATTTAATGTATATTTTTTAATTTTTTTAAGTATATTATAAAAAAATAATTTAACTTAGATTTTCATAATATTTTATCAAAAAAATAGGTTAAGTTATATCTTTATAATATTTTATAACAAAATTTATTTTTTTAATTCACAAGTTAGTTTTTAAAATATATGTCATTAGTCAAATGTTTATTATGGGTCAAGTCAAATTCTAGTTTGATCTAAATATTTTTATAAATGATGTTTATTAAAAAATAATATTTATATACTGAAAAAAATATATTATTGATTTAAAATATTTCATTATACGGAAAAATATATATTATTGATCCATATATTTTTATAAACGGTATTATTTTTATATATGGGAGAAAAATTACTATTGATCCAAAAAAAATTTATAAACGATACTTAAAAAAAATAATATTATATACAGAAAAAAGTTTATTATTGATTTAAATTTTTTATATTAAAATTTTTTATTTATAATCCAAATATAAGAATATATGTGATTTATAAATTAATAAAATATATTCTACAATTTAATTTTTTGGTTAAATTTGTCTACATTTTTTTTACTGAATTGATATATTATATAATTTATTTCAATTCTTTTTTTAAATAAAACTTTAACTTCTTTATTTCAATTCCTTTATCTTCTTAAAAATTAAAATTTATTAACCTTTTCTTATGTCTTTCAATTTCTTTTTTTTTTTACTTTCAATTTAAAATAAATATTTATATAAATAAATGAGTGTATCAGACCAGAACTCGTGCGTACGTATAAATTTTTTATTAATTTTATCTAAAATTATTCTAATTTTCCTTCTTAAATATTAGAAAATTTTATTTCTAAAATGGATGTGAATCCTCTAACTTCAATTTCTATATCTCTATGTAACTTTCTTTGTATATCTGTTTTGATTTACTTTATCTCACCAGAAATGGGTGTAGATTCCATAACATAGTTCCATTTTTCTTTGACTTATAAACATAATTAAAGCTATAAAATTCTAAACCAGAAATCAAAGGTGTAACCAATTCGAGCTCAAAGCATCTAGATGAATTCAAACTGACTATGAGATCGACCATATAATTAAATCGGTGAAAACCTACAAGAATCAAACTATTAATTCGACTATATAATTAAATATGTGAAAACATACAAGGATCAAACTAATGACCATTAAATCGACTATATAATTAAATCTGTGAAAACCTATAATAATCTAACTGAACAAAACAAAAATACTGAAAGTTCCTATGAACTGCAACGGCTAGTAGCCGTTTTATATTTTTTTTAGTATAAAAAGTTAACAATTTTTTTTAATATTAAAAATAAATTAAAATTAAAATTCTAAAGGAAATAAAAAATAAAAATAGTATATCTTTATTTTCAATATTTTTATGTGTCGGTTAAAAGTCCAAATGACTAAGGCTTAATTCATCTTAAATTTACCCCACTTTATCCAAGGTATAAAATCATTCCACATGCAAAGAGCATTGTATATTTTCTTATCTCTACTTTTCACTGCACTCATCTTGAATTGTAAACTTGTTTGGGTGTTGGAGTGTCAACCATGCAGGTCCACTCTGCACCGCTGTGACAGAGATTAGCAACATCGTTCAAACTATCAGTTCTCCAATTGCATCCATTTATGGTTCTCGAATAGAACAGTGGCACCGTCTGTGAGAAACGACTTTTGATTCCTATGATTTTCATGATTTTAGATCCAATCTCCTATTTAACAATCCATAACCTCCTCAGATCACTGAATCAAGAACATTTAGAAGCGAATACAATGATCTGTCTTAATTGATTCAATCAATCATCATTTTAACTATGATTCATTGGATTCTAGATCTCTAATTCCCTTGAGAACTCCACAAAGAAATAGAAGAAAGGATCCTAGATCCAGATCTAGGTCTACACCAGAAACCGAAGGCAATCTCCTTGAAGATCATACTGAAGGTTTGCGATCCATTTTTCGGTCTAACATCGTTTGTACTTCCCATTGCCAACGTGGTATTCACCGTGGCGACGTTGAAGATACGACGAGTTCATAGTTAATATCTTCGAGATATGACAAGTTCATAGTTAACATCGAGCGTAGATCATGTATCGGGGCCATTTCTATTTGTACCAAATAATCTCTAATTGGTGAATGGGGACCTCTTCAAGCCTGATCCAATAGGTCATTATGAAGTTTGCATCACAACTGAAGCTACATCGCCCCGACAAAGCAAAGTGGGGCGTGTCACAAAGTTGTTCATAGTTTAGCATGCCGACCATGTTACATCTAGTTGTAAGGAGACCCGTCAGAAGTAATCTCAAATTCACACACGACATCGTCGTTCCAATGGAAATACTATACGAATAGAGCTATCCAAACTTCTCATTTATGTTTCAGAGAGGCGGGTCTCCCAAGAAACATCGTCCATATTCGACCATCCTCCTGAGTCCAAGGCCACATGTTTACAACTTGAGATAGATAGATATCCACTGGAGTAAGAAGGGTTCTGGGAAGGCACCTCACCAAAGCATTTAACAAAGGCAACTCTAAGATCCTAAGGTTTCCGCGGTCATCCTCAAGCTACGTCTCCAATAAAGTCGATCACCCAAAAGTGCGCCAACGGGAAAAATAGAAGGGGAATATTTGACATCTCATCCAACCAAAAGAGACACCTTAAATAAGAGAAGTGTACCCCCCCCCCCCCCCCTCGGAGTACCTAGGGAGGACAACTACCAAAGTCTCAAGACGCCGTTCGTCCACAATAAGGTTACCATTGAAGATCTATTTATCTAGTCATTTCATTATTTCTTTATAACAAGTTCAATTTATGATTAATATAAATATGTATCCATCCTCTATTTTGTTCCTCTGTTTTTTCCTCCTCTGTGGATCTGATACAGACTAAACGCACATATGCATATATTATAAGGCTTAAACGCATTCCTTGCATGACTGTGTCCGATACAAACTAAACACGTTTTTGCACATCTGATATGGTTTAAATGTATCCCTCGCTTGACTTCTCGTCTGATAAATACTACATGTATTTATACATAGTTGGCGCACACCCTTTCGTATCTTGCCAATCATAAGGCATTAGGCAGTGGAGCCCGGAGGCGTCCAACTCAATCCGAGCCAAGCCTCGGGGAAGGGATGGGGATCTTATCCTTGGTCGAGGAACGGTCTTCTATGATGCATAGCGTAATACAAATATACGGCAACAATATTCAAGTCCGGTCCTAAGAAAATCACTAAACACAGGGAACAAATGTAGCAACCAAAAGTGGTAGCTACGTTATTCAACACATTAAGTCACTAACCACAAAGGAAGAAGAGGAACATCAATCACTTCATTGCAATAAAATGAACTTTCTCCCTCATAAAGCAGACAATTAGTGTCCTCACACCCAGAGCAGGTGGTATGTTAGTGTCGATTGTTCTCTGAGGCGAACTAACTTTGCATTGTAGGGTAAAAGAGCGATCCCCAGAGTTACAATAATTTTAAAACAACCAAAAGATGTAGCATAACGACAATGATAAAATGGATTCGAGCGCATACCTCTAAGTTGAATAATACTCAAATAATTATGGTAAAAACATTTTAATAAATATTAATAATTGTTACACCTAAGGCACAAAAAGTCTGGGAAGCATTGCAGGAAATAAAATAATACAAATAAAAAAAATCAAGTTGAAGATTTTGGAGTTGAGGTACCTCTATCACCCTATGAAATCGCCCTAGAAGTAGCTTGGAAAAGTTTCAACGCCCCGATTGAGGTTAGTTCATTGGGATATAACATCTTCGCTTGCTCCATGACCTGATCATAAACATGATGCACTCTTTGGATAGTCCACTGAAGGGAATTATTGAGCGTCTCCTTCATACCAACAATCTCGTATTCAATGGTTTTCAGAGCATTGGTATGAGCCTTGGCCTCAAATAGAAGAGTTTTTTTATCCTCCTCCACCTGATGAGTCTTCTCAATAACAATGTCAAAGGCATCCCGATACTGCTTCTCTGCCTCCTTAAGAGCGGCCTCCAACTCACTTACCCGCGCAACCAGGGTAGAAGAGGAGTCACGAGTCTTGGCATACTCTTGTAAAGAGTCAGCATGCTTAACCTTATTTTGCAAGGCAACCAACTCCTCCTAGAGAGTAGATCACATATGTTCCATAACTTCACATTTCCCTTTCCAAAGGTCCATTTCTATGAAGGGACTGACATGTGCCAAGACATCATCCCTGTCAGTAGCGACAAGAGAGAACAAAGAAGATGCCCAGTACATATTGAAAATGATCTTGGAAAGAAGTTTCAGCTTATCCGCCTTAGAAAGATTCAAAACAAAGGTCAAATTTGACGTTAAGATGGTAGCAGCAGTCTCCTCAAGTATACGAGAGAGATGTGAAGAAAAGACGTCTGGAATCTGTGAGAATGGAATTACATCCCTCATAGCAGCCCCCAGCAACACATGTTCATTTTGGAGAACCATTTTCTCATGCGATTGTTGATCGTCATCATGGGCCCTATTTTTTGAAATTGGAGACAAGGGAATAGCCCCCACAGTTAAAGTGGATGCGACATCCACAAGTTGATCCGCCTCAGGCACTGAAGTAGAATCCATGGTAGTCTAAATTGGATTAGGGGTCGAAGCAAGAGTAGTGGTTGCTAGAGGAGGCACCACAGCCTGAATACCTTGAGCACTTGCATGTTCGTAGAACATCTTCATATATTTCACCTTTTCCATGTAACTGCAAGACGCGGCCACACAGGTAAAAACAAACTCCAGTCTCACCAAATGTATCTTTCATCTCCTCCTGGATGACTGCACTCACTATGGCATAAGTGTTAATCCATATTTTCCTCACTTCGAAAGGAGGCGCCTTGTCAGGGACGAACCCTTCCTCGTAAACAAGTATGTGGAACCAATATCATATTTCCTCCTTTATTTCCATGTTGTCCGGGGAAAGAAATCCCTACTTGGTACGGTAGGAACAGACGCCCTGATTTAAGTGAACTTTGGACAAGTACTTTGAGAATGAACTCCTATAGATCCTAGAAGACTCGGCAGGAAGGTAACACCAAGTGAGATGGGCCTCTAACGTAAGTGGCCTCACCAGTAAGAAACATCCTAGAAAATCACCCTAGTCCTGGGTGAAGTTGTCAAATTAAGGATTGGCCTGATGGAAGTTAATGATCCCATAATCATAGAAGTTGCCCTGAGAAGTGCGCCTCAAATGAAACAGATTAAAAAATAACCAAAGGGGAGATATATGCTCGACACACAACTAGAATGCCCTCATAAGCGCATAGGACCCGGATGAAGCTAGGAAAGACCAACTTTTAAGTGCTTCAGGACGACTACCTCAAAGTAAGAAAAAGGCAATCGTAGTCCTATTCTTGTGAATTAACACTCGTAGGTCGGGATCACACAATAATCGAAGGAACTACATAGCTTCTGTTCGGACCCACTGGATGAATCGATCACTCAAGGGGAATGTTGGCCATGATTCTAGCACCATTTATGATTGTCTATGTGCTTGGAACATATGGGATGCCTACTACTTAGGTCTTCACTTCAGCGTTGTTGGGCTCACAGTTATCAATCCGCGAGCAAGGATGAATATAGCCCTAAGTGTGTTATCTCCTCTGCCGATTGGCTTGTATCTCCTCCTTGGTTAATATGGGAGGGGGCATAGGGACCCCAATGCGATTAACTTCTCCGCAAACATTTGGTAAAAAGGCCTTCTAATGAGATGGATCAAGAAGTTCCTTCATCCAATGAATTCTCATATACCCTTTCTAAGTCAGAATTGTCAGAAAAATGTATGATTTCTGGTTCCAGGTAATTCCAACCAAGAGGAGGAAGATGGGAATCAAAGTATATCCCCATTATAGAGGCAAATGAAGCTTTTCCTTCATAATTTCTCACTAGGTCAACCATATTATCACTCATCCTGACTAGAAAATATGAAATGTTGAAGATAAATGTTTTAGTTTAGGGTGGTCCCTGGTTATGTAAGATTAATGAAGCATGAGAAGAGGAAAAATTCAAATACTTTGAGAAAGGCATTGGAGATCACTTTTATTAATATTCTCAGGGAAGAAGAAATGAAGAAGTTTTTTTAGAAAGTGACAGCAAGTTTGAATGCCAAGAATCGCAAGAAAAAATTACAAACACTTAACTCCTCGTATTTATATACAGATACAACTGAAGGATTCAGACCAACTAGGGGAAAAAGTCACAAGACCAACGACTATATTTTCCCTTGTGGATACATGCAAACTCGAGCAAACTAGAGTACACTATAAACAATGTCTTGCCTTAGCTAGTCACGTCACCATACGTGTCAAAATAAGGCTATGAAACGTTTTGATGATAGGATTGCATTTAATGTGCTCGTTCTCCACTGGCTTTTCAACTAATTCCATGCGTTTTAGCTTTATCTCACATCGGCCAACATCACTTAAGGACTTCCCCTGCTCCTTCAATGCCCAGAAAAGCCTTGGAGGCAATTGTTTTGGACTAGCCAAAGGCTCAAATGGTTAAGACCCAATTTATATCAAATACACTCCACTTGACAGAAGGTATAAAACAAGTTCACTCGCAAAGATCAAGGTACATTCTCTGATCTCCACTTTTCATTACACTCATCTTGAATCTTAAACTGACTTGAGCCTTGACGAAGATCACCACCACCATTCAAGATCATCAGTTCTACAACTGCATCCATTATTGGTTCTTGCACAGAACCAATATCGTTTTTGTAAAACTTTATAAAGACCAAATCATCTAACTCCACTCTATTTAATATTTATACAACCAAATTACACAACCTAACCATCCAACTTTATCAAAATCAAACATATGGATCAACTAGTGACTCTCTGGTTCAACCATCGACCCTTTGATCTTGTTGGATCGATAGTCGGGCCAAATTTTAAAAAATTGGAAACAAACATTTTAGGTACATCAAATCAAGGCATTCAAAGAAGAAGTCTATGGTCTAGCCTACATCTATACCAATACTATCATTTAGCAAATAAATCAAGCCTAGCTATTCTAAATAGACTATTTAATCAAAAAGTACTAATTTTTCCATCTAAAAATATTAAAACCTAACAAGTCGACCTATTTAATTTAAGTAAGAGTTGATCCATGTAAAGTCAAACACGACCGTTAAAGTTGATATTCAGGTGCTCTGGATGACTAGCCTGAGGATCTCAACTTATTACCCGCATCTAACTAGGAGTGTATTGCAACAGTTCGGGTATTTGTAGGGTATACTTAGGGACCCCAAAATATTTGTTCATGCCAATGTCCTCCGCAGAAATGTTGATGCAAATTTACGAACTACCACGAGCATTTGGTATTAGAGGATGTACACATTGTGTCAGCTCCTCGCCCATGGAGTACGTTATACAGTTATATCCAATGATTTTATAGAGCGTCTCATCCTTATATGAAACCAAAGGTAGAAGGAGATCCCTCTAGGTCATCTAATCAAGAGTTACTAGAAGAGGACGGACGAGGGCAGATCATGTCTTTGATGTATTGTCAATATGTCATTGTATTGTTGCTATTCGGAGAGAAGTCATAGATAGAAGAGAGTTTCAAGAAGACACTCTTGAGAGAGTCACTCTGCAGGCAATCTCAACAGAAGCACAACATACATTATAATATAGGAGGCAGAGGAGAAACACAGACATTAGATATACACATTAGTTGTGTTTTTATAAACAATTTGAAAATTTATATGATTAGTTATACTTTATAAATGATTGATGTATGATTTACGAATGAGTTATGAAATTTGACCTTAGTTATAACTAACTTATGTATATAATTTATTGTGTGAATAATATGTGTTATTAAATAATATGGAAATTTCTTCCTAATTAGTGTCAAGGGATTATAATATTGTCTGTGAGTTTGTTTGGATTTTGAAATTCATATTCACCTCATTTTCTAAATTAAAGATTCATACAATGCGTAAAAAATTGTCCATGGGTGTGTCTGATTTTTGAAATTTAAATTCACCCTAATTTTTAACATACACAAGCAAAACATCAAGTTAATATACTATAGAGATTAATCCGAAAATTGAAATTCGCATACATTTTTAACTTAGATGTAATGCCTTTTTGATGAAAATATTTGTTGTATAATTAATGCGTTTATTTAACTCATAAACACAATTGAAGCCATAGAATTTTAAACCATAAATCAAAGGTGTAACTAATTCGAGCTCAAAGTGACTTAATTCAGAAAATGAAATTCATATAGATTTTTTACTTACATGGGATACCTTTCCTATGAAAAAGATATTTATTGTATAATTAGTGTATTCTTTTTTATTCAAAAACATAATTGAAACCATAGAAATTTAAACAATAAATTAAAGATGTAGCTAATTCGAGCTCAAAGTGACTAGACGAATGCAAATTGAATTTGAGATCAACCATATGAGTAGGACATATCTAGAAAAGTCTCTATGTTTTCTATGTAATTCTCAAAAAGTCTCTACGTTTTTTGAGATATATCTCCGAACGCATCCTTTTTTTGTTAAACTTATGTTTACTTCGGGAATGCATATCCGGAAATGTGTCGGAGATGAATTTCCGAAATTTATGCCGACAGAATCATATCATAATTTTCAATATTTCTCATCTTTTAACTACAAAATGAATACAAAGACCATTATCAAGCCTATATTCACAACAGGAACACACACACACACACACACACACACACACACATATAGTCAACACTACAAAATGTATCCAAAGTCGATAAACAAAATATTACCCAAAGTCGATAACCAAAAGACAATCCAAAGTATACAAATGTGAAGACTACTATGTATGGCGGATTATGAGTCGGCCCCGCACCCTCCCGAAGTTCATGTGTTGTCTCTTGTACTGCATAGCCTCTCAAACCTCCATCATGATGACATCTAAAATACCTCTAACCTCAGAGCCATCAAGAAACAGTCATCCATCAATACCTTCATGTCCAATCTCTATGATACAATAACACATAGGCAACACACATCATGAGCATGATCGGCCCTAGCCTACTCCTCCTCTAGGATCTCCTAATGAGCTAACCTAGGTGAGTTTCCTAGAACATCATGTACCAAATATAGATAAGACACCTTGAAGAACCATCGGACGCAACCGTCTACGTAGCTTCAGCCGCCTGGTGCTATAGTACTTTGTGCCTTATCTGGTACCAGATGATTAACATAATCATCAAACAAGGCATCTATATCCCTGAGTTTCACCAGGGGAGGAGCAGACACAGCTAGATCCTTGAGAATATACTGCATGTAACCAAACTGATGCATGACACGCTCAGGCAAATGAGCAGTCGTCTTGCACGACCCGCAAGCCAACAATCTCAAATATAACACAATATCGTCAAAGGGAATCATCACACAGTGTCGACGTATGCCTAGAAGTCTATATCATCAAAGACTAAGAGGTATATACACCCTGAACAACTTTGTCACCTGGTTTCCTCGGAGCGAGTCGAATGCATCGACCCGCAGCTTCTCTTCAATATATGTAGGATCAAGTGACCAACCATATATGTGAGGGAAGTGCTTTAGGATCCATGCCTGAAAAATAAGAATCATTAGTTAGTAACAACATCACAATAATTAACAAAATGGCACATATACAATATAAGACCAATAAATGTTATTGTGAAGTGTGATGATGTCGATCATCTGCTTCGTCTTCCACCTAGATCTTTCAGACAACTTAGAATACAAGTGCACCAAACATGTGGCTCCCCAGTTGTACTCATGGATCCGTTAAAGTCCTCAAAGAATCGCATATATATGACATTTGTGTAAGTCGCACTCGTGTCCACAAAAATGGCAGTTCCAACCAGATACAAGATGTATGCTCTCATAGAATACGTTATGTATTGGGCTACCTGCTCCAGATCACCATCAGCCTGTCGTGCACTCAGTATCTATGCATCAAACACCTTCTACAAATAGATAAATTTGGCATGAGCACCACGGGTTTGGTCCATTTCCTTCTTAACACTCTGTGGGGTAAGTCCTAAATACTCTACCATCAATTCCATTGCCTCTTCTTTGTCACAATTCCCATGGTCTAAAAACCTCCCTCTTCCCCGGAAGATCCAACTGACACGCTGTTGGCTGAAGATTTTGATAATATTATTAGAAGCCAAATGAATTAAACGTTTCGATCGAAATGAAGTAAAGCGTCATGTTTCGAAGTAGCAGAAGCAGTGTTTCGAATAAGCATGTCAAAGCTGGAGCTTCGAATGGCAATTATGGGAACATATCTAAAGAAGTCTCGAAATAACAACAAGGCTGTATCTGGGAAGTGCGTTCGAAACGGAGAAATACCAAAGCATTTGAAATTCAAATGGAAGCGGGACATTCGAAGTTTGAAATTTATGTGCTGGAGCATTTGGAGACATGTGGAAAGAAGAAAGAGGCATTGTTCTGCATGTTCTGAACGTGGCATAATCCTATAGCAATACCGTTATGGTCGAATTAGTATAAATAGAAGTCTTAGTATTAGGATTTCGTGTGTCATATCTATTGTACTAAATACTCAGTAACATTCAAACTACCACATGGCAAGGGAAACGAATGCAAGAGCAATGTACGTATGATAGCACCATATATTTCTGATTTAAATGAAAACCTTTTACCATTTCCAGTACTTTCCTTTATCTTTCTGTCAAATAACATTTACAAGTTTTCTCATTTACAGTCTTTTCACTTCGAAATCTCTTCATTAAAGTTTTACATTTCAAATGCTTTCTTTACATTTCAAGCATTTTACATTTCAGAAAACTGTCATCTTTTCCATGCCTTTACCTTCAAACTTTATCTTTCGAATGCATATTCTTACTTAAAGTCATTTACAGATTTCTTGCATTAAACGCTTTCTTCATCTTTCAAACCTTTTACGTTCCAGAAATCCTTTACTTTAACTGTTTTTATAATTCGAAACCATTTACTTGCCTTTTATGCAATTTTATATGTCTTTACAATTAACATTTATTCATGCAACTTAGTTTCGTACACGCACATTTTGATTACATCTTTAGACCTTTTGAGAGAGAAATCGAAATAAGCCAAACACCTATACAACACTCAAATATCAACCATGAATATCTGTTCGATCATGAGAGTAACCTTAATGTCCAAGGAATCCTAGGATCAATCTAGTCGATCATGTGAGTTACCAGAGGAATTGAATAACAGTCAGAAAGATTATTCGATAGTTTGGAAGATTAGCGGTTGTTTACCAGAAATCACTGGAAACAAATTGGCACACCCGGTGGGACCAATAATTGGATATTAGAAATAAAGATTGTTGAGACATAACCATTATAAAAACGTTGGAACCTAAGAAGTTTGCTGTTTTATGAACCTGAGAAGTGGTAAAATAACCAACAGCAACCAACCTTTATCCATAAGAAAATGTTTGGACAAAATGTCTAATTCTGACAATCAACAAGGGGAACAAAATGCCCCACATACAACAGGCACTGATGTGTCCACTTCGATCGGAACATCTAATGTGATCCCTTCGAATGCACAGTCTGTTGCATCTTCAACCAGTAATATAGCCACCAATGGAGTAAGTGGCATATCAACTAATAGTTCGATATTAGGAAATACTGGAACCATTGGTTACCCTGGGGGATTCGTTTCACCATCAGGGACACAATCCCATTTCGCCACTCCATTAACTAGACCACCCGGTTTCGATGGAAATAGAACTAGAAATTCCTCTTATGGAATGCCAACATCTTTTATGGCAGGTTTACACAATTCCACATCGAATTCATCCCCACAACTAGGGTCTGGGTCTGGGGCGAATCAGTTTATGACAAATAACCAAGGGTCAGTGGGTTATAGTACATTGCCTATTTTAACCACAGAAAACCAGTTGGCTTTTAGGCAATTGATGGATGACAGTAACCATAATATGATAGGGGTGTTAGCACAAACCATGCAGGAGATATTTGCCCCAATAGTGCAAAATGTGACTGTGACAAACAGGGAAAATGCTGACAACATGAGTCGAATAGCAGATTTCTTTGCTCCCCCAGAAAGGCGTAGGCAGAATCAGGCGGGATTTCGAGCAAACATGTCTGTTATAGAACAAATTGCTAATGACCCAATTTATAGACCACCCAGAGAAGAAGTTAACTTAGGGGCCAGGGCACCAAGGTTAGAAGCCCCAATAATCCCAGGCCCACAAAGAGAAATTATGGAACCAGGGGCAAGGGTCTAAAGGCTAGAAGCCCCAGAATTTCGAGAAGAACAACCTAGGGGAGTTGTCTTGGTTGGTCGAAATCAAGATGCCGATGCTGTCGTTCACAGAATTCGAAATGATAACATCTTGGCAGAAAACAATCTAACCACCATGATAGAGAGAGTCATGGCCCAGAATGGCCTCAACACAGGAATGAGAAGGCCAAATTATGCTTCTCCTATATTGGATTGCATAATGCATACTGATTTACCAAGGGGATATAAAATCCCTAAATTTACAAAGTTCGTTGGGGATACCAATGAGTCAACAGTCGAACACATAGCGAGATATCTAACCGAAGCAGGAGATATAGCCAATAATGAAGATCTCAGGATCAAATACTTCCCAAGTTCCTTGACTAAAAACGCCTTCACGTGGTTTACCACTTTGCCTCCTGGGTCCATTGATACTTGGGCTCTCTTGGAGAGATTATTCCATGAACAATTTTACATGGGACAGTCGAAAATAAGCTTGAAGGAATTGGCCAGTGTTAAGAGAAAGTTCACCGAACCCATAGATGATTATCTGAATAGATTTAGGCTTTTGAAATCTAGATGTTACACAGTAGTGCCTGAACATGAGTTAGTCGAAATGGCCGCTGGTGGCTTAGATTATTCTATTCGAAAGAAACTAGACACTCAATATTTGAGGGATATGGCTCAGTTAGCCGATAGGGTTCGACAGGTCGAAAGGCTAAAGGCCAAAAAAGCCAGAGTCTTTAAGAATAGCAAGAAAGAAAGGATTTCCTATGTTGGGACTGAGGAAGCAGAAGAATATCCTGAATTCAAATTCGAAGAGGTCGAAATCGACCTCGCTGAATTGAAACAGGCTCCGCCTTATTCCTGCAAATTATTGGTTCCCACAAGAGGGAAAGAGATTGTTGAAAATGAGAAAAGTGACAAATTCCCAAAGAAGGTTTATACCTTCGATGTCACTAAATGTGACGAGATTTTTGACTTACTTGTCAAAGATGGCCAACTAATTGTGCCATCAAATGTCAAAATACCTCCTTTGGATCAGAGAAAGAAGAGGGGATTTTGCAAATATCATAGTTTCCTAGGCCACAAAACCTCATAATGTTTTCTTTTCAGGGACCTAATTCAAAACGCGATCAAAGATGGCAGACTAAATTTGCTGATAAGGTGAAGATGAAAGTGGACGAAGATCCCTTGGACGTCGCAGACACCAACTACTCCGAGCCTGCATGCATTGGAGAGATCAACATGGTGGAAACTGATCGAAGCGACGCCCTAACAGGAGAGAAGGGTACTGAAACTGAAAATTGGGTGATGGTCGAAGTCAATAAGGAGGTCACTGAAGACATCCAGAATACGCCAGAGACTTCGATTGCCGCACCTGTAGCTGTTGCAAGAGAAACCCAGGCTACTGAAGGCCAGGGAAATCAAAACCAAGAACTAACACAAGTCACTGAAGGCTTGAGGCTGGAATTGGAGAAAGTCCAAATCACGAAGCCAATTTCCCATCTGAAGGAAATATGGGACACTCTAGGGGAACCCAGTGGAAAATTTGACTATTTGGTCAAATATTCTGCCCCAGAGAGTTCGAGGGTTAAGATTAAGGATATAAAGCCCACAGGATGGGGCGATGATGAAGCTAAAGGGGAAGATGTTGAGATAAATATGGTGGATATGGAAAGGCCTCGCTCTGAGATGGAGGAAGTAGAAAAATACTTAGAAAAAGAAAAGTATAGAATGGAGGATAATCACACTGGAGATGCTAGTCTCAAGGATTACCTGATGACATGCCACAAAGGAGATTCAGGCATGATATTATGCCCTAGATGCAGCATCCTCTGCAATCAAAGAATCGCTGCGAATTTCGAAAGGGTACAGAGGACTCGAACTGGCAACAATTGGCGCCAGGATAACCAGCTTTTTAGGTGTTATCCCAAGGCTGGAGAAAGTTTGCTGGAATTTGTGTTTCGCTGCTACAAAGGGGCAACTAAGTGCTTGATTTTCCCAAGGTGTTCTGTTGTGTATGACCAAAGCATGGCCAGGGCCTTCGAAACGATTCCCTTCGCCCCTTTCTGGAACCATCAAGAAACTGGCCAGATGGGCCCACGTTTCGACAGCAGACACAAACAGCGAAGGCCTGATAGCCCTCACCCCAAGGCTGCTCGAAGAGTGACTTTCAAACTCCCTGCTGAAGTGCCAACCGATAGATGGTTACAGGTCAGAAATGACAAAGGCAAAGATAGATGGAGAAACGCTGAACGAAATGCACGCCATGTTGTGACATACAGGAGGAAATTCAACACAGCAAAAAGGGAGGAGGTGAGATTAGAAAATTACAAAGGAAGGAACCCCATGTCAAGATCCCAGTGGCGCAGACAGCAGAGGATTAGAAAGGCTGGGAGGGAAGCTGTGGCAAACAAAGGGGTTACTTCAACAAAGAACCAAGGTGAATCTAGCACCAACAAACCAAAAAATCAAACTGAAGACAAACCTCCAGTCAATAGGAGGCTTTTCTCTGAAGTACAACGCGATGAACCAAAGGAATACACTCCAGGCCCAGAAGAGGACGAAGATATGATAACAGATAACTTCGAATCGGAGGGGGAGTCTTCATTTAACCTGAACTGTAACGTGGTGTCTGTGCTTCCCTGTGAATTTGGGCAGGAAACCGAAATCGATGAGTATGAGGAGGAAGACACCACAGATTTGATGAAACATAGGCCTGTGTGCTACTATGTGATGGACAATGGGGCTGTTGAGGAACAAAATGCGTTCTTCGAACGTCTAGAACCTGCTATGAAGAACCATCTCAAGCCACTTTTTATTCGGGCGAAAGTTGGTGTCCATGGTGTGAACAAAGTTCTAGTGGATGGGGGTGCTGCAGTCAATTTGATACCCCATTTCATGCTAAAAAGATTAGAGATCCGCAAAGGAGACATCAAGCCCCATAATATGGTTCTGTCCAATTATGAGGGGAAAGTGGGCAAAACACTGGGAGTGGTCCAGTTGGAATTGACAATAGGCTCAAGCTGTAGGCCCACCATGTTTATGGTGATCGAAGCCAAGGCCAACTATAACTTATTGCTGGGAAGGGAGTGGATCCATGGCGTGGGGGCAGTTCCTTCGTCAATGCACCAGCGACTAGTTCTGTGGAGAGATGATGGAATCGTGGAAAACATCGAAGCAGACCAGAGTTACTTTATGTCAACGGTCAATTTAGTTGACAAGAGGGATTATGATAAAAATCTGGCAAAGATTGCTCCGTGTGTTCCAAATGATGAGATTAATGAAACCAGAAACGCCCACTACTACATGACCCTTCGCCATGATGGCCTTTACTGGGATAGAACAATAATCAGTGAAGAAGAGGGAGTCGAAAGCACTATACAAAAACGGCCAGCAAGCTGGGACTTCGACAACCTTATCCATGACTGACTCCACTTTTTTCGAAAGGATTTCGGCCTATATGGCTGAGAACGAATCAAAAGCGGCCTTAGAGGCTGAAATAAATAAATCAACTATAAAGATGAACGAAGTAAGTGGGGATGGTTCGAAATGCTCACCCTTCGAAGAGCTTGAGATGGATCAAAGGTTGGATGCCATCTATGATAAAGAACCCTTAGGCTTCGAAAGGGACCCCATAAACTCAGGTGCCAAAATGTTGGCATAAGATCCACTCGAAGAAGTCAACTTAGGGGATGAAAAAACGAAAAGGATAACCTACATAAGTGCAAAACTTAGCCCAGGCCTCAAGAAAGAAGTAATCGAAGTCCTTAAGGGAAACAAAGATTGCTTCGCATGGGATTATGACGAAATGCCTGGTTTAAAGAGGGAGTTGGTCGAACACAGACTGCCAATCAAAGATGGCAAGAGGCCCATCAAACAAACTCCCAGAAGATTCGCACCAGCGGTCCTCACAAAAATTAAAGCTGAGATCGAAAGGTTGCTGCGTTGCAAATTCATCAGAACAACAAGAAATGCTAGTGGATTCTGCTGCAGGGTTCGAATACTTGAGTATGTTAGATGGATACTCTGGGTATAATCAGATTTTCATTGCTGAAGAAGATGTTGCAAAGACAGCATTTCGTTGCCCAGGAGCCTTAGGCACCTACGAATGGGTGGTGATGCCTTTTGGTTTAAAGAACGCTGGGGCAACTTATCAAAGGGCAATGAATTCAATTTTTCATGATTTCATTGAAACCTTCATGCAGGTGTATATTGATGATATAGTCATCAAATCTATATCTGCATAAACACATTTGCATCATTTGAGCCAATCATTCGAGCGAATGAGAAAACATGGCTTAAAGATGAATCCCCTTAAATGTGCATTTTTTGTGCAGGCTAGAGATTTTCTTGGTTTTGTGGTTCACAAGAAAGGGATTGAAATCAACCAGAACAAAACCAAAGCCATAATGGAGACGAAAGCACCTGCATCAAAAAGGGAGTTGCAATCTCTGCCAGGGAAAATTAACTTCCTCAGAAGATTCATTTCGAACCTGAGTGGAAGAACCCAAGCTTTCTCTCTGTTACTTCGTCTAAAGCAAGGCCAAGCCTTCGAATGGAACGAAGCTCGCCAGGAGGCATTTGACAGGATAAAAGAATACCTTTCTCAGCCTCCTATTTTGTCTCCACCTTCATGGGGGAAGCCCATGAGATTGTACATATCTGCCTCTGAAGTTAGTATAGGTAGTATGCTAGCACAAGAAGATAGCAATGGCATCGAAAGAGCCATATATTATTTAAGTAGAGTGCTAAACGATGCAGAGACCAGATATAGCAATTTAGAAAAGCTATGTCTCTGTTTGTATTTTTCTTGTATGAAACTCAAGTATTATATAAAACCTGTTGATGTTTATGTTTCATCTCATTTAGATGTTATTAAACATATGCTTTCAAAACCAATAATGCATAGAAGAGTTGGTAAATGGGCTTTAGCCGTAACAGAATATTCTTTGACTTTCATGCCTTTAAAAGCTATGAAAGGTCAAGTGATTTCTGACTTCATTGTGGACCATTTGTTGGTTGAGCAGACTGTCATGAGTTTCGTCGAAATGCAACCATGGAAATTGTACTTTGATGGTTCAACCCACAGGAATGGAAGTGGCGTTGGAGTCCTTCTGATTTCTCCTGAAGGAATTCCAACAAAATTCAAGTATAAATTAGATGGTCCTCCTTGCTCGAACAACGAAACTGAGTATGAAGCGCTCATTGTTGGACTTGAAGCTTTGTTGGAATTGGGGGCAACCAGAGTCGAAATTAAAGGAGACTCTGAATTAGTAGTCAAACAAATCACAAAGGAATATAAGTGCATAAAGGAAAACTTAATGGTATACTTCGTCATAGTCAATAGGCTATTGAGGAAATTTGAATACATGGATATTCAACACATACCAAGAATGGAGAACCAAGAAGCAAATGACTTAGCGCAGTTGGCTTCGGGTTATAAAGTGTCTTCCAAGAACTTTAAGGATTTAGTTGAATTAACGGGTAGAGTTATGGCTACTAGATTCACACCATCAGATCTGGAAAGTATGAAACTGGGATATGCTGAGAAACAGGGATTCGAAATATTAGCCATAAATACTTTGTCAGATGCAGATTGGCGAAGTCCACTGAAGAGTTATTTAGCAGACCCAACTCTAAACGTGGATAGAAAGACAAAATACAGAGCATTGTCATATCTCCTCATGGGGAAGAATTGTTTAAAAAGACCCAAGAGGGTGTATTATTGAAGTGCCTAGGAGAAAGTGAGGCATATTTAGCATTGTCAGAAGTCCATAATGGGGCATGTGGGGCACATCAAGCAGGCCATAAAATGAAATGGTTGTTATTTCGATACAGCTTGTATTGGCCTAGCATGCTCAAAGATTGCATAGACTTCGCTAAAGGATGTGAGGAATGTCAGAAACATGCAGGGATTCAACATGCCCCTGCAAGTGAGTTGCATTCGATCATCAAACCATGGCCATTTAGAGGATGGGCATTGGATTTGATAGGAGAAATAAATCCTGCTTCGTCCAAAGGACAGAAATACATCTTGGTGGGAATAGATTATTTTACCAAATGGATCGAAGCTATACCACTGATAGTTGCTGATCAAGAGGCTATTATTGAATTTATACAAAATCACATTATCTATAGGTTCGGATTTCCAGAGAGCATAACCACAGACCAAGGCTCTGTGTTTACTGGTAGAAAGATGCGAGGATTTGCCCAAGAAATGGGGTTTAGATTGCTAACATCAACGCCATATTATGCTCAAGCAAACGGTCAAGTCGAAGCAGCAAATAAAGTAATAATAGGATTAATCAAGAAGCATATTGGCAAAAAGCCAAGAAACTGGCACAAAACTCTAGACCAAGTATTATGGGCTTGTAGAACATCTCCTAAGGAAGCTACTAACACTACGCCTTTCCAACTCACATTTGGTCATGATGCAGTATTGCCAGTAGAAATTCATCTACAATCAGTTCGAATTCAGAAACAACACGAAATCCCAGCTGCATTATATTGGGAAATGATGATGAATGAATTAGTTGAGTTGGACGAAGTTAGATTACATGCATTGGAAGTCTTGATGAGACAAAAAGAAAGAGTGGCCAGAACATACAATAAAAGGGTGAAGAAAAAAGTATTCATTATTAATGACTTAGTTTGGAGAGTCATATTGCCTATGGACAAGAAGAATAAAGCATTAGGTAAATGGTCACCTCATTGGGAAGGACCTTTTCGAATATTAAAAGTATTCTCAAACAATGCATACGAAATCGAAGAACTCGTGGATGATAAACGTATCCTAAAGGCTAATGGGAAATATTTAAAGAAATATAAGCCACGCCTGCAGGAGATTCGAATAGTAACAACGTAACCAAGATGTTATAAAAGGCCAAAATGGCAAGATAAAATGCCAAAATGGCGTTGTTCGAATATTACATATAAGAAACCAAAATTGTAGTCAAATAAACATCAAAATCTAGAAATAAGAGTTATTTTTCAATCGATTGAAAGTGCTTCGAAATGATTCAAGTTTCTGCTGAGCGAACCGCCTGGCTCCTTCCAAGGTTGCCACTTCTCCTTTAAGTTGTTCTGCAGTCTCCATTTCTGCAAGCCCCTGGTTGAGAAGCTCTTCGAATTGGTTACCAGCAGTATTGGTTTCGAAGGCTATTTGTTGTTCTTTAGCCTCCTTAACTTTCTGTTGAAGTTCCATAATCTGCCTTTCCCAAAGAAGTATGGACTCAGCTCGAGCCTCATAATCAGTTTTCGCCTGCTTCAGATGCATAGCTTGATCCTCAGCTTTTTGAAAGAGTTTCGAAGCTTGTTCATAAGCAGCATCCATGGCAATGCGTTTCTCTTGAACCTTCTTGGCAGCAGATTCGTCTTGGAGAAGGTAACCAGTTACGTTATCCAGCAAAGCCTGAAGATCAAACAAGAGAGTACTAACTGGCAAGGAGCAGGTAGAAAGATTGACCTTTGTAAGCAGCTCCTTCATAGTATAGCAAGCAGTACTATCTTGTTTGAGCACTTCGAATATATCCATATTAAGAATTGTTTTCCTAATTTTATTAAGAAGTACAATTCTTTCATCTGTGGGAAGAGGATAGTTGGTCGAACTTGTGCCAGCCCTAGCAAGTGGGACGTCCCTCTGAGCCAACTTTGCCTTCATGTACCCAATAGGGTCATTCCGTCTCAGAAGTGCCAGTTCCTCGTCAGTCATTCGAGACAAAGAGGATTGAGGGAGTTCCACACGTAGGGGAGCCACGTCCATTTCAACCTCCATGGGTTTGTTGGTTGCATTGCCATCCCCTTCATTCGTTTCGTGCTCTTGGTCTTCTTCATCCTCATCCAAGTCCACCACTTCGATGCCTTCCCTTTCACTGCTATTTGCGTTGGACTCCGTCCCAGCAGTCGAACCGTCATTTGCATTCTCCTCCTCAGACTCTTCGTCTACAGATTCTTCGTCTCTTTGCCCAGAATCAGCTTTCTCTCCTTCAGTTTGAGTGTCCTTTGGGTCCTCTTGAAGAGTTTCAAGAGGGGACTTTTAAAGAGAAGCTCTTTGCAAATCCTCTGCAGATGTTTGAAGTGGTGTTTCGTTTGTCTCTTTCAGAGGAATGGAGGTACCTTGATCATCCTGCTGTTCAGAAGTTCCAGTCAGAACCTCCATATTAGACGAACCTTTATTCTGAACAAGGTTGCTGGAATCTCCTTGAGGAGAGGAGTTGAGTGGAGCAGCAGCTTTGGATGGTGAGTTCGAAGTAGTGGAAGTTGGATTCAAGATGTTCTGCAAGGAGCAACAGAGTGTTAAAAAACATTCACCAAGGTAATAAGAAGTTATTATTGTCAAAAAGATTTAAAGGTTCAATTTACCTGTGGACTCTCGGAGGAGAGGTTACTAGCTATACGTTCCAACATTGTGTTGGAGGTCGAAGGTGGGTTTTTGGATTTGGGTGAGGGAGCAGCATCCCTGGAATCAAGTCCAGAGACACTAGTTGGAACGGTACTTTTCGAAATATCTTTCTTTGGCTTCTTCTTCGAAGCAGTGTTTGAGTTTCCTCCAGCCTTGGGATCTTCCCCAGTGGTGCTTGATTTCCGCTTCTTGGGAGTAGTAGGAGGAAGCTTGTTGGTCTGAAAGGATTTAAACGAAGAGTTAGATGCAAACCATAAAACATGAGTGAATTCGAAACATCAAGGCTAAGTGATTACCGTTGGAGTTGGAACACTGGTTGTTGTTGGTATTATTGTTGTTGTTGTGGTTGCAGCAATAGTGGTTGTTTCGGGTGGAGTCACTTTGTCAGTAGTTTCGATGGAGGCTTGAGAGGCACTCCCTTCTTTCGACTTCGAGGCAGTTGTCTTTATCCTGATGGCTGAAAATCGAAACAATTAAAGCAAAGGTTAAAGATATGGAAAATAAAAGACGTTTGGGATTTTCCCAAGCATTCGCACCTGTGCCTTGATCAGATTTAATTGACATGGCAGAAAGGTCGTATCGAAGGTGTCCTGGGAAATCATGAAGCCAGTGTCGAGCCCATGTCACAGTCTCAGATGGCTTTGGTTTCCTTTGAACATGTTTGAACATCTCTTTGCAAGTGAACCACCAAGGATATGGGGGAAACCAAGCCAGAGCCAGTTCTGAGGTAGGTAATCTGGGAAATTTAGGTGGATGTATTTCGAATGCCAACCTATATCTATCCTCAGGTGACAACCCTGAAGGAAGTTTTAACTTAGAAACTTTTTGTTTAAATTTTTCCTTCAAGGTCTCAGCCGCTTGATGCACAGTGGAGTCCAAGCGCGTGGGGTCATAAGTAGTTTCAAAATAATTTTGGAAAGCTTTAATCTCTTTGGCATGAGTAAACATACCTTTCTTTGCTGGTACCTGCACATCGAAAGCATCAATTAGTTTCTGTTGAATTGTAAGTGTATCAAACATATAAGTTTGATAAAACTTGGTCCACCATTCCAGAAACCCTTTAGCTGTGAGATGGGTAAGTTTGAAGGTTATCAGCTCAAACTGGGCAAAGCCTTGATATTGTTCTTGCTGTATTTTGGCTTCCCGTGCCTTGAAAGTTCGTCCAGAAGTGATGGCACTCTCAGTTTGAAATAAAGGTTCAGGAATGAGTTGACATAAGCCAAACTGTCTCGAAACAAAATTTGGCTGGTAAGCAAAAAGAAAAATTTGGTTCTTGGCTGGAGTTATTCTTGAAGAAATGAGTCTAGGTAGCAAAAAAGCTCTCCATACATCCTGAATCTCCTTGCTCTTGATAGCTTCTAAGAGAGCCATGGTGAACCAAGAAGGTCCATGAGCCCTCGAAGCAAAAGGCGCCATGCTCTCTTCGAACTTGTGCCTTTTGGAGAATATCATGATGTACTTCGAGAATTGGACTTTGAAGTCATCTTTGTCGTCATTTGGAGTTAATCTTCGAAGCCTAGTGCCTTCGACTATCCTATCATTTATCTCAGGATCTTGCTCATCAATGGTGTTGGCGGTTGACAAGGAGGGTTCGAACATGGCATTTAGCCATAGTTGAAGTAACCAAAAAGGGCCAGCCAACAGAATATTCTTGGAGGTATGGGATTTGAGGCTCGAAACAGCTGACCTCAGGCTTTCATAAAGGTTAACTAAGAGCAGTTCACTTAGGCACACTTTTCGATTTTCATGCAATTCCCTAGCTAGAGGAATGAACCTACTAGCTACGTGTAGGGATCTACTGCAGAAAACGTATCTTGACAACCACAGGGTTAAGAAAGCAATGTGTTCTACGTCAGACACATTGTCCCCCTCAGCATGGTAATGACTGATAAACTTGGAAAAACTTGCTAGCTTGACTTCGAAGTCAATTATGCTTGAATGTTCTTCATTGTCGGGGATATAAGTTTCTCCTACTGGCGATAGCCCAGTGATGGCCGCTATGTCGAAGAAGGTTGGGGTGATCATTCCACCTGGGAGATGGAAAGTGTTATAGGTACTGTCCCAGAAATAGAGGGACGCGAATAGCAGAGGGTGGCTGTAGGTGAAACCAGGCTTCGATAGCTTAATCAGGTTATAGATACCTAATTCTTCCCATTGCTGGGATTTCTTAGCTTCTACTTTCTTGAACCAATTTTGATAAGCAATATCAGAGGTGGGGCAAGATTGAAATGGCTTAAAATTACTTTTTACATAATCCAATACAAAGGGGTCCTTAGGAGGAACAATTGGATTTTCTATGGTATTTGAACTAGAAGATTTTACTGCCTTAGGGGCGTCCATTTTGTTAAACAAGGGTTTAAAACTATAACAAACTGGGAAAATCGTCCTGGTGTCTTTTAATATTTCAAAAACTGTAAGAGGGCCATTTAAAGCTAACCTCTTACCGGCAACGTTGGTAGGAATGAGTACCTGTGACGCATACAACATTTCTTTTTCCTTTGAAATTATCTGAGGGGCAAGAACGAATTGACCTTGGTGAGTGATGATTTTACTTTCCATGGTAGTTCCTGCAGTTTTTCCTTTCTTCTTGGAGACTTTCTTAAGTTGGGATGAAGTAGAAGAAGACATTTTTTGAAGGATGCTGAAAGCTTGGGTTTTTGACGAGAGAAGGAGGGTAAAAGATTTAGAGTGTGAAAGAAAAGAAAAAGATTAAGTTGGTGATGTTTTATAATGGGGAAGTTTAAGCATCCACTGAATAAGGGTGTGATACGTGGAAATCATGGGTTGGTGTGATGAAGAGGTGGCGTAAAGTTAACATAGGTAATAGGCGTGATTTGAAGATAATCATTATTTGTAACTGCACCATACTGTGAAGTGGCTCCAGGCGGTTAAGGAATCCAAAAAGCGCTATGATTGACGTGACTGGAGTCAAAAGCATTAAATGTTACGATGATTCAAAAGTCACATCAAAATCTTGTGTAGATGTTTAAAATAGGTATTTCTCAGAGAAATCGAAATACATATTTTAAAGGGGAAATTTGTTGGCTGAAGATTTTGATAATATTATTAGAAGCCAAATGAATTAAACGTTTCGATCGAAATGAAGTAAAGCGTCATGTTTCGAAGTAGCAGAAGCAGTGTTTCGAATAAGCATGTCAAAGCTGGAGCTTCGAATGGCAATTATGAGAACATATCTAAAGAAGTCTCGAAATAACAACAAGGTTGTGTCTGGGAAGTGCGTTCGAAACGGAGAAATACCAAAGCATTTGAAATTCAAATGGAAGCGGGACATTCGAAGTTTGAAATTTATGTGCTGGAGCATTTGGAGACACGTGGAAAGAAGAAAGAGGCATTGTTCTGCATGTTCTGAACGAGGTATAATCCTATAGTAAGACCGTTATGGTCGAATTAGTATAAATAGAAGTCTTAGTATTAGGATTTCGTGTGTCATATCTATTGTACTAAATACTCAGTAACATTCAAACTACCACATGGCAAGGGAAACGAATGCAAGAGCAATGTACGTATGATAGCACCATATATTTCTGATTTAAATGAAAACTTTTTACCATTTCCAGCACTTTCCTTTATCTTTTTGTCAAATAACATTTACAAGTTTTCTCATTTACAGTCTTTTCACTTCGAAATCTCTTCATTAAAGTTTTACATTTCAAATGCTTTCTTTACATTTCAAGCATTTTACATTTCAGAAAACTGTCATCTTTTCCATGCCTTTACCTTCAAACTTTATCTTTCGAATGCATATTCTTACTTAAAGTCATTTACAGATTTCTTGCATTAAACGCTTTCTTCATCTTTCAAACCTTTTACGTTCCAGAAATCCTTTACTTTAACTGTTTTTATAATTCGAAACCATTTACTTGCCTTTTATGCAATTTTATATGTCTTTACAATTAACATTTATTCATGCAACTTAGTTTCGTACACGCACATTTTGATTACATCTTTAGACCTTTTGAGAGAGAAATCGAAATAAGCCAAACACCTATACAACACTCAAATATCAACCATGAATATCTGTTCGATCATGAGAGTAACCTTAATGTCCAAGGAATCCTAGGATCAATCTAGTCGATCCTGTGAGTTACCAGAGGAATTGAATAACAGTCAGAAAGATTATTCGGTAGTTTGGAAGACTAGCGGTTGTTTACCAGAAATCATTGGAAACACACGCGACATCGTCTAGTGTGATCGTCATCTCACCATGTAGAAAGGGAAAAGGAAAAGATACAACAGAGTTGCCACTGAATTTTATTTATTCTTAAGAGATGAGGGAAAAGATCTAAAAAATCCACAAACAAACTAATAATGGTCATCGCAACCAACTAGGGTCAGAAGTTGGTTAAGAAAGGGGAAGGTATTAACATTCATCACCTCTGTTGTACTCAACGGGATCCATTTAATTAGTTTTGTGATTGAATGTTAGCCTATATTTATTTGTGTTCTAATTATTATGCGAGAAAGAAAAGAAAAAAAATATTTTTTGTTTTTTTGAAAGTGAGCTCGCCAAGACTTTGCATCGTGTGCCTACTATTCCTTAAGTGTTATGGGAAAGTCAGAGCTTACATAGTTCTCAATGAACTGAAATATTGATTGATTGATTGATTTTATTTGTGAAAAGAAGCTTAATCGCATGTAGACGATAAGACTCGTTATGACTACAACTACGAGTCACTCCCGTAAGTGCAACTCCAGAATATTTCTGCGTGACATCTAAAATTTCTTAGACTAAATTATAATCTGCAATTAAGGTGCTTTCGAAAATACAACTACAAATTCCTCCTGTTAAATACATCTCCAATTAATTCCCTTCCCTTCTTTAATATAGAATCTTGTTCATCAATTATCTAACTAAGGATACTTCTGATATACATTTCCGAAAATTAATGACATTTTTATATTTTGGCGGTGCATTAAACAAATATGAAGTGTGTTAAGAAATTCCCAATGTTCAAATCGGGGAAAAACTTCACAAATCAAACTAAATAGAACAAATCAAACTATATAAAACAAATACACGGAAAGTTTCTATGAATTGCGGCAGTTATTAATGATTATTTTTTTCCCCTCGTTTTATAACTTTTTTTGTACAAAAACTAACAACTTTTAAATAAAAAATTTGTAGAAGTTAAAATTCTAAAAGACATGAAAAGTAAAAATCTCATCACTATTTTCAATATTTTTTAAATATCAAGATTTTTTCAACAATTTTTTTTAAATTTTATTAAGACTATATACAATTTTGTTATCACACCGAATTAAAACCAACCAATTTTATCTAACTCAAACATCACCGAATTACACAACCTAACCAGCCAATTTTATCTAAATTAAACATTGAATTACACAACCTAACCAACCAATTTTATCTAAATCAAACATACAAACCAACCAACCAATGACTATGGTTCGACCATCAATCTTTTGATTTTGTTGGATAGATAGCCAAGTTGGTTTTTAAAAAATTGGAAACAACCACACATGCCATTTTAAGTGTTAAAGAAAACACACACATGCCATTACCATTACCATTTGACACGTTAAGATTTAAAATTGTGATATATATCATTTCGCCATTACCAACAGCATCAACACATCACTAAACATAACTGAGAAGAAAGACGGAAAAGAACTAATGTATTATATCTATTGTAAAATCCCCAAAGTTGCTCACCAAGGTACAATTCAGGCAGTCATCAAGCCACCTATCTATCCCAAGGGAAAACCACTTTCACTTGGATGTGTATTTTCCTTCTAACTCTTTTGGCCAACTTTGTTCTCACTGGCCTTCATATTCATACAATGGAACGCTGCACAGGCAACTCATCAAAAACAAAACATTTCAGACCATATTAAGCAAAACAAGACGCAGCTGAGGACTATACAGTCTATAAACCAGACACATGTGAAACGTCTTCACCTAAAGTGAAATTTCCTGTTTTTACACTATTTATATCCAACCAAACCAATTGTGGGTAGAAAAACAATTCATCATTCACATTTGGAAATCAATTCACAAGTGACCAAATGACGTACTGGCTTCAGCTGTTGCATTCTTTTGTTTTGATGAAGCGGAATTAGCTGGCAAAGCAGGCTCTGAAACATCACCAATATCCAGTGAGTCTGGAAGATTTCCAGAAGAGTCAACAGCATCATCAAACTGTAAGACGAAAACAACAAGTTATCAGAAATTGGATTAGATTTGCAACTTAATGTGCAACAGAATTGATCCATTAACATGATTATGAGTATGGCCACCAAGAGTATTTACTTCCCAAGGATGTTCGACAGGATTAAACTAATATAAATCTAGCAAGCAATTCCTTATATCTAAAAACTGACTGGCTAACATTAATCAGCAAAGAAATTTTTAGACAAGTTCATAGCATATTACTCCTATTTTCATCTGCATATATAACAGAACAATATACTATTCATAGCATTTGCCTTTATACTGGTTTCAAATCAGTGATATGTAATATTTCAACATTCCTTTCGCCTAAAACAAAAACTAACAAGTAAAATAATTAAATCAAAGAGCAAAGTATGAACAACAAAGAGTATTAAAGCCTATTTGGACAAACAACTAAATCAAGTGCTTATAGCATAAGTGCTTGTGTACAAGTTATTTCTATAACAAATGGTCAAATAAAGTCACACTGTTTTCATATAAATTATCAGCAGTTTTCATAAGCTATCCTAGAGACCATATGGAAATCAGCTTATGAACAAGCCATAAATTGTTTCTATAAGCTCTCTTAAACTGTCTCACGAGTATGTATGTCAGTACACAAGCTCAAATAAGTTAATCCAAATAAGTCCCAACTCCCGAGTGTGTTAAAACTTAAAATTAAAACAAACAAACTTGGAGTGCACAAAATATGAAGGAAAAAATGTCAAAGACATTTTATCAAAAAACTGGGATTTAAAGAATTTCAAGCTTGGCTCAGCAATCTTAGGGCACCCTGCCTGATTCAACGACTACAAGATCATCTGCATTTAAGTATACAGTTAAACCAAAATTTCCAGTCAATGTCATGGCATACGTATGATTCAATACTTATGATTACAAAGCCTGAATATTTAACTAAACCCTTGTGTATCTGGTCACTTAACTGATTGGAGTAAGTGACAGGTAGCATTGAATGAACAATTGAACAACAAAGTTTAATCCGAAAAGCTAACAATTATAAGATTATACCTCAAGTTGGCTAAGCATGTCAACAGCAGCATCCAGATCCCCACCGTTTACATTGTAAACATCTACAAGTGACTCATCAGATATCCCCGGGAACGTCATCCTAAGATACTCCAAATCAATATCAACATCCTCATCCATAAAATGCTTATCAGCCAGCGGCGCTACACTTTGCTGCGATGAAAAGTAAGAACTAGAACCCGGCTGACTCTTCCCCGGAGAGAGTCTTTGCGGGTTTTTCTTCAGCAGCTGGACATTATTTGCAGCATACTGAGGAGCCGGAAACCACGCAGTCCCGTCGTAGTCTTGCGAAGTGTTGTTCTCTTCTTCCGTCGCGTAAAATCTAGCAGTAGCATTAGCATTAGCATCCCTTTTAGAGACGGGAACGTATGCGGCTGCATATGGATTCAACGAAGACTTTCGTGGCTTCATGGTGTTGTTACTGGTAAAATCAGATCAGATAGATAAACAATTTTCGAACATAATCATGATTAAGATCAACAGAGCATAAAAATCGAAAGGTAAATCGAAGATGAATAAAATTGCTGTGATCGAGAATTTCACAAAATAAAAACATTGAATCGAACAGAACCATGAACAGTTTCGATTTGATTGTAACATTTACATGAGCGAGGATGAATGATTAGAACCAACAGAGATTCAAAGGGAGAGAAAACTAACCAGTTAGACGAAAATCACGAAACCCTAATTTTCGAGAGCGATCTGAAACAAATGTTGAGAAAAGTGAAAATGCTTTTAATTTCAGTATTTATGTCAAAATATGACCAATTAGACTGTTTCAATAAGCTTTTATTTTTTTCACAAATTAATTCTATTTTACTATTTTTTAAAGAATATTTGTTACTTTAATTTTGTTTTTTTGTTTTTCATTGAATACTTTAATTTTGTTTTTCATAACTTCCTTTCTATCAGAAAGATTTTTTTTTTTAAATTTCAAAAAATAAATAATTAAAAGAAATATCTTTGTAAAACGCTAAATATAAATGTTTATTATAGTCGAATTTTTATTGGTTTAACTAGCCTATGTTTTTTTAAAAGCAAATAACATATATAAATTGATATAAGGGGTGCAAAAAGTCAAGAGGATAGAAATCAGCAGAAAAGAAATAGTAATACAACTAAAGAAAAAACATTGATGCAAATAAAGAAAAATCAAGGAGGACAAAACAAAAACAACTAAAAAAAATGATATCAGTTAGAGGTCTTCAGCTAAGAACAAGTAAAAACAATGATATAAGTTTTTATCGAAGCAACAAGAACACATCAAGAGGAGGTTGAAGACACTGATGTCGTTATTTGTTCAAATATCGTATAGGGTTCTCAAACCATTCCGAGAAAGCATAAGAGTTTTCCACATACCTATCAAGATATGATTTTCAAGTCAAAAGGATACTCATGTCTTCCACGTCATTAGTTGTAACTATTTTATCTGAGAATAATATATCATTTTACGATTTCTAGATCGACCATACCATAACATGTCAAATCATAAGACACCCCATTAAACCTAAATGAACCAACAAGAGTAAAAAATATCTAAAAAAGGACTAGGTGGTCTCTAAGTAAAACTACAATCCAACCAACCCATCTAAAATTTATATTCGAAACGGATAAGACAACTTCACAAGACATAAAAAGATGAGTAGACAACTCTAGGAACCTCGAACAAAAAGGGTACGAGACACCTTCCGGACCAATGAGGACACCCCATTTAAGTAAGTTCTTTAGTAGTAAAAATTATATCCTATAAGAGTTTCCATGAAAAAATAGATACTTTATAGAGGATCCAGCTACTCTAGATACTAGGAAGGACTTGCTTCATTAACGATATAGGACGCTCACTATGGAACTCACGAGTGAGGAGAAAAGAGTATGTAGACGTCATAGAGTTCCGAGAGTTCAACCTACTAAGAGCTTTTTAAATTTATTACATACTCTCAAGGTCAAATTTTGGGAAAATGACTAAGTTGTTTTTTTATTATACATATATAAATCTTAATGTCTTCTCTCTTTTCTTAATTTCGCACTTTATTTTCTAAATTTTATTTTTCAGTGTTTAATTTCAAAAACTTTTCTAAAAAACTTTTTTAAAGCATATGTGTGAAGTCACATGTCCAACAACAATTACAATGTTAAATTTCAATTTGTCAACTTCCGTGTGGATCCATTAAAACATATGATCACGAACAACAAAGTCATGCTCATTTTTAAATTGTTTACCAACATCTACCTCGACATCCATATATATAATAGCTTTGGAGACAATCTAAGAATGCACACTATCTAAGGCCAATAATAACTGAAAACATTAAAATTCACCAAATTCAACATTGCATTAATCCGGAAATACATTTTTGTATTACATTTAACAGCAATTCAAAAATACACTTTCAGATGCAATGTTCATTTTTTAAGAATAAAAACTAGATTCTAGCAAGTAATGAGGAAGGAAATATGTGCACATTACCTTAAATTTTAGTTTCTTTTGCTCTTTTAAATATGAAAAAAATAGAGGAATGTTGTTTTGAAGTAGAAAATTTTGATTGAGTACCGAAGGATGTTTTGGTAGGGTTTGAAGAAGAAATTATGGTATGATCATGAGTGAAAAATACATGCAATATGGTGTTTTATTTAATTTTTCAGTTGATAAATCTGGAACTGCACTTTTGAATTACTCATTGAGTTGTGATTTTTTATTTTTTTATTTGACAAACTTGGAATTGCACTTCCGAATTTTCCACCTAGTTGTGAAATAAACAAAATCAATGTAGGGGTTAGTTCAGAGATACATTTTCAAAATAATTTTAAAAATAAAATAAAATGTCTCACTTAGAAGATGTTTTAGTGTGTACTAAGTGTGTTTGGAGATGTACTTCCGAAATTTTAGACGGTCGATTTCAAATTTCTTAATGATGTCTATTTACCACTAAGAGTGGATAGAGAAACCCTTAACATATAATGTAGAGGGCTTCTACTGTGGAAATTTTAGTTTATTGAGAAGGACACCAACAAAATTCCAAAAACTAAAAAACTAAGTATATATGTCGTTTTAATTTTTGAAGACTAATGAGTGGTTTTAGAGATGCAAAATTAATTTTAACATGTTTGGATTTTCTATAAAAAAATGATTTTTGTTTAAAATAAATTGGACTTGAAACTAGAATTTATACATTTTGAGTTTAAATATAATTTTACATTAAAATTAATATGTTTAAGTCACTTTTGCATAAATATATGAAAATAAATTATTTTATCTTCAATTTATTTTTAACTAAAATCAATTTTCTTCGTTGCGAAATCAAACATACACTAAAAAATTAAATAAAAAGAATTTAGACATGCAATCCACAAAAAGTTTTTGGAGTTCAGTAAATAAAATCGGTTTAATAAGATATCTTTATCTGCCATCCCCTCAGTTATATTTGGCAACCCCCATTATTTTCCATAATACCTAAGTTACCCTTATCAATTTTTTTTGAAAAAAGAACACACAAAATATTCAGTAGTACAAGTGAAAAATCAGGTGTAAATTGAAAAATCTGATAATGTATTTAAAACGTTCGGTGTGCGTTTATACTGGGTTTTTTTAACCAGTGGGTGGAAACGTTGCTGATTTAAAAAAAAAACACCATTGTTTATTGGGTTTTTTGTAAGGGTTCACAATTATGTAGTGTAAAATCACCGATTTTTTTAAACAAAAACTCATGCATTTGCTGGATTTTTAGAATGGGGTGGAAAAAATTCGGAAGTATAATTTTCAACGATTGAGATTTTGTCGACAGTTTTATATGCCTGTGATTGCACCAACCATTTTGTATGGTCCATAATGAATCCGAACTTGTATAAATTAGGACCATTTGTTGTTTAAAAAACATCTTCGAATGCTTAACTACTTGTTTAAGACAATTATGTACTTCAACGGGGTGGAACCTTCTGTTGGTTTTGGGCTCCCAGAGGACACCACCTATCTTGCTCTTTTGAGATCCAAATATGATAATATATTGTCTAACACCGATAGTAGAAAATTGAGTAATGAAAATTGGATTGTTAGGAAGTATATAGGACCAGGGGCGGATCCAGACTTTATATATTGGTGTGGCTAAACATAAAAGAAATTATCGACTAAAATATATTGAAAATAAAAAATAATATTGTTTGATGAAGTGTATTTACAATGAAAACCGTCTAGTATCAATTTCTTGAAAATGAGCTAAAATAACATCATTGTTAATTGTTCCAAGAACATCTCTTTCTATAAAAGTTACAAGATGAACATTTAATTATAAATTACTCATTTTGTTACATAGTTGAATCTTCACAAACTTCATAGTTAAAAAAACACGGTTCACGTTTATAGTTGCTATCGAGAAGACCAAAGTCAATTTTAAAAACTTATAAATCATATTAAATATATTGCACTTATTTATTAGGAGGTTGGTAATTTATTTTTAAATAAGCTTTCTTACATCATTTTTATGTTAGAATAATAGTTTGAAATTTGAAGGCTAATTCTTGAATCTGATTCCAACAATTTTAATACTCTCACTTGAATTCTATAAAGAGAATAATGAAATTATTTAAAATAGTTATTTATATGATAAAGAGAATAATAAAATTAATTTATTATAAATAAAATAATTTATGAAAAATTGAAAGAAAAAAAATGTAACAAATTAAGATTATAGGATTCAACTCAAAAAATAAAAGAATAAAGAAAAATTAGAATATTCATTTTATCTTTTATTTTCAATCACTAATAAATAAATGTAGTCTAGTTAAGTGAAAAAATTGAAGAAAAAATAGAGAATTATTAAATTAACAAATATGAGATAAAGCATGAGAGATGATGGAGTTTGAGAAGAAGAGAAAAAGAAAATACTAAGAGAGAGAAAAACTGAGAGTAAGAAATATTTATAAGAGAGAAAAGTGAGTTAGACTTGGATTTGATAATATATTTTTTTATTAATTATAGTTACCTAATAACTAAACGTGTATATAACATAAAAAAAAAAAAAACTAAAAAAAAAACTGGTGTGGCTATAGCCACACCCTGCCTACATGTACATCCGCCCATGTATAGGACTGTTAGGAAAATTGGCTAAGTGTAGGGGTACGTGAAAAAATCAACAAAGTTAGTATTACTCGAACACCTTAGTTTCACAAAAAAAAAATATCTTGAGTTTTGCGTGTGTTTTATACCATAGTGCTCTGATTCTGAGAAGTACCGTCTAGTTACTTGATATAGATAGTCTGGCATACATTTTATTCACTTGTTATTGTTGACGATCAAGAAAGAAAAACACAAAAATGATGAAAAAGACAGTAAAAGACAATTGCACCCTCTAAGTTGGATAGCCCTCACCCGGCTATTTATCCCAACGGTGGTCGAACCCCAACGTGAAACCATAATTGTTAATATAAACACACAAAAAGTGTGCAAAATATTTCATCTACAAAAACAAAATTTTATTTTTTCTCTAAATCGATCTCATACATTTGATGATTATCATTATCTTTAAAATGCCTTAATTTAATTGTCTGGCAAAAAGAAAGGGAAAATCAAAGAAGAGACTTAAGTCCAAAGCGTAGCTAGAGAGGTGATCAAAGTAAGAAACTAATGATTGTATCATCTTCATAGTTTTGTATTCCGGTAATACCTTTGGTGTTGGTAAGTACGGAGGGACTTAAGTCTTAGTTGGTTGGAGGAATGGAGCACGTATAAGTAATGACAAATTTTAATCTTTTTGAGTTCGTAAAGAATTTAAAGACCGCATGATCATAACTCTTCCTTTTGCAAGCTTGTTGCTTGAGGACAAGGAACGATTCGAGTTTGGGGGTATTTGATAGGCGGTAAAAATATCATGTTTCTTGCTTTTTTTCCTTTGAATTAATGTGTGTTTTTATCATTCTAGTTTGTTTTTGCGTGTTTTGGTCTCCTATGTTTGTTTTCAGGGAATAAGAAGTCAGTGGAGCGAATCAGAACGAAAAAAAGTCAAAGATTTCACGAAATGAGGCACTTCCAATGCAAAATTTTCGAGGACAACATGGTCTGGTCGTGTCCCCTGACATAGGCCATGTTGCCTCTTGAAGCCCCCTTCATACATCAAACTTGAGACTGACACGGCCAGCCCGTGTCGCTTAACACGTCCCGTGTCTGCACTCAGGCAGTTATGAACTTTTGGTTTTTAGGCCTTTTTTTTTACTTTTTGGCTTTTGTGACTCTCATTTTCTCCATGATTAGTTTTTAGTATCCATTAGTCACGAAAATTAGTGCTTGTAATATGTTACTTATGCCTTGAATTAGTATAAATAGGTGTCTTAGGATCCTTCATTTTCAATTTTCATCACTTTGTACTAGAATTTTTTGTAATACTTGTTATTTTCTTAAGTTTTTTAGCTTTAAGCTTAGTTACATTATAACTTTGAGCATTTTATAATATTGTTATTAGATTCTTGCTTTCATATTAATGCTATTTTGTAATTTACTTTTAATCTTTTACTTTTCATGTAATGTTTTTAGGGTTAATAGTCATTTACCCCCTGCAATATAGGCGAGTTTTAATTTACCCCCTTTAAAAAAATTGATACATCCCTTGAAATGTTAAAATTTTAAGTCTTTTACACCCTAGGTTCAAATATTATCCCCTGTAAAAAAACATTTTTATTTACCCCCCTCATTTTTACATGCTTAGAGGGTACCCAAAAAATTGCAGGGGGATAATAAAAAAAATTAAAGGAGGATAAATCAAAACTCGCTTATATTGCAGGGGTAAATGACTATTAACCCCCATGTTTTTATTATGTACTATTGTTGTTGTCCATCTCACCATGAGTGAGTTGATTCTTATGGACTTGGGGTTATGTGAATACATCTTATGACAAATCTCTATCAAATCTATGTCTTTGAAATTACAATAATTCTAGGATTTATTTATTTTAGAACCCGAGTACTATTTTTACGTTTATGACGGTTGTGAGAGCAAATTCATTAGAGATTTCGTTCATGTATCAAAAGATAATGAATCAAAATCTAAAATCGAGTTGTTAAATAATTGAGTTCGAGGCGCCACTGACAATGCGACTTGATCTTAGTTGAGAAATAATCAAGATGTGTTATCACGTGACAAGATGTAGCGTTCTTGATTGATTTACTTAGTTGTTCTTGAAACATGTTCAGATGTGCACGCCACAAAAGTGGGTGACACACATATTTATATTATTTCTATAAAAATTGCTTAGAACTTCTCGTAATTCAAAACATACACAATCGTAGAGGTGAGTCTGGATGGAAGAATCATAATTCCTAGTCCTATTTTAAATTAACTGTTAAAACTTTATTTTCCAATCTGCAATCAAACAAACCACTTGTGATCACCTTAGATAAGCATAGTTGAGATAGAATTTGGTAATCATGCATCTCCCTGTGGAAACAAACTTTTATATTACTTGACACAACTGTGCACTTACAGTTCACGCACATCAATTGACCCTCTATGTCTGCAGTTGATGTCGGGACATTGTCAACAACCGCAACATCTGGCTCATCACCGACATCTCTGGCATATCCGTCAGCTATAGCTCTAACTCCTCTACGTCGAATATTGTGGGGTGCGCAAAATTGCTCAGTCATATGCCTCCCGTGAGAACCAGTCGGGGTTACTCTCCTCACCGGGATATATGAGTCCTCAATATCATCTTCCCTCACACAAGCTCTCATTGCAGCACATGCATCTCTCTCATGATGCCTCAAAGCAATCGTCTTGTCTGATCCTATTGTCATCACTATAAAGAAAAAGTGAAGAAATGTGAACTATAGGATTTTTTAAAAATCCAAAAATCACATAGTTTTCCCAATTTTTTTTAAATATTCGTTAACCATCTCAAAGTTTTCTTCTACCAGTTTTTTCAAAAAATCAGGTGCACATGTAATCAGGTGCACATGTAACTTTTTGAGAACTCCAATAAAAATGTATGTAGTTTTACCTGATTTTTAAAAATATTCAGTAAAATAGGTGCATTTTTACCAGAGTTTTCAAAAAGTCTGGTAAATTTACATGAAAAATATAAGTTATTTTGATAATTCTAGTAAAAATAGATATTTTTATAAAAATCTAATATAAAATGCATATTTTGGAAATTGTCGGTAATAATGCATACTTATTTGAAAAAATTCAATATTTGGCTTGAAAAATCAGGTAGTACGTCGTTCTTTTTGAAAAATTCAAAGTGTGACAAATTAATAATAAAATGGATTATCATTTAGCAAGGTTAGTGATAATAAAATCACTACATCTATGAGGTGTCAGGTTTAAGTATGGGGTGATCGATAAAAATCTCGTTAAATAAACTAAGACATATGCCCAACAATTGAGCATGAAGAGCGTCACACACAAAAGTAACCTTTTATTCATCTCTCATCGGAGAGGAAAAGGTGGCGAATAGTAATGCTAAAACATTGTTTATAAAGTAAAAAAATATCAATAGATTTTCTCCACTCATTAACATATCAAGCGTGTAGATCCCTAAATGTAGATGTCTCTCCTAACTATAAGATTCAATTTGTTATGTTGTAGCAGTGTAGCTCCTTCTATTGGACAAATTTTCCATTGATGAAAACAAATTTATTGAGGTTTGATTCAACAACGGGTCTTTCTGATTCACGCGTTGGAGGTGAATTGTGATCTAATAAACACTAGTAAAATTATAGTTTATCTCCAACAGGGAGAGAAAAGGTGGTACATGCAAATATTTTGACAATCAAGTCGGTAATAGACGTAAGAGTGAACTTTATAAGTTAGAGTTGCATACCTAAAATTGTTTAATTGTCATCCATTCATATATAGTAAGTTTTTTAAGTTTGGGATGACCTAGAATTATGTTGTTGTATTATAGAACAAATATCAGAAAAATTAGGGGACACTATTTAGTGACTCTTGGGAGCCAGACTGTAGTAGAACTCATTAGATGAATTGATTTAACGGTACTTTAAAAGCTTGATTGACCTCAATATAATGCAGTGTTAAGATCATTCCATGAACCTCATGTCTTTTGGGTCGTTCCTCGGACGTGGATTTGCAAAGTATCTTCTATGGTGTTGGATGGTGATGGGGCAAAACGGGTTGAACCCTTAGAGAAGACTGGAACAAGTTGAATTGTACAAGATGATATAATACTTATAGGAGGGTGATATTTCCACCCTTAGTGGTGCCATCCACATCTTAGGAAACCCAAAAATGTCCTTCATACATATGGAGACCAATCTTCACTTTTCTGAGATTCACCCTATTTTGTAAAAAACACGGGCCAGAGATGCATCTTCATATAATATTTGGGTGTATCGGAAGATGCATCTTCGAAATACACCTTCCACTCAATTATTGCGTTTTTATTCACTGAGATGGTTAAATTAACAATTCAGTGATATTTCTGGAGATGCGTATCCATAAATATCCAACGAAAAATTGGATAAAACACCACCTTGCGTGATCTTTTTCTCCATACTCAAACAAAACTGCATTTTCATAACCCTTAGAAAATTTCTTTCATTCTCAATCAACCATTCAACATCAAAACATCCTTTTTTTATATTTCATCACATCAAATGGAACAAAACAAGCTGGAATTAGGGGTAAAGTTCATACATTTCATCCTTCATTCCTTGCATTAATCTTGTTTATGATATGAAAAAATGAATGTTGAATCTGGATATGCATCTCTGGATAAAGTGTTGTATGGTCTGAATATGTATATCTGGATTGTTCTGATAGTTTGAGTTTTCACATTGTTTTTCTATTGTTGGTGGTATTAATTATGGGGCACCCTAATATGTTTTCCAAAGCTATTATGAGTGTGGATGTTAAACCGATCGAAGTGAAGCATGATATTACACTTGATAAAGTGAGTGATGATGTTAAATCGGGTGAAGCAGATGATGATGTTAAACTGGATGCTCGATCGGTTATTGTCGAGGTAGATGTTCGTGTACAATTTACAAATAAATAAGTGTTTATTGCTCATGAACATATGCTACAATGGGTTCATAGGGAGTCCAAATTTTTGGGGTTTGACGTTGTAATCGGAAGGTATGACAATGATTCGGATAGAAGACAAACGTTTGTAATAATGATATGCAAAAGAAGTGGCACGTACCAACCAAAGATTAGGAAGTTTGAAATTCTGGCAACAAATACTTAATGTCACAGTGAATGTTATGACACCGTATCTGACAAACTTGTACACACTCCAAACAATAATTTAAAATACAGTAAAGAACACAATCAATTGTTAACCCAGTTCAGTGTGTAACAACACCTACTCTGAGGGCTACCAAGCCAGGGAGGAAATTCACTATAAGAGGTGTTAATTTAGGAATAAACCAACCAGTTTATCTCCTTCACTTAAGACCTACCCAATGCAACTTCAATCTAAGTCGAACTTAAACCTGAGTTCCTACTCACTCCCCCTCAATCACAGCAGTGATACTAATCTATTGATTAATGAGATTATGAAGACATTCTTCAATACACACACTTGATTTTGCTTCAAAGCTTTAATCAAGAGACACAGTCACTCGTGCTTCAAAGCTTTGAGTGATAAACAACCCTTACTTGATTTTGCTTCAAAGCTTTAATCAAGAGACACAAACACTCGTGCTTCAAAGCTTTGAGTGATAAACAACCCTTACAACCAAATCCTACTCCAAGTCACTTATCAAAACGATAATTGCTTGGCTCACAGTAGTTACAACTATACAATGCCTTATTGATCTTCTGTCAAAAGTGTTGCATACCATTAGGCTTCGTCAGAAATATATAAGCTGCCTATTCTTCTTTTAGGGCTTCCATAAAAATAGATAGGGTTAACAAAAGTTAACCTAAAGACTTGGTCTAGGGCTTTTTCATAACAGATTAGAGTTAAGAAAGGTTAACCTAATGTCCACGTGAGCAGCTGATCTGGACAATAATTCTTCAACTCAGAGAAGCACACCAGTTTCCTAAAAATTCTCAGGAATAATAAATCTGCACAACAACTTGATCAGTACAGGATGTCTTAACATTGGTTATGACATCATGAATCTTGTTCACTGATTTTGGTAGAATTCAGTATATATGATCATAGCTCAATGACCATGATAATCACTCATACTGAGTAGTTCATGTAGAATATTCTTTCTGCAGAATGTACCTTTATCCCAGATGTTATGACATCAGTCATGACATTCACAATTCTGGTTTTACCAAAAAATAATGTCAACAAACAAACACTTACAAACTCCCCCTTTGGCAAATTTTTGGCTAAAACCCCTAAACAATCAGAGATTAGAATGCAGCATAATTTTTTTAATAACAGCTACCAATATCTAAATCTACCAAAATTACCACAATTTCTTCTCCCCCTTTTTAGCCATAAAAAGGCCAAAGATACTTGTACTTTAAGTTATACAGTCATCCAAAAGGAAACTAAAAAAAACACAGAAATAAAGAGAAGGTATCATTTGGCAGCAACAAGTTCCAGCAACAATCATTTCAGCAAACACAGACCTTCAGGTACTGTCATCCCCTGAGGAAGCACTATTTTCAGCAGCATTATGTTGGTCTTCATCAGCATCCTCTTCCCTCATTTGTTCTTCATTCTCCTCATGTTCCAGTCTAGCAATCAGCTCTTCAAGAGTCCTTGTTCTTGCATCAAGCTCTCTGCAGGTTTCTTTTAGAGCAACTATAACATCAGTTTTCTTGGAATGAGCTTTGACATTTGATGTCTCAGCAGATGTCATAACAATGTCAGGGACATGTGTTCCCTGAAACAACTTATAGTGAAAACCAAGTGCAGGGGCTCTTTTGCATACATAGTCTTTTTCAACCAGGATATCAGGATACTGATCAATGATTATACCACACAGGAGAGAGGGAAAAGCAATAGGGCCTTTAATAGCACAACTCTCAGCAAGTTTCAATGTTTGATCAAAGATGTAGTTGCCATAATCAAAGTTTGTTATGGTTCCAACAGCATAGATAAATCTTCCCAAACCTGTGGAAATGGTGGATTTATGGTTGGTGGGAACCCAGTTAGCTGCACCAATTTTATGCAGTATGGAAAACTTCATACTCAGCTTGCTTGCAGTTAGCTTCCCTTTCAAGGGCCAATGCTTGACTTGCTTGGCAGTGATGGTTTGACAAACCTGGTTATCAGTAACTTCAAGCTCAGGTTGAGCATCATCAGGCCTTCCCAGGTATTTGTTTATCACAGTAGGAGAGAAATTTACCTTCCTTCCTCTCATATAAACACTCTTAAAATCTGCTGACTTTCCATCAGCACAACCACCAGACAAATTTACTATGAATTCTTTGACAAGAATCTCATAGCAGTTGGAAAACTTGACCACTGTTTTCATCAGGCCAGCAGCTTTGATTAGATCCATGACTTCCTTACACTCAATAGCACTTATGTTCAGCTCCCTCTCCAAGGCAATCCTTTTCAGAAACACATACTTCCACCTGCTTGCATTTTCTGGATGGTGAAAGGAGATGTTGTCAATGGCAACTTCAAGAACCTTAGGCAGTTTGCTAAAAGAGGGTTTCTTCCTGAGAGAAATGTCTTGAATATTGCTCTCAACATCAAAATCAAAGTCTGATTCCTCATCAGATTCAGAGGGTTCAGGATCCTTTCTTTTCTTGGCTATAGGTTGTCTCAAGGGTTTTGAGAGACTACCAACAGATACCCTAGCTTTTACCTTACCCTTCCCTTTCGAAGTTCCAATCTTCTCAGCCTTGTTCTCATGCCTCGCCTTCTCATGAACCACTTCAGTAGCCTTCCCTTTGGAGGGGCTTTGGGCAGCATTTTGCTTCTCTTTTCTACTCATCATCCTTCTAGCTATGCTAGGGTTGATATTGGAAATTAAATCATTGTCAGAGAATTCTTCATCAACATTAATGACAGGAGGTTCAACAGCCTTGTCAGTAGGGGTCTGGTGACCATCAGGTTTTTCTGGAGATTTCCCAATGTTGTCATCAGGTGTCTCAACATTCTGAGTGATATCTAGATCCCTTTCTACATTAGGGCTAGCAGTTTCTTGGTTCAATGGTACAAATATGCCAGGAACAGAGTGATTCTCATTAAGAATCCTAGTGACTAGTCTGGCAATAACTTGATGCACATAAGCAGAACCTTCCCTATTAGCTATCTCTGGAGGAACAGAAGATGATGGTTGAGAAGTTTTACCTGATGGAGAAGCTTGTGATCTTCTTGCATGTCTGGTTCGCAGCTTCTTGACCTTAGTGGGATCAGCTGCCATTTCATGAAGTGGAGTTATCTCGAGAACATCAGCATCCATGCAGTTTACGATTGCCCTAGGTTCGCTGTCAGAGGGTGAGGAAGATGCAGTTGCCTTTGATGAGGATGATGACACAGATTGTTGAGACATCTTGAGAGATTGAGAAAACAAGTGACAGCGGGTGTGAAATCTTCTTTTGAGGGAATGGAGAATGTTGCAGAAAAAAGAGAATAGGGAGATATAAGTATGTCTATTCCACTTCTTAAAATTTTGGAAAGAAAGAGGGAAACAAATGATCAGCCCAATCAGAATAGACTTGACTAAAATATCTCTTTCATCCATTGTTTTAAGCAAAATTAATTGCTACATCTCTTCATATTGGCAAATACCCAGCTTGCCCCTTAAATTTTCAAACTGACTAGCATCAAGTGCCTTGGTAAAAATGTCAGCCAGTTGTAGTTCAGTGGCAACATGTTCCAGCTTAATCACCTTTTCCTCCACAAGATCTCTGATGAAGTGATGTCTAATGTCAATATGCTTAGTCCTGCTGTGCTGTATAGGATTTTTGGAGATGTTAATAGTACTCAGATTGTCACAGTACAATGTCATGACATCTTGTGTGACATTATACTCAGTCAGCATTTGTTTCATCCAGATCATTTGAGAACAGCTGCTACCAACTGCTATGTATTCAGCTTCAGCAGTAGATAGAGACACACAGTTTTGTTTCTTGTTGAACCAGAAGACAAGATTATTTCCCAAAAAGAAGCATCCTCCAGAGGTGCTCTTTCTATCATCAGCACTACCAGCCCAATCAACATCACATTAACCAGATAGAATTGGTTCACATCCATGAGAGTACAACATGCCATAATTGTAAGTTCCACTCACATACTTCAGAATTCTGTTCACCTGGTTGATGTGACTTACTTTGGGTTCAGCCTGGTATCTTGCACATACTCCAACTGTAAAAGCAATGTCAGGTATGCTGGCTGTTAAGTATAGTAGACTTCCTATCATGCTTTTGTACAAGCTTTGATCCACATTTTCCCCACTTGTGTCTTTGGACAACTTTAAATGAGTAGGTGCAGGAGTCCTTTTATGACTGGCATTCTCCATTCCAAACTTCTTGACAATATTCTTTGCATACTTGCTTTGAGACAGAAAAATTGAGTCTTCCATCTGTGTGACTTGCAGTCCAAGGAAGTAAGTCAATTCTCCCACGAGGCTCATTTCAAATTCAGCTTGCATCTGGTTAGCAAAATGTTTAACCATTTTATCTGACATTCCTCCAAACACTATGTCATCAACATAAATTTGAGCTACCATTATCTTTCCTCCTTCATTTTTGACAAACAGAGTTTTATCCAAACCTCATTTCCTGTATCCTTTGTCAGTGAGGAACTTTGTCAACCTGTCATACCAAGCTCTAGGAGCTTGTTTTAGACCATATAAAGCTTTCCTCAATTTGTAGACATGATCAGGACAGTTTGGATCCACAAATCCTTTAGGCTGTTCCACATATACTTCCTCATTCAAGTACCCATTTAGGATGGCACTCTTCACATCCATCTGAAATAGCTTGAACTTAAGGAGAAAAGCAACTCCCAATAGAAGTCTGATTGATTCCAGTCTGGCTACAGGAGCAAAAGTCTCATCAAAATCAACCCCTTCAACTTGAGTGTATCCTTGAGCAACAAGCCTTGCCTTATTCCTGGTGACAACTCCTTCAGCATTTGATTTGTTCTTGTAGATCCACTTTGTTCCAATGATGTTTGTTCCTTCTGGTCTAGGAACTAACTCCCATACTTCATGTTGCTTGAATTGGTTCAATTCATCTTGCATTGCTCCAATCCAGTATTCATCAGTCAAAGCCTCTTTAACATTGTTTGGTTCAATCTTAGACACAAAGCAAGAGTTTGTGATGATTTCTCTGGATCTTGTAATGACTCCACTGTTAGGATCTCCTATGATGAGTTCCTTAGGATGATCTTTCGGAATTCTGATGGAAGGATCTTTGTTAGCTTCCTTTGATTCAGACTCTGATGGAGTAGGATTAGGCATATCATCCTTTTTAGACACTTGAGTTGAAGTCTCAAAGAATGTCTCTACATCATATGGGACATTTGTTTCCTCATGGTGATCATCAATTATAACATTTATAGATTCCATCATAACTTTGGTCCTGGAATTGAATACCCTATATGCTCTGTTGTTGGTAGAGTATCCTAGGAATATTCCTTCATCACTTTTAGGATCCATCTTTCTCCTTTGTTCACGATCTGTCAGAATATAGCATTTGCTCCCAAAGACATGGAAGTACTTCACTGTAGGCTTTCTTCCTTTCCATAGTTCATAAATGGTGGATGATGTTCCCTTTCTCAAGGTGACCCTGTTATGGACATAACAGGCTGTATTCATAACTTCAGCCCAAAAATGAATAGGAAGCCTTTTGGTATGTATCATTGCTCTGGCAGATTCCTGTATAGTCCTGTTTTTCCTTTCCACAACTCCATTTTGTTGAGGAGTTATGGGTGAAGAGAACTCATGATTGATTCCTTCTGAGGAACAGAACTCATCAAACTTACTGTTTTCAAATTCTTTACCATGATCACTTCTGGTTCTGACAATGCATCCTTCTTTTTCTCTTTGAATTATTTTGCACAGTTCCTTAAATACATCAAATACATCAGACTTTTCCCTAATGAAGTTTATCCAGGTGAATCTGGAAAAATCATCCACAACAACATAGGCATATCTCTTTCCACCAAGACTTTCCACCTGCATTGGACCCATCAGATCCATATGTAGAAGTTCTAGCACCTTAGAGGTGGTCAGATGTCTTGTCTTTGGATGTGACATTCTAGTTTGCTTTCCAACCTGACATTCACCACAGACTCTCCCTTCATCAATCTGAAGCCTTGGAATCCCTCTGACTGCCTCCATGGATATGATCTTTTTCATCCCTCTTAGATGTAAATGACTAAGTTTTTGGTGCCACAATTTCACTTCCTTTTCTTCTTTGGCTATAGAGCATACAGAAGAGTAGTTAGTGTTCTCAGACTCCCATAAGTAACAGTTGTCTTTTGATCTGACTCCTCTCATTACAACTTCTTATTTTTCATTAGTTACAAGACATTCAGACTTGGTGAAGTTGACCTTGAATCCTAGATCACATAATTGACTGATACTTATGAGATTAACAGTCAAACCATTTACTAGCAACACTTCATTTAGGTTTGGAACTCCAGGGCAGTCCAAGTTTCCAACTCCTTTGATTTCTCCTCTAGCACCATCTCCAAAAGTGACATAACTAGTAGTATGAGGTTTAACATCATTCAACAGATTCTTGATTCTAGTCACGTGTTTAGAGCATCCACTGTCAAAGTACCAGTCTTCCTTGGCAGAAACTCTAAGGGAGGTGTGAGCTATCAGGGCTGCAGACTTTTTCTTCCACTGTTGAGTATATGGTGCCTTGTTAGTCTTAGGTTTGACATATGGGGTCTGACTAGGATATCCATATAATCTGAAGCAGAATGGCTTTATGTGACCAAACCTTCCACAATGATGATATCTCCATCTTTGATACTTTTTCTTCATATTTCTCTATTCTTGATGTTGAGTGCTATGTTGTGACATCTGTTTTGACATTGGTTTATCAGGCCTGGTCTTCTTCTTGTTAACAGCAGATTTCTTTGCAGCCACAAATCCTAGACCAGACATGTTTCCTGCATTTTGTCCAGCCTGAAGGATTTCTTCCAACTTGTCAGTTCCATTTGTCAACATCTTGACTGACTTAGTCATCTGATCAAGTTTGGAGTTCATCATTTGAACTTCACCTTCGAGATGGCTTATAATATCACTGTCTGCCTTCTTCTCAGCCTCCAACTTCACTATGAGTTTTTTCTGTTTCTCATTTTGCTGACAGACTTCAGCACTTCTGATATATAGCTTCTTGTAGGAGTCAACAAGTTCTTCAAATGTCACTTCCTCATCACTATAGTCACTATCTGAGTTACAAATACCAGATAGTGCAGTAACTAGTTTAGCAGATTCTTCTTCAGAGTTACTTTCTAAGTCACAATCAGACCAAGTAACAGACATTCCTTTCTTTTGTTTCTTAAGAAAGGTAGGACATTCAGCTCGAATGTGCCCATATCCTTCACATCCATGGCATTGGATTCCTCTGTTTTGATTTCCCTTTTCTTCAGACTTAGTTCTTCTGCCGGAGTCATAGGATCTGCTAATGTCAGAGGGAATGTTCTTGACATTTGACCTTGACTTTGGGTCCATTCTCTTGATGAGTTTGTTGAACTGCCTTCCAAGCATAGCTATAGCTTCTGAAATATTCTCTTCATCACTCTCCTTGCTTTCATCTTCAGTATTGGATACAGGGGCTATGCTCTTGTTTTTCTTGTCAGCATTGTCACTGATCCCCATCTCAAAAGTCTTAAGTGACCCAATGAGTTCATCAACCTTCAAGTTGCAGATATCATGAGCTTCCTCTATAGCAGTCACTTTCATTGCAAACCTTTTAGGCAAGGATCTGAGAATCTTTCTCACCAGCTTTTCTTCTGACATCTTTTCTCCCAATGCTCCTGAGGTGTTGGCAATTTCCAAGATGTTCATGTGAAACTCATGAATGGTCTCATCTTCCATCATCCTTAGGTTCTCAAATTTGGTAGTGAGCATCTGAAGTCTTGACATTTTTACTTTGGATGTACCCTCATGGGTGGTTTTGAGAGTGTTCCAAATATCCTTGGCCAGTTCACATTGATGTACTAGTCTGAATATGTTTCTATCAATTACATTGAACAAGGCATTTAATGCTTTAGAGTTACCCAGGGCTAACTCATCTTCTTCTTTGCTCCATTCTTCCTCAGGTTTCAGACTGGTCGTCCCATATTTCCCAGTTATGGTGGGATGGTTCCATCCTTTGTCAACAGCTTTCCAAGCCTTTTTGTCCAGTGACTTTAAGAAGGCAATCATACGAGGTTTCCAGTAGTCGTAATTTGATCCATCTATAATAGGTGGTCTGTTCCTAAATCCTCCTTCCTTGTCCATAGCGCCAGAAAATAATATCCCTAGATCTCACCCAGAAAGTCAGGCAGGGTGCCTGCTCTGATGCCAATTGAAATTCTGGCAACAAATACTTAATGTCACAAGGAATGTTATGACACCGTATCTGACAAACCTGTACACACTCCAAACAGTAATTTAAAATACAGTAAATAACACAATCAATTGTTAACCCAGTTAAGTGTGTAACAACACCTACTCTGGGGGCTACCAAGCCAGGGAGGAAATTCACTATAAGAGGTGTTAATTTAGGAATAAACCAACTAGTTTATCTCCTTCACTTAAAACCTACCCAATGCAACTTTAATCTAAGTCCAACTTAAACCTGAGTTCCTACTCACTCACTGTTGTACCCCAAAATTTGCCCTCTCATTTCATCAATATTTCTCATCACAAGACTCTTGGAGCTCAAGATCAAGTTAGGGTTTGCTCTGCTCAAGACCCCTTCTTGCACTGTTGACCCAAATTAGGGTTTGAGTTTGCACAAAGGTGTTTTGACCTAAAATGACCAAAGTGACTTTCATGCTTCATGTTGGACTCACAAGTTTATCCATACCAAGTTTCAAGCCTTGATTCCAATCTTTGCCCAGTCAATTGGACAGTTGACCTAGAAATCAACTGTATTGGGGAAAAAGTCAACTGTGGCCAATTGATAGTCAAACCTCATGAAATTTGACCCACATCAACATAATGAACTCATGTGAACCATTTGGTCAAGTTTGGATCACAATTCCATAAGAAATTTGATCAGATCACCAAAAGGGCAAAATGGTCATTTTTAGGGTTTTGACTGCACAAAGGCAATTTTTGATTGTTTGACCTAGGCAATGGCAAACCAAGCTCACATATGGACTCAAGGACTCAATGTCATTGTCTTGACACATTTATCAAGTTCAAAAGATCTCAAATGCACAGGATTGACAGATGAATTTTCCAGTCAACTGATCAAAATTTGACTGTATACTGAAAAGTCAAACTTTGACTTTTTGGTCAAAATCAAGTGCCAAGATTCATTTTTCATCAAGACATGTCAAATTATGAAACTTGTTCATCAAGAAATCCAAAATTGCAAATTAGGGTTTAAAATGAAGAAATTTCATAACTTAGAAATTTTCAAAGTTATGAAATTCCCTTATTTTTCCCTAACTTTGTCCCATTTTTTCATCAAGATACAAATGGATTCAAACAAAACTCAAAACATGAAAGTTGTATTCCATTGTAAAATCTAAAACTTTTATTCACAAAGTTTTCTCAAAGGAAGCTTGTAGCTCAAGTTATTATTTTTGGAACAAGGGTGCAAAACATTTTTAACTTAGAAATTTTTTGACCTATTCTAGGCAGGATTTTTGCCTAACTTCTTGGCCATTTTTCACATGCTTCCACTTTGAGTTTCAATTTTCATTACAAAGATGGATTATAGTACACATTCCAAGCTTTCCAAATTATCCAAGAACTTCTCAAACACCCTTGTGGTTAGGGAGAATCGAATTTGAAAAGTTGGGCAAAATTCACTTTTGTTCTTGGCCAAGGCTTGTTCATAACATTGGCATTTTTCAAATCAGCTTGTACAAGTTAGCTTGCAGGCCTCAAAACCAGTCTCACACACCATAATTAAATGCCTAACCATTGTATTAATTCATTATTTCTTCCCTTTGGGCATTGCACATAAAATCAACCCTTAAGTAGAAAAAGCAAACATGCCATTTTGATAAAGATGCACTTTATGTCAAATACCATATCCAAGAGGTACAAGCCAGATCTTTGAGGCACAAGTTTGTAGACAAATCCCACTGATCAAGAGAGAGTGCTGCAGCATGCTTGAGAGCCTTGTACAGGCCTATAACCCAACTTGAACCTTCTTACTTCAAAAAGAAGAAAGCTTGCAAAAACTCTCCAACTCTCACTTCCTGTAAACACCAGTCAAAACAAAGTTTGCAAACATTTTCCATACATCAAACCAAGCTTGAAACACGACTCAATCATCCCTAATCCCTCCTCATACAGAAGATCACATTTTTTCTGCAAAACAGGGCACCTGTTGCAGTTTGACTTCCACAATCCATTTCACTCGTGCGTTTTGGCCAAAGCTTGTTCAAACATGTTCCATATCATCCACTGAAGCTATCCCAAGCATTGAACTCAAGCTGTAACACCCATAACCACGTTTTCCATTTTTATTTTCAAGCTGTGCAGGTTGACTTCCATAGCACGATTCAGTTGATTTTAAAGCAAGCTAGGAGTTAGAGAAGCATCCTTGGACTTCAGGCAAGCTGTACAAAAGCTCAAAATCCATTGGAAGTTGCTACATTGTTCTGTTCAAGTCAAGATGAAACAGGTAAAAACATGAACTTCTATCTCTCTATTCAGGCATGATTAAGCTTAGGTTTGTGAAGAAAACATGTTCTACTCATAGCCCTGAAGCCATCCATGTATTTACTTTTCATTTATATTATGCGTGCTGTGAGAATTTTGGCCATGAACATTGAAGAAAAATTAGGTCAGAAATTGGGGATGAAGAAATTCTCCCTCGTTTCTTAGAGTTAGGTCAAGTGTTTTATATGTCTGGATTCGTCTCTTGATGCTCTATAATATTGGTGTTATGAGTTTTGCATGAAAGTCAAGGAATCAGGAGTTAGCTGTTGTACAAGAAGCGCGCGTTTTTGATGTTCAAACAATGCTGGAGGTTGAAGATGACTGGCTTGGGCTGGGCCTGAGTCAGTCCTACTTTTTGCACCCCCTTTCCCAACTTACACCCCCTTGACCCATTGTGTGATATATTGATCATTTTTTATTTTTTCTTTTTGATTCTGACTTATTATTTTTTGCTCAAATATAAAAAATATAAAAAATATTTTTCCACCCTTTTTTGCATTTATTTGGCATTTATTTGTTTTATTTAAATATATGTATGTAAATAAATATATATACTTTTTATCTAAAACCCTAAAATAATACAAAAATATTTTTTTTTTTTAGTTATTATTTTTTGTTTACATTTTGAAAACATTTTCTAAAATATAATTTTTTTTTGTAAATAATTAATATTTTTATTCTTGTATATATTTAGTATATTTAATATAAATATATAAATACTTGTATATTTTATTAGATATTTAGGACACAAATATAGAAATAATACATTTTTATTTTTATTAATACATAACACTAAAAAATAATTTTTTTTTACAATATACTTCTTTTTTTTTCTTTGTATAAATTAATATATAAATATTGTATATAATTAATAAATAAATACTATTTATTTAAAAAACTAGGGTTTTGCCCTAAACCATGAAAATATCCAAAAATTGACCTTTTTATTTTTGTTTATATTTCATATTGAAAAACACTTTCACATACATAAAAAATCATTTTGTGCATAATACATTTTGCATATTTATTGTATTTATTTAATTATTGTACAATTAAATACTTGTATATTCGATATGGATGTAATAGCTTAGAATTTAATTTCTTGTCAAATATCCCCCCATTCAAACATTTGTACCCCCATCCCCATAATCATGTTGTAATAATTTAAGACTTTAAATTTCCGCATTTAAAAGCTTTCAAATTATGCCATGATAGACCTAGGGTTTGTATGCAAAAAAAATAACAAATAGCTTGACTAATACAAAGACAAAAAAGCATGAAAATGGACAACACAATTCACACTTGCACCCCTAGGGTACTCCACTTGTTGCCTTCAAAAATGGGCCATGTTGCATGTTGAGTGTCTTTGGCAAAACAAAAGCAAATCAAATGATCATAGTCCCTCGATGACGCTATCAAGTTGCCTAAAAAATGATCAAGTCCCTTGAAGGAAAAATTGCCAAAGACACTTGGCACTATTGCATTCATGGTCTAAACGATGACCCGCGCCCGTCCCGTTAACATCCTAACACAAGATTGTCCACCAAATACAATGGTGGAACAATACTGTTAAAAGGGTTAAAACATAGAAAAAATCTTTGAGTAAATTTAGGGGTAGACAACTCTTAGTTACTTGATCAAACTTACAAAACACACTTGCCTACTTTCAAAACACACTCCACAACACAACTTTCAAAAACATTGAATATATTTTCAAAAAGACAAACACCTTTGTAAAACATTCGAGTAAAGAATTGTTACAATGGTTGCCTAGACAAGGCATCTTTTTCAAAACATTTTTCAAAACCACACACACAAAGCACCATTTCAAACAATTAAAAAGAAAGCCCATGGATAACCATGGATAGAAAGGGTGCTAATACCTTTCCTTTCTATAATCTACTCCCCGAACCCAAGAAAACATCTCAAAGGTTTTTCCTGTGCTTTTTAACCTTTCCTTAGGATAAAATAAAAAGTCGGTGGAGACTCTTGCTAAACCGAAACATTTGCGAAAACAAACGCAAAACCTCAAGTCAGTTCTCCCACCGTATCACACTCCCCCTCAATCACAACAGTGATACTAATCTATTGATTGATGAGATTATGAAGACATTCTTCAATACACACACTTGATTTTGCTTCAAAGCTTTAATCAAGAGACACAGTCACTCGTGCTTCAAAGCTTTGAGTGATAAACAACCCTTACTTGATTTTGCTTCAAAGCTTTAATCAAGAGACATAAACACTCGTGCTTCAAAGCTTTGAGTGATAAACAACCCTTACAGCCAAATCCTACTCCAAGTCACTTATCAAAACGATAATTGCTTGGCTCACAGTAGTTACAACTATACAATGCCTTATTGATCTTCTGTCAAAAGTGCTGCATACCATTAGGCTTCGTCAGAAATATATAAGCTGCCTATTCTTCTTTTAGGGCTTCCATAAAAATAGCTAGGGTTAACAAAAGTTAACCTAAAGACTTGGTCTAGGGCTTTTTCATAACAGATTAGAGTTAAGCAAGGTTAACCTAATGTCCACGTGAGCAGCTGATCTGGATAATAATTCTTCAACTCAGAGAAGCACACCAGTTTCCTGAAAATTCTTAGGAATAATAAATCTGCACAACAACTTGATCAGTACAAGATGTCTTAACATTGGTTATGACATCATGAATCTTGTTCACTGATTTTGGTAGAATTCAGTATATATGATCATAGCTCAATGATCATGATAATCACTCATACTGAGTAGTTCCTGTAGAACATTCTTTCTGCAGAATGTACCTTTATCCCAGATGTTATGACATCAGTCATGACATTCGCAATTCTGGTTTTACCAAAAAACAATGCCAACAAACAAACACTTACAAAGTTGAAATGAGGAGACAATAGATTGAGGAAATGTGTGTGTCTGTTTAAATTGGTGAATATCATATGGCGGATGAGACATGAAAATTTAATGTAATTTCTGATATACGTAATTATGCCTTGACTGACAAGCTAGCCGGTCATTCCATTGTATGTCGCCTAGTTCTGGAGGAGAGAGAACTTGTTTCGAACATGATATTAAACATGGTGGCGCCGAAAAACATACTCGCATCTTTGAAAAGAAAAATACCTCTAAAATTTTCAAATATCAAGCAAATATATAATAAGCCACCAATAGATTTAGGTAGGTACATATCTTTTAATGCATTTTAGTTCTAATCTAACAATGTAACACATTTTTTGTATGTAACATACTGCATAATATTATAAAATTCGATGGTAATTTTTGGACAATTTATGTGTTTTGAAACTCGGATCTTCATAATACATTAGTTTTACTCTGCATAATTATTTTAAAAAAACAACACATGTGATTATCCAGATATATATCTCTAGATTTTATCCTGATTATATGATAGGATTTGTAAGATCCTAATTGATCTACAATTTCTATAAATAAGGTCTCTCATTCTATTTTCTTTACAAAAATCAGAATGAACCTCTATCATCATCTTGCATTTGTGTATTCTAATGACGCGAATCCTCCACTTTAGTTTAGGGTCTTCGAGGACATACTTCTCATCGATCTAAAATCTAAATTGAATACTCTCATGTGATATCTAGAAAATCATAGTGTTGTCAAGCTCGAGTATCATTCACCCTCGATTGACAATGAAGAGAAGATATGGTTCATCATGCTTGAACTGAAGACGGACGATGATTTGAATGTTATGTGGAGTACTTTTACTGTTACTCAACAAAGGGTCTGATTTAAGTGGATGTGACGATTCAAAGATCAACTGGAAATATTATAAGGATGTTGCAAGTTGTAATATCTTGAACAACCCGTTTGTAATAACATGTGGTGTTAAATCTATGTAATGTTTATCTATGTAATGTTTGTTTTGATGTTAATTTATGCTTTTTTTTCATTATGCCATTGTTCATGTATGTTTCTGATTTGAACTAATAGAGCATATTTTCAAAATACATTTCCAAAAAGATAACATAATAATGAACTAAGGGGAATTACAGAGATGCATCTCGAAATTAATCTTTTTGTACATATAGAGATGCATCTTTGAACCAAATTTTAACATAATAAGGGTTTCTCGGCAATTTCGTATGAGGAGTGTGTGAAAAAAGTGCATTCGGAGATGCATCTTTGAATATTGAGGGCATTTGAGTCTTTTCAATATGGTGGGGGAGAACACATAAAGGTTGAAAGAGCAACTCATATTTATATTATGACTTATTTTATCGATAAATAACTTTTTAATAACAACTTCATCCTTAATTATAGGACCTTCCATTTTTTTTCTTATTCCTTTTTATAAGACTTTCTTCGTATTCCAATGTGCATTAATTATTTTTCCACATATATCTCTACTTGTATTATATTTTTTTCCGCAATTTGCATTAAATACTCTTATACAAACATTAAATAATTCTCTTTTTAAAGATAAATTGTAAAATCATACTCCCTCTAGTCACTATTATATCCCTCTAGTCACTATTATAAGCACACACAAAATGACTTTAAATCTTGATCATTATTATAAATAAAAGTCAATACTCCCTCCATCTCACAATAGGTGTCATCTTTCATATTTTTATTTGTCTCTGGTACCTATTATTAATAAGGTTATTTCAGTAAATAATATTTGTTTTGTTATTGAAATCAACACAATTAATCATTATCTTAAAAACTAAAAGTGAGAAAATCTCAGAAAGAACACTTATTATGAGACGGAGAGAGTACCTTTTAAGTTAATTAATGTTTGTGTTAATATTATATCTTGATTTAATTTAAAAATATTTAATGTTGATAGTTAATCAATCAAATATGACTAAAGATATTAAAGTAAATTTTAGTTTAATTGTAAATGAATTGTAAATAAAATTAAAAAAAATTTAATTAGACTTAACTAGTTTTCTTAGTTATTTTTGCTTATATTTGTAATCAGAGAGAGTACAAATAATCAACAAAATTAATATTTCAACCAATTTTATTAATTCCCGTTATTTATTCTTATTTATTCTAGAGGATGTTATATTTAAAATTTATTTTAGGGATAGAGGTAGTAGCTGGATTACAAAACTAACTAGTAATCTATAATAAACTTCTAATATAGATTATGAACTAATCTAAAAATCAATATGTATATGATTTGTATAACTTTCAATTCAACTTTGTTTGATAATGTCTAAATAATACATTTCATGTTAAACGAGTGTTTTATAATACATTTCATGTTTGATAATATGTATTCTTATTAAAGGTGTAACTATACCCAAATGTTAAACGAGTGTTTTATAATACATTTCATGTTACGCTGCTTCAATGAAGCAATCCAGACATTACATTGAACAATTAAGTGTGCAAAAGAGGATTTGATGGTTCAGACGCAGAAAGAAAAAGCTTTGTCTTCCAACACACAAACATCAATATGTAATCATACTACATATTTTCTTTAATCAAAATTGAATTTCTGTACAGAACTAACAATAGGCTTAGTTATTCTTCATAACATAAGCATCTACATATTAACAAGCTCAATTTGAGCAAAAAATAATTTGCATCTACACACTACTTTCATACATTCAAAAAGTGTCCCAAGATTCCCCCTTCCCCTTAAAATAAGAGGAAAATTCTATGTAAGCTGCATCTATGGCGTGACCGATTTTCCAGATTGCTACTGGGGGAAAATGAAGTTGCGATGTTACTTGGTTGCAAATCAATCCTGAGACGTGGCAGAATATTCAAAAAGAAGGCGATTGGTTGAAGAAGATTGTAGGAGCACGCGCAAACGACTTGTAAGCAGATAGCTCAAGGTCCACTGCATTGCCATCTCGGACTCTTTCATTTGCCTGACAATTGTGGCCTGGAAAAAAATAAAGCTTTTGAAAATTATGAACTAATATAACTGCCACGAGTCAACTGAAAGTAGTAGCAACATAGCTTTTGGGAAGCAAAGTTTTTGTTACTAGTTATTTTTTAATATTATTACCTGAAGCCGTTTACCAAGTTGGACTTCGACTTCTGTACCAAACGATATATTACTAGCTAGAGACTTGAGAGGATCTGCAGTAGGATCAACAGAGACCAAACTAGGAATCTGAGGTGCATACACTACTCTCCACCTAGCCTGGCCGAACTCTCCCTTCCCTTCTATTCGTGGCATCAATTTTTCAAGAGTCGCAGTTGCAAGTTTTTCAAATGCAAGCTGGCCATTGCCTTCCAAAATGGATTCGGCCAATTGACTCTCAAATCTTCTGGCAGCCTGTATACATAGATAAAATCAAATAATAGGACTGTCCGACTAGAATATCATATCATGAAGGCATTTACTTTCAAAGATGAAACTATTATCTACTTTAACATGGGCGTATATTTTACCTCAGTAGGTGAGAGTGCATCCTGTTCCACAGAACGAGTCGAGGTCACCACAAGTTTGTCCTGCCAATTGCTGGCTCTACCTTGGATTCTGAATTGCCATTCAGATCCAACCAAAACCAAATCTAGCATTGGATCTAGTCCATTCTCAGGCTCGAATTTCGCGACATTTAAATGCTCTCGTTTTAGCCTCACCTGCATTTAAAATGAGTTGTATCAAACTACACAACTGATTAAGAAACGCAAAAGTAAAACCATAGCAAAATTAACATAGAAAAGAAACCTGGGTGGCAACTAGATCGACTTCACCATTCTCAAATGCCAGAACGCCTCTAGGTTTTATCCATTTGGGATGAGCAAGACCATTCAACTCAAGCTCTCCACTGACAGCAAAATTAAGAATCAAAGGATATACTATCTTTAGCTCTGGTCCGAGGACAAGCTTCAAATCATTAAGGCAAATTTCTACATTCGGTTTAATCTGCACTTGCTCCATCTCATTTTCAACCTGACTTGACTTATTAACTGCCAAATTGTTTTTCAGAAAGAAAAGAGATCATAATATACACAAGTAAAAGTAACTAATAACATATACAAAAGTAGAAGATCAAGTAATTGATCCGAGCATCCCTAAATTTATGAAATCACGGGCTATACTAAAAGATTAGTAAAGTAATACCAGAGCCAGAGGATTGAGAAGTGTCGGCACTCGCAGAAGGAGATTCTGAGCTGAAAAATCGTGAAACATATCTGGAAGCAAAAACTTGACTTACGCCACCAGAAGGAAGCATAGACTGATTCGACGGGAATCTATTAGAGGCAGGAGCACCACCTCTGTCATGTGGCAAATATGCTTCTCCATTACTTAGTTTGATATTTCCAGAAATATTTGGTTGCAATATCGAACCAGTTATCTGCACCTGAGAATCAACCTGACCACTGACAGACATAGAAAATGTGTTTTTAAAAAATTATGTATACGGAACAAAAAGGTCCAGTTCCAAAAAACCAATATGAATTATTCAATGTTTTAAATCAACAACTTTATATTCATGAATAGGTCAAAACATTAATGTGAGAAACCTTCAGTAAAAGTTAAGAAAGCAACCTTAATGTTTTTGGTGCCCGCACTTCTAAAACTTCACATTTCAATTCTATCTTGTCGTCAGGGGCTGCTTCACTAGTTCTGAGCGGTAGATTGCCTTTTACAAGAAGCTTTCCTTTTCTGCTTAGCCTACTCTCTAGTGATGTGATGCATAACCTGTTTGATTTCACATTAACAGTTCCACCAAAGTTGGTTAGTGGCTTTCGGAACACAGGTGAAGAAATAGATGCCCTGTGGAAAGAGGCGTGTCCGTTAAGCACTGGTTGATCCACGGTACCTCGGACCTATTAAGAACACCATACGTCAAGACTTAGAGAAGCAAACATTAAATATGTGAGTGAGAATGTTTATAGTGATTTCACTGACCTCAAGCATGACATCAGCATTGCCATGAAGCCAATTGGCATGAGGAGATAACGCCGTTACCAACGTCATTCCCCCATCTTTTATATCAGCATCAATCCTGACTTCTCCAGCATCTAAGATTTGCCAATTTAAACCTTTAAGGCTTTCTGCTAATTGAGTATTCCAACCATCTTCACTTTTATCTCTAGAAACTTTTTTGTCACTGACATCGTCAGTGGCGCCTCTATTCTTCTCCTTCACCCAATCAGGAACCCAAGTTGTCCGACTCTTATCTGATTCTACATCTTCCTGTGATATGTTATTTTGAACAAAAGCCACAGGAATGCTACCTTGAATGAGTACATGGCCACTTTGAGTTATAGGTTCAAGTTTAGAATTGAATAGAAAACGACTGGTTGAGGTAAGAGAAGCAACAAGTTCAGCTCGTCCAAGATCAATGCCCCCGATGGCACCATCCAGGAGCCTTACTTGCACATCACATTCTGGTTTTGCTAAACTTCCTCTGAGATCACCTTCCATGTGCAATATACCCCTAATGGATGCCGACAATTGCCGCAGAGAATGAACAAAATCTGTTGCTGTAGATTCAAAAACCTGAACTACAGTGGGGACCAGACTAACAGGAAAATTTAAAACAGCAAAGTGAAGGTTGGTTTTGGGCCCCAACAACGTTCCATCTGCATGAATGGTTGCATTATCTTTCTGGATGAAAATTTTCTCGAGGTGCAAACCGTCATCATTACTAAAAGCACCAACTGCCACGACTCGCTGAGTTTTGTAGTCTCCCCACTCCCAGTCCTCCCCATGAAAGTCAAACTCTGCCTGAAATGACACAATAAGAAAGTCAATATTCCAAAATAGATTATTCATAGACCTCTAACAAATAATACAAAACCTAAACGTTTTTACCAAGGTGTCTCCATTTCCTCCACCACTGGCATCAAGAGATCCATGCCAGTGACCTTTGAATTCAGATAAACCAGGCAGGGTTAAATCTTCGAGAACAACATCATTTGATGGAGCATGGAGCCCCCTCATTTTCTGCATGTTGTGCACATCATTATCAGACAAAAGAAACTCAACTTTTGCAACCCAATGTACTTGGCTAATTAATATTATCTGTCTAAAATAATTCTAGAATGCACTTTGTGTTTGAGTAGAAATTTGGGCATCAAGTATTGCATCAACTGAAAGGAAAATAAGATTTAGTTATTCTTTGACATTACCTCAAGCAACTGCTGGAGGCTTTCAGAATATACTCCCACTGACAGTAAACTTTGAAGGAAGAAATCCTGCATACGTAGCATATAGCAACATACATTATCATGGTTAATTATGAATACATGTAAAGTCAACTAGCTGCATTAAGATGGTTAATTATGAATATATGTAAAAAGATGTTTATAACGAGGGAACCTTAGATCTTGAATGAACAGCAGGATCCATACTTCGAGAAAGAAGCCTCGCAAGAGGAAGCATCTCGGCAACCTCTGCTCTGGGGACTTCAAGTTTCATCCTCCACCTGCCCATTGAGGATATAACACTACCAACACGTTGCCCAGACATTAGCCTTTTAAAAAGGCCCCCTCCTCCGTCAATAGGATTACGATCTCGAGTGCCGGGCAAAACATATTCGCCTTGAAGTTCATAATAACTGTAGTTTTGTTGCAAGACAGTTTTTTCAATAGTGATCTGAACAATGCATCAACCAACAATCAGTGCTTGACAAACACATCATTAACAGCACACACAAAATGACTTCACTAATTTGTCTTATTTTCCATCCAATGTAGTCAAGAAAATATATTTGACGGCCTGATGTTGGAAAATTAAGGTCTTTAGGTGTGTGTGTATGTGTCAACTGAGCACCTATAACTTTCATTAACATTAAACAGATGCAGCTATAAATCTTTTACTCACCACAATCAGTAGCAAACATTGAAGAGATACTGTTAAATATTCAATATTGTGCGAGTAAAATTATGAACAGAAGAAAAAAAAGACTAACAGAATTTGAGTAACAACCACTACACCTTTTGATATTCATAACACACTCTGGTCAACCAACAGACTTCATTTAATTCCCAGAATAGCAGTAAGTAAAAAAACATGTAACTAACATTCACGTGGAAAAAAAAAATAACAAGATGATCTTATGGACTTACAACATCTCCACTCCATCTAGCCGCCACATCTAAAGCTTCACCGAGCACACCGCTGAATTTTGGCTGAAGTACAGATAGGACTCCATGTCCTCTTCTTTTCTGAAGATTAAGTTGCAATTCTGCCTGAAAGCAAAGAAGCTGATTGCTGAAAACACAATATATTGTTTCCATGACATAACCACTGAATAATGCCTCAACCAGGTTATCATTAAGGCAGGATTGAAAAGAAAAAAGGAGAGACAAAGACGAAGGAAAGTCGTAGAGTTAAAGTAGATTGAAATGCCAAATTCACGCACAGTAGAAATTTACACAACTTTATTCTAAGGATACTAATTTCTTGACCTTATCCTATCAGTTTAAACTTCTGGGGTAGTTGGTCCCTGAAATAGCATCATGGTCCCTGGGTTGTCTATATAGTATATATTAAGCCTAAATAAATTTTCTTGAAGTCCTCTACAATGAAGTGGAGAAGGGAGTCCCACCATTGAAAACTGAGATGAGCAATGCCATAGGCAGCTGCGCAGGCCTTCCCTAAATATGAGAAACCAAAACACACCTGCTGGGTAAAAAAGATACAGTTTCTCCAAAGATTTCGAAGATGGCAGGGCACTAAATTTGAGTTAAACTAACTTTGCGATGATCTAAATATGCGTAGTAGGAAAAAATGAAATAAAATAGGCCAGTATGCCTTACTCGCTGTATAGTCCCCCGCAGAGAAGCAAGCTCCAACTCGTCAAGTGGAAAATGCCGTACCTGCAAGCAAACCCCATACAAGCATGGAGAAAGAAAACAGAAATTTTCAATACAAACTTTGGGTCCAATACAAAAAATGAACTGAATTATACAAGCAATGAAACAAACAGCTCTAGATTTAAATACTAGGCCGAAAATTTAAATTTAGTTACCTCCAAGTTGGCAGAATGAAATGGTTGAAAACAAACGTTGGCTCTTAATTGCCCTTTCTGAAGAGAAATAGATAACAGTTTACCACTTTGTAGGCCATCTTCGTTACTTGGCTGCAGTGGCCCAACAAACTCCACTTCAAGACTTTCATCAGGCCTACCAGCGGCATCCAACTGTGTTCCAAGATTAATTGAAGTTACAAAAACTATATATTAAATACAGCCAAATAATCTGAAATTTTCTAACAGAAACAGTGCTAAAACTAAATAAATAACCAAGCGTGCCTCATAAAATAAAAACTGTTAAATGACAAATTGGTTATTATTGGAAAATATGTAAATAGTGTCTAGATGTACACCTTATTTCTATATAATTATCTATGTGTGCATGTATGAGAACATCCATCAATTTCAATAAAAGAGTTTTATGCATTACCTTGATACGCTCCGGAGAAACTCTCAACAATCCAGACAACTGAGGTGCAAGCATCAACTGATTCAGTTTAAGACCAGAGATTGAAACTTCACCAACAAGAGTATCCGAGCTTCCTTTCTCCAACATTTGCACATGCTGCCTATTTATCTCAGAATTTTGTTCGCTAGTACTGCCACTAGGTTTTAAAACCTTCCCCTGAAACTTGATCCTTCCAGTTGCTTTCAAATGCAAAGGCCTTGGAGAATCCATAGTATATGCAGAAACCAAATTGAAGAATTCAAACCCACGCATACGCAAGTCCATCTCTACCCCATCGATAGTAAATGGAATGGCTCTTGGTGCATAAAGATCTCCTTTAACAGACAAATCATCAAGATAAGATGTTTGGACCCTCGTACATAGATCAAATGCAGCTGAAGAGGAATTCAATGACATAAAATCATGTGAGATTATGATATCTCCTCGAGAATCACAGAAAGACCCCTCTGCGGTAGGTGCAGTCCATTTTATATCGAACCGTCTGCATTAAAATTGAAAAACTCCATAAAGGAAAAAACATTTGTTAAGGGGAGAAAAGACATTAGGAATAACATTTGCATCAGGACTTCTGAATTTCCACAAGGGCCAAAGCCAACAATTATCATATTACCCCCAAGGATATCATATACTGAAGAGAGGAGCATCTTACGGTTTTAAAAGAGCTCCGGACAGTTTTGTTTCACCATTTAATACACCTAATTTGAGTGGCATCTGCTGATAATAACTTGGCATATAACGAAGCACAATGTTATCAAAGGCCAAACTTCCGGATAAGTTCACATCTATTGCTGTCTCATCCACCTCACCCTGAGAACAAAATAGGTATACATTAGTAGGTGTAGGACATGAATTCTAGAGAGAAATTGTTTCTTTTTCTTTGGGAAAGTAATAGGACCAGATATTCACACACCTAAATTATTTTTAGCCAAATGGACGAAACCTTCTAATTTCCATATGCGTGAGTGTGAGAATTAGAACTTTTCCATGTGAGTATCACTTCATTGTGTGATATGGCTGACATTTTAAACTTGATAAAGAGGATTAAATTAGTACCCTTAGATAACTGGAAACTAACAGAGTTTAAAATTTTGGGGATAGATTTATTTCTCCCTAAAAATATGCTAAAAGAGTGAGTGCGCATAATGCTGATTCTACATGCATGACCATCCTAATTGTTCCAAGTAGTTCTTGTTCTAAAAAGTCCAAAAAAAAATTGAAAAAGCACATAGTGAACAGGAAGCTCTATACCTCTGGGCATATCCATGCATTCCCAGCCCCTCGAATTTCACCACCATCTATAAGACATGCTCTGATTCCATATAAATCAGCAACCTACAATATGCATAGTAAGTGTTGCCATAACATCACACTATTAAAATGAGTTGCTACTTTGAAGTTGGAACCAGACAATGATAAACTACTGTCTCTATCAACTTACACAATTATCAGTGTTGAAAGTGAAATTGGCAGATACATATGAAAATGGAATGCGGTCAAATGCTGCCAGTGCACCGGCTTCCTTACATGCAGCAAGTGCTTCTGATGCTACAGATGCAGGGTTGTCAATATGTGAATTAGAGAATGTCCTAGAAACCATTCCAGTGCCTACAAATACTGGAGACTCTAGCGGGCCTTGACAATTGAATAGAGCAGTTACTGATCCAGCTAGCTGTAACCAACAAATACGGGAAAAGAAAAATCAAAGGGCATGGATAAGATAAGATAAGATGATTTCCTTGTTAAAGAAAGGAAAGAAATTTCAATTGATTTCGGGGGGTATTTTCTATGACACCCAAAATTTTAAAATATACATTTTTGTTGTTGTTGTTGTTGTTATATTCTTATTAAATCATAAATAGCTTAGTAAGTTTGTCGTATTTGATTTTCAAACTCTCACTTATCAGCTATGCATATCAAACATACAGACCAACACTTGCATAGTGTATTAGAAAAATAACAAAAAACTTGCAGATGTGCAGAAGGTAAGCCTGCGAAAATTTGATTATTGCAAGTAACAGAAATACAGCTTAACATGAATTTGCAAATATCAAACACCTATGCATGTTTCAAAGTCATCTTGAAAACTCCCAGTATGTGATGTGCTTCAAAACTAATGGTATCACCCAACTATTGTAAAATTGTCCTAACAGTCCCACATGGCTGCATTTGTAATTATTGTAATTTATTAATTGTCATAGATCTTCACTTTACTAACTCTGTCTGACCTCTGTTCCTTTTAAGTTGCCGTTTTAAACTTGAAGATATTAAAATTAATGCACTGAAGTAAATGAATGTACCGGAAATAAGAGCGGTTTCATTTTAAAAGTTCTCATCAAAGCATTCACTTCAACAGCAGGAACCTGAAAGTTCAATCATACAAAGTATTATTAATGTACATATAAAAAAGATTCCCAACTATCTATCATAAAACTGAACGAGGTACAAAAAAAAATCCCAACTATCAATCATACAACTGAATCCCAACTATCTGTATTGATTGATTGACAGAAGTTCAACTTTTGATCATATTCTTTATATTCTTCCACTCTTCTCTGATGATTTATTTTTGTCACTGACTTACAAGAGAGAAAGAAGTACCTGACACATAAGATGAAATTCTCCCTCTTCGGGATGAATGCCAAAGTCCCCTGATGCTTCTAGAGGAACACTGCCAAACCAGCCATTTGCATTGTGCAAAAATATTCTTTGACCGCGAAAACATAAACTCGTTGATATGTTCTGAAACAAAATACAAAAGGCACAACGAATATGGGATAAAAATCACATTTTAATTTCACACTCATCGACATGAATATTTCTTAAAATTGCAGACCTATATGCCTATTAATACTACACTCGGGCCATGCTCTAGATCTCAATCATGGGCAGGATTAGGGTGTGTTTAGAGTTTCATTTTGGATGAGATATCACTGAAAATATGTTTATAAGTGGGAGGCATCTCTCATCTTACAAGTCGATTTTATAGGGTTGAGTTAGACGTAACCTGTATTTTAAGAGTGCCCATATCCAACAAGTACTGAGTGGGGTTGAGAAATTAACTCAGCCCTATGATTCTATAATGATAATGCGTAGAGATGGAACCCATTGATTATAGGTATTAAATATGTTCTGTATCTGTCATAATAACACCACAATTATATACGAAATATTTACATAGAAGATAAAAGGTAGGAAATATTATCTTTCAACATATATGAAGTTCACAACATTACTCTCCCTCAAGTTGATGTATACATGTCATATGAAATATAAGGAAATGAAGTGTCAAATGAAGAGTATAGGAAGACATACAGAAAAACATGATGGAGCATCCAATACTTGAAAGTCCAACCCTGTCACATCAAGCTGTCCATGCAAATTTGGAAAAGTCTCCCCCTTAGACATGCACAAGTGGACCTAATCATAGGGTAAAATTATATTATATAGGTGAAGTTATAAATATCAAGAAAAATAAGCAGCATGCCCACATAACCATAACAAAGTCTGAAAAAACAAAGGTAAGACGAGATTTAAGTTAGGGAAAAACCTCGCCGCTAGCCCTCCCTTTAGACCACGTAATTGGAATCTCTAGGAGCCTTTCAAACAGCTGCAAATCATTTAAGCCAGACGAATTATGTCACTTTGCAAAATGAAATTGTCTGAAAATATAAATCATGTTACAATACCAATGAAACATTAATGTTTCTTTTTCTATCATACCATTTATTATTTATTACTTTCTCTTCTTTCAATTATTTTAATATTTCTATTTCTAATGCCATTAATAAAGGATAATTTGGTAAAATAACTAATAATTTCTTTTTCCGTACAAAATCAATTGCATTTCTTAATTTTTATGATATTGCCAAAGTGATTTCTAATTTGGGACGGGTTGTACACCTTACCGGTACAAAAAGATTGTCAATTTTTAAGTTGACGTGCCAATTTTGTTCAATAATGTCAACAAAAACATTAACAGACAACCAGCCCCCATCTTCGGGTAGAACATCCGATCTCCAAGTATTACAATTTCCACTTAGATGCACATGTATGCGATTATAGTGGTTTTGTAACGTTACATGCCCGTTGACATTCTCCATTTCCCTGGAATAAAAGTAAAGAACACTTAAATTTCATCGTACTATCATTTTCTGGTGTAAGAATTTTTTCTTTACGTGTGTTCAGAAACCAATAATAATAAGATTTACAATAGCAAATTATTAGCTTCAATTACAACCGCCAATGATATCCGCCATGGCCGATATTCGATAACACTGATCCTAATAAGATGCACATGCTTGACACATGGAAGAAGGAAAAAGAAAAATCTAATATATTTGCTAGCTGGCAATCTCAACTATCGATGTTTGAATTTGATATTAAACATATTAAAGGTGAAAATAATTCACTTGCTGATATCTAATACCATGTTTCTATCCAATCCGTTAATCTCAAGATCTATCTAGGATGCGTGTCAAATACAGCACAATATTAAATCTTCATATTTAAGGGTTTTTTTATAATATTGAGATGAACTCCTTTTGAATACCTATAAGGATGGCTTATGACATGGCAAATTTAAATCCCAACCTCTAGAACGTTAAGAATTTTTTCTTTACGTGTGTTCAGAAACCAATAATAATAAGATTTACAATAGCAAATTATTAGCTTCAATTACAACCGCCAATGATATCCGCCATGGCCGATATTCGATAACACTGATCCTAATAAGATGCACATGCTTGACACATGGAAGAAGGAAAAAGAAAAATCTAATATATTTGCTAGCTGGCAATCTCAACTATCGATGTTTGAATTTGATATTAAACATATTAAAGGTGAAAATAATTCACTTGCTGATATCTAATACCATGTTTCTATCCAATCCGTTAATCTCAAGATCTATCTAGGATGCGTGTCAAATACAGCACAATATTAAATCTTCATATTTAAGGGTTTTTTTATAATATTGAGATGAACTCCTTTTGAATACCTATAAGGATGGCTTATGACATGGCAAATTTAAATCCCAACCTCTAGAACGATAACTGTCGAACTATTCTGATAAAATGAGCCACAAGTTTTTGCAGGCCAACTGTCAATAATACTACACACTACAAGAGAACTTGACAGAACCTCTCTGAGTGATTACAAATTAAGTAGTAAATGATAAGATTGCCCCTTACCTAACTTCCCTGTCACCATATGCAAGTAGCATTACTGTTGCGCCTTTGAAATGAACAGAATCCAATATTACAGGAAACGTCTTATTAATGCCTTCAGACTGCACAGAATCTAGCCCATCTACAGGTTCTGCAACAATATCCTCCACTTTCACAGCCGCATCAGACTTCAACTTTTCAATGGGACCAGAAAGAAAGCAAGATATTGACTCCTCAATATTTCTAATAAACGGGGTTAGGCCAAATTTGGCAAGCATGGACTCAAATGGAATTTGAAAATAAGTTTCCCATTGAGGATTTGGCTTGGCAACAACCAAATTTTCGGATGTAAAATCTGGTTGACCTCCAGATGAATTACCATCACCAAAATCATTGTCTTCAACACGCGGTACCAACACTTCATTTTTCTCCGTGCTACTACTAGCATTAGCAGGTACTGCAACATCCTCACTAGATTGCAAATTTCCAAGTTTATTCTCTCCTGTCTGTAAACTTGGCTCACAGACAAATTTCAAATCACCTGATTGACCATCAATATTTCCATTTACGGAGGGGGACCAGATTCCCATATCTCTGAATAGTGTAGCACTTTGGGTATCATCACTTATATTTTCATCACCGCTAGTAACAGATTTTGCATTGCCATCAACCTCGCTTTTCCCCACATGCATATCATGATTCATAAAATTTAAACACTCAGAAGATGATGCAGCCTCCCCATGCTTCCCATGCGATTGATCGAGAAAGTATGCACGAGCTGCCGATGCGCTACGTTCAAACATTCTTTTCTTTGTAGCCGCATCAGATGCATAAATGTTACTCCCATTAGCCTTCCTCTTAAATCTGTTTTTCCTACGCCCCGACAATACTCGAGACCAAAATCGAAATCCTGACCCAAGAAATTTCACTCCAAATGATTTTTCCAAATCTGCATGTTTCGTATCATAATCAACACCAGTATCCATGAACCGATGATCATGCTTCCCACCATCCACACAGAAAAAGGGTGTTGCCTCACTTAACTCAATTGAACTAGTTCCATTCTCCTTCGAACCATCACCTTCAGATAGACCACACCTCTCAGAAACAAAGTAACCAACCTCAGCCGCTTCCTTAGCCGCTTCATCTCTTTCTCTCTCCCACCGAGCACCAGCTTCCTCTCGTGCAAGCCTCCTCGTTCTCGTACGATGGTCTATCCCATCTTCACTCGAGAATCGCCTCTCTCTATCTCCTTCAACGAACGGTATTCCCAACCAAGTAAAATCCTTCTTCTGCACAACCAACACACTCGGCTGCGTCAAGACCGCATCAATAACCAATTTCCACCTCCTCAAACTAACAAAAGGACGTATGCGAAGCTTCACCGTAGGAACCTCCCCACACGAAAACTCCTCCTTATGAGGCCCAATCGAGCACGACTCCAACGTAATACTCCACGGCAAAATCCTCCTCACCTTACCAAACTCAACATCACGCTGAATATATTCACTAATCACAGAACAAACAGAAGGCAACAAATCATTTTCAACAAAAACCTTGGCTTTATTATGGCCATACCAAACCAACATACAAACACCACAAAACACAGCAGTAAAAACAGAAGCCCTTATCAAAAAAAGCCCTTCTTTCAACAAAGGTCTCAAATGATTCACCAAACTCTCTCCACCAAAAAACGGTTCACTTTCCTTTTCATTAGCACATTTTAACCTTGACCCACTTCTCAAAATACCATCTTTCCGAAAAACCCCTACATTTTGACCTGAAAAATAAGAAAAACGTAACGGTTGGCTTACCAAACGACACCGTTGAGACCTGCAATTACAAAAACCCTTCCTCCGTTCAAATTGAAAAGGGTTCTTCCTCTTGCTGGTGTCGAGAGAAGCATGAAGCTTAGTCCCGAAAAACAGTGAGTGATTCTTCAGGCTCATTGTAGGGTATAGAGAAGAAATGGTTCAGAAGAATCATCGAAGCTTATATGAAACGACGTCGTATTGGTGTGAAAGTGTTGCTACTCAGAAATTGTTACTACATTGTTGCATGTTGTTGCTTATGGGTATGGAAGACTCCGCTGTGAATGATTTTTGATTGAGAGGGAGAGGTTGAAATTGTTTGGTTGTGTTTTCAAGTGGGAAAAAACAAGAGACGCTTGCTTCACGGAAATGCATTGAGTGATAATAATAATAATTATTATTATAATAAATAAATAAATAAATAGGGTTTCTTAAGAATAAATTGGTTTTTGATTTTGAATTTAAACCCTTCAAACAAAATTATTGTTTTTATAAAAGTTATTAATGATTAAAATAAATAAGTATAACTCAATCCATCATAAGATATACTAAAAATGACAAGAAAGAATTCAATATTACAATTTAAAATTTAAAAAAAAATCAGTAAAAAAGCGATTTACATGAACGTTGATAAGTAAGATAAAAGATTTAATTTTCATAATTAGTAATCGTAATAGAAAGTAACATTTTTTGACTTAACCATCAAAGCGATCGAAGTTTTACCTTTTCAGATAACGCATGTAATTGCTCCGCCCTATTCTGGAAAATACGTTTATTTCGCTCTTTTCAAACAACCCAAACCACCGCGAATCAAATAGTGTTAAAAATCAACTGAAATTTTTTTGAAAAATCACTAAGTTCATCAAACTGCAATAGATGATCCCAAATTGTTCCTTGAAATATCGTAGAGAATCCTAACCAATTAAGAATAATAGGGTCACGGTCTACCGAAAAAATCACATATTACAAATAAATGGTCTTTGTATTCATCCACGACACAATTCGCCCAACACTTTTGATCATTCGTGGCAAGAATTTGCCTCCTAGTCAGGTTGTTCTTATTTGGATTATGATTCAATAACAACCGCCAAGAAAAAATAAATACCTTAAGCGGGACAGTCTTTAACCATAAAAAATGGGAATTAGTCTGATTGTTGTTGACGTCAACTTCAGATAAATTATTATAAGCATTGTTAATTATGTAACAAAAAGAGGGATGTAACTCCAAACTCATCGATCTTCTATGTCCACATGCAAAACAACTGAGGATAATCATTCAATACACTCATTCACTAACTCCTTCTCTCAAGCAAGCAACCTTTTATACCACTTCCACGCCTCATTATCCTCCCCCCACCCTGACTCATTCATTTTTGCTACTACCGTCCTTCTTTCTCAGTTAAATCAAACAACATACTAAATCTTACCTTCAAAGATGTACCACCAAGACAAGGATCTATCCAAAATAGATTAGAATACCCATTGTATATCCTCTTATCAATGTTATCAAGCAACCACCCCCACTACTATGTGATAAGTGCAAAAGTGTAGTTATTTTGTATATACTTTTTGTTGCACTTATCGACTCTTGGTTGTTAATACCAGTTGAATAACCTAACTTTGTGTATAAATATGTTTAGTTTATATATAATGCATTTTCATGTATAAAGTGTATCATTTGATAGTTTTCCATTCATTTTATAGGTATTGATGCGTATTTGGAGCATGAGCAATAAAGTGTTGAAGACATAGCTTCAAACGTGCGATTTTGAGCAACTTGTCAACGAATAAGGCTCAAAATCAAAGAATAAGAAAGCATAAATTTGATTTATATTTTGTCATTGTTAGAAAGAGCATTGAATAAGCTTTCCAACTCTTCGAACCAGGCGCGAATCAGAGTTACGGTTCAAAAGTTATGGCTGAAACAATGTCTTTTTTCATACTAAAGATCTCTTTCGTTCTAATGATTATTCGGAAAGAATAAATTAGTTAATCCTGATTTGACATGAAAAGTATATTGATTTTTTGAAATAACGAAAAAAATTTGTTTGTAAATACTGCAGATTTTATTCCATTCATAAATCTATTTTATTCTTTCTTCCCGATGAGTTCTAGTCTCACTAAAAATACTAGTTTTTTTACTGTTCATTTATTAAAATTTGAATATACCACGTCAATTTGTTATGTATGGATGATGAGATTCCATTGATACAAATCCAAGTCTAGATTCAAATACTACTAAGCTAAGAGGTCTACTACAGATCAGAAATTATTTAAATAGAATAAATAAAGAAATTATTTATTTATTTAAAAATGATCAATTCTTGAAGTTTATATTATTTTCAAATTCAATTATTAAAGAAAGATGTTTCTTTTGTTCTTTGGAGGAAATTGGAAAAGAAAGAAATAGCCAATATAGTCAAGATAATCATGTATTTACAAAATAATGTTTCAATTCATCCTATATCTGACACTCTAGGAATTATTCTATTTTAAAAATAAATGAATAGAATAAAAACAAAGAAGTAGAAAAGCTCATTTGGTGTACAGTATTTATGCACCAAATTAGTTTATTTTTCGATTTTTTTCCTAATATGTAGGTAGGTTGAGCACCGAATTTTGGAATAACAGGAATATTAGAATGGGTTATTTAGTGGATAAAAAAAGGATTTTCCGGAGATAGCCTCCCTCTCTTCGGGATCGAACATGAATTTCAACGATTCGATAAATGGATCGTTCGAATTCATATAGATGAACAATATCTCCCCTAGAAACGTATAAGAAGTTTTTTCTTCGTATGGCTCAATTCAAAACTATGTCTATAATTATGATGTAAAATAGATCACTCAAATCGAGAAATCGAGGATCCCTATTTCTAGATACTAGAAACTGGATAGTATAAATAAAATAGGGCATGTAAGAATCCGCAACTAATATAGTCACGTTTTTCAAGTCCCACGCTGCTTTTTACTACATCGTTTCAAACGAGGTTTTACCGGAACATTATTTTTTAGTTTCAATCTGGTATGCAATTGATTCCATTTTGAAATCGTGCATAATCATTGACTCCATCAATAGATAATAATATATACTTTTCACTTCTAGGTTTTAGGTTTTCTGACTATACAATTTTATTTTTAAAGTCAAGAAGTAGAAATTAAGTCAATATTATATTTTCATGGTTTGTCAATCTAAAAAATCAATTTCTTAAAAAAAAAAAAAAAGAATCTTTATTCGAATATACAATTTGTATTGAAATAGGTATATATCTTGAATAGATATGGATCTGGGACGGAAGGATTCGAACATCCGAATAACGGGACCAAAACCCGCTGCCTTACCGCTTGACCATGCCCCATTTTGATTCGACATTAATAAATAGTATTATGAGTTGTTTGTCAATTACACTTCGAAATTTATTCTATAGAATAAATTGTTGCTAGAACTTTGATATGTATCGATATTGAATTAAACGAAATTTATTGATCATTCCATATAATTCAATTAAGATATTGTTTGAACTTATTCACTTCAAATAAAAAAAAATGGAGTCTGATCTTAGTTGATTCATCTTTTCTTCTTCTTTGTTTTATTACTGATTTAGTAATCTTCATATCTATAAATAGGAATTCAATATTTTATATTCTATCCTTTTTTTATTTTCAAATTATTCATTTTCTATTCTATATATTATATATTCTATATAAATAAAATCAAAATTTTTTGATTTTATATTTCATTGTTAATATAAAAGTATAATACAAAAATGGATAATAATATTAATAATAATAATAAATTATATAATAAATCATATCATATATAGAATAAATCATCTATATAATAATATAAAAAATACAATCAAAATTAGAATTAAAAACAAAAGAAAAAAGATAATTCTTTTTCTTAAAGAAAAACATTTTTGTTATGCTTAATATCTTTAGCTCGGTCTGTATTTATATTCACTCTACCCTTTATTCAAGTAGTTTTTTCTTGGGGAAATTACCAGAAACTTGCGCTTTTTTGAATCCAAATATAGATTTTATGCCAGTAATACCCTTACTCTTTTTTCTCTTAGCTTTTGTTTGGCAAGCTGCTTTAAGTTTTCGATAAGATCTTTAATTTGAATAATGTCCGGAAAAAAGTCAGAATTTATTAGAAAACTCAAATTTTAACATTTTTAAAAATCAGATAAGTCTTATGGTGTGAATCTGTGATTAGAAATCTTGAAATTTTTGGATAGACAATAAAAATATGGATCATCTCATCATTTCCTTTTTTTTCATTCAAAAATAAAAATTATATTATTTGATTTGAGTCTACCACCAATTCGTGGATCTTTATTGTGGGTATGAAAGAAAATTGAATTGTTGGTAATGGTAAAACAAAGGCTCAACTCTTACTACAAATCAATTTTTTTAGTTTTTTTGAAATAACTTCATTTCTTATAAACTGAGTATCAAAGGAAACATAATATGAAATACAAGAGAATCTATTCTCTTTCTCTGTCATTTTTTTTTATTATCTTGGAGATTTTGTAATGCTTACTCTAAAACTATTTATTTACACAATAGTGATATTTTTTGTTTCTTTTTTCATCTTTAGATTCCTATCTAATGATCCAGGACGTAATCCTGGACGTGAAGAATAAGAAAACCTTTTTTTTCCGTACTTATTCTGAATTTTTAAATATTTTTCATTTTTCTATCTATTTTACATCTTTAACTAGTAAAAAATGAAACAAATAGGGAATAAAAAAAATCCAAAAGTTCAAAAGAAAAAAATGTCAAATCATCAATAAACGGAAAGAGAGGGATTCGAACCCTCGGTACAAAAATTCGTACAACGAGTTAGCAATCTGACGCTTTAGTCCACTCGGCCATCTCTCCCCAATTCAAAAAGTTAAATTATCATGCTTATGATACATCGGATAAACAAAAAGAACAAAAATTATGGCTCAAAAAAGCCTTATATATATCTTATTTGATATTGATCGTCATTTGATATATCTTATCTATCTATCTTTTTTCTATTTGATTATCATTTTATTTAATTACTATTCATAATTCTATATTAACTCATAAATATTAGTTATATTTTATTATACCTATACTAAAGTTATATTCTATATATACGCAATATAAAATATATATTTTTATTTATTTTTAGTTTGTTTTTTATCCAACCAGAGTCCAGCTAGGTACTGGCACGACTCTTTTTTCCCATGAATCACAATGATTTATTTTTCTGTATCAGATTTGAAAGAAACTTGTAATTAAGGAAAATATTTTAATACGATCAAACAAAAATAAAAATAACTTGTTGATCGTATATCATACAAATTAATCAGTTAACGTATCTAAAAAAAGAAATAGAACTATGGATTCTTGCACAATGCATTTTTGTGTTATGAATTTTGTTTAGTAATTTTGTCGAGATCTATTTGTCAAAATATCTTCAACAAAATCCAAAAATGAGATTCGTCCCCTTTTTCTAAATTTCATTATGGGGCCTTTACGAAACACGTGAACGATGTATTTATCATAAAATTCTGCACCTATTTCAGAATTATGATTGATTTCCCCTTCATGTATTGATATTGACAAAATATCTTTTTACATACAATAATAGTATTGTAGCGGGTATAATTTAGTTGTAAAAGTGTGATTCATTCTATCGACCCATTAATAGTAATAGTTAAGGGGTCCCTTCCGTGATTCATATCACGATCAAAAACTTTATTTCTTACTTAAAGGTATTTAATCCTTTATATCTCTCAGGGAGCAATTCGAGGAATAATATACATTATCATAATTTGTATACAATTTAGAATTGATTCTAAAATTATGAAACATAAGTTTTTGCAATTGGATCCAGAATCCCAATTTTTGAATATAAGTAAAGGATCCGGAGAGAAAGATATATGAAATCCGTTTCCAATTGTAATTAAATCTTCCAATTTTTTTATTATTTGTTTTGTATAGGAGAGATTAAAGCAAAATAGCTATGAAATGATTTTTTTAGTTTACTAGAAACTTCAATATTTTTTTAGCTCGACGAAAATTTTATTCTTTTCCTAAAGATTCTCTCAAATAGAAATAAGAACGAAGTAACTAGAAAAAAGAGATTGTTCTAATACTCATTTTCTATAGGGATCGTCTAAAAAGCAACGTTAATTGTATTCATACTGAAAGGCTGACATAGATATTATGGGTTTTTTTCATGTATTCTATATATCTCTTAAATTATTCTAAAAAGTTGCTGAATGAAACAAAAGTTTCACGTTCAGTTTTGAATTAGAGACGTTCATTCATAAACGTCGACTATAACCCTTAGCCTTCCAAGCTAACGATGCGGGTTCGATTCCCGCTACCCACTTATATTCTATTTCTCTATCTATATTCTATTTTTTATTTAGTAAATTTCTTCATTTAGTTTTAGTATAGAATTCTTTTTTATTTCCCTTTTCACGAAAGTTTCGTGAAAATGGAAAGAAAAAAAGAAAAGCGTCCATTGTCTAATGCATAGGACAGAGGTCTTCTAAATCTTCGGTATATGTTTGAATCCTATTGGACGCAAATTTATTACATATTGAATTGATTGCAATTGCATATATATATTAATTGAATTCGTATATTTCTAAAAATATATTGTGAATTTCTTATCTTTATGATTCTTTTTTTAAGAGACTAATGATAGAAAATTTTTAACGGTATGAAAATTTTAATCAATTCTTCTCTACTTGTTTCTGAAGTAAAAAGAGTTCCATCTGTTCCTGAATAACTTCCTTCAAAATGGCTTCTGCTTCCCCAGTGAATGTCTTGGTATAAGATATGATTTCATTGAATTTAGGTTTATTCATTTTTAAATAAGCCTGTAACTCAAGGAGAAACTTCCTTACTTGTTCAATTTCTAATGAATCAAGATAACCGTTCGTTCCAGTATAAATAGTTATTATTTGTTCTTCCACAGTAAGAGGAGTTGATTGGGTTTTACAACAAAGGGAAACTAATCAAGTGCAACAAAGGGTTTTACAACAAGCATTACAAGGAGCTCTAGGAACTTTGAGTAGTTGCTTAAACAACGAGTTACATTTTATTAGAAAGCAAGAATAGAGAGAGAATTTTCATTGTAACTGAATTTCTATTATTCTGTTATGAGTTTGTTACAAGTGAGATATGTTTTTATAGAAAAACAGAAGGGTAACCTGCAATAGCAGGGTAAAGATAAAGATGACCTGCAATAGCAGGTCAGTACATAGAATACATCTAATACCCCCCCCCCCCCCCCCCACACACACACAAACTCATGGGGAGTTGGCAACCTTGAGTTTGTGCCTAAGATGCAGAAACTTTTGAGATGCCAAGGGTTTTGTGAGCGCATCAGCAACTTGATCAACACCTGGAATATGCAGAACGTGCACCTGTTTGGTAAGAAGCTTTTCCCTGACAAAGAATAGATCAATTTCCATGTGCTTTGTTCTGCCAGCAGCACAGCAGATTGGTTATCACAGAAAATAACTGGAAGTTGAGTGGAAACACAGAGTTCTTGAAGAAGCGTTTGAAGCCATAGTAGATCTGTTGTAGCTTGAGCAAGACTTCTATGTTCAGCTTCAGTGCTGGATCTGGCGACTACATGCTGCTTTTTGGACCACTATGAAACCAGATTGGGCCCAAAATAAATAGCTGCTCCAGAAGTGTTGCGTCTATCATCAGGATCAGACGCCCAGTCAGCATCACAAAAAACTTGCAGTGCAGGTGCCTGACGAGGAGAACAAGGCGTGAGATGGAGGCCAAAGCTGATGGTACCTTTGAGATAACGAAGGATACATTTCACAGCAACCCAGTGTGATTCCAGAGGGTGAGACATAAATTGGCACACCTTGTTGACAAAGTAAGCAATGTCAGGTCTGGTAATGGTGGAATATTGAAGCGCACCTACTACAGACCTGTACATGAAGGGGTCAGAAAGCACTGTTGAGCCAGTTTTGGTAAGCTTACAGTTGGAATGCATAGGAGTGCCAACTGCAGCAGCATCAACCATATTGGTCTTGTGCAGAAGATCCATAATGTATTTGGCTTGAGAGAGAAGAAGAGAGCCATGAGGGGTGGTTTTAACTTCAATGCCCAAGAAGTAGTCAAGGCTGCCAAGGTGCTTAAGAGAAAAGGCATCATTAAGCTTGGTGTGATCGGTGGATTTAGAACTGACTGTTTAACGCTGGTTCGCGAAATATCGCGGAAGCAAGAGTCGCCACCGTCTTTTATTTTCTCCAACATGGACAGGACAAAAGCACAGCAAAATTCCTTATGAGATTGTCTCTCGGTTCGGGAGGTAGATTTATAGAAAGGGAAGGTGTTAGCACCCTTTCTATCCGTGGTTATCCACGGGCTCTTAGATACTTGCTCTTATGTTTTCAAAATTTGTTTGCTTTTCAATTGTGTGTGGGTTTGAAAAAGTTTCTTTGAAAAATTTCTAAGTAACTTTTGTATCAGTCCTCAAGAGTGTGTGAAAAATTTGTTTGAAAACTTTTAGAAAGTGTGAGGTGTGAAAAGTTGTTTTGTTTGTTTGAAAAGAGCAAGTATTCATGAGTCATCTACCTACCCTAAGGAATTAAGTTGTGTAAGTGTCCTTTAGGTAGTGCCATCCCACCATTGAGAGGTAGGTAGCACCACCGTTGGAGGTGTTCGGGTCAATTCAATTTTAGGGACAGTGTGGTCACCGAAGCAACAGTTAGGACACCTTAGAAGTAACCCTAATGTCCTAGATCCTCTTTAATCTGAGGCAACTGTTTCGAGGCAACTGTTTCGAGGCAACTGTTTCGAGGCAACTTTTTCGAGGCAACTGGATCTTTGGACTAAGGGTGATCTCTAAGACGTCCTATACTTGATGACCACGTTTCGAAGGCAACGAGTGAGGCGTACCCTAGAAGTGGTGTGTGTATTGTGTGTTGTATTCAGTTAATGTTTGTCTTTGTTATTAGTGAGCTACGAGTTGTTTTTTATTTACATACATTCTTTCATGCAAGTTTAGCAGTTAAGGGGGTGCAGAAAGTAAATTGCGGAAACATAAATCTTACGTTATTACAAGGCGCGGGTCTATACATCACCAAAATTACAAAGACCCGTTTTTGGTAAATAAGTACGGAAAGTAAATAAAAACAGTAAAAGTCCTAATTACTATTACATATCCGGAGCAATTACATAATAATAAACTGTGCGCGAATTAAATCGGAATGTTCTAAGGGTGTTGACCCTTTTTAGAAAAGAAAATTGATTTTTTTGGTCTTTTTGGTAATTAAATGAAATTAAAAACTAATTAATGACTAATTGATTATTTTAATTAAAAGAAACTATTTTTTTGTTTTTTTTATGTTTTTATGAAATAAAATAAAAATGAAAGAAACAAAATTAAAAGTTAATCCTAAATCTAAGTTATTTTAATTATTTAAGAAAAGGAATTACAATTGCCTAATTAAACTATTTTGGTTAATATTTATTTACAAAATAAAATAATAATAATGATAATAATGTTAATTCTATTTTTTGGTTTTTTTATGAAAATGTGCTAATTAAGTTAATTGTTAATAATAAAAATAATTAAAGGGTTAGCAATTAAAAATAAGAGAAAATGACAAAACAAAAAATAAAAAGAAGTAAAACCAAGGGGGGTGTGGGCCAAATAGGAGATTTATTGAAGCAATCCAAGCCCGCTGAAATCTAAGCCACGTTTGACTTTCATGGTTGCCTGCAGCGTGCTTGACTCCAGACCATGGTGTGCTACACTTTTTGTCCTTTGGATCTGCGTTGATGACATATGGCAGCGCTGAGAAGTGGGACTTATGATGCACCTCATATTGGAATCTGCACAGGAAAACGTTGAAGAAAATAATATGGAAATTATAAGGGACCTGGGAAGAACTTACAGCGCGGTATGAGCCTCAGGACTTGGCAAAGGTTGCTTTAGCCACGTGCTTGTTTTGATCTGAAGATGCTCGCAACTATGTTTTAGAACTCTCACTTTTTGAATAATTTTTGGTTTTGCTCTTGGCCGTTTCTGCACACACTATCTTTTGAATGAGGTTGGGAAGGCTTGTATATATAGTAATGAAATGTGTATCAATCCAAATAATGGTCATTAAGCCTTTGCATTCATGTTTAAGATTATGCCATGAACTCCATTGAAACAACTTTCCATTTTTGTGTCAAATTTGAATTCTTGCTTGGAATAGGCCCTTGCACGAATTTGGAATGTGTTTCAAGGTGATTCAAAGCTATTTAACACAAAATATATCCCTCTATTAATTTCTTTGATTTTTATTTGAATTTTAAAGATTTAAAATGAATTAAATCAAATAAAATTAAATAAAAATGGAAAAATTAATTTTAAATCTTGAAATAAATTGTGGGACACTTGGGAGGCATGGCCAGGCTGAATCAAGTGGAAAAAGTGGGCCCCTTTTGTCAAAAATGAAGTTTCAAGGATAATTGACTTTGGCCATTTCACAAAAATTTCCCAACTTCTCCAATGCATATCTTGCTCAATTTTGAGGCTATGAACATGTTCTTGGACATTTTGGAAAGGTATTGAAGTCCTCTAACCAATGTCTTTGGTCCCATGTCATTTTGATTTACCAATCTCAAGTTATGGTCTTTGACTTAAAGTCCCTTTTTGTTGACTTTTGAAAATGACCTATAATGTTGAAATTGATAACTTTTTGTGAGAGCATTTCTTGGACTTGGAATGTGAAGATGAGTTGTAGGAAATGTCTTCCCCTTCAATATTAGCATTGGATGGGATTTTTCTAATGAACCATGAAAAAGTTATGCCTTGGTCAAGTTACAGTTGACTTTTTCAGCTGTCCAAAAATAGAAACTTTTGACACCTTGATGATTTTTGAGCCATTCTTGTGAAATCATGGTCAAGACTTGACCAAATGATGATTGTGGCTTCAAAATAAGATGTTGACCAAAATTTTTGACTTTTGACTGCCAAATGACCATTTTGCCCCTACAGTTGACTGTGGAGCAATTAGGGTTTTTGACTGTGCAACTTGACCTTGTGAGCCTTGAAACTTGACATGTAGGTGCTTGACAATGTATATGAGCATATGGTACTTGATTGAGATTTTGAAAACCTCAACTTCCTTACAGAAACCAAAACCCTAATTTGACTGGCTTAGGAGGATGGTTGACTGTGTAGCCCTTGAGTAGACTTTGAACCATTGCTTGGTAAAACTTTGAAGATTATGGGAGGGCAAATTTTGGGGTACAACACTTGGTAATAACAGCTGTAAGAGTAGAAGGGTTGTTGCCAGTTAGGATGATATCATCCACATATACCAGAATATATGTGGTATGTCCTTTAGAAGATAAAATAAACAAGGAAGGATCACACTTGCTGGGTACAAAATGAAGGTGAATGAGAGCAGTTTGCAACTTTTCAAACCACTGCCTTGGTGCTTGCTTGAGGCCATAGAGAGCCTTGTGAAGCTTGCACACTAAAGAAGGATTGGAGTCAAGAAAACTAGGAGGCTGCTGCATATATACTTCTTCATCAAGCTCTCCATTGAGAAAGGCATTGTTGACATCCAGTTGTTGAATGGACCAGCTGTGAGTTATGGCAAGTGTTAAAATGATTCTGATGGTAATGTGCTTGACCACAGGGGAAAAGGTTTCAGTGAAATCCAGCCCATGCCTTTGGTGAAAACCCTTAGCAACAAGTCTAGCTTTGTACCTGTTAACACTGCCATCAGGATTCTCCTTGACTCTGAATACCCACTTGCAGCCAATGGCCTGTCTATTGGGAGGAAGAGGAACAAGAGACCAAGTGTGATTTTGACAGAGGGCATCAAATTCTGCCTGCATAGCATGTTTCCACTAAGGATCAGCAAGAGCAACCTTCACAGTTTTAGGTTCAGTACATGTCAGCAGCAACCTAGGCTGCAACCTGGGTTGAATAAAGCCATATTTGGCCCTTGTCTGCATGGTATGATCATTGACATGCTTGTGAGATATGGGAACAACATTAGGTGGAATAGAAGCTGATAATGAGGTAGAGGAAGAAGAGTCAGATGCTTTAGATTGTGAGGAAGGAGAAGATGTATTAGAATGAGGTGAGGCAGGGGATGCAGTAAAGGTCTCTGACATAGTTTGAGGAGGTACCAAAACAGTGGGAGAAACAGAGCTTGTTGAACCAGAAATGTCTGGACTTGGCAAGGGAGTGATGCAGGGCACAGGGGAATAAGGGATGATAGAACCAAGGGAGGTAGCAGGTTGAGACTGAAGAGCAGTAGTGGTGGAAGATGTGGAGTAAAAAAGATCATGAAAAGGAAACCTGGACTCATTGAAAAGCACATCTTTAGAAATATAAAGTCTGCATTGGGCAGAGAGAGACACCTGTACCCTTTATGAGAGGTGGAATAGCCTAGAAAAAGACACTCTTGGGATCTGAAGTCCAACTTATGAGCATGATATGGCCTGAGTAAGGGAAAACAAGCACATCCAAACACTTTTAAGAACTTGTAGTCAAGTTGAGAATTAAATAACAGAGTATAAGGCACTTTGAACTTAAGGGAGGAAGAAGGAAGCCCGTTAATGAGGAAAACAACAGTGGAGAAAGCATAATCCCAGTACTGGAGTGGCATTGAAGCTTTACTTAAGAGTGTAAGACCAAGTTCCACAATATGCCTATGTTTTCTCTCAACCACACCATTTTGGTGATGTGTGTGAGGGCATATCACTCTATGCAGAATACCAAGCTCATTCAGAAATTTGGTAAAGGGCCTAAACTCCCCTCCCCAATCAGATTGAACAGATTTGATAGGATGGCCAAACTGAAGTTCTGCCATGCTCTTGAATTGTTTAAATATGGTAAGGGCTTCAGATTTGGACTTGAGGAGGTAAAGCCAGGTGAATTTAGAGTAAGCATCGACAAAAGAAATGTAATATGTGAAGCCTAAAGTAAATGGTTGAGGGGATGGTCCCCACAGGTCACAGTACACAAGTTCCAAAGGAGTGTGATAGACAGTATGAGAAGTGGGAGCATGTAATCTGTAAGCTTTTCCAATACAACAAGCTGAGCAAAAAATATTTTGTTCTTTATTGCTAAAGGAGATATTGCAGCTTTGTAAAACTAGTTTTAGTGTGTGCTCATTAGGGTGACCTAGTCTCAAATGCCAAACATTAGACAAATTTGAGGAAATGCTAACTGCATTAGCAGCAGGTACAGAATTAGAAACAGAAGGTAAAGAAACAGGGGAAGCCTGAGCAGATGCTGAAACAGACAGAGAGGGGAAAGCATAAAGGCCATAAGACCCAACTTGGCCAACCAGCAAGACAGCATCAGAAACCTGACATTTGACAAGACATTTATCAACTGTGAATAGAAAATATACATTATTATCAAGGCAAAACTGGCTGACACTAATGAGATTCTTGGTAATGGAAGGAACATGAAGCAAATTTTTAAGTGTGAACTGTGTGTGAGGGTGAGAGGATGAGGTAAAAATACTAGATCCTGCAGTGTGGATAGGGAGACCTTGGCCATTCCCTATGTAAATCTGTTCATGGCCTTCAAAAGGAGTGAGTTGCTGAAGGTTTCCAGCATCACTGGTGACATGAAAGGATGCACCTGAGTCAGGATATCAAGTGCCAACAGATGAGGAGGGAGCAGTGTTAGCCACAAAGGTACTTGGTGGAGCATATGCAGACTGAGGTTTAAAGTGAGCAGCAGGAGGTCTATTCCAAGTATAAGGATTGAATTGACCAAAGGTTAGAGGAGCAGGTAACCAAGGAGCTTGCTGAGGAGAAGATTGTTGAAAGGGAGTGGTATTGTAGGAATAACCACTGAGAGAAGCAGAAGGTTGAAAATGCTGATTAAACCTATGTCAGCAGGCTAGGGCAAAATGGCCAAAACGAGAACAAACTTGGCATTAAATGCCTGAATTTCTGCCACCTCTCCCTCTGCCACCACGACCCCTGTGAGATCTGCCTCCTCTGAAGGTGGAGTAGTCAGGCTCTATGGACTGAGAAGGAGCAGGTACTGGTTCAGTACTTCCAGAAGGAGCAGACTCAGGGGACTGAGAAGAAGGTGCAATGTGCGTGAGATTGAGGGAAAGAATATCTGAAGCAGGTGATTTCCTGAACTTATTCAGACGAAGTTCATGCGCAATAAGAAGGATCTCAACTTCATCAATGTCCATAACGCCGAATTTGCTTTCCACAACTGAAACAACAGAGGCATAATCTGAAGGTAAGCCTTCAAGGATGACATCAATGTGGTGAGAAAGAGGCACAGGATCTTCAATAGAGGCAAGCGAATCCATAATAGTACGAATTTTTTGAAGGTAATCCTGAACAGATTGATTGTCAAGAGTTAGGGCACGAAGTTCAACACGGAGTTGGCGAGCTTTCGCACGAGTTTGCTTCTGAAAATAGGTGAACAGACGATCCCAAAGCTGATGTGTGTGCGTGCATCCAAGAACACGAGACAAAATCTCGCTCGAGAGAGTAGACTGAAGCCATGAGAGTAGCATCTGATCTTTCTGCAACCAAGCAGCATACACAGGATTGATCGTACCTGAGCGTCGCACATCGTTATCAAAAAACTGAGGCGGAACTCGCGACGGAAGCACCAAATCGATGAGGTTGTGAGCATTGATGTATGGCTCAACCTGCTGACGCCATAGATGAAAATTCTTTGAGTCAAGCTTGGTCGCGATCTTCAGCGCGAACTGTAAGCGGCACGACTCATCCAAGACAGCGGCGGACGACGGCGAAGAAACGTGCGCAGCGGTGGAAGAAGATGAAGCTGCCATGGATCAAGAGGCTAGTCTGATACCATATTAGAAAGCAAGAAGAGAGAGAGAATTTTCATTGTAACTGAATTTCTATTATTCTGTTATGAGTTTGTTACAAGTGAGATTTGTTTTTATAGAAAAACAGAAGGGTAACCTGCAATAGCAGGATAAGGAGAAAGATGACCTGCAATAGCAGGTCAGTACATAGAATACATTAATACATTTACGTACGATCAATGTTAATATTGGTATGTTTGGGGCGATGAAAGAAAAAAATAACTGATTACAAACTGTGCTATGTTACTTATTCAAAATAAAAAGGCAATAGAAAGTACATGAAGATGAACAAGTATTTGTTATTTAAAAATACAAATAATTTGAAATAAATTATTATATTTTAACTGGACTTGAGAACGAATAAAAATCGATAATATTACAAAAACCAGGTTTAAAATATTTTTTATTGTAGAAATAAAGGGAGGGCCAATTTGGGGTATGACAGCTGCCCCTATCTAATGATCTTTCGATTGAATAGTGCGAGAATATGTAGGTCTCGCACGTTTAATCAGAAGTTTATTAAATATTGGAAAACTCCAAGATTTGTCCGAGCTAGCATAAGAATACGTTGTACAATGTTTCCATGAATATGAAGAATAGGTATAGATGATGATGTATCATCCTACCAGTGTTTGAACCAAAGTTTTGATAGAATTTAGACACGACGACATGGATAACTCGTCAGTATCTAAGGGATTGCATAATTTGCTTATTTACCGTCACCTAGGAGGTAAATGATACAAGTTTGAACAACTAACTTACTAATGCTTGGAGACTAATATAACAGATTTTGATTTGATTTTGTTTATTCATCGCAACCTAGGGGATGTATAAAACAAAGTTGGATGATACAATGTTGCATGGAGACTGATGCAAAGAGTTATATCACTAGAAAAACTGATAACAAACATTGCTGCATTGAGACTGATGTGATGAGTTATGTCGATGAAGAAACTCTGATGGTAACATTGCTGCCTGGAGACTGGCGCAATGAATTATACCATGAAAAAAGCTTGATAAAAATATTGTGGCATGGAGATTGATGTAGTAGACAAAATCTAGTAAAAGCATTGTTGCATGGAGACCAACGCAATGGAAGGAATTTGATAATGACATCGCTGCATGGAGACTGATGCAGTGGATTATATTGTAGATAGGGAAACACGTTGCTGTGTGGAGACTGACACAATGGGTTAAACTGCAGATTCTGTACATTGCTGCATAGAGCCTGACACAATGAACTATTTCGTAGAGGAAGGAATACACTGATGCATGGAGACTGATACAATAAATTAAATATATTTTTTTTTGTAAAATCAAGCTTCTCAAATGAACTTTTGTTTTGATTAAGACAAACCATGATTGATAAAGAAGGCAAAGATTTATGATCAAAGCTCAAAGCATCTATGGACAAAGTCTTCAGTTTACGCTCTTAGCAACTTTCAAGGTATAATGTTAATATTTACTTTAAACTTAAGATATAGATGCTCAATGATGAAAAAAAATGTTTTATAAATCATTACTCAAGTTTTTCAAAGTTAAAATTCATTTTTCACTTGAGTGCAATCGATTTGCATATTAGTGCAATCGATTGCATGCTTCAAATTTTTAGATAGTTTGCTTCTGTTTCTTAGTGCAATCGATTTACATTACTTGTGCAATGATTGCATGCTTAAAATTTTTAAAACGTTTGCTTTTGTTTCTCAGTGCAATCGATTTACATTGCTTGTGCAATCGATTACACTCAGTCAAATTTTGCTACTGACTTCACATGCAATCGATTTACACTCTTGTGCAATCAATTGCGCACTTAAAACTTTTGAAAATATAGCTGTTGAAACCCCGTACAATTGATTTACACAAAGGGTGCAATCGATTGCATGTTGCACGATTTTGAAAAATAGCAGCTTTGCACATGCCTGTTCATAATACCTTTTCATTGAAACCTTTCACTCAATCTTGGCAATTGTTCATGATTCATTTTCAGAACTTTATGATGTTTCAAAAAGGTGCTATGAACATATAAATATTCATTTTCAACATCATTTTCAACACCTCTTCCAAATATATTTTCTGGATTTTCAAAATACAAACTCAAGCTTTTCTTCACTTTCATACATAAGTTTTCTGCATACTTTCATACATTGTTAAACAGAAAACTTTGAGCAATTATATCTCGAGTCATTGTACAATATTATCATTGGAAGAGAAGATAATTCATTGTTAAATCACTCTAAGTGATCAATACTACTCAACTCACTCAAAATCAAATATTGATAGTTACTTACTTATTTTTCCAGGACTGTTGGAAATAAGTTTAAGTGGTTTTTAAATCTTGTCTTTCCAGGATTGTTGGATACAAGTGTAGTCACTTTGAGAGGATTGTTCTCATTGTTGACATAGTGAAAATCCAAGAGGATTGTTCTTGGTCCAAGAGGATTGTTCTTGGTCCAAGAGGATTGTTCTTGGCTTTTTGGTAGTTCTTGTTTAAGTTTGCCACAATAAGGAAATCTCTTTCATGTTGAAAGGGGACTGGAGTACTCTCGGACTGTGAGGGGAACCAGGATATATCGCTTGTGTCTCTTTATTTTTCTGCACTTTACTCTTTCCTAAACTCACCATTAACCAGAAAAATAATATCCATCATCACTAAAACCAGAATTTTTTTAAAGTACCTAATTCACCCCCCCCCCCTCTTAGGCGCACTTCATACTTACAATTGGTATCAGAGCAGGTTATAGGTAACTTGTTCCTAAAAGATCCAGAATGGCTTCCGCAAATCAAAATCATGTTTTCAGAGATGGTGGTAGTAACAACAAGCCTCCTCTATTTTGTGGTGAATATTTTGACTTCTGGAAAATACGCATGAAGGCACATCTAGAAGCACAAGGAGAAGAAATATGGGATGTCGTCGAGAATGGTCCATTTATCCCTATAACGGTAATCAATGGTGTTGGCTCATCAAAGCCTAAAACTGCATGGGACAATGATGATAAGAAGAAAGTTCTCTATGATAAAAAAGCAATAAACCTTCTTCAAGGTGCACTTATCATGGATGAATTCTTCTGTGTCTCGGCATGCAAGACAACAAAAGAAATATGGGATACCTTGGTACAAACTCATGAAGGAACGATTGAAGTAAAGAGATCAAGACTAAATACCCTGAGTCAAGAATACGAATTATTTCGAATGCAGCCCGGAGAAACCATTCTTGACCTACAAAAGAGATTTGTGCACTTGACAAACCATCTAAGTGCTCTTGGTAAGACTTTGACGAATGATGAACTAAATCTGAAAGTACTTAGGTCCTTAAGTAGGGAATGACAACCAAAGGTAACATCAATTTCATAAAAGAAAAGTCTCTCCTCCATGACGCCCGCAACATTGTTTGGAAAACTTCAAGAATATGAAACGGAACTTGGAAGACTTGAAAAACATAAAAATCAAGAGAAGAAATCCAAGAATATTGCTTTGAAGATAGATTCCAAGGAAGTTGAAAAGGAAGACAATCCGGGAGAAGATGAAAATTTCATGCTTCTCGTTAAAAGGCTTGGTATTTTCTTTGGTAGAAATGAAAAACCCTTTTTCTCATTCAAAAGGAAAGAAACAATTTAAGAAAAAGGAAGCTTCCATATCAACACAAGAAATCACATGTTATGAATATGGTAAGCAAGGTCATATCAAGCCGGTTTGTCCTAAACTCTCCAATAAAGGTGGCTTCAAAAGCAAAAAGGGATTCAAGAACAAAAAGGCCTATGTTGCATGGGAGGATAATGAAATAAGTTCCTCATCCGATTCCGATAGTGATGAAAGTGCAAATCTAGCATTGATGGCCTCACACCATTCTGATGATGAAGACAATGAGGTATGCTTGAAGACCACACGCAATCTTTGGTATCTTGATAGTGGTTGTTTAAAGCATATGATGGGAGACATAAACCAATATTCAAATCTAGTGCTAAAGGCCAAGGGTTTTGTCACTTATGGAGACAATAATAAGGGAAGAATCTTTGGCAAAGGCAAAGTTGGTGCTCCACCTTTCACATCCATTGAAGATGTTCTTTATGTTGAAGGACTAAAGCACAATCTTCTTAGTATTAGCCAACTTTGTGACAAAGGCTTCAAAATCAAGTTCACCAAGGATGAATGCTTGATAGAAGACGAAGTCACACATGAGGTTATACTTAAAAGTAAAAGAATCAATAATGTATTCATGATTTCCCTTGATGATCCATCTTTGAAGGTTAAATGTCTCATGGCAAACAACAATGATTCATGGCTGTGACACAAAAGAATTGCTCATATTCACATGGAACACTTGAATAAACTAATCAAGCATAATCTTGTCATTGGGTTGCCTAAGATAAATTTCGTCAAAGATAGACTCTGTGATGCTTGTCAAAAGGGGAAACAAACAAAATCAACTTTCAAATCTAAGAATGTGGTGTCCACTACAAGTCCACTACAATTGTTACGTATGGACTTATTTGGTCCATCAAGAACAAGAAGTTTCTGAGGTAATGTATATGCTTTGGTTATTGTTGATGATTTCTCTAGATATACTTGGACATTCTTTTTAGTGCAGAAAAGTGATGCATTCAAGGCGTTCAAGAAATATGCTAAACAAATTCAGAATGAGAAGTCTCTAACAATTTCCTCCATAAGAAGTGATCATGGCGGAGAATTTCAAAATGCTCTATTTGAAGAATTTTGTGGAGAATATGGAATATCTCACAACTTCTCGGCACCAAGGACTCCTCAATAAAATGGAGTGGTAGAAAGAAAGAATAGGTCTCTTGTGGAACTTGCTAGAATGATGCTTAGCGATTCAAATCTTCCAAAATATTTTTGGGCGGATGCGGTGAGCACGGCATGTTTTGTTAGCAATAGAGTTAACATAAGACCGATCTTGAAGAAAACTCCATATGAACTCTTCAAACGGAGGAAACCAAACATTGCTTTCTTTCACATCTTCGGATGCAAATGCTTTGTCTTAAACAACGACAAAGATAACCTTGGTAAGTTTGATGAGAAATCTGATGAAGGTATTTTTCTTGGTTACTCTCTTTCTAGTAAGGCATATAGAATCTACAACAAAAGAACTTTAACAATTGAAGAATCAATGCATGTATCTTTTGATGAAACTAACCCCTCAAAGGAGGATAATATTGTTTGTGATAATGATGATGATGAAATATTAGAAGGTCCTTAAGAAAATTCTTCAAAAGATCAACCAATTCAACACGAAGAATCACCCCAACAAGAATCAAATCTCAATGATCTACCAAAAGAATGGAGAACTCATAGAGATCATCCTATCAATAAATTAATTGGTGATATAAGCCAAGGTGTGTCAACAAGATTAAATCTCAAAGATGCTTGCTTACCTAAACATGGCGTTTGTCTCTCAAATTGAACCTTCCAAAGTTGATGAAGCCCTAGGCGATGACCAATGGATTATCGCGATGCAAGAAGAATTAAATCAATTTGAGAGGAATCAAGTTTGGGAACTTGTCCCTAGGCCAAGCAACAAACACATTATTGGAACAAGATGGGTGTTTAAAAACAAACTTGACGAGAATGGAATAATTGTTCGTAACAAAGCAAGGTTGGTAGCACGAGGCTACAATCAAGAAGAAGGAATAGATTTTGAAGAAACTTTCACTCCAGTTGCAAGGTTAGAAGCTATTCGTCTCTTACTTGCGTATGCTTGCTCATTAAATTTTCAGCTTTTCCAAATGGATGTCAAAAGCGCATTCTTGAATGGATATATCACTAAAGAAGCCTACGTTAAGCAACCCCCGGGGTTCGAAGATTTCAAGAATCCATCTCATGTATTTAAATTGAGAAAAGCTCTATATGGAGTGAAACAAGCACCAAGGGCGTGGTATGATCGTTTAAGCAACTTCTTATGCGAAAAAGGTTTTGAAAAGGGCAAAGTTGACAAGACTCTGTTTATAAAAAAAAATCAAAGATGACACTTTACTAGCTCAAGTCTATGTTGATGATATCATTTTCGGTTCTTCAAATCAAGAAATGTGTGAAGAATTTTTAGCAATTATGCAAGGAGAATTTGAAATGTCCATGATGGGTAAAATGAACTATTTTCTTGGACTTCAAATCAAACAATTAAAAGATGGCATCTTTATCAACCAATCCAAATATTGCAAGGAACACTTGAAAATATTTGACATGGATAACTGTAAGGCAATGTCTACACCAATGGGTTCCGGTTCATATGTTGATCAAGATGAATTAGGTGTTTCCATCGACATTACAAAGTATCGAGGTATCATTGGCTCCTTATTGTATTTGACGGCAAGTCGTCCTGACATAATGTTTAGTGTTTGTCTCTGTGCTCACTTTCAAGCTAACCCAAAGGGATCTCATCTCACGACGGTAAAGAGGATCATGAAGTATCTTAAAGGAACAATAAATGTCGGATTATGGTATCCTAAAGGTAGTGTTTGCAACTTAGTTGGTTATTCTGACGCAGATTATGCAGGTTGTAAAACTGATAGAAAAAGCACAAGTGGTACTTGTCATATCCTTGGAAATGCATTAGTATCATGGGCCTGCAAGAAACAAGCATGTGTTGCTCTTAGCACGGCCGAAGCTGAATATATTGCAGCGGGTAGTAGTTGCGCTCAAATTTTGTGGCTCAAACAACAACTTCGTGACTACGGACTCGATCTAGGATGCATTCCTCTACGGTGCGACAATACAAGTGCAATAAACTTTACGAAGAATCCCGTCATGCATTCAAGAACTAAACACATAGACATACGACATCATTTCCTCCGTGATCATGTACTTAAAGGAGATGTCGAGGTAACCTTTGTAGATACTCATAATCAACTTGCCAATATCTTCATTAAACCTTTGGCAAGAGAACTGTTATACAAGATTCGACGAGAGCTTGGCATACTTGACGAACACGACATATAAGGTGCCTTCTATCCTTGTTATGATTTTATATATATGTTTTTAACCATGCTATATGTGAATATATATGTGAGTTGTGTTTAAATTTAAGAAAAAATTTGTTTTTGGGCATTTTTGGTTGATGCAAATCGATTGCACAAATAGTGTAAATCGATTGCTCACTAAGTATTTTTTCATTCTGACCTTTCTGTTTCAAGTGCAAATTGGTTGCACCATAAATGCAAATCGATTGCACTCTGTGCATTTCAGTTTTATTTTGGTTCTGTTTTATGTGCAAATCGATTACACTTGTATGCAAATCGATTGCACGTACTGTAACATGCTTTTATGACACAAAAATTTGCTGGTCAGAATTCCTATCTCTCATATTAACAAGCCAAATAAACTTTAATACAACCCACTCATTCCTATCTACTTAAATCATATCCAAATCTCAGCTCTCAAACACCTTTCTCTCTCAAGAAACCTAAAATCCTCAAAACCCTAAATATCTTACCCATGGCTTCAAGATAAAAAAGAAAGGTGCCAGCTTCAGAAAAAGGGAAGAAAAAGGTTGATTCATCCTCTAATCCATTGCTTTCATCTCTCTTCGAAGAACAAAAAGCCAGATTCACAAAGGACTTTCAAAGGAAAATAGTGTCCAATCCTAAATATGAGTGTTTTTCAGCAATTTAACTCCACAAAAAGGCAAAATGGTGACATATGTGTTGGGTACTCGTATCTCTCTAACTCCTGAGGTTGTTGGTGAGATTCTTCATATTCCTTACACTGGAAGTTCTCTGTATGACCCTGAAAACGAGGCATGGGATGACTACCGGAAAAAGGATTTCTATTACAGCATTGGGAGATTAAGTGAAGCTGAATTCCGCGCCAAACAGATTCGTGGTCTAGGCGGAGTAATTCCATCCAGAGACTCCTAGAGTGCAGGTAACTTCTATATAGACGATCGACTATTTCATTACTTTATGGTCTATATTATGTTTCCAAGAGCTGGAAACCACTGCATTGTGACCGACCTGGAAATGCAGCTGATTTATGCAAGAAAGAAAGGAATGAATGTTAATTGGGAAAGACTTATAATGGTGCATATGCTAAGAGTCGATGCAAAATCGAAATTTCTTCCATATGCTTATTTTGTTACTTTAATTATGGAGGAATTTGGAGTGGATTTTGCTGGGTTTTAAAAAGTGAATATGGATCCAAATCTGAATAATATTTCCATCAAGAATGTTGACTCCGGAATGGGCGTGCATTACAATCCGGAAACAAAAACTATCACTTACATTGGTGAAGATGTGGTTGGTGATGAAGGGAACGATCAAGAAGTCGAATGCGATGAAGTTGTACCTCCTCCACCTACTGCTCCCTCTGGACCAAGCAATCAAGAGCTTATGGATATCATGTCTCAACAATTTGCTTCCGTAAACACCAACATTAACAACCAATGGAATACGATCAATGATTCTACAACAATCCGGATTAATGACTTCCGCACAGATGTGAATCAACAATTTTCATACCTTTACTCTCATCTTCACATTTCACCATATGATTCAAATAATCCAGCTGCACCTCCTCAACACTACACATAACCCCCTCTTCAACAACAATTTCTGAATCAAGGCTCTTGGTCCTATAACCACCAGGACATGCAACAACCATAAAGTTCTGGCCAACTCTATTCTTCTGTTATGTCCCTGTCTTGTTATTCTATGTTTTCTTTGTTAAATTTATGTGTAATCGTTAGATAATTTGTGTTGCATGTTTAATTAAAGTTTTCTCGATATATTGCTTTATTACTGTTTGTTTTCTGCATCTTTCCCTTCTTTTTGATAATGTCAAAGGGTGAGAAAGATGTGGTACTTTATGCTTGTATATTTCCTTGGTCTTAATTTTTAAGGTACTCTCCAACCAAGATGAACAAATACAAAGGATTCCAACCTTCTCATACATAGGGGGAGTTTTGCATCTTAGGGGGAGAGTCTCTTTCCGGAAACTACAACGCATAAAGCAAGATTGTTTGTCATCATCAAAAAGGGGAAAAATGTAAAATCAATCTTCTCAAATGAACTTTTGTTTTGATGAAGACAAACCATGATTGACAAAGAAGGCAAAGATTTATGATCAAAGCTCAAAGCATCTATGGACAAAGTCTTCAGTTCATGCTCTTAGCAACTTTCAAGGTATAATGTTAATATTTGCTTTGAACTTAAGATATAGATGCTTAATGATGAAAATAAATGTTTTATAAATCATTACTCAAGTTTTTCAAATTTAAAATTCATTTTTCACTTGAGTGCAATCGATTTGCATATTAGTGCAATCGATTGCATGCCTCAAATTTTCAGATTATTTGCTTCTGTTTCTCAGTGCAATCGATTTACATTACTCGTGCAATCGATTGCATGCTTAAAATTTTCAAAACGTTTGCTTATGTTTCTCAGTGCAATCGATTTACATTGCTTGTGCAATCGATTGCACTCAGTCAAATTTTGCTACTGACTTCACATGCAATCGATTTACACTCTTGTGCAATCGATTGCACACTTAAAACTTTTGAAGATATAACTGTTGAAACCCCGTGCAATCGATTTACACAAAGGATGCAATCGATTGCATGCTGCACGATTTTGAAAAACAACAGCTTTGCACATGCTTGTTCATAATACCTTTTCATTTAAACCTTTCACTCAATCTTGGCAATTGTTCATGATTCATTTTCAAAACTTTATGATGTTTCAAAAATGTGCTATGAACATATGAATATTCATTTTCAAAATCATTTTCAACACCTCTTCCAAATATATTTTCTGAATTTTCAAAATACAAACTCAAGCTTTTCTTCACTTTCATACATAAGTTTTCTGCATACTTTCATACATTATTAAATATAAAACTTTGAGCAATTATATCTTGAGTCATTGTACAATATTATCATTGGAAGAGAAGATCATTCATTGTTAAATCACTCTAAGTGATCAATACTACTCAACTCACTCAAAATCAAATATTGATAGTTACTTACTTATTTTTCCAGGACTGTTAGAAATAAGTTTAAGTGGTTTTTAAATCTTGTCTTTCCAGGATTGTTGGATACAAGTGTAGTCACTTTGAGAAGATTGTTCTCATTATTGACATAGTGAAAATCCAAGAGGATTGTTCTTGGTACAAGAGGATTGTTCTTGGCTTTTTGGTAGTTCTTGTTTAAGTTTGCCACAATAAGGAAATCTCTTTCATGTTGAAAGGGGACTGGAGTACTCTCAGACTGTGAGGGAACCAGGATATATCGCTCATGTCTCTTTATTTTTCTTCATTTTACTTTTTCCTAAACTCACCATTAACTAGAAAAATAATATCCATCATCACTAAAACCAACATTTTTTTAAAGTACCTAATTCACCCTCCCCCCTCTTAGGTGCACTTCGTACTTACAAATTTCACACATCGTTGCATAGAGACTGACACAATGAGTGGAATTGCTGATTTTACAACATTACCGCCTGGAGTCTGACACAATGAGCCAGATCGCGAAGAAAGAACATATTGTTGCATGGAGACTGACATAATAAGTTAAATATAGAAAAATTTCATACATTGTCGCATATAGACTGACACAATGAGTGGAATCACTGATTTTGCGATATTGTTGCATGGAGTCTGACACAATAAGTTAGATCGCGAAGAAAGCACATATTGTTGCATGGAGACTGACAGAATAAGTTAAATATAGAAAAAATTCATACATTGTCGCATAGAGACTGACACAATGAGTGGAATCACTTATTTCGCAACATTGATGCCTGGAGTCTGACACAATGAGATAGATCACAAGAAAGAACATATTGCTGCATGGAGACTGACACAATAAGATATAGAAAATTTCACACATTGTCACATAGAGACTGACACAATGGGTGGAATTGCTGATTTTGTAACATTGTTGCCTGGAGTCTGACACAATGAGCTAGATCGCGAAGAAAGAACATATTGTTGCATGGAGTCTGACACAATAAGTTAAATATAGAAAAGTTTCATAGATTGTCGCATAGAGACTGACACAATAAGTGGAATTACTGATTTCGCGACATTGCTGCCTGGAGTCTGACACAATGAGATAGATCGCAAAGAAAGAACATATTGTTGCATGGAGACTGACACAATAAGTTAAATTGTAAACTTTCACACATTATCGCATAGAGACTGACACAATGGGTGAAATTGCTGATTTCACAATATTGTTGTATGAGGTCTGACACAATGAGCTAGATCGAAAAGAAAGAACATATTGTTGCATAGAGACTGACACAATAAGTTAAATATAGAAAATTTCCTACATTGTTGCATAAAGACTGACGCAATGGGTGGAATTGCTAATTTCGCAACATTGCTGCTGAATTCTGACACAATGAGCTAGATCGCAAAGGGATAACATATCGCTGCATGGAGACTGATACAATATATAGAATAATTCACACATTGTCACATGGAGACTGACACTATATGTTTGAGTATAAAGGAAGTTGTTTTGAGTGATCCATATCTTAGTTAACTAAAACTGAGATGAGAACGGATTTTGCTGGTTATTTGTTTCTAACCGAGGTAGGAATTTATTGGAGGGCCCTAAGATACCGATTTTGTTTGTAGTGGGTTTCGAGAAATGCTATATGAGATGTATGATGTGTAATGATTGATTGATGTATGTGATGTGATGATTGATTGATGTATGTTATGAATGACTTGGATAATGTGTGAATGGATGTTGGATTTTGAAATGCAAATGTATAATTGGGCCTTTTGAGGTATGCTCGACTCATGCTGTCGGATTTCGTCATATGGATGAGATGATAAGTATAGCCTGGTTTTGGATCGAAGAGCCCTAATGTATGATTTATGCAGCCTTATGCTTTATAATTATAACTTGAATGCTTTTTTGAATAGTGCCCCCCATGATGGGTCATGGATGATTAGAGCGTAGAGGTTTGGTTATGCAACAATGTTGCCTGTCACATGATGGTATAGTATTGTGCTTGCATGATTCCCTGATACTCGATTTGAATTTGAAGATTGCTGATGTAGAAGAAAGACCCACTGGAGGTTGTGAAAGTGTGCATAGAGCTTGCCCCTGTGTGGACTGTTTCTTTTTTAATTTGTGGGTAGGGTCTTGGAGGAGATTCTCTTTAATATGAGCTTGGAAACAGTTTGATCATAATATGGATGACCCCACTATTTTGTATTATACCCCTGATTAACATATTCTTGAAAATGCTTGGCTTTGATATAACCATTTTGAATCAACTCCTTTTGATTCAAATTTTGAAAAGATGTGCCCCCTCAATCTCCAGGATATGGAGGAAATACTCTTAGAAAGAGATTTAGAGTTCACCATAAACTCAACATAGGTTGCCCCAAATATTCGAAGCTTGAAAATATTTATACTCGAAGTTACTTGAAGAATTCAGACCCTACGCGCAGTAGGATGAACCTGGTATGTACTGCCCCAATATTTGAATCTTAGAAGTTTGTCCCTGCTTCCAGGCCTTGGGAGGTTTATTAAAATGAGGAAACCGAGTCATATCTTGTCGTTGCGTGAATGCTTCTTCGAAAGGTATGCCCCTTGTTGGATGGTGCTTTAAAATTTGATCCAAGTTGATTGAACCTCAGAATGATTACCCCTTGTCAATAGTATGCGATATACCCTACGATTATTAGTATTTGCCCTCATATATAGGGATCCCCTTAGATGCTTTGCCCCTAGTTAGAAGCTTCCTGGAAAGGATGATTTCTGATCAAACCAAATTTGATATCTCCTTGATGCTAAGTATTGATTCATAGACAAAATTGTACATTTTGAAAAAGTAATTCCGTTTGATGCACATGCAAGTTCTTGAAATCAAAATTGATTATTTGAAAAAATGGAAGGTTAGAAGATGAATATTCAAAGAAGCAAAGTAGTTAAAAATAATTTTAACAAACATAGGAGCCAGTTTAACACAAATCTTATTGAGTATGCTTTCATAGTGAACCTAGCCTCAATTAGGATGTTTAAAGATTGTAACATGGCCATGGTTCATGGTTTAAGAAACAAAAGATATAAGGCTCAAAATTTATTTATCCCGCCCCAATCTCCATGATGTTCTTCAATCCTAAGTCTAATTAATCCAACAGATGCATTTAATCCTCAAGAGAAAGTTCGTAGTCACACAGATGATGAGAAGCGTAGATAAAGACCCAAGCGCCAATGAAAAGCATTGACAAGATCTAAGTGCTAATAAGATTCAAACACTGATGAAAAAGCTTTGATAAGATCCAAACATTGATAAGATCCAAGTGTTGATAAGATCCAAGCGTTGATGAGAAGCCTTAATGATTATTGAGGTGGCAGTCACAAGATTGTTTTCCAATTTATTATTTTCAATCCCTTATTTTTGCATGGATCGATTTTGTTTTAGTTTTTTGAATTTTTTTCAATCCATTGGGATGCCCTAACTTTTACCTCAATCAATTTTTTATTTATGTTGACTTAGCGAGCTTTCACTTTTTTTTTGAATTTTTTTTTGTTTTGATTTTGAAAATTTGTGATTGCCTATGCTTATATTGTAAGCTTCATATTTATTGTTCTCTTGATCTTGAATGACGCACTGAGGAAGAAGGTGTTGTGAAATTTGTCTTTGTTGATTCCTCAATCTTGGATGATGTGCACGAGGAAGATGATGTGCTTGAACCTTTGCTTAGATAATTTCCTCAATGATGTATCGAGGAAGGAGATATGCTTAAACCTTTGCTTGGATGGACTTGATTCTCTTGAGAATAGAATGCACCATTGAATTAATTGAAGTCTACCCTGCCCCTGGTTAAGATTAAGGTTTTTTTAGAGAATAGAAAGAACTCTGACTTCTGGCTCAAGGAGGTTAACTACGGATTAACTCCTTATATCTCCATTGTTTAAGAAGTGAAACAATGCCTTACATCGTTAGCTAAGCCTTACTATTAAAAAGCATACGTCAGCAAAATTCAATTATTTTGTATTTTCATCATTCTCCATCGAAGTTTGTTGAAGTGAAAAATGGAAAAAGAAGAGAAGAATAGAAATTCGTTGATTACTTGTGGAATGAATCGATTTCAAAAACATGCATGCTTATTTTATTCGAATTACTTGACCAAAGAGTACAAAGTTTATGACAAATAACACTTAGCAAGAAAGAAATTACAATTTGAAATGATTAAAGCCTAATGATCTATAGATAAGCCTTCTCGTTGATCCACTGGATTTAGGAGATGCTTCGTGGTTTTTGGACTTGTCAGATCATGGGGATGACCATTGACTTTTCTTTGACATACTTATTTCATTGATAGGACAATTGCTCTTGATGTAGCGGAATAATCAATGTTAGGGGCATTTGAGGCGCTGTGTAAGCTTGTAGTTTGTCATGGTGAAGGGCGGCCTTCTCTCTCCAATAATACTTGTAGGACCAATCTCCATTGAGTCTCTAGTATATAATCTCCTTCTCCCACAGTTCAAATTTTCTTAAGTTCGTTTGCGAGTACCGAGAAATCAGCTAGCAAACGTATGAATGTATGTAAATACATGGGTATGAAAAAATATTTTTGGCTTTAAGGGTATGCTAAAAATTTCATGGAGATGCAATGCAACGTGGACGTAATATGAAGGTAAACATGAGGGTACCCTATACAAGTTTAATGATGGAAATGATAATATCCTACACTATCTCAAAGATCGAGATAAGAAGGGACTCTTTAAGGATAAAGGTGATAATAGACATAGATTTAATGATGTCCTAAATTATCTCAGAGATTGAGACATGCAGGAATTTTTTTAGGATTATGGCCTAATGAAAGACAACGAGGAGTCCCTACAGGATATGAATGATGATAAAGACGGAAGCCCTACGGGCTAGAGATAGTAGTGAATAAAGGGATAACTCTTGCGGGTTTGCAGATTGTAGTGGGATTTGTGAAAGGTATCCTTATAAGGTAGGTTCTTAGTATTGGCCTATGGATATTCTACCCTCATCATAAGGTGGCTTCCTTAAGGGTATCATGAATGACACTAGAGGGAAAGGCACAAAGGCCTCCCTTAAGTGGAGTCTCTTTACAGACCGAAACTTTCGTCTCTAGGTCATGAAAGGTCTCATCACGAGATTTTGATTTAAAGGTCGTACAAAGAGTCATAGATATCATTCTAAAGTCCTACTTCCCAAGAGGATGTCTCTCGAGAGGTATTCCTTTTGCAGAATTCCACCGACTCTAGGCAAAGTCGTCACATAAACTCATAGGGTTGATGTAACCCTTTGCCTAATAGACGAACCTTCTTTCTAAGGGTTTTGAGAATAATATTGCAAAAAATTTAAATCCCATCACAGATATATAAATAATATGAATAATAAAGAAATAGGTAAGAAAATAAGTAAATAATTAAATAAGAAAAGATAAAACCCAAAAGAAATAAGAAAAACCCTAAAAACCCTAAAATCAAAAGATAAGGCTTCTAAACCTAGGATTGATTCTCCAGCAGAGTCGCCAACAGTTGCAACTGATTTTTAAATTGGAGTCGCCACCCTTAATTTTTATCTTAAAGGAATGAAGTATAAAGGAATAACCCTAAAAGTCAGAGATTCTAGATTTGGACTCGGTTCTAGACGAGGGAAAGATGTTAGGCACTCTTATCTACCTTGTTTATAAGGATAATAGGTTTAGAAGTGCGATTAGATTTGGACTCGGTTCTAGACGAGGGGAAGGTGTTAGGCACTCTTATCTACCTTGTTTATAAGGATAATAAGTTTAGAAGCGCGATCTTAGAAAATAAGATTTTTAATTATTATTGGGGAAAAATGGTTTGAATTTTATTTAGAAGAGAACATGAGTAGAAAGAATACCAATATACCAAAGCCTATAAAGATATGTAACTTCTAAATATTATACAAATAATATCAAAATAAAAAAAGGTAGGAAGAACATTACATACCCGGCTGGGGCGGCACCTCCTATTATGATATCAGTATATTTGAATTTTCCACACTATCAATAAGTGCAAGGCTAGGTAAAATAAACATATACTCTTACTCTTTCCAATTCCCACGATCTCTCACACATCCATTCCATTTTTCTCAAAAATAATAATATCATAGTTTCTCTTCATCCTAAAACCAAGGTTATATTTTCAAGGAATACAAGAAAACAGGAAAAAAAACTAATACCTTTATACACTACTCAACCAGAAACAGATTATAGGAGTGCGGTGCGTCGATCTGCGATGTTGTGGTGTTGTTGTAAGCACGGAGCAGTGACAGAGACTGCAACTTCGATGGAGGTTCGTTGTTGGCGTTGAAAATTGGATCTACGGCATGGATGAAAGTGTCTTGGCTCTGCGGGCTATGACGGAGCAACGACTTCGGTGCCAGAATCGCTCGGGTCTACTGCGGCTCGTTGTGAAGTCGTGCGGAGTCGCGGTCTTCGGATCTGGTGGATCGGAGAGGAGAGGCCAGTTCGGGTGCGGTGGTCGCGGCGGTTCGTGGCTGTTATTGTTGGATTGTACGGTGTTGCTCGGGAAGTTCCATACTTGGCGGTTGCACAATGAACAAATCCGCAGTGTTTGTGGGTTAACATTATCGGTAGCGATGAACAAGCTTGTTTTCTTCTGTAAAATTTTCTGTTTCTGTTCTTTACAGTAGCTTCTCCTTCTTTTTTTTTCCTTTTCCTTCTGAAATTCTTTAGGCTTTATAGTAGCTTTGGAGACAAAGACTAGTAAATAAAATTAAGTCTTTTGAATGCAATTTCCTTTTCAGTCTTTGCTATTTAGGAAATAGAATTCGCTGTTCCTTGATTTTCTGATTCAGACATTGAATGTATTGATTCATGTTTGTTTCTATATTTAGCAAGACTTTAATTCCGCATGCAAAGTTTCGGTTTTGTGTTTCGGAACAGACCAAAAGCGTGGAAAAATGGATTTTTTGTTTAACCAAAACAGATGAAAAAATAAGGTAGATTAGTAGTAGTGTTAGGATGTGGGTAATGGTTTACTGCATACAAAGATGAAACTGACCAAATGTGATCAAGTGAGGGAGATAGTGTAAAGTTGTTTGTAATATACCGTAGAGGTGTATTTTGGAATTGGCCCCTCTCAATATAAAATTTGGATAACAAAATAATAGGTAAAATAAAAAAAAGTAATAATTAAATAATTAACTAAAATTAACCAAATTTAATTTGATTTCAATTTTTTTAATCAATTATATTGATTTCTTCTTAAAAATAAAAACTATCCTAAAACTACAATATTTTTAAAATCTTTTTAAATGTTTTTTATTTTATAATTTTTTGGTTATTTTTAGAATAAAAATTGAAAAATGTAAAAAAAAAACTATTTTTTTGAAATTTCATTAATTATAAAAACATGAAATAATAAATAAAAAACGAAAATTAATATTAAATGATTAAAAAAAATCAATTTCGATTTTTTGTGATTTTTTTAATAAAGAAATAAAAGAAAACTTAAAGTTAGTAAAAAATAAAAATGTTTAGAATGTCAAAGATGAGATTCGAACCCGCGACCTTATACTCACAAGTTTCATTTCTTACCAATTATGCTATGTTACTGTGATACGGTGGGAGAACTAACTTGGGTGTTGTGATACGGTGGGCGAACTGACTTGAGATTTCGCGTTTGTGTTTGCAAATGTTTCGGTTTAGCAAGAGTCGCCACTGACTTTTTATTTTATCTTAAGGAAAGGTCAAAAAGCACAGGAAAGACCTTTGAGATGTTTTCTTGGGTTCGGGGAGTAGATTATGAAAAGGGAAGGTATTAACACCCTTTTCATCCATGGTTTTCCATGGGCTCTTAGTTACTTGTTTAGATCACTTGCTTTGCTTTTCCATTGTTTGAAATGGTGCTTTTCAATTGTTTGAAATGGTGCTTTGTGTGTGATTTTGAAAGATATTTTGAAAAGAGGCCATCGTTGTGGCAACCTTTGTAATGATTCTTGTTTGAATGTATACAAAGGTGTTTTTGTTTTTGTCTTTTGAAAAGTTTTCAATGTTTGAAAGTTTGTTTTTAAAATTGTGTTGTGAAGTGTGTTTGAAAATAGCAAGGATGTTTTTGCAAGCTTTTTGATCAAGTAACTAAGAGTTGTCTACCCTATTTTACTCAAAGATCTTTCTTATGTTTTTAACCCTTTTAACAGTGTTATTTCACCATTGCATTTGGTGAACAACCTTGTGTTAGGATGTTAAACGGGACAGGCGCAGGTCATCGTATAGACCATGATAGCAATTGTGTCAAGTATCTTTGGCAATTTTCTTGAGGGACTTAATCATTTTGTTTAGACAACCCAGATAGCGTCATCGATGGACTATGATCTTTTGTTTTGTTTTTGTTTTGCCAAAGTACTCAACATGCATACCATGGCCCATTTTTGAAGGCAACAAGTGGATTGTAACCCTAGGGGTGCAAGTGTGCATTATGTTTGTTTTTCATGCATTTTTGTCTTTGACTAGGTCAAACTATTTGTTAATTTGATTTTGGCATTCAAACCCTAATTCTCTAATCATGGCATAATTGAAAGCGTAAAAGTGCGAGAATTTAAATTCTAAGCTATTACAACATGATTATGGGGATTGGGGTACAATTTTTGAATAGGGGGGTATTTGACAAGAAATATAAACCCTAGTTACTATTACATCCAAATTGAATTTATAATGCATAAATATTTAAATGTACAATATTTAAATAAACAAAATAAATAAATATTAAGTAAAATGTATTATGCAAAAAGAAGTTTTCATTTGTTTATGTATGTAAAGTATTTTCAATGTGAAAAAAAAAGTATAAAGAAATAAAATAAAAAGATTAATTTTATTGTTTAAGGGATGAAACCCTAATTTATTTTAGGAAAGTAAATATTATATATTATTTATATACAAGAAATATATTAATATGTATAAAAATAAAATATATTGAAAAAAAGTGTTTTTTAGCATTAATAATAATAAAAATAAAAATGTAATATTTTTGTATTTTTTCTAAGTATTTAATAAAATAAAAGTATATATATATATATATATATATATATATATATATATATATATATATATATATATATATATATATATATATATATATATATATATATATATATATATATATATAATATATATATATATATATATATATATATATATATTATATATATTATATATATAATATATTATATATATATAATATATATAATATATATATATATATTATATATTTATATATATATATATATACTTTATATATATATATATATATATATAATATATATATATATATATATATATATATATATATATATAAAAGTATATATATATATATATATATATATATATATATATATATATATATATATATATATATATATATATATATATATACTTTTATATATATATATATATATATATATATATATATATATATTATATATATATATATATATATATATATATAATATATATATATAATAGTATATATATATATATATATATATTATATATATATATATATATATATATATATATATATATATATATATATATATATATATATATATATATATATATATATATATATATATATATATATATATATATATATATATAAAAGTATATATATATATATATATATATATATATATATATATATATATATATATATATATATATATATATATATATATATATATATATATATACTTTTATATATATATATATATATATATATATATTTTTATTAAATATGTATAAAATAAAATAAAATATTTACAAAATAAATTATACTTTTAATAATATTTTCATTATGAACAAAAATAGGAAATACAAATAAAAGTATATATTTACATATTATTTCCAAGTTTTTAAATAAATTATAAAAGTATTTAAAAGCCTTTAATATTAGAAAAATCAAAGTAAAATACCAAATAAATATAAAAAATTATGAAAATACTTTTAAAAGCATTTTTTATGTTTGGAAATAAAATAATAAAGTCAGAAAAGAAAACAAAAATTCAAAAATGTCAAAATACAAGAAAATGGGCCAGGGGGTGCAAAAAGAAAAGAGGGGGAGGGTGCAAAAAGAACAAAGCCCAAGCGCCAGGCCCAACTAGCTTCGTCCCTGTCCTCTGAACACGCGCGCGCGCCTCTGCAAACATAAATTCTGTTCTCTCTTGTTCTTGCATGAAATCAAAAACTCAAAACATGAAACTTGTAGAGCATTAAACCACAATTCTAACCATATAAAAAACTTAATCTAACTCTCAAAGACCAGAGAGAATTTCATTGGCCCTAAATCTTGACCTAGTTTTTTCAGAAAGTTCAAACATCAAATACTCCTAGCTCAGTTAACATAAATGAATTCTATGCATATGTACAACTCAAGGGCAATGAGGACTACATTTTTATTCACAAACCTAAGCCTAATGATTCCTAAATAGAGAGATAGAAGTTTGAGAAATACCTGTTTCAGTCAAGCTCGAGTATGGCAATGCAACAACTTTCAGTGAGGCCTTAGGTTCTTTTGAGCTTGCTTGATATTCCTTTGACCTTTCCCAATGCTTGGCTTACTTTGAAATGGTCTGAAACTTCTTGTAGAACTCAACCTGCAAACTCAGAATTTGAAAATGGTGAAGTGTATAAATGGAGTTACAGTGACTTGGGAATGGTTAAGATAGCTTAAGTATGTTGTATGGAGTGTGTTGGAAGAGGTTTGGGGCAAAACGCACGAGGCAATGTGAAGATGGAAGTGATTCTGCAGGGCCTGCCCTGTTTTGCAAGAAAATGTGATTTTTGGGTACAAGGGTGTTTGAGAGGTTGCTAGATCGTGTTTCTGGCTTAGTGTAATGTGAGAAACTTGTTTTGAATGTTGGCAAAGCTTGGCTATATCAGATTCAAGTGTTGTGTTGTTTTTGACAAGTTTCTTGGTTTTGAAGTAAGAAATGAGAGTTGACAATGCTATGGATGTACTGGCTTGTACTCTAGCTGCTCAAAGTGGTTAAACTTTTCTTGACATTAAGGAGCCTTGTTTGTAGCAAAGGGCTTGGTGTATGGCTCAAGAAATGCAATTTGACATAAAGCATGCTTTATGTAAATGGTATTGCTCACTTTTTGCCAAAAATGGATTTATTCACTATGCCAAGCTTTAATGATTAGAATAAGACCAATTTCCAATGTATTTGCATTTAATTATTGAGTATTAAAGGGTTTAGAGACCTGTAATCAAGTACAAAGCTAATTTGGACAGATTTTGCAACTTGTGTCAACATGAAAATGCCATGGATCAAATGAGTTTTTGCCAACTTCAAGCATTCGATTCTCCCTAACCACAAATGTATATGAGGATTTCTTTGACAATTTGGAAAGCTTGCAACATGCCCTATAATACATATTTGAAATGAAACTTGATACTCCAAGTGGAACTATGTGAAAAATGGCCAAGAAGATGGCTCAAAATCCTGCCTAAACTAGGGCAAAATTTCTCTAAGTTAAAAGTTTTAGGGACCCTTGTTCCAAAAATCATAACTTGAGATCCATGCTTCTTTTGAGAAAACTTTGTGAATCAAAGTTGTAGACTTTGTGTAGGACTACAACTTTCATGTTGTAAGTTTTGTTTGAATCCAATTGCATCATGGTGAAAATGTGGGGCAAAGTTAGGAAAAATTAAGAAAATTTCATAACTTAGAAAAATTCTAAGTTATGAAAAATTTCAATTTCAAACCTTAATTTGCAATTTTGGGTTTCTTGATGAACAAGTTTCATAATTTGACACATCTTGATGAAAAATGACCCTTGGCACTGGATTTTGACCAAAAAGTCAAAGTTTGACTTTTCAGTGTACAGTCAAATTTTGATCAGTTGACTGAAAAATTCATCTGTCAATCCCATGCATTTGAGATCTTTTGAACTTGTTAAAGGGGTCAAGATGATGTCATTGAGTCCTTGAGTCCATGGTTGAGCTTGATTTGCCATTGGCTAGGTCAAACAGTCAAAAATTGCCTTTGTACAGTCAAAACCCTAAAAATGACCATTTTGCCCTTTTGGTGATCTGATCAAATTTCTTGTGGAATTGTGGTCCAAACTTGATCAAATGGTTCATATGAGTTCATAATGTTGATGTGGGTTAAAATTCATGAGGTTTGACTATAAATTGGCCATAGTTGACTTTTTCCCCAATACAGTTGATTTCTAGGTCAACTGTCCAATTGACTAGGCAAAAATTTGATTCAAGGCTTGAAACTTGGTATGGGAAAACTTATGAGTCCAACATGAAGTATGAAAGTCACTTTGGGCATCGAAGGTCCAAAAATCCCTGTGCAAACTCAAACCCTAATTTAGGTCAACAGTGTAAGGAGATGTCTTGAGCAGAGCAAACCCTAGCTTGATCTTGAGTTCCAAGAGCCTTGTGATGAGAAATGTTGATAAAATGAGAGGGAAAATTTTGGGGTACGACAGTTTCCCCTGTTTAATCTTCTTGAACCTGAAGAGTTAGATTGGCAAGTTTGCCTTTCGTGACTCGAAGGTAAAAGAGGATTGGACACTAGAGTGCCCGTAAATTTGCACTCGTCAAAATGTAGTTGAGGAAATGGGCTTGAAGATGGTAGAATCTTGCAGGAGATGGGCTTAAATATGCCATCCAAGACTTGTTTGTTGAAAATCAGTAGAATGAATATCAGAATGGTATCCGTATTTGGAACGTATCTGAGTTGTATATGTATTTGATCTTTGAATGAATATTAGAATGACTGTCGTGTTTAGAGTGTATCTGTATTCTGAATGGGTAACAGAGAAACATCTGTGTATGGAGCATCTAGGTGCTGGGGATAAGTTCTGAATGAGTGGCAGAATGGCAACCGTGTCTGGAGCGTATCTGGACTATATCTGAAGTTGAGATCTGTATGAGTAGCAGAATAACTTCCGTGTCTGGAGTATATCCGTACTGTAACTGGGATCTGGACAAGTGACAAAATGACTTCTGTGTCTGGAGTATATCTAACCTTGTAGTTGATAGTTGAATCTTAATGAGAGATAGAATGGCTTCCGTGTCTGGAGCGTATCTAGTCTGTATCGGATTGCTGAAGTCTGAATGAGTAGTAGAATGACCGCCATGTATGGGGTGTATCCGTACTGTATTTTGACTTGAAATTCTGAATGAGTAATAGAATGACCTCCGTGTCTGGGGTGTATCCATACTGTATCTGAATAATTGTTAACGATAACCTTTTAATCTTATCCTGAAAAGGGTAAAATATTAGCTAAAACACAAAGTCATGTTGCATGATATGCATGATGCAATAGAATGTGTTTCATCAATGTTTATGATATATGAATGTAATGGATGTGCATGTAAGCTGATTAGCTGTCTTGCTGAGGAAAATAAATTCTTGATAGCTGGAGACAATGAAATCCTTGACTGCTACCGAGGAAAGTGAATCCTTGACCAATGCTAAGGATTCAAAAATCTTTGATTATTGAAGATGAGAAATCCTTGCCGACTGCTTGGGGATTAAAGATCTTTTATTATTGAGAATGAGAAATCCCGGGAACACTGTTGGGGATTGAAAATCCTTGGTGACTGGTGAGGATTAACAAGAGCTTTGACAACTTCTGCGGGGAATGAGAATCTTTCATGACTTTCCTGGGAAATAAGGAAAACTCTGAAAATCTCTGTTGGGGAATTAAAACCTGGGAGGCTTCCAATGGAGAAACAAGAACTATAATCCTCGTTTTGTTGGGAAATAACTCAGTGGGGAGAGTGTTTACTCTGCTTGGGAAATCAGGAGCTCGAGTTGTATGCCAATCTACTGAGGATTCCTCCTAGTCGGGGATAAGACAAGAAGTTAACTGTTATCTAGTTGATTCTCAGACTTTTAAGATAACCTGTTGGGGAAGTTGGGGAAAGCTGATTAGTTCCCGCTGGGGATTGATAGTTGGAAATTTGACTTCGTTGGGGAAGAAGGTTTGGAGTATTCTAGATCCGCTAGGGATATGAACTCCGTTGGGGATGTGTATTTCAAAGTTTTCAGACTCCACTGGGGATCGGGAGTTTGGAGACTTAACTCTGAGGGGAACTTTGAAACTTAACTCCGCTGAGGCATAAAGTTTAGAATATACCGGCTCCGCTGGGGATCTTGAAATTTAACTCTGCTGGGGACATATACTCCAAGGTTTTAGCTTTGTTGAGGAGCTGGATGATGTACTGTAGGGAATTTCTTCTGGAATAGCACAAGGATATCTTCCTACACCTTCAACCTATCAGTATTTATCCTTTCTCAATCTCGTTTTATTTGTAAGCAGTGATTATATTCAAATGCATATGCCTATTTAACAAAACTTTGGACGTTTTCAAATAAAACATAAGTGTAAAAAGGAATGAAAGGCAAGTAAATTTCTGCACTTTGAAGTATTTTTGTATTAACTTTTGTAAGTATCTTTGTACAAAGGAGATAGACATCCTAGTAAGAGAATGTTGTCGTAAAAATTGAGAAAAATTTTATACAAAAGAAAGATGGCTATGTGTAACAATTCCATGGGGTTCCCATTCTGCTATAGCCTTCACAACTCTGAGCATCTTGTCCATTCGTTTCTTCGTCCTCCGATGACTGGATTGATCAGAATCCTGGAGCTTGTCCGTGAAGAGATTGTCCTTGAAGTGATCCGACGAGACATAATCATACGCTTTAATTCCCTAACTTTTTCCTGGACCGTCCTTTCTGGTTTTCAGTCCACCGGGAAACCCTTTTTTGCCCAAGTCACCCTTTCGGGTTTTCAACTTGCCGGGTGTACAAATTTTTTTGTTTATGCCTAATTTTGCTTGAACCGCCCTTTCGGGTTTTCGATTCACCGGGATGCCCATTTTTTCCCAAGTCGCCCTTTCAGGTTTTCGACTTGTCGGGTCATTTTATGCATAGTATTTTTTGACTATGTCCGCGTTCACAGGGTGCGGCAAGTCGTCACTGTCCATGGTGGTCAGAATCATTGCCCCACCAGAAAAGATGTTCTTGGTCACAAATGGTCCTTCGTAAGTAGGAGTCCACTTTCCCCTGGGATCACTTTGCGGCAAGATGATCCGCTTGATTACAAGATCTCCGACTTGATATACTTGACGTCTGACTTTCTTGTTGAAAGCCTTAATCATCCGTTTTTGATACGTCTGACCATGATAAACAACAGTAAGTCGTTTCTCGTTGATCAAATTAAGTTGATCAAGCCGGGTCTGAATCCAATCGTCTTCGCTCAAACCAGTATCCTTCATGATCCTTAAAGAAGGGATCTGAACTTCCATAGGTAAAACAGCTTCCATGCCATATACCAAAGAAAAAGGGGTTGCCCCTGTTGAAGTACGCGCCGTGGTACGATATCCATGCAGAGCAAACGGTAACATCTCATGCCAGTCCTTATAGGTGACTGTCATCTTTTGAATGATCTTCTTGATATTTTTGTTCGCGGCTTCAACAACACCGTTCATCTTTGGCCGATAGGGAGATGAATTGTGATGATAAATCTTGAACTGCTCGCAAAGAGCGGTGATCATAGTGTTGTTCAAATTTGTACCGTTGTCCGTGATGATCCTGTCGGGGATACCATACCAGCATATGAGGTTCTGCTTGATGAAGCGGGCAACCACATTCTTTGTAACAGAGGCGTAGGAAGCTCCTTCGACCCACTTGGTGAAGTAATCAATAGCCACCAGAATGAAACGATGTCCATTGGATTCCGTAGGCTTGATCTCTCCAATCATGTCAATTCCCCACATCGCGAATGGCCAAGGAGCTGTTAGAACGTTGAGAGGAATATGAGGAATATGTACCTTGTCAGCATAGACTTGGCATTTGTGGCAAGTACGGGAATATTGATGACAATCAGCTTCCATGGTAGACCAGTAGTAGCCTGCCCTTAGGATCTTCTTAGCCATCATATGTCCGCTTAAGTGGGTGCCAAAGGTGCCACTGTGTATTTCAGTCATGATCAACTCTGCTTCAACCTTGTCCACACAACGAAGTAGAACACAATCATGGCTACGCTTATAAAGGATACCATTGCTTAGGAAGAACTTGGAAGCAAATCTCCTTAAGAACTTTTTGTCATTGACTGAAGCTCCTTCAGGGTATTCTCCAGTCTGGAGATACCTTTTGACTTCATGAAACCAATGTTGTTCCACTACTTCTTCGGTATTAATCTCATGACAGTGCGCAGGTTCGTCCATTCACTCGATGGTGATTTGGGGAGCCTCATTATCCCAGTTGAGTTTAAACATGGAAGACATTGTAGCCATAGCATCTGCTAGCTAATTTTCTTCTCGCGGGAAGTGTTCAAAGGTAATCTGCTCGAAATGGGGCAACAATGTCAAAACATGTTCTTTGTATGGGATAAGATTAGGATGTTTGGTGTCCCACTCTCCTTTGACTTGACTGATAACCAAAGCCGAGTCCCCAAATACGACCAAAGATTTGATTCCCAAGTCTATAGCAGCCTTGTGACAAAAGATGCAAGCTTCATATTCGTCCATGTTGTTGGTACAGCTGAAGCAAAGTCGGGCAATGAAAGGTGTATGGCAACCTTCCGGAGAAATGAGTACCGCACTGATACCGTTGCCAAGTGCAATTGAAGCACCATAAAAGTACAGGGTCCATCGGGATCCTTGTTCAGGTCCTTCATACGGTCCGTTACCTTCAATGTTGTCCAATGTCATGATGTTCTCGTCAGGGAAGTCGAATCTCATAGATTGGTAGTCTTCGACGACTTGATGAGCTAGATGGTCAGCCAGTACACTCCCTTTTATAGCTTTTTAGGTAGTATACTGGATATCATACTCTGTCAGGATCATTTGCCATCTAGCAATTCTTCCAGATAAAGCAGGCTTCTCAAAGATGTACTTGATCGGATCCATCTTGGAAATCAGCAAAGTGGTATGAGTCAACATATACTGCCTTAGCCGGCGAGCAGCCCATACCAAAGCGCAACAATTTTTCTCGAGCAGTGAGTAGCGAGTCTCACAGTCGGTAAACTTTTTGCTAAGGTAATAAATGGCATGCTCTTTTCGACCAGACTCGTCATGTTGGCCCAGTACGCACCCCATTAAATTATCCAAAACAGTCAGATACATGATTAGCGGCCTTCCTTCGACGAGTGGCATCAAGATAGGAGGTTCCAGCAAATACTCCTTGATCTTATCAAAAGCAACTTGACAATCATTGTTCCATTCAACTACCTGATCTTTCTTCAACAACTTGAAGATCAGCTCACAGGTATATGTTAGGTGAGAGATGAACCTCGCAATATAGTTTAAGCGTCCCAAGAAACCTCTAACCTCCTTTTCAGTGCGGGGGGCAGGCATTTCTTGTATAGCTTTTACTTTAGCAGAATCAACCTCAATGCCTTTGTTGCTGACGATAAATCCCAAATGTTTACCAGACCTGACTCCAAAAGTGCACTTGCTTGGGTTCAATCTGAGCTTATACTCCTTCAATCTGACAAACAGCTTTTGCAGATGATCAAGGTGTTCTTCTTCTGTCTGTGAACGGGCTATCATGTCGTCTACGTAGACTTCAATCTCATGATGTATCATGTCATGAAATAAAGCTACCATGGCGCGTTGGTAGGTTGCCCTGGCATTCTTCAGTCTGAATGGCATCACTTTGTAGCAGAAGGTACCCCACTGCGTGACAAAAGTTGTCTTCTCCATGTCCTCGGGGGCCATTTTGATCTGGTTGTATCCCGATAATCCATCCATGAAGGAAAATACCTTGTGTTGAGCTGTGTTGTCAACCAAGATGTCGATGTGTGGCAGTGGAAAATCGTCTTTAGGGCTAGCCCTGTTTAAATCCCTATAGTCCATACACATTCTGACTTTGCCGTCCTTTTTAGGCACGGGTACAATTTTAGCAACCCATTATGGATAGGAAGTAACATCCAGAAAGCCAGTGTTGAATTGCTTCATTACCTCAGCTTTGATCTTCTCAGACATGTCGGGCCTTATTCTGCGGACTTTTTGTTTGATCGGTGGACAGTCCTCTCTTGTAGGGAGACGGTGAACCACGATATCTGTATCTAGTCCCCGACATGTCTTCATAGCACCAGGCAAAGATCTCAACATATTCGTTCAACAACTGCACTAAGCGCTCTTTGACACTTGGTTCCAGGTTGGCACCCACTTTTACCTCTTTCTTGTCTTTCTCTGTTCCCAAGTTGATGGTCTCTAGCAACTCTTCATGGGGGAGAATAGCCCTTTCCTCTTGTTGCAAAAGTTTGGCTAGCTCACCAGGCACTTCACAGTCTTCATCACCTTCGTACTCGGCATGATTGACCAAATCTTCAGAGTCACCGAAGGCTAAAGCAGAATAGTCACCCATGGAATCCGGAGTGGATGGGTACCTGCATTTTGTGAGTGTAGGTGTGTGTAAGGGATAGCCATCCTTAAACAAAACAAAAATGTAAAAGGAAAGAAAATGAACACAACAGTTTATAGATGAAAACATCCAATGATTCATTAAACATGGCATATGATAATGAAGAAATCAAGCCCTTACAAATGGACCTATATGCCCCGGGTAAGGCATAAGGCGAAAAGAGTGTGTACGAATTGTTTAATTATTACAGACCAAAATAAGAAATTGTTCAAAGATAAATTACTGGTTGATGAAAGTGATGGGAACGAAGTCTTTCGCTTCCCAGTTGCTTAATCCTCCTTTGACGGTTGGAAAGATCCAATCTTCAAAGTTGTCTTCTTCATCATCATCTTCTAAGGCATTAATTCCATGGTGAGTGATTTTAAAGGGTGGTCCTCCAGCCTGGGAGCGACGCCCAGCTTTCTGGCCAGCAGTCATAAAACCTAGTCCGAACTTGTCCGTCTTGTGAGGAAAATCTGGCAACTGCCCCCACACCGTACTCCTTCCTTCTCTGATTACAGCCTCCGCATCCTTGAGGGATAACATCCGGAATACCAGATTGGAAATGATAGGCTCATCAGTCATTGTATTCACAACTGCGACTTCAGGAGATACCTCTTCAAAATGTTGGAAAGGCGTTTCTATGAATTCGCCATCCAACTCCACATAGCAGAAGGAGTTGAGGTGACTCATCATGTACTCTTACTTGCCGTGCACCGTTACAATCTTACCCTGAACTGGATACTTTAGCATTTGGTGTAAAGAGGAGGTAACTGCCTCAGCATAGTGGATCCATGGCCTTCCCAACAAGCATGAATATGAAGGACGAATGTCCATCACATAAAAGGTAGAGTTGAAGGTCTCGGTGCCCACTTTGATTGGGATGTCCACCTCTCCGTGAACCATCCACTTAGAACCGTCGAAGGCTCTAACAATGATGTTACTGGGTTTTAAAGTTAAACCTTCGCAGTCTAGCCTGTCCAACGCCTTCTTCTGTAGGACATTCAAAGATGAACCGGTATCAACTAGGACATGGGCCAGCGTAGTCCCTCTGCACTCTACTGAGACGTGTAGTGCATCGTTGTGCTTCCTTCTCTTAGGAGTCAAATCAGTATCAGAAAACCCAAGACCGTTATCGGCAGTAAGGCTAGCCACACACTCTTGAAACTGGTCAGCGGAAGTTTCTTGAGGCACGTGTACCGTCTTTAGAAATTTGATTAAGGCCTTAGCATGAGTCTCATAGCAGAGTAGGAGAGCCAACATGGAGATTTTGGAAGGGGTATGCCCTAGCTGCTCCACGACATCGTAGTCGCTCTTCTTTATTATCTTTAAGATTTCTTCCATCTCTTTCTGGGTGGTCTCAGGGATTACCACAGTTTGAGCCTTCATCCCGACAGGCGCTTCTAGTATCCCTTTACCCTTATCGGTAGTATCAGCAGAGGGTCTAACTTCAGGAGTATCCAAATCTTTAATTACCGGGCTTTGCACAGATGGCTTGACAGGCACAGAAGCTTTCGAGGGTCCGAAAACTGCTCGTGGAGGAGCAATCTCCGGAGAGAAGATCTTTCCGCTGCGAGTTATCTTGCTTGTTCCCGCAATATTCCCTATATTAGGGGTTTCATCATCAGAATTCTCTTGGACTGATTTTATCTGTTTGACACCATGGTAGAAGATTTCTCCTCCATAATTCCATGGTATCGTCTTGTTAGATTTATACGGGACAGGCCCCGGCATGGTGATTTTCAGTGGCACAAACTTAGGATTAGGCGTAATCTTGACAGGCCTTTTTCAGGTCTTGGGAATATTGTCGGAGATGGTTATTATTGCAATGTAATTGGTTGTAGTATCAAAGGTAGCAGGAGTAACAGGAGTGATGGTATCAACAGGAGTCTTTTGGAAGAGGATCTCTTGGGTATCCATCAGGCGTTGGATGCCTGATTTCAACAGTAGGCAGTCAGCTTGCAAGTTTGAACAAAAGTAACAGTCTTTTCCACAGCCTGGGAATATCCCGGCTCTCATCAAATTCACTTTAATCACTGGAAATAGAGTCAAAAGGTCATCAACAATGGTAACATGAAGGTCTTCCACAACGGCATGAACATTATGACCGTGCTTGGGCATTGGAGCAGATATCACGTTGGGTTTTTCAGGAGCATCAAATTCCACCTCCTTGGCGTCTATCAGGTCTTGGATCTTGTTTTTAAGAGCCCAACAGTTATTGGTATCATGCCCTACACTGTCCGAGTGGTACGCACATTTTGCATTGGAATGATAATAAGGAGAAGAGGTATTGGGGTTCTTCGGCGCTTCTTTCAAATTGGTGAGTTTCAGCTTTAACAAATGAGGGAGGACTTGAGCCGGTGTCATGTTGATTCGGGTGAATTGCCGTTGTGGCCTTTCTACCCTTTGCTGGTTATCCCTAGGTTGACTACTTCGAGGTTGATCAGCTGAAGAGTTTTGGATCATCACAGCCCCCACCATTGGTCGGTGCTCTGTTCTCCCTTGATTTTTCTGGGAATACACAGCAGTAGCTTCTTTCTTGGCTGGGAAGATCTTCTTAACAACAGTGGAAGCGGAAGCATCCTTCTGAATTTTACCACTTTTAATGCCAGCCTTGACCCTTTCACCGGTCAGAATTAATTCGGTGAATCCTGCAGATGAGCTCCCAATTAAATGATTGAGGAATGGGCCAGACAGGGTCCCCAAAAACATGTCAACCATATCTCTATCCAATAATGGTGGCTGCACCCTTCCAGCCAGATCACACCACTTCTGGGCATACTCTTTAAATCCTTCATTAGAATCCATACCCATACTCTGTAGTTGAGTACGAGTAGGCGCTAAATCAGCGTTGTATTGGTATTGTCGGTAGAAAGCAGCATCTAAATCTTCCCAATTATGAACCTCAGATCTCTCAAGTTGATAGAACCATTCCAATTGCGTTCCTGACAAACCGTCTTGAAAAAAGTGTACCCAAAGATCCTTATCAGATGACCGAGGTTGGATCTTTCTGACGTAGGATCTCAGATGCATCTTTGGACAGGACAAATCGTCATACTTAGCAAATGTAGGTACTTTGAACTTTGGAGGAATGATGATCCATCGACCAAACCTAGTTTCTTCGAAATATAGACCAGGTACCCTTTGCAACTCCATGGCTGCCAACCGATCCTCAAGATTTTTATACTTATCATCCGTTGGGGGATATTGCTGTTCGGAGTAATCTTCGTCCTCTTCCTCTTCTTCTTCTTCCACTTCAGATTCGGAAGGCATCTCAACTCCTTTCCTTTACCAACCCCTTCATCAGACGTCGAAGGGAACTCGAGAACCTTTCTAGCCTGGTTTTAAAACCTTCTTCCCATAGTGGCCACACCATTCCTTTTCTTCTTTTTCTCTTTATCTTTCTCCAACAGTGCTTTAAGGTCCTCTTGACCCTTTGCTAAGGTCATGAGGAGTTGCTGAATTGCGAATTCTGTGCTTGCAGATCCTTAACCGTCTGCTCTATATCCATCTTGCTGAAATAAACAGCAGAGAGATAAGGAAACCTGGTGTGAAGATCTGTTTATGCATATGATGAATGATATGTATTCATGTAATGCATTCAAGGATTCAGAAATTCAAAGTTGTTCAAAACAAAAAGAACACACGTCATATTAATAAGAAAAAATTTGTTAGTACATAAATGCCCCATGGGCAAAATAAATACAAAATTCTAATGTAAAAAGACGTTGCGCATCCTTTTTGGTGCGATGTAAGTGTTAAGTGTCTCCTCTTCATGAAGTCGGCGGGTAAGCTCCAAAACCTTCTTCTCACTGGTATAGAAGCTGGCTTCAAAAGTATTCCGTTCTTCCTTGAGTTGGATCCAACTCTTTTGCAATTCTTCCAATGATGTTGGCATGTCAGGATGTAGGAGGGTGTATGGAACCTCTCCTTCCATAACATGCTCTTTGATCACGGGGAGAATGTGAGGGTATGACATCATAAGACTCTGGCCGCGGGTTCGTACCCACTTGAGATAAGGTTCAAGGGGGATGGAATTCTTGTGCCCCAGTGTCTTACTATCCACCTTGTTGGGAATCCTCCAAGCTCTGATAAACCTTTGTCGAAGTGCTTGCGCATCGTTGTCGAAGTAAAAAACTAGGTCAGGAATCAGCATATCATGAGGGCCATTCCTCCGAGCATATCCAAATTGCCTTAGAGCTAAACAGGGGTTGTAGGTGATGCCTCCCCTAATGCCATGTAGTGGGACATTAGGGAATTCCCCACAACGATCAATGATGATGACATTTTCTCTAGACCGAGAACACCAATGAACATCAGAATATGTGAGGGTCATCAATCATTGTGACCACCTTAAACCCTGCTCATTCTTCAAAACTGATTGTGGAAGGTGAGAAATAAACCACCTTGCTAGAAGAGGAGTACAACACATGAGAACACCTCTTTTCCTCATTGTTCGTGTGTAAAATGAGTGTAGGATGCCCCCAAGCAATGTAGGCACAAGATTCAGAGATATGAAAATCTTGACAGCATTCACATCTATAAGTTGATCAGGGTTTGGGAACAAGACTAACCCATAGATGAGAAGTGCTACAATCTCCTCAAAAGCTTGTAGATCTAAAGAATTCCAGCAGTCTTGTGCCTTCTCAACAGAAACTTTTCCAAGAAACCCTTGACACCACTTCTGGTTTCCCAATGTCCTTTGATATCAGATGGTTGCAAGTGTAATGCTTGAGCAACATCTTCAGGCTTTGGTTCTTTTTCCGTACCGTTGTAAGGTAGTTGATGAAGAATAGGAAGCCTCAAGTGTTGAGAAAATTCCTCCAAAGTAGGTACTAGTTGGTAATTAGGGAAAGTGAAACAGTGGTGTAGGGGGTCAAAGAACTAGAAGAGAACTTTCACCATGTCTTCTTCAATGTTGGAGTTGACCAAGTTGAGAAGTCTACCATGTCTTTCACTGAAAGGAGAATTCTCTGGAATCTTGGAAGTAAGCTCCTTGAGTTGAGGAGGGAATTCTCACAAGGTTGACTTGAATTGTTTTCCTGCGAAGAGATCTTTCTTATGTTTTTAACCCTTTTAACAGTGTTATTTCACCATTGCATTTGGTGAACAACCTTGTGTTAGGATGTTAAACGGGACAGGCGCGGGGTCATCGTATATAGTATATACCATGATAGCAATTGTGTCAAGTATCTTTGGCAATTTTCTGGAGGGACTTGATCATTTTGTTTAGGCAACCCAGATAGCGTCATCGAAGGACTATGATCTTTTGTTTTGTTTTTGTTTTGCCAAAGTACTCAAGATGCATACCATGGCCCATTTTTGAAGGCAACAAGTGGATTGTAACCCTAGGGGTGCAAGTGCGCATTGTGTTTGTTTTTCATGCATTTTTGTCTTTGATTAGGTCAAACTATTTGTTAATTTGATTTTGGCATTCAAACCCTAATTCTCTAATCATGGCATAATTGAAAGCATAAAAGTGCGAGAATTTAAATTCTAAGCTATTACAACATGATTATGGGGATGGGGGTACAATTTTTGAATAGGGGGGTATTTGACAAGAAATATAAACCCTAGTTACTATTACATCCAAATTGAATTTATAATGCATAAATATTTAAATATACAATATTTAAATAAACAAATAAATAAATATTAAGTAAAATGTATTATGCAAAAAGAAGTTTTCATTTGTTTATGTATGTAAAGTATTTTCAATGTGAAAAAAAAAGTATAAAGAAATAAAATAAAAAGATTAATTTTATTGTTTAAGGGATGAAACCCTATTTCTTTTAGGAAAGTAAATATTATATATTATTTATATACAAGAAATATATTAATATGTATAAAAATAAAATATATTGAAAAAAAGTGTTTTTTAGTATTAATAATAATAAAAATAAAAATGTAATATTTTTGTATTTTTATTTTAAGTTTTTTAATAAAATAAAAGTATATATATATATATTTATATATTTTTATTTATATATATATATATATATATATATATATATATATATATATATATATATATATATATATATATATATATATATATATATATATAATATATATATATATTATATATATATATATATATATACTATATATATATATATATTATATATATATATATATATATATATATATATATTATATATATATATATATATATATATATATATATATATATATATATATATATATATATATATATATATATATATATATATATATATATATATATATATATATATATATATATATATATATATATAGTATATATATATATAATATATATATATATATATATATTATATATATATATATATATATATATATATATATATATATATATATATATATATATATATATATATATATATATATATATATATATATATATATATATATATATATATATATATATATATATATATATATATATATATATATATATATATATATATATATAAAATAAAATAAAATATTTACAAAAATAAATTATACTTTTAATAATATTTTCAGTATGAACAAAAATAGGAAATACAAATAAAAGTATATATTTACATATTATTTCCAAGTTTTTAAATAAATTATAAAAGTATTTAAAAGCCTTTAATATTAGAAAAATCAAAATAAAATACCAAATAAATGTAAAAAATTATGAAAATACTTTTTAAGCATTTTTTATGTTTGGAAATAAAATAATAAAGTCAGAAAAGAAAACAAAAATTCAAAAATGTCAAAATACAAGAAAATGGGCCACGGGGTGCAAAAAGAACAAAGCCCAAGCGCCAGGCCCATCTAGCTTCGTGCCTGTCCTCTGAACACGCGCGCGCGCCTCTGCAACACAAATCCTGTTCTCTCTTGTTCTTGCATAAAATCAAAAACCCAAAACATGAAACTTGTAGAGCATTAAACCACGATTCTAACCATATAAAAAACTTAATCTAACTCTCAAAGACCAGAGAGAATTTCATTGGCCCTAAATCTTGACCTAGTTTTTTCAAAAAGTTCAAACATCAAGTACTCCTAGCTCAGTTAACATAAATGAATTCTATGCATATGTACAGCTCAAGGGAAATAAGGACTACATTTTTTATTCACAAACCTAAGCCTAATGATTCCTAAATAGAGAGATAGAAGTTTTAGAAATACCTGTTTCAGTCAAGCTCGAGTATGGCAATGCAGCAACTTTCAGTGAGGCCCGAGGTTCTTTTGAGCTTGCTTGATGTTCATTTGACCTTTCCCAATGCTTGGCTTGCTTTGAAATGGTCTGAAACTTCTTGTAGAACTCAACCTGCAAACTCAGAATTTGAAAATGGTGAAGTGTATAAATGGAGTTACAGTGACTTGGGAATGGTTAGGATAGCTTAGGTATGTTGTATGGAGTGTGTTGGAAGAGGTTTGGGGCAAAACGCACGAGGCAATGTGAAGATGGAAGTGATTCTGCAGGGCCTGCCCTATTTTGCAAGAAAATATAATTTTTGGGTACAAGGGTGTTTGAGAGGTTGCTAGCTCGTGTTTCTGGCTTAGTGTAATGTGAGAAACTTGTTTTGAATATTGGCAAAGCTTGGCTATATCATATTCAAGTGTTGTGTTGTTTTTGACAAGTTTCTTGGTTTTGAAGTAAGAAATGAGAGTTGACAATGCTATGGATATACTGGCTTGTACTCTATCTGCTCAAAGTGGTTGAACTTTGCCTGACATTAGGGAGCCTTGTTTGTAGCAAAGGGCTTGGTGTATGGCTCAATAAATGCAATTTGACATAAAGCATGCTTTATGTAAATGGTATTGCTCACTTTTTGCCAAAAATGGATTTATTCATTGTGCCAAGCTTTAATGATCAGAATAAGACCAATGTCCAATGTATTTGCATTTAATTATTGAGTATGAAAGGGTTTAGAGACCTGTAATCAAGTACAAAGCTAGTTTGGACAGATTTTGCAACTTGTGTCAACATGAAAATGCCATGGATCAAAGTGAGTTTTTTCCAACTTCAAGCATTCGATTCTCCCTAACCACAAATGTGTTTGAGGAGTTCTTGGATAATTTTGAAATCTTGAAACATGCCCTATAATCCATATTTGAAATGCAACTTGAGACTACAAGTGGAACTATGTGAAAAATGGCCAAGAAGATGGGTCAAAATCCTGCCTAAACTAGGGAAAATTTCTTTAAGTTAAAAGTTTTAGGGACCCTTGTTCCAAAAATCATAACTTGATATCCAAGCTTCTTTTGAGAAAACTTTGTGAATAAAAGTTTTAGACTTTGTGGAGGACTACAACTTTCATGTTTTAAGTTTTGTTTGAATCCAATTTCATCATGGTGAAAATGTGGGGCAAACTTAGGAAAAATAAAGAAAATTTCATAACTTAGAAAAATTCTAAGTTATGAAAAATTTCAATTTCAAACCCTAATTTGCAATTTTGGGTTTCTTGATGAACAAGTTTCATAATTTGACACATATTGATGAAAAATGACCCTTGGCACTGGATTTTGACCAAAAAGTCAAAGTTTGACTTTTCAGTGTACAGTCAAATTTTGATCAGTTGATTGAAAAATTCATCTGTCAATCCCATGCATTTGAGATATTTTGAACTTGTTGAAGGGGTAAATATGATATCATTGAGTCCTTGAGTTCATGGTTGAGCTTGATTTGCCATTGGCTAGGTCAAAAAGTCAAAAATTTCCTTTGTACAGTCAAAACCCTAAAAATGACCATTTTGCCCTTTTGGTGATCTGATCAAATTTCTTGTGGAGTTGTGGTCCAAAATTGATCAAATGGTTCATATGAGTTCATAATGTTGATATGTGTTAAAATTCATGAGGTTTGACTGTAAATTGGCCACAGTTGACTTTTTCCCCAATACACTTGATTTATAGGTCAACTGTCCAATTGATTGGGCAAAAATTTGATTCAAGGATTGAAACTTGGTATGGGGAAACTTATGAGTCCAACATGAAGTATGAAAGTCACTTTGGGCATTGAAGGTCCAAAAATCCCTGTGCAAACTAAAACCCTAATTTAGGTCAATAGTGCAAGGAGATGTCTTGAGCAGAGCAAACCCTAGCTTGATCTTGAGTTCCAAGAGCCTTGTGATGAGAAATGTTGATAAAATGAGAGGGAAAATTTTGGGGTACAACAGGTGTTTTGCGTTTTATCACAAATATTGCGGTTAGCAAGAGTCGCCACCGACTTTTCTTTTATCCAAAAGGAAAGGCTGAAAAGAACAGGAAAGACCTTTGAGATTATTTCTTGAGTTCGGGGGGTAGATTATGAAAAGGGAAGGTGTTAGCACCCTTTTCATCCATAGTTATCTATGGGCTCTTAGTTGCTTTACTAGATCACTTGCTTTTGTTTGAAAATGTGCTTTGTGTGGTTTTTGAAAGTATTTTGAAAAGGCGCATTCGTTTAGGAAAACTTTGTAATAGTTCTCGTTCGTAAGAACGTATACAAAGTGTTGAGCTTTTAAAAATGTTTCAAGTTTGGAAAATGTTTTGAAAGTGTTTTTGAAAGTGCTTTGAAAGTGTCAGTGTTGTTTCTAAAATAAGCAAGAATGTTTGATTTGAAATTGAGCAAGCAACTAGGAATAATCTACCTACTCAAAAGTCTTTGTTCATTTCTTCCTTTCCTTTGATATTGCTATCTGTGATCGGTGGGAATAGAATTGACTGTTTTGGAATGCTGGTTCGTGTTTTGCGTTTATTTCGCAAAATGTCGCGGTAAGCAAGAGTCGCCATCGTCTTTTATTTTATCCAAAAAGGAAAGGACGAAAGCACAGAAAAATTCCTTTTTGAGATATTTCTCAGGTTCGGGAGGTAGATTATAGAAAGGGAAGGTGTTAGCACCCTTTCTATCCGTGGTTATCCACAGGCTCTTAGGTACTTGCTCATTATGTTTTCAAAAGTTTGCTTTTCTTTGTGTTTGTGGATTTGAGAAGAGTTTTTGTTTTGAAAGGGGTGTAAGTGCGAAAAGTTTTGTTTTGTTTTAAAAGGAGCAAGTACTTAAGAACATCTACCTACTCAAAAAGGAATTAGATTGTGCAAGTGTCCTTTAGACAGTGATATCCCACTATTGAGGAGTAGGTAGCATCGTCGTTGGAGTTTTCAGGTCAATTCGATTAAGGGACATGTGGTTACTAAAGCAATGTTAGGACGCCTTAGTGGTAACCCTAATGTCTTAGATCATTTTATCCGAGGCAACCGTTTCGAGGCAACTTATGATCTTTGGACAAGAGGGCGACCTCTAAAACTTCCTATACTCAATGACCACGTTCGAGGCAACCAAGTGAGGTGTACTCTAAGAGTGCGCATGTGCGAGTGTGTTATTTTCAGTTATCTTTATCTGTACATGTTAATGGTGAGCTACCGTTGATTTTAAATTAAAGATTAATCTTGTCATGCATTGCCTATTTATCAAACATCTAACAGTTAATGGTTGCGGAAATTAAATTGCGGAAAAATAAATCTTTGCTATTACAAGGTGTCGGGTATTTACATCGCCAAAGACAAACCCTTTTAAAATTAAATTGCGAAAAGTAAATAAAAGCGGTAAATAAATAAATAAAGTCCTAAATTAAAAACTATTAAATTCCCGAAGCACTTACAAAATACGGATCAAAGATAATTTGCGCGCGAGAAAATTAAATCGGGGTGTCCTAGGGTTTTGACCTTTTTTATTAAATAAAGCATATTTTGGTTATTTTTGAATTAAAAATTAGTCTAAATTAATAATTGAATTAATTAATTAAATGAAAATATTTTTGGGTTTTATTTTAATTAAGGAAATAAAATAAGAATGATTAAAAGATATTAAAAACCCTAATTCTATGTTAATTTTAATTTAATGCAAAAGATATTGAAATTGTACCAAATTAAAAACTAAATTAATTAGTTAAAATTTATTTACAAAATAATAAAATAGTGAAATTAATAAAAATATTATTTTTTAGGGTTTTCTGGTTTTATATAAAAAATGTTAATTGGTTAATTTTTGATAATAATAATTAAATAAAATAAATATAGAGAGAAAAAGAAATAAACCAAAATGGGGGGTTTGGGCCTGAAGAGGGAGTATGATCAGCAATATCCAGGCCCAAATTCAATCAGCCTGTTTTGACTTTCCCATTCCAATATGCGCTGGTTGACTTTAGTCCATGGTGGATCTGTAACTCTGGCCTTTGGATCTTGGCTTGAAGCCACTTGGCATTTGATGGGAAGAGAAACATCGTGGTCCACGCTTTGGGCGCTGCACATGAGTACCTGAAGAAAAATTATAACAAAGTTTTGGGGGACCTGGGATTCGAACCCAGGTCCCAATGCTCATTGACACGCTCCCTTGGCCAACTCATCCATGCTGCTTAGTTGTTAATGGGATGGAAAACAAATAATATAAGACAAACAATTAATTATGCCTGGCAAAAAATAAAAACGCGCTAATGATTCAAATGAACCAATGGACGCAAGCCACGTCTTCGTCTTCTTCAATGAAGACTGGTTCATTTACCTGCGAATTTTATTCCGCAACTAAATCCATGGCATCATCCTACCATGTGCTACAGGCCATATAAATGCCAATGGAGACCACCACTGCATTCGTCTCTCTCCCCTGATCATTCCCATACCCACCATTAGCCTCAATTTAACCTGCATAAAAACGCCTAAAAAAACAAGAACAAGAACCCTAAGTTCGAGCATCATGATACAGGTCCTAAAAATACAATTGAATAATACCAAAACCTTCCAAATCAAACAACAAACATAAATATGCCAAGATTTTAAAGAAAAGATGCAAGAATTGGAGATTTGGAATCCATGTTCAGAGGTTGGTTCGTGAAGACTTACAATGCAATTTAGGCAATGAGAAGGCTAGATTTTGATTGGTATCGCTTCACTGGATGTCAGGGAATAGAACTATGTCAAGCTTTTGGACTGAATCATGCTACAATGTTGTTTTTGATCTCCCACTTTACAAGCTTTTTTCCAAACTTTGTATGGCCGTTTCTGCAGTGTTTTGTGCGTGTTTTTGGTCTGCCTCTCTTATGTGCATATAATAGAATGTGTTTAGGTCAAAATTTGGGCATTAAACCATATGCATTGAAGAATCAAGATTTGTTTTTTATCACCATAATTAAGTTGCCATATTTGCATCAAATCTGAGATTTTGTGCTTGTTTTGGCTTGGCACGAGTTTGATTGAGTATCACATGATACTTGCAAGCTCTAATGATCACAAGAATCCCCTTACATTAATTTTTTAGATTTTATTTGATTTAATATTGATTTAAAATGAATTAAATCAATAAAAATCAAATAAAATAGAAAAATAAATGAGTGGCCATGAAATCAAGTATGGTACACGTGTGTGGCATGATAAGACTATATCAAGTGGAAAAAAAGTGAGCCCTTTTGTCAAAAATTGGAGTTTTGAGGATAGTTGACTTTTGGCAAATTTAGAAAAATGCCCAATTTCAACAATGCATAACTTCTTCAATTTTGAACTTTTGGAGGTGTTCTTGGACTTTTTAGAAACCTTGAGATGTCCTGTAATCAACCCTTTTGGTTTCATCTCATTTTGATGTTCCATGCTCAAGTTATAAGCTTTGGCGAAAAGGGTGTTTTTGTTGACTTTCAAAAATGACCTATAATGTCCAAATTAGTAACTTTTTGTGAGAGCATTTCTTTATCTTGGGGTGTGAATATAGATTGTAGGAAATTTCATCCTATTAAAATGAGCTTTGTATGGGTCATTTCTCATAAAGTATGAGAAAGTTATGCTTGGTCAAAGTTGAGTTGACTTTTCCTGCAAAACCCTAATTTAGCAACTTTTGAATCTTGATGAATCTTGAGCAATCCTTGATGAATTATGATCAACCCTTGATCAAATGATGAATTAAACTTCAAAATGAGAATGTTGACAAAAAATCTTGAGGTTTGACTGTCTGTAGGTCACAGTTGACTTTTGCCCTAGCACAATCGATTTTTGGACCTCTTGAGCAATTGACTGGCCAAACTTCCTCTGCAAGGCTTGAAATTTGACATGGATGAACTTAAGAACATATTAAGACATTTAGAAGCACTTGAGGCCATTTGAATGTAAGGACCTTGATGCAACACAAAACCCTAATTTTGACTTGACTGCCTTAGGAGGTGATTTGACTGTCCAACCCTTGAGCCATTTTGAACAACTTAAAGATTATTCTTGACATGTCTTGAGAAATATGGGAGGGTAAATTTTGGGGCACAACAGTTGCCCCTGTTCAATTTTCTTAAACCTGAGGATATAGTTTGGCTTTTGAGCCTTTCGTGATCCGAAGGTGGAAGATAATTGAACACTAGAGTGCCCAGAAATTTGCACTCACATGGTGTAGTATCAACATTTGTGATGTCGGGAATGGGCTTACAGATGCCATTTGGAGATCGTTGGTAGGAGGATGGGCTTACAGATGCCATCTGCAGGAGTGTCGATCACATAAGAGATTCCTTAGCGAGAATTTGTATACCTGTGGTTATAAAAGATTCCACCGGGGAAGTCTAAACTTTGTTGAGATTTAGGAATCTGGCCTGTACTTCAACTGAGAGAATGCCTTGGCTGAGTATTAAGAACTTGTCCATAATTAAATTAGGGGGAAACATCTTCATCAAGATCTAGGAACTGTCTCGTGCTCAACGTAGTATACCGCTGAGGTTATAGAACTTGTCCACACTATGACGGAGGAAAACATCAAGATCTAGGAACTGACTCGTGCTCAATGGAGTATACCATTGAGGTTATAGTACTCGTCCACACTATGACGTATGGAAACATCTTTATCAAGAACTAGGAATTGTCTCGTGCTCAATGGAGTATACCTTTGAGGTTATAGAACTTGTCCACACTATGACGGAGGAAAACATCAAGATCTAGGAACTGACTCGTGCTCAATGGAGTATACCGTTGAGGTTAAAGTACTCGTCCACACTATGACGTAGAGAAACATCTTCATCAAGATCTAGGAACTGTCTCGTGCTCAATGGAGTATACCGTTGAGGTTATAGAACTTGTCCACACTATGATGGAGGAAAACATCAAGATCTAGGAACTGACTCGTGCTCAATGGAGTATATCGTTGAGGTTATAGTACTTGTCCACACTATGATATAGGGAAACATCTTCATCAAGATCTAGGAACTGTCTCGTGCTCAATGGAGTATACCGTTGAGGTTATAGAACTTGTCCACACTATGACGGAGGAAAACATCAAGATCTAGGAACTGACTCGTGCTCAATGGAGTATACCGTTGAGGTTATAGTACTTGTCCACACTATGACATAGGGAAACATCTTCATCAAGATCTTGGAACTGTCTCGTGCTCAATGGAGTATACCGTTGAGGTTAAAGTACTCGTCCATACTATGACGTAGGGAAACATCTTCATCAAGATCTAGGAACTGTCTCGTGCTCAATGGAGTATACCGTTGAGGTTATAGAACTTGTCCACACTATGACGGAGGAAAACATCAAGATCTAGGAACTGACTCGTGCTCAATGGAGTATATCGTTGAGGTTATAGTACTTGTCCACACTATGATGTAGGGAAACATCTTCATCAAGATCTAGGAACTGTCTCGTGCTCAATGGAGTATACCGTTGAGGTTATAGAACTTGTCCACACTATGATGGAGGAAAACATCAAGATCTAGGAACTGACTTGTGCTCAATGGAGTATACCGTTGAGGTTATAGTACTTGTCCATACTATGACGTAGGGAAACATCTTCATCAAGATCTAGGAACTGTCTCGTGCTCAATGGAGTATACTGTTGAGGTTATAGAACTTGTCCACACTATGACAGAGGAAAACATCAAGATCTAGGAATTGACTCGTGCTCAATGGAGTATACCGTTGAGGTTATAGTACTTGTCCACACTATGACGTAGGGAAACTGTCGAGATTTAGAACCTTATCTGAAATTCAACCAAGGATAATTCAATTGAGATTTAAGAACTGGTCAGGTCTTCGACTAAGCTGAGAACTTTAACTATATCTTTCCTGAAAGGTAAAGGTCAGTCATATGCAATGCATGATATGGATCAGGCAATTATGTTCTCAAAATAAATGAGATTATATTCATGATGCGTATATGCATGTATCATGATGTATGGAAATGTGATGTTTTAGCTGGGGAAAAATAAATCTCGGAGCTGCTGGAGAATAAAGCTGAGTTCTTCGTTTCTGCTGGGGATGATGAACGAAGATGATAAACCTGTAGGAGAGAAGAACTCCGTTGGGGGAATAAACTGATGAAGAGATTACTCAGAGGGGAATTACTCTGTGGGGGAAGAGACGTTCTGCTGAAGATTTTAACGATAACTCCGCTGGGGATTCTGTTGATAAGCTCTGTTGGGGATTTTAATGATGAACTCTACTGGGGATAGAAAGAACTTCGTTGGGGATGATCTTTCAGTTGCAACTTGGTGAGAATAACCCAGTTAGACTCTTGTGAGGATAACCTGCTGAATTTGGCAGAGGAGATTTATTTGCGCTCTGCAGGGGATAAGCTTCCAGAATCTACTGGGTGAGATGATTCAACTCTGGCGGGGAAGCTTTTAGACTGCACTGGGGAAATGGCTCCATTGAGGTATCTTGTATTCCGCCGGAGAATATTCTTATATTCTGTTGAGGAATATTAAGACTACCGGGGATGTTCTTATACTTGCTGGGGAATATCTTTATACTCCGCTGGGGAATATTAAGACCTTCTGGGGATACCCAGCCTTTTTGGGGCTGATGGTAGATTAACTCTTCTTGGGGAGAGTATTACTGATTTGTACATAGCCGCAAGTCTCAGCTGGGAAATCTACCCTTACTGTTTTACTCTGCGGGGTAACGGTATCTTGGTCATATTCTTCAGCTGAACCTACCTTGGTACCTTGGTGGACAGAGCAACTACACTGCTCGGACAATTCTTATTGCCCCTGTTTCTAATATTACCAGTAATTCGTCCTTTGTTTCGCATGTAAGTATTTATGAGCAGCAATTAATGTCAAATGCATATATCAAAAATGAACATTGGACGTTCTTTGCAAAGCAAAACAGATAAAGGAAAAACAGTTTGAAATTTGTCTGAACATGAATTTGTATTGATTTTGAAGTTTGGCCTGAAAATATGCGTTTTTGTACAAGAGGCTGACGTCCTAGTAAGAGAACGCCGCCGAACAAATAAAATCTATACAGTTTGTGAAAAGAAAACAAAACATCTATGTGAATAATCTCACTGGGTTCCAACTCTGCTATTGCCTTTATATCTTCAAGCGTCTCATCACTTTGCTGCTTAGTTGAAGATGAATCTGATTGATTTGTGCCGTCCGAGTCTGATAGTCGACACCGAAGTCTGGATGCAAGGTGGTCCAATGAGACATAGTGTTACGCTTTAATCCCTAACTTTTTCCTGGACCGCCCTTTCGGGTTTTCAGTCCACTGGGATACACATTTTTGTCCAAGCCGCCTTTTTAGGTTTTCGACTTGCCGGGTGTACAGATTTTTTTATTTTTATCCCTTATTTTTGCCCGAACCCTTTTGGTTCGCCGGGAAGCCCTTATTTTTGCCTAGGCCAGTCAACCTAGCGGGTCTTTGATTATGCGTAGTATCTTTTCACTATGTCTGCATTGACGGGGTGAGGAAGGTCGTCACCACCCATGGTGGTTAGAATCATAGCTCCTCCTGAGAAAATGTTCTTAACCACAAATGGACCTTCGTAAGTAGGGGTCCATTTACCCCTGGGATCACCTTGAGGTAAGATAATGCGCTTGATTACCAGGTCCCCAACTTGATACTCTTGTCGTCTAACTTTCTTGTTAAATACCTTGATCATCCGTTTTTGGTACGTCTGGCCATGACAAATAACAATAAGTCTCTTTTCGTCAATTAGATTCAATTGATCAAGTCGGGTCTGAATCCAATCATCTTCGCTCAAACCTGCATCCTTCATGATCCGGAGAGAGGGTATCTGAACTTCAATAGGCAAGACTACCTCCATGCCATAAACCAAGGAATAGGGTGTTGCCCCTGTTGACGTCCGTGCTGAGGTACGGTACCCGTGAAGAGCAAACGGTAACATCTCGTGCCAGTCTTTGTATGTCACTGTCATCTTCTGCACAATCTTCTTAATGTTCTTATTAGCCGCTTCAACAGCCCCCTTCATCTTTGTCCGGTAGGGAGAAGAGTTGTGATGCTGTATCTTGAATTGCTCGCAGAGCTCAGTGATCATCTTGTTATTAAGATTGGTACCATTGTCCGTAATGATCCTCTCTGGTACACCGTATCGACAGATTAGGTTGTGCCGAATGAACCATGCCACAACGTTCTTAGTTACCGTAGCAAAGGAAGCTGCTTCAACCCACTTCGTAAAGTAATCAATCGCTACTAGGATGAAACGATGCCTGTTGGATGCCGTAGGTCTGATCTCGCTGATCATATCAATGCCCCACATTGCAAAAGGCCAAGGTGCTGTCAAAACATTCAGAGGAACAGGAGGTATGTGCACCTTATCAGCATAGACCTGGCACTTGTGACATGTCCGAGAATGCTGATAACAGTCAGCTTCCATTGTGGACCAGTAATATCCTGCCCGAAGGATTTTCTTTGCCATGGTATGTCCACTGGAATGAATTCCGAAGGTACCTTCATGCAGCTCTGTCATGATTCTTTCTGCTTCAATCTTATCCACACAACGTAGTAAGGTCGAATCATGGTTACGTTTGTAAAGAATGCCATTGCTGATGAAGAACTTGGATGCAAACCTCCTCAGAAAATTCTTGTCACTAATAGATGCACCCTCGGGGTACTCCTGAGCTTCAAGATACCTTTTCACTTCATGATACCAGGGCTTTTCTGTTACCTCTTCAGTCTCAAGATCACAGCAATGTGCAGGTTCGTCCAATTTTTCAATAATTATCCGGGGAGCCTCGTTGTCCCAATTGACTTTGAACATATAAGACATCGTAGATAGCGCATCCGCCAACTGATTCTCCTCTCTTGGGAAGTGTTCAAAGGTTATCTCCTCGAAATGGGGAAGCAACGTCAATACATACTCCTTCTAAGGAATAAGATTAGGGTGTTTCGTATCCCACTCGCCTTTGATCTGACTGATCACGAGAGCGGAATCTCCGAAGACACTTAGAAACTTAATCCTTAGGTCAATTGCAGCTCAAAGACCCATGATGCATGCTTCATACTCCGCCATGTTGTTGGTGCAGTTGAAACATAGTCGGGCGGTAAATGGAGTATGAGAGCCTTTAGGAGATATGATCACAACGCCAATTCCATTACCCAAAGCGTTCGAAGCTCCATCGAAGTACATAGACCATCGGGATCCTTCCTCAGGTCCTTCATCCGGTCCAGGTATCTCACAATCAGTCACTACCATGATATTCTCATCTAGAAATTCAAAGTTCATAGACTGGTAATCATCCACTGCCTGATGTGCCAAATGGTCTGCCAATACACTTCCCTTGATTGCTTTTTGAGTCGTGTACTGGATGTCATACTCAGTCAAGATCATCTTCCATCTTGCTATTCTTCCGGACAAGGCAGGCTTTTCGAAGATATACTTGATTGGATCCATTTTTGATATCAACAGAGTAGTGCGAGTCAGCATATACTGTCTCAGCTGGCGAGCAGACCATGCCAAAGTGCAACAAGTTTTCTCAAGCAGTGAGTATCGGGTCTCACAGTCGGTAAACTTTTTGCTAAGGTAATAAATAGCATGCTCTTTTCGGCCAGACTCGTCATGCTGCCCCAGCACACACCCCATTGAGTTGTCAAGTACTATCAAGTATAGGATCAGAGGTCTCCTTTCAACTGGTGGCATTAGGATGGGTGGCTCTTGGAGATACTCTTTGATTCTTTCGAAAGCGGCCTGACATTCATCATTCCAGCGTACCACTTGATCTTTCTTTAGTAGCTTGAAGATTGGCTCACAAGTAGCAGTTATGTGCGAGATGAATCGGGCAATGTAGTTCAGTCGTCCTAGAAAGCCTCTGACCTCCTTCTCTGTCTTGGGAGCTGGCATCTCTTGTATGGCTTTCAATTTGGCATGGTCCACTTGAATACCTTTGTCGCTCACGACGAAACCCAATAGTTTACCAGACCTCACCCTGAAGGTGCACTTGTTCGGGTTCAATCTCAGCTTGTACAACTTCAACCTGTCAAACAGCTTCTGTAGATGGTCAAGGTGCTCCTCCTCAGTCTGGGACCTCGCGATCATATCATCGACGTATAATTCAATCTCATGATGGATCATATCATGAAACAAAGCAACCATGGCACGCTGATATGTTGCCCCAGCATTCTTCAAACCAAAAGGCATGACCTTGTAGCAAAAGGTACCCCACTGAGTAACAAAAGTGGTATTCTCCATATCCTCGAGAGCCATCTTAATTTGATTATATCCGGAGAAACCATCCATAAAGGAGAATACCTTGTGCTGAGACGTATTGTCAAACAGAACGTTAATATGAGGTAGAGGGAAGTCATCCTTGGGACTGGCCCTGTTCAGATCCCTGTAGTCAACACACATTCGGACCTTACCATCCTTCTTTGGTACTGGAACCACATTGGCCACCCACTGAGGGTAAGAAGTCACTGCTAGAAAACCAACGTCAAACTGTTTCATAACTTCGGCCTTGATTTTCTCAGACATCTCTGGGCGCATACATCGAACCTTCTGTTTTACCGGAGGACAATCTTCCTTGGTAGGCAGGCGATGAACCATAATGTCAGTATCCAACCCAGGCATATCTTCGTAAGGCCAAGCAAAGATCTCCACGTAGTCACGCAGCATCTGAATCAACCGTTGTTTCACACTAGGCTCCAGATGGGCACCAACCTTGACTTCCTTCTTGTCTGTCTCAGTACCCAGATTCACTATTTCCACCGGCTCTTCATGTGGCTGAATGACCCTTTCTTCCTAGAGTAGCAAACTTGCAAGTTCACCAGGCACTTCGCAATCATCTTCACCTTCGTCTTCGGCTAAGTTGATCGGATTTTCAAAGTTATAACTAGCAGTAACAGAGTCGTTACCAGTGAGATCCAGAGTGGATTGAGACCTATATATGTGAGTGTGTGTAAAATAGCTGTTTTGCAATATATAATAAAGAAAAACAAGGAGCGCAAAATTTGAAATGCAAAAAAACGTCCAATGCTTTTATTAATGATATATGAAAATGGCACACAAAAGCCCTCACAAATGAAGCCACGGTGCCCTGGGTAAAACTCCGGGCCATAAAGTTTCAAAACATTGTCTGTTACAAACTTAAAACAAAGAGTTCATTACTGGGTAACAAAAGTAATAGGGATGAAGTCCTTTGTTATCCAGTTGCTTGGTCCACCATTGGTCATAGGATAGATCCAGCTGTCGAATTCAGGCTCCTCCACATCCTCTTTAATGGCACTTACCCCCGAGTTGCTGATGAACACATGAGGTCTTCCAATCCTTGCACTTCGAATAACCCTTTGAGCTTCTGCAGTGAAACCCAAACCAAACTTGTTATTCTTCTGAGTAAAATCAGGGAGTCGGCCCCAATTTGCACACTCACCCTTCTCAATAACAGCCCGAGCATCCTTTAAGGAAACCATCTCCATAGGAGGATCTTCAACCACAGTCTCAGTTGATGCCAGTGTCTGAGGAACCTCTTCAAAGTGCTGAAATGGGGTCTCAATGAATTCCCCATCTATCTCTACATATCTGAATGAGTTGAGGTGGCTGACCATGTACTCCTCCTCCCCTTGAACTGTCATAATCTTCCCTCTGACCAGGTACTTCAGCTTCTGGTGAAGCCTTGAGGTTACGGCCCCAGCTTTATGGATCCATGGACGACCCAGCAAACAAGAATAAAATGGCCGAATGTCCATCACGTAGAATGTAGAATTGAAGACCTGAGAACCAACTTTAATTGGAATATCAACCTCACCATGCACCATCCTTTTAGACCCGTCAAATGCCCTGACAATGATGTTACTTGGCTTTAGCTCCAACCCTTCGCAATCCAACCGGTCTAGAGCTTTCTTGGGCAAGACGTTCAATGAGGAACCAGTGTCAACCAATACATGTGCAAGAGTAGTGCCCCTACATTCAATAGAGACATGCAGGGCATCATTGTGGTTCTTCCCTTTAACAGTCAAATCGGCATTGGAGAAACCCAAACCATTATCAGTAGTTAAATTGGCCACACAATCGGTAAACTGATCAGCTGATGTCTCTTGTAGCACGTGGGCAGTCTTCAGGAAGGTAATCAGAGCCTTGGCGTGGGCCTCTGAACACAACAGCAGTGACAACATAGAAATCTTGGATGGGGTTTGCCCCAGCTGCTCAACTACGTTATAATCACTCTTCTTAATAATCTTCAAAATCTCTTCCATCTCCTGTTTGGAAGCTTCAACAGTAATGGTCTTCGGTGCCTCCGTCTGGGCAGGCACATCAGTGGTGATCCCTTTGCCCCGAGCGTTAGATGACTCGGCGACAGGGGTAGGACTAAGAACTTGATTAGGAGTGGCAGTAGGTACACTTGCAGGTGTAATGACAACAGGTCTTCGGACAATTGGTGGAGCAATATCAGGTGAGAAAAGTCTACCGCTGCGGGTGACTTTAGCAGGCCCAGTAATGTTGCTGACGCCGATATCAGCATCCAACTCTTGCTTAACTCCAAGAACATAAACATCTGCCCCATAGTGCCAAGGGACATCTTTGTCAGAGGTGTAGGGGATAGGCCCCAGAACAGTGATGATTACAGGTGCGATCTTCGGAACAGATGTAATTTTAACAGGCTTCCTCGAGGGAGCCTTGGAAGAATTGTCGAAAATGGTAATAATGGAAACTTCTTCAGTAGGAATGGAAGGAACAACAATCTTCTCAAATAGGATCTCCTTATTATCTATCAGGTTTTGGATGCCTGACTTCAGAAATGGGCAACCAGTAGGTAAAACAGAACACATATGGCAACCTTCGCCACGGCCCGAAAATAAACCGGCTAGCAACAGGTTCTTCTTGACAGTCATCAGAGGGGTAACAATATCATCCACGGAAACTACAAACAAGTCTTCCTCTATAGAATTTACTCCATGTTTGGGCATGGGAGCAGTCACAACATTAGGCCTCTCGGGTGCCTCAAACTCAATCTCCTTTGCATCAATTAGGTCTTGCACCCTGTTCCTCAAAACCCAACAATCATCTGAATTATGCCCCGGGCTATCAGAGTGAAAAGCGCAGCGAGCATTAGGGTTGTACTTTGGTGATATGGTACTTGGATTCTTCGGAGATTCTTTTAGAGTCACCAGATTGGTCTTCAGCAACTGTGGTAGAATTTGAGACAAAGTCATGCTGAGACGAGTGAATTGCCTTCGAGGTCTCTCATCCTTTTGTTGATTGTGATGCTGAGGAGCACCAACAGGTTTTGAAATAACAACCGCATTGACAGCTTGGCAGTGTTCAGGTCTATTTTGTCTTCTCGAACTGTAGACAACACTGGACTATTTCTTAAACGGTTTCTTCTCGGTGCTCGAAGAGGCACCCTTTTGTATCTTCCCAGCCTTAATGCCAGCTTCAATCCTCTCACCAGTCAAAATAAGATCTATAAACCCAGCTGAAGAGCTTCTAATCAGATGGTTAAAGAATGAACCAGAAAGGGTCCCCAAAAACATGTCAACCAGCTCACGATCAGCCAAAGGTGGTTGCACCCTTCCAACAAGGTCTCTCCATTTTTGAGCATACTCTTTGAATCCTTCACCCGTTCCTATTGACATACCCTGGAGTTGGGTACGCGTAGGAGCAAGGTCGGAGTTATACTGATACTGCCTATAGAATACAGTAGCCAAATCTTCCCAGCTACGGATACTGGCTCGGTCCAACTGATAGAACCACTCAAGCTGAGTCCCTGAGAGACTATCTTAAAAGAAATGGATCCACAAGTTCTTATCAGCAGTGTAAGGCTGGATCTTCCTCACATATGACCGGAGGTGCAGTTTCGGACAAGAAACTCCGTCATACTTGGCAAAGGCAGGTGCCTTGAATTTATGGGGAATCACCACCCCAAATGATAGACCCAGATCTCTGAAGTCCAGACCGAGCACCTTCTGTATCTCCATAGCGCTTAAACGGTCTTCCAGCTGTTTGTACTTATCCTCAGCAGGAGGATACTGTTCTTCATCATAGTCCGTCTCGTTGTCGGAGACCATAGGGCTAGGAGCCCTCCTTTCTTGTGGACTATCTTTCCCTCCAGATGAGGTGGTCAGATCAACTTCATTCTGCAGCCCGTTTCCAAACCTGCGTCCAGTGTTGAACATGATGGTCCTCTTCTTCTTCTTTTTATCCTTCAAAATCAAGGTCTTCAAGTCCTGCTGACCCTTGGCTAGATTCATGAACAACTCTTGAAATTGGGCATTCTGGGCCTGGAGGGCCTTGATAGCTTGCTCAGTTGAAGGTTCAGCAGACATGATGATTGCTGAAATAAACAACAAAGAAGATAAGAGACCTGTAATGGGTACCTGCTTATGAAGTGCATGGGATGAAATGCGTATGATTTATGATTTCAAAGACAATCGAGATTCAAATTTGTAAACAAGAAAAGAAACACACTTTATTAGATTTAAACTTCAAAATTTAAATTGTTCAACAAACTGCCCTTTGGCGTTACAAGAATGGAAATACTGAAAAGTAAATAAAAACTGTAACGAAATCATCAAAGGTCCATCAATGCTCCCATGGTCTCTTCTTCTCAGTGCATACATAATCATTCAGGATCGCTCGTTCTCCAACTGTCTGGTCAGCTTCTGGATCTTCTACTCTTGCTCATTGAACCTCTCTCGATAAGAATCCCGTTCATCCCTCAACTGCATCCAAGACCTCTTCAGTGTCCTAATATCAGTGGGCATATACGGGTGGAGAATAGTTGGAAGAACCCCCTCCTCATTAGCAACTTCAAGAGTAACAAGCCTGACAACTTCATATGGCATACCTAGCTTCTGGGCACGGATGCGGACCCATATGAGATATGGCTCCATTGGCAGAGAAGTCTTTGGTCCCAACTCATGTGGGTCAGATTGGTGAACTCTGTCCCAAGCCCTTATGAATCTACGATGCAACTCGTCGCTATCTCCCTGAAAATAAAAGATGATATGAGGCATCAACATCTCATGAGGCCCTTCTCTTCTGGCTCTTCCAAACTGACGGAGAGCTAAGCATGGGTTGTAAGAAATCCCTCCATGGGTTCCAATCAATGGGACATTAGGATACTCTCCACAACGATCAATGACATTCACCTCATCCATACCTTTGAGAGTCCAGATAATGTCATTATTAGAAAGAGACATTACCCTATAAGCCCAGCCCATTCCTTCTTTGTTCTTCAGTACGGACTTAGGGAGGTGCGAAATAAACCACCTCGACAATAAAGGAGCACAGCACATCAAAGTTCCCCGTTTTCGGGCAGTACGAGCATAGAGCTAATGAAGGATGTCACCCAAGAGAGTGGGTACAGGGTTCTCAGAGATGAAGATCTTTATGGCATTAATATCAACAAAAGTTTCAGGATTCGGAAACAATACCAAGCCATAAATCAAGAGAGCCAGAATGTCCTCGTACACCTTGAAGTCTAAGCTGTCCCAGAAGTAATTAGCTTTGTCAACCAAAAACTTAACCAGAAAACCCTTAGCTCCACTTCTAGTCTCCCAGTTAGCCATTACCTCCTCCTTAGTCAAGTGAAGGGCTGCAGCAATTTCTTCGGGCTTAAGAGTCTTTTCCCAACCAGTAAACGGAGTTTGTTCCATGACGGAGATACCGAGCAGCTCAGAGAACTCTTCTAGGGTAGGAACCAGCTGGAAGTCCTGGAGAGTAAAACAATGGTACAACAGATCATAGAATTGGACCAGGACACTCATCATTTGTTCTTCCAATTTTGAGGTGACCAAACTGAGGAGAGAACCATGCCTTCTGATAAAGGAAGTAGTGTCTGGAATCCTGACAACCAAATCTTTAAGCAGGGTAGGTACTTGGACAAAGTTGATCCGGATAGTATTCCTACGCATGGGCATCATGATGACCTACAAAACAGAGCAAAGATGAAAACCTCTTGTCTTTGAAATAGGTTAGTCCTTATGCAAAATGTATGCAATGTTATGATGTCATGATGTCATGGTAAAGGCATACCACAAGTATCCACAAAAGGCAAACATGGTAAAGGCACACAAGTCACACAAAAGAGCCCTTAAATTTCAGGTTGGCGTGGAGCTTAGGTACTACCCTCTTTCAGTTCAGTTGGTTAAGACCTGTCCTAAAAATAGTAACCGGGTTCTAGAGGATCTCAATATCACTGACTACCCTCAATCGGTCATAATTCCAGTTTAGCAACCTTGTCTTGCGGCCAGAATCATCGCGAGAGTTTAGTCTCAATGAGTGTAGCATACTGTTACTGTTCTATGGCTAAGTTGGTCAATTTAAGGTTCTAAGTTCAGTTGATGCTTAATGACTCCTTAGAAGACCCATATTCTCCTCGTTCCAACACAAGGGATATCGGTACAAACCAAGGTGCCACACCAACGTAGCTACTGCTTCATCCGTATCGGTCTACGCCGTACAGATCCCTCATAGTTTATTGCTACTTACCTAAAGGGTATCCCCAGACCCGGGTTAGGATCTATAGAACTCCGATACAAGCCCACAAAATTAAAGCATACAAAGCATACAATTGAAAACATAGTGATCTAATCCTAAGGTACACCTCACTTATAAATTCCCCAGCAGAGTCGCCAGTTCTGTGATCGGTGGGAATAGAATTGACTGTTTTGGAATGCTGGTTCACGTTTTGCGTTTGTTTTCGCAAAATTTCGCGGTAAGTAAGAGTCGCCACCGTCTTTTATTTTATCCAACAAGGAAAGGACGAAAGCACAAAAAAATTCCTTTTTGAGATATTTCTCGGGTTCGGGAGGTAGATTATAGAAAGGGAATGTGTTAGCACCCTTTCTATCCGTGGTTATCCACGGGCTCTTAGGTACTTTCTCATTATGTTTTCAAAAGTTTGCTTTTCTTTGTGTTTGTGGATTTGAGAAGAGTTTTTGTTTTGAAAGGGGTGTAAGTGCGAAAAGTTTTGTTTTGTTTTAAAAGGAGAAAGTACTTAAGAACATCTACCTACTCAAAAAGGAATTAAATTGTGCAAGTGTCCTTTAGACAATGCTATCCCACTATTGAGGAGTAGGTAGCATCATCGTTGGAGTTTTCAGGTCAATTCGATTAAGGGACATGTGGTCACTAAAGCAATGTTAGGACGCCTTAGTGGTAACCCTAATGTCTTAGATCATTTTATCCGAGGCAACCGTTTCGAGGCAACTTATGATCTTTGGACAAGAGGGCAACCTCTAAAACTTCCTATACTCAATGACCACGTTCGAGGCAACCAAGTGAGGTGTACTCTAAGAGTGCGCATGTGCGAGTGTGTTATTTTCAGTTATCTTTATCTGTACATGTTAATGGTGAGCTACCGTTGATTTTAAATTAAAGATTAATCTTGTCATGCATTACCTATTTATCAAACATCTAACAGTTAATGGTTGCGGAAATTAAATTGCGGAAAAATAAATCTAAGCTATTACAAGGCGTCGGGTATTTACATCGCCAAAGACAAACCCTTTTAAAATTAAATTGCGAAAAGTAAATAAAAGCAGTAAATAAATAAATAAAGTCCTAAGTTAAAAACTATTACATTCCCGAAGCAGTTACAAAATATGGATCAAAGATAATTCACGCGCGAGAATATTAAATCGGGGTGTCCTAAGGTTTTGACCCTTTTTATTAAATAAAGCATATTTTGGTTATTTTTGAATTAAAAATTAGTCTAAATTAATAATTGAATTAATTAATTAAATGAAAATATTTTTGGGTTTTATTTTAATTAAGGAAATAAAATAAGAATGATTAAAAGATATTAAAAACCCTAATTCTATGTTAATTTTAATTTAATGCAAAAGATATTGAAATTGTACCTAATTAAAAACTAAATTAATTGGTTAAAATTTATTTACAAAATAATAAAATAGTGAAATTAATAAAAATATTATTTTTTAGGGTTTTCTGATTTTATATAAAAAAAGTTAATTGGTTAATTTTTGATAATAATAATTAAATAAAATAAATATAGAGAGAAAAAGAAATAAACCAAAATGGGGGGTTTGGGCCTGAAGAGGGAGTATGATCAGCAATATCCAGGCCCAAATTCAATCAGCCTGCTTTGACTTTCCCATTCCAATATGCGCTGGTTGACTTTAGTCCATGGTGGATCTGCAACTCTGACCTTTGGATCTTGGCCTGAAGCCACTTGGCATTTGATGGGAAGAGAAACATGGTGGTCCACGCTTTGGGCGCTGCACATGAGTACCTGGAGAAAAATTATAACAAAGTTTTGGGGGACCTGGGATTCGAACCCAGGTCCCAATGCTCATTGACACGCTCCCTTGGCCAACTCATCCACGCTGCTTAGTTGTTAATGGGATGGAAAACAAATAATATAAGACAAACAATTAATTATGCCTGGCAAAAAAATAAAAACGCGCTAATGATTCAAATGAACCAATGGACGCAAGCCACGTCTTCGTATTCTTCAACGAAGACTGGTTCATTTACCTGCGGATTTTATTCCGCAACTAAATCCATGGCATCATCCTACCATGTGCTACAGGCCATATAAATGCCAATGGAGACCACCACTGCATTCGTCTCTCTCCCCTGATCATTCCTATACCCACCATTAGCCTCAATTTAACCTGCATAAAAAACGCCTAAAAAAACAAGAACAAGAACCCTAGGTTCGAGCATCATGATACAGGTCCTAAAAATACAATTGAATAATACCAAAACCTTCCAAATCAAACAACAAACATAAATATGCCAAGATTTTAAAGAAAAGATGCAAGAATTGGAGATTTGGAATCCATGTTCAGAGGTTGGTTCATGATGACTTACAATGCAATTTAGGCAATGAGAAGGCTGGATTTTGATTGGTATCGCTTCCCTGGATGTCAGGGAAGAGAACTATGTCAAGCTTTTGGACTGAATCGTGCTCCAATGTTGTTTTTGATCTCCCACTTTTCAAGCTTTTTTCCAAACTTTGTATGGCCGTTTCTGCAGTGTTTTATGCGTGTTTTTGGTATGCCTCTCTTATGTGCATATAATAGAATGTGTTTAGGTCAAAATTTGGGCATTAAACCATATGCATTGAGAATCAAGATTTGTTTTTGATCACCATAATCAAGTTGCCATATTTGCATCAAATCTGAGATTTTGTGCTTGTTTTGGCTTGGAACGAGTTTGATTGAGTATCACATGATATTTGCAAGCTGTAATGATCACAAGAATCCCCTTACATCAATTTTTTTAGATTTTATTTAATTTAATATTGATTTAAAATGAATTAAATCAATAAAAATCAAATAAAATAGAAAAATAAATGAATGGCCATGAAATCAAGTATGGGACACGTGTGTGGCATGACAAGACTATATCAAGTGGAAAAAAAGTGGGCCCTTTTGTCAAAAATTGGAGTTTTGAGGATAGTTGACTTTTGGCAAATTTGGAAAAATGCCCAATTTCAACAATGCATAACTTCTTCAATTTTGAACTTTTAGAGGTGTTCTTGGACTTTTTAGAAACCTTGAGATGTCCTATAATCAACCCTTTTGGTATCATCTCATTTTGATATTCCATGCTCAAGTTATAAGCTTTGGCAAAAAGGTGTATTTGTTGACTTTCAAAAATGACCTATAATGTCCAAATTAGTAACTTTTTGTGAGAGCATTTCTTGATCTTGGAGTGTGAATATGTATTGTAGGAAATTGCATCCTCTTAAAAATGAGCTTTTGATGGGTCATTTATCATAAAGTATGAGAAAGTTATGCTTGGTCAAAGTTGAGTTGACTTTTCCTGCAAAACCCTAATTTAGCAACTTTTGAATCTTGATGAATCTTGAGCAATCCTTGATGAATCATGATCAACCCTTGATCAAATGATGAATTAACCTTCAAAATGAGAATGTTGACAAAAAAACTTGAGTTTTGACTGTCTGTAGGTCACAGTTGACTTTTGCCCTAGCACAGTCGATTTTTGGACCTCTTGAGCAATTGACTGACCAAACTTCCTCTGCAAGGCTTGAAATTTGACATGGATGAACTTAAGAACATATTAAGACATTGGTAAGCACTTGATGCCATTTTGATGTAAGGACCTTGATGCAACACAAAACCCTAATTTTGACTTGACTGCCTTAGGAGGTGATTTGACTGTCCAACCCTTGAGCCATTTTGAACAACTTGAAGATTATTATTGACATGTCTTGAGAAATATGGGAGGGAAAATTTTGGGGTACAACACTATCTTAACATTAATTTGGTAAAAAGCCTTATCTTTGGATGTAAAAGGACGGGTGTGGGTCATCGTATAACCATGATAGCAATGTTGTGAGATATCTTAACATTTCTCTTTGAGGGACTAAGATCAATTTGAAAGGCAACATTGATAGCATCATCGAGGGACTATGATCTTGTATTTTTGATTTGCTTTTGCTAAGATACCCCACATGCATAACATGACCATTTTTGTAAGGCAACAAAGTGGAATTACCCTAAGGGTGCAAGTGTGCAAATGTGTTTAATTTACATGCACTGTCTTATCTTGAATTAGGGTTTTCTAATTGTTGATTTTAGTCTTTCCATACAAACCCTAATCACTAACAATATATGAAAACAATAAAAGTGTGGAAAAGTAAAGTCCTATGATATTAAATTATTAGGGTGATGGGGTGTACAAGTTTACAAATGGGGATTGTAAGAAATTAAAGTCCTAATCATCTATTACAACCATATTATAATAATGTACAATAAATGTAAAATGGACTTGTTTTTGTTAAGAAAAGAAGTAAGTTTGCTTAAGAAATTAGTTCGATCTTTTGGTTTTTAAAAGATATATAAAATAAAAGTATGTGATTATAAAATTATTTTTGGTGTTTTGATTATTAAAGATAAAATAAAATAATAAGAGGAAAAGGGGTTAGAATCAGCGCATGGCTGAAATGAGAAAGAACAGAGGTTCTGACTCTGATATGCTGCAAGAAAGAATATGTTAGTAGGAAAGTAGAAGGTCAGAAGTTCTGGATCTGGGTACATCAAATTCTGAGGTTACTGGGAACCAAGGAAACTCTAGAAGTTCTGACGTAACTGGAAGCCTAGAAATTCTATTGTTACTGGAAGGTCAGATGTTCTGGTTGTTGTGATATTCTGGTTGTTGAGAGAGTTTGGAAGTTCTGATGTAGCTGGACACCTAGAAGTTTTAGTGTCATTGGAAAGCTAAAAGTTCTTATAACAGGTACGTGAGGTGTCAATGATGTTGGGTAGAAAATGTCTAGAAATTCTGGTCCAGGATCAATGTTTTGATAAGCAATTAAAGGGATTGATCTATAAGTTCTGGTCTAATTAATGGGGTAAAAAGTCAAGAAATAAACATAAAAAGGGTTGTTTCTGGGGCTAGAACTCAGGACCCCTAACACTAATGTCTTATGCACATGCTCTCTACCACTGGGGTAGCTATACATACGGGATCAGAAGTAAAAACATAAGCATATAACATGAAATAAATTTTGATGTTGAGCTTCATCTCTCTTCCCGTGCCAATCAGAACATCTGCAACTTAATCATTTCTCAACAGAATATATAATGTAACTATGACAGTTATGACAGGTTTCCATCATGATTTCAGAAACATAAGACATTAATACTGTAAATCAGAAATAAGCATGTTATCTACTAATCCTAATTTCCTTAAAAAATTCTGAACTGACATTCTCCCTATTTAGGCAGAAAAAAGCATGAAACTTCATAATATGTACAACATCAGAATTAGGATGTCTGTGATACGGTGGGAGAACTGACTTGAGGTTTTGCGTTTGTGTTTGCAAATGTTGCGGTTTAGCAAGAGTCGCCACCGACTTTTATTTTATCCAAAAGGAAAGGTAAAAAAGCACATGAAAGACCTTTGAGATGTTTTCTTGAGTTCGGGGGGTAGATTATGAAAAGGGAAGGTGCTAGCACCCTTTTCATCCATGGTTTCCATGGGCTCTTAGTTACTTGTTTAGATCACTTGCTTTGCTTTTGCAATTGTTTGAAATGGTGCTTTGTGTGGTTTTGAAAGTATTTTGAAAAGAGGCTATCGTTTAGGTAATCTTTGTAATGATTCTCGTTCGTAAGAATGTACACAAAGATATTTGTCTTTTGAAAAATATTTCAATGTTTTGAAAGTTGTTTGGAAATTTGTTTTGAAATGTGTGTGTGTTTGTTTTGAAAATAGCAAGGATTTGTTTTGAAGTTGATCAAGTAACTAGAAACATTCTACCTACTCAAAAGTCTTTCTTGTACATTTTTATTCCTTTGATATTGTTGATTCACCATTGTTTTGGTGAACAACCCTGTTGTACCCCAAAATTTTCCCTCTCATATTTCTCAAGACATTGCAAGGAAAATCTCCAAGTTGCTCAAGTTTGCTCAAGAGTTGGACAGACAAGCTATCTCCTAAGGCAGTCAACCCCAAATTAGGGTTTTGTGTTGCATCAATATCCTTGAGTCCAAATTACCTCAAGTGCTCCCCAATGTCCTAATATGTTCTCAAGATCATCCATGTCAAATTTCAAGCCTTGCAGAGGAAGTTTGCCCAGTCAATTGCTCCAAGGGTCCAAAAATTGACTATGCTAGAGCAAAAGTCAACTGCGACCTATAAAAAGTCAAACTTCAAGATTTCTTATCAACATTATCATTTTTAAGGATATTTCATCATTTGAACAAGGGTTGATCATGATTCATCAAGGATTGCTCAAAATTCATCAAAATTCAAAAGTTGCTAAATTAGGGTTTTGCAGGAAAAGTCAACTCCACTTTGACCAAACATAACTTTCTCATACTTTATGAGAAATGACCCATCCAAAGCTCATTTTTAAGAGGATTAAATTTCCTACAATCCATATTCATAGCCCAAGATCAACAAATTCACTCACAAGAAGTTATAAATTTAGACATTATAGGTCATTTTTGAAAGTCAACAAAAACACCTTTTTTCCAAAGCTTATAACTTGAGAATGGAATATGAAAATGATATGAGACCAAAAGGGTTGGTTAGAGGACATCTCAAGATTTCTAAAAAGTCCAAGAAAACCTCCAAAAGTTCAAAATTGAAGAAATTATGCATTGTTGAAGTTGGACATTTTTGTAAAATTGCCAAAAGTCAACTATCCCCAAAACTTCAAATTTTGTCAAATGGGCCCATTCTTTTCCACTTGATTTGAGCTTGCATCATTTCCCACGTGTCCTAGCTTCAGCCATGAGCCCATATTTTATTTTTTATTATTTAATTTGATTTTTTATTTAATTTATTCATTTTAAATCAAATTAAATCATATAAAATCTAAAACTTGGATTACATAAGATTTTTTGGCTGTTTTAGGTTTTGATTATCATCATTATCATCATCAAATTCGAATCACACCAATTCATGTGCAAAAAGATTGAGATTTGGCAAAATTGGCAAGCTTTAAAGAAGAGATCAAATCAAATATGTATGCATTGATATGGGAAGATTTAATCCATAATTCTTACCCTAATACACTCCATAGTACATAAGCAAGCAAAGGCAATCGAAATAAGGGTTGGTGATTGCAGAAAGAGGCAAAAACAAAGTTGGAAAAAAGTGACAAAAAGCTTGAAATCGAAATCGTGCTTAGAGGTGTTTTCAAGGGCTGAGACTTGTCCCAATCTCTTCATAGGTGTTCACACAAGCGATCTGGATCAGAGGCAAGCGTTCTCAGACCTTCACAAGCGCTATAAGTGTCACGATACCTACCTCTGTTCTTGAAATTGTAATTCTCCATTCTTGCATCATTTGAACAAATTATTGGCATATTTGTAATCCTCACAACATTTCTAAACTTTTTGCATCATTCAATTTTGTTTATCTAACCTGTAATGTAAAACGCCATAGCTAGGGTTCTTGGAAGCATTTTTGGGGTTTTTCTTTTCAGGTTAAATTAGGCTACAAAATGGACATGGTTGTGACCGGGAGGGAATGACGAGTACAACCATGCCCTTAGCACTCATTTTTGTGGCCTGGAATGGATTTTGGAAAAAGCCTGTGCATTTAGCTGCGGATTCAAATCCGCAGGTATTTTTACAGGATTTGAAGGACATGGATGAACCCGTGTCATCCACCTATTGGCCCTTTCAAAACCACGCGCGCATTTTTATAATTTTTCTGGCCATTGACTTGTTTCATTATATTATATTTTCTTTGTATATTACTAACAAACAAAACAAAGCAGCGTAGTGGCAAGGCAAGCATTCCAATCACTTTCAGGACCTGGGTTTGAATCCCAGGTCCCCCAATTTCTATTTGATTTTGTCTTTCAGGTGATCACGTGCATATTCAAACCTGCAGCCTACCGTGTACCATCATCCATGCAATAGCCAGATGGCCAAAGGCCAGATCTGGTAGCCAGGATCTAAAGGTCCACCAAGACATTGGTCAATGCATATGCGCTGGATTCCCAAAGTCAAACAAGGCCAACTCTAACGGGCCTCATAATTGCTTTCTATACCATATAATCAGACCCATACTCCCTTCTACTCATTTATTTTATTTTGTTTATTTAATTGTTTTATTATTTTTATTTCATTTACTAACCAATCAAAAAAATTCTTTTCTTCATAAAATAAAATCACAAAAATATGTTTTATATTTAATCAAATTTTAATTTTAATTTTTATTAATAAACACTAATTAAACTAATTTAGGTTTTAATTAGAATAACTTTAGACTATTTTTTGTAAATAAGTAAAATTAAATTAGATTTAATTAGGTTTTAATTACTAACATTAATTATTATATTTTTCTTTCTTAAAATAACAAAAAACCCAAAAATAATTTATTTTTATTTAATTAAGTTATTTAATTTAATTTAGAATAACTTTAAACTATTTTTTTGTAAATAATTAAAATTAAATTAGATTTAATTACTAACATTAATTATTTTATTTTTATTTCTTAAAATAACAAAAAACCCAAAAATAATTTATTTTTATTTAATTAATTAATTTAATTTAATTTAGTAATTAATTTAGATTAATTTCTTTCTTAAAATAAATAACAACAAAAAAGATATTTTCTTTAATCAAAAGGGTCAAAACCCTAATCATGCGTCTGATTAAATTTTGCACCGCGATTTATTTTCTTTTATCTAATAATGTACTTGCTTCTGGATTGTAATAGTAAATAGGACTTGTAAATACCCGATGTCTTGTAATAATTTAGTTTAATTTCCGCACCTTTAATTCTGCAAATTATTCAACTGCTAGATGTTTGATAATAGGGCTTGCATGACAAGAATGAATGTTTAATCTTAAAATGGTTAGATCACCCTAAACATGTGCAAAGATAAAAATAACTGAAATCAACACACTCGCACATGCGCACTCCTAGGGTACATCCCACTTGGTTGCCTTTGCAAACGGTCATTGAGTATAGGTTGTTTTAGAGGTCGTCCTCTTGTCTAAAAGATCATAGTCGCCTCGAAATGGTTGCCTCGCATATTGTTGCCTCAAACAAATGATCTAAGACATTAGGGTTACCGCTAAGGCGTCCTAACATTGCTTTAGTGACCGTATGTCCCTCATTCGAATTGACCCTCAAACTCCAACGACAGTGCTACCTACTCACTAATAGTGGGATATCATTGTCTAAAGGAAATTAGCATAGAACGATTCCCTTTTCGAGTAGGTAGATATCTCTTAGATACTTTCTCTTTCAAAACAAAACTTTTCACACTTACACTCCTTTTCGAACAAAGTTTTCAAAACACTTCATTACACTCTTGAGGACAGAAGCAAGAGTTAAATCAAAGTTTTCAAACAAAAACCTTTTTTTCAAAACCCACAAGCACAAAGAAAGCAATTTTGAAAATGATGAGCAAGTACCTAAGATCCCGTAGATAACTACGGATAGAAAGGGTGCTAATACCTTCCCTTTCTATAATCTACCCCCCGTACTCAAAAATATCTCAAAAATGGAATTTTTCAATGATTTTTTCCTTTCCTTGTTGGATAAAATAAAAGTCGGTGGCGACTCTTGCTTACCGCTATATTTTGCGAACATAAACGCAAAACGCAAACCAACATTCCAAAAAAATAGTCAGTTCTTCCCACCGTATCACAAACCCTATCTTTGGATGTTAAACGGGACGAGCGTGGGTCATCGTATGACCATGATAGCAATGGTGCCAAGCATCTTTAGCATTTTGAGGGACCAAGATCATTTTGTTTTAGGCAACCTTTTGATAGCATCGTCGAGGGACTATGATCTTTTGTTTGTTTTGCTTTGTTTTGCCAAGATACTTTGCATGCATACCATGGCCATTTTGTTTAGGCAACCAAGTGGATGAAACCCTAAGGGTGCTTGTGTGCAATGTGTGTCATTTTACATGCATTTGTTTGTCTTGTATTAGGTCATTCTATTTGTTTGATTTTTGTCTTATCATGCAAAACCCTAGTTTTACTAAACATGGCATAATGCGATAAATTGCGTAAAATAAACTAAACTATTACAACAATTATTATGGGAGGGGGGATACAAGTTTTTGAATGGGGATATTTGCACAAAATAAAACCCTAAAATACTATTACAACCCAATTGAATTATTGTACAAGATAAATAAACAAACAAGTATTTAAATATGCAATAAAATGTATTTATGCAAAAAATGTCTTGTATTAATTTATGTATGAAAAAAAAATTATTTAAGTCCTAAAAATAAGAAAAAATAATATTATTATTTTTGAAAGGGGAAACCCTAATTTTTTGATTTAAAAGAAAATTATGCTTTCTATTATTATTTTGTCTATTTTTTGTATAAGAAAATATAACTAATATTATATACAATACTAAAAATTAAATATGTGTGAAAATAATTATTTTTATGTGTTAAATAATAAAAATAAAAATGTGTAGTATTTTAATGTATTTACAATTTTTTATAAGAAAATAAATTCTATTTCTTAAAATAAAACTATTTTTATATGTGGAAAAAAATAAAAATAAAATAAAAATTGCAAAAAATTAAGAAAATATTTTTGTGATTTTTTAATGTTCAGAAAAAAATAATGAAATCAATCAACATAAAAAATATGAGAAAATATGCAAAATATAAAATATAAAGCAGGGGGTGCAAATAGTGGATCAGGGGGGGGGGTTGAAAAGTCAAAACAGGAGGCCTAAGGCGCGCCAGGCCCAGGACTTCATCCCTGTCCTCCAGCCTCTCCCAAACGCGCGCGTTTTTGCTTCAAACCTGTATCTTGCTCTAGCTTGCATAAAATCAAAAACTTGCAACATAAAAAGTGTAGCTTGGAATCTCACGATTCCAATGATATAAAATTCATAATCTAACTCTCAAAGACCAGGGAGAATTTCAGTAGCCCTAATTTCTGACCTACTTTTTTCATGAACTTCAAGTTTCAAATTCTCACTACTCAGTTAATATAAATGACAACTATGCATATGTACAACTTCACTAAGTTAAGGCAATGTGGGGACTTTGAGTGAGGCCTGAGGATCGTGTGAGCTTCCTTGAAGTTCCCTCAAGCTATTCCAATGCTTAGCTTGCCTTAAGGATGCTTGAAACTCCTTGTAGAAGTCAACCTGCAACCTTCCAAAATGAAAATGGTGATGTCTGAAACAGAGCTTCCAGAACCAGGACAAGGGCTTGGATAGTTTGGATATGATGTGGATGAAGTGTTTGAAGTGTTGAAACAAGAAACGCACGAGCCAAAAATGAAATGGCCAGTGTTTTGCAGTAACTGCCCTGTTTGGGCAGAAATTTGTGTTTTCTGAGTTTGAGAGTGTTTGGGATGTTATGCCTTCGTATGGTAGCTTGCAACAAGTTTGTGAAGTTGTTTTAAATGAGGCCAAGTTCACTCTTTATCAGATGTACAAGTTCCCTTGACTTTTGCAACTTTTCTTGCTTTTGAAGAAAAGTGAAATGACTTGTGCCAAAGGATTGTACTTGCTAGTTCTAGGGCAGCCAAGGGTTGGTAAACATTGCCTGATATCTGTGGACATTGCTTGTAACAAAGAAACAGGTCCATGGCTCAAGAATTGTAAAGTTGCAAAAAGCTCGCTTTATCAAAATGGCATTGTACCCTTTATGCCATAAATGGATTTATTCTTTATACAATGCTCCAAAGGTCAAAATAAAGCCATTATCCCATGAGTTTGCATTTAATTATGGAGTGTAGAAGGTATTTAGGACCTGTAATGCAAGGTACAAGCATGCTTGATCAGATTTGCAACTTGGTGCATTGTAAAAATGGCTTGAACAAAAGTGACAAAATACCATTTTCTCTTCTTCGATGCTCCCTAACCACAAATGATCTTGGAGATTTCTTGGAGATTTTGGAAAGCTTGCAACATGCTCTATAATCCATATTTGAAATGCATTTTGAGATACCTCTTGGAACTAGGTGAAAAATGGCCATGAAGTTAGGTCAAAAACCTGCCTAAATTAGGGCAAATTTTCACTAAGTTAAAAAGTTTATGGACCCCTATTCACAAATTCATATCTTGAGATCCAAGCATCTTTTGGGAAAACTTTGTGAGTCAAAGTTGTAGATTTCATTGAGGACTACAACTTTCATGTTGGAAGTTTCCTTTGAATCCAATTTCATCATGGTGTAAAAGTTGTGAAAAGTTGGGAAAAAATAAGAAATTTTCCATACTTAGAAAAATTCTAAGTTATGAAAATTTTCAAATTAAAACCCTAATTTGCAATTTTAGGTTTCTTGGTCAACAAGTTTCATATTTTGACATATCTTGATGAATTATGACCCTTGGCACTTGATTTTGACCAAAAAGTCAAAGTTTGACTTTTCAGTGCACAATTGATTTTTGATCAGTTGACTGCAAAACTCATTTGTCAATCCTATGCATTTGAGATCTTTTGAACTATGTGATTAGGTAAAGATGATTATATTGAGTCCATGAAATCATGCTTGAACCCAATTGGTCATTGGCTAGGTTAAAAATCAGAAATTGCCCTTTCTCAGTCAAAACTCTAATTTTGACCATTTTGCCCTTTTGATGATTTGATCAAATTTCTTGAGGAGTTGTGATCCAAAAGTTGATCAAATGGTTCATATGAGTCTAAAATGTTGTTATGAATAAAAAATTATGAAGTTTGACTGTAAATTGGCCTTGGTTGACTTTTTCCCCAATACAACTGATTTTTAGGTCAACTGTCCAATTGACTGAGCAAAAATGTGATTCAAGGCTTGAAACTTGTCATGAGCAATCTTAGGGGTCCAAGATGGTGTATGAAAGTCACATGAAGCATTGATGGTCCAAAAATCCTTGTGCAGACTTATACCCTAATTTCAGGTCATCAGTGCAAGATGAAGTGTCTTGAGCTGACCAAACCCTAATCCTGTCTTGAGTCCAAGAAGTCTTGTGAGGAAAATCTTGATAAATGAGAGGGAAAATTTTGGGGTACAACAATGTCTACATTGTATTTTGGTCATGCAAAGTTAACAATGCCTAAGTAACATGATGAGAGTCGCAGAAACTTACCTTGCAATTAGAAAATGTTCTTACTGCTTGTAATGTTCTGATCTGCTTCCTCGCGCGCTCAATAGGCTGGAACAACCTTTAACTTGGGCTATGAATGGATGGAAAATTCTGGAACAGCCAAGAAGTAAAGTTCTGACTTTTTGAGATGGAGGCTGATGGATAACGTGTTATAGTCTGTAAACAGAAGTTAAGACAACCTCTAAATGTATATCAAGAGCTGTATGGATGATTTGGTCAAGAAACACTTGAGGGAAATTGGAGTTTGAATGCAAGAATAAAAAACTAGCAGGTTTTGTATTTGTGTTTGCAGTTTTGGATTCTTGGAATTTTGGCAAAGTTTCAAGGCTTTTTGCTCTTCAATTTTTTCGACCCCTTTACAGTTGCAAATAGATTTTAATTTAAAGGCAAAGGTTTAGTAGCTTGGAGAGATAACAAGTACAACCATCATGCTAGGGCACTGACTTGTTCTTGAAGAAAGTTAAACAAGTATGGTGGTTAGCGGCTTTTAGTTGTGCCTAAGATGGACTTGTAAGCATGAATTAAGGAAAATTACCCTCAGAAACAAAAGTAAAGCATGGGCCTAACATACTCTTGTACAAAAGTTTGCTTTTCAAGGACATAAATAGTACTTCTATGCCACACGTGGGGAAATCCTTTAGATAAAAACTTATAAGTGGTTGTGAGCATTAAATGATGATGAGATTTATCAAACCAGAAATCCTACAATATGAGATTATGCATCATAGCTTAATTCTGGGTCAGAAGTTCAGTATCAGTATAACTTAGAATAAGCATCCAACTTCTGATCCTTGAATCTCTTTACTTCAGCATGTTCTGAGTGAGTTCTCAGACTTTCCAGAAAGCTTATAACATGCTTTGTAAGCTCTCTTTGAATTACTCTTGCAAATTCTGACTGAACTTTCGTGCAAACTGGCCCAGAAGTTCTAATCAAATTCTGTCTTGGAAAGGCCCAGAATTTACTGAGTGTTTCAGTTTCATGGACGTGTCTTTAAGGATGTATAACTTGAAATCCCAGCATTTCTAGGAGAAATTCTGTTATGCAATGTCTTAGATCTCATTGTAACCTACAACTCTTATGTCATAATTTCTTCCAGAATCAGCTCTTATCATGGTGGAAATCTGGCCAGAAGTTCTGAATTGATCATATTTCTTAAACACTTAGAAAAATTTCTAAGTATTTAGAATTTTGACTTTTTCAACATAATCTTGACTTTTGATTTCCTTTATGAAAAAAACTCCAAGTCTTGATGAAATATGATTCTTGAAACTTGATTTTGATCCAAAAGTTAAAGTTTGACTTTTCAGTGTGTAACTGACCATTTTTCCCTTGTGAATGACTTTCTTGGAAAATTGCAATCTAAGAATTGAAACTTGATAAAAGCAAACCTGAGGGTCCAGGATGATCCTTTGATAAATGAGAGGGTAAATTTTGGGGTACAATAGCTGCCCCTGTTCAATCTTCTTAAACCTGAATAGTTAGATTGGCGGATCCGCCATTCGTGACTTGAAGGTGGAAGATGATTGAACACTAGAGTGCCCAAAAATTTGCACTTGAAGATGGATTAGGAATGAGCTTATAGATTCCATTTGAAGGAGAGATGGTAAACACTGGAAGAAGTATTAGCACAAATCTTTGGTCGATTTAGGCTAAAACTTGATGTTTTACCCGCGGGAAAAAGGGTTAGCTAAATGCAGATGTATGCATAATGTTCACGAGATATGGTATTATGCTAGATGCATTTTGTATGTATATGCTATGATGTATGAATCTGGGATGCATATTTGTCCGGTGAAAATAAATCCTTGACTATTACTGAGGAGTTTTGAATCTCAGATTGCTGTTGGGGATGAAGAGTATATATATCTTCAAACTTGTTGAAAGGATTCTTCCGCTGGGGAATATCTCTTGAATGTCAGCTGTTATCTGGTCGGATCCAGGCTTCACAACTTACTGAGGATAAGGAAGTCAACTGCTTATCTGGTCGGATCCAGGCCTCGTGCTAACTTATTGGGGAAGAATTAATTAACTGTTATTTGGTCGAATTCTAGGCTTTGTAGAAAATTTCTTGAAATTGAATTGTTATCTGGTCCGATCCAAGCTTACAAGAACTTGATGGGGATAAGGAAGTTATCTGTTATCTGGTCAGATTCCAGGATTTGCAGTAACTTGCTAGAAAGGATAAAGTTGAATTGTTATCTGGTCGGGTCCAGACTTCATAGTAACTTAAAGTGGTAACTACTATCTGGTCGGGTCCAGTCTTCATAGTTTTTCGAGAGTTATACGGTTATCTGGTCGGGTCCAGGCCTCATAGTGTCTTGATGACATTGTAGCTAGTTGTTATCTGGTCGGGCTCCAAGTTTCACAATAACTTGCTTGAAAACTAATATCTTGTTGGATCCAGGCTTCAATGAATTTGAGGTGGATGAAGTTAGTTGCTATCTAGTTGGGTCCAGGCTTTGCAATAAACTTGTCTGAAGAGACAAAGTTAAACTAATATCTGGTCGGGTCCAGGCTTTACAGTAACTTGCTTGGAGCTTAGTTGTTATCTAGTCAGATTCCAGGTTTCATAGCAAACTTCTGAGGGGAATTGCTATATGGTCGGATCCAGGCTTCATAATAACTTACTTGAAAATATGAAGTCGAAAACTGATATCTAGTCGTATCTAGGCTTCACAGTAACTTACTGGGGTAGAGGCAAACTCTACCGGGGAAAAGAAGTTAAACTCTTGTCTGGTTGAGCCTAGGTTCTTCTCTATCTTGAAGAGTTAAACTATTATCTGGTCGGGTCCAGGTTTCATAGTACCTTGAGAAGTTAACTATTATCTTGCCGGGTCCAGTCTTCATAGTTAGTTGAAAGGTTACACTATTATCTGGTCGGATCCAGGCTCTATAGTGACTTGAGAAGTTGACTATTATCTGGTGGGGTCCAGGCTTCGTAGTAGTTTGAGATTTGTACTAATATCTGGTCAGGTCCAGGCTTCACAGTATCTTTTAGATATAGTAAAGGTTTTGTTGATGACTTTACTGGGGATTAGGAGTGTTGGCCCTATGATTTGTAATATTCTGAAAGGAAAACTCAAGTTGGAGAGTATAGACTCAGTCGGGGAGGACAGACTCAGCTTGGGAGGATATACTCAACTTGGGAGGATATACTCATCTTGGGGAGGATATACTCAGCTTGGGGAGGATATACTCAGCTTGGGAAGGATATACTCAGCTGGGGATATACTTAGCTGGAGATAACAGATTCAACTGGGGAAGTCAAACTATACCAGGGTAATTTGAACTCGGCTGGGGAGTTATGCTACTCGTTATTTGTTGGGGTAATAAACCCTGTTGATGAATATTTGATGAACTGCTGACGAGGTGAGTTATTTTGAGGGAGAGATCCACAAGGCTTCTACTTGTAGGATCAGCTTAGCTGGGGAGAGAGCTGCCAAGAGATTGAGACTCTGGTTGTATATCAGTTTATGCAAAGAGACTTTGTGGGGATAATGTTAATGAAATAACTCTGTGGGGATATTCCAATATACATTAAAGAGATGTCTGCTGCTTAGCAGGTCACATGTTCCAAATAGTTTTAAATATGTTCATATGCATATGTTCGTTCAATTTTAGTCATTGGACAATTTTGCATTCAAAACAAAAAATAGAAAGTTTGCACTTCAAAGTATATTTGTATTGATATTTTGACCAGGAATAGGCGTTTTTTGTACAAAGAGACGGAGATCCTAGTAAGAAAAAATCGTTGAAAGGAAAACAGAGTTTGAAAACAAAAACAAATAGCCATGTGAAATGATCTCATCGCATTCCAACTCTACTATTGCCCCAATGTCTTCAAATGCCCTTTGTCGTTGACAAAAAATGATTGGATTGATCTTGGACCGTTTGAACTCGGATCTTGGTGATAAAGTTGACTGTGGTGATTCCACAGGACATAGTCATACACTTCCAATCCTTAACTTTTTCCTGGACCGCCCTTTTGGGTTTTCAGCCCACCAGGATACCCATTTTTTCCCAAGTCGCCCTTTCGGGTTTTCAACTTGCCGGGTGTATAATATTTTGCATTTATCCCTATTTTTTTCCCAAACCTTTTGGTTTGTTGGGATGCCCTTATTTTGCCTAAGTGTGTCAACCTAGCGGGTCTCTTATGCGTAGTATTTTTTAACTATGTCCGCGTTTATAGGATGTGGGAAATCTTCATCATCCATGGTAGTCATCATCATGGCATCACCAGAGAACACTCTCTTGACAATAAATGGCCCTTCGTAGGTGGGAGTCCATTTGCCTCTGGGGTCGCCTTGTGGCAGAATGATGTGCTTTATCACCAAGTCGCCAGCTTGATATACTCGAGGCTTTATCTTTTTGTTGAAAGCCTTTATCATACTTTTTTGGTACGTCTGACCATGACAAATAGCCACCAATCTCTTTTCATTGATCAAGTTTAGCTGATCAATTATCGTCTGAATCCACTTGTCTTCACCTAAGCCTGCCTCATTCATAATCCTTAGTGAGGGAATCTGAACTTCCATTGGCAAAACAACTTCCATGCCATAGACTAAGGAAAAGGGAGTTGCCCTAGTAGATGTTCTAGCTGAAGCGCGGTAGCCATGTAGAGCAAATGGTAACATCTCATGCCAGTCCTTATAGGTTACTACCATTTTCTGCACAATCTTCTTAATGTTTTTGTTGGCCGCTTCGACTGCGCCATTCATTTTAGGTCTATATGGAGAAGAATTGTGATGCTTGATCTTAAACTGAGTGCAAATCTCAGTAATCATAGCATTGTTGAGGTTAGTCCCATTGTCGGTGATGATCCTTTCGGGGATGCCATAGCGGCAAATGAGGTTGTGTTTGATGAATCTGGCTACCACATTCTTGGTGACTGAGGCAAACGAGGTGGCTTCGACCTATTTGGTGAATTAGTCGATAGCGACAAGAATGAAGCGATGTCCATTGGAAGCAGTGGGCTTGATTTCTCCAATCATATCTGTTGTACCCCAATTCCCCCCCTAAGATCCCTTCATCATACCATGTTGATTCCTTCACAATAAGATCACATTAGGATTCTTGGTTCCCCTACCTATCTCTAGCTTTGCTCTTTGAGGAATCACCAAGCACCTTGACTTGTTTTTCTTGTGTAATCATTCATGTTTTGTTTTGACTTTCCTTTTAATTAATAAAATGCAATGTTGTTTTGTCTTACTTGTCAACAATGTAGGTAAATACAATGGGGCCTACCAAGTTGATCCATGGGTTCATGAGTTTATTTCCATGACCTAGTCAATGAAGCTTGAGAAGTTCAAACCTCACCATTGAAGTTGTTTTGGAGGAAATGGCTTGTCAAGCTTATATTGGTTCACCATATTTCAAGGTTATGAAATTTGGTTGAAAAGCACAAGGGATTGATTGGAGAAGTTGTCATGCTTGGACAAGGTTTTGTTCCCATTGGTCACAAATGCACATTTCTCTCAATTCTCAAGATATGGAAGTGGTTGTGGTTGCTATGAGTTCTCATTATCATCCTCAACAACTTATATTTATAAAGCATTTGTTTTGATACAAGAAGTTTGTTCAAAATTGTCAAAGTTCCTGGAAGCATGTTTCTCAATCTAGGAGCTAGGGTTTTAAACTTCAAAGGAGTATATCTTGCTCATCTTTTGGTATTTTAAGTGATTCCAAAGACATCATTCTCTTAAAAGGGTTATTAAAAAATCACTTCAAAAGTTCCAAGGAGTTTTCATGTGGAAGAAACTTGATGAGGAAGAAAGATTACAAGTCCTCTAGATGAATCCCCAATTTTCCATGTGTGACTTCAAATGATCATAACTTGGTCAATTTTTATCACCTTGAGCCCATTCTTTTTCCATAATGGTCTTAAAGATGTGAATTTTGTGCCTTATTTTATGTGCAAAGTGAGAAAATGGATGGAAATTTCCTTAAGGATACAAAAGATTATAGGTCATTTCATGATTTTTTGCCAACTTCAACAATTCATAACTCTCTCAATTTTTGGATATTTTGAATGGTTTACGTCCCAAAATGTCATTCAAGAGATCTAATTCATTCCATATTTTTTGGTCAAGAGAAAATTCCAAGTGGAAGGCCATGTTTGGATGCAAGACATTATAGGTCACTTTTGAAGAAAAACTTGAAATATTTCTAAGTATGGAAAGTCAACCTATTTTTCCCAACTTTGACTCTGTTGTACCCCAAAATTTTCCCTCCCATACTCTTCAAGAGTTGCAAAGTCAAAGCTTCAAAATTCCCCAAGGGTTGCACAGTGTAAGAGCCTCCTAAACAGTCAAAATTAGGGTTTTGGTTCTGATCAAGAAAATGAAGTTTCCAAGGGTCCAATCAAGTCCCACATGCCTATAAATATGGTCAAGCATCCTCATACCAAGTTTCAAGACTTTCAGCACAAAATTGCACAGTCAAAACCCTAATTGCACTACAGTCAACTGTAGGGGCAAAATGGTCATTTGACAGTCAAAAGTCCAAATTTTTGGTCAACATCTCATTTTGAATCCACAAACATCATTTGATCAATTCTTGATCATGATTCTCAAAGCTTGGCTCAAAAATCATCAAGATGCAAAAGTTTCCTTATTTGGACAGTTGAAAAAGTCAACTGTAAATTGACCAGGGCATAACTTTCACATGGATTATCAGAAAAATTCCATCCAAAGCTCATTTTGAAGAGAAAGACATTTCCTACAACCCATATTCATACTTCAAGTCCAAGAAATGCTCTCACAAAAAGTTATCAATTTCAACATTATAGGTCATTTTCAAAAGTCAACAAAAAAGGACTTTAAGTCAAAGGCCATAACTTGAGATTGGTAAATCAAAATGATATGGGACCAAAGAAATTGGTTAGAGGACTCAAAGACCTTTCCAAAATGTCCAAAAACATGAGAAAAGCTTAAAAATTGAGCACGTTATGCCTTGTGGAAGTTGGGAAATTTTTGGATATTTTGAAAAGTCAACATTGATTCAAATGACCTAAAATTGCTAATGGGCCTCTTTTTCTTCCACAATTCATTATCCAAGGCATGTGCACGACCATTTGGCCCAAAGGGAAGTTTTTTATCATTTTTATTTATTTATTTGGATTTTTAATTATTAATAATTCATTTAATTAAATTAAATATGTGAAAAATACTAAACCTAATTTGTTGAATCTTTTTGTGCATGAAATAATTTCAAAATATTGTGTATAATCAGATTTGGAAAGAATCTTGCTAATTGGTCATGATTTGGTAGAAGTTTGCATGAAAAGATTAGAAAATATTTTGCCTTGAAAATCAAATATTATTCAATCAATGCAAAGGTTTTTTTTGGATCAAATTTTAACCCTAATTGGTTCCATACATAAGCTTGATCAAGACCTAATGCCTGCTAACCTCTAAGCTGCGCAGAAAAACAAAAGAGAACTTTGCAACTTTGATCAAAAAATTCAAAACTGAAATCGTGATTCCCAAGCATTTCAAGGCAAAGTAATCAATCCATTGCCTTCCTAAGACATCAGGGAAACTTCCTGGATCAAAAGCACGACCTCTAACGCCCAGAATTGGTAGAACGACTGAGCCCTGTTCTTGATTTTTTCCATACTCACTTATCATAATTCTTGCATTATTCTTGATTTTTAATATTTGGTTTGCATTATTTGACTCATTCTGAAGCTAACCATGTAGTTGGATTGAGTTTTTGTGTCTCATACGCGAAATCGCCATTAAAGCACCCTAGGTTTTCAGACTTGCAAAATTAGGGATTCTCTTATCCAGAAAAATTGGAGCACAAGACCCAGACCATCAAAATCAGGACCTTCATACAAACTCAGTGATGGGGTCGCGCTCAATTTATGAGCCACCCTGAGCTAATCGCTATTTTTTATAATAGTGTCTGAGGGAACGGTTCAAAACCGTTGCCAATGTTTTTTGTGTTTCAGGAAATAAACAAGCCATGGAGAAGACGATGCAGTGGCAAGCGTTGATTAGTTCGTTCAAAAATTCGCGCCAGAAATCCATTAGTTATTATATTCGCTTATGTTATTTGTTTGTTATGTAATATACATAGCAATCAAGTGGATCAGTTGGCAAGGCTAGGTATTGGTAATCTCTAGGACCTGGGTTCGAGCCCCAGGTCCTCACCCTTTCCATATTATTTTGCAATTAACGTTCCTATGCAATTTCAGCATCAAGGACCACCATGCGTCCACAATTTCTGGCGTGCCACTTGGCCAATAATGCCAATCCAAGGGACCAGATCTGATGGACACCATAGACACTAGTCAACGGAGCCACATGCTAGCCACGAAAGTCAATCAGGCCATGAATTTAAATGGGCCAGAAATGCTAATAAACCCTCCTACTGGGGACAGAACCCCCCTAAGGTTTGCAAGTTTCTTATATTTTTTTTCAATTGCTATTGTTAATTAATTCTTCATAATTATTTTTTTCATAATATATAAAAAAAAACACAAAAAAAAATCAGAAAAAAGATAAAAAAATAATAAATATTTTATTTAACTAGTATTTTTGTAAATAAAGTTCATTAATTAACTTAGTTTTTTAATTTAGGTTTTAACCTTAACTTTTTAATTAAAAATCTAAAATTGGTAGAATTAGGGTTTGTAATCATTTTTATCCCTTTTTCTTTTCTTTCATAATAATTAAATATTTCCTATTATTACTTTTATAATTAAATTGCATGTAAATAATTAGGTTAATATTAGGTTAAAATTTAATTCTTTTTCTTAATAAATTAAAACAATTAGAGTTAGGGTTAATCTTTTAATTTCATTTAATTCTTTTTTCATTAAAATCTTAAAATACAAAAATACCAAAAAATAATTTCCTTTTCTTTTTTAATTTCAATTAATATAATCGTTTAATTTAATTTAATTAAAAAGGGTCCAACGCCCTCGTTTCCAAGTTAAATTTCAATCCGCGCATTTTTATTTTATGTCATATTATTCATGTATCTCTCCCAAAGCCGTGTAATTAATTTCTCGCATTTTACCTTTTCCTTAATTCTTTATTTTTTCTGTCAAATCGGGTTCTGGAAATTTTGGCGATGTGGACCCGCGCCTTTTGTAATAGTTTAGAACTTTTATTTCTCGCAATATTTTAACTGCTAAACAAATACATGCAAGAATGAATGACAAATAAAAACAAACGCGTAGATCACCTATAACATGACAAGATAGAATATCCAAACCTGACACACAAATCACACACCACCCTAGGGTACGCCTCACTGTTGCCTTGCCCTCGAAACGTGGTCGTCGAGTATATGACGTTTTAGTAAGTCCTTATGTCCATGACATGATCCAGTTGCCTCGAAATGGTTGCCTCGGAATTAAAAAGGATCGATGGCATAAGGGTAGCTTCTAAGGTGTCCTACTGTTGCTCTGGTGACCACACTGTCCCTAAACTCGAATTGACCCGAACACCTCCAACGGTGGTGCTACCTACCTCTCAATGGTGGGATGGCACTACCTTAAGGACATTTACACAGCCTAATTCCTTAGGGTAGGTAGATGACTCATAGATACTTGCTCTATTCAAAAACGAATCAAAACTCTTTTCACACCGACACTTTTCAAAAAGCTTTCAAAACAATTTTTCAAACACTCTTGAGGACTGATACAAGAGTCGATCTGAAATCTTTAAACGAAACTTTTTCAAACTCACTCACAATTGAAAAGCAAACACTTTTGAAAACACAATGAGTAAGTATCTAAGAGCCCATGGATAACCATGGATAGAAAGGGTGCTAACACCTTCCCTTTTTATAAATCTACCTCCCGAACCGAGAAACTATCTCATAAGGAATTTTGCTGTGCTTTTGTCCTGTCCATGTTGGAGAAAATAAAAGACGGTGGCGACTCTTGCTTCCGCGACATTTCGCGAACCAGCGTTAAACAGTCAGTTCCAGATCCACCAATCATAGACTCAATGCAACTTTCAACTCAAGCATCCATTTAACTCCATTATTTTTACATTAAAAAGCTTGTAACCTCATCTTTCTAAAGCATCAAGAATCATGCCCTAAGACCCCTTGAGTTAAAATGCCATTGTTTTGAAATTGGTAACTTGGAACTGAATTTCTCACCAAGTCAGAATTTTGAAATCTATAATATGGCGTCTAATCACAAGATTTACACGCGTTTTTGATTTAAAATTGATTAAAAAACTTGCCATAAGTGTTTAGAACCTCAAAACGCAAGGATTAGATGAGTTTTGGTGAAAATAAGATCACACTTCACTCGTGCATCAGGTTTGCATGAATTCCCTCCAAAATGCATCATTCACTCTTCCTTTTGATCCAATTTGCTTCTCCTATAAATACATGAACTATCCCATTTATTTTCTTAAGCTTGGATAGCCAGAATCACCTGCCAAACTTGTTCCATAACTCATGATTCAGCAACTTCGAAATCCATACACAAGCCTTTTTCAATCCATTTTTTCCATCAATTCACCTTCCTCGATTTTCCCTAAAGCTAACTGTTGTACCCCGAAATTTGCCCTCCCATTTTTCATACAAGATACAACCCTATGGTTTCTTGGATATTCAAGTTGGCTCAGAAATCGACCAGACAGATTCTCTTCTGGGGCAGTAAATCAACAATTAGGGTTTTTTGCAATTCTCAAGTGAAAATGAGTTTTCAAAGATCCAATTGGCCTTCATAGGTCTTCATGCTTCCTCAAGGTTGTAGTTATGATTTATTCAAGTTACAAGACTTTGAGACGATTATGTCTGTTCATGGTCACATGTGATGTCGCTTACGGGTTTATCTTCAGAGAATCGGAAGAAATTTGAGTTTGGAAGACTTTAAAATTATCAAATCATCGCAAGGCATTGATTGATTTTGAATTTTTCTTAAACACAGTTTACTGAAAGGATAATGTTTGTTCTCAGAGCATGATTTGTTTGGGACAAGAGATGGAGGTTAATACTGTCATTTAGGACAATCATGATTTTGGGATTCAGGTTGACCAGATGATTTACGTCCTTAAAACATTTATTTTGTTTAGGGAATGGAGTACAAAGTGCGTGTTTGTTTGAAATGCAGTTACAAAGTTATTTGGATTATTTGGAATTCAAGTTACCAGACTGGAGCATTTTATTTCAAATATCTTGATTGGGAATTTAAAAAAAAATCAATTAGGATACGAAGAGAAATTACAAATTGTTGTTTATAAAGGATTTCAAGTTATAAAATAACACAAGAATACTTTATACTACAATTCAAGTTCTTCTCCAATTTCAAACACACCGTCCAAGATTGTTACAAAACTTTAAATTCTTTTAATACTTTATGTTTTACAACTTATTGTATTTAAAGATAAATTGGTACAATTATTGGATACAATACATCAAAATACAAGAAGAATTTTTCTAGGTTACAAAGAAAATCAAGTGAATGTTTGGCCTAAGAGGACTAATCCATGATTAAGTTGTTTGTAGTTTGAAGTTATATCAAATTCCTTTGATTTTCTCCAAGACTTTCATGTTTGCCACGGATTTCTTGCATTCTTTGCTTTGTCATCTCCACTTTTGCTCACATGAAAACAAGAGAAAGAAAGCATGATTAATACAAAAAATATATGAGCATGAACAAGGAATTTTCCAAAAGATATGTCATAAGTTCATCATTAAGGTTTGCAACATGGAATGAGATGCTGTTTATTTCATCACAACCTATTTCCCCCAGTTGCAAATCACAAGAAGGTTGCCCTTCTTGGTTCACAAAAAGAAGGAAAAAGAGAAATTCCCGAACATGATAGCCCAAGGCTGCACATAATAACAAAATGCTACAACAGTCCAAACAAACAACATCATCACAAACTGAAGCAAAACAACATCATCATAAACTGAAGCAAAACAACATCACCATAAACTGAAGCAAAACAACATCATCACAAACTGAAGCAAAACAACATAATCATAAGCTAAAACAAGGCAACAATGTGGCAAATATAACAAATAGCTAGATGCTATATCAAATAAAATAGCAAGTCAACTTTTTCAAGAGACAAAGAATCATCATTTTCCAAGTGATGCAAACCCTTCAGAATGGTAAAATAAGCAAAAGAGAAAATTGCTTTTTATTGTCATTAAGAGAGAAGAGAGGAAAGAGGTCACCTAGGCTACATAATTGCCCAAATTACATCCTGCAAAAACTCTGCTACAAAAAGAAGAGTTGTTGTAAAATACAAAATTAGAACAAAACCTACTGTAAAACCAAAAACCACCAAAACCTGCTGTAAATCCAAAATCACCAAAACCAGCTGTAAACCCAAAAGTCATCAAAACCTTCTAAAATACAAAATAAGAAAAAAAACCTGCTGTAATCACAGGACCACAAAAACCTGTTGTAGAGATCAAAGACAAAAGGCCACAACATAAGAAAAAGGTCAATAAAAACAAAGAGGGGCGATTGATTCAAACACGCAACAAACACAATAATAGAGCGAGCAAGAACAAGTCTGATAATCATCATCCAAAACTCAGAACCAAATAACCATCATCCAAAACCCAGAAAAACAAGAAAACAGAACGATTTTTTTATCCAACTCAGAAAAAGCCGACCACCACCCTTGATATCACATCACAGAGAACCAACAAAAACAACTTGACAGTCAAAGAACGAAAATACCTTCATCAAGGAAGAAAAGATTAGAATGAAAAATATAAAGTAATTCTGCAGAGATTTTGATAAAATCTTCCCTGAAGTTTCCTTCAAGCTTCACAAAATTCCGAGATTTCTAACCAAATCAAGAAGCCAACATTTCACGCTTTCTTTAAGCTCCTGCAAATCAATACTAACAACAATTTTCGTGTCAATATCGACAAAACTAACTCACATCCTCAAAGGAATTGTCATAGAACAAGAGAATCAGAACTTAAACACATTTCAAAGATAGAAGGATCTGGGGATTTACCTCTTTCGAAACTCTGCCGGAAAGACTCCAAAAGGTACCTTTTCTGCCACCATATCATCTTTTCACGTTTAATTTATCATCCATGGATTTTATGCTAGCTTGATCAAACTTCTCTCTGATTTGATTGTTGTGCATGTTGATTTTCCGTTATTGTTGAATCATTTGAGATATATCGTCAAACTAAATACAGAAAAGTAACCGAAAGTTTCAGAGTAGATTGAGATAATGTCGAGCAAAGAGGGTTAGGTTCAGTTGAGAGAAGATGGAGGAAGATTCGTTGATAGAATAGAAGAGAAGGACAAAAAAAAGGGTTTTGTTTGTGTTTTTTTTGTTCATCGTGAGGGAGATAACGTGAAGAGAGGAAGAGAGAGCATGTTTCTTTTCTTTTTCTCTTAATTGATATTTAATCAGAACTTTGTTAGGAGTAAATATCATTAAGTGGGATAACAATAATAATTTTTCTTTTTCCTTCTTCCCTAGAAGCAGCGCCGCGCATCTCTCTATTTCCTAGGGTTTTCAAACCCTTTCTATTCCCTTTGTCAAACCGGGTCAGGCCTCTTGGTCCTTTTGGCCCAATTTTGCTAGCGTTTTCTTTACATTTATCATTTAAGCCATTTGAATTATGAATAAACAGTGTAGTTCAGTTGTTAAAATGTATCATGGATAACCCAAATGGCCTGAGTTCGATTCCTCCTGTGGGCATTTTTGTTTTATTTCTTTCAACTTTATCTTTTGACTTATATTTTTAGTTTTAAAATACTTCAACTAACCTTAAAGAACATACATTTTTTTATATACATAATTAATTAATCTAAACTATGTGATTATTTTTTATCAACTTCTCTTTTTCTTAAAAAAAAATAAAATTTGTTGTAGATAAAATTATTAAGGAATGTACATATAACAAAACACTAAAAAATAGTAGAATTTAATTTTTATCCTTCTTTAGATTTTATTTTATTTTTAGAATAGGTTTTACTTTCCTCTTTTCAAGTAAAATACTTAAAATTTTATTTCCATATTTCAAGTTAATTTTATTTCGTAGATTATTGTAATTTTAATTAATCGCTCAAATTCGATTTGGTTGTATTGTTTACTATTTAAACCTTAAATCACATTTGACTCATCCCCATTTGTAAAAATTGTACCCCCATTCCCGAACACTTTGTAATAGCGTAGAATTTTAATTCTCGCAATTTACTGTTTTCCTTATACTGTATAGTAATTAGGCGTGTATGGCAAGATTCAAAAATCAATCGCTAGATAACCTAATCAAAGAATAAAATAACTTGAAACCAACACACTTTTTCACACGCGCACCTCTAGGGTAACCTCGCTCGTTGCCTCGGAAATACAGTCATGTCCCTCGAATATGGGACGCCTTAGCAATGACCCTTCGATAAAAAAGATTGTAGTCCCTCGATGACCCTCGATGTTGCCTTCGATAAAACGATCTCGTCCCTTACGAAAATTGCTAAAGCGTCTCATAAGTTGCCTTCGATGACTGTAAAAATTGACCCGCGCCTGTCCCTTCACATCCAACGATGGGGCTTCTTACCAAATTAATGGTAAGATAGCCACATTAAGAGGAGGAAGAAAAGAACAATTTAAGACCTTTCGAGTAGATAGATTCGCTCCTAGTTACTCGCTTGCTCACGATAAAAACATTTTTACACCTACACTTTCATTTCAAAACATTTTCAAAATACAAAATGTTTTGTATACATTCTTATAGAGACGAGAACCATTGCAAAACATCTTTTCAAAATCTTTTTCGAAACACGATTCACAAACACCTCTTTGAACCACTTTTTGAAACAAAACTTTGTATGCGTTCTTATAGAAACGAGAACCACTACAAAGAGATTTTTCAAAATACTTTCAAAGCCCACACCACAAGAACACTGTCAAATGAAAGCAAGTGATCTAAATGAGTAACTAAGAGCCCATGGAAAACCATGGATGAAAAGGGTGTTAATACCTTCCCTTTTCATAATCTACCCCCCAAACCCAAGAAATAATCTCGAAAGGTCTTTCCTGTGCTTTTTTACCTTTCCTTTTGGATAAAAGAAAAGTCGGTGGAGACTCTTGCTATCCGCACAAATGCGATCGAAACGCAAAACCCTCAAGTCAGTTCTCCCACCGTATCATAGAACTGGCGACTCTGCTGGGGAATCATAAAAAAAAGTGGGGTTACCTTAGGGTTAGATCACCTTTACTTGCTTTCATTATTTGATTTGTGTGCTTTATATTTAGTTCTTTGTATTGGGCTTGCTTTGATCCTTCACCCGGATTTGGGGCACATTTTTAGGTAAATAACAATAGATTATGGAGACTGTACGACGTAGACCGATATGATTGAGACAATGGCTATGTTAGTGTGACGCATTTGTGGGTACCGGTATCCCTCGTGGTGAATCGAGGAGAATACGGGGCCGCTGAGTGGCGTCATGAAGCACTAATTAACTTTAGAACCCTAATTGAACAAACTTGGCCATTAGGACGTAGTGAGGTAGCCGGTTTTGTAAAGCTGAAAATTGGTTGACACTCGATACTACACTCATTGAGGCTAGACTTTTGGGATATCTCGGCCACAAGAAAAGATTATTGTGCTAAGACAATGCCTAAGAGAAAGGTAGGTGATATTGAGATCCTTTAGAACCCGATCATTATTTCTAGGACAGGTTGAGCCAACTAAACTTCAAGAGGGTACTTACCTACAAACTCATACAAGCCTAAAACATATGGATTTGTTTGTTGTGTGTGTATATGCTTGCTTGTACATAAACATTATAAACATCATCAACATCATATGCATGATCACTAACCATTTCAAGGATTTAGAAATTTATCTTTGTTTTTGTTTTGTAGGATATGAATTCTCTCCGAAGAAACACCATCCGAATCAGCTTCGTAAAAGCACATCCTCAACTTCAAGAGCTAGCTTCAAGAGTGCCCGGGGATTCTCCTTTTATCAAGAAGTATGGTCGACTCCTCAGTTTGGCTACATCCAACTTCCAAGAAGATATGATGTGTGTACTATTCCAATTCTTTGATCCCGTACATCATTGTTTCACTTTCATGGACTATCAGTTGGTACCTACACTGGAAGAGTTCTCTCTACTCTTAGGGGTGCCCGTGCTTAATCAGATACCGTTCACTGGTCTAGAAGGGATTTCAAAACCTGAAGTCATTGCCGAAGCTTTACATGTGAAGAGGGCCGACGTCTTAGCCAATTGGGAGACGAGAAGTGGGGTTAAAGGCTTTCTAGCTAAGTTTCTATTGGAAAAAGCTCGTTCATTATGGGATAACATGGATTTCCAAGCTTTCGAAGACGTGTTATATCTCCTCATTTATGGTTTGGTTCTGTTTCCCAATTCGGACCAATTCATAGACGTTAATGCCATCAAAGTCTTTCTCTCTCGCAATCCTATACCCACCTTGCTAGGAGACATCTTACATTGCCTTCATACCCGTACCATGAAGAAAAGAGGTACCCTTTTGTGTTGTATACCCCTACTCGCTAAGTGGTTCACTTCACACCTGCCTCAGTCAGCATTGAAGAACGAGAAAAGATTGACTTGGTCTCAAAGGATGATGTCTCTCACCCACTCTGATATCTGTTGGTGCTCGAGATCCTTGGAAGATATTTCTATCATTGACCGCTGTGGAGAGTTCCCTAATGTACCTCTGCTAGGTATTAAGGGAGGTATCACCTACAACCCGTGCTTAGCTCTTCGATAGTTTGGGTATGCTCGAAGAGACGACCCTCATGAGATGCTCATCCAAGGTTTAGTGTTCGACTACGACAAAGAAGATCAAGGTTATCGCCAGAGGTTTGCACGTGCTTGGGGAATGGTAAACAAGGTTGTCAGTAGGACTTTGGAACATAAAAACTCTATCCCTCTCGAGCCTTACCTTAAGTGGGTACGTGCTCGTGCTCAGAATCTCTTGATGCCTTACCCTTCCATCCTTCCTGTCATCATTGAGCCTGTTATTAAAGGAGACATCCCATACACCATTCTTCATCCTGACATGCCTACTTCTCTCGAAGACCTGCAGAAAGCTTGGATTCAGTTGAAGGAAGAACGAGACACCTTTGAAACCCAGTACTACGCCAGTGAGAAGAAGGTTCTGGAGCTCAGCAAACTGCTTCATGAAGAGAAAAATCTGAATACCTATATTGCTTCAAAGAGGATGCGTTCAGTCTTTTTGTCTTAGGATTTTTTGCTGTATTTTGTTTCTGTCTTTGTAAGCCCAAGGAGGTATGATGTATTCAAACTTGATTTTATTTAATATGACGTGTGTTCTTTTTTGGTTTGGACAAGTTTAAATCTCTAAATTTCTTTGAAATCATTTGCATATTGCATCTTCATTCATCATAATATCATACAGGTTTCTCATAACAGGTCGCCTTATCCTTCTACTGTTTATTTCAGTGAGATGGATGTTGAACATACTGTGAAAGATCTTCAGGCATAGAATGTCCATTTTCAACAAATGCTCATGGCTCTGAAAAAAGGACAAGAGGAGTTGAAGACTCTGCTAGCCAAAGAAAAGAAGAAGAAAACGAAGAAACCAACCGGAGTTGTGATCATGGGAAAAAGGTTTAAAGGGCATACCAGGAGAACCTTAGACTTTGTAACATCATCGGGTGAAGGAGATAATCAAGGAGCCGAGACCCAGGAAGTGAACGATGACCCAGTATCCAAAGGAGAGGAAGAGCCTGATTACTCTGAGGAACAATATCCTCCTGCTGATGATAAATATAAACAACTAGAGGATCGTTTGAATTCCATGGAGATTCAGAAGGTACCCGGTTTGGATTTTGAAGAATTAGGACTCATCTTAGGGATTGTCATCCCACAGAAATTCAAGGTCCCAACTTTCGCCAAGTATGATGGTGTCTCTTGCCCAAAACTACATCTAAGGTCATATGTCAAAAAGATTCAACCCCACACGGCTGACAAAAATCTGTGGGTGCATTTCTTCCAGGAGAGCTTATCGTGGACTCAGTTGGATTGGTTCTACGAATTAGAAGGGTCCAATGTTCGCAACTGGGAAGAGTTGGCTGCCGCTTTCTACAAACAGTATCAGTATAATGCTGAGTTGGCTCCGACTAGGACACAGTTACAAAATATGTCTATGGGAACAGATGAGGGTTTCAAAACCTATGCTAAAAAATGGAGGGATCTCGCAGGCAGAGTCTAGCCCCCTTTATCCGACAGAGAATTAGTGGATATGTTCCTTGGCACCTTGTCAGGACCATTTTTCAATCACCTGATTGAGAGTTTTTCATCTGGGTTTACCGGATTAATCATGACTGGTGAGCGGGTCGAAGCCGGTATAAAAAGAGGCAAAATTCAAAGAGATGCATCCTCAAGTATGGTGAAAAAACCTTTTGTTGGAAAGAAGGAGGTCAGTGTTGCGTATGACCATAGGAATCAAAACAAAACCGACCGTCGTCCGGCAGTAGGGGCTGTCATGATCTCTAATCCTGCGCCAAATCAGCAGAGAAATTATCAGCGCAAACCAGAAGCGCCTATGAGACGATTTACCCGGATTAACATGACCATGTCTCAGGTTTTGCCACACCTTCTCAAGACTAATCTAGTAAACTTAAAGGAAGCTCCCAAGAATCCCAATACTGCTTCTCCCCGCTACAACCTGAACGCCCGATGTGCCTATCATTCTGAAAGCCCAGGGCATGATATAAATGACTGTTGGGCCTTAAATAATAAGGTGCAAGACCTTATCAATGCGAAGGAGATTGAATTTGAGCCCCCAGAAACGCCTAATGTAATAACGGCACCAATGGCCAGACATGGCCAAGGTATCAACGCCATTGATGATGATCGTTTTGTTTCCTCCGTGAATGACTTGGTTACTCCTCTGTTGACCATTAAACAAAATCTACTGCAAGCCGGCTTGTTCCCAGGTTGTGATGAAAATTTCAACCTTTGCAAATCTCTGCCGAACGGTTGTTTGTTACTAAAGATAGGCGTCCAACTCCTGATGACTAGTAAAGAAATCCTATTTGAAAAGCTACCTCTTATCAAAATATCTTATTAAGATGTTTCAATAATCACCATTTTCGATAATCCTCCCAGGGTCTCCACCAAAAGACCCGTCAGGATTACATCTGCTCCCAGATCTGCACCATTAATCATCACTATGCCAAGACTAATACCATACTCCTCAGATAAAGTTGTTCCCTGGAGTAATGTGGCTGAAGTTTATTACTACGGCGTCAAGCAAGATCAGTTGGCTGTCACAAATGAAGTTGCGAGAGATATTGATCCTGATATTGGTAACATCACTGGAACCAGCAAAATAACAATAAGTGGAAGAGTCTTCTCACCTGAAATTTCTCCAAAGACCGTTGCTACTCCTGTGATCATCACTACTACCACTCCTACCGACACCGCCAATGATACTCCTGCTGTTATCCCTACTACCGATACCAGGGGCAAAGAGGCTTTGGTTGAGCCTGCCCAGGCAAGAGAACGTCCCGAAGTCATCCTTGAAGCTTCTAGAAAAGAAATAGAAGAAATCCTGAAGATAATCAAGAAAAGTGACTACAACATTGTAGAACAATTGGGGCAGACCCCCTCGAAGATATCATTGTTGTCCTTACTTTTGTGTTCTGAAACTCACGCTAAAGCCTTGGTAAAGTTTCTTAAGACCGCTCACGTGACCCGAGAGACCTCCATTGACCAATTTGAAGACTGTGTGTCCAGTCTAACTGTTGATAATGGATTGGGCTTTTTTGATGCTGATTTAACCTCTAAAGGAAGGAAGCACAACAATGCCTTACATATTTCCATTGAATGCAGGGGCACCACACTTGCCCATGTTTTGGTGGATACCGGTTCATCATTGAATGTCTTGCCCAAAAATGCTCTCGACCGACTGGATTGCGAGGGGCTCACCTTGAAACCTAGCAACATCATCGTAAGGGACTTTGATGGTTCCAAGAGGACAGTGCACAGAGAAGTTAGTATCCCCATAAAAATTGGGACTCAGACTTTTGACTCAATTTTCTATGTAATGGACATCCGCCCTTCGTACTCTTGTCTGTTGGGTCGACCCTGGATCCATGGTGCTGATGCCGTCACTTCCACCCTACACCAAATGCTAAAATACTCGATCATAGGGAAGATTTTCACAGTTCACGGAGAAGAGGAATACATGGTTAGCCATTTGAACTCTTTCAAGTATGTTGAAATGGATGGTGAATTCATAGAGACTCGCTGTCAGAACTTTTAGGAGGTTCCAACAACGGTCGCAGCAACCAAGTCTACTCTAAAGGTCCCGAAGATTACCAGACCTCCACTAAAGATGGCCTCGTTGAAAGACGCTCAAGCAGTAGTTGAAGAGGGAGGATGTACTATCTGGGGTCAGCTTCCGGATATTCCCTACAAGTCCGACAAATTTGGGTTAGGGTTCACTTCAGAGGCTCAGAAAGCTGTCTGACGTTCTCGCCCAGGGGGACCACCTCTGCGTATCAGCAATCAAGGAGTCAATGCATTAGAAGATAGTGATGGCAGCTGTGACATGAATGAATGGATTTTTCCAACCATCGGCGGAGGCTCAACAATTGGGAGGCGAAATATTTCATTCCTATTACTTTTATTCAAGAGTAATTATCTTTTAATATTTTCAGGATTGTAATATTTAAACAATTCGGACTTTTTAAAACCTTGTGTCTTACCCGAGGCACAATGGTCCATCTGTAAGGGTTGTCACTTCATTCTCATATGTCATTAATGAATCATGGACGTTTTTGCATCGAATTTTGTTTTCTTTGTCTTCTCTTTCTTACATTTTATTTCTTTCAAAGGTAGCTATGCTCTTACACACACTCACATATTGAAAATGCAGATCTACATCCACTCAGGATCCCATGGGTAACAGTTTTGCTATGGCCAATTGTGACTTTGAAAATCCGATCTACCAATCCAACGACGAAGGTGAGGAAGATTATGAAGTTCCAGGAGAGTTGGCCAGATTGTTGCAACAAAAAGAAAAGACCATTCAGCCGCACGAAGAGCCGTTCGAAACAATTAACTTGAGAACTGAAGAAGATAAGAAAGAGGTCAAGGTGGGTGCCAACTTGGAAACTAGTGTCAAGGAGCGTCTAATTCAGTTATTGCACGATTATGTTGAGATCTTTGCCTGGTCGTACGAAGACATGCCAGGACTGGATACAAACATTGTGGTACATCGTCTGCCTACAAAGGAAGATTGTCCCTCAGTAAAGCAAAAGGTTTGTCGTATGAGACCCGATATGTCTGAAAAGATCAAAGCAGAATTTATGAAGCAATTCAATGCTGGATTTTTGGCTGTCACCTCTTATCCCCAATGGGTGGCCAATGTTGTTCCTGTACCTAAGAAAGACGGTAAAGTGCGGATGTGTGTGGACTACAGAGATTTGAATAGGGCAATCCCAAAATATGATTTCCCACTTCCCCACATCGACATCTTAGTTGACAATACAGAACAACACAAAGTGTTTTCCTTCATGGATGGCTTCTCGGGCTACAACCAAATCAAAATGGCGCCCGAGGATATGGAGAAATCGACCTTTGTTACACAGTGGGGAACTTTCTGCTATAAGGTCATGCCATTCGGACTGAAGAATGCTTGGGCAACCTATCAACGTGCTATGGTAGCTTTATTTCATGACATGATACATCGTGAGATAGAGGTCTACGTAGACGACATGATAGCTAGATCGCAGACGGAAGAAGAGCACCTCGATCACCTACAAAAGCTGTTTGAAAGGCTGAAGAAGTACAAGTTGAGATTGAATCCAAACAAGTGTACATTCGGAGTACGGTCTGGTAAACTCCCGGGTTTTGTTGTCAGAAACAAGGGTATCGAAGTTGATCCTGCCAAGGTTAAAGCGATACAAGAAATGACGTCTCCTCGTACTGAGAAAGAAGTCAGAGGATTCTTGGGACGTCTAAATTACATAGCCAGGTTTATTTCTCACCTGACAGCTACTTGTGAACCAATCTTTAAACTATTGAAGAAAGATCAAGTAGTAAGATGGAACGAAAAATGCCAAGTTGCTTTTGAAAAAATCAAAGAATACCTGCAAGAACCTCCTGTGTTGTTGCCACCTGTCAAGGGAAGGCCATTAATCTTATATCTAACTGTTTTAGAAAACTCAATGGGGTGTGTGCTGGGGCAGCATGACGAGTCTGGCCGAAAAGAGCATGCTATTTATTACCTGAGCAAAAAGTTTACCGACTGTGAAACAAGATATTCACTGCTCGAAAAAACTTGCTGCACTCTGGCATGGGCTGCTCGCCGACTGAGACAGTATATGCTGACCCATACTACTTTGTTGATATCTAACATGGATCCGATAAAGTACATCTTTGAGAAGCCCGCTCTTTCTGGGAGAATAGCAAGATGGCAGATGATCCTGACAGAATATGACATACAATATACTACCCAGAAAGCTATAAAGGGCAGTGTATTGGCTGATCATCTTGCTCACCAAGCTGTAGAAGACTACCAGTCCATGAAGTTTGAATTCCCGGACAAAGACATCATGACGTTAGACAACTGTGAAGAGATCAGGCCATATGACGGACCTGAACAAGGATCCCGATGGACCCTGTTCTTTGATGGGGCATCCAACGCACTTGGAAATGGTATCGGTGCCGTACTCATATCTCCTGAAGGATGTCATACTCCCTTTACTGCCATACTTTTATTCAACTGTACAAACAACATGGCAGAATACGAAGCGTGCATCTTTGGTCTCAAGGCTGCCATAGACTTGGGGATCAAACACTTGGATGTATTTGGAGATTCAACCTTGGTCATCAGTCAAGTCAAAGGGGAATGGGATACCAAGCACCCCAACCTTATCCCTTATAAAGAACATGTGTTGACATTGTTGCCGCATTTTTAGAAGATTACCTTCGAGCATTTCCCGTGAGAGGAAAATCAGCTAGAAGACGCTTTAGCTACAATGTCATCTATGTTTAAACTTAATTGGGATAACGAGGCTCCTCAAATCACCATTGAACGGATGGATGAACCAGCCTACTGTCACGAGATTAATACTGAAGAAGTAGTGGACCAGCATTGGTTTCATGAAGTCAAGAGGTATCTCGAGTCTCAGGAATATCCAGAAGGAGCTTCGGTGAATGACAAGAAGTTCCTAAGAAGGTTCTCGGCTAAATTCTTCCTTAGTAACGACATTCTGTACAAACGCAATTATGACTCTGTATTGCTTCGGTGCGTAGACAAGGCTAAGGCTGAAAGGATCATGGGTGAGCTACACGAAGGCACTTTTGGTACTCATTCCAGTGGGCATACAATGGCAAATAAAATCCTACGGGAAGGCTATTATTGGTATACCATGGAGGCAGATTGCTACCAACACTCTCGGACTCGTCATAAGTGTCAAATCTATGCTGACAAAGTGCATGTACCTCCAGTTCCTCTGAATGTCTTGACGGCTCCTTGTCCCTTTGCTATGTGGGGAATCGATATGATTGGGGAAATCAAGCCAACAACCTCCAATGGACACCGCTTTATCTTAGTGGCCATCGACTATTTTACAAAGTGGGTTGAGGCAGCTTCCTTTGCTTCCGTTACTAAAAATGTGGTCGCCTGGTTCATCAAGCAGAATCTCGTCTATCAGTACGGTATCCCAGAAAGAATCCTCACTGACAATGGTACGAATCTAAACAACACGATGATCAACACTTTGTGTGAGCAATTCAAGATTCAGCATAACAATTCTTCCCCTTACCGGCCAAAGATGAATGGTGCTCTAGAAGCTGCTAACAAAAACATTAAGAAGATCATACAGAAAATGACAGTCACATACAAAGACTGGCATGAGATGCTACCGTTCACTCTCCATGGGTATCGTACCACATCCCGCACATCAACTGGGGCAACACCTTATTCTCTCGTATACGACATAGAAGCTGTCTTGCCTATTGAGGTCCAGATTCCATCTCTAAGAATCATGAAGGATGCTGGTTTGAATGAAGAAGATTGGATTCAGACCCGGTTTGACCAACTAAACTTGATTGATGAGAAGAGGCTTACAGCTATCTGTCATGGTCAGATGTACCAAAAACGCATGATCAAAGCTTTTAATAAAAAGGTCAAACGTCAGGTATATCGGGTCAGTGACTTGGTAATCAAGCGTATCATTTTTCCACAAGGTGATCCCAGGGGCAAATGGACCCCTACATATGAAGGGCCGTTTGTAATCAAAAGCATTTTCTCTGGTGGAGCAATGATCTTGACTACTATGGATGGCGATGACCTCCCGCATCCTGTAAATACAGACATAGTTAAAAGATACTACGTGTTATACCCCAAAATTTGCCCTCTCATTTTATCAAGATTCTCCTCACAAGACTTCTTGGACTCAAGACCAGATTAGGGTTTGCTCAGCTCAAGACATCTCCTTGCACTGTTGGTCTGGAATTAGGGTTTGAGTTTTCACAAGGAATTTTGGACCATCAATGCTCAATGTGACTTTCATACTTCATGTTGGACCCCTAAGTTTGTTCATACCAAGTTTCAAGCCTTGAATCACTTTTTTGTCCAGTCAATTGGACAGTTGACCTAAAAATCAGTTGTATTGGGGAAAAAGTCAACCATGGCCAATTTACAGTCAAACCTCATAATTTTTGATACACATCAACATTATAGACTCATATGAACCATTTGATCAAGTTTGGACCACAATTCCTCAAGAAATTTGATCAGATCTTCAAAAGGGTAAAATGGTTATTTTTAGGGTTTTGACTGAAGAAAGGGCAATTTCTGATTTTTAACCTAGCCAATGGCAAATTGGTTCAAGTATGGTTTCAAGGACTCAATGGCATCATCTTGACCTAATTACAAGGTTCAAAAGATCTCAAATGCATTGGATTGACAAATGAATTTCCCAGTCAACTGATCAAAAATCAACTATACACTGAAAAGTCAAACTTTGACTTTTTGGTCAAAATCAAGTGCCAAGGGTCATATTTCATCAAGATGTGTCAAAACATGAAACTTGGTCACCAAGAAACTTAAATTTGGAAATTAGGGTTTAAGTTTGAAAAATTTCATAATTTAGAATTTTTCTAAGTTATGAAAATTTCTTATTTTTCCCCAACTTTTCCTAACTTTTTCACCATGATGCAATTGAATTCTGTTGTACCCCAAAATTTGCCCTCTCATATTCCTCAAGACATTTCAAGAAAAATCTCCAAGTTGCTCAAGGTTGCTCAAGAATTGGTCAAACAAGTCATCTCCTAAGGCAGTCAACCCCAAATTAGGGTTTTGTGTTGCATCAAGATCCTTGTGTCCAAATGACCTCAAGTTCACCCCAATTTCCTAATATGTTATCAAGGTCATCCATGTCAAATTTCAAGCCTTGCAGAGGATGTTTGCTCAGTCAATTGCCCAAAGGTCCAAAAATCGACTATGCTAGGGCAAAAGTCAACTGTGACCTATATACAGTCAAACTTCAAGATTGTTTTGCCAACATTCTCATTTTGAAGGATATTTCATAATTTGATCAAGGGTTGATCATGATTCATCAAGGATTGCTCAAAATTCATCAAGACTCAAAAGTTGCTAAATTAGGGTTTTGTAGGAAAAGTCAACTCAACTTTGACCAAGCATAACTTTCTCATAATTTATGATAAATGACCCATCCAAAGCTCATTTTGAATAGTATGAAATTTCCTACAATCCTTATTCATACCCCAAGATAAAAAAATGCACTCACAAGAAGCTATAAATTTGGACATTATAGGTCATTTTTGAAAGTCAACAAAAACACCTTTTTTGCCAAAGCTTATATCTTGAGCATGGAATATCACAATGAGATCATACCAAAAGGGTTTGTTATAGGAAATCTCAAGCTTTCTAAAAAGTCAAAGAACACCTGCAAAAGTTCAAAATTGAAGAAGTTATGCCTTGTTGAAGTTGGACTTTTTTGCAAAATTGCCAAAAGTCAACTATCCCCAAAAATTCAAATTTTGTCAAATGGGCCCATTCTTTTCCACTTGATTTGAGATTTCATAGTTTCCCACGTGTCCTAGCTTCATCCATGAGCCCAAATTTCATTTTTATTATTTTATTTGATTTTTTATTGAATTTATTCATTTTAAATCAAATTAAATCATATAAAATCTAAAACTTTGATAACATGAGATCTTTTGGCTATTTCAGGATTTGATTATCATCATTAACATCATCAAAATCGAATCAAGCAATTCATGTGCAAAAAGATTGAGATTTGGGCAAATTTGGCAAGTTGTAAAGAGGAGATCAAATCAAATTCCAAGGCATTGATATGGGAAGATTCAATCCACAATTCTTACCCTAATACACTCCATAGTACATAAGAAAGCAAAAGGAATCGAAACAAGGGTTGAAAAGTACAGGCAGAGGCAGAATCAGAAATTGGAAAATTGACAAAAAGTGAGATATCAAAGTTCAAACTAGAGGTGTTTTCAGGACTTGGGGGTTGTCTCAATTGACTGCTGATCATCTCCATAAGCTTTTGTAATCCAGACCACGTGTTTTCAAGCACTCTAAAGCACTGTAAGTACCATGCGAATCCGCTTCTTTCTTGAAATTATAAATCATCATTCTGGCATCATTTGGACAAAGTAATTGCATATTTGTGATCACAAGGACATTTGCAAACTTTTTGTATTATTGAAATTCGTTTATATGATCTGTAACAAGAATCACCATAGCTAGGGTTCTTGGAGCTTTTTTGGGCGTTTTCTTTTCAGGAACAATTGACCATCAAGAGAGGTATGGTTGTGACCGGGAGGGAAGGACGAGTACAACCATGTCCTTAGAACTCATTTTTGTGGCCTGAGATGGATTCTAGAATGGACCTACGCTTTTAGTTGCGAATTCAAATCCGCAAGTAAATATTTTACAGGTTTCAGGACAAGGACGATGAGGCGTCCCTTGCCCATAGGTCCATTCAAAAATAGCGCACATTTTTTTCATTTGTTGGCATATGATTTTGTTTTTATATAATATATATCATTTGTATTCATATAACAATTGAAACAGCGTGTCCCAGTGGTCAGCGTGTCCAATTCCAAGGCGTTAGTGACTGAAGGTCAGGGGTTCGATCCCTGCCTCCAGCGCTTTGCATTTTCTCCTTGTTTTTCATGTAATCAGGTGTTTGCTCAAGCATACAGTACACCATGCACCATCAAGCATCCAATGGCCAGATGGCCAAAGGCCAAGTCTGAGGGTCCAAGCTGAAGGTCCACCATGAGCATTGGACCATGCAGGCATATCAGATCCACAAAGTCAACCAGGGCCAGTACAAATGGGCTTTCTCATTGCTATTCATGCCCCCCCAAACAGTCCCAAACCCCCTCTTCTCTTTATTTTATTTAGTATTTGTTTTATTATTATTATTTATTTTATTAACCAATCATAAATTTTTTATATAAAATAAAATCACAAAAAATATTTTTATTTCAAATCAAATTTTAGTATTTTATTTTATTAACAAATCTATTAATTAATTTAGGTTTTAATTAGAATAACTTTAACCTATTTTTTATAAATAATTAAAATTAAATTAGATTTAATTAGGTTGTAATTAATAACATTAATTATTCTACTTTTTCTTTCTTAAAATAACAAAAACCCAAAAATAATTTATTTTTATTTAATTAATTTAATTTAATTTAGTAATTAATTTAGGTTAATTTCTCTCTTAAAACAAAATACAAAAAAAAGCAATTTTCTTTCAAAAGGGTCAAAACCCTAAACTCGCACTCGATTTAATTTCCCGCACGCGATTTACTTTCTTTTATCCAATAATGTACTTGCTCCCAGATTGTAATAGTTTAATAGGACTTTTATTTTATTTTTTATCGCTTTATTTATTTTTAAAGGGTTTGTCTTTGGCGATGTAAATACCCGACGCCTTGTAATTTAAATTCCGCATTTTATTTCCGCAAATTATAACTGTTAGATGTTTGGTAATAGGATGGCATGAAAAGACTGAATGTTTTAACTTAAAATCAACTAAGATCACCCTTAACATGTACAAAGATAAAATTAACTGAAAACGACACACTCGCACATGCGCACTCTTAGGGTACACCCCACTTGGTTGCCTTCGTACGCGGTCATTGAGTATAGGTCACTTTAGAGGTCGCCCTCTTGTCTAAAAGATCATAGTCGCCTCGAAACGGTTGCCTCGGATATTGTTGCCTCAAAACAAATGATTTAAGACATTAGGGTTATCGCTAAGGCGTCCTAACCTTGCTTTAGTGACCGCACGTCCCTAATTCGAATTGACTCTCAAACTCCAACGATGATGCTACCTACTCATCAATAGTAGGATAGCATTGTCTAAAAGAAATTAGTATAGAATGATTCCTTTTTCGAGTAGGTAGATGGTTCTTAGATACTTGCTCTTTCAAAAACAAAAACTTTTCACACTTACACTTTTTGAACAAAGTTTTCAAAAACACTTCATACGCTCTTGAGGACAGAAGCAAGAGTTAAATCAAAGTTTTCAAATAAAAACCTTTTTTCGAAACCCACAAGCACAAAGAAAGCAATATTTTGAAAACAATATGAGCAAGTACCTAAGAGCCCGTGGATAACCACGGATAAAAAGGGTGCTAACACCTTCCTTTTCTATAATCTACCCCCCGAACCCGAGAAATATCTCGAAAAAGGAATTTTTCTGTGCTTTTTTCCTTTCCTTGTTGGATAAAATAAAAGTTGGTGACGACTCTTGCTTACCGCGATATTTTGCAAAAACAAACGCAAAACGCAAACCAGCATTCCAAAAAACAGTCAGTTCTTCCCACCGTATCACAGAACTGGCGACTCTGCTGGGGACGCTTATAAGTGTGGTGTACCTTAGGAATAGTTCATAATGTTTTCAATTGCTTGATTTGTATGCTTTATCTTTGTGGGTTTGAATCGGAGTTACTATAGATCCTAACCCGGATCTGGGGGATACCCTTTAGGTAAGTAGCAATAAACTGTGAGGGAAATGTACGACATAGATTGATATGGTTAAAGCAGTAGCTACGTTAGTGTGACACTTTAGTTTGTACCGATATCCCTTGTGGCGCAACAAGGAGAATATGGGTCTTCTAAGGGGTCATTAAGCACCAACTGACCTTAGAACCTTTAAATTGACCAACTTGGCCATAGAACAGTAGCAGTATGCTACACTCATTGAGACTAAACTCTCGCGATGATTCCGGCTGCAAGAAAAGGTTGCTAAACTGAAATTATGACTGATCGAGGGTAGTCAGTGATATTGAGATCCTCTAGAACCCGGTTACTATTTTTAGGACATGTTTGAACCAACTGAACTGAAAGAGGGTAGTACCTAGACTCCTTGCCAGCCTGAAATCTAAGGGCTCTCTGTGTGACTTGTGTGCCTTTACCATGTTTGCTATTTGTGGATACTTGTGGTGTGTTTTCTATCATGACATCATGACATCATGACATTGCATGCATCTTGCATTGGACTAACCTATTTCAAAGACAGGAGGGATTCATCTTTGTTCTGTTTTATAGGTCATGGCACCCATGTGTAGAAACACCATTCGGATCAACTTTGTCCAGATTCCCACTCAGCTTAAAGAATTGGTTGCAAAGGTTTCGGATACTACTTCCTTTATCAGAAGACATGGTCACCTCTTGGGTTTGGTCACTTCCAAATTGGACGAGCATATGATGAGTGTCTTAGTCCAGTTCTTTGATCCACTGTACCATTGCTTTACTTTTCCGGACTACCAGTTGGTCCCTACCTTGGAAGAGTTCTCTGATCTGCTTGGTATCTCTATTCTGGAGCAGACCCCGTTTATAGGTTGGGAGAAAGTTCTTAGACCGGAAGAGATTGCTTCAGCCCTCCATCTGACAAAGGTTGAGGTAATGGCTAATTGGGAGACTCGTAGTGGAGCAAAGGGCTTTTTGACTAAATTCTTGGTCGGTAAAGCTAATCAGTTATGGGACAGTCTAGACTTCTAGGCATTTGAAGACATTCTGGCTCTTCTCATATATGGTTTGGCGTTGTTCCCTAACTCAGATGCTTTCATCGACGTGAATGCCGTGAAGATTTTCATATCCGGTAATCCAAAACCCACTCTCTTGGGAGACATTTTGCATTCTCTTTATGCCCGTACTGCTCGGAAGCGGGGAACCCTTATGATCTGTGCACCATTGCTGGCGAGGTGGTTTATTTCTCACCTCCCCAAATCAGTTTTGAAGAACAAAGAAGGCATGGGCTGGGCCTACAGGATTATGTCTCTCTCTCATAATGACATCATTTGGACTATTAAGGGTAGACGAGGTGGCTATTATTGATTGTTGTGGGGAATACCCTAATGTTCCACTGATAGAAACCAATGGAGGGATCACTTATAATCCGTGTTTGGCCTTACACCAATTTGGACGAGCTAGAAGGGAAGGACCTCATGAGTTGCTGATGCCGAGTATTGTCTTCGACTTCCAAGGGGATAGTGACGAGCAACGCCGCAGATTCATAAGAGCTTGGGATAGAGTACACAGGTCTGATCTGCACGAGCTGGGTGCAAAGACTTCTCTTCCGATGGAGCCATATCTTTGATGGGTTCGTATCCGTGCCCAAAAGTTGGGAATGCCGTACGAAGCCGTCTTGCCTATCATTTTCGAAGTTGCTGATGAAGAAGGGGTTCCTCCTACCATCCTACACCCTTACATGCCTACTGACATAGGGGCATTAAAGAGATCATGGATGCAGCTGAGAGAAGAGCGGGATACTTACAGAGAAAAGTATCACGAGCAAGAGCAGAAGATTCAGAAGTTGACAAGGTAACTGGAGAACGAGAGGATCCTCAATGATTATGTCCGCACCGACAAGAAACGACCATGGGAGCACTGATTGTCTTTTGATTATTTCTAGTTTTGATTTACTTTTCAGTTCTTCTTTCTTGTAACGCCTCAAGGGCATTTTTTGAACAATTGAATTTCAAGTTTATCTAATAAAAGTGTGTTTCATTTTTGTTTAACGAATTTGAATCTCTCGACGTCTTTGAAATCATTATCATGCGCATATCATTCCCATGCACCTCATAACAGGTATCCTTACAGGTTTCTCATCTTCTTCGCTGTTTATTTCAGCATCATGTCTTCTGAACCATAAACTGAACAAGCAATCAAGGCTCTACAGGCTCAAAATGCCCAGTTCTAGGAATTGTTCATGAACCTGGCTAAGGGTCAGCAAGATCTGAAGGCCCTTATCCTGAAAGAGAAGAAGAAGAAGAAGACGGTCCTATTTAATATGGGTCATAGATTCGGAAACAATTTGCAAGAAGAGGTTGATTTGACCCACTCATCTGGAGGGGGAGATAATCAGGAAGAAAGAAGGGCTCATAGCCCCGTGGTTTCAGACAACGAGACTGACTTTGACGAAGACCAGTATCCTCCGGCTGAGGATAGATACAAGCAACTGGAAGACCGGTTGAGTGCGATGGAAGTTCAGAAGGTGCCTGGTCTGGACTTTAGAGATCTGGGTCTGTCATCTGGGGTGGTAATTCCCCACAAGTTCAAAGCACCAGCCTTTGCTAAGTACGACGGGGTTTCTTGTCCAAAACTACACCTCCGTTCGTATGTTAGGAAGATTCAGCCATACACCGCTGACAAGAATCTCTGGATCCACTTCTTTCAAGATAGTCTCTCAGGGACTCAGCTTGAATGGTTTTACCAGTTAGAAGGAGCTAGTATCCGCAATTGGGAAGACTTGGCTGTTGCTTTCTACAAGCAGTACCAATACAATGCCGACCTCGCTCCCACGCGTACCTAACTCTAGGGTATGTCAATGGGTGCGGGCGAAGGTTTCAAAGATTATGCTCAGAAGTGGAGAGACCTTACTGGCAGAGTGCAACCACCCTTGGAAGATAGGGAGCTAGTGGATATGTTTCTGGGGACCTTGTCTGGTCCGTATTTCAACCATCTGATCGGAAGTTCTTCGTCCGGGTTTACAGAGCTGATCATGACCGGGGAAAGGATCGAGGCTGGTATCAAATCCGATAAAATACAGAAGGGTGCTTCATCAAGCACCGAGAAGAAGCCTTTTAAGAAAGAGTCAAGTGCTATTTACAGTTCAAAAAGCCAGAATAGACCTGAACGCCGCCAAGCTGTTAATGTTGTTGTTATTTCAAGACCTGCTGTTGCACCTCAGCGCAACAATCAGCCAAGGGCCGAGAGACTGCGAAGACAATTCACTCAGATCAACATGACTTTATCCCAAATTTTGCCACAATTATTGAAAACCAACTTGGTGATTCTGAAGGAGGCCCCGAAGACTCCCAACACTACATCACCCATGTACGATCCGAACGCCCATTGTGCTTTTCACTCTGGTAGCCCGGGGCATGACACGGATAACTGTTGGGTCTTAAAGAACAAAGTACATGACTTAATTGATGCTGAGGAGATTGAGTTTGAAGCACTTGAAAGACCTAATGTTGTGACTGCTCCTATGCCCAAGCATGGAGTGAATGTTATAGATAAAGACTCATTTGTGGTTTCTGTGAATGACATTGTTACCCAATTGATGACTGTAAAGAAGAACCTTTTGTTAGCCGGTTTATTTCCGGGCTGTGATGAAGGTTGCCGTATGTGTTCTGTCCTACCTACTGGTTTCCATCTTTTGAAGTCAGGTGTCCAATGCCTGATGGATAATAAAGAAATTCTGTTTGAGAAGACTCTTGTTCCTTTGGTTCCTACTGAAGAAGTTGCTATAATCACCATTTTCGACAATTCTTCCAAGGCTTCCTCGAGAAAGCCTGTTAGAATTACATTTGTTTCAAGAATCGTACCATTGATCATCACTGTTCCAGGGCCTATCCCCTATACATCCAATAAAGCTGTCCCTTGGCACTACGGGGCTGACGTGTATTATCACGGGGTTAAACAAGATCTAGAGGCTGATACTGACGTCAGCAATATTGTTGGACCTGCCAAAGTCACCCGCAGTGGAAGAATTTTCTCCCCTGAGATCTCTCCACCAAATGCTCTGAAGCCTGTTGTTATTACACCTGCCAGTGTACCTGCTACTTTTCATGTTCAACTTCCCATTCTTACCCCTGTTGCCGAGTCATCTGACACTCGGGGCAAAGGGATCACCGGTGAGCCTGCCCAGACGGAGGTACCGAAGAATATTACTGTTGAAGCCTCTAGACAAGAGATGGAGGAAATTTTGAAGATCATCAAAAAGAGCGACTACAATGTAGTCGAGCAGCTAGGGAAAACCCCATCCAAAATCTCTATGTTGTCATTGTTGCTATGCTCAGAAGCCCATACAAAGGCTCTGATTGCTTTCCTGAAGACCGCACATGTACCGCAAGAAACATCAGCTAATCAGTTTAAAGATTGCGTGGCTAGTCTAACTGCTGATAATGGGTTGGGTTTCTCTGACACCGACTTGACTGCTAAGGGAAAGGATCACAATGACGCCCCGCATGTCTCCATTAAATACAGGGGCACTACTCTCGCTCACGTATTGGTAGATACTGGATCTTCGTTGAATGTGTTACCCAAGAAAGCTCTAGACTGGTTAAACTGTGAAGGGTTGGATCTGAAACCAAGCAACATTGTAGTCAGGGCCTTTGATGGGTCCAAGAGAATGGTACACGGAGAAGTGGATATTCCGATTAAGGTTGGTTCTCAGGTTTTCGCATCTACATTCTATGTGATGGATATTCAGCCATCTTATTCTTGTTTGCTGGGTCATCCGTGGATCCACAAAGCTGGGGCAGTCACTTTTACGCTCCACCAGAAGCTAAAGTACCCGGTGAAAGGAAAAATTGTGACAGTACAAGGAGAAGAGGAGTACATGGTGAGCCACCTCAACTCTTTCCGATATGTAGAGATGGATGGGGAGTTCATTGAGACCCTATTTCAACATTTTGAAGAGGTTCCCCAGATGCTGGCATCAACTAAAACTGTTATTGAAGATCCTCCAATGAAGATGGCTTCCTTCAAGGATGCCCAGGTTGTTGTTGAGAAAGGTGGGTGCGCAAATTGGGGCCAACTCCCTGATTTTGCACATAAGACTAACAAGTTTGGTTTGGGTTTCACTGCAGAAGCTCAAAGGGCTGTTCGGAATGCACGGATCAGAAGACCTCCCCTGTTCATCAGCAATTCAGGAGTGAAAGCCATTGAAGACGATGTTGAAGAGTCTGAGTTCGACAGTTGGATCTATCCTACTACTGACGGGGGACTAAGCAACTAGACAGTAAAGGACTTCATCCCAATTTATTTTGTTACCCAGTAATGAGACTTTTGTTTTGAATTTGTAAATAGACAATTTTTAAACTTTACGGCCCGGTGTCTTACCCGGGGCACCGTGGCTTCATTTGTGAGGGCTTTATGTGTGTCATCTACATATATCATTAATAAAAGCATTGGACGTTTCTTGCATTTCAAACTTTGCGCTCCTTGTTTTTCTTTTATTATATATTGCAAAATAACTATTTTACACACACTCACATATACAAGTCTACATCCACTCTGGATCTCATTGGTAACGACTCTGCAACTGCCGGTTATGACTTCGAAAGTCCGATCAACTTAGCCGAAGACAAAGGTGAAGATGATTGCGAAGTGCCTGGTGAACTTGCTAGACTGTTACTTCAGGAAGAGAGAGTTATTCAGCCGCATGAAGAGCCGGTGGAATCAGTAAATCTGGGTACAGAGATAGACAAGAAAGAGGTCAAGATCGGGGCAAATCTGGAGCCTAGCGTTAAACAACGGTTGATTCAGATGCTGCGAGACTATGTTGAGATCTTTGCCTGGTCTTATGAAGATATGCCTGGGTTGGATACCGACATTGTGGTTCACCGATTGCCTACCAAGGAAGACTGTCCTCCAGTAAAATAGAAAGTCCGTCGAATGCGCCCGGATATGTCTGATAAAATCAAGGCTGAAGTGATGAAACAGTTTGACGCTGGTTTTCTAGCAGTTACTTCTTACCCACAGTGGGTGGCCAATGTGGTTCCAGTGCCGAAGAAGGATGGTAAGGTTTAGATGTGTGTTGACTATAGGGATCTGAACAGGGCGAACCCCAAGGATGACTTCCCTCTGCCTCATATCGACGTTCTGGTTGATAACACCGCTCATCATAAGGTCTTCTCCTTCATGGATGGTTTCTCCGGTTATAATCAGATTAAAATGGCTCCCGAAGACATGGAGAAGACAACCTTTGTTACTCAATGGGGTACCTTTTTCTACAAGGTCATGCCTTTCAGACTGAAGAATGTTGGGGCAACGTATCAGTGCGCCATGGTCGCCTTGTTCCATGACATGATCCATTATGAGATTGAGGTATACGTCGATGACATGATTGCAAGATCTCAGACTGAAGAGGAACATCTTGACCACCTTCAGAAGTTATTTGACAGGCTGAAGTTGTACAAGCTGAGGTTAAACCCGAACAAGTGCACCTTTGAGGTGAGATCCGGTAAGCTGCTAGGTTTCGTTGTAAGCGATAAAGGTATTCAAGTGGATCCTGCAAAGGTGAAGGCTATACAGGAAATGCCAGCTCCCCGAACAGAAAAAGAAGTCAGAGGCTTTCTGGGACGTTTAAACTATATTGCCCGATTCATCTCGCACCTGACTGCTACTTCTGAGCCAATCTTCAAGTTACTAAAGAAAGATCAAGTGGTACGATGGAACGATGAATGTCAGGCCGCTTTCAAAAGAATCAAAGAGTATCTCCAAGAGCCACCTATTCTGATGCCGCCAGTTGAAGGGAGACCTTTGATCTTATACTTGACGGTACTCGACAACTCAATGGGGTGCGTGCCGGGGCAGCATGACGAGTCTGGCCGAAAAGAGCATGCTATTTATTACCTTAGTAAAAGATTTACCGACTGGGAGACCCGATACTCGTTGCTCTAGAAAACTTGCTGCGCTTTGGCATGGGCTGCTCGCCGACTGAGACAGTATATGCTGACTTACACTACTCTATTGATATCAAAGATGGATCCAATCAAGTATATCTTCGAGAAGCCTGCCTTGTCCGGAAGAATAGCAAGATGGCAGAGGATCTTGACTGAGTATGACATCCAATATACGACCCAAAAAGCAATCAAGGGAAGTGTGTTGGCAGATCATTTGGCACATCAAGCAGTGGATGATTACCAGTCTATGAACTTTGAATTTCCGGATGATAATATCATGTTGGTAATTGACTGTGAGACACCTGGACCGGATGAAGGACCTGAGGAAGGATCCCGATGGTCTATGTACTTTGATGGAGCTTCAAACGCTTTGGGTAATGGCGTTGGCGCCGTGATCATATCTCCTAAAGGCTCTCATACTCCGTTTACCGCCCAACTATGTTTCAACTGCACGAACAACATGGCAGAGTATGAAGCATGCATTATGGGTCTTCGAGCAGCTATTGACCTAAGGATTAAATTCTTGAGTGTGTTCGGAGATTCCGCTCTCGTGATCAGTCAGATCAAGGGCGAGTGGGATACGAAACACCCAAATATTATTCCTTACAAGGAGTATGTATTGACGCTACTTCCATATTTTGAGGAGATAACCTTTGAACACTTTCCTAGAGAGGAGAATCAGTTAGCGGACGTGCTAGCTACGATGTCTTCTATGTTCAATGTCAATTGGGACAATGAAGCTCCCCAGATTATCATTGAGAGGTTGGACGAACTTGCACATTGCTGTGACATTGAGACTGAAGAGGTAGCAGATAAACCCTGGTTTCATGAGGTGATAAGGTATCTTGAGGCTCAGGAATACCCCGAGGGTGCATCTGTTAATGATAAGAAGTTTCTGAGGAGGTTCGCAGCAAAATTCTTCATCAGCAATGGTATTCTTTACAAGCATAACCATGATTAAACCTTACTATGATGTGTGGATAAGAACGAGGCAGAAAGGATCATGGCAGAGTTACATGAAGGTACTTTCGGAACTCATTCCAGTGGACACACCATGGCAAAGAAAATCCTTCGGGCAGGATACTATTGGTCCACAATGGAAGCCGACTGTTATCAACATTCTCAAACCTATCACAAGTTCCAAGTCTATGTTGATAAGGTGCACACACCTCCAGTACCTCTGAACGTCTTGACAACTCCATGGCCTTTTGCAATGTGGGGCATTGATATGATCAGCGAGATCAGACCTACAACGTCCAACGGGCATCGTTTCATTCTGGTAGCTATTGATTACTTCACGAAGTGGGTTGAAGCAACTTCCTTTGCTACAGTGACCAAGAACGTCGTAGCACGATTCATTCGGCACAATCTGATCTGTCGATATGGTGTACCAGAGAGGATCATTACAGATAACAGTACAAATCTCAATAATAAGATGAACTGCTTGATCACCGAGCTCTGCAAGCAGTTCAAGATACAGCATCACAACTCTTCTCCTTACCGACCGAAGATGAATGGGGCTGTCAAAGCGGCTAATAAGAACATTAAGAAGATTGTGCAGAAGATGACAGTGACATACAAAGATTAGGATGAGATGTTACCATTTTCTCTTCATGGGTACCGTACCTCAGCGCGGACGTCAACAGGGGCAACCCCCTATTCCTTGGTATATGGCATGGAGGCTGTATTACCCATTTAAGTTCAGATACCCTCTCTTAGGATTATGAAGGATGCAGGTTTGAGCGAAGATGACTGGATCCAGACCCGGCTTGATCAGCTGAACTTAATTGACGAAAAGAGACTTACTGCTATTTGTCATGGTCAGACGTACCAAAAACGGATGATCAAGGCATTTAACAAGAAAGTTAGAAGGCAAGAGTATCAAGTTGGGGATCTGGTGATCAAACGCATTATCTTACTTCAAGGTGATCCCAGGGGCAAATGGACCCCTACTTATGAAGGGCCATTTATGGTTAAGAACATTTTCTCAGGAGGAGCTATGATTCTAACCACCATGGATGGTGACGACCTTCCCCACCCCGTCAATGTAGACATAGTGAAAAGATACTACGCATAAACAAAGACCCGCTAGGTTGACTGGCCTAGGCAAAAATAAGGGCTTCCCGGTGAACCAAAAGGGTTCGGGCAAAAATAAGTGATGAAAATGAAAAAAATATGTACACCCGGCAAGTCGAAAACCTGAAAAGGCGGCTTTGGCAAAAAAGGGTATCCCGGTGGACTGAAAACCCGAAAGGGAGGTCCAGGAAAAAATTAGGGATCAAAGCGTAACACTATGTCTCATTGGATCACCTTGCAACCAAACTTTGGTATCGACTATCAAGCTCGGACGACACTAATCAATCTGATCTACCTTCAACCAAGTAGCAAAGTGATGAAATGCTCGAGGACATAAAGGAAATAGCAGAGTTGGAACCCAGTGGGATTATTCACATAATTGTTTTGTTTAGCTTTTCGCAAATTGTATAAACTCTATTTGTTCGGCGGTGTTCTCTTACTAGGACGTCAGCCTCTTCTACAAAAAATGCCTATTTACAGGCCAAATTTCAAAATCAATTCAATTCACTTTCAAAGAAATTTCAAACTGTTTTTTTCTTTTTCTGTTTTGTTTTGCAAAGAACGTCCAATGTTCATTTTTGATATATGCATTTGACATTAATTGCTGCTCATAAATGTTTACATGCGAAATAAAAAAAATTTACTGGTAATATCAGAAACAGGGGCAATAAGAATTGTCCAAACTATACAGTTGCTCTGTCCACCAGGTACAAGGTAAATTCAGTCGAAGAACATGGTTGAGATGCATTCACTCCCCGCATAGTAAGACAGTAATGATTGGCTCTCCCCAGCTGAGACTTGCAATTGTAAAGGAATCAGTAATATTCTCCCCAAGCAGAGTTTATCTACCATCGACACTGAAAAGGCTTAACATCCCCGTCAGTATTAATATTCCCCAATGGAGTATAAGAATATTCCCCGGCAGAGTACAAGATATCCCCAGTGGAGTCTGAAATTTTTCCCAGCGCAGTCTGAAAAAAGCTTCCCCAGTGGAATTTGGAGAATCATCCCCAATAGACTTTGGAATATTGTCCCCAGCAAAAATCAAAGGATTATTCCCATAAGAGTCTAAAAGGTTATCCCCAGTGAAGTCACAATGGTAATTCATCCCCAGCGGAGTTCTTTCCTTTCACAAACAGGAATTCAATCCCCAACAGAATTCAGCTTCACCAACAACGGTAATTCATCCCCGGCGGAAGTTATCGGTGGAATCCTCAGCAGAGCATCTCTTCCCCGCAGAGTAATCTTCTCATCAGTTTATTCCCCAACGGAGTTATCCTCTCCTGCAGGTTTATTCTTGCAATCATCTTCATTTTCTATCCCCAGCGGAAACGAAGAACCCAACTCTATTCTCCAGCAGCTATCCGGGATTTATTTTCCCCAGCTAAAACATTACATTTCCATACATCATGATACATGCATATACGCATCATACGACACACCCTCATTTATTTTGAGAACATCATTGCTTGATATATATCATGCATTGCATACAACTGACCTTTACCTTTCAGGAAGGATGCAGTTAAGTTCTCAGCTCGGTCGAAGTACTGGCCGGTTCTTAAATCTCAACTGAATTAGTCTCGGTTGAATTATAGATAAGGTTCTAAATCTCGACAATTTTCCTCCGTCGAAGTGTGGACAAGTTCTATAATCTCAACAAAATTATTCTCCATTGAAGTACAGACAGTTCCTAGATCTCGATGAAGATGTTTCCCTCAGTCTAAGTACTGACCGGTTCTTAAATCTCAACTAAATTATCCCCGGTTAAATTACATATAAGGTTCTAAATCTCGACAAAGTTCCTCCGTCGAAGTGTGGATGAGTTCTTAAATCTCAACAGAATTATTCTCCGTTGAAGTACAAACAGTTCCTAGATCTCGATGAAGATGTTTCCCTCAGTCGAAGTATTGACCGGTTCTTAAATCTCAACTGAATTAGTCTCGATTGAATTACAGATAAGGTTCTAAATCTTGATAAAGTTCCTCCGTCGAAGTGTGGACGAGTTCTTAAATCTCAATAGAATTATTCTCCGTTGAAGTACAGACAGTTCCTAGATCTCGATGAAGATGTTTCCCTCAGTCGAAGTATTGACTGGTTCTTAAATCTCAACTGAATTAGTCTCGGTTGAATTACAAATAAGGTTCTAAATCTCGACAAAGTTCCTCCATCGAAGTGTGGACGGGTTCTTAAATCTCAACAAAATTATTCTCCGTTGAAGTACAGACAGTTCCTAGATCTCGATGAAGATGTTTCCCTCAGTCGAAGTATTGACCGGTTCTTAAATCTCAACTGAATTAGTCTCGGTTGAATTACAGATAAGGTTCTAAATCTCGGCAAAGTTCCTCCGTCAAAGTATGGATGAGTTCTTAAATCTCAACATAATTATTCTCCGTTGAAGTACAGACAATTCCTAGATCTCGATGAAGATGTTTCCCCCAGTCGAAGTATTGACCGGTTCTTAAATCTCAACTGAATTAGTCTCGGTTGAATTACAGATAAGGTTCTAAATCTCGACAAAGTTCCTCCGTCGAAGTGTGGACGAGTTCTTAAATCTCAACAGAATTATTCTCCATTGAAGTACAAACAGTTCCTAGTTCTCGATGAAGATGTTTCCCTCAGTCGAAGTATTGACCGGTTCTTAAATCTCAACTGAATTAGTCTCGGTTGAATTACAGATAAGGTTCTAAATCTCGGCAAAGTTCCTCCGTCGAAGTATGGACGAGTTCTTAAATCTCAACAGAATTATCCTCCGTTGAAGTACAGACAGTCCTAGATCTCGATGTAGATGTTTCCCTCAGTCGAAGTACTGACCGGTTCTTAAATCTCAACTGAATTATCCTTGGTTGAATTACAGATAAGGTTCTAAATCTTGACAGATTTCCCCCAATTGAATTATGGACAAGTTCTTAAAACTCAGCAGAGATGTTCTCTCAGCTAAGGTACAAGCAAGTTCCTAAATCTCAACAATGATCAGGCTTCCCCAGCGGAATCTTCTACAACAACAGGTATACAAGTTCTCCCTAAGGAATCTCTTATGCGATCGACACCCCTTCAGATGGCATCTTTAAGCCCATCCTCCCGTCAAAAATCTCCAAATGGCATCTGTAAGCCCATTCCCGACATCACAAGGCTGATATCACTTTATACGAGTGCAAATTTCTGGGCACTCTAGTGTTCAATCATCTTCCACCTTCGGATCACGAAAGGCACGAAGGCCAATCTATATCCTCAGGTTTAAGAAGATTGAACAGGGGAAGATGTTGTACCCCAAAATTTTCCCTCTCATATTCCTCAATACATTTCAAGAAAAATCTCCAAGTTGCTCAAGGTTGCTCAAGAATTGGTCAGACAAGTCATCTCCTAAGGCAGTCAACCCCAAATTAGGGTTTTGTGTTGCATCAATATCCTTGAGTCCAAATGACCTCAAGTTCTCCCCAATGTCCTAATATGTTCTCAAGGTCATCCATGTCAAATTTCAAGCCTTGCAGAGGAAGTTTGCTCAGTCAATTGCCCAAAGGTCCAAAAATTGACTGTGCTAGGGCAAAAGTCAACTGTGACCTATATACAGTCAAACTTCAAGATTTTTTGCAAACATTCTCATTTTGAAGGATATTTCATCATTTGATCAAGGGTTGATCAGGATTCATCAAGGATTGCTCAAAATTCATCAAGACTCAAAAGTTGCTAAATTAGGTTTTTGTAGGAAAAGTCAACTCAACTTTGACCAAGCATAACTTTCTCATACTTTATGAGAAATGACCAATCCAAATCTCATTTTGAATAGGATGTAATTTCCTACAATCCATATTCATACCCCAAGGTCAAAAAATGCACTCACAAGAAGTTATAAATTTGGACATTATAGGTCATTTTTGAAAGTCAACAAAAACACCTTTTTTTCCAGAGCTTATAAATTGAGCATGGAATATCAAAATAAGATGAGACAAAAAGGGTTGGTTAGAGGATATCTCAAGCTTTCTAAAAAGTCTAGGAACACCTCCAAAAGTTCAACATTGAAGAAGTTATGCCTTGTTGAAGTTGGACTTTTTTACAAAATTGCCAAAAGTCAACTATCCCCAAAACATCAAATTTTGTCAAATGGCCCCATTATTTTCCACTTGATTTGAGATTGCATAGTTGCCCACGTGTCCTAGCTTCAGCCATGAGCCCATATTTAATTTTTATTATTTTATTTTATTTTTTATTGAATTTATTCATTTTAAATCAAATTAAATCATATAAAATCTAAAACTTTGATAACATGAGATCTTTTGGCTATTTCAGGATTTGATTATAATCATTAACATCATCAAAATAGAATCAAGCAATTCATGTGCAAAAATATTGATATTTGGGCAAATTTGGCAAGTTGTAAAGAGGAGATCAAATCAAATTCCAAGGCATTGATATGGGAAGATTCAATCCATAATTCTTACCCTAATACACTCCATAGTACATAAGGAAGCAAAAGGAATCGAAACAAGGGTTGAAAAGTACAGGCATAGGCATAATCAGAAATTGGAAAATTGACAAAAAGTGAGATATCAAAGTTCAAACTAGAGGTGTTTTCAGGACTTGGGGGTTGTCTCAATCGACTGCTGATCATCTCCATAAGCTTTTGCAATCCAGACCACGTGTTTTCAAGCACTCTAAAGCACTGTAAGTACCACGCGGATCCGCTTCTTTATTGAAATTGTAAATCATCATTCTGGAATCATTTGGATAAGGTAATTGCATATTTGTGATCACAAGGACATTTGCAAACTTTTTGTATTATTGAATTTTTTTTATATGATCTGTAACAAGAATCACCATAGCTAGGGTTCTTGGAGATTTTTTGGGCGTTTTCTTTTCAGGAACAATTGACCATCAAGAGAGGTATGGTTGTGACCGGGAGGGAAGGACGAGTACAACCATGTCCTTAGAACTTATTTTTGTGGCCTGAGATGGATTCTAGGATGGACCTATGCTTTTAGTTGCGGATTCAAATCCGCAGGTAAATATTTTACAGGTTTCAGGACAGGGACAATGAGGTGTCCCTTGCCCATAGGTCCATTCAAAAATAGCGCGCATTTTTTTTTATTTGCTGGCATATGATTTTGTTTTTATATAATATATATCATTTGTATTCATATAACAATTGAAACAGCGTGTCCCAGTGGTCAGCGTGTCCAATTCCAAGGCGTTAGTGGCTGGAGGTCAGGGGTTCAATCCCTGCCTCCAGCGCTTTGCATTTTCTCCTTGTTTTTCATGTAATCAGGTGTTTGCTCAAGCATGCAGTACACCACACACCATCAAGCATCCAATGGCCAGATGACCAAAGGCCAAGTCTGAGGGTCCAAGCTGAAGGTCCACCATGAGCATTGGTCCATGCAGGCATATCAGATCCACAAAGTCAACCAGGGCCAGCATAAATGGGCATTCTCATTGCTATTCATGCCCCCTAAAACAGGCCCAAACCCCCTCTTCTCTTTATTTTATTTTATTTAGTATTTGTTTTATTATTATTATTTAGTTTATTAACCAATCACAATTTTTTTATATAAAATAAAATCAAAAAAAATATTTTTATTTCAAATCAAATTTTAGTATTTTATTTTATTAACAAATCTATTAATTAATTTAGGTTTTAATTAGAATAACTTTAACCTATCTTTTACAAATAATTAAAATTAAATTAGATTTAATTAGGTTGTAATTACTAACATTAATTATTCTACTTTTTCTTTCTTAAAATAAAAAAAACCTAAAAATAATTTATTTTTATTTAATTAATTAATTTAATTTAATTTAGTAATTAATTTAGCTTAATTTCTCACTTAAAACAAAATACAAAAAAAAACCAATTTTCTTTCAAAAGGGTCAAAACCCTAAACTCACACTCGATTTAATTTCCCGCACGCGATTTACTTTCTTTTATCCAATAATGTACTTGCTCCCAGATTGTAATAGTTTAATAGGACTTTTATTTTATTTTTTATCGCTTTATTTATTTTTAAAGGGTTTGTCTTTGACGATGTAAATACCCGACGCCTTGTAATTTAAATTCCGCATTTTATTTCCGTAAATTATAACTGTTAGATGTTTGATAATAGGATGGCATGACAAGACTGAATGTTTTAACCTAAAATCAACTTAGACCACCCTTAACATGTACAAAGATAAATTTAACTGAAAATGACACACTCGCACATGCTCACTGGTATACCCCAAAATTTGCCCTCCCATTTCTCAATGGTTTCTCATCACAAAACCTGTGAAGCCCAAGATCCAGTTAGGGTTTCATCTGCTCAAGACCTCTCCTTGCACTGCTGACCCAAATTAGGGTTTGTGTTTGCACAAAGATGTCTTGGCCCAAAATGCCTAAGATGACTTTCATGCTTCATATTGGATTCCCAAGTTTATCCACATCAAGTTTCAAGTCTTGATTTCAAGTTTTGCCCAGTCAATTGGACAGTTGACCTAGAAATCAGCTGTATTGGGGAAAAAAGTCAACTGTGGCCAATTGACAGTCAAACCTCATGAAAATTGATCCACATCAACATTATGAACTCCTATGAACCATTTGATCAAGTTTGGATCACAATTCCATAAGAAATTTGATTAGATCACCAAAAGGGCAAAATGGTCATTTTTAGGGTTTTGACTGCACAGAGGCAATTTTTGACTGTTTGACCTAGCCAATGGCAAACCAAGCTCATATATGGACTCAAGGACCCCGTGGAATTATCTTGACATGCTCAACAAATTCAAAAGATCCCAAGTACACAAGGTTGACAGTTGAATTTCCCAGTCAATTGATCAATTTTGACTGTATACTGAAAAGTCAAACTTTGACTTTTTGGTCAAAATCAAGAGTCAAGATTCATTTTTCATCAAAATATGCCAAATCATGAAACTTGTTCATCAAGAAATCACAAAATGCAAATTAGGGTTAGAAATTAGAATTTTTCATAACTTAGAATTTTTCTAAGTTATAAAAAACCCTAATTTTTTCCCAACTTTGCCCCACTTTTTCACCAAGATCCATTTGGATTCAAACAAAAGTCAAAACATGAAAGTTGTAGCTTGTTGCATAATCTACAACTTTGATTCACAAAGTTTTCCCATTTGAGGCTTGTATCTCAAGTTACAAATTTTTGAATAAGGGCACTAAACCATTCTTAACTTAGTGAATTTTTGACCTATTTTGACAAGGTTTTCTACCCCACTTCAAGGCCATTTTCCACACACTTTCACTTGGAATTTCAATTTTCATTTCAAAGATGTATTGTAGTACACATTCCAAGCTTTCCAAAATGTCCAAGAACTCATCAAACAACCTCATGATTTGAGAGATTCGAATTTCACAATTTGGCAAAAACTCACTTTTGAATTGGCTATTTTTCATGTTCATAACTTGTGCAAACTTCTCAAAACCAGCATGCCCTTGATTACAGGTCCTAAAACCATCCAACACTAAATAATTTAATGCATGTTCATTGTGCTAAGACCTTGTTTCATGAGCTAAAGCATTGTATGATGGATTAATCCCAAACTAGATAAAGCATTCTTTCTATTTTTGCAAAAGTTTCACTTTATGTCCAATTACAAATCCACAAGTACAAACCATATCTAATTGGCACAAGTTTAGGGGCAAATCACTCTGATCAAGGAGAGTTTATGCAGCTCATTAGAGGTCCCCTACTTGCCTAGAACACCAAGTTGGTTTTGCTTGCTTAAGTGTGAAGTAAAGTGCCATAACATCACACAACTCTCAGATCAGCTTAGGCACACCTAGACAAACTTATCAAACACATTCCAAAGATCAGAACCAAGCTTTTGCACGACCCTAGCACCTCTCAAACACTCCCCTTGCCATAATCACTCTCAAACTGCAAAAACAGGGCAAGGCCTGCAGTTTGAGTGCCATCTTTCATTTCTCTCAAGCTTTCTTGCCCAAACCGATTCACACACCTTCCATACCATCTATGCAAGCTAACCAAAAGCAAAAGCACGACCTGTAACCCCTCTAACCACTTCCACCATTTTTAGTTTCTTGTTTTGCAGGTGAAGTGCTCTAGCACGATTCAGAAGCTTTCAAGACAAAGTAAACATTGGAATATCATCTCTGGACCTCAAGGAAGCTCTTCCAATCATCACCTTGAACTGAAAGCTCCCTCATTGCCAGATAGAACTCCAGCTGAACAGGTATCTTGGTGAACTCGTATCTCTCTTATTAGGCATCATTAACTCTAAGTTTGTGAATAAACAATGTTCTACTCATGCAACTGAACATGTACATTCTTTTACTTTTCATTTCTTTTGCCTGAGCTGTGAGAATTTAAGGTTTGAAAATGGTAGAAAACTTAGGTCAGGATTTGGGATTGTTAAAATTCTCTCTCATTTCTGAGAGTTAGGAGATGTTCTTTATATATTTGGAATCGTGGTTTCATGATTAACATTTTTTGTGTTGGAAGTTTGTTCAAAAAATCAAAGAATCAGGATATTCAAATGAAGCTTCTTGCGCGCGTTTTTTGAACAAGTTTTTGTTCAGAGGTTGAAGAAGGTGTCTCATGGGCTGGGCCAACTTTGGTTCTGCTTTTTGCACCATGTTTTGTGATTTATACCCCCTAAGCCCATTTCATTCATTTTTAATATTTTTGACTTTTGCTTTTTTTTGATTGGTTCATTTATTTTTTCTAAGCATATTAAAAACATAAAAATATTTTTTTCATCATTTTTTGAATTTATTGAGTATTTATTTGATTATTTCTTTTGTTTATACATAAATAAATAAACATATATATATATATATACTTTTTGTTTAAAATATTAAGATAATACAAAATATATTTTTATACACATTTTTATCTTATTTTTACTTCCTGAAAATATTTTATAGAAAAAAATACTTTTTATTTAAATATTAAATATTATTAATTAATATATATATAATACATGTTTTGTAAATAAAATAATATATAGGTATATATTAATGTGTTTAGGATAAAAATACCAAAAAATGTACATATCTTATTTTTTAATATTTAATACTAAAAAATCCCCTTTTTACAAATATGCCATATTTTATTTTATTTTTTGTATGTAAATAATAAATAATTGATTAATACCCCTTTGATTAAAATTTAGGGTTTTTATCCTAAATTTGAAAATACCTCAAAAATAATACCTTTTTACTTTCTTTTTATTTTACATAAATAATACTTTTTTCATACATATAAAAATTCTCTTTTTGCATTCTTGCATATTTGTTTTATTTCTATTTTATTTATGCTTTTAATCATATTGTAAATATTCAAAGCAAATGATGTAATAGCTTAGATTCAATTTCTTGTCTAAATATACCCCATTTGAAACATTGTACCCCCCTCCCCATATTATTGTGTTGTAATAGCGTAGGAATTTAAATTTCGCACTTTAAATGCTTTCTAAACATACTATGCTAGAATTAGGGTTTGTATGCGAATAAAACGAACAAAATAGTTGGACCTAATACAAGACAAACAAGCATGAAAATGGACAACACATTTCACACTTGCACCCCTAGGGTATTCCACTTTGTCGCCTTCAAATAATTGGGCCATATTGCATGTTGAACTTCTTTGGGTAAAACAAACAATCAAATGATAATAGTCCCTCAAAATGTTGCCTAAATGAATGATCAAGTCCCTTTTAAAAATTGCCCAAAGACATTTAACACTATTGCAATTATGGTCTAAACGATGACCCGCGCCCGTCCCTTTCATCTCCTAAGACAAGATTGTCCACCAAATGCAATGATGGAACAAAATTGTCAAAAGGTTTAAAACATAACAAAAATCTTTGAGAAAACTTTAGGGTAGATAACTCTTAAGTACTTGCCAATTTGCAAAGAAAACACTTGCCTAATTTCAAAACCCACTTCACTAACACTTTCAAAACCAAAAAACCTTGAAACATCTTTTTAAAAGACAAAACACCTTTTGTAAAACATTCGAGTAAATAATTGTTACAAGGGTAGCCTATACAAGGCATCTTTTCAAAACATTTTCAAAACCACACACCAAGCACCATTTCAAAACAATTGAAAACCAAGGCAAGTTGATCTAAGCAAGTACCTAAGAGCCCATGGATAACCATGGATAGAAAGGGTGCTAATACCTTCCCTTTCTATAATCTACTCCCCGAACCCAAGAAAAATCTCAAAGGTTTTTGCTGTGCTTTTTAAACCTTTCCTTAGGATAAAATAAAAAGTCGGTGGCGACTCTTGCTCAACCGAAACATTTGCAAAAACAAATGCAAAACCCTAGTCAGTTCTCCCACCGTATCACAGAACTGGCGACTCTGCTGGGGATATTATAAGTGGAGTAACCTTAGGGCTTAGATCACCCTCTTGCATGACTAATTGTTTGATTTGCTTGCTTTATACTTTGGCTCTATTGTTTGGGTTTGCAATCCTACACCCGGATTTTGGGAAACATTCATAGATAGCAATACGTTGTGGAAACTGTGCGGGGTATACCGACACGGTCTAAGCAATAGCTATATTAGTGCGACATATTTGTGAGTACCGGTAACCCTTGAGTTCAATCAAGGAGAGTACGGGGCCGCTGAGTGATGTCACTAAGCACTAATGACCTAGAACCTTACTTGACCATCTTGGCCTTTTATTAGGGGTAGTGAGATGACCGGCTTTGGTGCAGTCCGAAGTTGGTAGATACTCGATACTACACTCATTGAGGGTTATTTTCTTGGAATATTTTGGTCGCTAGTTAAGTGGCTAAACCAAAACAATGAACGATGAAAACAATCCCGTGATATTGAGCTCCTTAGAACCCGGTTACTATTTATAGGACAGGTTTTTAAGCCAACTACACTCAAGAGGGTACTTACCTATGAAACCCCATGCAAGCCTGAAACTAGGGTTTGGTGTGAATTGCTTGTGCATATGTTTTGTGCATACATCATAAACATCATAAAGCATCATATGCATTCACTAACCATTTCAAGGGTTTAGATCTTCATCTTTGTTCTTGTTTTGTAGGTCATGGAAATTCCTCGCAGAAATACCATTCAAGTCAACCTTGTGAGAATCTCTCCTCAACTCAAGGAGCTCACCTCAAGAATTCCGGAAAATTCATCCTTCAGTGAAAGACATGGTAGACTGCTCAGCCTGGTCAACACCAACATTGAAGAAGACATGATGAAAGTGCTATTCCAGTTCTTTGACCCTCTTCACCACTGCTTCACTTTCCCTGATTATCAGTTGGTACCCACTTTGGAGGAGTTTTCTAAACTCCTAAGAATTCCTATCCTTAATCAACTACCCTTCAACGGTACGGAAAAGGAACCAAAGCCGGAAGATGTTGCTCGAGCATTACATCTACAACCATCTGACATCAAGGGGCATTGGGAAACCAGAAGCGGCGTCAAAGGATTCTTAGCAAAATTCTTGTTTGAAAAGGCACAAGAATGTTGGAGCTCATTGGACCTACGAGCCTTTGAAGAGATTGTGGCGCTCCTTATCTATGGGTTGGTCTTGTTCCCCAATCCTGACCAGTTGGTAGATGTCAACGCCGTCAAAATCTTCTTGTCCAGAAATCCAATACCAACATTGCTTGGGGACATCCTTCACTCATTTTACACACGAACAATGAGAAAGAGGGGTGTTCTCATGTGCTGTACTCCTATCCTTACAAGGTGGTTTATTTCGCACCTTCCGCAGTCTGTCTTGAAGAATGACCAAGGTACAAGGTGGTCCCAACGATTGATGACTCTTACTCATTCTGATGTGCATTGGTGTTCTCGGTCCAGAGAAAATGTCATCATCGTCGATCGTTGCGGAGAATTTCCTAATGTTCCTTTACTTGGAATTAGGGGAGGTATCACCTACAACCCTTGCCTAGCTTTGAGGCAATTTGGATATGCACGGAGGGATGGCCCTCATGATATGTTGATTCCTAGCCTAGTTTTTGACTTTGACAACGATGCGCAAGGACTTCGCCAAAGATTCATCAGAGCTTGGGGAAAACTCAACAAGGTTGATAGCAAGACTCTGGGACACAAGAACTCCATCCCTCTTGAGCCCTATCTCAAGTGGGTACGAGCCCGAGCCCAAAGTCTAATGATGCCTTATCCTCATGTACTCCCAGTGATTAAAGAGCCCGTCAATGAAGGAGAGGTTCCCTACACCATCCTACATCCAGACATGCCTACATCGTGGGAGGAAATGCAGAAAAGTTGGATTCAGCTCAAGGAAGAACGGAACACTTTTGAAGCTAGCTACTACGCCAGTGAAAAGAAGGTTCTAGAGCTTACCCGCCGACTCCACGAGCAAGAGGCCCTCAACACCTACATCGCACCAAAGAGGATGCGCAATGTCTTTCTGCCTTAAGAAGTTTATTTTGTAATATTTGGCCCATGGGGCATTTATGTACTAACAAATTTCTTCTTATTAATATGACGTGCGTTCTTCTTTGTCTAAAACAATTTTGAATGTTCTAAATCCTTGAATGCATTGCATACACAAGCATACCATTCATCATGTGCATAAGCAGGTCTCACTCCAGGTTTCCTTATCTGTCTGCTGTTTATTTCAGTAGGATGGATCTCGAGCAAACAGTCAAAGACCTACAAGCTCAGAATGCACAGTTCCAGCAACTCCTGATGACTTTGGTTAAAAGTCAGGAGGATATCAAGACTCAATTGGGGAATAAGGACCCAGTGAAGAAGAAGAAAAAGAGAATTGGGGTGGCTACTTTGGGGAGAAGATTTGACAGAGAAGCTCGGAGAGTGCTTGAATTTCCTCCTACTTCTGATGAAGGGACTAGTAAAAGAGATGGAGTTGCGGTGCCTTCCGAGTCTGATGCGGAGGAAGAAGAGGTTGAAGAGGATGAAGATTATTCTGACCAGCAATACCCTCCAGCTGATGATAAATACAAGGGTTTAGAAGATAGATTGGATGCCATGGAATTACAAAGAGTACCGGGTTTGGATTTTGAAGACTTGGGTTTGGTTGCCGGGATTGTGATTCCCCCAAAATTCAAAGTGCCAGTGTTTGTGAGGTATGACGGGCTGTCCTGCCCCAAAATGCATCTCAGGTCCTACGTGAGGAAGATTCAACCCTATACGACAGATAAAAACCTCTGGATTCATTTCTTTCAAGACAGCCTGTCGGGAGCTCAGTTGGAGTGGTTTTATCAGCTAGAAGGAACCAGTGTCAGAAATTGGGAATATTTGGCCACCGCTTTCTACAAACAATACCAGTATAATTCTGATCTTTCTCCTACTCGTACCCAGCTTCAGGGTATGTCACTAGGAACAAGTGAGGGATTCAAAGAATATGCACAAAAATGGAGGGATTTGGCTGGCAGGGTGCAACCTCCTTTAACCGATCGTGAGCTCGTTGATATGTTTCTTGGGACCCTATCTGGGCCGTTTTTCAATCATTTAATTGGTAACTCTTCTGCGGGGTTTACCGATTTGATCTTAACAGGCGAAAGAATAGACGCTGGCATCAAGTCAGGAAAGATTCAGAAGGGTGTTGCTGCAAGTGTTGAGAAGAAACCTTTTAAGAAGGAGACAACTATGGTATATTCTCAGAGAAGAGCAGGGAAGATGGAGCGTCGGCCAACTGTGGGGGCCGTAATGATTCAAAACACTCCAAGTGAGCAGCCTCGCTATAACCAGTCCAGACCAAATCAACAACGAGTAGAACGGCCACAAAGGCAATTCACCCGTATTAATATGACTCCAGCGCAAGTGTTTCCCCATCTATTGAAGTTGAATCTTGCCACCATCAAGGAGGCACCAAAGAATGTGAATACGTCCTCTCCGCATTATCATGCCAATGCTAAATGCGCCTACCACTCAGACAGTGTTGGACACGACACCAATGATTGTTGGGCACTCAAGCATAAGATCCAAGACCTGATAGAGGTTAAGGAGGTAGAGTTTGACGCTCCAGAGAAGCCTAATGTGATATCTGCACCCATGCCGAAGCACGGCCGAAATGTCAACGCCATTGAAGAAGATTTGTATGTTGCTGATGTCAGTGATCTGACTACTCCACTGTTAACCATTAAATTGAATTTGTTAAGGGCCGGGATCTTCCCGGGATGTAAAGAAGACTGCTATTGTTGCTACTCTCTGCCGTTTGATTGTCCGCTGCTGAAGAAAGGCATCCAAGGCCTTATGGATAGCCGACAAATTTTGTTCGAAAAAGTTTCTGCTGTTCCAGTTCATGTTGAAAATGTCTCAATCATAACCATTCACGCCAATCTTTCCAAGGCCGTCAAAAAGCCTGTTAAGATTACACCAGCTGCAAAATCTGTTCCTTAGAAGATAACAATGCCAGGGCCTGTTCCCTATGTTTCTGAGAAGTCGATACCTTGGAACTATGGCGGTGACATCTACTACCATGGTATCAAGCAAATCGAGGTAATTGAAGAAAGTTCGGATGATGAAGAAGCCAACATTAGTAACATTGCGGGCACCAGCAAAATCACCAGGAGCGGGAGAATATTTTCTCCAGAGATTGCCCCTCCAAGAGCAGTCTTTGGACCCTCATCAGCTAACAAAGTCATCCTGGCACCAATAAAACTCTCTACTAGAACTCCTCTGATTGAAGACATTGTTGTTCCTAGTACTGTCTCTCCTTCCGCTGCTGACAAAGGTAAGGGAATCCAAGATGAGCCCGTCAGGACGAGGGCTCAACCCTTAGTAATCCCGGAAACCTCCAAGAAGGAAATGGACGAGATTTTGAGGATAATCAAGAGAAGTGATTACGATGTGGTGGAATAGTTGGGGCAAACCCCCTCCAAGATCTCCATGCTGGCACTACTACTTTGCTCAGAAGCGCATGCTAAAGCCCTGATAAAATTCCTGAAGGCAGCCCATGTGCCCCAGGAAACCTCTGCGGATCAATTTCAGAATTGCGTGGCTAGCCTGACTGCGGACAATGGATTAGGTTTTTCTGATGTCGACCTAACCCCCAAAGGAAGAAACCACAATGATGCTTTGCATATTTCAATCGAGTGTCGCGGAACCACTCTTGCACATGTTTTGGTTGATACCGGTTCGTCGCTGAATGTTTTGCCTAAGAAGGCCTTGGACCGACTAGATTGCGAAGGGTTGGAATTGAAGCCGAGTGATATTGTTGTCAGAGCTTTCGATGGTTCGAAGAGAATGGTCCATGGAGAGGTTGAAATTCCCATCAAGATAGGCACTGAGGTGTTTAAATCCACTTTCTATGTGATGGACATCTGTCCGTCATACTCTTGCTTGTTGGGTAGGCCGTGGATACACCATGCTGGGGCAGTCACCTTCTCCTTACATCAGATGTTGAAGTATCCTGTCAAGGGGAAGATCATCACTGTCCATGGCGAAGAAGAGTACATGATTAGCCATTTAAATTCTTTCCGGTATGTGGAGGTTGAGGGAGAGTTCATTGAGACACCGTTTCAACATTTCGAAGAAGTCCTTCCTGAAATAGCAGTAGCAAAGTTGGCAGCTGAGACACCGAGGCAGATGGCCAGGATGGCATCTCTGGAGGATGCAAGGGCCGCAATAAAAGAAGGGAAGAATTCACCATGGGGCAGTTACCCGACTTTCCGCATAAGACTGACAAGTTTGGGTTAGGATTCACAGCCTCCGACCAGAAAGCTATGCGCCGTGCAAAGATTGAAAGGGCGCCAGTCAAAATTTCTCCCCACGGAATCAACGCTTTGGAGGATGAGGACAGAGAGAGCAACATTGAAGAGTGGATTTATCCAACTGTCAGAGGAGGATTGAGCAATTGGGAGGCTAAGGACTTTGTCCCCATCACTTTTGTTCATCAGTAATTTATCTGTTAAACATTTCCTATTTGGTCTGTAATATTTACTTTCAAACAATCCGTACACTATCTTTTCACCTCCTGCCTTGCCTGGGGCATGTAGGTCCACTTGTAAGGGTTTTGATTATTTTTCATATTCATATGCCATGTTTAATGATTCATTGGACGTTTTTCATTTGATAAACTGCTTATGTTCATTTTCTTTCCTTTTGCATTTTTTGTTTAAGGATGGCTATCCCTTACACACACCCACACTCATCAATGCAGGTACCCATCCACTCCGGATTCCATGGGTGACTATTCTGCTGTATCTTTCAATAACTCTGAAGATCTGGTCAATCTAGCCGAGTATGAAGATGACGAAGGTTGTGAAGTACCCGGGGAACTAGCCAGACTTCTGCAACAAGAGGAAAGGGCCATCTTACCGCATGAAGAGCCATTGGAAACTGTTAACTTGGGAACCGAGGAGGACCGGAAGGAGGTGCAAGTGGGTGCCAATCTGGAACCAAAAGTCAAGGAGCGCTTGGTACAGTTGTTGAATGAGTATGTTGAAATCTTCGCTTGGTCCTATGAAGACATGCCGGGTTTAGACACACACATCGTGGTTCACCGTCTCCCCACAAGAGAAGACTGTCCACCAATCAAGCAAAAAGTTCGCCGAATGAGGCCTGACATGTCCGAAAAGATCAAAGCGGAAGTAATGAAACAATTCGATGCTGGCTTTCTGGCTGTTACGTCCTATCCTCAATGGATCGCTAACATCGTGCCAGTACCGAAGAAAGATGGCAAAGTCAGAATGTGCGTGGACTATCGGGATTTGAATAGGGCCAGCCCTAAAGATGATTTCCCGCTACCTCACATTGACATCTTGATCGACAATACAGCTCAGCATAAAGTGTTTTCCTTCATGGACGGATTCTCGGGCTACAATCAAATCAAAATGGCTCCCGAGGATATGGAGAAAACAACTTTTGTCACACAGTGGGGCACTTTCTGTTACAAGGTGATGCCGTTCGGGCTGAAGAACGCAGAGGCAACTTATCAACGCGCCATGGTAGCTTTATTTCATGATATGATACATCATGAGATTGAAGTTTACGTAGACGATATGATAGCTCGGTCACAAACAGAGGAAGAGCACCTTGAACATCTAGAGAAGCTGTTTGCCAGGTTAAAAGAATACAAGCTCAGGCTGAATCCAAGTAAATCCACTTTTGGAGTTAGGTCTGGTAAACTCCTGGGATTCATTGTAAGCAACAAAGGCATTGAAGTCGATCCGGCAAAAGTAAAAGCAATACAAGAAATGCCTGCTCCTCATACCGAAAAGGAGGTTAGAGGATTCTTGGGGCGCATAAACTATATTGCCAGATTCATCTCACATCTGACTTCTACCTGTGAGCCAATTTTCAAACTCTTGAAAAAGGATCAGGTAGTGGAATGGAACGACGATTGTCAAGCTGCTTTTGATAGAATCAAGGAGTATTTGCTAGAACCTCCTATTCTGATGCCACCCGTCGAAGGAAGACCATTGATCATGTATTTGACCGTCTTGGATAACTCAATGGGGTGTGTTTTGGGCCAACATGACGAGTCTGGTCGAAAAGAGCATGCTATTTATTACCTTAGCAAAAAGTTTACCGACTGTGAGACTCGCTACTCACTGCTCGAGAAAACTTGCTGCACTTTGGTATGGGCTGCTCGCCGACTAAGACAGTATATGCTGACTCATACTACCTTGTTGATATCCAAAATGGACCCTATCAAGTATATCTTCGAGAAGCCCGCTTTATCTGGAAGGATAGCTAGATGGCAAATGATCTTGACCGAGTATGACATCCAGTACACCACCCAAAAAGCTATAAAAGGGAGTGTATTAGCTGACCATCTGGCTCATCAGGCTATTGAAGACTATCAACCCATGAGATTTGACTTCCCGGACGAGGACATCATGAATTTGGACAATGTTGAAGGTGACGGACCGTATGACGGACCCGAAAAGGGATCCCGATGGACCCTGTACTTTGATGGTGCTTCAAATGCACTTGGAAACGGTATTGGCGCAGTACTCATTTCTCCGGAAGGTTGTCACACACCTTTCACGGCCCGACTTTGCTTCAGCTGCACAAACAACATGGCTGAGTATGAAGCGTGCATCTTTGGTCTCAAGGCTGCTATAGACTTGGGGATCAAATCTTTGATCGTATTTGGGGACTCGGCTTTGGTTATCAGTCAAATCAAAGGAGACTGGGATACCAAACATCCTAATCTTATCCCATACAAAGAACATGTCCTGACATTGTTGCCTCATTTCAAGCAAATTACCTTCGAGCATTTCCCGCGAGAAGAGAATCAGCTAGCAGATGCTCTGGCTACAATGTCCTCCATGTTTAAACTCAACTGGGATAATGAGACTCCCCAAATCACCATCGAGCGAATGGATGAACCTGCGCATTGCCACGAGATTAATACCGAAGAAGTAGTGGAACAACCTTGGTTTCATGAAATCAAAAGGTATCTCGAGACTAGAGACTATCCTGAAGGAGCTTCCGTGAATGACAAGAAGTTCTTAAGGAAATTTGCTGCTAAGTTCTTCCTGAGCAACGGCATCCTTTACAAACGAAGCCATGATTGTGTATTACTCCGATGCGTAGATAAAGCTGAGGCAGAGTTGATCATGACTGATATACACAGCGGCACATTTGGCACTCACTTGAGCGGGCATACCATGGCTAAGAAAATCCTAAGGGCAGGCTATTACTGGTCTACCATGGAAGCTGACTACCATCAACATTCCCGTACTTGCCACAAGTGTCAAGTCTACGCTGACAAAGTTCATATTCCTCCGGTTCCCCTCAACGTCCTGACTGCTCCGTGGCCCTTTGCAATGTGGGGCATTGATATGATTGGAGAGATCAAGCCCACAGCTTCCAATGGACATCGCTTCATCCTGGTTTCCATTGACTATTTCACCAAATGGGTCGAAGCAGCTTCCTTCGCCTCTGTTACCAAAAATGTGGTTGCCCGCTTTATCAAGCAAAATCTCATATGTCGGTATGGTGTTCCAGACAGGATCATCACAGACAACGGTACAAATCTGAATAACACAATGATCACCGCGTTGTGCGAACAGTTCAAGATTTATCATCACAATTCATCTCCCTATCGGCCGAAGATGAACGGTGCTGTTGAAGCTGCGAACAAAAACATTAAGAAAATCATTCAGAAAATGACAGTCACTTACAAAGACTGGCATGAGATGTTACCGTTTGCTCTGCATGGCTACCGTACGACGGTACGTACTTCAACCGGGGCAACCCCATTTTCCTTGGTTTATGGCATGGAAGCTGTTTTGCCTATGGAAGTCCAGATCCCTTCTCTAAGGATTATGAAGGATGCAGGTTTGAATGAAGATGATTGGATGCAGACCCGACTTGATCAACTCAATCTGATCGACGAAAAGCGACTTGCTGCTATATGCCATGGTCAGACGTATCAAAAGCGGATGATCAATGCCTTCAATAAGAAAGTCAGACGTCAAGTGTATCAAGTCGGAGATCTCGTAATCAAGCGGATTATCTTACCGCAAAGTGATCCCAGGGGCAAATGGACTCCTACATATGAAGGACCATTTGTGATCAAGAGCATATTTTCTGGTGGTGCAATGATTCTGACCACCATGGACGGCGACGATTTGCCGCACCCTGCGAACGCAGACATAGTCAAAAGATACTACGCATAAAATAACCCGACAAGTCGAAAACCCGAAAGGGCGGCTTGGGCAAAAATGGGCATCCCGGTGAACCGAAAACCCAAAAGGGTGGTTCAGGCAAAAATTAGGGATAAAAACAAAAAATCTGTACACCCGGCAAGTTGAAAACCCGAAAGGGCGGCTTGGGCAAAAAGGGGTTTCCCGGTGGATCGAAAACCCGAAAGGGCGATTCAGGCAAAAGTTAGGGAATTAAAGCGTATGACTATGTCTCGTCGGATCACTTCAAAATCAGTCTCCTCATCAACCAGTTCCAGGCTTCTGATCAATCCAGTCATCGTCAAACGAAGCAGTGAATGGACAGATATTCAGAGTTGTGAAAGCTATAGCGGAATGGAATCCCATGGAATTATTTCACATAGCCATCTCTATTTTGTATAAATTTTTCAAAATATTTACGAAAAAATCCTCTTACTAGGATGATTGCCTCCTTTGTACAAATATACTCAAAGAAAATCAATACAAATACTTTTCCCAGAAATTTGTGTCATTTCCTTTTCTTTTCTCTTGCATTATTTGTTTATTTTGAGAAACGTCCAATGTTTTGTTAAATAGGCATATGCATTTGAAACATAATCATTTCCTTATAAACCAAGAAAGAGGATTACTGATAAGTCGAAGGTGCAGTTGGATACCCGATACCCTTTCAAAGGAAATCCCCGGGAGATTTGGAATTCATCTATCCCTAGCAAGTCTTGAAGCTCATCCCCAGTAGATTCTGGAAGCGTATTCCCCGCAGAGAACGGACGTCTCTCCCGAGTTTTATTCAAAGTTATTCCTCACAAAGCCTTATAACTGGGTTATCCTCAGCTAACAACCACGGAAGATCGCACTCGCCAAAATTCTTCCTATCCCCAGCGGAGTTCATCAAAATTCCCCAGGAGTAACTTATCTTTGCAAATCTCCAGCCAGAGAATCCTCCGGAATTCAATTCCCCTCAGAGTTTAAGTTTCAGTGTCCCCAGCCGAGCTAAAGCTTCAGATTATCAATCCCCAGCGGAGCCAGACTAATGAACCTTCTCCCCACAGAGTTTTAGGAGAATAAATCTTGAGTTCCCCAGTGAAGTCATCAGAGACACTTCCCACCGAACTGAAGATTCCCGGTCTTATATCCCCAGCATAAGTCTGCTAGATTGGTGCTCCCCAGTAGAAGTCATCAGGAATTCCCCAGAAGTGTTTGGTATACAACCCAAGCTCCTTGTTCCCCAGTCACAGCCAAGGATTTATTCTTCCCGGCAGCAGTCGCGATGCTTTTATCTTCAGCCATCCAGGATTCATCTATCCCCAGCAAGACAGCTCATCAGCTTACATGCGCATTCATCACAGTCATATCATAAACATTGATATCACATATATTGCATCATACATTTCATGCAACATAATTTTGTGTCTAGCTAACATTTTGTCCTTTAAAGGATAAGAATAAAAAGCTATCCTTAACAGTTTCAGATGCAGTTTTACACAGACTCATCATCAAGCAACCCTACACCGGTTCTTATTCAAAATTCAAGATTTCTGAAACCAGTTTACGGGTTCTCCAAGTAACGGATGTTAACCTATCGCTTGTTCAGTTTCTTCTCAAGACTTCTGAAAACAGTTTATGGATTCTTCCCAACAACGGATGTTAATCTATCGATTTGTTCAGATGCAACTTCTGAAAACAGCTTACGGACGCTTCCCAACAACGGATGTTGCTCTATTGCTTATTCAAACTTCAAGACTTCTGAAAACAGCTTACGGACGCTTCCCAACAACGGATGTTGCTCTATTGCTTATTCAAACTTCAAGATTTCTGAAAACAGTTTATGGATTCTTCCCAACAACGGATGTTAATCTATCGACTTGTTCAGATGCACCTTTTTGAAAACAGTTTACGAACGCATCCCAACAACGGATGCTGCTCTATTGCTTATTCAAAACTTCAAGATTTCTGAAAACAGTTTACGGGTTCTCCAAGTAACGGATGTTAACCTATCGCTTGTTCAGTTTCTTCTCCAAATTTCTGAAAACAGTTTGCGGATTCCTCCCAACAACGGATGTCAATCTATTGCTTGTTCAGACCCCCAGTTCAGAGATGGTCCAAAGCCTGGACACCTTCCTAATATTCCCTTCCAGATGGCATCTCTAAGCCCATCCCCGATAAGATCTCTATTACCCTCTCCAAATGGCATCTCTAAGCCCATCTCCAAATGGCATCTCTAAGCCCATTCCCGCATTCATTGCTTTGATGAGTGCAAATTTCCGGGCACTCTAGTGTCCAATCTCCTTTTACCCTCGAGTCACGAAAGGCAAACTTGCCAATCTAACTCTTCGGATTCAAGAAGATTGAACAGGGGCAACTGTTGTACCCCAAAATTTTCCCTCCCATTTCTCAATGGTTTCTCATCACAAAACCTGTGAAGCCCAAGATCCAGTTAGGGTTTCATCTGCTCAAGACCTCTCCTTGCACTGCTGACCCAAATTAGGGTTTGTGTTTGCACAAAGATGTCTTGGCCCAAAATGCCTAAGATGACTTTCATGCTTCATATTGGATTCCCAAGTTTATCCACATCAAGTTTCAAGTCTTGATTTCAAGTTTTGCCCAGTCAATTGGACAGTTGACCTAGAAATCAGCTGTAGTGGGGAAAAAAGTCAACTGTGGCCAATTGACAGTCAAACCTCATGAAAATTGATCCACATCAACATTATGAACTCCTATGAACCATTTGATCAAGTTTGGATCACAATTCCATAAGAAATTTGATTAGATCACCAAAAGGGCAAAATGGTCATTTTTAGGGTTTTGACTACACAGAGGCAATTTTTGACTGTTTGACCTAGCCAATGGCAAACCAAGCTCATATATGGACTCAAGGACCCCATGGAATTATCTTGACATGCTCAACAAATTCAAAAGATCCCAAGTACACAAGGTTGACAGTTGAATTTCCCAGTCAATTGATCAATTTTGACTGTATACTGAAAAGTCAAACTTTGACTTTTTGGTCAAAATCAAGAGTCAAGATTCATTTTTCATCAAAATATGCCAAATCATGAAACTTGTTCATCAAGAAATCACAAAATGCAAATTAGGGTTAGAAATTAGAATTTTTCATAACTTAGAACTTTTCTAAGTTATAAAAAACCCTAATTTTTTCCCAACTTTGCCCCACTTTTTCACCAAGATCCATTTGGATTCAAACAAAAGTCAAAACATGAAAGTTGTAGCTTGTTGCATAATCTACAACTTTGATTCACAAAGTTTTCCCATTTGAGGCTTGTATCTCAAGTTACAAATTTTTGAATAAGGGCACTAAACCATTCTTAACTTAGTGAATTTTTGACCTATTTTGACAAGGTTTTCTACCCCACTTCAAGGCCATTTTCCATACACTTCCACTTGGAATTTCAATTTGCATTTCAAAGATGGATTGTAGTACACATTCCAAGCTTTCCAAAATGTCCAATAACTCATCAAACAACCTCATGATTTGAGAGATTCGAATTTCACAATTTGGCAAAAACTTACTTTTGAATTGGCTATTTTTCATGTTCATAACTTGTGCAAACTTCTCAAAACCAGCATGCCCTTGATTACAGGTCCTAAAACCATCCAACACTCAATAATTTAATGCATGTTCATTGTGCTAAGACCTTGTTTCATGAGCTAAATCATTGTATGATGGATTAATCCCAAACTAGATAAAGCATTCTTTCTATTTTTGCAAAAGTTTCACTTTATGTCAAATTACAAATCCACAAGTACAAACCATATCTAATTGGCACAAGTTTAGGGGCAAATCACTCTGATCAAGGAGAGTTTATGCAGCTCATTAGAGGTCCCCTACTTGCCTAGAACACCAAGTTGGTTTTGCTTGCTTAAGTGTGAAGTAAAGTGCCATAACATCACACAACTCTCAGATCAGCTTAGGCACACTTAGACAAACTTAACAGACACATTCCAAAGATCAGAACCAAGCTTTTGCACGACCCTAGCACCTCTCAAACACTCCCCTTGCCATAATCACTCTCAAACTGCAAAAACAGGGCAAGGCCTGCAGTTTGAGTGCCATCTTTCATTTCTCTCAAGCTTTCTTGCCCAAACCGGTTCACACACCTTCCATACCATCTATGCAAGCTAACCAAAAGCAAAAGCACGACCTGTAACCCCTCTAACCACTTCCACCATTTTCAGTTTCTTGTTTTGCAGGTGAAGTGCTCTAGCACGATTCAGAAGCTTTCAAGACAAAGTAAACATTGGAATAACATCTCTGGACCTCAAGGAAGCTCTTCCAATCATCACCTTGCACTGAAAGCTCCCTCATTACCAGATAGAACTCCAGCTGAACAGGTATCTTGGTGAACTCGTATCTCTCTTATTAGGCATCATTAACTCTAAGTTTGTGAATAAACAATGTTCTACTCATGCCACTGAACATGTACATTCTTTTACTTTTCATTTCTTTTGCCTGAGCTGTGAGAATTTAAGGTTTGAAAATGGTAGAAAACTTAGGCCAGGATTTGGGATTGTTAAAATTCTCTCTCATTTCTGAGAGTTAGGAGATGTTCTTTATATATTTGGAATCGTGGTTTCATGATTAACATTTTTTGTGTTGGAAGTTTGTTCAAAAAATCAAAGAATCAGGATATTCAAATCAAGCTTCTTGCGCGCGTTTTTTGAACAAGTTTTTGTTCAGAGGTTGAAGAAGGTGTCTCATGGGCTGGGCCAACTTTGGTTCTGCTTTTTGCACCATGTTTTGTGATTCATACCCCCTGAGCCCATTTCATTCATTTTTAATATTTTTGACTTTTGCTTTTTTTTGATTGGTTCATTTATTTTTTCTCAGCATATTAAAAACATAAAAATATTTTTCTCATCATTTTTTGAATTTATTGAGTATTTATTTGATTATTTCTTTTGTTTATACATAAATAAATAAACATATATATATATATATATATATATATATATATATATATATATATATATATATATATATATATATATATATATATATATATATATATATATATATATATATATATATATATATATATATATATATATATATATATATATATATATATATATATATATATATATATATATATATATATATATATATATATATATATATATATATATATATATATATATATATATATATATATATATATATATATATATATATATATATATATATATATATATACTTTTTGTTTAAAATATTAAGATAATACAAAATATATTTTTATACACATTTTTATCTTATTTTTACTTCCTGAAAATATTTTATAGAAAAAAATACTTTTTATTTAAATATTAAATATTATTAATTAATATATATAATACATGTTTTGTAAATAAAATAATATATAGGTATATATTAATGTGTTTAGGATAAAAATACCAAAAAATGTACATATCTTATTTTTTAATATTTAATACTAAAAAATCCCCTTTTTACAAATATGCCATATTTTATTTTTTTTTGTATGTAAATAATAAATAATTGATTAATACCCCTTTGATTAAAATTTAGGGTTTTTACCCTAAATTTGAAAATACCTCAAAAATAATACCTTTTTACTTTCTTTTTATTTTACATAAATAATACTTTTTTCATACATATAAAAATTCTCTTTTTGCATTCTTGCATATTTGTTTTATTTCTATTTTATTTATGCTTTTAATCATATTGTAAATATTCAAAGCAAATGATGTAATAGCTTAGATTCAATTTCTTGTCTAAATATACCCCATTTGAAACATTGTACCCCCTCCCCATATTATTGTGTTGTAATAGCGTAGGAATTTAAATTTCGCACTTTAAATGCTTTCTAAACATACTATGCTAGAATTAGGGTTTGTATGCGAATAAAACGAACAAAATAGTTGGACCTAATACAAGACAAACAAGCATGAAAATGGACAACACATTTCACACTTGCACCCCTAGGGTATTCCACTTTGTCGCCTTCAAATAATTGGGCCATATTGCATGTTGAACTTCTTTAGGTAAAACAAACAATCAAATGATCATAGTCCCTCAAAATGTTGCCTAAATGAATGATCAAGTCCCTTTTAAAAATTGCCCAAAGACATTTAACACTATTGCAATTATGGTCTAAACGATGACCCGCGCCCGTCCCTTTCATCTCCTAAGACAAGATTGTCCACCAAATGCAATGATGGAACAAAATTGTCAAAAGGTTTAAAACATAACAAAAATCTTTGAGAAAACTTTAGGGTAGATAACTCTTAAGTACTTGCCAATTTGCAAAGAAAACACTTGCCTAATTTCAAAACCCACTTCACTAACACTTTCAAAACCAAAAAACCTTGAAACATCTTTTTAAAAGACAAAACACCTTTTGTAAAACATTCGAGTAAAGAATTGTTACAAGGGTAGCCTATACAAGGCATCTTTTCAAAACATTTTCAAAACCACACACCAAGCACCATTTCAAAACAATTGAAAACCAAGGCAAGTTGATCTAAGCAAGTACCTAAGAGCCCATGGATAACCATGGATAGAAAGGGTGCTAATACCTTCCCTTTCTATAATCTACTCCCCGAACCCAAGAAAAATCTCAAAGGTTTTTGCTGTGCTTTTTAAACCTTTCCTTAGGATAAAATAAAAATTCGGTGGCGACTCTTGCTCAACCGAAACATTTGCGAAAACAAACGCAAAACCCTAGTCAGTTCTCCCACCGTATCATACTCACTCTTAGGGTACACCCCACTTGGTTGCCTTCGTACGCGGTCATTGAGTATAGGTCACTTTAGAGGTCGCCCTCTTGTCTAAAAGATCATAGTCGCCTCGAAACGGTTGCCTCAGATATTATTGCCTCAAAACAAATGATTTAAGACATTAGGGTTACCGCTAAGGCATCCTAACCTTGCTTTAGTGACCGCATGTCCCTAATTCGAATTGACCCTCAAACTCCAACGATGATGCTACCTACTCATCAATAGTAGGATAGCGTTGTCTAAAGTAAATTAACATAGAATGATTCCTTTTTTGAGTAGGTAGATGGTTCTTAGATACTTGCTCTTTCAAAAACAAAAACTTTTCACACTTACACTTTTCGAACAAAGTTTTCAAAAACACTTCATACGCTCTTGAGGACAAAAGCAAGAGTTAAATCGAAGTTTTCAAATAAAAACCTTTTTTCGAAACCCACAAGCATAAAGAAAGCAATATTTTGAAAACAATATGAGCAAGTACCTAAGAGCCCGTGGATAACCACGGATAGAAAGGGTGCTAACACCTTCCCTTTCTATAATCTACCCCCCGAACACGAGAAATATCTCGAAAAAGGAATTTTTCTGTGCTTTTTTCCTTTCCTTGTTGGATAAAATAAAAGTCGGTCGTGACTCTTACTTACCGTGACATTTTTCAAAAACAAACGCAAAACGCAAACCAGCATTCCAAAAAACAGTCAGTTCTTCCCACCGTATCACAGATTCAAAGAAAACTTCCAACATGAAAGTTGTAGTCCTCCACAAAATCTACAACTTTGGTTCACAAACTCTTCCCAAATGATGCTTGGATATCAAGTTATGATTTTGTGAATAAGGGTCCATAAACTTTTTAACTTAGTGAAATTTTGCCCTATTTTAGGCAGGTTTTTGACCTAACTTCATGGCAAATTTTCACCTAGTTCCAAGAAGAATCTCAAGTTGCATTTCAAATATGGATTGTAGATCATGTTACAAGCTTTCCAAAATGTCCAAGAACTCTCCAAGATCATTTGTGGTTAGGGAGAATCGAAGGAATGAAAATGGAAATTTATCACTTTTGTCCAAGGCATTTTCACAATGTTACAAGTTGCAAATCAGTTTCAAACATGCTTGTGCTTGGTTTTACAGGTCCTAATCCTTTCTACACTCCATAGATCAATGCAAATACATTAGATATTGGCTTTGTTATGACCTATGGAGCTTTGCACAATGAATTAATCCATTTATGGCATAAAGGTAACAATACCATTTCCATAAAGCTTGCTTTTTGCAACTTTGTTTATCTTGAGCCATGGACCTAATCTCTTACTGCAAACAAAGTCCACAAATATCAGGCAACTTGTACCAACTATGTGCAGCTAGCAAGCAAGCCTGTACATGCTTTGGCATTGTCACTTCCCAACTTTTCTTCAAAAGCAAGAAACTTGCAAAAGTCAAGGGAACTCATCCATCTGATAAAGCCAAGCCTTTGTATCATTTCACACGACCTCAGAACATTGTAACAAGCCTAAGACACGAATTCATAACACCTCAAACACCCTTAAACACAAAAAACCCAAGTTCCTGCCCAAACAAGGCATCATCTGCAAAACTCAAGCCATTTCCATTTTGCCTCGTGTATTTTGCTTTGAACCACTTCAAACACATTACATACATCCCATCCAAGCTATCCAGGCCCCTGTCTTGCAACTGTGAGCTCATTTTCACACTTCACCATTTTCATTTTGAAGGTTTGAAGGTTGACTCGTGCAAGGAGTTCTAGCCATCTACAAGACCAGCTGAGCATTGGAGAAGCTTGAGGGAACTTCAAGCAAGCTCACACGACCTTCAGGCCTCACTCAAAGTCCCTACATTGCCATATCCAAACTCAACTGAACAAGGTATTTGTCAAGTTTCTATCTCTCTATTTAAGCATCTTTAAGCTTAGGTTTGTGAAGCAAAAATGTAGTCTTTAACATGCTTGAGCTGTACATATGCTTAGTTTCCATTTATATTAACTGAGCTAAGAGTATTTGGATGTTGAACATGCTGAAAAATCTAGGTCAGAAATTAGGGCCATTAAAATTCTCTCTGATCTTTGAGAGTTAGGTCATGTTCTTTATATCATTGGAATCATGTGATCATGAGCTACATTTTTCATGTTATAAGTTTTTGATTTTATGCAAAGAATAGCAAGAACAGAATTTGAAGGCAGATACACGCGTTTTGGAGGAGACAGAGGTCAGGGACGAAGTGTCTGGGCCTGGCGCGTCTGGGCCTAGCTTTTCTGACTATTCACACCACCCTTTTTGCTTCTGCACCCCCCTTTGCATTTTCTTTTATTTTTTATATTTCTTGCATATATTTTATTTTGACTTTCATTTATTTATTTTCTGAACATTATAAAATCATAAAAATATTTTCTTATTTTCTTGCATTTTATTTTATTATTTTTATTATTTTTTATGGCATAAAAATATTTTATTAGGTTTAATATAATTTATTTTCTTAAATAAACTTGTAAATAATATAAAAATATCATATATTTTTATTTTTATTATTTATACAATTAAAATAATATTTTCATACAATATTCAATTTTTTAACATTTTGTATATATTATTATTTTTTTTTTCTTGAACAAAAAATGAATAAAAGGAATAATATTAGAATATATTTTCTATTAAACAAAAATTAGGGTTTTCACCCTTTCAAAAATAATCATTTTATTTTCTTATAAATAAATTTATTTTCTCATACATCAAATTAATACAAAAAAAACATTTCTTGCATATTTACATTTTATTGCATATTTAAATATTTGCTTTATTTATTTATTTGTACAATAAATTCAATTTGGTTGTAATAGTTTTAGGGTTTTATTTTGAGCAATATCCCCCTATTCAAAACTTGTATCCCCCTCCCCATAATATTTTTGTAATAGTCTAGATTTACTTTACGCATTTTATTGCTTTCATATACCATGATAGTAAATTAGGGTTTTGAATGAAAAGACCAAAAATCAAACAAATAGCATGACCTAAATACAAGACAAAAATGCATGAAAATGACAACACATATGCATACAAGCACCCCTAGGGTTTCATCCACTTTGTTGCCTTAAAATGACCATGGTATGCATGCTAGGTATCTTGGCAAAACAAAATCAATCAAAACAAAAAGATCATAGTCCCTCGATGACGCTATCAAAATGTTGCCTAAAAACAAATGATCTTAGTCCCTAAACTTGCTAAGATACTTGGCACCATTGCTATCATGATCATACGATGACCCACGCCTGTCCCGTTTAACATCCAAAGATAGGGTTGTTTACCAAATGCAATGGTAAAACAACAATGTCAAAGGAATAAAAATGTGTAGGAAAGACTTTTGAGTAGGTAGATGCTTCTAGTTACTTGATCAATTTGCAAACCATCCTTGCTATTTTCAAAAACACACACATTTCAAAAACAATTTCCATACTACTCTCAAACATTGAAACATTTTTCAAAATACAAAACATCTTTGTATACATTCTTACAAACAAGAATCATTACAAAGATTGCCAATACAATGGCCTCTTTTCAAAATACTTTCAAAACCACACAAAGCACCATTTCAAACCTTTAGAAAAGCAAAGCAAGTGATCTAAACAAGTAACTAAGAGCCCATGGAAAACCATGGATGAAAAGGGTGCTAGCACCTTCCCTTTTCATAATCTACCCCCCGAACTCAAGAAAACATCTCAAAGGTCTTTCCTGTGCTTTTTTACCTTTCCTTTTGGATAAAATAAAAGTCGGCGGCGACTCTTGCTAAACCGAAACATTTGCGAACACAAACGCAAAACCTTAAGTTAGTTCTCCCACCGTATCACACTACGCATGATCAAAGACCCGCTAGGTTGACTGGCCTAGGCAAAAATAAGGGCTTCCCAGCAAACCAAAAGGGTTCGGGCAAAAATAAGGGATGAAAATAAAAAATATGTACACCCGGCAAGTCGAAAACCCGAAAGGGCGGCTTGGGCAAAAAAAGGGTATCCCGGTGGACTGAAAACCCGAGAGGGCGGTCCAGGCAAAAGTTAGGGATTAAAGTGTATGACTATGTCCCGTTGGATCATCTGGAAAACAATCTTCAGCGGCAACCAACCAACTCAATTGGCTCTAAATCAATCCAATCGACTTCGCCGAGGCGACAAGCGGACAAAATATTCAGAGACATGAAGACTATAGAAGAACGGGAACCCCATGGGATTATTTCACATAGCTATATTTTCGTTGTGTCAATTTTCATTTTTTACGACGACATTCTCTTGCTAGAATGCTCGTCTCATTGTACAAAAAACACTTGTTCAAGTTAATACAAAGATATATCTTTTGAAAGTGCAAAACCATCTAATTTTCTTTATTTCTATGTTTTATTTACAAAAACGGTCAATGATTTATTTTTGAACATATGCATTTGAACGTGATTACTGTTACAAATAAACAAAAACAAAAAAAAATGGAAAGAAAATTACTAATGACTTTAAGAAATAGAATAACATCTGTAAGCCATTCCATAAAACCACTCACTGACTGCCACAAAGTCTTCTTCTTCGTTGCTTTGTTTTCCTGAAAAACAATAAACATTTAACGAGGGTTTTGAACCCCCTCAAAACAAGCTTAATTCAATAATAGCGATTAGACCCTGAAGGCCTATAAATTGAGCGCGAGCGTCTCAATCTGTTCGTTCCAACCTGCAGATTTCATTCATGGCATTATTACATCTTAATTTTATAGGAATTGAAAACGCCCAATTTGAAAACCTTGGAACCCTAAGTATCTCTAATGGCGAATTCTCCTATAGGGCGTGAAACTTCAATTAAACCATGCAGTTAGTTTGTAAACATCACCCTGAATATAAAAACAACAATGAAACATGTTAAAGATGCATGGATAATGGAAAACAGTTTTGAGATTTCCTCTACCAATTTCAATGGCAATCTTGCGTTTCCTTGAGTATGGGACTTGGGGAATGATTCAGTTAGCTTCAGGGGAATACAAGGAAGCTTTTGCAATTAGTCTCGTGCTTTGAATCAACCTAGAACCTGCTTTTCAGTGTTGAGTTTTTAGGGAGAAAAATTCAAGTTTGCAATGGCCTTTTAGCGCCGCTTTGTTGTGTAGCACGATTGGGTTTATGATCAAGCCTTTGTAGTGAATGCATTAGGTCAAAAATATTGATCAAATCTCTTGTAATTCATTGTTTTGAATATTTGATTTCTTAAGATCTTTTCCATATCTTTTTCACATGTTTTTGTATCAATTAGCATCCAATTAAGCCAAATCTTTCCATAATTGTACAAGCACGAAATATTGAGTTCAAAACATGTATAAAAAGATTAGTTAGGGTGGATTAAAGATTTTTCATATATTTTAAATGATTTAAATGAATTAATATAAATAATAATTCAAATAAATAAATAAAAATGAGAAAATACTTCCCTTTGGGCTAAGTGGTCGTGCATATGTCATGGATGATGAATCATGGAAGAAAAATGGGCCCATTAGCAATTTTAGGTCATTTGAAGTAGTGTTGACTTTTCAAAATATCCAAAAATTTCCCAACTTCCACAAGGCATAACTTGCTCAATTTTTAAGATTTTCTCATGTTCTTGGACATTTTGGAAAGGTCTTTGAGTCCTCTAACCAATGTCTTTGGTCCCATATCATTTTGATTTACCAATATCAAGTTATGGCCTTTGACTTAAAGTCCCTTTTTGTTGACTTTTGAAAATGACCTATAATGTTGAAATTGATAACTTTTTGTGAGAGCATTTATTGGACTTGAAGTATGAAGATGAGTTGTAGGAAATGTCTTTCTCTTCAAAATGAGATTTGGATGGAATTTTTCTGATAATCCATGTGAAAGTTATGCCCTGGTCAATTTCAGTTGACTTTTTCAACTGTCCAAATAAGGAAACTTTTGCATTTTGATGATTTCTGAGCCAAATTTTGAGAATCATGATCAAGCATTGATCAAATGATGTTTGTGGCTTCAAAATGATATGTTGACCAAAAATTTGAACTTTTGACTGTCAAATGACCATTTTGCCCCTACAGCTGACTGTAGTGCAATTAGGGTTTTTGACTGTGCAATTTTGAGCTGAATGCCTTGAAGCTTGATATGAGGATGCTTGACCATATTTGTAGGCATATAGGACTTGATTGGACCTTTGAAAACTTCATTTCCTTGATCAGAACACAAACCCTAGTTTTGACTGTATAGGAGCCCTTTGCACTGTGCAACCCTTGGGGAATTTTGCAGCTTGACTTGGCAATTTCTTGGAAAATATGGGAGGGCAAATTTTGGGGTACAACAGTTGCCCCTGTTCAATCTTCTTAGACCTGAGGATGCAGATTGGCTGACGTGCCTTTCGTAATCCGAGGGTAGAAGATGATTGGACACTAGAGTGCCCAGAAATTTGCACTCACATGTTAGCAGCGTGATGGGGGGGAATGGGCTTATAGATGCCATTTGGAGATTGCTGGATAGGATGATGGGCTTATAGATGCCCTCTGGATGTTGATCGCGTAAGAGATTCCTTAGCGAGAACCTGCATACCTGCAAAAGAACAAATGAGTACCTGACACGTTGCAGGAGCTGAATCTGGAGCTTCCAACGGCGATGAATGAACCAAAGATGGTTACTGCCTTAGCATGAATGGTAAGAGAACTTTGAGCGACTTTAACTTCAACAACGCTCGTTGAAAAAAAATCTTGGGTGTCTTCTACTGGGGATAAGAATCAGGGAGATCTTAGGGTCGATCTGACTGAACCAGAGAAGGCCTTTGACTGGATAAGCATCAGGAAAATCTTAGGGTCGATCTAACTGAACCGGGCAAGGTCTTGGAACATCTTCAACTGGATAAGCATCAGGGAGATCTTAGGGTCGATCTGACTGAACCAGAGAAGGCCTTTGACTGGATAAGCATCAGGAAAATCTTAGGATCGATTTAACTGAACCGGACAAGGTCTTGGAATATCTTCAACTGGATAAGCATCAGAGAGATCTTAGGGTCGATCTGACTGAACCAGAGAAGGCCTTTGACTGGATAAGCATCAGGAAAATCTTGGGGTGATTTAACTGAACCGGTCTAGGTCTTGGAATGTCTTCAACTGGATAAGCATCAGGGAGATCTTGGGGTCGATCTGACTGAACCAGAGAAGGCCTTTGACTGGATAAGCATCAGGAAAATCTTAGGATCGATTTAACTGAACCGGACAAGGTCTTGGAATATCTTCAACTGGATAAGCATCAGAGAGATCTTAGGGTCGATCTGACTGAACCAGAGAAGGCCTTTGACTGGATAAGCATCAGGAAAATCTTAGGGTCGATTTAACTGAACCGGTCTAGGTCTTGAAATATCTTCAACTGGATAAGCATCAGGGAGATCTTAGGGTCGATCTGACTGAACCAGAGAAGGCCTTTGACTGGATAAGCATCAGGAAAATCTTAGGGTCGATTTAACTGAACCGGACAAGGTCTTGGAATATCTTCAACTGGATAAGCATCAGGGAGATCTTAGGGTCGATCTGACTGAACCAGAGAAGGCCTTTGACTGGATAAGCATCAGGAAAATCTTAGGGTCGATTTAACTGAACCGGACAAGGTCTTGGAATTTCTTCAACTGGATAAGCATCAGGGAGATCTTAGGGTCGATCTGACTGAACTAGAGAAGGCCTTTGACTGGATAAGCATCAGAAAAATCTTAGGGTCGATTTAACTGAACCGGACAAGGTCTTGGAATATCTTCAACTGGATAAGCATCAGGGAGATCTTAGGGTCGATCTGACTGAACCAGAGAAGGCCTTTGACTGGATAAGCATCAGAAAAATCTTAGGGTCGATTTAACTGAACTGGACAAGGTCTTGGAATATCTTCAACTGGATAAGCATCAGGGAGATCTTAGGGTCGATCTGACTGAACCAGAGAAGGCCTTTGACTGGATAAGCATAAGGAAAATCTTAGGGTCGATTTAACTGAACCGGACAAGGTCTTGGAATATCTTCAACTGGATAAGCATCAGGGAGATCTTAGGGTCGATCTGACTGAACCAGAGAAGGCCTTTGACTGGATAAGCATCAGAAAAATCTTAGGGTCGATTTAACTGAACCGGACAAAGTCTTGGAATATCTTCAACTGGATAAGCATCAGGGAAATCTTAGGGTCGATCTGACTGAACCAGAGAAGGCCTTTGACTGGATAAGCATCAGGAAAATCTTAGGGTCGATTTAACTGAACCGGTCTAGGTCTTGAAATATCTTCAACTGGATAAGCATCAGGGAGATCTTAGGGTCGATCTGACTGAACCAGAGAAGGCCTTTGACTGGATAAGCATCAGGAAAATCTTAGGGTCGATTTAACTGAACCGGTCTAGGTCTTGAAATGTAACTTGAGAACTTAACTGGATCTTTCCTGAAAGGTAAAGGTCAGTCATATGCAATGCATGATATGGATCAAGCAATGATGTTCTCAATATAAACGAGACTTATATGATATGATGTGTCTATGCATGTTATAATGATGTATGTGATGTTTTATATATGTTTTTGTTTAGGAAAGTGAATCCTTGACGGGTGCCGGGAAGTCGTATCCTGGGCTGATGTCGAAAAATAGATTTTGCTTCCGTTGGGGATGATAACTGCAAGAATACCGGTAGGAGAAGATGACTCCGTTGCGGAATAAACTTGGCAAATGGAAGATTCTGCGGGGAGAAAAGATACTCTAGCGACCATGCTGGGAAGCAATACTCTGTGGGAAGAGGGATGCCTTGCTGAGTGTTGATGATAGTTTGCTGGGGATATCTTTGTTGTATTGAGAGTATGAATAGACTTCGCTGGGGTAAGAAGACTTCGTCGAGGACGCTCTTTCCATGGCTTTTGGCTGAGGATAACCCAGTTATATCCTGTTAAGGAAATAACTCTTTAAATCAAGCCGGGCGCCGCGTTCGTGTTCTGCGAGGGGATAAGCTTCCAGAATTTACTAGGGATAAGCTTACGGCTTGGGGGAGATGAATTCCAATTTTCCTGGGGGAATTGGATTGGACTCTCCTGGGGGAGTTTTGAATTGCGGGGGAAGTGATTCCTTTGAATGTTTGATATGCCGCCGGGGAACAATCTTTAGGTCGAGACTGCCGGGGATGCTTGTTAAGAATATGCTGCTGGGGAACGTTGAGATCTGCGGGAGGATACCCAACTTCCTTAAGGTTTGATAATATAACTCTGCTTGGGGAGAGTATGTTGGCTTGCTGGCTCACTCTCTGGGGAATTAAGACATCTGGTTATGTTCTTTAGCCGAACCTATCTTAGTACTTTGGTGGACAGAGCCATTAGATCGTTTGGACGACTCATTGCTGCCCCTGTTTCTGAGGTGGGATAGGGAGACCTGTGAGGCGCTGATAGTTGTTGATAGACAAACCTTCTTCTGGTAGGCAGGTGACAGGATGGCAGGACATAGTCGTACGCTTTGATCCCTAATTTTTGCCTGGACTGCCCTTCCGGGTTTTCAGTCCACCGGGATACCCGTTTTTGCCTAAGCCGCCTTTTCAGGTTTTCGACTTGCCGGGTGTACAGATTTTTTCTTTTCATCCCTTCATTTTGCCCGAACCCTTTTGGTTCGCTGGGAAGCCCTTATTTTTGCCTAGGTATGTCAACCTAGCGGGTCTTTGATTTTGCGTAGTATCTTTTCGACTATGTCCACGCTCTCAGAATGTAGGGAGTTGCCCCTGTCAGAAGTGTTTTGTCATGCCCCCGAAGGTGTTTGATTAGGCAAGATTCGTTGCTGGAGTGCCCAAAGTGACTCAGGCGGAGATTTGCTCCAGGCTATTTGGCCTTTGAGAGATTCTCCGAATCTTGATTGGACTGCCTCAGATAATGGACCATGGTCATGTCTGCCCCTTGATTGGAGGTACTTCTGTTCATTAGGCCTTCGTCGTTCGAACTTCTATGCTGTTCAAACAAAAAGTCATATGCAAACAAAGTTATGTTAAAAATGCAAAGCCTATGTTTGTCTTGAAGATTTTGAAAATGCATTCTTTTTTCATAAAACAAATGAATGTTTGTAAAACGTGAAGTCAACTCCTTCTTTATAGTAAGCCTTAAGGAGTCAGGATACCTTTCGTACAGTATGCTTTCGAACTAACCCATGCTTCAGCTAGGACTTTTAAGGGTTATAACGTGGCCTGGTTCACGGTTTAAGAAACAAAGGATAAAGGCTCAAATTATTTGTACCCACCCTCTCTTCGTGATGTTCTTCAATCCTAAACTCAGCTGATCATGTGCTAGACCTTGTTCGAGTTTTTGTTCTGATGTTCCAATGATGGTTCAGATGTTGATAACTTATTTCGAATAGGCAGTCATTCCTTTTTATTGAGGGTTTGTAAGACCTCTATCTTTTGATTTTTGTTATCCCTTTCTTTTTTGCCTGAACTGTTTCCTTTTTTGGAATTACAGTCAGCGGGATGCCCCAGTTTTGTAAGTCTCCTTCATAGGTTTTGACTTAATGGGTTTTTTATTTTTTGAGATAATGACTGCCTTTCTTTATTGATTATTCGGAACCATCACTGTCTTTCTTTGTTTTTGTAAGGACCTCTTTGGTGCCATTCGTTATGCACTTGGATCAACTGAGAGACTACCCTGCCCCAGGTTATGATTAAGGGTTTTAAATTTCGAAAAGAAAAACTCCTACTTCTTTGGCTCAGAGGGGTTGACGAGGGATTATCTTCCTTATAACTCCAGTGTTTAGGGATTGAAACAATGCCTGTACCTCATCAGTGGGGTCTGTTCAAAAGCATACTGTAGATTATGGTATCGTTTTCGTCATCCTCCCTCAAGAGGCTTAGAATTATTAATTGAGAGTTGATCATCAGAAAAAATATGAAAATAATTTGCATTTAGTGAATACGAGTATATTGTTTCAGAACAGACATATGCGATGCATTAATGAAATAACAATGTTTAACATGAGTAAATGTTTGAACAAAAGAGAATTGCAACTTGAACATTCGAATGAACAAAAATTTCTCAATCCTAGCCATGTTTTGGCAAGGGAGCAGTGATCACGTGGGGAGTCTTGGGTACTTTAAAATGAATCTCTCCAGCGTCGATCATGTCTTGAATCTTGTTTTTGAGAGGCCAGCAGTTGTCCGTAGTATGCCCCGGGCTATTAGAATGATATGCGCACCTATCGTTGGGATGATAGTTAGGAGCAGAAGTGTTCGGATTCCGGAGAGGAGCCCTTAAGGTGATCAGCCCTGCCTTCAACATTTGTTGTAGTGCTTGATCCAGCGACATGTTGATCTTGGTGAACTGCCTTTTAGGCTTGTCTGGTTGAAGCCGGTGAGGTTGATGCTGCATTTGTGACACTGGAGCCATTTGAGGAGCTCTCCCCTTATCTCCTTGTCTCAAAGGTGGTTGAGCGATGACTGGCTTTTTACCCTTAGACGTTTGCCCCAGATGGTTACCCTGAAGCAGTTGGTTGACGAGAACCCCGAGCCCGTCTTGCCTTTGAGCTAACCCTTGAATGGCAGTCACCTGCCCCAGCATCTGGACCTTCAATGCATCCACCTCAGCTTGTAGGTGTTTCAGCCTTTCATCCTCAGCACTTTTCCTGACAAAGGTCCCCATGAGAAGTGTCCTTAGCTCTTCCTGCCCCTTGGATAGATTCAGGAGGATTTCCCCGAACCGAGTCTCTTGAGCATGAAGGTCTTGGTTATCTTGTTGGCAAGCCATTACTGAAATAAACAGCGAGAAAGGGTAAGTGACCTGCAACGAGGGTACCTGTTATGCAATGATATGTATGATATGCATGCAATGTTTTCAAGGACCTCGCGGGGTAAACAAGGAAATTTGTTAGCATTTGGATCCGGTAGCTTGATTGGAAGAAACTTCATATTTGTTGAGAGTCTTTCTTCCGAGGGTCAAAGGCTCACCATATCCAGTGGGTCATAGCCCCTGACTTTAGTCATCATGTCTAGTTCTGATTTCCAAACAACCTTGGTTAGGGGAACCTTATTCAGGAGTCAGAGCTCACCATATCAAGTGGGTCATAGCCCCTGACAACTTTGTCTAGAGGAAAATAAATCCTCTTTGCCCCTTGCTGGGATAGTTGATTCACCATGTCCTGCATCACAAGCCCTTGAGATCCTTGAAATGGGTTAGGATGTATGCAATGGTATGATGCTATGCTATGCATGGGGTAATGTAGGTAACCCTGTTATGAGTCCCTTGTTAAGGACTGCAAACCAAAACCTGCAAGAAACTCAAGTAAAACCGGTCATGAGTCCCAATTAAGGACTATAAACAAAACTTGCAAGAAACTTGGTAAACTTTGTCATGGGTCCCAGTTAAGGGCTAAAACCAAACCTGCAAGAAATTCGGTAAACCCTGTTATGAGTCCTAATTAAGGACTACAGACCAAACCCTGTAAGAAACTTAGGTACCCTGTTATGAGTCCCTATTAAGGACTATAAACAAAACCTGCAAATAGTTCATGTGTCAGATAACAAGCATGCAAGTAGTCAAGTACGAAGGCACGCAAGTCACACAAGAGAAACCCTTAGAGTTTAGGCCAGCATGAGGTCTGGGTATTACCCTCTTGGAGTTGGTGGGCTCAACCTGTCCTATCAGAAGTAACCGGGTTCTAAGGGTCCCAATATCACGGGATTGCTTTCATTGTTCATCGTTTCGATTTAGCCACTGAACTGGCGACCGAAATATTCCAGGAAAGCAACCCTCAATTGAGTGTAGTATCGAGTATCAACCAACCTCGGACTGCACCAAAGTCAGTTATCTCACTACCCTAAAGAGGCCAAGATAGTTCAATTAAGGTTCCTAAGGTCTGTTGATGCTTCACGACACCACGCGGAGGCCCCGTACTCTCCTTGATTGAACTCAAGGGTTACCGGTACACACCAAAGTGCCACATCAACGTAGCAGACTGTTTCAACCATGTCGGTATACCCCGCACAGTTCCCTCACAGCCTTGTTGCTACTTTCTAAGAAAGGTATCCCCCAGATCCGGGTTAGGATCTATAGAACTCCCAAGCAACCCACAATTTAAAGCAAGCAATTCAGACAATTGAAAACACAGTTATGAACTATCCCTAAGGTACACCTCACTTTTATAAGAGTCCCCAGCAGAGTCGCCAGTTCTGTGATCGGTGGATCTGGAACTGACTATTTAACGCTTGTTCGCGAAATGTCGCGGAAGCAAGAGTCGCCACCGTCTTTTATTTTCTCCAAATGGAAAGGACAAAAGCACAGAAAAATTCCTTATAGAGATTGCTCTCGGTTCGGGAGGTAGATTATAGAAAGGGAAGGTGTTAGCACCCTTTCTATCCATGGTTATCCATGGGCTCTTAGATACTTGCTCATTTGTGTTTTCAAAAATGGTTTGTTTGCTTTTCAATGTGGGTTTTAAAAAGTTTCTTTGAAAATTTCAGTTCGACTCTTGTGTCAGAGTGTTTGAAAAATTGCTTCGAAAGCTTTTGAAAAGTGTCGGTGTGAAAAGTATTTTGTTTCGCTTTGAAAGTTAGAGCAAGTATCTACGAGAACCTACCTACCCTAAGGAATTCGTCTGTGTAAATGTCCTTTAAAGTAGTGCCATCCCACCATTGAGAGGTAGGTAGCACCACCGTTGGAGGTGTTCGGGTCAATTCGAGTTTGTAGGGACATGGTGATCACCAGAGCAATGGGAAGACACCTTAGAAGCTACCCTCATGCCAGGTTCCCGGATCATGAGGACTTACTAAGACATCCTCTACTCGACGATCACCTTTCGAGGCAAGGCAACAGTGAGGCGTACCCTAGGGGTGGTGTGTGATTTGTGTGTCAAATTCGTTTATTTTTGTCTTGTTTATTGGTGTTCTACGCTTGATTTTATTTAAGTCCATACAGTCTTTCATGCTTTTTGTTAACAGTTAAAAGTTGCGAGGAAAAAGTAAATCTAAAGCTATTACAAAGGCGCGGGTCCACATCGCCAAAATTAAACCGGACCCGATTTGACAGAAAAGTAAATAAAGCAAACAAAAGTGCGAAAAGTAATTACAAGGCTTTGGGAGAGGTACATAATTATTCAAGCGACATAAGATAAATACGCGAAATTAAACAATTAAACGAAACGAGGGCGTTGGGCCCTTTTTGCAAAAATTAAAGTTAATGAGGAATTAAAATTAAAGTTAAAAGCAAGAATTTATTTTTTGGTGTTTTTTAGTGTTTTAAGATTTATTAGAAAAAGAATTAATTAAAACTAAAATAAAATGTTAAACCTAGTTCTAATTATTTTTTAAGTTATTAAGAAAAATATTGGAGTTTTTTAACCTAAATGAAACCCTAATTTATTTTACAAGTTTTTATGCATATTTAATTATAAAAGTAAATAAATAAATAATATTATGGTAAAAAGGAAAATTAAAAGGAATAAAAATTATCAATTAAACCTAGTTCTACATTTTTTAGATTTTTTATGAAAAGAATTAATATTAAAACCCTAATTTAACTAAATTCAATTATATACAAATATTTACAAGAAAATATGAAAATAAAATATTTATTATGTTTTTTTATCTTTTTCTGAGTTTTTTATGTATTTTTATATTTATGAAAGAAAATAATATATTAATTAAATAAATAGTAATTAAAATAAGAATAGGATTAAAAATAAAGAAACAAACATTATGCAAACCTTGGGGGTATCAGTCCCCATATGGGAGGTTTTAATCAGCAATTTGAGCCCAACTTTGCAAGGCCTGGTTGACTTTTGGGCAAGCGTGTGGGAGGGTTGACTCATGCCTACCATGCACTCTAGATCCTGACCCCTGATTGAATGCAGTATGACGCGTGGATGGCATAATAATGTGGACGTATGATACACCCTGGCGCTGAGAGTACACACAAGCATTATTGGAAAAATGATATTGAAAGGGGTGGGGGACCTGGGATCGAACCCAGGTCCTTTTGGTTACCTGCCCATCTGCGTGCCACTGAACCACTTAGCGTGCTTTGAATATATAGAGATAAACAAATAATATAAGACAAAAACACCGGTGAATGGAATTTGCGCGCAAAAATTTGAATAAGCCACTCACTGACTGCCACAAAGTCTTCTTCTTCGTTGCTTTGTTTTCCTGAAAAACAATAAACATTTAACGGGGGTTTTGAACCCCCTCAAAACAAGCTTAATTCAATAATAGCGATTAGACCCTGAAGGCCTATAAATTGAGCGCGAGCGTCTCAATCTGTTCGTTCCAACCTGCAGATTTCATTCATGGCATTATTACATCTTAATTTTATAGGAATTGAAAACGCCCAATTTGAAAACCTTGGAACCCTAAGTATCTCTAATGGCGAATTCTCCTATAGGGCGTGAAACTTCAATTAAACCATGCAGTTAGTTTGTAAACATCACCCTGAATATAAAAACAACAATGAAACATGTTAAAGATGCATGGATAATGGAAAACAGTTTTGAGATTTCCTCTACCAATTTCAATGGCAATCTTGCGTTTCCTTGAGTATGGGACTTGGGGAATGATTCAGTTAGCTTCAGGGGAATACAAGGAAGCTTTTGCAATTAGTCTCGTGCTTTGAATCAACCTAGAACCTGCTTTTCAGTGTTGAGTTTTTAGGGAGAAAAATTCAAGTTTGCAATGGCCTTTTAGCGCCGCTTTGTTGTGTAGCACGATTGGGTTTATGATCAAGCCTTTGTAGTGAATGTATTAGGTCAAAAATATTGATCAAATCTCTTGTAATTCATTGTTTTGAATATTTGATTTCTTAAGATCTTTTCCATATCTTTTTCACATGTTTTTGTATCAATTAGCATCCAATTAAGCCAAATCTTTCCATAATTTTACAAGCACGAAATATTGAGTTCAAAACATGTATAAAAAGATTAGTTAGGGTGGATTAAAGATTTTTCATATATTTTAAATGATTTAAATGAATTAATATAAATAATAATTCAAATAAATAAATAAAAATGAGAAAATACTTCCCTTTGGGCTAAGTGGTCGTGCATATGTCATGGATGATGAATCATGGAAGAAAAATGGGCCCATTAGCAATTTTAGGTCATTTGAAGTAGTGTTGACTTTTCAAAATATCCAAAAATTTCCCAACTTCCACAAGGCATAACTTGCTCAATTTTTAAGCTTTTCTCATGTTCTTGGACATTTTGGAAAGGTCTTTGAGTCCTCTAACCAATGTCTTTGGTCCCATATCATTTTGATTTACCAATCTCAAGTTATGGCCTTTGACTTAAAGTCCCTTTTTGTTGACTTTTGAAAATGACCTATAATGTTGAAATTGATAACTTTTTGTGAGAGCATTTCTTGGACTTGAAGTATGAAGATGAGTTGTAGGAAATGTCTTTCTCTTCAAAATGAGCTTTGGATGGAATTTTTCTGATAATCCATGTGAAAGTTATGCCCTGGTCAATTTCAGTTGACTTTTTCAACTGTCCAAATAAGGAAACTTTTGCATTTTGATGATTTCTGAGCCAAATTTTGAGAATCATGATCAAGCATTGATCAAATGATGTTTGTGGCTTCAAAATGATATGTTGACCAAAAATTTGAACTTTTGACTGTCAAATGACCATTTTGCCCCTACAGCTGACTGTAGTGCAATTAGGGTTTTTGACTGTGCAATTTTGAGCTGAATGCCTTGAAACTTGATATGAGGATGCTTGACCATATTTGTAGGCATATAGGACTTGATTGGACCTTTGAAAACTTCATTTCCTTGATCAGAACACAAACCCTAGATTTGACTGTATAGGAGCCCTTTGCACTGTGCAACCCTTGGGGAATTTTGCAGCTTGACTTGGCAATTTCTTGGAAAATATGGGAGGGCAAATTTTGGGGTACAACACCCTCGCAGGTGCTTTCTCCAGCCAAAGCAAAAATTTCCAACCACCGGTCCAAAGTGTCCCCAGTGAGTTGCCCGACTTCTCAGATTTCCCCAGCAGGATATCAAAAAGACTACAAGCGATGATTGTCATTTCCCTTCTGCAACAAAGTTTATATTTAGAAATTCACCCATCAGTGCTTCAAAGGGGCTTTATTTTCCCCGCTTCCAGCAACGCTGCGGCACAGACAATCATTAATTTCCATACATTTGCATGCATACGACATAACATTGACAACTCAAGTGCATACAATGCAATCTCGTTTATTTTGAGAGGCAAACATCACACCACGCATCGCATACATCATAACATTGCATACAATTAACTCTTCATCTTTTTACAGGAAAGAGCCATTAGACAGTTATTATCAACAAACTTCCGACAGACACAAATTTTCAACAAGTCAAATACAGATCAGTTTCCGAGAAAAGGATGGTTCTTGCTGGTTCAGATAAATCTCTCAACGGTTTATTTTGATTCATCTCCAGATTTTTACTGGTTCAGATAAATCTCTCAACGGTTTATTCTGATTCATCTCCAGATTTTTACTGATTCAGATAAATCTCTCAACGGTTTATTCTGATTCATCTCCAGATTTTTATTGATTCAGATAAATCTCTCAATGGTTTATTCTGATTCATCTCCAGATTTTTACTGGTTCAGATAAATCTCTCAACGGTTTATTCTGATTCTTCTCCAGATTTTTATTGATTCAGATAAATCTCTCAATGGTTTATTCTGATTCATCTCCAGATTTTTACTGATTCAGATAAATCTCTCAACGATTTATTCTGATTCATCTCCAGGTTTTTACTGGTTCAGATAAATATCTCAACGGTTTATTTTGATTCGTCTCCAGATTTTTACTGGTTCAGATAAATCTCTCAACGGTTTATTCTGATTCGTCTCCAGATTTTTACTGGTTCAGATAAATCTCTCAATGGTTTATTTTGATTCATCTCCAGATTTTTACTGGTTTAGATAAATCTCTCAACGGTTTATTCTGATTCATCTCTAGATTTTTACTGGTTCAGATAAATCTCTCAACGGTTTATTCTGATTCATCTCCAGATTTTTACTGATTCAAATAAATCTCTCAACGGTTTATTCTGATTCATCTCTAGATTTTTACTAGTTCAGATAAATCTCTCAACCGTTTATTCTGATTCATCTCCAGATTTTTACTGATTCAGATAAATCTCTCAACGGTTTATTCTGATTCATCTCCAGATTTTTACTGGTTCAGATAAATCTCTCAACGGTTTATTTTGATTCATCTCCATATTTTTACTGGTTCAGATAAATCTCTCAACGGTTTATTCTGATTCGTCTCCAGATTATTTTACTGGTTCAGATAAATCTCTCAACGGTTTATTCTGATTCGTCTCCATATTTTTACTGGTTCAGATAAATCTCTCAACGGTTTATTCTGTTTCGTCTCCAGATTATTTTACTAGTTCAGATAAATCTCTCAACGGTTTATTCTGATTCATCTCCATATTATTTTACTAGTTCAGATAAATCTCTCAACGGTTTATTCTGATTCGTCTCCAGATTTTTACTGGTTCAGATAAATCTCTCAACGATTTATTCTGATTCGTTTCCAGATTATTTTACTGGTTCAGATAAATCTCTCAACGGTTTATTCTGATTCATCTCCAGATTTTTTACTGGTTCAGATAAATCTCTCAACGGTTTATTATTATTCATCTCCAAATTTTTACTGGTTCAGATAAATCTCTCAACGGTTTATTCTGATTCGTCTTCAGATTTTTACTGTTTCAGATAAATCTCTCAATGATTTATTCTAATTCATCTCCAGATTTTTACTGGTTCAAATAAATCTCTCAACGGTCTATTTTGATTCATCTCCAGATTTTTACTGGTTCAGATAAATCTCTCAATGGTTTATTCTGATTCATCTCCAGATTTTTACTGGTTCAGATAAATCTCTCAACAGTTTATTCTGATTCATCTCCAAATTTTTACTATTTCAGATAAATCTCTCAATGGTTTATTTTGATTCATCTCTAGATTTTTACTGGTTCAGATAAATCTCTCAACGGTTTATTTTGATTCATCTCCAGATTTTTACTGTTTCAGATAAATCTCTCAACGGTTTATTCTGATTCGTCTCCAGATTAAGATCAAGTTCAAACTTTCCGTCAACAATCACCTTGGGATGGCATCTACAAGCCCATCTCCAACAATTCTCCTTTGTTTCTCCAAATGGCGTCTTTAAGCCCATTTCCATACACAATCAAACTAACGCGTTATCAAGTGTAAATTTCTGGCCACTCTAGTGTTCAATCATCTTCTACTTTCAAGCCATGAACGACAAACATGTCGATCTCGCTTTTCAAGTTTAAGAAGATTGAACAGGGGCAACTGTTGTACCCCAAAATTTGCCCTCCCATTTTTCATACAAGATACAACCCTAGGGTTTCTTGGATATTCAAGTTGGCTCAGAAATCGACCAGACAGATTCTCTTCTAGGGCAGTAAATAAGCAATTAGGGTTTTTTGCAATTCTCAAGAGAAAATGAGTTTTCAAAGATCTAATTGGCCTTCATAGGTCTTCATGCTTCCTCAAGGTTGTAGTTATGATTTCTTCAAGTTACAAGACTTTGAGACGATTATGTCTGTTCATGGTCACATGTGATGTCGCTCACGGGTTTATCTTCAGAGAATCAGAAGAAATTTGAGTTTGGAAGACTTTAAAATTATCAAATCATCGCAAGGCATTGATTGATTTTGAATTTTTCTTAAACACAGTTTACTGAAAGGATAATGTTTGTTCTCAGAGCATGATTTGTTTGGGACAAGAGATGGAGGTTAAGACTGTCATTTAGGACAATCATGATTTTGGGATTCAGGTTGACCAGATGATTTACGTCCTTAAAACATTTATTTTGTTTAGGGAATGGAGTACAAAGTGCGTGTTTGTTTGAAATGCAGTTACAAAGTTATTTGGATTATTTGGAATTCAAGTTACCAGACTGGAGCATTTTATTTCAAATATCCTGATTAGGAATTTAAAAAAAAATCAATTGGGATACGAAGAGAAATTACAAATTGTTGTTTATAAAGGATTTCAAGTTATAAAATAACACAAGAATAGTTTATACTACAATTCAAGTTCTTCTCCAATTTCAAACACACCGTCCAAGATTGTTACAAAACTTCAAATTCTTTTAATACTTTATGTTTTACAACTTATTGTATTTAAAGATAAGTTGGTACAACTATTGGATACAATACATCAAAATACAAGAAGAATTTTTCTAGGTTACAAAGAAAATCAAGTGAATGTTTGGCCTAAGAGGACTAATCCATGATTAAGTTGTTTGAAGTTTGAAGTTATATCAAATTCCTTTGATTTTCTCTAAGACTTTCATGTTTGCCACAAATTTCTTGCGTTCTTTGCTTTGTCATCTCCACTTTTGCTCACATGAAAACAAGAGAAAGAAAGCATGATTAATACAAAAAATATATGAGCATGAACAAGGAATTTTCCAAAAGCTATGTCATAAGTTCATCATTAAGGTTTGCAACGTGGAATCAGAATGCTGTTTATTTCATCACAACCTATTTCCCCCAGTTGCAAATCACAAGAAGGTTGCCCTTCTTGGTTCACAAAAAGAAGGAAAAAGAGAATTCCCGAACATGATAGCCCAAGGCTGCATATAATAACAAAATGCTACAATAGTCCAAACAAACAGCATCATCACAAACTGAAGCAAAACAATATCATCACAAACTGAAGCAAAGCAACATCATCACAAAATGAAGCAAAACAACATCATCACAAACTGAAGCAAAATAGCATCATCATAAGCTAAAACAAGGCAACAATGTGGCAAATATAACAAATAGCTAGATGCTAAATCAAACAAAATAGCAAGTCAACTTTCTCAAGAGACAAAGCATCATCATTTTCCAAGTGATGCAAACCCTTCAGAATGGTAAAATAAGCAAAAGAGAAAATTGCTTTTTATTGTCTTTAAGAGATAAGAGAGGAAAGAGGTCACCTAGGCTACAGAATTGCCTAAAGTACATCCTGCAAAAGCTCTGATACAAAAAGAAGAGCTGCTGTAAAATACAAAATCAGAACAAAACCTATTGTAAACCCAAAAACCACCAAAACCTGCTGTAAACCCAAAATCATCAAAACCTACTGTAAACCCAAAAATCATCAAAACCTGCTAAAATACAAAATCAGAAAAAAAACCTGCTGTAATCATAGGAACACAAAAACCTGTTGTAGAGAACAAAGACAAAAGGCCACAACATAAGAAAAAGGTCAATAAAAATAGAGAGGTGCGATTGATTCAAACACACAACAAACACAGTAACAGAGCGAGCAAGAACAAGTATGATAATCATCATCCAAAACTCAGAACCAAATAACCATCATCCAAAACCCAGAAAAATAAGAAAACAAAACGATTTTTTTATCCAACTCAGAAAAAGCCGACCACCACCCTTGATATCACATCATAGAGAACCAACAAAAACAACTTGACAGTCAAAGAACGAAAATACCTTCATCAAGGAAGAAAAGATTAGAACTAAAAATATAAAGAAATTCTGTAGAGATTTTGATAAAATCTTCCCTGAAGTTTCCTTCAAGCTTCACAAAATTCCGAGATTTCTAACCAAATCAAGAAGCCAACGTTTCACGCTTTCGTTAAGCTCCTGCAAATCAATACCAACAACAATTTTCGTGTCAATATCGACAAAACTAACTCGCATCCTTAAATCAATTGTCATAGAACAAGAGAATCGGAACTTAAACGCATTTCAAAGATAGAAGGATCTCGGGATTTACCTCTTTCGAAACTCTGCCGGAAAGACTCCAAAAGGTACCTTTTCTGCCACCATATCATCTTTTCGCGTTTAATTTATCATCCATGGATTTTATGCTAGCTTGATCAAACTTCTCTCTGATTTGATTGTTGTGCATGTTGATTTTCCGTTATTGTTGAATCATTTGAGATATATCGTCAAACTAAATACAGAAAAGTAACCGAAAGTTTCAGAGTAGATTGAGATAATGTCGAGCAAAGAGGGTTAGGTTCGATTGAGAGAAGATGGAGGAAGATTCATTGATAGAATAGAAGAGAAGGACAAAAAAAAGGGTTTTGTTTGTGTTTTGTTTGTTCATCGTGAGAGAGATGACGTGAAGAGAGGAAGAGAGAGCACATTTCTTTTCTTTTTCTCTTAATTGATATTTAATCAGAACTTTGTTAGGAGTAAATATCATTAAGAGGGATAACAATAATAATTTTTCTTTTTCCTTCTTCCCTAGAAGCAGCACCACGCCTCTCTCTATTTCCTAGGGTTTTCAAACCCTTTCTATTCCCTTTGTTAAACCGGGTCAGGCCTCTTGGGCCTTTTGGCCCAAATTTTCTAGCGTTTTCTTTACACTTATCATTTAAGCCATTTGAATTATGAATAAGCAGTGTAGTTCAGTTGTTAAAATGTATCCTGGATAACCCAAATGGCCTGAGTTCGATTCCTCCTGTGGGCATTTTTGTTTTATTTCTTTCAACTTTATCTTTTGACTTATATTTTTAGTTTTAAAATACTTCAACTAACTTTAAAGAACATACTTTTTTTTTATATACAAAATTAATTAATCTAAACTTTGTGATTATTTTATATCAACTTCTCTTTTTCTTAAAATAAAATAAAATTTGTTGTAGATAAAATTATTAAGGAATGTACATATAACAAAACACTAAAAAATAGTAGAATTTAATTTTTATCCTTCTTTAGATTTTATTTAAGTAATTTAAAATACAAAAATAATACATGCAATTTAATCAATTATTTTATTTTATTTTTAGAATAGGTTTTACTTTCCTCTTTTCAAGTACAATACTTAAAATTTTATTTCCATATTTCAAGTTAATTTTATTTCGTAGGTTATTGTAATTTTAATTAATCGCTCAAATTCTATTTGGTTGTATTGTTTGCTATTTGAACCTTAGATCGCATTTGACTCATCCCCATTTGTAAAAATTGTACCCCCATTCCCGAACACTTTGTAATAGCATAGAATTTCAATTCCCGCAATTTACTATTTTCCTTATACTGTATAGTAATTAGGCGTGTATGGCAAGATTCAAAAATCAATCGCTAGATAACCTAATCAAAGAATAAAATAACTTGAAACCAACACACTTTTTCACACACGCACCTCTAGGGTAACCTCGCTCGTTGCCTCGAAAATACAGTCATGTCCCTCGAATATGGGACGCCTTAGCAATGACCCTTCGATAAAAAAGATCATAGTCCCTCGATGAACCTCGATGTTGCCTTCGATAAAACGATCTCGTCCCTTACAAAAATTGCTAAAGCGTCTCATAAGTTGCCTTCGATGACTGTAAAAATTGACCCACGCCTGTCCCTTCACATCCAACGATGGGGCTTCTTACCAAATTAATGGTAAGATAGCCACTGTTGTACCCTAAAATTTGCCCTCTCATCCTTCAGGAATTTATCATGAACTCTCAGATTTTCTCTTAAACAAATCCAAGCCCTGTATTATCATTCCTTTCCAAGTAAACAGTTTACACGAGAAAAATGGACAATTGCAAGCTCAAAGGTCAAAACTTTTACCTTGGAAAAGTTAAATTCTAAACATACTTAGAATTTTTTCTAAAAAAAGGGGAAAGGTGTTTAAGAAGAAAATGGCACTTCAGAGCTTTTGAACCGACCTCCAGGCAGAAACGGTCAGAAGTTGTAAACTTGGCTCAGCACATCACATTCAGTCAGAATATGGCTCTTCAGCAGCTACACCAACTCAGTCAGGGATTGTAAACGTGGTTCAGCACGTGATCTTTAAACAGAACATGGCTCTTCAGGAGTTACGCAAAGTTCAGCCAGAGTTTGTTGGAGAAGTGTAAAGAAGGCAACAAAACCTGAAACTCCTTCAGAACGTACAGAGATCAGAAGGTAATAGGATCAGCGGATTGGGTAAAATACTGAAGCAGGATCACTAAGTCCAGAGTTTTCAGAGGCAGATCAAAGAAGCATACTGGAAAGTCTGGAAAACTCTCAGAATTTGTTGAGGCAGCAAGAGGCCAAGGTCAGAGCTTGGTTTACGTTGTTTTTGGTAAAGCAGAACCGCTGGCTCAGGTTTTAGGTAATGATGTAAAATCTCCTATCACAAGATTTTGGATTTTGACAAATCTCATCACCATTTAATGCTCATTAATGCTCACAACCACTTTTGAGCATTCATCCAAGGGGTCTCTCCACGTGTGGCTTTTGTGATACGGTGGGAGAGAACTGACTGTTTTTGGAATGCTGGTTTGCGTTTTGCGTTTGTTTTTGCAAAATGTCGCGGTAAGCAAGAGTCGCCACCGTCTTTTATTTTATCCAACAAGGAAAGGAAAAAATCACAAAAAAAATCCTTTTTCGAGATGTTTCTCGGGTCCGGGGGGTAGATTATAGAAAGGAAAGGTGTTAGCATCCTTTCTATCCGTGGTTATCCACGGGCTCTTAGGTACTTGCTCAATGTGTTTTCAAAATTTTCTTTTCTTTGTGTTTGTGGGTTTGAAAGAAGTTTTTGTTTGAAAAGTGTAAGTGCGAAAAGTTTTATTTCGTTTTGAAAGAGCAAGTACTTAAGAACCATCTACCTACTCGAAAAAGGAATCAATCTGTACTAATGTCCTTTAGACAATGCTATCCCACTATTGATGAGTAGGTAGCACCGTCGTTGGAGTTTAAGGGTCAATTTGATTAAGGGACGTGCGGTCACTAAAGCAATGTTAGGACGCCTTAGCGGTAACCCTAATGTCTTAGATCATTTTTCTGAGGCAACTGTTTCGAGGCAACTATGATCTTTGGACAAGAGGACGACCTCTAAAACTTCCTATACTTAATGACCACGTTCGAAGGCAACCAAGCGAGGTGTACCCTAAGAGTGTGCATGTGCGAGTGTATTATTTTTCAGTTATTTATCTTTGTACATGTTAATGGTTATCTATGTTGATTTTAGGTTAAACATTCGATCTTGTCATGCATTCCCTATTATCAAACATCTAACAGTTTATAAGTTGCGGGAATTAAATTGCGGAAATTAAACTAACTATTACAAGGCGTCGAGTATTTACATCGCTAAAAGCAACCCTTGAAATTAAAAATACGGAAAATAAATAAAGCGATAAAATAATTAAAGTCCTATTAAACTATTACATTCCGGGAAACAGATACAATAATATGATAAAATGGATCGCGTGCAAGAAATTAAATCGGGCTCAAGTTTTTTAGGGTTTTGACCCTTTTTTGAAAGAAAGCATTTTTTGGTTATTTTTTAATTAATGGAAGCAATTAAATTAAGTTGATTATTAAGTTAACAACTTAATTAATTAATAAAAATAGTTTGGATTTTTTTGATATTTAAAGAAATAAAAATAAATTAATCAAAGTTAATAAAAACCTAATTGTCTAAATTAATTTTAGTTATTGCAAAAGATATTAAAGTTATTTCCTAATTAAACTAAATTAATTAAATTATTATTTATTAACAAAAATAAACTACTGAAAATTAATTTAAATAAGAAAATTATTTTTTTTGGTTTTAATTTTATTAAGAAAAAAAAAGTTTGATTGGTTAGTAAATATAAAAATAATAACAATAAATAAATAAGAGAAATAATAAAAAGAAATAAGAGAGAGTTGGGGTTTGGACCTGATTAGAGGGGTCTTGATAGCAATTTCCATGGCCCATTTACATGCAAGCCTGGTTGACTTTTGGATTCTCCACGCGCCCTTTGACTGGATCCCACCATAGGCCTTCAATATGGACCACCAGATCTGGCCTGGGGCCATCTGGCAGATGATTGGGTGATGGTGTATGGTGAACCACAACTCCTGAAACGCGTTGGATTTCCTGAAGAAAAATAATAATATGCATTTGGGGGACCTGGGATTTGAACCCAGGTCTTATGAGTCACTGGACAGCGCCTCCACCACTCAACCACTATGCTTCAGTTGTCATTATATTGGATAATAATAATAATATTGGAAATCAAATAAATGCCAAAAATATAAAAAAATAAGGCGCGAAGTTTGAATCAGCGAATGGGAGGGGGACGCGTCATCGTCTTCCTCGTTGAAACCTGGATATTTACCTGCGGATTTACATCCGCAGCTAAATCCGTATGTCTGTCTTATAATTAGTTCTAGGCTATGAAAACACAATCCAAGACCGTGGTCATGTTCGTCTTCCTCCACTGATTACATCCATGTCCATTAATTGAACTGATTTTGCCTGAAAACGAAATACCCAAAATACAAAAACCACGAACCCTTGATTCGGCTAGGGGGTTATAGGCCATATAAATACAATTGGCTAATGCAGAAAGCTTGCAAATTGAACAAGGATCATGAATATGCAAAGATTTTGTCAAAAAAAATGCAAAAACATGGAGTTGCGATTTCAAATGAAAAGCGGTTTTCAGAGAGACTTACCGGGCTTTAGGGCGCGTATGGAGATTGATTCTGGATTGGTTCTGCTTCAAGGATGGTCCAACAATTGATTCACGTTGAGTTTTGGTGTTGAAACTGCCTCTATGCACGATTTCAGTTTCAAGCTTTTTTGCCAATTTTTTCAAGTTTGCTTTTGGTGTTCTTGCAGCCTCTCCCCTCTGATCTCGTATGCTTTGGCTTGTATAAGTAATAGGAAATGCATTAGGTCAACAATTTTGGACTGAATCCTTGTGCATTATGGCTTGGAGATTTGATTTGATCCTCCATTGAAAACCTTCCAATTTTGTCCAAAATCCATCTTTTTGTTCATGATAGGGTGAGATACGAATTTGATGCTGATCATGATGATAATTAAGACCTATAACAACCAAAAAGATCCTAAGTAATCAATATTTGGATTTTATTTGATTTAAATTGATTTAAAATGAATTAATTCTTTAAAAAATAAAATAAAATAGAAAAATTAATAAATGGACACAAGGCTGAAGCTAGGACACGTGTGTAGTGTGAAAAGATCAAATCAAGTGGAAAAGAATGGGTCCATTTGACAAAATTTGAAGTTTAGGGGATAGTTGACTTTTGGCAATTTTGCAAAAATGCCCAACTTCAACAATTCATAACTTCTTCAATTTTGAACTTTTGGAGGTGTTCTTGGACGTTTTAGAAATCTCGAGATGTCCTCTAACCAACCCTTTTGGTATTATCGCATTTTGATATTCCATACTCAAGTTATAAGCTTTGGAAAAAAAGGTGTTTTTGTTGACTTTCAAAAATGATCTATAATGTCCAAATTTGTAACTTTTTGTGAGTGCATTTCTTGATCTTAGGGTATGAAGATGGATTGTAGGAAATTGCATCCTCTTCAATAATGAGCTTTGGATGGATCATTTCTCATAAATTATGAGAAAGTTATGCTTGGTCAAAGTTGAGTTGACTTTTCCTACAAAACCCTAATTTAGAAACTTTTAAATCTTGATGAATTTTGAGAAATCCTTGATGAATCATGATCAAACCTTGATCAAATGATGAAATATCCTTAAAAATGAGAATGTTGACAAAAAATCTTGAAGTTTGACTGTATTTGGGTTACAGTTGACTTTTGCCCTAACACAGTCGATTTTTGGACCTTTTGAGCAACTGACTGACCAAACTTCCTCTGCAAGGCTTGAAATTTGATATGGATGAACTTGAGAACATATTAGTAAATTGGGTAGCACTTGAGGTCATTTGGATGCAAGGACCTTGATGAAACACAAAACCCTAATTTGAGGTTGACTGCCTTAGGAGATAGCTTGATTGTCCAACTCTTGAGCAATCTTGAGCCACTTGGAGATTTTTCTTGCAATGTTTGGAGAAATATGGGAGGGAAAATTTTGGGGTACAAAAGCTGCCCCTATTCAATCTTCTTGAACCTGAGGATGTAGATTGGCTTCCGGGCCTTTCGTGATCCGAAGGTGGAAGATGATTGAACACTAGAGTGCCTGGAAATTTGTACTCGCATGAAGTGGTATCAGCCTGGTGATATCGGGAATGGGCTTACAGATGCCATTTGGAGACTGTTGGTAGGTGGTCTGAACTTTGACTGGAATAGGAATCAAGGAGATCTTATCGGCGATCTAACTGAACCAGAGAAGGTCTTGGATTAACTTTGACTGGATCGACATCAGAAAAATCTTCGAATCGATTTAACTAGACCAGACAAGAGTCTTGGAATAACTTCAACTGGAATACAAATTAGGGAGATCTTATCGGCGATCCGACTGAACCAGAGGAGGTCTTGGATTATCTTTGAATGGATCGGCATTAGAAAAATCTTTAGGAATCTATTTAACTGGACCAGACAAGGTTTTGGAATAACTTCAAATGGAATACGAATCAGGGAGATCTTATCGGCAATCTGACTGAACCATAGAAGGCCTTGGATTAACTTTGACTGAATCGGCATCAGAAAAATCTTCGAACCGATTTAACTGTACCAGACAAGAGTCTTGGAATAACTTCAATTGGAATACGAATCAGGGAGATCTTATCGGCGATCTAACTGAACCAGAGGATTTCTTGGATTAACTTTGACTGGATCAGCATCAGAAAAATCTTTAGGAATCGATTTAACTGGACCAGACAAGGTCTTGGAATAAATTCAACTGGAATATGAATCAGGGAGATCTTATCGGCGATCTAACTGAACCAGAGGAGGCTTTGACTGGATCGGCATCAGAAAAATCTTAGGAGCGATTTAACTGGACCAGACAAGGTCTTGGAATATCTTCAATTGGAATACGAATCAGGGAGATCTTAGGGTCGATCTGACTGAACCAGAGAAGGCTTTGACTGGATCCGCATCAGAAAAATCTTAGGAGCGATTTAACTGGACCAGACAAAAGTCTTGGAATATCTTCAACTGGAATATGAATCAGGGAGATCTTAGGGTCGATCTGACTGAACCAGAGAAGGCTTTGACTGGATCGGCATCAGAAAAATCTTAGGAGTGATTTAACTGGACCAGAAAAAAGTCTTGGAATATCTTCAACTGGAATACGAATCAGGGAGATCTTATCGGCGATCAGACTGAACCAGAGAAGGCTTTGACTAGATCGGCATCAGAAAAATCTTAGGAGCGATTTAACTGGACCAGACAAGGTCTTGGAATATCTTCAACTGGAATATGAATCAGGGAGATCTTAGGGTCGATCTGACTGAACCAGAGAAGGCTTTGACTGGATCAGCATCAGAAAAATCTTAGAAGCGATTTAACTGGACCAGAAAAAAGTCTTGGAATATCTTCAACTGGAATACGAATCAGGGAGATCTTATCGGTGATCAGACTGAACCAGAGAAGGCTTTGGATTAACTGAGAACTTAACTAGATCTTTCCTAAAAGGTAAAGGTCAGTCATATGCAATGCATGATATGGACCAAGCAATGATGTTCTCAAAATAAATGAGATTGAGTTATATGATGCGTATATGCATGTATCATGATGTATGGAGATGTAATGTTTCCAGCTGGGGAAAATAAATCCCGGATAGCTGCTGGAGAATAGAGTTGAATTCTTCGCTTCCGCTGGGGATGATGAACGAAGATGATTGTGAGAATAGACCTGCAGGAGAAGATAACTCCGTTGGGGAATAAACTGATGAGGAGATTACTCTGTGGGGAAGAGATGTTCTGCTGAGGCTTCCAGTGATAAACTCCACTGGGGATGGATTACCGTTGCTGATGATATTGAATCCTGAGGATTGAATTCCTGTATGTGAAAGGAAAGAACTCCGTTGGGGATGATCTTTCAGTTGCAACTTGCTGGGGATAAACCTTTAGACTCTTATGGGGGTAATCCTCTGAATTCTGCTGGGAATGATCCTTTGAACTTGGATGGGGAGATTTATTTTTGTACTCCACTGGGGATAAACTTCCAGAGTCTACTGGGGATGATGCTTCAACTCTGTTGGGGAAGCTTTTTCAGACTGTGCTGGGGAAATATTAACTCCACTGGGGGGTATCCTGTATTCTGTCGAGGAACATTCTTATACTTTGTTGGGGAATATTCTTATACTCCGCTGGGGAATATTACGACTGTCGGGGGTATCAAGCCTGTTTAGTACTGATGGTAGATCAACTCTGCTTGGGGAGAGTATTGCTGATTCGTTCATAGTTGCAAGTCTCAGCTGGGGAGAGCTACCATTGCTGTCTTGCTCTGCGGGGAGTGAATGTACCTTAGCCATATTCTTCAGATGAATTTACCTTTGTACTTGGTGGACAAAGCAACTATATAGTTCGGACAATTCTTATTGCCCCTTTTTCTGATATTACCCGTAATCGTCTTTGTTTCGCATGTAAATATTTATGAGCAGCAATTAATGTCAAATGCATATATCAAAAATGAACATTGGACGTTCTTTGTAAAACAAAACAGATAAAGGAAAAATAGTTTGAAATTTCTTTGAAAAGGAATTGTATTGATTTTGAAGTTTGGCCTGTAAATAGGCGTTTTTGTACAAGAGGTTGACGTCCTAGTAAGAGAACGCCACCGAATAATAGAATTTACACAATTTGTGAAAAGAAAACAAAACAGCTATGTGAATAATCCCACTGGGTTCCAACTCTGCTATTGCCTTTATGTCCTCGAGCATCTCATCACTTTGCTACTCGATTGAAGGTAGATCAGATTGATTAGTCCCGTCCGAGCTTGATAGTCGATACCGAAGTCTGGATGCAAGGTGATCCAATGAGACATAGTGTTACGCTTTGATCCCTAATTTTTGCCTGGACCGCCCTTTCGGGTTTTCAGTCCACCAGGATACCCTTTTTTGCCCAAGCTGCATTTTCAGGTTTTCGACTTGCCGGGTGTACATATTTTTTCATTTTCATCCCTTATTTTTGCCCGAACCCTTTTGGTTCACCGGGAAGCCCTTATTTTTTCCTAGGCCAATTAACCTAGCAGGTCTTTGATTATGCATAGTATCTTTTCACTATGTCTGCATTGACGGGGTGAGGAAGGTCGTCACCATCCATGGTGGTTAGAATCATAGATCCTCCTGAGAAAATGTTCTTAACCACAAATGGCCCTTCGTAAGTAGGGGTCCATTTGCCCCTGGGATCACCTTGAGGTAGAATAATGCATTTGATAACCAGATCCCCAACTTGATACTCTTGTCATCTGACTTTCTTGTTAAATGCCTTGATCATTCGCTTTTGGTACGTCTGACCATGACAAATAGCAGTGAGTCTCTTTTTGTCGATTGGGTTCAGCTGATCAAGCCGGGTCTGAATCCAGTCATCTTCACTCAAACCCGCATCCTTCATGATTCGGAGAGAGGGTATCTGAATTTCAATGGGCAAGACTGCCTCCATGCCATATACCAAGGAGTAGGGTGTTGCCCCTGTTGACGTCCACGCTGAGGTACGGTACCCATGAAGAGCAAATGGTAACATCTCGTGCCAGTCTTTGTATTTCACCGTCATCTTCTGCACAATCTTCTTAATGTTCTTATTAGCCGCTTTGACAGCCCCATTCATCTTCGGCCGGTAGGGAGAAGAGTTATGATGCTGTATTTTGAATTGTTCGCAGAACTCGGTGATCATCTTATTGTTGAGATTGGTACCATTGTCCGTAATGATCCTCTCTGGGACACCATATCGACAGATCAAATTATTCCGAATGAACCGTGCCACAACGTTCTTGGTTACGGTAGCAAAGCAAGCTGCTTCAACCCACTTTGTAAAGTAATCAATTGCTACCAAGATGAAACGATGCCCGTTGGATGCCGTAGGTCTGATCTCGCCGATCATATCGATGCCCCACATTGCAAAAGGCCAAGGTGCCGTTAAGACGTTCATAGGAACTGGAGGTATGTGCACCTTATCGGCATATACCTAACACTTGTGACATGTCCGAGAATGATGATAACAGTTGGCTTCCATTGTGGACCAATAATATCCTTCCCGAAGGATTTTCTTTGCCATGGTGTGTCTACTGGAATGAGTTCCGAAAGTACCTTCGTGTAAATCTGCCATGATCCTTTATGCTTCATTTTTATCCACACAATGCAGTAAGGTCGAATCATGGTTGTGCTTGTAAAGAATGCCATTGCTGATGAAGAACTTCGCCGCGAACCTCCTCAGAAACTTCTTGTCATTAACAGATGCACCCTCGGGGTATTCCTGAGCTTCAAGATACCTCTTCACCTCATGAAACCAGGGCTTTTCTGTTACCTCTTCAGTCTCAATGTCACAGCAATGTTCATGTTCGTCTAATCTTTCAATGATAATCTGGGGAGCTTCGTTGTCCCAATTAACTTTGAACATAGAAGACATCATAGCTAACGCGTCCGCCAGCTGATTCTCCTCTCTAGGAAAGTGTTCAAAGGTTATCTCCTCGAAATGGGGAAGCAACGTCAACACATACTCCTGGTAAGGAATAAGATTTGGGTGTTTCGTATCTCCACGTGTAGCTTGGTAACACCTTTGTGCAAGTTTAGGCATGGGTCTATGCGCCACTTTTCGCCTATAGGTGTCACTTCTCCTTAATCCTCGCTTACTGTTCCAACCTAGGCTGAAAAGCTGTCCATCATCACAACTTTTCATGAAATTCCTTCAAGAACAAATTAATCTCTACTGCATAAGATTGGCGCCATTTAACATTCAAAAATCCACAAAGCCTTGCCTATAAATAGGACACCATTGTCCACTTAAAAGGGAGGACGTGAAGAAACATCCAGAAAAAATTGCTAGAAGAGGAATAGAAAACTCTAGTAAGAAAAAAACTTGTGAATCTCTGTCCAAAAATCCTTAGTGTTTCATAACTTTGAAACTTCCTGCCTCCAAACTTCATTGATACTCAGTCTGCTTCCTGACTAGAGAACGCCCATACAGTTTCTGACCATACATACACATACCTTCTCCATCCACCCATTCTAAAAAGAACCTGTCCAGAACACCATCAGAGCTAAAACTAGTTCCAACTCACAGACTTTCTCCCAACAGCAAGGTAAGCACCTGCTGACTCTCATCACGCTTCTAAGCATCATCAGCTTTGCATGCTCAATAAACACAATATAAATATCATGTTGCTGCTTTATGTGTTCTGATGACTTTCATACCTCTGATGCTTAAGTAGGAAGTGAATCAGTGTAGAACCTGCCTGTGACCTTGTTGGTTCTGTCCTTTGAAATACCTTGACACCTGTTGAGACTATCCTAGGCATGCCTTCTATTTTGTGGAAAAATAATAAAACTGCAGATGTTCTGGCAAGCACAGGGGGAAGCCAAGTTTTGACTTTGACGCTAGCACCGCTGAAGCCTGTTTTGCTGTCAATAATATCAAAACTTCTGAAAACTATTGTCTTTCCAGCAGGGTCAGAACTTCTGACGTCCCCATTAACAAACTTTTGTCTTGCAGCGCATGGGGGTCAGAACTTCTGACCTTCCCACTAACAGGTTTCTGTTTTGCAGGTGCCAAAGTCAGAAGTTCTGACTCATACATTTTCACCAACAAGTTGATAATCTTGCAGCAGGCCTGGGTTAGAACATCTGACTTCCTCTCAGCAGCGCGCTAGCCCTCTCTCTCTTTCTTTTTTTCTTCTCCTTGTTATTTTCTTTTCTTATCTATTTTTCTCGTTGAACCACCCCCATGTACAAATGTGTATCCCCCATCCCCTAAATATTGTAATAGCGTAGGATTTTACATTTCCGCATTTTATTGCTTTCAAATGTAAATGCTAGTAATTAGGGTATGTATGGCAAGATAAAATCAATGAAATAGAAAATCCTAATTCAAGATAAAATCTTGCATGCAATAAAACACACTTGCACACAAACACCCCTTAAGGTATCTCCACTTGGTTGCCTAAACAAATGGCCATGATATGCATGCTAGTTATCTTGGCAAACCACATCAAACAAAAAGATCATAGTCCCTCGATGACGCTATCTTGGCTGTCTATACAAAATGATCTAGTCCCTCGGAAAATTGCTAAAGATACTTGGCAATATTACTATCATGGTCAATACGATGACTTGTGCCTGTCCCGTTAAACATCCTAATACAAGGTTGTTTACCAAATACAATGGTAAAACAACACTGTCAAAAGGGTTAAAATTGTATAAGAAATATCTTTGAGTAAAATAGGGTACACAACTCTTAGTTACTTGATCAAAACTTGCAAAACATCCTTGCTATTTTCAAACAAACCTCACAACACAATTCCAAAACAAACTTTCAAAACATTGAAATATCTTTTCAAAAAGACACACACCTTTGTATACATTCAAACAAGAATCATTACAAAGGTTTCCACAACGATGGCCTCTTTTCAAATACATTTTCAAAAACCACACATAAAGCACCATTTCAAACAATTGAAAATCAAACGCAAGTGATCTAAACAAGTAACTAAGAGCCCATGGAAAACCATGGAAGAAAAGGGTGCTAGAACCTTCCCTTTTCATAATCTACTCCCCGAACCCAAGAAAACATCTCAAAGGTCTTTATTGTGCTTTTTGACCTTTCCTTAGGATAAAATAAAAAGTCGGTGGCGACTCTTGCTAAACCGAAACATTTGCGAACACAAACACAAAATCCCAAGTTAGTTCTCCCACTGTATCACAGAACTGGCGACTTTGCTGGGGACTTCAAAAAATGTTAAAAGTGGAGTAACCTTAGGGTTTAGATCACCTTTGCATGATTATCTTGTTTGCTTTGATTGCTTTACACTTGGTCCTATTGTTTGGGTTTGAAATCCTCTACCCGGATTTGGGAAACATTCATAGGTAAATAGCAATATGTTGTGGAAACTGCGGGGTATACCGACACGGTATAAGCAATAGCTATCTTAGTGTGACTTATTTGTGGGTACCGGTAGCCTTTGAGTCAATCAAAGAGAATACGAGGCCACTGAGTGATGTCATGAAGCACTAACGAACTTCTAGAACCTTACTTGACCATCATGGCCTTTTAGGGGTAGTGAGATGACCGACTTTGGTGCAATCCGAAGTTGGTAGATACTAGATACTACACTCATTGAGGGTTGTTTTCTTGGAATATTTTGGTCGCCAGTTAAGTGGCTAAACCAAAACAATGAACACATAAAATAATCCAGTGATATTGAGCTCCTTAGAACCCGATTACTATTTATAGGACAGGTTGAGCCAACTAACTTCAAGAGGGTACTTACCTGTGAAACCTCACGCAAGCCTGAAACTAGGATCTTGTGTGATTTGCTTGTACATATACTTGTGCATGCATCATGGACATCATAAAGCATCATATGCATCTACTAACCATTTCAAGGGTTTGGATCTTCATCTTTGTTCTTGTTTTGTAGGTCATGGAATCCCTTCGCAGGAAAACTATTCAGGTCAACCTTGTGAGGATCCCTCCTCAACTCAAGGAGCTTACTTCCAGGATTCCAGAGAATTCTCCTTTCAGTGAAAGACATGGTAGACTTCTCAACTTGGTCAACTCCAACATTGAAGAAGACATGGTGAAAGTTCTCTTCCAGTTCTTTGACCCCCTACACCATTGCTTTACATTTCCTGATTACCAACTAGTACCTACTTTGGAGGAATTTTCTCAACTCCTGAGAATTCCTATTCTTCATCAACTACCCTACAACGGTACGGAAAGAGAACCAAAGCCTGAATATGTTGCTCAAGCATTACACTTGCAACCATCTGATATCAAAGGTCATTGGGAAACCAGAAGTGGTGTCAAGGGTTTCTTGGCAAAGTTTCTATTTGAGAAGGCACAAGACTGATGGAATTCTCTAGATCTGTAAGCTTTTGAGGAAATTGTAGCACTTCTCATCTATGGGTTGGTCCTGTTCCCAAACCCTGATCATCTTATAGATGTGAATGCTGTCAAGATTTTCATATCTCGGAATCCTGTGCCTACATTGCTTGGGGACATCCTACACTCATTTCACACACGAACAATGAGGAAAAGAGGTGTTCTCATGTGATGTACTCCTCTTATAGCAAGGTGGTTTATTTCTCACCTTCCCCAATAAATTTTGAAGAATGAGCAGGGTTTAAGGTGGTCACAACGGTTGATGACTCTCACACATTCTGATGTTCATTGGTGTTCTCGATCCAGAGAAAATGTCATCATCATTGATCGTTGTGGGGAATTCCCTAATGTCCCACTACTTGGCATTAGGGGAGGCATTACCTACCACCCCTGTTTAGCCCTAAGACAGTTTGGATATGCTCGAAGGGATGGCCCTCACGACATGCTGATTCCTGACTTGGTTTTTGACTTCAACAACGATGCTCAAGGACTTCGACAAAGGTTTATCCGAGCTTGGAGGATGCCCAACAAAGTGGATAGTAAGACAATGGGACACAAGAATTCCACCCCCCTTGATCCTTATCTCAAGTGGGTACCAACCCGCGCCCAGAGTCTTATGATGCCTTACCCTCACATTCTCCCCGTGATCAAAGAGCCTGTTATAGAAGGAGAGGTTCCATACACCCTCCTACATCCAGACATGCCAACATCATTGGAAGAATTGTAAAAGAGTTGGATACAGCTCAAGGAAGAACGAAATACTTTCGATGCCAACTTCCATGCCAGTGAGAAGAAGGTCTTGGAACTTACCCGCCGACTTCACGAAGAGGAGACTCTCAACACTTATATCGCACCGAAGAGGATGCGCAATGTCTTTTTACATTAAGAATTTTGTAATATTTTGCCCATGGGGCATTTATGTGCTAACAAATTTCTTCTTATTAACATGACGTGTGTTCTTTTTGTTTGCAACAAATTTGAATTTATGAATCCTTGAATGCATTACATGAATCCATATCATTCATCATACGCATAAACAAGTCTTCACACCAGGTTTCCTTATCATTCTACTGTTTATTTCAGCGAGATGGATATAGAGCAGACGGTTAAAGATCTGCAAACACAAAATTCGCAATTTCAACAACTCCTCATGACCTTGGGAAAGGGTCAAGAAGACCTTAAAGTACTGTTGGAAAAATAGAAAGATAAAGAGAAAAAGAATAAAAGGACTGGTATGGCCAATATGGGAAGAAAGTTTGAGAGCCAGGCTAGAAAGGTCCTCGAGTTCCCCTCGACGTCTGATGAAGGGGTTGGTAAAGGTAAAGGAGTTGCAATGCCCTCCGAGTCTTAAGATGAAGAGGAGGAGGAAGAAGAGGAGGAGGATTACTCTGAGCAGCAATATCCTCCTACAGATGATAAGCATAAAAATCTAGAAGAACGCCTGGCCGCCATGGAAGTATAAAGGGTTCTCGGATTGGATTTCGAAGAACTAGGGTTGGTTGCTGGGATTGTCATTCCTCCCAAGTTCAAAGTACCTACATTTGCTAAATACGAAGGTTTGTCCTGTCCGAAGATGCATCTGCGGTCCTACGTCAGAAAGATCCAACCTCACTCCTCTGATAAGGATTTATGGGTCCACTTTTTTCAAGATAGCTTGTCGGGTACACAATTGGACTGGTTATATCAACTTGAGAGATCTGATGTTCATAACTGGGAGGACTTAGCTGCTGCTTTCTATCGACAATACCAATACAATACGGATTTAGAACCTACTCGTACTCAACTACAGAGTATGGGTATGGCCTCTAATGAAAGATTTAAGGAGTATGCCCAGAAGTGGCGAGTTTTGGCTGGAAGGGTGCAACCACCGTTGTCGGATAGAGAGCTGGTTGACATGTTTTTGGGGACCCTGTCAGGTCCATTATTTAATCACTTAATCGGGAGCTCATCTACAGGGTTCACCGAATTAATACTGACAGGTGAAAGGGTCGAAGCTGGCATTAAGAGTGGTAAAATTCAGAAGGATGTCTCCGTTTCCACTGCTATTAAGAAGACTTTCCCAACCAAGAAGGAAGTTTCTGCTGTTCACACCCAGAGAAACCAAGGGAGAATGGAGCGCCGACCAACGGTGGGGGCTGTGATGATTCAGAACTCTTCAACCGATCAACCTCGAAGCAGTCAACGTAGGGCTAATCAGCAAAGGGTATAAAGGCCACAACGACAATTCACTCGAATCAATATGACATCGGCTCAAGTCCTCCCTCATCTGTTAAAGCTAAACCTTACCAACTTGAAAGAAGCGCCGAAAAACCCAAATACCTCTTCTCCTTATTATCATTCCAATGCAAAATGTGTATACCACTCGGACAGTGTGGGGCACGACACCAACAACTGTTGGGCCCTTAAAAACAATATCTAAGATTTGATAGATGCCAAGGAGGTAGAGTTTGATGCTCCCGAAAAACCTAATGTGATATCCGCTCCTATGCCAAAACATGGTCATAATGTCCATGCAATTGTGAAAGATCTTCATGTTACCGCTGTTGATGAGTTAATGACTCTGTTGTCAATGATTAATATGAACCTGTTGAAAGCCGGGATTTTCCCGGGATGTAAAAAAGACTGTTACTTCTGTTTAACCTTGCAATCCGACTGTCCGCTGTTGAAATCAGGCATCCAGCGCCTGATGGATACTCAAGAAATACTCTTTCAGAAAACTTCTGTTAATACCGTTACTCCGGTTACTCCTGTTACTCCAATCAATGACATCGCTATAATCACCATTTCCGACAATCTTTCCAAGACCTGTAAAAGGCCTGTTAAGATTACGCCTGATCCAAAGCTTGTATCGCTGAAGATTACCATGCCGGGGCCTGTCCCATATAAGTCCAACAAGACGATACCATGGAATTATGGAGGAGAGATCTTCTACCATGGTGTCAAGCAGATGGAATCAGTCCAAGAAAATTCCAACGAAGAAACTCCTGATGTGGGAAATATTACGGGGACGAGTAAGATAACTCGTAGCGGAAGAATCTTCTCTCCGGAGATTGCTCCTCCACGGGCAGTCTCCGGACCCTCAAGTGCTTCTATGCCTGTCAAGATATCTGTGCAAAGCCCAGTGATTGAAGAAAGTGTTACTCCCGCGGTTGTGCCCTCAGCTGTTGTTGCTAATAAAGGTAAGGGAATCGAAGAAGCGCCCGTCAGGACGAGGGCTCAGACTTTGGTTATTCCCGAGACCACCCAAAAGGAGATGGAGGAAATCTTAAAGATAATCAAGAAGAGGGACTATGATGTCGTAGAGCAGCTGGGGAAAACCCCTTCGAAAATCTCTATGCTAGCTCTGTTACTTTGCTCCGAGGCGCATGACAAGGCCTTGATCAAATTTCTGAAAACAGCACACGTGCCTCAAGAAACTTCTGCAGATCAGTTTCAAGAGTACGTGGCTAGCCTTACAGCCGAAAATGGTCTTGGTTTCTCTGATGTTGATTTGACCCATAAGGGAAGAAAGCATAATGATGCGCTGCACGTCTCGGTAGAGTGCAGAGGGACTACACTTGCTCATGTTTTGGTCGATATCGGTTCATCTTTAAATGTCCTACCAAAGAAAGCATTGGACATGCTAGACTGTGAAGGTTTGACTTTAAAACCCAGTAATATCATTGTTAGAGCCTTCGATGGTTCTAAGCAGATGGTTCACGGAGAGGTGGACATCCCAATCAAAGTGGGTACAAAGACCTTCAACTCTACTTTTTATGTGATGGACATCCGCCCTTCATATTCATGCTTGTAGGGAAGGCCATGGATCCACAACGCTGGGGCGGTCACTTCTTCTCTACACCAAATGCTAAAGTACCCAGTCCAGGGTAAGATCATAACAATTCATGGTGAGGAGGAGTATATGATAAGCCACCTTAACTCTTTCCGCTACGTGGAGTTAGATGGTGAATTCATAGAAACACCTTTCCAACACTTTGAAGAGGTTTCCCCCGAGGTCGCGGTAGCCAAGACAATGACTGATGTGCCCATCCTTACCAAGCCTGTGTCTCGGATGTCATCCCTTAAAGATGAAGAGGTTGTAATCAAGGAAGGAGGAAGTACAATGTGGGGTCAGCTGCCAGATTTTCCTCATAAGACCGACAAGTTCGGATTGGGTTTCACTGCTGCTAGCCAGAAAGCTGTGCGTCGCTCCCGGGATGGAGGACCACCTTTAAAGATCACTCACCATGGGGTTCATGCTTTAGGAGATGATAAAGAAGGAGGCAACTTTGAAAATTAGATCTTTCCAACCATTTAAGGGGGACTATACAACTGGGAGGCGAAGGACTTCGTCATTACTTTCATCAATCAGTAATTTATCTTTTGAACATTTCCTGTTTGGTCTGTAATAACTTTTAAACAATTCGTACACTCTTTTGCCTTGTGCCTTACCCGGGGCATATAGGTCCATTTGTAAGGGCTTTGATTCTTCATCTTCATATGCCATTTTTAATGAATCATGGACGTTTTCATCTATAAACTTTTGTTTTCATTTTCTTTCCTTTTACATTTTATTTTGTTTAAGGATGGCTATCCCTTACACACACCCACACTCACAAAATGCAGGTACCCATCCACTCCGGATTCCATGGGTGACTATTCTGCTTTGGCCTTCAGTGACTCTGAAGATCTGGTCAATCCTGCCGAGTACGAAGGTGATGAAGACTATGAAGTGCCTGGAGAGTTAGTAAGACTTTTGCAACAAGAAGAAAGGGCCATTCTTCCCCATGAAGAGTCATTAGAGACTATCAATTTGGGAACAGAGGAAGACATAAAAGAGGTTAAAGTGGGTTCCAACCTAGAGCCAAATGTCAAAGAGCGCTTAGTTCAGCTGTTGAATGAGTTTGTTGAGATCTTCGCCTGGTCCTATGAAGATATGCCGGGACTAGATACAAATATTGTGGTTCACCGTCTCCCTACAAGAGAAGACTGTCCACCAATCAAACAGAAAGTCCGCCGAATGAGGCCCGACATGTCCGAAAAGATCAAAGCTGAGGTGATGAAGCAGTTCAATGCTAGCTTTCTGGCTGTTACTTCCTATCCATAATGGGTTGCTAACATTGTGCCCGTGCCTAAGAAGGGCGGCAAAGTCCGAATGTGTGTGGACTATAGAGACCTAAATAGGGATAGCCCTAAAGATGATTTTCCACTACCACACATTGACATCTTGGTTGACAACACATCTCAGCACAATGTATTTTCCTTCATGGATGGATTCTCGGGATACAACCAGATCAAAATGGCCCCCGAGGACATGGAGAAGACTACTTTTGTTACAGTGGGGTACCTTCTGCTATAAAGTGATGCCATTCGGACTGAAGAATGCCGGGGCAACCTATCAGCGAGCCATGGTAGCTTTGTTTCATGACATGATACATCATGAAATCGAAGTCTACGTAGACGACATGATAGCCCATTCACAGACAGAAAAAGAACACCTCGACCATCTGCAAAAGTTGTTTGTTAGATTGAAGTAATATAAGCTCAGATTGAACCCTAGCAAGTGCACTTTCAGAGTCAGGTCTGGTAAACTCTTGGGGTTCATCGTCAGTAACAAAGGCATTGAGGTTGATCCTGCTAAGGTCAAAGCTATACAAGAAATGCCTGCCCCCCGCACTGAGAAGGAGGTTAGAGGTTTCTTGGGACGCTTAAACTATATTGCAAGGTTCATCTCTCACCTAACATCTACATGCGAGCCAATCTTCAAGCTGTTGAAGAAGAATCAGGTGGTTGAATGGAACGATGATTGTCAAGTCGCTTTCGATAAGATCAAGGAGTATTTGCTAGAACCTCCTATTTTGATGCCACCCGTTGAAGGAAGGCCGTTAATCATGTATCTGACTGTTTTGGATAATTCAATGGGGTGCGTACTGGGCCAACATGACGAGTCTGGCCAAAAAGAGCATGCCATTTATTACCTTAGCAAAAAGTTTACCGACTGTGAGACTCGCTACTCATTGCTCGAGAAAACTGGCTGCGCTTTGGTATGGGCTGCTTGCCGGCTAAGGCAGTATATGTTGACACATACCACTTTGCTGATTTCCAAAATGGATCCGATCAAGTACATCTCCGAGAAGCCTGCTTTATCTGGAAGAATCACTAGATGGCAGATGATCCTGACTGAATATGATATTCAGTACACAACCCAAAAAGCTATAAAGGGGAGTGTACTGGCCGACCATCTAGCTCATCAAGCAGTCGAAGATTACCAATCTATGAGATTCGACTTCCCTGACGAGGACATTATGACATTGGACAACATTGAAGATAACGGACCATATGACGGACCTGAACAAGGATCCTGATGGACCCTGTACTTTGATGGTGCTTCAAATGCACTTGGAAACGGTATCGGCGCGGTACTTATTTCTCTGGAAGGTTTCCATACACCTTTCACTGCTAGACTCTGCTTCAGTTGCACCAACAACATGGCCGAATATGAAGCTTGTATCTTTGGCCTCAAGGTTGCTGTTGACTTGGGAATCAAATCTTTGGTCGTATTTGGGGACTCGACTTTGGTTATCAGTCAAATCAAAGGAGAGTGGGATGCTAAACATCCTAATCTTATCCCATATAAAGAACATGTTCTGATATTGTTACCTCATTTCGAGCAGATTACCTTCAAGCACTTTCCGCGAGAAGAAAATCAGCTAGCCGATGCTCTAGCTACAATGTCTTCCATGTTTAAACTCAACTGGGATAATGAGGCTCACCAAATCACCATCGAGCGAATGGACGAACCTGCACACTGTCATGAGATTAATACCTAAGAAGTAGTGGAACAACCCTGGTTTCATGAAATCAAAAAGTATCTCAGGACTCGAGAATACCCTGAAGGAGCTTCAGTCAACGACAAAAAGTTCTTAAGAGGATTTGCTTCCAAATTCTTCCTGAGCAATGGTATCCTATATAAGCGCAACCATGATTGTGTTCTACTTCGTTGTGTGGACAAAATTGAAGCTGAATTGATCATGACTGAAATACATAGTGGCACATTTGGCACCCACTTAAGCGGACATACGATGGCTAAGAAGATTCTAAAGGCAGGCTACTACTGGTCTACCATGGAAGCTGATTGTCATCAATATTCCCGTACTTGTCACAAATGCCAAGTCTATGCTGACAAGGTACATATTCCTCCTGTCCCTTTCAACGTTCTAACAGCTCCTTGGCCATTCGCGATGTGGGAAATCGACATGATTGGAGAGATCAAGCCTACAGAATCCAATGGACACCGCTTCATCCTGGTGGCCATTGATTACTTTACCAAGTGGGTCGAACCAGCTTCCTTCGCCTCTGTTACAAAGAATGTGGTTTCTCGCTTCATTAAGCAGAATCTCATATGCCGGTATGGTATCCCCGACAGGATCATCACGGGAAACGGTACAAACCTGAATAACAATGTGATCACCGCTCTGTGCGAGCATTTCAAGATTCAACATCACAATTCATCTCCCTATCGGCCAAAGATGAACGGTGCTGTTGAAGCCGCAGACAAAAATATCAAAAAGATCATTCAAAAAATGACAGTCACCTACAAGGACTGGCATGAGATGTTACCATTTTCTCTGCACGAATATCGTACCACGACGCATACTTCAACTGGGGAAACCCCCTTTTCTTTGGTATATGGCATGGAAGCTGTTTTACCTATGGAAGTTCAAATTCCTTCCTTGAGGATTATGAAGGATGTTGGTTTAAGTGAAGACGATTGGATTCAGACCCGACTTGATCAACTTAATTTGATTGACGAGAAACGACTTACTGCTGTTTGTCATGGTCAGACGTATCAAAAACGAATGATCAAGGCTTTTAACAAGAAAGTCAGGCGTCAGGTATATCAAGTCGGAGATCTTGTAATCAAGCGGATCATCTTGCCGCAAAGTGATCCCAGGGGAAAATGGACTCCTACCTACGAAGGACCATTTGTGATCAAGAATATCTTTTCTGGTGGGGCAATGATTCTGACCACCATGGACGGTGATGACCTGCCGCACCCTGCGAACGCAAACATAGTCAAAAGATACTATGCATAAACGACCCGACAAGTTGAAAACCCGAAAGGGCGACTTGGGCAAAAATGGGTATCCCGGTGAATCGAAAACCCGAAAGGGCGGTTCAGGCAAAAATTAGGGATAAATAAAAAAAATCTGTACACCCGGCAAGTTGAAAACCTGAAAGGGCGACTTGGGCAAAAAGGGGTTTCTCGGTGGATCGAAAACCCGAAAGGGCGGTCCAGGAAAAAGTTAGGGAATTAAAGCGTATGACTATGTCTCGTCGGATCACTTTAAAGGACAATCTCTTCACCGACAAGCTCCAAGCTTCTGATCTATCCAATCATCTGCGGACGAAGCAACGAATGGACAAGATACTCAGAGTTATGAAGGCTATAGCAGAATGGGAACCCCATGGAATTGTTACACATATCCATCTTTCTTTGTATAATTTTTTCTCATTTTTTGGCAGCATTCTCTTACTAGGATGACTGTCTCCTTTGTACAAAATACTTACACAAATTTAATACAAAGATATTTCAAAGTGCAGAAATTTGTTTGCCTTTTCTTTCTTTTTACACTTATGTTTTATTTGAAAACGTCCAATGATTTATTAAAATGAGCATATGCATTTGAATATAATCACTGCTTACAAATAAAACAGAATAAGAAAGAATAATTACTGATAGGTTGAAAGTATAGGAAAATGTCTTTAGGCTATTCCAGAAGAAGTTCCCTACAGTATGTCATTCAGGTCCTCAACAGAGCCAAAACCTTGAAATGCGTATCCCCAGCGGAGTTAAGCTTCAAAATTCCCATCAGGGCTAAATTTCTAAACTCCCGGTCCCCAGCGGAGCCAGAAGACTTTGAACTACAAATCCTCAGTAAGGATAAAACTTTCTTCCAACGGAGTTCTCCATAAAACAGGAATCCCCAGTAGATTGGCATACAACCCAAGCTCCTGATTTCCCCGACAGCATAAGCTTTCTCCCCAAAATTTTCCCTCTCATCCTTCAGGAATTTATCCTGAACTCTCAGATTTTCTCTTAAACAAATCCATGCCCTGTATTATCATTACTTTCCAAGTAAATAGTTTACAAGAGCAAAATGGTCATTTGCAAGCTCAAAGGCCAAAACTTTTACCTTGGAAAAGTTAAATTCTAAAAATACTTAGAATTTTTTCTAAAAAAAGGGGAAAGGTGTTTAAGAAGAAAATGGCACTTCAGAGCTTCTGAACCGACCTCCAGGAAGAAACGGTCAGAAGTTGTAAACTTGGCTCAACACATCACATTCAGTCAGAATATGGCTCTTCAGCAGCTACACCAACTCAATCAGGGAGTGTAAACGTGGTTCAGCACGTGATCTTTAAACAGAACATGGCTCTTCAGCAGTTATGCAAAGTTCAGCCAGAGTTTGTTGGAGAAGTGTAAAGAAGGCAAGAAACCTGAAACTCCTTCAGAACGTACAAAGATCAGAAGGTAATAGGATCAGCAGATTGGGTAAAATACTGAAGAAGGATCACTAAGTCTAGAGTTTTCAGAGGCAAATCAAAGAAGCATACTGGAAAGTCTGGAAAACTCTCAGAATTTGTTAAGGCAACAAGAGGCTAAGGTCAGAGCTTGGATTACGTTTTTTATGGTAAAGCAGAACTGCTGGCTCAGGTTTTATGTAATGATGCAAAATCTCCTATCACAAGATTTTGGATTTTGACAAATCTCATCACCATTTAATGCTCATTAATGCTCACAACCACTTTTGAGCATTCATCCAAGGGGTCTCTCCACGTGTGGCTTGGTAACACCTTTGTGCAGGTTTAGGCATGGGTCTATGCACCACTTTTCGCCTATAGGTGTCACTTCTCCTTAATCCTCGCTTACTGTTCCAACCTAGGCTGAAAAGCTATCCATCATCACAACTTTTCATGAACTTCCTTCAAGAACAAGTTAATCTCTACTGCATAAGATTGGCTCCATTTAACGTTCAAAAATCCATAAAGCCTTGCCTATAAATAGGACACCATTGTCCACTTAAAAGGGAGGACGTGAAGAAACGTCCAGAAAAAATTGCTAGAAGAGGAATAGAAAACTCTAGTAAGAAAAAAACTTGTGAATCTCTGTCAACAAATCCTTAGTGTTTCATAACTTTGAAACTTCCTGCCTCCAAACTTTATTGATACTCAGTCTGCTTCCTGACTAGAGAACGCCCATACAGTTTCTGACCATACATACACATACCTTCTCCATCCACCCATTCTAAAAAGAACCTGTCCAGAACACCATCAGAGCTAAAACTAGCTCCAACTCACAGACTTTCTCCCAACAGCAAGGTAAGCACCTGCTGACTCTCATCACGCTGCTAAGCATCATCAGCTTTGCATGCTCAATAAACACAATGTAAATATCATGTTGCTGCTGAATATGTTCTGAGGACTTTCATACCTCTGAATGCTTAAGTAGGAAGTGAAACAGTGTAGAACCTACTTGTGACCTTGTTGGTTATGTCCTCTGAAATAATTTGACACCTGCTGAGACTATCCTAGGCCTGCCTTCTGTTTTGTGGAAAAATAATAAAACTGAAGATGTTCTGGCAAGCACGGGGGGAAGCCAAGTTTTGACTTTGACGCTAGCACCGCTAAAGCCTGTTTTGCTGTCAATAATATAAGAACTTCTGAAAATTATTGTGTTTCCAGCAGGGTCAGAACTTCTGACGTCCCCACTAACAAACTTTTGTCTTGCAGCGCATGGGGGTCAGAACTTCTGACCTTCCCACTAACAGGTTTCTGTTTTGCAGGTTCCAGAGTCAGAATTTCTGACTCATACATTTTCACCAACAGGTTGATAATCTTACAGCAGGCCTGGGTCAGAACTTCTGACTTTCTCTCAGCAGCGCGCTAGCCCTCTCTCTCTTTCTCTTTTTCTTCCCCTTGTTATTTTCTTTTCTTATCTATTTTTCTCGTTGAACCACCCCGATGTACAAATGTGTATCCCCCATCCTCTAAATATTGTAATAGCGTAGGATTTTACATTTCCGCATTTTATTGCTTTCAAATGTAAATGCTAGTAATTAGGGTATGTATGGCAAGATAAAATCAATGAAATAGAAAATCCTAATTCAAGATAAAATCTTGCATGCAATAAAACACACTTGCACACAAACACCCCTTAAGGTATCTCCACTTGGTTGCCTAAACAAATGGCCATGGTATGCATGCTAGGTATCTTGGAAAAACACATCAAACAAAAAGATCATAGTCCCTCGATGACGCTATCTTGGTTGCCTATACAAAATGATCTAGTCCCTTGGAAAATTGCTAAAGATACTTGGCAATATTGCTATCATGGTCAATACGATGACCCGCGCCTGTCCCGTTAAACATCCTAATACAAGGTTGTTTACCAAATACAATGGTAAAACAACACTGTCAAAAGGGTTAAAATTGTATAAGAAAGATCTTTGAGTAAAATAGGGTAGACAACTCTTAGTTACTTGATCAAAACTTGCAAAACATCCTTGCTATTTTCAAACACACCTCACAACACAATTCCAAAACAAAATTTCAAAACATTGAAATATCTTTTCAAAAAGACACACACATTTGTATACATTCAAACAAGAATCATTACAAAGGTTGCCACAACGATGGCCTCTTTTCAAAAGCATTTTCAAAAACCACACACAAAGCACCATTTCAAACAATTGAAAAGCAAACGCAAGTGATCTAAATAAGTAACTAAGAGCCCATGGAAAACCATGGATGAAAAGGGTGCTAGAACCTTCCCTTTTCATAATATACTCCCCGAACCCAAGAAAACATCTCAAAGGTCTTTCCTGTGCTTTTTTACCTTTCCTTAGGAAAAAATAAAAAGTCGGTGACGACTCTTGCTAAACCGAAACATTTACGAACACAAACACAAAATCCCAAGTCAGTTCTCCCACCGTATCACAACCACATTAAGAGGAGGAAGAAAAGAACAATTTAAGACCTTTCGAGTAGATAAATTCACTCCTAGTTACTCGCTTGCTCACGATAAAAACATTTTTACACCTACACTTTCATTTCAAAACATTTTCAAAAGACAAAACATATTGTATACGTTCTTATAGAGACGAGAACCATTGCAAAACATCTTTTCAAAACCTTTTCCGAAACACGATTCACAAACACCTCTTTGAACCACTTTTCGAAACAAAACTTTGTATGCGTTCTTATAGAAACGAGAACCATTACAAAGAGATTTTTCAAAACTTTCAAAGCCCACACCACAAGCACACTGTCAAATGAAAGCAAGTGATCTAAACGAGTAACTAAGATCCCATGGAAAACCATGGATGAAAAGGGTGCTAATACCTTCCCTTTTCATAATCTACCCCCCGAACACGAGAAATAATCTCGAAAGGTCTTTCCTGCGCTTTTTTACCTTTCCTTTTGGATAAAAGAAAAGTCGGTGGCGACTCTTGCTATCCGTACAAATGCGATCGAAACGCAAAACCCTCAAGTCAGTTCTCCCACCATATCACACTAACCATATAATTACATTCAAGAATCGTGCCCTATATTGCTCCATAGAAGTCCAGTTTCAGAGCTCTGCAACTCAACTTCAATAGGTAGATTCCTTCATTAATTATTCAAAACTTTGATATCATTGTGATACTCTCAATGCCCTGGTTCTAATTGCAACACTTACTTTTTTTACTGGAAACACGTTTTGACCATGAAATTTTAAATCCCTTTTCAAAGCTTTCTTTCCAAATTGCTTGAGCTACAATTTATATAAATTTGGCGCGAGGGTGTGGTTATCTTCGTCTTGAAGAGACGAAGCGAGTGGCATAGGCCTGAGCTTCTGATTTTACAGTTTGAGAGACCTTCAATTCACGTTTACTGGAGGTTGAAGATGACCAACGTGTCATCTTCCAACTAATGATGGCACGTCACTTGTTATTTTTGAATTCTGATTTAATAATTGATTCAGTGCTTTATTCACTAATGACCATGATATGCACAGCACACCAGATCCCTTGGATTTCATTACTAACGCGTTTTGACTCTCATCCAATAGTCCACAAATTTTTTACTTTTATTTTCTTTTCTGATTTTTATATTTAATTGTTTTATACTTCAAAAAATCATAGAAATTCATTTTAAGACCAAAAAGTCTGAAAAAATTATGAAAAATATTTTTGATTATTCTCTTTATGATTTTATTTTTTCACAATTTAATTTTGATTTTTGGTATTTTTTATAAATTTACACTTTATTTGAATTGTTTTAAATGTTTAAAAATACTTTAATGCATTTTTAAATTCTGAAAAAATTATGGAATGATCCAATGATATTGTGACAAATATTGGTGACTTTATTTTTTTTTCTTCTGACTTTTCTATTTTTTATCATTTTTAGTTTATTTCACCCATTTCTTTAAATTTTAAAAATAGCTTCTGACTTTAAAAAATTACCAAAAAATTTATAAAATCATTTGAGCCCTTTTCTGATTTTTCTATGGTCTTACTTTTTATTTTTTTGATTAATTTAAACATAGTTGATATTTTTCTCTTTTATTTCTATTTTTAAACATTTTTTTAAACCTTTTTTGTATATATTAAAATGTAATATTATTTTGTGATTATTTTCTGGCTGATCTTGGGTTAAATTTTTTATCATGAACTTTATTAACATCATTGGATCCATGGTGTTGAGTATAACTCCACAAAAATGGATGGATGGTTTTAATAATAGTTTGATTAAATTTAATCCAAAAGTGGTTTGTATATTCTCTCTCACCCCTCTTCATCTCACCCCCTTTTTATTGCACTAAATGTTGTTGGAGCATGATCTCTATATCATGTCTCAAAACAAATGGTGCATAGATTACTATTGACCGACCTCAAAATAGGTGTGACTTCTATATAAGTCCACTTACGATTGCTTAACATAGCGCTAAATTTTGTCCCGATTCGAATAAATGATCATTCGTGGCCCAAACTTATGTTTGCAAGCCAAAGTATGTTAATTTGATCTCTTTGATCTAATAACCTTGAGATTCATTGTGTGGAGGCTTTGGTTCTACCAATCCTCTAATGGATCTACAACACATTTGGTCAATGCGAATCACTTAAACATCGTTGATCATTAAATGATACTCATAAGGATTCCAAATGGATGATATACTTGACAAAAAGAAAATGCAACTTGTTGTGTGGAGGCTTTGGTTCTACCAATCCTCTAATGAGTTCCAAATGCAAGTTTCAACATGATCATCCAACTAACCACTAATCACTAATAATTGAATTTATCCTTTATTCTTTTATTATATGCCCCTTTTATTTTTATGCACTATTTACTTTTAGAATTTATATTTCATGCCTTTTTCATCTTTGCTCATTTGAGTATTTACTTTCTTGTCATTTTTATTTTTGCTCACTTGTGTTTTACTTTTCTTTTTTTAAAAAACACCTAATAATCAACATAAACCCTAAAAATCTTTAATGATACTTGGACTATTTGGTTACTATCCTTGGCATTATGGAGCATTGGACTTTTTGGACATAGGATTAGAAACTTTAGCCTATGATTGGAGACCTTGTGATCTTATCTGATTATTTTGTCTGGAGCTCTAGAGGTTTACCTCAAGACATTTGGTTGTTTGTTTGCTTTGTGTGCAGGTTATTGTGATTACATTCTTTGTTTGTAATCTGTAATTCACTTATATACAGCTGTTACTCTGTCCAATTTTTGTGAAGACTTAATACACTTGAAGTTTGGTTCTCTCAAGAGGTCTAGCATTTTTGCTTGTTTAGTTTCAATCCAAAGAATGAGAATTATATCTTGGCTCATAGTGTCAAGTATTGGCTTCTTGTTGGTTAGATGGTTCTTATCCCTAGCTTTTACTTTATGCTTTAGGATAGCCTCTTCTTCTCCTCTCATCTTCTTTAATTTCAAAAATCTCCTCCCTCCTTTTGAAAACTCTTCTTGTTTTAAACTTGAACCACTTTCATAATAAACTTGGACTTAGGTCCATGCATTTTCAAACATTTTCGTAAATAAACTTCAAAAACTCAATAATACTTTGATCTTTTTGTGAGAAGACTAAAAGTCAATCAATCTCATTCAAACCATTTTGCCACTTTGGCTTTTATCTTTAAACTTTTCTCAAAAGATTAAACTCTTGTCAATCCTTGTAGTGATGCAAACAACTATACTTCTACAATATGTAGTGAAGAGAGATATTTTCCACTTGGGTGTTGAGTGAGGCACTGTTGATTTCAAAATCCAAGCCATATCCTCCACTTTGAGATGATGCAAATTCTCCTTTCTCATGATTGTGGGTAGTAGGTATGTTTTCCATACGGACAATGACGATGATGTTTTATCTCATAAAATTGACCAACGCATTTGTGTTTTAAAAATTTTAAAAGAGGAACTACGTGTACCCTGATACCCTATTGCATGAAAAGGTGGTATGTAGGCACTAAAGGTTCGCAACCGCGACGGGTGCAAAAATCATGAAAAATATATTTCTCTTCTCACCTCCACCATCCATTTTTTATACAACATTTTTTATAGCCAAAATATACAGATTTTTCAAAGAGGTTCCTGCTGAGTACCGTAGATGTTTAGGGTGCTAATACCTTCCTTTTGCAAAACCAACCCCCTTACCTTGAATCTTTCCCCCTCTTTTTGGTTTATTCTCTCTTTTCCCATTCCTTTGGAAATAATAAAGCCCGGTGGCAATTTTTATTTTGATTTGTATAAGTCTAGTCAATCCAATGACTTAGTCTTAAACATTTCTACCGCTACAGAAAAATGGTGACTTCACTGGGGAAAGATTGACCTTTTGCTAGTCCATCTATAAGTGGGTTGAGCCTATCTTTGTTTATATCTGTATATGTGTTATTGTTGTTTTTGTGTTATATGTTGTATATATGTTTGTCTGGATTTTCCTGGTTTTCAGGGTGCTTGGTGATTACTCATAAGTCCTATACCCGGACTTGGGGAAACTTTAAGATAGGACGGGCGGTATAGTCATGTTAACTTTGAGGGAGTAATCCCAAAAAAGGAGGCATGAGATCCCTCACTCAGTGGAGGCCCCTTTGATTGTAGTGTTGTTTACCAAGTAATCGGGAAGACGTACTGCTTTCAACTTGGGAGCCTGCTGAAGCTGAGGACCGTAGAATACCAAACCCATCTTGGCCTTTTTGGTGTAGTGCGGAAGCTATGACAGAGTAATCTGGAAATAGTTATCACGCGATACTACGCTCAGATGAGTTTTTCTTGAGAATATTACTAATTACCGAGTTAATCGGGAAGTTGGTAATATCCGAAGGAAGGATGTAGACTCTGGGAACCTCTAGAACCTTGTTCGGCAGGTGATAACTTTTAGACCAACACCTTATGGGTAGTACCTTTGACCTCATGCTCGTGACGTTGAACCTACGAACCCTATATGTGTGATCTTGTGTGTGATTGTTGTATCATGCATCCATGCACTCATAAGCATCTTTTGGAGAGATCTTATTTTAAGGGATTTAAAGGTTGACAATTTGTGAATATCTCAGGTACTTTTTAACCATGGATCATGGAAAGAGAAAGACCGGGAAGTACAGTTTCAAGGATCCCAAGATAGATTAGTTGATCAGTCTAATTCCTGAGATCGAGTGTTCTGCAGATTTTTGGAAGAAGTATGGATCCATTATTCCTCTCATGAAGCTAAAGATGAAGGAGGGTATTCTCTCGACCTTGGTCCAATTCTATGATCCGGTGTATCGTTTCTTTACTTTTCATGACTATCAGTTGATGCCTACACTGGAAGAGTATTCTTATCTGTTGGATTTACCTGTTACCGATCGTGTTCCTTTTACTGGTTTGAAGGGTGAGCCAAAACCACATGAGATTGCTACTTTGATTCATCTGGGGAAGTCTGAGGTGGAAGACCATATGAATACTAAAGGAGGGATTAAAGGATTACCAGCTCAGTTATTATTGGATAAAGCTCGTCACTTTTCCAGGATGAAGATTACAGTCGCTTTTGAGGCCATCTTTGCTCTACTTGCTTACAGGTTGTTCTTATTTCCTAACGTGGACAAGTTTGTTGACATTAATGCTATCAGGATCTTCATGATTGGAAACCCAGTTCCTACCTTGTTGGGTGATGCTTATTACTCTATTCATCTTCAGAATTCTTATCATGGGGGGATGACTATCTGTTGCACGCCTCTGTTGTACCAGTGGTTTATCTCCCATATGCCTCAGTCTGATGCTTTTTGGGATGTCATTATGGCACCTCGTTGGGCTCCTAAGATCATGGCACTTACTCACTCGGATATTGATTGGTATCATCGAGCTTACCAGGATATAGAGATTATTGACAGTTGTGGTAGTTTCCCCAATGTACCTCTTTTTGGTACAAAGGGAGGAATTAACAATAACCCTATTCTTGCACGACGACAACTTGGTTATCCGATGAGGGATAAACCAAATAGTCTTCATTTGAGTAGTTTCTTTTTGAAGGAGGGAGAAGACCATAGGAAAGCTAGGGAGCAGATTGCGAAGGCCTGGTGTGATACGGTGGGAGAACTGACATGAGGTTTTGCGTTTGTGTTTGCAAATATTGCGGTTTAGCAAGAGTCACCACCGACTTTTCTTTTATCCAAAAGGAATGGTGAAAAGCACAGGAAAGACCTTTAGAGATGTTTTTGAGTTCGGGGGGTAGATTATGAAAAGGGAAGGTATTAGCACCCTTTTCATCCATGGTTTTCCATTGGCTCTTAATTACTTGCTAGATCACTTGCTTTTGTTTGAAAATGTGCTTTGTGTAGTTTTTGAAACTATTCTGAAAAGGTGTCATCGTTTAGGCAAACTTTGCAATGATTCCCGTTTGTAAAAATGTATACAAAGTGTTGAGTTTTCGAAAATATTTCAATGTTTGGAAAGTGTTTTGAAAGTGTATGTGATTGTTTTTTAAAATAGCAAGGATGTTTATCTTGAAATTGAGCAAGTAACTAAAAGTAATCTACCTACTCAAAAGGTCTTATATGTGCTTTTCCTCCTCCTTTAGATGTTGCTACCTTACCATTGATTTGGTAAGAAGCCCCATCGTTGGATGTGAAGGGACGGGCGTTGGGTCATCGTATGACCATGATAGCAATGTTGTGAGATGACTTAGCACTTTTCTTTAGGGACTAAGATCATTTTGAAAGGCAACATTGATAGCGTCATCGAGGGACTATGATCTTGTATTTTTCGATTTGTTTGTGCTAAGACACCCCACATGCATAACATGACCATTTTTGTAAGGCAACAAGTGGAATTACCCTAAGGGTGTAAGTGTGCAAGTGTGTTTGATTGCATGCATAATTTATCTTGAATTAGGATTTTATAAGCATTGATTTTATTCTTGCCATACACACCCTAGTTACTAACAATATATGGAAACAATAAAAGCACGAAAAATAAAGATTCTACGATATTACAATCATTAGGGGGATGGGGTATACAAATTTCAAATGGGGATTACAAATTAAATCCTATGTTACTATTACAACCAATTGAATGGGTAAGAATGTATAGGGAATGTAAAAATGCTTATTTATTTAAGAAAAAGAAGTAAGTTTTGTTTAGGAAAATATTTTTTTGTCTTTTTATGTTAAAAGAAAATAGAACATGTGAATATGAAATATTTTTGTTGTTTTCTGATTAATGAAAAATAAAATAAAGATGATGGCAAAAATAATAAAAGAGGAAGGAAACAAAATCAGCACAAATGCTGAAAATAGAAGAGGTCAGAAGTTCTGACTCTGGCTTGCTGCACCACATAAACAATTCTAGCGGAAATATGGAAGTTCAGAAGTTCTGGATCTTCTGAGAACTCAGAAGTTTCCAGAAATTCTGATGTGACTGTCAGAACTTTGCCTCTCTCCATACCGGTCAGAACATCTGCAACTTAGTCATTTCTTACAGAACAGAAGTTACATACATAACAGTTATGAAAAATTTCATGAAATATCCGAAGCACAAATCAGAAGCAACATGTATTTGCTAACCCTAATTCTGAGTTCTAATTTCTTTATGAAACTCTGAATTGGGATTTCTTCTATTTAGGCAGGCAGAGGCATGAATTTTTAGAATATGTACGTCATCAGGATCAGAATATCTACATTGTGTTTAAATATGCAAAATCTGACAATGCCTAATTAGTATGATGAGAGTCAGCAGGAAACTTACCTTGCAGCTGGAAAAGATTCTGTGAACTGGAGGTTGGTCCTGAACTCTGGTGATGTTCTGAGCAACTTCTTCACGTACTCAGCAGGATGTAAGTTTTCAGCTTCTGGAACAGCCAAGGGATGAAGTTCTGGCTTTTTTGAGGTGGAGGTGGATGGAGAGTGTATGGTAGTAGGAATACAAAAGTTAGGTAGCTTCTAATGTGTGAATCAGCAACTGCGTGGATGGCTTTAGTCAAGAACACTTGAGGAGAAATGGATTTTGAATGCAAGGAATCAATGCTAAGATTTTGGTATTTTGTGTTTATAGTTTCTTGGGTTCTTGGAATTTTTGCAGTGGTTCAAAGCTTTCTTTCTCAATTTTCTCACCTCTTTCACAAATTTTTCTGGACCCTTTCTCAGTGGCCAATGGTGTTCTATTTATAGGCAAAGGTTTTGTAGTTTGGAGATGTCAAGTGGCGCCAATATCATGTGCTAGAATCTGACTTACTCCTGAAGTAAACTTAAACAAGCGTGGTTCAATGCACCAAGTGGGATGGTTAGCAGCACCTAAGCTGGATTTGTCAGCATGAATTAAGGAAAAATAGAAGTAGCGCCTGAGCCTAGCATACTTTTGCACAAAAGTTTATCTTCCCAACACAGTAGGGGTACACGTGGGGGAAATCCTTTGGATAACACCTCACAAGTGGTTGTGAGCATTAAATGAGTTCCCATGTGAGACTATGCATCATTACTTAACTCTTGATCAGAAGTTCCGCTTCAGTAAGCTTGCAACACGCTTTGTAACCTTCTTTGTTTTACCCTTGCAAACTCTGACTGAACCTCTGTGAACACTGGCCCAGAAGTTCTGATCAAACTCTGTCTTGAGAATATCCATAATTTGCTGAGTGTGAACACCGACCCATAAGTTCTGAAATTGTCATATTTCTTAAACACTTAGAAAATTTCTAAGTATTTAGAATTTGACTTTTCCAAAGTAAAATTTGACTTTTGAAATTCTTGATGAAACAAACTTCATATTCCAACATGTCTTGATGAAATATGATTTTTGAGATTTGATTTTGATCCAAAAGTCAAAGTTAGATTTCTCAGTGTACCAATGACCATTTTTCCCTTGTGAATGGTTTGCTTGGAAAAATTGATAATTCAAGGCTTGGAATTGGATGAAAGTAAACTTGAGGATCCAGGGAGATTCCTTGAGAAATGAGAGGGTAAATTTTAGGGTACAACAACTGCCCCTGTTCAATCTTCTTAAACCCGAAGAGTTAGATTGGAGGATCCACCATTCGTAACTTGAAGGTGAAAGATGATTGAACACTAGAGTGCCCAGAAATTTGCACTCAAAGATGGATGGTGAATGGGCTTATATATTCCATTTAGAGGAATGTTAGTAAATGCTGGAAGAAGTATCATCACAAATCTCTTGTTGATTTATACTAAACTTGTTGTTTTACCTATGAGAAAAGGGGTTAGTAAAATGCAGATGCTTGCATGATGCTCACCAGACGTGTTATCATGCTAAATGCATGTGGGATGTATATTCTATGATGTATGAATGTGAAATGCATGTTTTTGTCCGGGAAAATAAATCCCTGACTAATGCTGAAGAAATCCTGGGAGGTTGAATCCCTGATTGCCTGTTGGAAATGAAGAATATGCATATCTTCAAATTTTGTTGAAATGATGCTTTTTCTGGGGGAATATCACTCAAATGTCAGCTATTATTTGGTCGGATCCAGGCTCCACAGCTGCTGAGGATGAAGTAGTCGACTGCTATCTGGTCGGATCCAGGTTTCACGGCAACTTACTGGAAGAAGAGATGAATTAACGGTTATCTGGTTGGATCCAGGCTTTGCAGAAAATTCCTTGAAATTGAATAGTTATCTGGTCGGGTCCAGGCTTCATGGAAACTTGCTGGGGATGCGGAGGTTAACTATTATCTGGTCGGATCCAAGCTTCGTAATAACTTGTAACTACTATCTGGTCGAGTCCAGGCTTCATGGTTTTTGGAAAGTTGTACTATTATCTGGTCGAATTCAGGCTTCATAATGTCTTTCTGGGAATCATAGTTAATTGTTATCTGGTCGGGCTCTAGGTTTCACAATGTACTGTTTGAAAACTGTTATCTGGTCGGGTCCAGGCTTTGCAGATTTCTTGATGAGGTCAATTGTTATCTGGTCGGGTCCAGGCTTTACAATAAACTGCTTGAAAATTGTTATCTGGTCGGGTCCAGGCTTTGCAGATTTCTTGATGAGGTCAATTGTTATCTGGTCGGGTCCAGGCTTTACAATAAACTGCTTGAAAACTATTATCTGGTCGGGTCCAGGCTTTATAGATTTCTTTGATGAGGTCAATTGTTATCTGGTCGGGTCCAGGCTTTACAATAGACTGCTTAGGGATTTAGTTGTTATCTGGTCGGTTTCCAAGTTTCACAATGAATCTCTGAGGGTGATTGCTATCTGGTCGGATCCAGGCTTCGCAACGGCTTTCTTGAAAGGATGGAAATGAGAACTGACATCCGACCGGGTCCAGATTTCTCAGCCATTTGTTGGGGATAGAGAGGCAACTCTAATGGGGAAAGAATTTAAGCCTTGGTCGAATTGAGTTCAGGTTCTTCTATATATTTGAAGAGTTAGGCTATTATCTGACCAGGTCCAGGTTTCATAGCATTTTGAAATTGAGATCATCTGTTATCTGGTCGGGTCCAGGCTTCAGTAACTCAAACTGTTATCTGGTCGGGTCCAGGTTTCAGTGATTGAAGAAGTCAAACTGTTATCTGGTTGGGTCCAAGCTTTAGTAATAACTTGAAAATTATGCTAATATCTGGTCAGATCCAGGCTTCATAGCATTTTGGAAATAGTAAAGGCTTTGCTGATGGCTTTACTGGGTATTAGGGGTTATGGCCCTGTGATTTGCAGTAATTTGAAAGGGAAATTCAAACTGGAGAGTACAGACTCAGTCGGGTAAGGCAGACTCAGCTTGGGGAGGATACACTCCGTTGGGGATGATGGGCTCATCTAGGAAGGATAGACTTTTTTTGGAGATAAAAGCCTTGGCTCTAGAAGATATACTCAAATGGGCAATTTGGACTCAACTGGGGAATTTGGGCTCAGCTGGAGAATTTGGGCTCAACTGGAGAAGATATACTCAGATGGGGAAGATGGCCTCAGCTGGAGAAAATATACTCAGTTAGGGAAGATGACCTCAGCTGGGTAATTCGTGGTGTCTTGATTGTTGTACGTTGAGAAATTTCCATTTGGCTGGGGAAATAACTCTGTTGGGGAAATAAACCCTGTTGAGGAGATGAATTTCCTTTAGGAAAAGATCCCCTAGGCTTCAATCTTGTAAAAATTGACTTAGCCGGGGTCATAGTTGCCAAGAGATTGAGACTCTGGCCAAGGATTATCTCATGTAAAGAGATTTTATGGGTAACTTCGTTGGGGAAAGGTTTATTGTCACCGCCCTGGTGGGGATAATGATGATGAGATAACTTTGTGGGGCTATTTCATATACATTAAAGAGCTGCTTACTGCAGCTGCACGCTGATGTTCTGTTGTTGATGCTGCTGCTTAGCAGGATACATGTGCCAAATAGTTTTAATTATGTTCATATGCATATGTTCATTCAATTTTAGTCATTGGACAAATTTGCATTCAAAACAGAGATAGAAAATTTTGCACTTCAAAGTGTATTTGTATTGATATTTTGCCCATGAATAGGCGTTTTTGTATATAGAGACGGAAATCCTAGTAAGAGGAAATCGCCAAAAAGGAAAACAAATAGCCATGTGAAATGATCTCATTGCCTTCCAGCTCTACTATTGCCTTCGAACATCCCTTGCCGTTAACCGAAATTGATTGGATTGATCTTGGACCATTTGAACTTGGACCTTGGTGATAGCATTGACTGTGTTGACTCCACAGGACATAGTCGTACGCTTTTAATCCTTAATTTTTTCCTGACCCGCCCTTTCGGGTTTTCGGTCCACCAGGATACCCTTTTTTGCCCAAGTCGCCCTTTCGGGTTTTCAACTTATCGGGTGTACAATCTTTTGCATATATCCCTAAATTTTGCCCAAACCTTTTGATTTACCGGGATGCCCTTATTTTGCTTAGGTATGTCAACCTAACGGGTCTCTTATGTGTAGTATTTTTTAACTATGTCCGTGTTTATATGATGTGGGAAATCTTCACCGTCCATGGTGGTCAGCATCATGGCACCGCCAGAAAAAACTCTCTTGACAACAAACGGCCCTTCATAGGTGGGAGTCCATTTTCCTCTAGGGTCGCCTTGTGGTAAAATGATGCGTTTTATCACCAGGTCACCAACTTGGTATACTCGAGGCTTGACCTTTTTGTTGAAAGCCTTGATCATCCGTTTTTTATATGTCTGACCATGGCACATAGCAGCTAATCTTTTTCATCGGTCAAGTTCAGCTGATCCAATCTCATTTGAATCCACTCGTCTTCGCCTAGGCCTGCCTCGATTATAATCCTTAGTGAGGGAATTTGAACTTCCACTGTCAAAACAGCTTCCATGCCATAGACTAGAGAGAAGGGAGTTGCCCCAGTTGATGTTCTAGCTGAAGTGCGGTAGCCATGTAGAGAAAATGGTAACATCTCATGCCAATCTTTATAGGTCACTACCATTTTTTGCACAATCTTCTTGATATTTTTGTTGGCCGCTTCGACTGTGCCATTCATTTTTGGTCTATACGGAGAAGAATTGTGATGCTTGATCTTAAATTGAGTGCACAACTCCCTGATTATGGCATTGTTGAGGTTAGTCCCATTGTCGGTGATAATCCTTTCGGGGATACCATAACGACAAATGAGGTTGTGTCTGATGAATTTGGCTACCACATTCTTGGTGACTGAGGCGAACGAGGCAGCTTCGACCCATTTGGTAAAATAGTCGATGGCGACAAGAATGAAGCGATGTGCGTTGGATGCCGTAGATTTTATTTCCCCGATCATGTCAATGCCCCACATTGCAAATGGCCATGGAGTAGTCATGTCATTCAGAGGGATCTGAGGTACATGGACCTTATCAACATAGATTTGGCATTTATGATAAGTTCTTGAATGTTGATGACAATCGGTCTCCATTGTTGACCAATAGTAACCTGCTCTTAAGATTTTCTTAGCCATCGTATGTCCACTTGAGTGAGTACCAAAAAGGCCATCGCGCATGTCTTCCATAATTTCCTCTGCCTCTTTCTTGTCCACACATCGGAGTTGAGTTGAATCATGGTTGCGCTTGTATAATATCCCGTTACTTAGGAAGAATTTGGCTGCAAATCTTCGTAAGAACTTTCTGTCATTGATAGATGCCCCTCCTGGATACTCTTGTGCTTCAAGGTATCTCATTACCTCATGGTACCATGGCTTTTCCGCATTAGTATCGAGCTCATAGAAATGTGCAGGTTCATCGAATCTTTCAATTGTTATCATAGGGGCTTCGTTGTCCCATCTGACTTTGAACATTAAAGACATGGTTGCCAAAGCGTCAGCCAACTGGTTTTCTTCCCTAGGGAAATGCTCGAAAGTAATCTTTTCGAAGTGAGGAATCAGGGATAGAACAAGCTCCTTGTAAGGGATAATATTAGGGTGTTTAGTGTCCCAATCTCCTTTTACTTGACTGATCAACAAGGCGGAATCTCCGAACACATTCAAATGTTGGATCCTTAAGTCAATAGCAGCTTTCAGACCTAAGATGCATGCTTTGTATTCGGCCATATTGTTTGTGCAATCGAAGCATAGTATGGCAGTGAAAGGAGTGTGGCAACCTTTAGGAGAGATGATCACAACACCAATTCCGTTACCTAAGGCGTTGGAAGCCCCATCGAATACCATAGTCCATCGGGATCTTTGTTCAAGTCCGTCATACGGTCTAAGTTTCGCACGTGCGGTTATAAGCATAATATTCTCATCAGGGAAGTCGAAGTTCATTGATTGATAATCATCCACAACTTGATGGGCCAAATGATCTTCTAGTACACTTCCTTTAATGACTTTTTTATTTGTGTATTGAATGTCGTACTCAGTCAAGATCATTTACCATCTGGCTATTCGTCCGAAAAGGGCGGGTTTCTCGAAGATATACTTGATTGGATCCATCTTAGAAATCAATAGAGTGGTATGAGTCAACATATACTGTCTTAGCCGGCGAGCAGCCCACGCTAAAGCATAGAAATTTTTCTTGAGCAGTGAATATCTGGTTTCACAGTTGGTAAACTTTTTTCTTAGGTAGTAAATTGTGTGCTCTTTTCGGCCAGACTCGTCATGTTGGCCCAAAACACACCCCATAGAATTCTCTAGTACTGTAAAGTACATGATCAGGGGTCTTCCTTCAACTGGAGGCATGAGAATAGGAGGCTCTTGTAGGTATCCTTTGATTTTGTCAAAAGCAATATGGCATTCACCGTTCAACCTGACTACCTGATCTTTCTTCAAGAGTTTGAAGAGTGTCTCACAAGTAGCGGTTAAGTGTGATATGAAATGGGAAATGTAATTGAGATGACCCAAGAATCCTATGACTTCTTTTTCAGAATGGGGGACTGGCATTTCTTGGATGGCCTTTATCTTGGAAGGATCAACTTCAATGCCTTTATTGCTGACAACAAAACCTAGAAGCTTTCTAGAGCATACTCCAAATGTACACTTGTTAGGGTTTAACCTCAGCTTGTACTTCTTCAGTCTCTCAAATAGTTTGCACATGTGATCAAGATGTTCTTTCTCGATTTGTGATCTAGCAATCATATCATGAAATAAAGCAACCATAGCCTTTGATATGTTGCCCCTGCATTCTTTAACCCGAACGGCATGACCTTGTAGCAGAAGGTGCCCCATTGCGTAACGAAAGTAGTTTTTTCCATATCTTCGGGAGCCATCTTTATTTGATTATAGCCTGAGAAGCCATCCATGAATGAGAAGACCTTATGTTGAGCAGTATTATCGACTAAGACGTCAATGTCTGGTAGAGGGAAATCATCCTTGGGGCTTGCCCTATTTAGATCCCTATAGTCTACGCACATGCGAACCTTCCTGTCTTTCTTTGGCACTGGCACTCTATTCGCCACCCATTGAGAATAGGATGTTACAGCTAGGAATTCCGCATCAAACTGTTTCATTACTTCAGCTTTGATCTTTTCAGACATGTCAGGCCTCATGCGACGAACTTTTTGTTTAACAGGAGGGCAGTCTTCTTTAGTTGGCAGACGATGAACCACGATGTCGGTATCCAACCCAGGCATATCTTCATACGACCAAGAAAATACTTCCATATAATCTTGCAACATCTGAACCAAGCGGCTCTTGACACTGTTTTCCAAATTAGCACCGATCCTGATTTCCTTCTTATCTGACTTAGCACTCAAGTTGATAACCTCAATCGACACTTCATGTGGTTGAATAGATTTTTCTTCTTGTAACAGAAGTCTGGCTAGTTCTCCTGGTATATCACAATCTTCCTCACCTTCGTCTTGGGCTTGGTTGATAGGATATTCAAAGTCATAGTTGGCAATAGTAGAGTTATTGGCAACATGATCCATAGTGGATGTAGACCTGCAAGAGTGTGTGTGTGCGTGTGTGTAAGATACATGGATATTTTTTGGAAATGTATTTGAAAGAAAAGAAAGACAATGAACACAAATATTTGAATGCAGAAGAGTCCAATGTACTGAATGATCATATGATTCGATGAACATAAATAAAACCCTTGACAAAAGGACCAAAGTGCCCCGGGCAAGGCACATGGCTTAAAAGTCGTTGTTTGGAGATAATATAACAGACATAGAGTTCCTGAATTGACAGAAAAAGTAAACAGTAATTACTCCTCAATGAAATAAATAGGAGTGAAATCCTTTGCATTCCAGTTGTTGAGCTTCCCTTCGGTTGTTGGGTAGATCCAGTCTTCAAAAGCACATTCATCATCAGAGTCTTCTACTTCATTCACTTCATGACTTTTGAGGTGGAGAGACGGATTTCCAGTACGTGCACCTCTAATTTCTTTATGAGTTTTGGAGGTGAAACCTAACCCAAACTTGTCTGCCTTGAACGGGATATCGAGGAGTTGACCCCACATCTCATTATTTCCTTCTTCTACCATAGCACGGGCATCCTTAAGAGAAACCATCTTGGGGGTAACTTCATAAGCTTTTGGAGTGTCGGAGGAGATTTTGGTGGCGGCCACAACTTCAAACGTCTGGCAAGGAGTTTCTATGAATTTGCCATCCATTTCTACGTACTTGAAAGAATTGAGATGGCTTACCATAAATTCTTCCTCACCACAAACAGTGACAACCCTCCCTTGAATTGGATATTTTAACTTCTGGTGGAGAGTAGAAGTGACCGCACCTGCCCCATGGATCCATGGGCGCCCAAGCAAGCAAGAATACGCAGGCCGTATGTCCATTATATAGAATGTGGAGTTGAAAATCTGCGAACCAACCTTAATTGGGAGATCCACCTCTCCATGAACCATCCTTTTCGACCCATCAAATGTCCTCACAACAATATCACTTGGCTTCAAAACCAAATCTTCACCGTCTAGCCGATCTAAAGCGCCTTTAGGTAACACATTTAAAGATGAGCTTGTGTCCACCAAAACATGTTCCAGATTGGTCCCCTTACATTTAACAGAAACATGCAAGGATTTATTGTGATTCTTTCCCATGGGGGTTAAATCTGCGTCGGAGAACCCTAGACCATTGTCAGCTGTCAGACTTGCTACGCAGTTCTCGAATTGGTCAGCTGTGGTTTCTTGAGGCACATGAGCCTTTTTCAAGAACTTAATCAAAGCTTGTGCATGGGCGTCGGAACATAGCAATAAGGGCAACATTGATATTTTAGAAGGGGTTTGCCCTAACTTCTCTACTATTTTGAAGTCGCTTTTCTTGATGATTTTCAGAATCTCCTCCATCTCCTGAGTGGATGGTTCTTCCATACTAGACTTTCTAGCAGGTGCCTCTTCCCTAGCAGGCTCACTTTCTTTCTCTTTCCCTCTAGTACTGGCACCAATATTGCCATTGGTTATGCGGATTGGGACTGTGGTAGTGGTTGGTGGGGAGATAACAGGGGAGAAAACCCTTCCTGTTCTTGTGAATTTACTAGAACCAGTAATATTAGTAACACCAGCTTCATTATCATCAATCCAAGAATCTTGTTTTACTCCATTGTAATAAACCTCGGCACCGTAATTCCATGGTACCGCTTTATCAGAGGTGTATGGAACAAGTCCGACAACAGTGATTATGAGAGGAGCAATGATTGGTTCATTCGAAATCCTGATAGGACCTTTGGATGAGATCCTAAGAGGTTTGTTTGAAATTGTTATGATGGCCAAATCTTCAGCTTTGTCGATTGAATTCTCGATGGTGGGAATCTTTTCGAATAGGATTTCACGGCCATCCATTAGGCGTTGTATACCTCTCTTCAGTTCCTCACACCCATTGGGTTTTCTCATACATCACACACAGTCTTTTTCACAGGCAGGGAAGATCCCATCTTTCAACAGATTGTTCTTGATTACATTCCACGGAGTAGTTAATTCTTCAACAGAGGCAATGAAAATTGTATCTTCGACAACATTAACACCTTTGTCATGCTTCAGAATTGGAGCAGTAATTACATTTGGCGTCGGAGGAGGATCAAATTCCATAGTCTTGTTGTCAATTAAATCCTGGATTTCGTTTTTCAAGGCCCAACATTGATCAATCTCATGCCCGAGGCTATTTGAATGGTAAGCACACTTTGCATTTGGATTATATTTTGGTGACGAGGTGTAAGGGTTGGCGGGAGGATCACGCAATGTCACTAAATTAGCCTTGAGAAGATGTTGAAGGGCTTGAGATAGTGACATGCCTAACCTCGTAAACTGTCTTCTTGGAGCTTCAACATGTTGATGATTTGCATATGGTCTTTGAGTAGCAGTCAAATTGGAGATTCGAACAGCATTGACAGACGGATGATTATTCGTCTTGGTATGGGCCTTTGCCCCATATACAACATTAACTCCTTTCTTTGCAGCAAAATGTTTCTTGACAGGATTGGGAGTGGAGGTAGATGCCACAAAGATCTTTCCACTTTTAATGCCACTTTCAACTCTTTCACCGGTTAAGATTAATTCAGTGAAACCAGAAGAAGAGCAACCAACCAATAGATTAAATAAAGGACCAGATAACGTGCCTATGAACATGTCAATGTGTTCCCTATCAGTCAAGGGAGGTCGGACTCTACTAGCAAGGTCTCTCCACTTCTGCGCATATTCCTTAAACCCTTCATTCTTCCCCAAGGCCATATCTTGCAATTGAACCCTTGTTGGTGCCAAGTCGGCGTTGTACTGATATTGATGGTAGAAGGCAGTAGCTAGACCCTCCCAAGTATTGATGCGAGAGCCATCCAACTTATAAAACCATTCAAGTTGTGTTCCAGCTAGGCTCTCTTGGAAAAAGTGAACCCAAAGTTTTTTATCAGCAGTGTGCGGTTGTATCTTGCGCACATAGGACTTCAAATGGAGCTTTGGGCAAGAAACCCCATCGTATTTTGCAAAGGTTGGTATTTTGAACTTGTGGGGAATGACTACCCCAGAGATTAAGCCCTAATCGTCGAAATTTAAATTGGGAACGACTTGGATTTCAACACCTTTCAACCTGTCTTCTAGCTGCTTATATTTGATGTCTGCGGGTGGATACTGTTTTTTGTACCCCAAAATTTTCCCTCTCATTTTATCAACATTCCTCATCACAAGGCTCTTTGAACTCAAGACCAAGCTAGGGTTTGCTCTGCTCAAGACATCTCCTTGCACTGTTGACCTAAATTAGGGTTTGATTTTGCACAGGGATTTTTTGACTTGCAATGCCCAAAGTGACTCTCATACTTCATGTTGGACTCATAAGTTTGACCATACCAAGTTTCAAGCCTTGAATCAAATTTTTACCCAGTCAATTGGACAGTTGACCTAGAAATCAGCTGTATTGGGGAAAAAGTCAACTATGGCCAATTTACAGTCAAACCTCATGAATTTTGACCCACATCAACATTATGAACTTATGAACCATTTTATCAAGTTTGGACCACTACTCCACAAGAAATTTGATCAGATCACCAAAAGGGCAAAATGGTCATTTTTAGGGTTTTGACTACACAAAGGCAATTTCTGATTTTTTGACCTAGCCAATGGCAAATTGGGTTCAAGTATGGACTCAAGGACTCAATGACATCATCCTGACCTATTCAACAAGTTCAAAAGATCTCAATTGCATTGGATTGACAAATGAATTTTTCAGTCAATTGATCAAAATTTGACTGTATAAGTCAAAGTCAAACTTTGACTTTTTGGTCAAAACCAAGTGCCAAGGGTAATTTTTCATAAATATGTGTCAAAACATGAAACTTATTCATCAAGAAACCCATTTTTGCAAATTAGGGTTTAAAGTTGAAAAATTTCATAACTTAGAATTTTTCTAAGTTATGAAATTTTCTTAATTTTCCCTAACTTTGCCCAACATTTTCACCATGATGAATTTGGATTCAAACAAAACTTCCAACATGAAAGTTGTAGTCCTCCACAAAGTATAAAACTTTGATTCACAAAGTTTTCTCTAAAGAATGTTGGATATCAAGTTATGATTTTTGGAACAAGGGTCCCTAAAACTTTTAACTTAGAGAAAATTTTCCCTAGTTTAGGCAGGATTTTGACCTATCTTCTTGGCCATTTTTCACATAGTTCCACTTGGAATCTCAATTTTCATTTCAAAGATGGAATGTAGGGCGTGTTACAAGCTTTCCAAAATGTCCAAGAACTCCCAAACTCATTCGTGGTTAAGGAGAATCGAAGGCTTGAAGTTGGCAAAAACTCACTTTTCATCCATGGCATGTTCATGTTCATACAAGTTGCAAATTCAAATCAGCATGCTTTGCACTAGATTACAGGCCTCTAAACCACCTCACACTCAATAATTAAATGCAAATCCATCAGTATAAGGCATTGTTTTGGTTATTAGGGCATTGCACACAAGATTAATCCCTAAGTAGAAAAAGCAATATTTCCATTTTTGCTTAAATGTGCTTTATGTCAAAACTGAATCCCTTGAGCATTGGTCCATATCTCATACAACAAATTAAATCCACAAGTTGGAGGGGCCAAGGGCAAAGTGTGCAAGCATAAGGATAGCCTGTACAGGCCTGTTGGACACGACTTCCCATTTTTGCTTCATATACAAGAAATATGGCAAATACATGAGAATTTGAAGATCAGCCAAAACAAACTTGTGCAAACATTTGAACCATCTTTCTCACACCTCTCTGAGCCAGAAACACGATCTCTTGAGCCTTCAAACATCCCACAGTAAGAAATCACCTTCCATTGGCAAAACAGGACAGCATCTTCAACTTGACTTCCATAGCTCAATTGGCTCGTGCGTTTTGTCCCAAACTGGTTCAAACACCTTCCATTCAATCCGTCCAAGCTATCCCAAACCTCAAAAACCAACTGTACTCCATTTACAGGGTTTGCCATTTTCATTTTGAGCTTGTGTAGGTTGAGTTCTGTAGGCTGATTCAAGTACATTCAAGGCAAGCTAGACATTGGAGAAGGTCAAGTGAAGTTCAAACAAGCTCTCAGACATCTCAGGCCTTGTTGAAAAGCTCCACATTACCATACACGAAGTCAGCTGAAACTGGTTTTTGTCAACTTCCTATCTCTCTATTTAGGAACATTTAGACTTAGGTTTGTGAATATGAAATGTAGTATTCATTGCCATGAAGCTATACATATGCTCAGTTTTCATTTTTATTAAGCATGCTAAGAGAATTTGATCCATGAACATACTGAAAAAATTAGGTTAGATTTTAGGGCCAGAGAAATTCTCTCTGGTCTTTGAGAGTTAGGATTAGTTTTTTATATGGTTAGATTCGTCTTGAAAAGCTCTACAACTTTGATGTTATGTGTTTTTGCAATAGAGCTCGTATGCAGGATGTCCATGTTTGATAACAGGCGCGCGCGTTTTGTTTGAAAGTCAGAGGTTGAAGATGAAGTGGTGGGTTGGGCTTAGTCCTGGCTGACTATTGACACCCCCCTTTTACTTTTTGCACCCCCTGGCCCAATTTTTATGTATTTTATATTTTTATATTTTATTTTCAGTTCTGACTTTATTTTATTATTTCCAAATATAAAAAATACTCAAAAATATTTTTATAAATTTTTCATATTTATTTTGTATTTTATTTTAATTTTTTCTAACATAAAATTAATTTATTGATTATATACTTTTATTTATTTATTGATAACTTAAAATTAAATTATATTTTTATCTTATCCTTTATTTTATTCACACCAAAGAATATCATTCTAAATATGTTTTTATTTTTTGTATATATTTTATTTTATTTTTATACATATTTAATATAATTAATATATACACACACTTTTATTTTATTTAAATAAATACTTGGGAATAAAAAAAAACATGAAAAATATACCTTTTTTATTATTATTACTTATATTTAAAATAATACCTTTTTCTAAATATATTTAATTTTTTGTATATAAATTATTTTATATTGTATATAAATATTGTAATTAATATATTTATTTTCCTAAAGAAAATTAGGGTTTACCCTTAATAAAAATAATAATCCCTTTTTATTTTTTTCTTTTATATTAAATATTTTTTACATACATAAATAAACAAAAACTTTTTTTTTGCATAATTCATATTATTTGATATATTTATTTATTTTGTTTATTTAAATATTGTCCATTTATTATTTGTGCATTTGATTCAATTTGGATGTAATAGTAAACTAGGGTTTTTATTTCTTGTCAAATACACCCCCATTCAAAGATTGTACCCCCATCCCCATAATCATGTTGTAATAGCTTAGATTTTTAATTCTCGCACTTTATGCTTTCAATTATGCCATGATTAGAGATTAGGGTTTGTATGCAAAAATCCAAAATCTACAAGTAGTTTGACCTAATACAAAGACAAAAATGCATGAAAATCAATACACAATGCACAGTTGCACCCCTAGGGTTACAATCCACTTGTTGCCTCAAAAATGGGCCATGTTATGCATGTTGGGTACTTTGGCAAAACAAAAATAAAACAAAAGATCATAGTCCCTCGATGACGCTATCTTGGTTGCCTAAACAAAATGATCAAGTCCCTCAAAATTTGCCAAAGATACTTAACACAATTGCTATCATGGTCTATACGATGACCCGCGCCTGTCCCGCTTAACATCCTAATACAAGGTTGTTTACCAAATGCAATGGTAAAACAACACTGTCAAAAGGGTTAAAAACATATATGAAAGATCTTTGAGTAAAATAGGGTAGATAGCTCTTAGTTACTTGATCAAAACTTGCAAAACGTCCTTACTATTTTCAAACACACTTCACAACCCAACTCCAAAACATTTCCCAAAAACAAACTTTCAAACATTGAAATCTTTTCAAAAAGACAAAACACCTTTGTATACATTCAAACAAGAATCATTACAAAGGTTGCCACAATGATGACCTCTTTTCCAAACATCTTTCAAAACCACACACAAAGCACCATTTCAAACAATTGAAAGCAAAAGCAAGTGATCTAAACAAGTAACTAAGATCCCATGGATAACCATGGATGAAAAGGGTGCTTGCACCTTCCCTTTTCATAATCTACTCCCCGAACCCAAGAAAACATCTCAAAGGTCTTTCCTGTGCTTTTTGACCTTTCCTTAGGATAAAATAAAAAGTCGGTGGCGACTCTTGCTAAACTGAAACATTTGCGAACACAAAACGCAAAACCTCAAGTCAGTTCCCCCATCGTATCACAGAACTGACGACTCTGCTGGGGAGATTTTTTAAAAGTGGAGTAACCTTAGGGTTTAGATCACCTTTGCATGCTTATCTTGTTTTCTTTGATTGCTTTACATTTGGATCTATTGTTTGGGCTTGAAATCCTCTACCCGGATTTGGGAAACATTCATAGGTAAATAGCAATATGTTATGGAAACTGTGCGGGGTATACCGACATGGTTGAAGCAATAGCTATATTAGTGCGACATATTTGTGGGTACAGGTAGCCTTTGAGTCAATCAAAGAGAATACGGGGCCGCTGAGTGATGTCATGAAGCACTAATGAACTCTTAGAACCTTTCCTTGACCATCTTGGCCTTTTTTAGAGGTAGTGAGATGACCGGCTTTGGTGCAGTCCGAAGTTGGTAGATACTCGATACTACACTCATTGATGGTTATTTTCTTGGAATATTTCGGTCGCCAGTTAAATGGCCAAACTGAAGCAATGAACACAGAAAATAATCCAGTGATATTGAGCTTCTTAGAACCCGATTACTATTTATAGGACAAGTTGAGCCAACTAACTTCAAGAGGGTACTTATCTATGAAACCTCATGCAAGCCTGAAATTAGGATCTTGTGTGATTTGCTTGTACATATACTTGGGCATACATCATGAACATCATGAAGCATCATTTGCATCCACTAACCATTTCAAGGGTTTGGATCTTCATCTTTGTTCCGGTTTTGTAGGTCATGGAATCTCTTCGCAGGAAAACGATTCAAGTCAACCTTGTGAGAATCCCTCCTCAAATCAAGGAGCTTACTTCCAAGATTCTAGAGAATTCTCTCTTCAGTGAAAGACATGGTAGACTTATCAACTTGGTCAACTCCAACATTGAAGAAGACGTGGTGAAAATTCTCTTCCAGTTCTTTGACCCCCTACAACATTGCTTTACATTTCCTGATTATCAACTAGTACCTACTTTAGAGGAATTTTCTCAACTCCTGAGGATTCCTATTCTTCATCAACTACCCTACAACGTTACGGAAAGAGAACCAAAGCCTGAAGATGTTGCTCAAGCCTTACACTTGCAACCATCTGATATCAAAGGTTATTGGGAAACCAGAAGTGGTGTCAAGGGTTTCTTGGCGAAATTTCTGTTTAAGAAGGCACAAGACTGTTGGAATTCTCTAGAACTGCAAGCTTTTGAGGAGATTGTAGCACTTCTCATCTATGGGTTGGTCTTGTTCCCAAACCCTGATCAGCTTATAGATATGAATGCTGTCAAGATTTTCATATCTCGGAATATTGTGCCTACATTGTTTGGGGACATCCTACACTCATTTCACACACGAACAATGAGGAAAAGAGGTGTTCTCATGTGCTGTACTCCTCTTCTAGCAAGGTGGTTTATTTCTCACCTTCCCCAGTCAGTTTTGAAGAATGAGCAGGGTTTAAGGTGGTTACAACGGTTAATGACTCTCACACATTCTGATGTTCATTGGTGTTCTCGGTCCAGAGAAAATGTCATCATCATTAATCGTTGTGGAGAATTCCGTAATGTCCCATTACTTGGCATTAGGGGAGGAATTACCTACAACCCCTGTTTAGCTCTGAGACAGTTTGGATATGCTCGAAGGGATGGCCCTCACGACATGCTGATCCCTGACTTGGTTTTTGACTTTGACGATGATGCTCAAATACTTCGACAAAGGATTATCCGAGCTTGGAGGATGCCCAACAAAGTGGATAGTAAGACACTGGGGCACAAGAATTCCATCCCCCTTGAGCCTTATCTCAAGTGGGTATGAACCCGCGCCCAGAGTCTTATGATGCCTTACCCTCACATTCTCCCTGTGATCAAAGAGCCTGTTATGGAAGGAGAGGTTCTATACACCCTCCTACATCCTGACATGCCAACATCATTGGAAGAATTGCAAAGGAGTTGGATACAGCTCAAGGAAGAACGAAATACTTTTGAATCCAGCTTCTATGCCAGTGAGAAGAAGGTTTTGGAACTTACCTGCCGACTTCACGAAGAGGAGACTCTCAACACTTACATCGCACCAAAGAGGATGCACAATGTCTTTTTACATTAAGAATTTTGTAATATTTTGCCCATGGGGCATTTATGTACTAACAAATTTCTTCTTATTAATATGACGTGTGTTCCTTTTGTTTGCAACAAATTTGAATTTATGAATCCTTGAATGCATTACATGAATAACATATCATTCATCATATGCATAAACAGGTCTTCACACCAGGTTTCCTTATCTTTCTGCTGTTTATTTCAGCAAGATGGATATAGAGCAGACGGTCCAAGATCTGCAAGCACAGAATTCACAATTCCAACAACTCCTCATAACATTGGCAAAGGGTCAAGAGGACCTTAAAGCACTGTTAGAGAAAGAGAAGGAAAAAGAAAAAGAGAAAAAGAAGAAAAGAACTGGTGTGGCCACTATGGGAAGAAGATTTGAGCATCAGGCTAGGAGAGTTCTGGAGTTCCCCTCGACGTCTGACGAAGGGGTTGGTAAAGGTAAGGGAGTTGCAATGCCCTCCGAGTCTGAAGCTGGAGAGGAAGAAGAAGAAGAGGAGGAAGATTACTCCGAACAGCAGTATCCTCCTGCGGACGATAAGTATAAAAATCTGGAAGAATGGTTGGCGGCCATGGAAGTACAAAGGGTTCCCGGGCTGGATTTCGAAGAACTAGGGTTGGTTGTTGGGATCGTCATTCCTCCCAAGTTCAAAGTGCCTACATTTTCCAAATACGACGGTTTTTCCTGTCCAAAGATGCATCTGTGGTCCTACGTCAGAAAGATCCAACCTCACTCTTCTGATAAGGATCTATGGGTCCACTTTTTTCAAGATAGTTTGTCGGGTACACAATTGGACTGGTTCTATCAACTTGAGAGATCCGATGTTCATAACTGGGAAGATTTTGCTGCTGCTTTCTACCGACAATACCAATACAATGCAGATCTAGCGCCTACTCGTACTCAACTACAGAGTATGGGTATGGCCTCTAATGAAGGATTTAAGGAGTATGCCTAGAAGTGGCGAGATTTGGCTGGAAGGGTGCAGCCACCATTGTCGGATAGAGAGCTGGTTGACATGTTTTTGGGGACCCTGTCAGGTCCATTCTTTAATCACTTAATCGAGAGCTCATCGGCAGGGTTCACCGAATTAATACTGACAGGTGAAAGGGTCGAAGCTTGCATTAAGAGTGGTAAAATTCAGAAGGATGCAGCTGCTTCCACAACTGTCAAGAAGACCTTCCCAGCCAAGAAAGAAGCTTCTGCTGTTTACTCCCAGAAAAATCAAGGGAGAATGGAACTCCGACCAACGGTGGGGGCTGTGATGATCCAGAACTCCTCAGCCGATCAACCTCGAAGCAGTCAACTCAGAGCTAACCAGCAAAGGGTAGAAAGGCCACAACGAAAATTCACCCGAATCAATATGACACCAGCTCAGGTCCTCCATCATTTGTTAAAGTTAAACCTTACCAACTTGAAGGAAGCGCCGAAAAACCCGATTACCTCTTCTCCCTATTATCATTCAAATGCAAAATGTACATATCATTCGGACAGTGTGGGGTATGACACCAACAATTGTTGGGCCCTTAAAAACAAGTTCCAAGATTTGATAGATGCCAAGGAGGTAGAGTTTGATGCTCCCGAAAAACCTAATGTGATATCCGCTCCTATGCCAAAACATAGTCATAATGTCCATGCTATTGTGGAAGATCTTCATGTTACCGCTATTGATGGCTTAATGACTCCATTGCCAATGATCAAGACGAATCTGTTGAAGGCCGGGATTTTCCAGGGCTGTGAAAAAGATTACTACTTTTGTTCAACCTTGCAGTCTGACTGTCCGCTGTTGATATCAGACATCCAACGCCTGATGGATACTCAAGAAATCCTCTTTCAGAAAACTCTTGTTACTCTTGTTACTCCAATCAAGGACATTTCTATAATCACCATTTATGACAATCTTTCCAAGACCTGTAAAAGGCCTATTAAGATTACGCCTGATCCAAAGTTTGTACCACTGAAGATTACCATGCCAGGGCCTATCCCATATAAGTCCAACAAGACGATACCATGGAAATATGGAGGAGAGATCTTATACCATGGTGTCAAGCAGATCGAATCAATCCAAGAGAATTCCGATGAAGAAACTCCTGACATAGGGAATATTGTAGGGACAAGTAAGATAACTCTTAGAGGAAGAATCTTCTCTCTGGAGATTGCTCCTCCACGGGAAGTCTTCGGAACCTCAAGTGCTTCTGTGCCTGTCAAGATATCTGTGCAAAGTCCAGTGATTGAAGAAATTGTTACTCCCGAAGTTGAACCCTCTGCTGTTATTACTGATAAAGGTAAGGGAATTGAAGAAGCGCCCGTCAGGACGAGGGCTCAGACTTTGGTTATCCCCGAGACCACCTAAAAGGAGATGGAGGAGATTTTAAAGATAATTAAGAAGAGCGACTATGATATCGTAGAGCATCTGGGGCAAACCCCTTCAAAAATCTCTATGCTGGCTCTATTGCTCTGCTCTGAGGCTCATGCCAAAGCCTTGATCAAATTTCTGAAGACGGCACATGTGCCTCAAGAAACTTCTGCGGATCAGTTTCAAGAGTGCATGGCTAGCCTTACAGCCGATAATGGTCTAGGCTTTTCTGATGCCGATCTAACGTCCAAGGGAAGAAAGCATAATGACGCGCTGCATGTTTCGGTAGAATGCAGGGGGACCACACTTGCTCATGCTCTGGTTGATACCGGGTCATCTTTAAATGTCCTACCAAAGAAAGCATTGGACATATTGGACTGTGAAGGTTTGATATTAAATCCCAGAAACATCATTGTTAGAGCCTTCGACGGTTCTAAGAGGATGGTTCACGGAGAAGTGGACATCCCAATTAAGGTGGGAACAGCAATTTTCAACTCTAATTTTTATGTGATGGACATCTGTCCTTCATATTCATGCTTGTTGGGAAGGCCATGGATCCACAATGCTGGGGCAGTCACTTCTTCTCTACACCAAATGCTTAAGTACCCAGTCCAAGGTAAGATCATAACAGTTAATGGTGAGGAGGAGTATATGATAAGCCACCTTAACTCTTTCCGCTACGTGGAGTTAGATGGTGAATTCATAGAAACACCTTTCCAACACTTTGAAGAGGTTTCTCCTAAGGTCGCAGTAGCAAAGACAATGACTGATGTGCCCGTCATTACCAAACCTGTGTCCCGGATGTCATCCCTTAAAGATGTGGAGGCTGTGATCAAGGAAGGAGGAAGTACAGTGTGGGGTCAACTGCCAGATTTTCCTCACAAGACAGATAAGTTCGAGTTGGGTTTCACTGCTGCTAGCCAGAAAGCTGTGCGTCGCTCCCGGGCTGGAGGACCACCCCTGAAGATCACTCATCATGGAATTCATGCTTTAGAAGATGATGAAGAAGGAAGCAATTTTGAAGACTCGATCGTTCCAACCATTGAAGGAGGAATGAACAACTGGGAGGCGAAAGACTTCATTCCCATTACTTTCATCAATCAATAATTTATCTTTTGAAACATTTATGTTGGTTTGTAATAACTTTTAAACAATTCGTACACTCTTTTTCCTTGTGCCTTTCCCGGGGCACATAGGTCCATTTGTAAGGGTTTTGATTTTTCATTTTCATATGCCATTTTTAATGAATCATGGACGTTTTCATTTATAAACTTTTGTGTTCATTTTCTTTCCTTTTACATTTTATTTTGTTTAAGGATGGCTATCCCTTACACACACCCATACTCACAAAATGAAGGTACCCATCCACTCCGGATTCCATGGGTGACTATTCTGCTTTGGCCTTCAGTGACTCTAAAGATTTGGTCAATCATGCCGAGTACAAAGGTGATGAAGACTGTGAAGTGCTTGGAGAGTTAGCTAGACTTTTGAAACAAGAAGAAAGGGCTATTCTACCCCATGAAGAGTTGTTAGAGACTATCAATTTGGGAACAGAGGAAGACATAAAAGAGGTTAATATGGGTGCCAACCTGGAGCCAAGTGTCAAAGAGCGCTTAGTTCAGCTGATGAATGAGTTTGTTGAGATCTTCGCCTGGTTCTATGAAGATATGTCGGGACTGGATACGGATATTGTGGTTCACCGTCTCCATACAAGAGAAGACTGTCCACCAATCAAATAGAAAGTCCGCCGAATGAGGCCCGACATGTCCGAAAAGATCAAAGCTGAGGTGATGAAGCAGTTCAATGCTGGCTTTCTGGCTGTTACTTCCTATCCACAATGGGTTGCTAACATTGTGCCCGTACCTAAGAAGGACGGCAAAGTCAGAATGTGTGTGGACTATAGAGAATTAAATAGGGCTAGCCCTAAAGATGATTTTCCACTACCACACATTGACATCTTGGTTGACAACACAACTCAACACAAGGTATTTTCCTTCATGGATGGATTCTCGGGATACAACCAGATCAAAATGGCCCCCGAAGACATGGAGAAGGCTACTTTTGTTACGCAGTGGGGTACCTTCTACTATAAAGTGATGCCATTCGGACTGAAAAATGCCGGGGCAACCTATCAGCGAGCCATTGTAGCTTTGTTTCATGACATGATACATCATGAAATCGAAGTCTACGTAGACGACATGATAGCCCGTTCACAGATAGAAGAAGAACACCTCGACCATCTGCAAAAGCTATTTGTCAGGTTAAAGGAATATAAGCTCAGACTGAACCCTAGCAAGTGCACTTTCGGAGTCAGGTCCGGTAAACTTTTGGGATTCATCGTCAGTAACAAAGGCATCAAGGTTGATCCTACCAAAGTCAAAGCTATATAAGAAATGCTTGCCCCCCGCACTGAAAAGGAGGTTAGAGGTTTCTTGGGACGCTTAAACTATATTGCAAGGTTCATCTCTCACCTAACATCTACCTGTGAGCCAATCTTCAATCTGTTGAAGAAAGATCAGGTGGTTGAATGGAACGATGATTGTCAATTTTCTTTTGATAAGATCAAGGAGTATTTGCTGGAGCCTCCTATCTTGACGCCACCCGTCGAAGGAAGGCCATTAATCATGTACCTTTCTGTTTTGGATAATTCAATAGGGTGTGTACTGGGCCAACATGACGAGTCTGGTCGAAAAGAGCATGCCATTTATTACCTTAGCAAAAAGTTTACTGACTGTGAGACTCGTTACTCACTGCTCGAGAAAACTTGCTGCGCTTTGGTATGGGATGCTCGCCGGCTAAGGCAGTATATGTTGACACATACCACTCTGCTGATTTCTAAAATGGATCCAATTAAGTACATCTTTGAGAAGCCTGCTTTATCCAGAAGAATCGCTAGATGGAAGATGATCCTGACTGAGTATGATATCCAGTACACAACCCAAAAAGCTATAAAAGGGAGTGTACTAGCTAACCATCTAGCTCATCAAGCCGTCGAAGATTACCAATCTATGAGATTCGACTTCCCTGACGAGGACAATATGACATTGGACAACATTGAAGGTAACAAACCATATGACGGACCTGAACAAGGATCCCGATGGACCCGGTACTCTGATGGTGCTTCAAATGCACTTGGCAATGGTATCGGTGCGATACTTATCTCTCCAGAAGGTTGCCATACACCTTTCACTGCTAGACTATGCTTCAGCTGCACCAACAACATGGCCGAGTATGAAGCTTATATCTTTGGTCTCAAGGCTGCTATTGACTTGGGAATCAAATCTTTGGTTGTATTTGGGGACTCAACTTTGGTTATCAGTCAAATCAAAGGAGAGTGGGATACTAAACATCCTAATCTTATCCCATACAAAGAACATGTCCTGACATTGTTACCTCATTTCGAGTAGATTACCTTCAAACCCTTTCCGCGAGAAGAAAATTAGCTAGCTGATGCTCTAGCTACAATGTCTTCCATGCTTAAACTCAACTGGGATAATGAGGCTCCCCAAATCACCATCGAGCGAATGGACGAACCTGCGCATTGTCATGAGATTAATACCAAAGAAGTAGTGGAACAACCTTGGTTTCATGAAATCAAAAGGTATCTCAAAACTCGAGAATACCCTGAAGGAGCTTCAGTCAACGACAAAAAGTTCTTAAGGAGATTTGCTGCCAAGTTCTTCCTGAGCAATGGTATCCTATATAAGCGCAACCGTGATTGTGTTCTACTTAGTTGTGTGGACAAGGTTGAAGCTGAGCTAATCATGACTGAATTGCATAGTGGCACATTTGGCACCCACTTGAGCGGACATACGATGGCTAAGAAGATTCTAAGGGCAGGCTACTACTGGTCTACCATGGAAGCTGACTGTCATCAATATTCCCGTACTTGTCACAAATGCCAAGTCTATGCTGACAAGGTACATATTCCTCCAGTTCCTCTCAACATTATGACAGCTCCTTGGCCATCCGCGATGTGGGGAGTCGACATGATTAGAGAGATCAAGCCTACGACATCCAATGGACATCGCTTAATCTTGGTGGATATTGATTACTTTACCAAATGGGTCGAAGCAGCTTCCTTCGCCTCCGTTACAAAGAATGTGGTTGCCCGCTTCATCAAGCAGAACCTCATATGCCAGTATGGTATCCCCGACAGGATCATCATAGACAAAGGTACAAACCTGAATAACACAATGATCACCACTCTGTGCGAGCAGTTCAAAATTCAACATCACAATTCATCTCCCTATCGGCCAAAGATGAACGGTGCTGTTGAAGCTACGAACAAAAATATTAAGAAGATTATTCAAAAAATGACAGTCACCTACAAGGACTAGCATGAGATGTTACCGTTCGCTCTGCATGGATATCGTACCACGACGCGTACTTCAACCGAGGCAACCCCCTTTTCTTTGGTATATGGCATGGAAGCTGTTTTGCCTATGGAGGTTCAGATTCCTTCCTTGAGAATTATGAAGGATGTTGGTTTAAGTGAAGACGATTGGATTCAGACCCGGCTTGATCAACTCAACTTGATCGACGAGAAGCGACTTACTGCTGTTTGCCATGGTCAGACGTATCAAAAATGGATGATCAGGGCTTTAAACAAGAAAGTCAGACGTCAGGTGTATCAAGTCGGAGATCTTGTAATCAAGCGGATCATCTTGCCGCAAAGTGATCCCAGGGGCAAGTGGACTCCTACTTACGAAGGACCATTTGTAATCAAAAACATCTTTTCTGGTGGGGCTATGATTCTAACCACCATGGACGACGATGACCTGCCGTATCCTGTGAACGCAGACATAGTCAAAAGATACTACACATAAACGACCCGACAAGTCGAAAACCTGAAAAGACGACTTGGGCAAAAAAGGGCATCCTGGTGAATCGAAAACCCGAAAGGGAGATTCAGGAAAAAATTAGGGATAAATAAAAAAAATGTATACACCCGGCAAGTTGAAAACTCGAAAGGGCGACTTGGGCAAAAAAGGGTTTCCCGGTGGATCGAAAACCCGAAAGGGCGGTCCAGGCAAAAGTTAGGGAATTAAAGCTTATAACTATGTCTCGTCGGATCACTTTAAGGACAATCTCTTCACGGACAAACTCCAAGCTTCTGATCAATCCAATCATCTGTGAACAAAGCGACAAATGGACAAGATACTCAGAGTTATGAAGGCTATAGCAGAATGGGAACCCCATGGAATTATTACACATAGCCATCTTTCTTTGTATAAAATTTTCTCATTTTTATGACAACATCCTCTTACTAGGGTGTCTGTCTCCTTTGTACAAAATACTTACACAAAGTTAATACAAAGATACTTCAAAGTGCAGAAATTTTGTTTGGCTTTTCTTTCTTTTCACACGTGTGTTTTATTTGAAAACGTCCAATGATTTATTAAAATAAGCATATGCATTTGAATATAATCATTGCTTACAAATAAAACAGAATGAGAAAGAATATATACTGATAGGTAGAAAGTATAGGAAGACGTCTTTATGCTATCCCGAAGGAAATCCCATGCAATATGCCATTCAGATCCTCAACAAAGCTAAAACCTTGAAATAGATATCCCCAGCCGAGTTCTCCACAAAACAGGAATCCCCAGTAGATTGGCATACAACCCAAACTCTTGATTTCCCCGGCAGGATAAGCATTCTCCCCACAGAGTTCATTGCCCAGCAGAACAAAGATTTCTTGTTCTCATTTCTCCAGTTGGAGCCTCCCAAATTTTAATTCCCCAGTAGAGATCATCAGAGTTTTCCTTATTCCCCAGGAAAGTCATGAAGGATTCTCAATTCCTTGCAGAAGTTGTCAAAATTCTTGTTAATCCCCGCAAGTCACCAAGGATTTTCAATCCCCAACAATGTACAAGGATTTCTCATTCTCAACAATCAAAGATTTTGAATCTCCAACAACAGTCAAGGATTTACTTTCCCCGGTGGCAGTCAAGGATTTCATTATCTCCAGTTATCAAGGATATATTTTCCTCAGCAAGATGGCTAATCAGCTTACATGCACATACATTACATTCATATATCATAAACATTGATGAAGCACACTTTATTGCATCATACATATCATGCAACATAATGTTGTGTTTTGGCTAACATTACCCTTTTCAGGATAAGATTAAAAGCTACCTTTAACAAATGTTCAAGGATTTCAGATATAGTACAGATACACCCCAGACACGGAGGTCATTCTACTACTCATTCAGACTTCAACAATATGATAAAGACTAGATAAGCTCCAGACACGGAAGCCATTCTATTTCTCATTCAGATTCAACTATCAACGTCAAGTTCAGATACACTCCAGACACGAAATTCATTCTGTCACTTGTCCAGATCCCAGTTACAGTACATATACACTCCAGACACGGAAGTCATTCTGCTACTCATACAGATCTCAACTTCAGATACAGTCCAAATACGCTCAAGACACGGTTGCCATTTTTGCCACTCATTCAAACCTATTCCCCAGACCAGAAATACTCCAGACACGGATGTATTTTTGTCACTTATTCAAACTTCAGATTTCGGATGCAATACAGATACACTCCAGACGCGACAGTCATTCTGATATTCATTCAAGAATCAAATACAGTTACAGCTCAGATACGTTCCAGATACGGATACCATTCTGATTATCATGCTCCTGATTTTCAACAAACAAGTTTTGGATGGCATCTTTTAAGCCCATCTCCAGCAAGATTCTATCATCTCTAAATGGCATCTTTAAGCCCATTCCCTTAGCTACATTTTTGACGAGTGCAAATTTACGGGCACTCTAGTGTCCAATCCTCTTTTACCTTCGAGTCACGAAAGGCAAACTTGCCAATCTAACTCTTCCGGTTCAAGAAGATTGAACAGGGGCAACTGTTGTACCCCAAAATTTTCCCTCTCATTTTATCAACATTCCTCATCACAAGGCTCTTTGAACTCAAGACCAAGCTAGGTTTTGCTCTGCTCAAGACATCTCCTTGCACTGTTGACCTAAATTAGGGTTTGAGTTTGCACAAGTATTTTTTGATTTGCAATTACCAAAGTGACTCTCATACTTCATGTTGGACTCATAAGTTTGACCATACCAAGTTTCAAGCCTTGAATCAAATTTTTACCCAGTCAATTGGACAATTGACCTAGAAATCAGCTGTATTGGAGAAAAAGTCAATTGTGGCCAATTTACAGTCAAACCTCATGAATTTTGATCCACATCAACATTATTAACTCATATGAACCATTTGATCAAGTTTGGACCACAACTCTACAAGAAATTTGATCAGATCACAAAAATGGCAAAATGGTCATTTTTAGGGTTTTGACTGCACAAAGGCAATTTCTGATTTTTTGACCTAGCCAATGGAAAATTGGGTTCAAGCATGGACTCAAGGACTCAATGAAATCATCTTGACCTATTCAACAAGTTCAAAAGATCTCAATTGCATTGGATTGACAGATGAATTTTTCAGTCAACTGATCAAAATTTGACTGTATATTGAAAAGTCAAACTTTGACTTTTTGGTCAAAACTAAGTGCCAAGGGTCATTTTTCATCAAGATGTGTCAAACCATGAAACTTATTCATCAAGAAACCCATTTTTTCAAATTAGGGTTTAAAGTTGAAAAATTTCATAACTTAGAATTTTTCTAAGTTATGAAATTTTCTTAATTTTTCCTAACTTTTCCCAACATTTTAACCATGATGCATTTGGATTCAAACAAAACTTCTAACATGAAAGTTGTAGTCCTCTACAAAGTATACAACTTTGATTCACAAAGTTTTCTCAAAAGAATCTTGGATCTCAAGTTATGATTTTTGGAGCAAGGGTCCCTAAAACTTTTAACTTGGAGAAATTTTGCCCAAGTTTAGGCAGGATTTTGACCTATCTTCTTGGCCACTTTTCACATAGTTCCACTTGGAATCTCAATTTTCATTTCAAATATGGAATGTAGCGCATGTTGCAATATTTCCAAAATGTCCAAGAACTCCCCAAACTCATTTGTGGTTAAGGAGAATCGAAGGCTTGAAGTTGGCAAATACTCACTTTTCATCCATGGCATGTTCATGTTCATACAAGTTGCAAATTCAAATCAGCATGCTTTGCACTAGATTACAGGCCTCTAAACCACCTCACACTCAATAATTAAATGCAAATCCATCAGTCTAAGGCATTATTTTAGTTATTAGGGCATTGCACACAAGATTAATCCCTAAGTAGAAAAAGCAATATTTCCATTTTTGCTTAAATGTGCTTTATGTCAAAACTGAATCCCTTGAGCATTGGTCCATATCTCATACAACAAATCAAATCCACAAGTTGGAGGGGCCAAGGGAAAAGTGTGCAAGCATAAGGATAGCCTGTACAGGCCTGTTGGACATGACTTCCCATTTTTGCTTTATATACAAGAAATATGCCAAATACATGAGAATTTGAAGATCAGCCAAAACAAACTTGTGTAAACATTTGAACCATCTTTCTCACACCTCTCTGAGCCAAAAACACGATCTCTTGAGCCTTCAAACATCCGACAGCAAGAAATCACCTTCCATTGGCAAAACAATGCAGCATCTGCAACTTGACTTCCATAGCTCAATTGGCTCGTGCGTTTTATCCCAAACTGGTTCAAACACCTTCCATTCAATCCGTCCAAGCTATCCCAAACCTCAAACACCAACTGTAACTCCATTTACAGGGTTTGCCATTTTCATTTTGAGCTTGTGCCGGTTGAGTTCTGTAGGCTGATTCAAGTACATTCAAGGCAAGCTAGACATTGGAGAAGGTCAAGTGAAGTTCAAGCAAGCTCCCAGACATCTCAGGCCTTGTTGAAAAGCTCCACATTACCATACACGAAGTCATCTGAAATAGGTTTTTGTCAACTTCCTATCTCTCTATTTAGGAACATTTAGACTTAGGTTTGTGAATAAGAAATGTAGTATTCATTGCCATGAAGCTGTACATATGCTCAGTTTTCATTTTCATTAAGCATGCTAAGAGAATTTGATCCATGAACATACTGAAAAAATTAGGTTAGATTTTAGGGCCAGACAAATTCTCTCTGGTCTTTGAGAGTTAGGATTAGTTTTTTATATGGTTAGATTCGTCTTGAAAAGCTCTACAACTTTGATGTTATGTGTTTTTGCAATAAAGCTCGTATGCAGGATGTCCATGTTTGATAACAGGCGCACGCGTTTTGTTTGAAAGTCAGAGGTTGAAGATGAAGTGGTGGGCTGGGCTTAGTCCTGGCTCACTATTGACACCCCCTTTTACTTTTTGCACCCCCTGGCCTAATTTTTATGTATTTTATATTTTTGTATTTTATTTTCAGTTCTGACTTTATTTTATTATTTCCAAATATAAAAAATACTCAAAAATATTTTTATAAAATTTTCATATTTATTTTGTATTTTATTTTCACTTTTTCTAACATAAAATTAATTTATTGATTATATACTTTTATTTTATTTATTGAAAACTTAAAAATAAATTATATTTTTATCTTATCCTTTATTTTATTCACACCAAATAATATCATTCTAAATATGTTTTTATTTTTTGTATATATTTTATTTTATTTTTATACATATTTAATATAATTTATATATACAGACACTTTTATTTTATTTAAATAAATACTTGGGAATAAAAAAAAACATGAAAAATATACCTTTTTTATTATTATTACTTATATTTAAAATAATACCTTTTTCTAAATATATTTAATTTTTTGTATATAAATTATTTTATATTGTATATAAATAATGTAATTAATATATTTATTTTCCTAAAGAAAATTAGGGTTTACCCTTAATAAAAATAATAATCCCTTTTTATTTTTTTCTTTTATATTAAATATTTTTTACATACATAAATAAACAAAAACTTTTTTTTGCATAATTCATATTATTTGATATATTTATTTATTTTGTTTATTTAAATATTGTCCATTTATTATTTATGCATTTGATTCAATTTGGATGTAATAGTAAACTAGGGTTTTTATTTCTTGTCAAATACACCCCCATTCAAAGATTGTACCCCCATCTCCATAATCATGTTGTAATAGCTTAGATTTTTAATTCTCGCACTTTAAGCTTTCAATTATGCCATGATTAAAGATTAGGGTTTGTATGCAAAAATCCAAAATCAACAAGTAGTTTGACCTAATACAAAGACAAAAATGCATGAAAATCAATACACAATGCACACTTGCACCCCTAGGGTTACAATCCACTTGTTGCCTCAAAAATGGACCATGTTATGCATGTTGGGTACTTTGGCAAAACAAAAACAAAACAAAAGATCATAGTCCCTCGATGACGCTATCTTGGTTGCCTAAACAAAATGATCAAGTCCCTCAAAATTTGCCAAAGATACTTAACACAATTGCTATCATGGTCTATACGATGACCCGCGCCTGTCCCATTTAACATCCTAATACAAGGTTTGTTTGCCAAATGCAATGGTAAAACAACACTGTCAAAAGGGTTAAAAACATATAGGAAAGATATTTTAGTAAAATAAGGTAGATAACTCTTAGTTACTTGATCAAAACTTGCAAAACATCCTTACTATTTTCAAACACACTTCACAACACAACTCTAAAACATTTCCCAAAAACAAACTTTCAAACATTGAAATATTTTCAAAAAGACAAAACACCTTTATATACATTCAAACAAGAATCATTACAAAGGTTGCCACAATGATGGCCTCTTTTCAAAACATCTTTCAAAACCACACACAAAGCACCATTTCAAACAATTGAAAAGCAAAAGCAAGTGATCTAAACAAGTAACTAAGAGCCCATGGATAACCATGGATGAAAAGGGTGCTTGCACCTTCCCTTTTAATAATCTACTCCCCGAACCCAAGAAAACATCTCAAAGGTCTTTCCTGTGCTTTTTGACCTTTCCTTAGGATAAAATAAAAAGTCGGTGGCGACTCTTGCTAAATCGAAACATTTGCGAACACAAAACGCAAAACCTCAAGTCAGTTCTCCCATCGTATCACAGTGTTCATTGAAATAATCATCATCATATTCTTGGTCATCGATACAGTCAGCCTGAGTACTTTTGACCTCACCAATTTGGTTCTCGTCCTCTTCGGATGAATCCTCCTCTATTGGAATTTGACAGATTGTCTCCTTGAACCTTTTACCCATGTTAAGTAGAGCTTTCTTCTTTGGCTTATTCTTAGCGGCCAACAGAGCCATCATATCTTGTTACCCCTTGGCTAGGGCCAGTAAAGCTTCCTGAAATTGAGAATTCTGGGCTTGGAGTTCCGTCACAGTTTTCTCTAGATTCATCTTGCTGAAATAAACAGCGGAGCGATAAGGAAACCTGCTATGCGGAAACCTGTCATGTCATGATGCATGAATATGCAATATGAAAATGTTTTCAAGGATTTAAAGAATTTAAATTTGTATAGACAAAGAGTGAACAGAAGTCAACTTGTATTAAAGAGTTATGATTTGAATACAAACACACCTCTCCGGCTTACAACAACAGAAATAAACATAAAGTAAACTTCTAAGATAGAAAAGTTATGCGCATCCTCTTTGGCGTAATGTAGGTGTTTAAACTCCTTTCTTCATGAAGCTCTCTCGTAAGCTCTAATATCTTCTTCTCGCCCTTATAGAACTTAGCTTCAAAGGTGTCTTGCTCTCCTTTTAACTGAATCCAAGCGTTTTGCAAATCTTCAAGAGAAGTAGGCATATCAGGATAGAGGATAGTGTGTGGAACGTCTCCCTCAACTACTGGCTCCATGATAACAGGTAAGACGGCTTCATAAGGCATCTTAATACTTTGAGCGTGAGCTCTCACCCATTTAAGATAAGGTTCCAAAGGAATGGAATTCTTACGCCTCAACGTCTTGCTATCAATGAGGTACTCTTCTAAAGTGGGCACAAGTTGGTAATCGGGAAAAGTGAAGCAATGGTGCAAATGGTCGAAGAATTAGACAAGCACCTTTACCATATCTTCTTCAATATTTGAGGTAACCAAACTAAGGAGTCGACCATGTCTTTTGGTGAATGGAGAATCCTCAGGGACCCTTGATACTAAATCCTTGAGTTGTAGAGGTATCCTCACGAGACTGACTTGGATAGTGCTCATACGAGCGGAAGCCATATCCTAGAAAACAGAATAAAGATGAATTCCAAAAATCCTTGAAATGGTTAGTGAGAATGCTATGGTATGATGTTATGATGTTGTGTGAAAATATGCGAGGTAAGCAAATTTATATACAAGTAATCATATTCATACAAAGTAGACAAGTCCTTAGGTTTAGGCTTGCATGGAGTTTGTAGGTAAGTACCCTCTTGAAGTTTAGTTGGCTCAACCTGTCCTAGTTAATAGTAACCAGGTTCTAAGGGATATCAATATCACTAATCTTTCCCCCAAGTTTCGTTCAATAAGCGATTGACTCGCAACCAAACAAAACTCAAGAGTCAAACCTCAATGAGTGTAGCATCGAGTATCAACCAACTTCGGACTGCACCAAAGCCGGTTATCTCGTTACTTCCTAATGGTTAAGTTGGTCAAGTAAGGTTCTAAGGTCAGTTGATACTTCACGACACCACGCGGCGGCCCCGTACTCTCCTTGAGTGACTCAAGGGTTACCGGTACCAACCAAAGTGCCACATCAACGTAGCTACTGCTTCAACCGTGTCGGTATACCCCGCACAGTTCCCTCAAAGTTTATTGCTACTTACCTAAAAGGTGTCCCCAAATCTGGGTGTAGGATTTAAAACAAACCCAAACAAGGAACCAAAATGTAAAGAAAACAAATCAAGCAATGTAAGCAAGTAAATATGATCTATCCCTAAGGTCACCTCACTTTTTAGAATAAGCATCCCCAATAGAGTCGCCAGTTCTGTGATACGGTGGGAGAGCTGACTTGAGGTTTTGCGTTTGTGTTTGCAAATGTTGCGGTTTAGCAAGAGTCGTCATCAACTTTTCTTTTATCCAAAAGGAAAGGTGAAAAAGCACAGGAAAGACCTTTAGAGATGTTTTTGAGTTCGGGGTGTAGATTATGAAAAGGGAAGGTATTAGCATCCTTTTCATCCATGGTTTTCCATGGGCTCTTAGTTACTTTCTAGATCACTTGCTTTTGTTTGAAAATATGCTTTGTGTAGTTTTTGAAATTATTTTGAAAAGGTGCCATCGTTTAGGAAAATTTTTCAATGATTCCCGTTCGTAAGAATGTATACAAAGTGTTGAGCTTTTGAAAATATTTCAATGTTTGGAAAGTGTTTTGAAGTTGTTTTGAAAGTGTATGTGATTGTTTTTGAAAATAGCAAGGATGTTTATCTTGAAATTGAGAAAGTAACTAAAAGTAATCTACCTACTCAAAAGGTGTTAGATGTGCTTTTCCTCCTCCTTTAGATGTTGCTACCTTACCATTGATTTGGTAAGAAGCCCCATCGTTGGATGTGAAGGGACGGGCGTTGGGTCATCGTATGGCCATGATAGCAATGTTGTGAGATGACTTAGCACTTTTATTTAGGAACTAAGATCATTTTGAAAGGCAACGTTGATAGCATCATCGAGGGACTATGATCTTGTATTTTTCGATTTGTTTGTGCTAATACACCCCACATGCATAACATGGCCATTTTTGTAAGGCAACAAGTGGAATTACCCTAAGGGTGTAAGTGTGCAAGTGTGTTTGATTACATGCATAATTTATCTTGAATTAGGATTTTCTAAGCATTGATTTTATTCTTGCCATACACACCCTAGTTAGTAACAATATATGGAAACAATAAAAGCACGAAAAATAAAGATTCTACGCTATTACAATCATTAGGGGGATGGAGGTATACAAATTTCAAATGGAGATTGCAAATTAAATCCTATGTTACTATTACGACCATATTGAATGGGTAAGAATGTATAGGAAATGCAAAAATGCTTATTTATTTAAGAAAAAGAAGTAAGTTTTGTTTAAGAAAATATTTTTTGTCTTTTTATGTTAAAAGAAAATAGAACATGTGAATATGAAATATTTTTGTTGTTTCCTGATTAATGAAAAAAAAAGATGATGGGAAAAATAATAAAAGAGGAAGGAAACAAAATCAGCACATATGCTTAAAATAGAAGAGGTCAGAAGTTCTGACTCTGGCTTGCTGCACCACAGAAACAACTTTAGTGGAAATACAGAAGTTCAGAATTTCTGGATCTTCTGAGAACTCAGAAGTTTCCAGAAGTTCTGATGTGACTGTCAGAAATTTGTCTCTCTCCATGCCGATCAGAACATCTGCAGCTTAGTCATTTCTTACAGAACAGAAGTTGCATACATAACAGTTATGACCAATTTCATGAAATATCATAAGCACAAATCAGAAGCAACATGTATATGCTAACCTTAATTCTGAGTCCTAATTTCTTTATGAAACTCTGAACTGGGATTTCTTCTATTTAGGCAGGCATGTGCATAAATTTTCAAAATATGTACGTCATCAGGATCAGAATATCTACATTGTGTTTAAATATGCAAAATCTGACAATGCCTAATTAGTATGATGAGAGTCAGCAGGAAACTTAACTTGCAGCTGGAAAAGATTCTGTGAACTGGAGGTTGGTCCTGAACTCTGGTGATGTTCTGAGCAACTTCTTCACGTACTCAGTAGGATGAAAGTTTTCAGCTTCTGGAACAACCAAGGGATGAAGTTCTGGCTTTTTTGAGGTGGAGGTGGATGGAGAGTGTATGGAAGTAGGAATACAGAAGTTAGGTAGCTTCTAATGTGTGAATCAGCAACTGGGTGGATGGCTTTAGTTAAGAACACTTGAGGAAAAATGGAGTTTGAATGCCAGGAATCAATGCTAAGATTTTGGTATTTTATGTTTATAGTTTCCTGGGTTCTTAGAATTTTTGTAGTGGTTCAAATCTTTCTTTCTCAATTTTCTCACCTCTTTCACAAATTCTTTTGGACCCTTTCTCAGTGGCCAATGGTGTTCTATTTATAGGCAAAGGTTTTGTAGTTTGGAGATGTCAAGTGGCGCCAACATCATGTGCTAGAAACTAAATTACTCCTGAAGTAAACTTAAACAAGCATGGTTCAACGCACCAAGTGGGATGGTTAGCAGCACCTAAGCTGGATTTGTCAGCATGAATTAAGGAAAAGTAGAAGCAGCGCCTGAGCCTAGAATACTGTGATACAGTGGGAGAACTGACTTGAGGTTTTGCGTTTGTGTTCGTAAATGTCGCGGTTTAGCAAGAGTCGCCACCGACTTTTATTTTATCAAAAATGAAAGGTAAAAAAGCACATGAAAGACCTTTGAGATGTTTTCTTGAGTTCGGGGGTAGATTATGAAAAGGGAAGGTGTTAGCACCCTTTTCATCCATGGTTTTCCATGGGCTCTTAGTTACTTGTTTAGATCACTTTCTTTGCTTTTGAAATTGTTTGAAATGGTGCTTTGTGTGGTTTTGAAAGTATTTTGAAAAGAGGTCATCGTTTAGGCAATCTTTGTAATGATTCTCGTTCGAGAGAATGTATACAAAGATGTTTGTCTTTTGAAAAATGTTGCAATGTTTTGAAAGTTGTTTGGAAAATGTTTTGAAATGTGTGTGTGTATTTTTGAAAATAGCAAGGATTGTTTTGAAATTGATCAAGTAACTAGAAGCATTCTACCTACTCAAAAGTCTTTCTTGTACATTTTTATTCCTTTGACATTGTTGATTTACCATTGATTTGGTAAACAACCCTATCTTTGGATGTTAAACGGGACGGGCGTGGGTCATCGTATGACCATAATAGCAATATTTCCAAGTATCTTAGCAAGTTTTGAGGGACCAAGATCATTTGTTTTAGGCAACCTTTTGATAGCGTCATCGAGGGACTATGATCTTATTTGTTTGTTTTGCTTTGCCAAGATACCTTGCATGCATACCATGGCCATTTTGTTAGGCAACCAAGTGGGTGAAACCCTAAGGGTGCTTGTGTGCAATGTGTGTCATTTTACATGCCTTTGATTTCTTGTATTAGGTCATTCTATTTGTTTGATTTTTGTCTTATCATGCAAAACTCTAGTTTTACTAAACATGGTATAATGCGATAAATTGCGTAAAATAAAACTAAGCTATTACAACAATTATTATGGGAGGGGGGATACAAGTTTTTGAATGGGGATATTTGCACAAAATAAAACGCTAAAATACTATTACAGCCCAATTGAATTATTGTACAATAAATAAATAAACAAATATTTAAATATGCAAATAAAATGTATTTATGCAAAAATGTCTTGTATTTGATTTTTTTATATGAGAAAATAGAATTATTTAAGTCCTAAAAATAAGAAAAATAATATTGTTATTTTTGAAAGGGTGAAACCCTAGTTTTTTTTTATTAAAAGAAAAATATGTTCTATATTATTTATTTTATCCATTTATGTACAAGAAATAATAAATAATATTATTAACAAATATTAAAAATTAAAATATGTATGAAAATAATTATTTTATGTGTGAAATAATAAAATAAAAATATATAGTATTTTTAAATGTATTTACTATTTATTTTAGAAAATAAAGTTCTATTTATTTGTATAAAACTATTTTTATATGTGGAAATAATAATAAAAATAAAATAAAATTGCAAAAAATTAAGAAAATATTTTTGTGATTTTTTAATGTTCAGAAAAAAAATATTAAAGTCAATAAACATAAAAAATATGAGAAAATATGCAAAATATAAAAAATATGCAAAGGGGGTGCAAATAGTAGTCAGAGGGGTGTGGAAAACAAAACAAGCAGGCCCAAGGCACGCCAGGCCCAGGACACTTCATCCCTGTCCTCCAGCTTCCATTTGCGTGCGTATCTGCCTTAAACATGTAACTTGATATTCTTTGCATAAAATCAAAAACTTGTAACATGAAAAATGTAGCATTTCATCTCACGATTCCAATGATATAAAATTTTAAAACTAACTCTCAAAGATCAGAGAGAATTTAATCACCCCTAATTTCTGAACTAGTTTTTTCAGCATGTTCAACAATCAAATTCTCTTAGCTCAGTTAATATAAATGACAACTATGCATATGTACAACTTCACCATGCTAGAGACTACATTTTTGCTTCACAAATCGTGGCTTGAGGATGCTTAAATAAAGAGATAGAGTTTTGAAAAATACCTCCTTCAGCTAGATTTAGATATGGCAATGTGGGGATTTTGAGTGAGGCCTGAGGATCGTGTGAGCTTCTTTGAAGTTCCCTCAAGCTATTCCAATGCTTAGCTTGCCTTGAGGATGCTTGAAACTCCCTGTAGAAGTCAAGCTGCAACCTTCAAAAATGAAAATGGTGATGTCTGAAACAGGGCTCACAGTTGCAGTGAAAAGCCTTGGATAGTTTGGATGTGATGTATGGAAGGTGTTTCAAGTGTTAAAGGGAGAAACGCACGAGCCAATGTTGAGCTTGCAAGAGTTTTGCAGAAACTGCAAGTTTGGGTAGAAAAATCGTGTTTTTGTGTTTGGGAGAGTTTCAGAAGTTATGCCTTCGTGTTCTATCTTGAGATAAGTTTTTGAAGTTCTTTTGAATGAGGCCAAGTCCACCCTTTATCAGATGTACAAGTTCTTTGGACTTTTGCAACTTTTCTTGCTTTTGAAGAAAAGTGACAAGACTTATGCAAAGGGCTTGTACTTGCTTGCTTGCTAGCTGCAGAGGGTTGGTATGATTTGCTTGATATTTGTGGACATTGCTTGTGACAAAAGAACAGGTCCAAGGCTCAAGGATAGAAAAGTTGCAAAAAGCTTGCTTTATGAAAATGGCAATGTGCCCTTTATGCCATTTATGGATTTATTTCTTGTACAATGCTCTAAAGGTAAAAATAAAGCCATTATCCATTGAGTTAGCATTAAATTATGGAGTGTAGAAGGGATTTAGGACCTGTAATGCAAGGTACAAGCATGCTTGATCAGATTTGCAACTTGGTGCATTGTGAAAATGGCTTGAACAAAAGTGACAAAATGCCATTTTCTCTTCTCCGATTATCCCTAATCACAAATGATCTTGGAGAGTTATTGGACATTTTGGAAAGCTTGCAACATGATCTACAATCCATATTTGAAATGAATTTTGAGATACCTCTTGGAACTAGGTGAAAAATGTCCATGAAGTTGGGTAAAAACCTGCCTAAATTAGGGCAATTTTTCACTAAGTCTTTTAGTTCATGGACCCCTATTCACAAACTCATATCTTGAGATCCAAACATATTTCGGGAAAACTTTGTGAATCAAAGTTGTAGATTTCATGGAGGACTACAACTTTCATGTTTGAAGTTTTCTTTGAATCCAATTTCATCATTGTGAAAAAGTTGTGAAAAATTGGGAAAAAATAAGAAATTTTCCATACTTAGAAAAATTCTAAGTTATGAAAAATTTCAAATCAAAACCCTAATTTGCAATTTTAGGTTTCTTGGTCAACAAGTTTCACATTGTGAAATATCTTGATGAATTATGAACCTTGGCACTTGATTTTGACTAAAAAGTCAAAGTTTGACTTTTCAGTGCACAATTGACTTTTGATTAGTTGACTGTAAAATTCATCTGTCAATCCTATGCATTTGAGATCTTTTGAACTATGTGATTAGGTCAAGAAGATGCCATTTAGTCCTTTAAATCATGCTTGAACCCAATTGGCCATTGGTTAGGTAAAAAATCAGAAATTCCCCTTCTACAGTCAAAACCCTAATTTTGACCATTTTGCCCTTTTGATGATTTGATCAAATTTCTTGAGGAGTTGTGATCCAAACTTGATCAAATGGTACATAGGAGTCTAAAATGTTGTTGTGGATAAAATATTATGAAGTTTGACTGTAAATTGGCCATGGTTGACCTTTTCCCCAATACAGCTGATTTTTAGGTCAACTGTCCAATTGACTGGGCAAAAATGTGATTCAAGGCTTGAAAATTGTCATGAGCAATCTTAGGGGTCCAAGATGGTGTATAAAAGTCACATGAAACATTGATGGTCCAAAAATCCTTGTGCAAACTCAAACCCTAATTTCAGGTTATCAGTGCAAGGTGATGTCTTGAGCTGGCCAAACCCTAATCTTGTCTTGAGTCTTAGAAGTCTTGTGAGGAAAATCTTGATAAATGAGAGGGAAAATTTTGGGGTACAAAAGCTGCCCCTGTTCAATCTTCTTGAACTTGAAGAGTTAGATTGGCGAGCTTTTCCATTCGTGACTCGAAGGTAAAAGATGATTGGACACTAGAGTGCCCGTAAATTTGCACTCGACAAAGTGTAGTTGAGGGAATGGGCTTAAAGATGCCATTTGGAGAGGTGATAGAATCTTGTTGGAGACGGGCTTAAAGATGCCATCCAAGAATGTTTGTTGAGTTGCAAGTCAAAAGAATGAGCATCATAATGGTGTCCGTATCTGGAACGTATCTGAGCTGTATCTGGGGACTGAATCTGAATGAGCAATGGAATAACATCAGTATCTGGAACGTATCCAAGTTGTATTTGAATGTTGAATCTGAATAAATGATCTGAATGACTGACAGAATGACTTCCGTGTCTAGAGCGTATCTAAATTGTATCTGAATAATTGAATTCTGAATAAGGGCCAAAATGACATCCGTGTCTGGAGCGTATCTAAGCTGGTGAAAATCAGAATAAGTGACAAAATGGCAACCGTGTCTGGAGCGTATCTGGACTGTATCTTGAATTGAGGAACCTGAATAAACGACAAAATGACTTCCATGTCTGGAGTACATCTGAGCAAGAAATTGAATAAGTAACAGAATGACTTCCGTGTCTAGAGTGTATCCGGACTGTATCATGATAGTTGAAATCTGAATAAGTATCAGGATGGCATCCGTATCTAGAGCGTATCTGAATTGTATCTGAAATCTGAATCTGAACGAGTAATAGAATAACATCCGCGTCTGGAGCGTATCTAAACTGTATCTGAGATCTGAGTCTGAATGAGCAACAAAATGACTTCCGTGTCTGGAGTGTATCTAACTGCATCATAATTGCTGAATCTTGAATGAGGGCCAGAATGGAATCCGTGTCTGGAGCGTATCTGTATTGTATCATGATTGTATACTGTTAATGGTAGCTTGTTAATCTTATCCTGAAAAGGGAAAAATGTTAGCTGAAACACAAAGTTATGTTGCATGAAATGTATGATGCAATATATATGCTTTATCAATGTTTATGATATATGGATGTAATGTATGCGCATGTAAGAAGATGTGCTGTATTGCTGAGGAAAATAATTCCTTGATAGTTGGGGATAATAAAACCCTTGACTGCTGCTGGGGAAAATAAATCCTTGACTGCTGAGGATAAGAAATCCTGGGCGACTGTTGGGGATTAAAAATCCTTTACAACTTCTATGGGGATATAAGGATCCTTCATGTCTTGAAGTTGGAGTATTGACAAAAATTCTGTTGCAAGCAATGCCCTATACTGTTTGAGAAATCTGCTCGGGAAATCCAGAGAACTTTGACGACTTCTACTGGGGGTTACACAATGGGAATCCTTGTCCCGTTGGGGAATAGAGAAAACTCTGATGACTTCTGCGGGGAACTAAGAATGAGAATCTTCATTCTGTTGAGGAGCAATGAAAACTTTGGCGACTTCACTGGGGAATTGAGAATGAGAATCTTCATTCTCTTGAGGAGCAGTGAAAACTCTACGGGGAAGAAGGCTTACTGCTGAGGAGTAAGTTCAGGAGCTTGGGTTGTCCGCCACTCTACTGGGGAGTTATCCTAGGTTGGGGAGAAAAAAGTTAACTGTTATCTGATTGATTTACAGGCTTCAAGATAACTTGCTGGGGAAAATGGATTGACTGAAAGGTTTCCACTGGGGATTGATAGTTTGAAATTTTGGCTCCGCCGAGGATTGGGAGTTTGAAGTTTTAACTCTGATGGGGATTAAAGGTTTGAAATTTTAGTTCCACCGAGGATCTAGATGATGTACTGTAGGGATTTCTCATGGAATAGCCTAAAGATATTTTCCTATCCATTCAGTCTGTCAGTAATTGTTCCCTTTCATTTCTGTTTATTTGTAAACAATAATTATGTTCAAATGCATATGTTCATTAATGAATCATTGGACATTTTTGCAAATAAAAACACAAGTGTAAAAGAAAAAGGCAAATAGTTTTTGTACTTTGAAAGAGATATCTTTGTATTTACTTTGAATAAGTATTTTGTACAAAGGAGAAAGACATCCTAGTAAGAGGATGGTGTCATTAAAGCAAGAAAAATTTATACAAAGAAAGATAGCTATGTGTAAAAAATCCCATGGGGTTCCCATTCCGCTATAGCCTTTGTGCCTCCGAATATCTTGTCCATCCGTTGCTTCGTCCGAAGATGATTGAATTGATCAGAAGCTCAGAGTTTGTCTGTGAAGAGATTGTCCTTAAAGTGATCCGATGAGACATAGTCATACGCTTTAATTCCCTAACTTTTTCCTGAACCGCCCTTGCAGGTTTTCGATTCACCGGGAAACCCTTTTTTGCCCAAGTCGCCCTTTCGGGATTTCAACTTGCCGGGTGTACAAATTTTTTTATTTATCCCTAATTTTTTCCTGAACCGCCCTTTCAGGTTTTTGATTCACTGGGATGCCCTTGTTTTGCCTAGGTGTGTCAACCTAGCGGGTCTTTTATGCGTAGTATCTTTTGACTATGTCTGCGTTCGCAGGGTGCGGTAGGTCGTCGCTGTCCATGGTGGTTAAGATCATTTCCCCACCAGAAAAGATGTTCTTGATTACAAATGGTCCTTCATAAGTAGGAGTCCATTTTCCCCTGGGATCACTTTGTGGCAAGATAATACGCTTGATCACTAAGTATCCAACTTGATACACTTGGCATATGACTTTCTTGTTTAAAGCCTTGATCATCCATTTTTAATACGTCTGACCATGGAAAACAGCAGTAAGTCTCTTCTCATCAATTAAGTTCAACTGATCAAGTCAGGTCTGGATCCAATCGTCTTCACACAAACCAGCATCTTTCATGATTCTCAAAGAGGGAATCTGAACCTCGATAGGTAAAACAGCTTCAATGCCATATACCAAGGAATAAGGTGTTGCCCCAGTTGATGTGCGAGCCGTGGTACGGTACCCGTGGAGAGCAAACGATAGCATCTCATGCCCGTCCTTGTAGGTGACTGTCATCTTTTGTATGATCTTTTTGATGTTTTTGTTAGCAGCTTCAACTACACCATTCATCTTTGATCGATAGGGAGATGAATTGTGATGCTGAATCTTGAACTGTTCGCACAAGGCGGTGATCATAGTATTGTTAAGGTTTGTACTGTTGTTAGTGGGTATCCTTTCGGGGATACCGTACCGGCAAATAAGATTCTGCTTGATGAAGCGAGCAACAACATTCTTAGTAACGGATGCGAAGGATGCTGCTTCGACCCACTTGGTGAAGTAGTCAATGGCCACTAGAATGAAGCGGTGTCCATTAGATCCTGTAGGCTTGATATCTCCAATCATGTCGATTCCCCACAAAGCGAAGGGCCAAGGAACTGTTAAGACATTTAGAAGAACTGGAGGCACATGCACCTTGTCTGCATAGATTTGACATTTGTGACAGGTGCGGGAGTGTTGATAGCAGTCAGCTTCCAGGGTAGACCAGTAATAGCCTGCCCTTAGAATCTTCTTAGCCATCGTATGCCCGCTAGAGTGAGTGCCAAAGGTACCTTCGTGCAATTCGGCCATGATCTTTTCAGCTTCAGCTTTGTCCACACATTGGAGCAGAACAGAATCATGATTATGCTTGTACCAGATGCCATTACTTAGGAAGAACTTAGCTGAGAATCTCCTTAAGAACTTTTTGTCATTGACTGAAGCTCCTTCAGGATATTCTTGAGTCTCGAGATACCTTTTGACTTCATGGAACCAAGGCTGTTCCACTACTTCTTCAGTATTAATCTCATGACAGTGTGCAGGTTCGTCCATCCATTCAATGGTGAGTTGGGGAGCCTCATTATCCCAATTAAGTTTAAACATGGATGACATTGTAGCTAGAGCATCTGCTAGCTGATTTTCTTCTCGCGGGAAGTGCTCGAAGGTGATCTGCTCGAAATGTGGTAGCAATGTCAAGACATGTTCATTGTAAGGGACGAGGTTTGGATGTTTAGTGTCCCATTCTCCTTTGATCCGATTGATGACCAATGCGGAGTCCCCAAACACATCTAATGATTTGATTCCTAAGTCTATGGCAGCCTTGAGTCCAGAGATGCATGCCTCGTACTCTGCCATGTTGTTCGTACAGTTGAAGCAAAGTCTGGCAGTGAAGGGAGTATGGCAACCTTCTAGGGATATGAGTACCGCGCCGATACCATTGCCAAGTGAATTGGATGCCCCATCAAAAGTACAGGGTCCATCAGGATCCTTGTTCAGGTCCGTCATATGGTCTGAAATCTTCAACATTGTCCAATGTCATGATGTCTTCGTCAGGGAAGTCGAACTTCATGGATTGGTAATCTTCGACAGCTTGATGGGCCAAATGATCAGCTAGCACACTCCCCTTTATAGCTTTTTGGGTCGTGTACTGTATATCATATTTCATTAGGATCATCTGCCATCTAGCTATCCTTCCAGACAAAGCAGGCTTTTCGAAGATGTATTTTATCAGATCCATCTTAGATATCAGCAAAGTGGTATGAGTCAACATATACTGCCTTAGCCGGCGAGCAACCCATACCAAAGCGCAACAAGTTTTCTCGAGCAGTGAATATTTGGTTTCACAGTCGGTAAACTTTTTGCTAAGGTAATAAATGGCATGCTCTTTTCGGCCAGACTCGTCATGCTGACCCAGTACGCACCCCATTGAATTCTCTAGGACGGTCAGATACATGATTAGCGGTCTTCCCTCGATGGGTGGCATCAGGATAGGAGGTTCTAGCAAATACTCCTTGATTTTATCGAAAGCAACTTGACAATCATCATTCCATCTAACTACCTGATCTTTCTTCAATAACTTGAAGATTGGTTCACAAGTAGATGTTAGGTGAGAAATGAACCTAGCAATGTAGTTTAGGCGTCCCAAGAAACCTCTGACCTCCTTCTCAGTGCGAGGAGCAGGCATTTCTTGTATATCTTTGAATTTGGCAGGATCAACCTCGATGCCTTTGTTGCTGACAATGAAACCCAAGAGTTTATCGGACCGGACTCCGAATGTGCACTTGTTAGGATTCAACCTTAACTTGTACTCCTTCAATCTGACAAACAGCTTTTGCAAGTGATCACGGTGTTCTTCTTCAGTTTGTGATCGGGCTATCATGTCATCTACGTAGACCTCTATCTCATGATGTATCATATAATGAAACAAAGCTACCATGGCACGTTGATAGGTTGCCCCGACATTCTTCAGTCCGAATGTCATCACTTTGTAGCAGAACGTGCCCCACTGTGTAACAAATGTAGTTTTCTCCATGTCCTCGTGTGCCATTTTGATCTGGTTATAGCCTGAGAATCCGTCCATGAAAGAAAATACTTTGTGCTGAGCTGTGTTGTCAACCAGGATGTCAATGTACGGAGGTGGAAAGTCATCTTTAGGGCTGGCCCTGTTTAAGTCTTTATAATCCACGCACATTCTCACTTTGCCGTCCTTCTTAGGCACGAGAACAATGTTAGCAACCCATTATGGATAGGAAGTAACAGCCAGAAATCCTCCATTGAACTGCTTCATAACTTCAGCTTTGATCTTCTCTGACATGTCAGGTCTCATGTGGCGGACTTTTTGTTTCACTGGTGGACAGTCTGCTCTTATGGGTAGACGATGTACTACAATGTCTGTATCGAGTCCCGACATGTCTTCGTATGACCAGGCAAAGATCTCAACATAATCATGCAATAGCTGAATTAGGCGCTCTTTGACACTCAGCTCTAGATTGGAACCTATCTTGATTTCCTTTTTATCATCCTCAGTACCCAAGTTGATTGTGTCCAACAACTCCTCATGAGGCTGAATTGCTCTTTCCTTTTGCTGTAGTAATCTGGCCAATTCCCCTGGCACCTCACAATCTTCCTCGCCTTCGTATTCGGCTTGGTAGATCAAATCTTCAGAGTCACTGAAGGCTATAGCAGTATCGTTACCCATGGGTTTCAGAGTGGAAGGATACCTGCATTTGTGAGTGTGGGTGTGTGTAAGGGTATAGCCATCTTTAAAATAACAAAATGTGAAAGAAAGACAATGAGCACAAAAGGTTTAGATATGAAAAAGCGTCCATGATTCATTAAATGACATATGAAAATGAAATAAGAACCCTTACAAATGGACCTATGTGCCTCGGGTAAGACACATGGTTGAAAAAGTACGAATTGTTTTGTGAATTATTACAGATCCAACAGAAATGGAAAAGATAAATTACTGCGGTATGAAAGTAATCAGAATAAAGTCTTTTGCTTCCCAGTTGCACAATCCTCCGCCAACAGTAGGAAATATCCAGTCTTCCAGGCTGCCATCTTCTTCACTGTCCTCTAGTGCATTAACCCCTTGGTGGCTGATCTTCACAGGTGGCCCTCCGGCACGGGAGCGGCGCACAACCTTCTGAGCAGTTGAGGTGAATCCCAAGCCAAATTTGTCTGATTTGAAAGGAAATTCTGGAAGCTGCCCCCAGATGGTGGATCCGCCTTCTTCCACCAATGCCCTTGCATCCTTAGAGAAGACATTCGAGGTACAGGTCTTGTGATCACAGGAGTTGAGGATACCGCCTTGGCCGCTGCTATTTCCGGAGAGACTTCTTCAAAATGTTGGAAAGAGGTCTCTATGAATTCGCCATCTAACTCCATATAATGGAAGGAATTCAGATGACTAATCATGTATTCCTCTTCCCCATGGACAATTATAATCTTCCCTTGGACGGGGTACTTGAGCATTTGATGCAAGGTGTAGGTGACAGCTCCAACATTGTGAATCCAGGGGCGTCCCAATAGGCAAGAATAAGAAGGACATATGTCCATCACATAGAATGTTGAATTGAACGTCTGGGTACCCACCTTGATCGGGATGTCCACCTCCCCATGGACCATCCTTTTAGATCCGTCAAATGCTCTCACAATGATGTTGCTAGGTTTTAAAGTCAGCCCCTCACAATCCAGTCTATCCAGGGCTTTCTTTGGCAAGACGTTCAGAGATGACCCAGTATCAACCAAGACATGAGCTAGGGTTGTTCCCCTACACTCCACTGAGACATGCAGTGCATCATTGTGTTTTCTCCCTTTGGAGGTTAAGTCAGCATCGGTGAAACCCAGGCCATTGTCGGCTGTCATAGTGGCAACACACTCTTGGAATTGATCAGCCGAAGTCTCTTGCGGCACGTGCGCTGTCTTCAAAAACTTGACCAAAGATTTAGCATGTGCCTCAGAGCACAGCAACAAGGTTAACATAGAGATTTTGGAGGGGGTCTTCCCCAGTTGTTCGACCACATCATAATCACTCTTCTTAATGATCCTCAGGATTTCTTCCATCTCCCTCTTGGATGTCTCAGGAATAACAAGTGATTGAGCCTTCGTCAAGACATGCTCCTCTTGAACATTCTTTCCTTTTTTATCAGCAGCGGAAGCAGGGATGGGAATTGTATTGTTTTTGTCAGCGGGTACACTTGTAGGTACGATTACTGGTGCAGAGGTTATCTTTGGAATGGCCACGGGTCCAAAGACTGTTGTTAGAGGAGCAATCTCTGGAGAAAAGATTCTTCCACTACGGGTAACTTTGCTTGTTCCGGCAATGTTATTGATGTCAGAATTATCCTCTTCAGAGCTTTCTTCTTCGGTATTCTGTTCAATCTGTTTGACACCATGGTAGTAGATTTCTCCACCATAGTTCCATGGTACCATTTTATCGGATTTGTATGGGGCTAGCCCGTGCATTGTTATCTTCAACAGAGTAGTCACTAGAGCGGATGTAATCCTAACGGGTTTTTTAGGAACCCTGGAAGGATTGGCGTATATGGTTATTATTGAAACTTCTGGAGCTGGAATGGGTGAAATGGGAGTTTTCTCAAACAATATTTCCTGGTTATCAATCAATTGTTGGATACCTTTCTTCAACAGAGGACAATCAAATGATGAGGACAAGAAAATACGACAATCTTGGTCACAACCTGGGAACACCCCAGCTTTCAACAAATTCAACTTGATGGTTAGGAGAGGAGTTAACAGTTCATCCACACTAGAAACAAACAGATCTTCTTCCACAACACTGGCATTATGTCCATGCCTAGGCATCAGAGCGGAGATAACATTCGGTTTTTTCGGTGCTTCAAATTCAACTTCCTTTGCGTCAATCAGATCTTGAATCTTATTCTTCAGAGCCCAACAATTGTTGGTGTCGTTCCCGAGACTTTCTAAATGGTAAGCGCACCTGGCATTTGGATAGTAGTATGGAGAAGAAGTGTTAGGATTTTTAGGGGCCTCTTTTAGCATGGCCAAATTCAACTTCAGGAGATGTGGTAGGACTTGAGCATGAGTCATATTTATCTTGGTGAATTTCCTTACAGGCCTTTCCACCTTTTGTTATTTATTTCTGGGCTGATCATTTCTTGGCTGGTTGTTTCTTGGCTGGTCTGATGCAGACTTTTGAATCATAACGGCCCCCACTATTGGCCGTCGTTCAATTCTTCCTTGATTCCTCTGGGCATAGACAACAGACACTTCCTTCTTTCCAGTGAAGGGCTTTTTTACAGCAACAGAAGTAGACACATCTTTCTGAATTTTTCCGCTTCTAATACCGGCTTCCACTCTTTCTCCAGTTAAAATCAATTCGGTGAACCCTGCAGAGGAGCTCCCAATCAGGTGATTAAAGAAAGGACCTGACAGGGTTCCCAAGAACATGTCCACTAGCTCTCTTTCTGACAAAGGTGGTTGCACCCTTCCGGCTAAATCCCTCCACTTTTAGGTGTAGTCTTTGAAGCCCTCATCGGTAGCCATAGCCATACTCTGTAGGTGAGTACGGGTTGGCGCCAAGTCGGCGTTGTATTGATACTATTTATAGAAGGCAGCTGCGAAGTCTTCCCAATTATGGACATCTGCTCTCTCCGACTGGTAGAACCAATCCAGCTGCGTTCCTGATAGACTGTCCTGGAAAAAGTGGACCCACAGATCTTTGTCAGAAGAATGTGGTTGAATTTTCCTGACATAGGATCTGAGGTGCATTTTTGGGAAAGACACCCCATCATACCTAGAAAACAGTGACACTTTAAACTTAGGAGGGATTACAATTCCAGAAACCAACCCTAACTCCTCAAAATCCAGCCCCGATACTCTTTGTATCTCCATAGCAGCTAGACGTTCTTCCAAGTTTTTGTATTTGTCATCAGCCGAAGGGTATTGTTGTTCGGAGTAGTCCTCTTCCTCTTCTTCTTCTGCTTCAGAATCAGATGGTATTGTCGTTCCTTTTCGTTTTCCTTCCCCCTCTTCAGATGTTGATGGGAATTCCAAAGTCCGTCAGGCATGTCCTTCAAACCTTCTGCGCATGATAACCACACCGGCTTGCTTCTTCTTCTTTTTCTCTTTCTCTTTCTCTAGCAGAGTCTTGAGCTCCTCCTTCCCCTTGGCTAAGGTCAAGAGTAGCTGTTGAAATTTTGAATTCTGAGCTTGCAAATCTTTGACCGTTTGTTCTATATCCATCTTGCTGAAATAAACAGCAGAGAGATGAGGAAACTTGGTGTGAAGACCTGCTTATGCATATGATGAATGATATGTATTCATGCAATGCTTTCAAGGATTCAGAAATTCAAATTTGTTTTAAACAAAAAAGAAACACACGTCATATTAATAAGATAGAATTGTTAGTACATCAATGCCCCTTGGGCAAAATAATACAAAATTCTAAGGTAAAAAGAAGTTGCACATCCTCTTTAGTGCAATGTAGGTGTTGAGAGTCTGCTCTTCATGAAGTAGACGAGTGAGTTCCAAAACCTTCTTCTCGCTTGCGTAGAATTGGGCTTCAAAAGTATCGCATTCTCCCTTGATCTGTATCCAACTCCTTTGTAGATCTTCGAGTGATGTTGGCATGTCAGAATGTAGGAGGGTGTATGGAACCTTTCCTTCCATAACAAGCTCTATAATCATTGGGAGAATGGAGGGGTAAGGCATCATAAGACTTTGGGCGCGGGTTCGTATGCACTTGAGGTAAGGCTCAAGAGGGATGGAATTCTTGTGTCCCAGAGTCTTACTGTCTACCTTGTTTGGCATCCTCCAAGCTCGAATGAACCTCTGACGGAGTCCTTGGTCGTCGTTGTCGAAGTCGAAAACCAATCCTTGAATCAGCATGTCATGTGGGCCATCCCTTCGGGCATAACCAAACTGTCTCAAAGCCAAGCATGGGTTGTAGGTGATGCCTCCCCTAATGCCAAGTAAAGGGACATTAGGAAATTCCCCACAACGGTCAATGATGATAACATTCTCTTTGGATCGAGGAACACCAATGAATGTTTGAATGTGTAAGTGTCATTAACCGTTGTGACCATCTCAGACCTTTCTCATTCTTCAAGACTGATTTGGGAAGATGAGAAATAAACCATCTTTCCAGGAGAGGAGTACAACACATAAGAACACCTCTTTTCCTCATTGTACGAGTGTGAAAAGAGTGGAGGATATCCCCAAGTAAAGTAGGCACCGGGTTGCGAGCCATGAAGATTTTGACAGTGCTCACATCTATGAGTTGATCTGGGTTAGGGAACAAGACCATCCCATAGATGAGAAGAGCTATAATCTCCTCAAAAGCTTGCAAGTCCAAGGAGTTCCAGCAGCTTTGGGCCTTCTCAAACAAGAACTTTGCCAAGAAGCCTTTGACACCACTTCTAGTTTCCCAATGGGCTGTGACATCAGGTGAGTGCAAGTGTAGGGCTTGAGAAATCTCTTCTGGCTTTGGATCTCTTTCTGTACCGTTGAAAGGTAGTTGATTGAGAATATGAATCATCAAGAGTTTAGAAAATTACACCAAAGTGGGCACAAGCTGGTAGTCAGGAAATGTGAAGCAGTGATGCAAAGGGTCAAAGAACTGGAAAAGAACTTTCATCATGTCTTCCTCTGTGTTAGAAGTGACTAAGTTGAGAAGACGACCATGCCTCTCGGTGAATGGAGAATTCTCAGGAATCCTTGAAGCTAGCTCCTTGAGTTGTGGAGGAATTCTTACAAGGTTGACTTGGACAGTTTTCCTGCGAAGTGAATCCATAACCTATAAAACAAGAACAAAGATGAATCTCCAAAATCCTTGAAATGGTTAGTGGATGCATATGATGCTCATGATGTCCATGATGTTATGCACAAGTATATATGTATAAACAAATCACACAAGTTCCTAGTTTAGGCTTGCATGGGGTTTCATAGGTAAGTACCCTCTTGAAGTTTAGTTGGCTCAACCTGTCCTAGAAATAGTAATTGGGTTCTAAGGAGCTCAATATCACTGGATTGTTTCCTTGTTCATTGTTTCAATTCAGCCTCTTTACTGGCGACTGAAATATTCCAAGGAACCAACCCTCAATGAGTGTAGTATCGAGTATATACCAACTTCGGATTGCACCAAAGCCGGTCATCTCACTACATCCTAAAAGGCCAAGTTGCTCAAGTAAAGGTTCTAAAAGTTCGTTAGTTCTTCATGACATCACCCAGCGGCCCCGTATTCTCTTTGATTGACTCAAAGGCTACCGATACCCACAAATATGTCACACTAACATAGCTATTGCTTAGACCGTGTCAGTATACCCCGCACAGTTTCCACAACGTATTGCTATTTACCTATGAATGTTTCCTAAATCCGGGTAGAGGATTCAAACCCAAACAATAGAACCAAAGTGTAAAGCATACAAGTCAAACGAGATAAGCATGTAAATGTGATCTAAAACCTTAAGGTAACCCCACTTTTATAATTAATTCCCCAGCAGAGTCGTCAGTTCTGTGTACGGTGGGAGAACTGACTTGAGGTTTTGCGTTTGTGTTTGAAAATGTCGCGGTTTAGCAAGAGTCGCCATCGACTTTTATTTTATCCAAAAGGAAAGGTAAAAAAGCATAGGAAAGACCTTTGAGATGTTTTCTTGAGTTCTGGGGGTAGATTATGAAAAGGGAAGGTGTTAGCACCCTTTTCATCCATGGTTTTCCATGGGCTCTTAGTTACTTGTTTAGATCACTTGCTTTGCTTTTGAAATTGTTTGAAATGGTGCTTTTTCTGGTTTTGAAAGTAATTTTGAAAAGAGGCCATCGTTTAGGCAATCTTTGTAATGATTCTCGTTCGTGAGAATGTATACAAAGATGTTTGTCTTTTGAAAAATGTTTCAATATTTTGAAAGCTGTTTGGAAAATGTTTTGAAATGTGTGTGTGTATTTTTGAAAATAGCAAGGATTATTTTGAAATAGATCAAGTAATTAGAAGCATTCTACCTACTCAAAAGTCTTTCTTGTACATTTTTATTCCTTTGACATTGTTGATTTACCATTATTTGGTAAACAACCCTATCTTTGGATGTTAAACGGGACGGGCGTGGGTCATCATATGACCCTAATAGCAATATTTCCAAGTATCTTAGCAAGTTTTGAGGGACCAAGATCATTTGTTTTAGGCAACCTTTTGATAGCGTCATCGAGGGACTATGATCTTATTTGTTTGTTTTGCTTTGCCAAGATACCTTGCATGCATACCATGGCCATTTTGTTAGGCAACCAAGTGGGTGAAACCCTAAGGTTGCTTGTGTGCAATGTGTGTCATTTTACATGCCTTTGATTGTCTTGTATTAGGTCATTCTATTTGTTTGATTTTTGTCTTATCATGCAAAACCCTAGTTTTACTAAACATGGTATAATGCGATAAATTGCGTAAAATAAAAGTAAGCTATTACAACAATTATTATGGGAGGGGGGATACAAGTTCTTGAATGGGGATATTTGCACAAAATAAAACCCTAAAATACTATTACAACCCAATTGAATTATTGTACAATAAATAAATAAACAAATATTTAAATATGCAAATAAAATGTATTTATGCAAAAATGTCTTGTATTTGATTTTTTTATATGAGAAAATAGAATTATTTAAGTCCTAAAAATAAGAAAAATAATATTGTTATTTTTGAAAGGGTGAAACCCTATTTTTTTTATTAAAAGAAAAATATGTTCTATATTATTTATTTTATCCATTTATGTACAAGAAATAACAAATAATATTATTAACAAATATTGAAAATTAAAATATGTATGAAAATAATTATTTTATGTGTGAAATAATAAAATAAAAATATATAGTATTTTTAAATGTATTTACTATTTATTTAAGAAAATAAAGTTCTATTTATTTGTATAAAACTATTTTTATATGTGGAAAAAATAATAAAAATGAAATAAAATTGCAAAAAATTAAGAAAATATTTTTGTGATTTTTTAATGTTCAGAAAAAAATATTAAAGTCAATAAACATAAAAAATATGAAAAAATATACAAAATATAAAAAAATATGCAAAGAGGGTGCAAATAGTAGTCAGGGGGTGTGTGGAAAACAAAACAAGCAGGCCCAAGGCGCGCCAGGCCCAGGACACTTCATCCCTGTCCTCCAGCTTCCATTTGCGCGCGTATCTGCCTTAAATCTGTAACTTGCTATTCTTTGCATAAAATAAAAAAACTTGTAACATGAAAAATGTAGCATTTCATCTCACGATTCCAATGATATAAAATTTGTAAACTAACTCTCAAAGATCAGAGAGAATTTAATCACCCCTAATTTCTGACCTAGTTTTTTCAGCATGTTCAACAATCAAATTCTCTTAGCTCAGTTAATATAAATGACAACTATGCATATGTACAGCTTCACCATGCTAGAGACTACATTTTTGCTTCACAAATCGTGGCTTACTGATGCTTAAATAAAGAGATAAAGTTTTGAAAAATACCTCCTTTAGCTGGATTTGGATATGGCCATGTGAGGACTTTGAGTGAGGCATGAGGATCGTGTGAGCTTCCTTGAAGTTCCCTCAAGCTATTCCAATGCTTAGCTTGCCTTGAGGATGCTTGAAACTCCCTGTAGAAGTCAAGCTGCAACCTTCAAAAATGAAAATGGTGATGTCTGAAACAGGGCTCACAGTTGCAGTGCAAAGGCTTGGATAGTTTGGATGTGATGTATAGAAGGTGTTTCAAGTGTTAAAGGGAGAAACGCACGAGCCAATATTGAGCTTGCAAGAGTTTTGCAGAAACTGCAAGTTTGGGCAAAAAAATCCGTGTTTTGTGTTTGGGAGAGTTTCAGAAGTTATGCCTTCGTGTTCTAGCTTGAGATAAGTTTTTGAAGTTCTTTTGAATGAGGCCAAGTCCACCCTTTATCAGATGTACAAGTTCTTTGGACTTTTGCAACTTTTCTTGCTTTTGAAGAAAAGTGACAAGACTTATGCAAAGGGCATGTACTTGCTTTCTTGCTAGCTACAGAGGGTTGGTATGCTTTGCTTGATATCTGTGGACATTGCTTGTGACAAAAGAACAGGTCCAAGGCTCAAGGATAGCAAAGTTGCAAAAAGCTTGCTTTATGAAAATGGCAATGTGCCCTTTATGCCATTTATGGATTTATTTCTTGTACAATGCTATAAAGTTCAAAATAAAGCCATTATCCATTGAGTTAGAATTTAATTATGGAGTGTAGAATGGATTTAGGACCTGTAATGCAAGGTACAAGCATGCTTGATCATATTTGCAACTTGGTGCATTGTGAAAATGGTTTGAACAAAAGTGACAAAATGCAATTTTCTCTTCTTCGATTCTCCCTAACCACAAATGATCTTGGAGAGTTCTTGGACATTTTGAAAAGCTTGAAACATGATCTACAATCCATATTTGAAATGAATTTTGAGATACCTCTTGGAACTAGGTGAAACATTTCCATGAAGTTGGGTCAAAAACCTGCCTAAATTAGGGCAAATTTTCACTAAGTCTTTTAGTTCATGGACCCCTATTCACAAATTCATATCTTGAGATCCAAGCATCTTTTGGGAAAACTTTGTGAATCAAAGTTGTATATTTCACAGAGGAATACAACTTTCATGTTGAAAGTTTTCTTTGAATCCAATTGCATCATGGTGAAAAAGTTGTGAAACGTTGGGAAAAAATAAGAAATTTTCCATACTTAGAAAAATTCTAAGTTATGAAAAATTTCAAATCAAAACCCTAATTTACAATTTTAGGTTTCTTGGTCAACAAGTTTCACATCGTGACATATTTGATTAATTATGACCCTTGGCACTTGATTTTGACTAAAAAGTCAAAGTTTGACTTTTCAGTGCACAATTGACTTTTGATCAGTTGACTGCAAAATTCATCTGTCAATCCTATGCATTTGAGATCTTTTGAACTATGTGATTAGGTCAAGATGATGCCATTTAGTCCTTGAAATCATGCTTGAACCCAATTGGCCATTGGTTAGGTAAAAAATCAGAAATTCCCCTTCTACAGTCAAAACCCTAATTTTGACCATTTCGCCCTTTTGATGATTTGATCAAATTTCTTGAGGAGTTGTGATCCAAACTTCATCAAATGGTACATAGGAGTCTAAAATGTTTTTGCGGATAAAAAATTATGAATTTTGACTGTAAATTGGCCATGGTTGACTTTTTCCCCAATACAACTGATTTTTAGGTCAACTGTCCAATTGACTGGGCAAAAATGTGATTCAAGGCTTGAAACTTGTCATGAGCAATCTTAGGGGTCTAAGATGGTGTATGAAAGTCACATGAAGCATTGATGGTCCAAAAATCCTTGTGAAAACTCAAATCTTAATTTCAGGTTATCAGTGCAAGGTGATGTCTTGAGCTGACCAAACCCTAATTTTGTCTTGAGTCCAAGAAGTATTATGAGGAAAATCTTGATAAATGAGAGGGAAAATTTTGGGATACAACACATACTTTTGCACAAAAGTTTATCTTCCCAACACAGTAGGGGTACACGTGGGGTAAATCCTTTGAATAACACGTCACAAGTGGTTGTGAGCATTAAATGAGTTCCCATGTGAGACTATGCATCATTACTTAACTCTTGATTGGAAGTTATGCTTCAGCATGGCATCCAATCTTCTGATCCTTTTATCTTCTGGCTTCAGCATGTTCTGAAGGATCCCTCATACTTTCAGTAAGCTTGCATCACGCTTTGTAACCTTCTTTGATTTACCCTTGCAAACTCTGACTGGACCTCTGTGAACACTGGCCCAGAAGTTCTGATCAAACTCTGTCTTGAGAATATCCAGAATTTGCTGAGTGTGAACACTGACCCAGAAGTTCTGAAATTGTCATATTTCTTAAACACTTAGAAAGTTTCTAAGTATTTAGAATTTGACTTTTCCAAAGTAAAATTTGACTTTTGAAATTCTTGATGAAACAAACTTTATATTCCAACATGTCTTGATGAAATATGATTTTTGAGATTTGATTTTGATCCAAAAGTCAAAGTTAGATTTCTCAGTGTGCCAATGACCATTTTTCCCTTGTGAATGGTTTGCTTGGAAAAATTGATAATTCAAGGCTTGGAATTGGATGAAAGCAAACTTGAGGATCCAGGGCAATTCCTTGAGAAATGAGAGGGAAAATTTTGGGGTACAACACCTGGCGTCACATTCATAAGAAGAGTAGGAAAGATTTGGGACCCAGGGGTGCTGTTTCTTTTGAGCCATATCTTTAGTGGGTCCAAACGAGAGATATTCAGTTGAAGATGCCGTATTCCCGGGAAACACCTATGCCTGATCTATTTGTGAAGACCACTCCTCCCTTATTAGATGATCTAGAAGAGTTGCAACTTGCTTTGGTTAGGATGCAACAAGAAAAGGACGCTTGGAAGAACAAGTTCCAAACTCTAGAGATTTCCTATAGAGCAGACTTGAAGGAGAAAGACGACTTGATTGAGATCCTTGAGAGTCGAGCGGTAGAGACTATGGAGAGGCAAGGGGATTTATTTTCTCCTAAGCTTCAATCAGGTGCTGATTACTCACTTCCTGATTCAGGTGATTGGAAGGAGGTTGCCATCAGATATGCGGAAGAAAACCAGAGGTTGAAAGCTCAGATTTCCAGGCCCACAGGGAAGCAGCAGCGTATAGAGTGATCTCCATCAGTTTTACTTCTCAGGGTTTTAGATTTTATTTTCATCTTGTACTTGGGATCATTGAAACTTGTAATCCATTTTGGAGTTTTTATAATAAAGTTTTTCAGTATTTCAAATGCGTTATTACTTTGATATTTGCAATATGTCCATAAATTTTAAATCCCTTAAAATATTAAATAAAATAAAATCACGTGCGTTACATATCATGCATCATATTGCACACATTTCTTGCATTTGTTATGCATATCTAGGTGTCTTACCAAGCTTTTTTACTTTGTTCAGCAAGCTGACTCACCACTACAACACTCGTGCTAATTTCAGAAAGAAGATGGACAACTTAGAACAAGAGAATCGCGAGCTGCGCGAGGAAGTTTCTGCTTTGACGACCGGCATGGCCAATCTGACTACTCTAATGGAAGCTTTGGTGGCTGCTCAGAATCAGATACCGAGTGTCCAACCTCAACCAACAAAGGCAACTAATGAAGGTCTGACTGTTCCTGTATCTGCTACTCCAGCTGTTGTTCAGAATCGCATGCCTCAAGGTTATCCATGGGGAATGCCGGAGAATTTTGCACCTGAAGGTTTCAATCTTGGTCCTCAAGATACTTCGTTTTTTCAGACTATTGTTACTCTGGCACCTCTTGTGGTGCATGCTGCTCCTGTTGCGCCTCCTTCGGTAAATATGGTTCCGTTTATTAATGATGATGTGTGTCGTCCTTTACCTTCACCGAGTGAGAACTTGGGTCTTTATGACAGAATGGATGATTTTCAAGAGCAGTTTAGCAAGATGCAAAGAGAGATGAAGGCCCTCAGGGGAAAAGAACTATTTGGGCAGAATGTGAATGAGTTATGCTTGGTCCCAAATATTAAGATACCTGCTAAGTTTAAGGTCCCATAGTTTGAGAAGTACAAGGGCAACACTTGCCCTCGTGCTCATCTGGTGATATACGTGAGGAGAATGTCTACCCATACTGATGATCAGCGTCTGCTGATTCACTTTTTCAGGATAGTTTGACCGGTGTTGTGCTGAAGTGGTATATGAGTTTGGACAGCGCCAATATCCATACTTTCAATGATTTGGGAGAAGCATTCATCAAACAATACATGTACAACGTGGACATGGCGCCTGACTGGGATCAACTCAGGGCCATGGTTCAGAAAGACAGGGAATCATTCAAAGAATATGCACAGAGATGGCGTGAGGTAGCCACCCAAGTGATTCCTCTCATGGAAGAGAAGGAGATGACTAAGATTTTCTTGAAAACACTGGGTGATTTCTACTATGAGAGGATGGTAGCTAGTGCGACAAGTGACTTTACTAAAATGATAGGAATGGGTATCCGCTTAGAAGAGGCTGTGAGAGAAGTCCGTTTAACAAAGAGTGAAAGTTCTGGAGGTGTGAAGAAACCATCTTACGGGTTTACCAAGAAGAAGGAAGGGGATACAAATGTTGTTATGCAAGATAGGAGGGTTAATACTCCTAGAAGGAATTATCAACGTCATCAGCAAGTCACCTCAGTTACTCCAATTGTGGGTGCAGCTCCAACTACTGTTGCTTATCAGAGACCGTCCCAGCAAGGGAATCAAGTGTATAGTCAGAGAAGGGAGAGTTATGACCTTATTCCTATGAGCTATACAGAGTTACTACTGGCATTGATTCAGAAGAAGTTAGTTCAGACCCGACCATCTTCCTCCGTACCATCACCATTGCCTTGGTATTACAAAGCAGACCAAACATGTGCTTTTCATCAGGGAGCACCAGGGCATAATGTTGAGAATTGTTATCCTTTGAAGACTGAGGTGCAGAAGTTGGTGAAGTCTGGTGTTCTATCTTTCAAGGATGTGGGACCTAATGTAAAAGACAATCCTCTACCCAAGCATGGAGGAGTAAATGCTGTGAATATGGTGGCCGGTTGTCCAGGCGACTTCCAGATTTTTGATATTAATCTAGTTAGAGGAGATTTGGTGAAAATGCATGCAGACCTTTGTAAATTTAGCTACTATACGCATGACCATGCCAATTGTGCTATTTGCAGTATATACATACAGGGTTGCGATAAGATAAAGGCTGATTTACAAGAGATGATGGATGAGGGCCTAATCCACATAATCATGCCTAGGGAAGAGTATGAAGAGGAGGTGAATATGGTTTCTGGATGTCCTGGAGAATTCAGAATTTTTGATGTAGAGTATATGAATGAGGACCTTATGCAATTGCATGCTACCTTCTGCCATATGGTTGGTCAAGTGGAACAGGAATATGGATCTGGCCGAGTTTGTTGTCGAGATTCCCAAGGATGTTCAATCGTGAAGAAGAGTGTTCAGTCGTTGTTAGATAATGAAATTATCAAGGTTATACGCCAAAGGGATGATTACCATGAAGTTGATATGGTTGAGGATTGTTTGACTGAAGAAGATTCGGATGAAGAGTATGCCTCCGCAAATGAGTATTTCTCCTCAGATGAGGATTTGTTTTCCAGAAATGACTGATTATGTTGAAGAAGGGGTAAACATCATTATACCTTGTTTTGGGGAACCCACCCATCTTGAAGTTGAGTATTATAGCAAGCCAGTTATTGCCCCATTGGTGATTAGTTTGTCAGGTCCTATCCCCTACAAGTCAGATAAGGTTGTGCCTTACATATACAACGCTACAATCTTAGAGGATGGAGTGGAAGTTCCCATCCAGCCAATGCCTGATGTTGGGAATATTGCTGAAATAGCAGGGTGACCCGCAACGGTCGTGTGTTTGCACCAGTTGTTCGAAGAGATGTTAATGCTGGAAAGAAAATTGCTGAGAATGTTGAACCCAAGAAGGCTACGGGTGAGACTAGTGGGGATGTGTTAGAGAAAGAAGTGGATGATATTTTGATCAGCTACTGTAGACTCCTTCAAAAATATCTATCTTGGCATTATTGATGAACTCCTCTGCTCATAGAGAATCCTTGATGAGGGTATTGGACCAAGCTTTTGTGGAGAGTGATATGCCAATAGACCAATTCAGCAGTGTAATAGGGAACATTACGTCATGCAATAACTTGAGTTTCTGCGATGATGAATTACCAGATGAAGGAAGGAATCACAACCTGTCCCTCCACATCTATATGAACTGCAAGAATGATTCATTATCCAATGTTCTGATTGATCATGGATCCGCTTTGAATGTTATACCGAGGAGTACGCTTATGAAGTTGAAATATCAAGGAACACCTATGCGCCCGAGTGGCATAATCGTGAAAGCATTTGATGGATCAAGGAAATCTATTATTTGTAAAGTGGAGTTGCCTATTCATATAGGACCACATTTGTTTCAGATAACCTTCCAGGTCATGGATATTATTCCCGCTTATAGCTGTTTGCTGGAACGGCCGTGGATACATGAGGCAGGGGCTGTCACTTCAACTTTACACCAGAAACTGAAGTTTGTACGTGAAGGGAAAGTAGTGATCATAAATGGGGAACATGCATTATTGATATCTCATTTATCCTCTTTCAACATTGTGGAAGCGGATGAAGCTGCTGTTGGAACCCAGTTCCAAGCCTTATCCATTGACAATATAAGAGGAAAGGAGAATTCCATGGTTTCACTTAAGGATGCGCAGCAGGTTGTGCGTAAGGGTCATAGTGAAGTATGGGGACAAATTGTGGATCCACTTGTGAACAAGAACAAATCTGGATTAGGGTTCTCTTTGAAGAATGACAAAGGTGAGCGCATGAAGCCGAAGTCTGCTGCAAGCAAGTATCAAGATATCTTATATAGCGGGGGTTATCTTCATCCAACTGTTTCCAGGATTAATGCCATTGTAGAAGATGAAGCAGAGCAGGAAATGTCGAATTATGTGACGCACAGAGTTAGGGTTCAGAATTGGATCACCATTGATGTTCCCTCTTGCATACATATTTCAAAGTAATTTGTTTTGTTAATCTTTTTGAAAAAAGCTTTCACTCTTCCCAAGGTGGAAGTATTAATGTTGTAGGGCTTATTTGTTTGCTGTGACGTTTAAAATCAATAATAAAAGTTGTCTTTGTTTCCCAAATTGTGTCTTTATTTTCTACTTTTTCTTGGAAAATGGTAATAAAAAAAACCCTTCAAAATAAATAATAACTGAAATTCAATCTGCATGATCACTTGTTATATGTGTCAGTTTCTAAAAGCAATCATAAATCATATGTGCAGATTAATTAAAAAACCTGTTGAATACAATGACCATGCACCCTCTCCCAACTTTGAATGTCCTGTGTATAGGGCTGAAGAAGAAGATTATGATGAGATTCAAGAAGAGGTCTCACGGTTGCTTGAGCAAGAGGAAAATACAATTCATCCATATAAAGAGCCATTGGAAGTGATCAATTTAGGTTCAGAAGAAGATTCGAAGGAAGTCAAGATTAGAGCACTGATGCATCTCGATGTGAAAAGCAGGTTGATTGAGTTGTTGAAAGAGCATGTGGATATTTTTGCTTGGTCTTATCAAGATATGCCTGGTCTAGATACAAATATTGTAGAGCACCGTTTTCCGTTGAAGCCAGAGTGTCCGCCAATTAAACAAAAGTTGAGCAGAACTCACCCAGATATGGCAGTGAAAATTAAAGAGGAGGTTCTAAAGAAGATTAATGATGGTTTTCTTGTGATGTCAGTGTATCCTCAATGGATTACCAATATTGTCCCAGTACCAAAAAAAGACGGAAAAGTCCACATGTGCGTAGATTACAAAGATCTAAATAAAGCTAGTCCAAAAGATGATTTTTCATTGCCACACATTGTATGTTAGTGGATAGCACAACAAAATTCAAAATATTATCGTTCATGGATGGATTTTCCAGGTATAATCAAATAAGAATGGCTCTGGAGGACATGGAAAAAATAACATTTATCACACCTTGGGGAACATTCTGTTACAGAGTGATGCCCTTCGGGTTGAAGAACGCTGGTGCAACGTACCAGAGGGATATAACAACTCTATTCCATGATCTGATGCACAAGGAAATCGAAGTATATGTTGATGATATGATTTCCAAATCTCAGACTGAAGAAGGGCATGTAGAAGATTTGTTGAAGTTGTTTCAATGTTTGAGGAAGTATCGTCTCCGCTTGAATCCAAATAAATGCACCTTCAGTGTTTGATCAGGGAAATTGTTGGGTTTCATTGTTAGCCAGAAAGGAATTGAAGTTGACTCTGATAAAGTCAAAGAAATTCAAGAGATTCCAGCGCCAAGAACTGAAAATCAAGTCAGAGGTTTCCTCGGACGTTTGAATTATATTTCCAGATTCATTTCCCACATGACTGCAACATGTGAACCGAATTTTTTATTAAAGAAAGATCAAGGTTGTATGTGGATGGATGAATGCCAAATGGAATTTGAAAGTATTAAAGAATATCTGCCTGAACCTCCTATCTTGCTCCCTCCTATCGAAGGAAGACCTTTGATTATGTATCCGACAGTGTTAGATAAATCCATGGGTTATATTCTGGGACAACAAGATGAAACAGGGAAGAAGGAGTTCACCATCTATTATCTCAGTAAAAAATTCACTGATTGTGAGTCGTAGTATTCCATGCTGGAAAAGATATGGTGTGCTTTGGCCTGAGCGGCAAAGCGTTTGCGGCAGTATATGTTAAATCACACTACTTGGTTGATCTCCAAAATGGATCCAATCAAGTACATTTTTGAAAAGCCTTCTCTTAATGGGAGAATTTCCTACTGGCAGATGTTGTTATCTGAATATGATATCGAATAATGCACTCAAAAAGCTATTAAAAGCAGTGTGTTGGCAGATTATTTTGCTTACCGGCCAATGGAGGATCACCAGTCTATAGAATATGAATTCCCCGGAAAGGATGTGATGTTCTTGAAAGTGAAAGATTGTGATGAACCATTGCCTGAGGATGGTCCTGAACCTGAATCTCGTTGGAGTATGATATTTGATGGAGCTGTCAATGCTTATGGTAAAGGAATTGGTTCTGTGATTGTCACTCCCCATGGATCGCACATTCCTTTTACCGCAAGGTTAGTATTTGATTGTACTAATAATATTGCAGAATACAAGGCTTGCATCATGGGCCTCGAAGAAGCTATTGATCTCAGAATTAAAATTCTAGATGTGTATGGTGATTCAGCTTTGGTAATAAATCAGATTAAAGGAGAATGGGATACTCGTCACCCCGGCTTGATCCCTTACAAAGATTATGCTAGAAGATTGTTACCCTTCTTTAACAAAGTTGAATTCCATCACATTCCTAGAGATGAAAATCAAATGGCGGACGCTCTGGTAACCCTGGCTTATATGTACCAAGTAAATACTTGGAATTATATACCTCGAATTACAGTTCGGCGATTGGATAGGCCCTCTCATGTGTTTACAACAGAGGAGGTAGCAGATGAAAAACCTTGGTATCATGACATCAAACATTTTCTTCAGACTCAGGAATACCCGATTGGTGCTTTGAAGAAAGATAGAAAGACATTGAGAAGATTGGCAGGCAGTTTCTTCCTCAGTGAAAATTTGTTGTATAAAAGAAATCATGACATGGTCTTGCTCAGATGAGTGGATAGACACAAAGCAGACATGTTGATGCATGAGGTTCGTGAAGGTTCATTTGGCACTCATGCCAATGGACATTCGATGGCTAAAAAGATGCTAAGGGCAGGTTACTATTGGCTGACAATGGAATATGATTCTTATAAATTTGCAAAGAAGTGTCATAAATGTCAGATTTATGTAGATAAGGTCCATGTGCCTCCGACACTTCTCAATGTGATCTCTTTCCCATGGCCTTTCTCTATGTGGGGTATTGACATGATAGGGATGATAGAACCTAAAGCTTCGAATGGACACTGTGATACGGTGGGAGAACTGACTTGAGGTTTTGCGTTTGTTTTCGCAAATGTTTCGGTTGAGCAAGAGTCGCCACCGACTTTTTATTTTATCCTAAGGAAAAGGTTAAAAAGCACAGCAAAAACCTTTGAGATGTTTTCTTGGGTTCGGGGAGTAGATTATAGAAAGGGAAGGTATTAACACCCTTTCTATCCATGGTTATCCATGGGCTCTTAGTTACTTGCTTAGATCACTTGCCTTGCATTTTCAATTGTTTGAAATGGTGCTTTCAATTGTTTGAAATGGTGCTTTCAATTGTTTGAAACGGTGCTTTGTGCGTGGGTTTGAAAAATGTTTTGAAAAGAGGCCAATGTGGTGGCAACCTTTGTGATGACCCATGTTTGGATGTATACAAAGGTGTATATCTTTTGAAAAGTTTTCAATGTTTTTGAAAGTTGTTTTGAAAATGTGTTGTGATGTGTGGTTTTGAAAAATAGGCAAGTGTTTTTTTTGTTTTGCAAGTTGGCAAGTAACCAAGAGCTATCTACCCTAAATTTCTCAAAGGTTTTCCCTATGTCTTAACCCTTTTAACAATTTTGTTCCACCATTGTATTTGGTGGACAATCTTGTGTTAAAATATGAACGGGACGGGCGCGGGTCATCGTTTAGACCATGATTGCAATGGTGTTAAGTATCTTTGGCATTTTCTTGAGGGACTTGATCATTTTTGTTTAAGCAACTTGATAGCGTCATCGAGGGACTATGATCATTTGATTGTTTTGTTTTTTCCAAAGAAACTCAACATGCAACATGGCCCATTATTGAAGGCAACAAGTGGAGTAACCCTAGGGGTGCAAGTGTGATTGGTGTTGTTCATTTTCATGCTTTGTTATCTTTGAATTAGGTCAAGCTATTGTTTGGTTGATTTTTGCATACAAAACCCTAAGTCTATCATGGTATATTTAGAAAGCTTTTAAATGCGAAAAATAAAATCCTAAATTATTACAACACAAATTATGGGATGGGGGGTACAAATGTTCAAATAGGGATATTTTAGCAAGAAATTAAATCTAGACTATTACATCCAAATTGAATATTCAAATTATTTAATTGCACAAAAATTAAATAAGATAAAATAAATATGCAAGATGCAAAAATGATTTTCATATGTATGTAAAAAGGTATTTTTCATGTGACCAATAAACAAAAATAAAAATGAATAATTTCAGATATTTTTACATTTTAGGGCAAAACCCTAATTTTCTAAGTAAGAAGTATTTATTATTTAATATATGCAATATTTATTAATTATGTACAAAAATAAATAAAAAGGAAGTATATTGTAAAAAAAGTGATTTTTTAAGTTAAATATTAATAAAAATAAAAATGTATTATTTTTATGTTTTTATCCTAAATATTCTAATAAGTATATAAGTATTTATAATATTTACTAAATATATTAAATATGTACAAAAATAAAATATTTAATATTTACAAAAAAGTATACTTTTTAGAAAATGTTTTCAAAAGATAAAATAAAATAAAATCAGAAAATAGAATGTATTTTGTATTATTTTAAGTATTTTAAGTAAAAGTATATTATATATTTATTTACATATAAACTAAATGAAACAAAATAAATACCAAATAAAATGCAAAAAATGTGAGAAAAATATTTTTAATGTTTTTTCATGCTTAAATAAAAATATAGAATCCAAATCAAAAGGAAAAAATAAAAAATGACAAATATATCATGCAATGGGCCAGGGGGGTGTGTGTGAAATAAAGTGGTGCAAAAAGGAAAACAGAACTCAGGCCCAGCCCAAGCCTATCTTCTTCAACCTCCAGCCAGTTTGTCTCAAAAACGCGCGTTTTTCATGTTGATTCAAACATCCTGATTCTTGGACTTTCAAGCAAAACTCATAACACCAAAAATGTAGAGCATCAAGAGACGAATCCAGACATATAAAGAACTTAACTTAACTCTAAGAAACGAAGGAGAATTTCTTCATCCCTAATTCTTGACCTATGTTTTTTCTAATATTGAGGTTCCAAATTCTCCCAGCACACACAACATAAATGCAAAGTAATTATATGTGTAGCTTCAGGGCCATGAGTAGAGCATTTTTCATTCATAAACCTAAACCTAACTCTTCCTAGATTGAGAGATAGAAGTCCATGAACTTACCTGTTCAGCTTGGATCGTGTATGACAATGGAGGCACTTTCAAGGAAATGTGAGGACTTGTACAGCTTGCTTGAAGTTCAGGGATGCTTCTCCAATGCTTGGTGTGCTTTGAATCTTGCTGAATCACTCCATGGAAGTCAACCTGCAAGAGAGAAAAATGAAAATGGCAAACTATGCTATGGCTGTTACAGTCTGTATCTAAGGTTGGGGATAGCTTGTATGGATGTTATTGAATGTGTTTGAGGTGGTTTGGATGAAAACGCACGAGGGAAATGAACTGTGGAAGTCAATATGCAGAAGATACCCTGTTTTGCCACAAAACTGTGTTTTGATGAATGAGGGAGTCTTGAGGATGGCTTGGTCGTGTTTTAGGTTACTTGAGGAGTATGGAATATGTTCAACAAGTTTGCTTAGGCTAGTTCTTGCAGCAATGAGAGTTGTTGTTGTGTTTGCAAAGTTGCTTCTAATGTAAGTAAAGTTTGTCAACTTGGTTTCTAGGCTACCACAGGCCCCTCAAGCATGCTGCACCCTTTAGTCTTGATCAGTGGGATTAGTTCCTGAACTTGTGCCTCAAAGATCTGCATTGTACTTCATAGATTGTAATCTTGACATAAAGTGCCACTTTACAAAAATGGATAACTTGCTTTTTCTAATTAAGGCTTAATTATTCATGCAATGACCAAATGCATAGAATAATATCTTGGCACAATGGTTTAGCATTTAATTTTTAAGTGTAAATGATATTAGAGGCCTGTAATGTAGCTTGCACATGCTGAGTTTGAAAATGCACAAGTTATGAACATGCCTTTGGCCATGAATCAAAGTGACTTTTGCCCATATTGAAAAATTCGATTCTCCCTAACCACAAGGGTGTTTAAGAAGTTCTATGACATTTTGGAAAGCTTGGAATGTGTACTACAATCCATCTTTTTAATGCAAATTGAAATTCCAAGTGGAAGCATGTGAAAAGTGGCCATGAAGTTAGGCAAAAATCCTGCCTAAAATAGGTCAAAATTTTTCTAAGTTAAGAATGTTTTGCACCCTTGTTCCAAAAATCATAACTTGAGCTACAAGCTTCTTTTGAGGAAACTTTGTGAATCAAAGTTGTAGATTTTGCAATGGACTACAAATTTCATGTTTTGAGTTTTGTTTTAATCCAAATGCATCTTGATGAAAAAATGGGACAAAGTTAGGAAAAAAATTAGGAATTTTCATAACTTAGAAAAATTCTAAGTTATGAAAATTCTTCATTTTAAACCCTAATTTGTAATTTTTGATTTCTTGATGAACAAGTTTCATAATTTGACATGTCTTGATGAAAAATGAAACTTGACACTTGATTTTGAACAAAAAGTCAAAGTTTGACTTTTCAGTATACAGTCAAATTTTGCTCAGTTGACTGGAAAATTCATCTGTCAATCTTGTGCATTTGGGATCTTTTCAATTTGTTGAACATGTCAAGACAATGCCATTGAGTCCTTGAGTCCATATGTGAGCTTGGTTTGCCATTGGCTAGGTCAAACAGTCAAAAATTGCCTTTGTGCAGTCAAAATCCTAAAAATGACCATTTTGCCCTTTTGGTGATCTGATCAAATTTCTTGTGGATTTGTGATCCAAACTTGATCAAATGGTTCATATGAGTTCATAATGTTGATGAGGGTCAAATTTCATGAGTTTTGACTGTCAATTGACCACAGTTGACTTTTTCCCCAATACAACTAATTTCTAGGTCAACTGTCCAACTGACTGGGAAAAGATTGGAATCAAGGCTTGAAACTTGGTATGGATAAACTTGTGAGTCCCACATGAAGCATGAAAGTCATCTTGGGCCTTTTAGGTCAAAACATCTTTGTGCAAACACAAACCCTAATTTTGGTCAACAGTGCAAGGAGGAGTCTTGAGTAGAGCAAACCCTAACTTGATCTTGAGCCCTAAGGGTCTTATGATGAGAAAATAGTGATGAAATGGGAGGGCAAGTTTTGGGGTACAAAAGTTGCCCCTGTTCAATCTTCTTGAACTTGAAGAGTTAGATTGGCAAGTTTGCCTTTCGCGACTCGAGGGTAAAAGGAGATTGGACACTAGATTGCCCTGAAATTTGCACTCGCATGCTGGAGTATCAGCAATGTGATGGCGGGAATGGGCTTACGGATGCCATTTGGAGAGATGATGGATAGGAGGATGGGCTTATAGATGCCATTTGGAAGTGTTGATCGCGTAAGAGATTCCTTAGCAAGAACTTGCGTACTTTGAGAAAGTAAGATGTTTCCTGGCTTGTTACAGGTGTTGATCTTCAGTCTCTTCATGCAGATATGCCCTGGCTAGATACAGGTATCGAATCTACGATCAGACGCTCACAGATATGCCCTGGCTAGATACAGGAATTGAATCCGGAACTTCAAAAGGTTGCTTACAGACGTGCCTTGGCTGGATACATGTATCGAATCTCTAAACTCTTCATGTAGACGTGCCCTGGCTAGATACAGGTATCGAATCCATAATCAAATCACTCACAGATATGCCCTGGCTAGATACAGGAATCGAATCTGGAATTAATCGCGTACAGATGTGCCCTGGCTGGATACAGGTATCGAATCTGGAAATTGTTGTCTACAGATATGCCCTAGCTGGATACCGGTATCGAATCTGGAAATTGTTGTCTACAGCTATGCCCTGGCTGGATACAGGTATCGAATCTGGAATTTGCAAAAGGTTGGTAGAGATACCTTTCCTGGCTGGATACAGGTGTAAACCTCTGACCTGAGAATGAAAGATAATTTCCTGGCCTGTTACAGGGGTTGATCTTCAAATGCTTCATGTAGATATGCCCTGGCTAGATACATGTATCGAATCTACAATCAATCACTCACAGATGTGCCCTGGATAGATACAGGAATCGAATCTAGAATTGCGATAGTTGATAGTAATCATCTTTGGATTGACCTTTTCCTGAAGAGGCAAAACATTAGTTGTATGCAATGTCATGATGTATGAAATGCACGATGTCATGATGCTCAAAATGTGATAGTGTTGTATGCACTTTATCATGTATGTAAGCAAGATGTATGAAATGTGAAATGTCTATGAATGTATTTTTGTCTAAGAAAATAAATCCTTGACGACTGCCGGGAATTTGTGGAATCCTGGGCTGATGTTTGAAGAGTGGAGTTCTTCGTTTCCGCTGGGGATGATGATTGCAAGAATAAACCGGTAGGAGAAGATGACTCCGTCGGGGAATAAACTTGTTGGAGAGATTACTATGCGGGGAATTACTCTGTGGGAAGAGATACTTTGCTGAGGTCTTGATGAGAGCTCCGCTGGGGATTCCACTGATGAGTTATGCTGGGGAATTTGATGAACTCCGCTGGGGATAGGAAGAACTTCGCCGAGGACGAATTTTCCGTGGTAATTAGCTGAGGATAAACCAGTTATACCCTGATGGGGAAATAACCTTTGAATAAAGTCGGGAGATGCGTTCGTACTCTGCAGGTGATAAGCTTCCAGAATCTACTGGGGAGATTGATTCAACTCTCCTGGGGAAACCTTTTAGACTGTACTGGGGTGTTGGTATTCCGCCGGGGTGTCTCGTATTCTGCCGGGGAACAATCTTATATTAAGACTGCCGAGGACGCTTGCTGAGAAATGTCTATACTTTGCTGGGGAATGTTTAGATCTTCCGGGGATACCCAACTTCCTTAAGGCCGACAGTAGACTAACTCTGCTTGGGGAGAGTATCGCGGACTTGCTAGGGGAATATTGTGCCTTTTCAGGGCTGATGGGAGACTAACTCTGCCTGGGGAGAGTATTGCTGAATCTTGGTCTTACTCTGTGGGGAGTTGAGGTAACTTGGTTACGTTCTTCAGCCGAACTTACCTTGGTACCTTGGTGGATAGAGCAACTAGATTGCTTGGACAACTCTTTATTGCTCCTGTTTCTGATGTCATATGTAATTAGTCCTTTGTTTCGCATGCAAATATTTATGACTTAGCAATTAATGTCAAATGCATATATCAAAAATGAACATTGGACGTTCTTCGCAAAACAAAACAGAAAAAGGAAAAACAATGGATAATTTGTCTAAAAAATTGAACTTGTATTGATTTTGAAATTTGCCTGTAAATAGGCGTTTTTGTACAAGAGGCTGACGTCCTAGTAAGAGAACGCCGCCGAGCAAAATAGAGTTTATACAATTTTGTGAAAAGGAAACAAAACAGCTATGTGAAAATAATCCCACTGGGTTCCAACTCTGCTATCGCCTTTATGTCTTCAAGCATCTCATCACTTTGCTGCTTAGTTGAAGATGAAGTTGATTGATCGATGCCGTCTGAGCCCGATAATTGATGCCGAATTCTGGATGCAAGGTGATCCAATGAGACATAGTATTACGCTTTATCCCTAACTTTTGCCTGGACCGCCCTTTCGGGTTTTCAGTCCACCGGGATACCCATTTTTGCCTAAGCCTCCTTTTCAGGTTTTCGACTTGCCGGGTGTACAAATTTTTTTAATTTTCATCCTTTATTTTTGCCCGAACCCTTTTGGTTCGCCGGGAAGCCCTTATTTTTGCCTAGGTGTGTCAACCTAGCGGGTCTTTAGTTCATGCATAGTATCTTTTTACTATGTCTGCATTGGCGGGGTGAGGAAGGTCGTCACCATCCATGGTGGTTAGAATCATAGCTCCTCCTGAGAAGATATGTTTAACCACAAATGGCCCTTCATACGTAGGGGTCCATTTGCCCCTGGGATCACTTTGAGGAAGGATGATGCGCTTGATTACCAGGTCTCCGACTTGATACTCTTGTCGTATGACTTTCTTGTTAAATGCCCTGATCATCCGTTTTTGGTACGTCTGACCATGACAAATAGCAGTGAGTCTCTTTTCGTCAATTAGGTTTAATTGATCAAGCCGAGTCTGGATCCAGTCATCTTCACTCAAGTCTGCATCCTTCATTATCCGGAGAGAGGGTATCTGGACTTCGATAGGCAAGACTGCCTCCATGCCATAGACCAAGGAAAAGGGAGTTGCCCCTGTTGACGTCTGTGCTGAGGTACGGTACCCATGAAGAGAAAACGGTAACATTTCGTGCCAATCTTTGTAGGTCACTGTCATCTTCTGCACAATCTTCTTGATATTCTTATTTGCTGCTTCTACAGCCCCATTCATCTTCGGCCAGTATGGAGAAGAGTTGTGGTGCTGTATCTTGAATTGCTCACAGAGCTCAGTGATCATCTTGTTGTTAAGATTGGTACCATTATCCGTAATGATCCTCTCAGGTACACCGTATCGACAGATCAGGTTGTGCCGAATGAACCGTGCCACGATGCTCTTGGTTACGGTAGCATAGAAAGCTACTTCAACCCACTTTGTGAAGTAATCAATCGCTACCAAGATGAATCGATGCCCGTTGGATGCCGTAGGTCTGATTTCGCCGATCATATCAATGCCCCACATTGCAAAAGACCAAGGTGCTGTCAAGACGTTCAGAGGAACCGGAGGAATGTGCACCTTGTCAGCATAGATCTGGCATTTATGACACGTCCGAGAATGCTGATAACAGTCGGCTTCCATTGTGGACCAGAAATATCCTGCCCGAAGGATTTTCTTTGCCATGGTATGTCCACTGGAATGTGTTCCGAAGGTACCTTCATGTAGCTCTGCCATGATCCTTTCTGCTTCAGTCTTATCCACACAACGCAGTAAGGTTGAATCATGGTTTCGCTTGTAGAGAATGTGATTGCTAAGGAAGAACTTTGCCGCAAACCTTCTCAGGAACTTTTTGTCATTAACAGATGCGCCTTCGGGGTATTCTTGAGCTTCCAAGTACCTCTTCACTTCATGATACCAGGGTTTTTCAGTTACCTCTTCAGCCTCAAGATCACAGCAATATGCAGGTTCGTCCAATTTCCAGATAATGATCCGGGGAGCCTCATTGTCCCATTTGACTTTGAACATGGAAGACATCATAGCTAGTGCGTCCGCTAACTGATTCTCCTCTCTTGGGAAGTGTTCAAAAGTTATCTCTTCGAAGTGGGGAAGCAATGTCAGCACAAACTCCTTGTAAGGAATAAGATTTGGGTGTTTCGTATCCCACTCGCCTTTGACCTGATTGATCACGAGAGCGGAATCTCCGAAGACACTCAGAAATTTGATCCTTAAGTCAATTACAGCTTGAAGACCCATGATACATGCCTCATACTCTGCCATGTTGTTGGTGCAGTTGAAACATAGTCGGGCAGTGAGTGGAGTATGAGTGCCTTTAGGGGATATGATCACAACGCCGATACCATTACCCAAAGCGTTTGAGGCTCCGTCAAAGTGCATAGACCATCGGGATCCTTCCTCAGGTCCTTCATCCGGTCCAGGTACTTCAAAATCAGTCACTACCATGATGTCCTCGTCTGGAAATTCAAAGTTCATAGATTGGTAATCATCCACTTCCTGATGTGCCAAATGGTCTGCCAATACACTTCCCTTGATTGCTTTTTGAGTCGTGTACTGGATGTCATATTCCGTCAAGATCATTTGCCATCTTGCTATTCTTCCAGACAGAGCAGGCTTTTCGAAGATATACTTGATTGGATCCAGTTTTGAAATCAACAGAGTAGTGTGAGTCAACATATACTGTCTCAGCCGGCGAGCAGCCCATACCAGAGCGCAGCAAGTTTTCTCGAGCAGTGAGTACCGAGTCTCACAGTCGGTAAACTTTTTGCTAAGGTAATAAATAGCGTGCTCTTTTCGGCCAGACTCGTCATGCTGCCCCAGCACACACCCCATTAAGTTTTCAAGTACTGTCAAGTATAAGATTAGAGGTCTCCCTTCAACCGGTGGCATGAGAATGGGTGGTTCTTGGAGATACTCTTTGATCTTTTCGAAAGCGGCCTGAAATTCATCATTCCAACGTACTACTTGATCTTTCTTCAGCAGCTTGAAGATTGGTTCACAGGTAGCAGTTAGATGCGAGATGAATCGGGCAATGTAGTTCAATCGTCCTAGAAAGCCTCTGACTTCTTTCTCTGTCTTGGGAGTTGGCATCTCTTGTATGGCTTTTACTTTGGCAGGGTCCACTTGAATACCTTTGTCGCTTACGACGAAGCCTAGCAATTTTCCAGATCTCACCCCAAAGGTGCACTTGTTTGGGTTTAACCTCAGCTTGTACAACTTTAGTCGGTCAAACAGCTTCCGTAGATGGTCAAGGTGTTCCTCCTCAGTTTGGGACCTTGCAATCATATCATCGACATACACTTCTATCTCATGGTGGATCATGTCGTGAAATAAAGCAACCATGGCACGTTGGTAGGTTGCCCCAGAATTTTTCAACCCAAAAGGCATGACCTTGTAGCAAAAGGTGCCCCACTGAGTAACAAAAGTGGTTTTCTCCATGTCTTCAGGAGCCATCTTGATTTGGTTATAACCGGAGAAGCCGTCCATGAAGGAGAATACTTTATGCTGAGCAGTATTGTCAACCAGAACATCGATATGAGGCAGAGGGAAATCATCCTTAGGGCTTGCCTTGTTCAAATCCCTGTAATCAACACACATTCGGACCTTACCATCCTTTTTCGGCACTGGAACCACGTTGGCAATCCACTGAGGGTAAGAAGTCACTGCTAGAAACCCGGCATCAAATTGCTTCATAACCTCAGCTTTGATTTTCTCGGACATTTCTGGACGCATACGGCGGACCTTCTGTTTTACCGGAGGGCAATCTTCCTTGGTAGGCAGGTGATGAACCACAATGTCGGTATCCAACCCAGGCATGTCTTCGTAAGACCAGGCAAAGATTTCCACATAGTCATGTAGCATCTGAATCAACCGTTGTTTCACACTGAGCTCTAGATTGGCACCAATATTGACTTCCTTTCTGTCTGTCTCAGTACCCAGATTTACCGTTTCCACTGGCTCTTCATGTGGCTGAATGGCCCTCTCTTCCTGGAGTAGCAGTCTTGCAAGTTCACCAGGCACTTCGCAATCATCTTCACCTTCGTCTTCGGCTAAGTTGATCGGATTTTCGAAGTCATAACTGGCAGTAGCAGAGTCGTTACCAGTGAGATCCAGAGTGGATTGGAACCTGTATAAGTGAGTGTGTGTAAATATAGTTGTTTTGCAATATATGATAAAGAAATAAAAGGAGCACAAGATTTTGAAATGCAACAAACGTCCAATGTTTTTATTGATGATATATGAAAATGACATATAAAAACCCTCACAAATGAAGCCACAGTGCACCGGGTAGGACACCGAGCCATAAAAGTTTCAACATATTGTTTGTTACAAATTCAAAACAAAAGAGTTCATTACTGAGTGACAAAAGTAATAGGTGTGAAGTCTTTGGCAGTCCAGTTGCTTGGTCCACCGTCGGTTGTTGGGTAGATCCAACTGTCGAATTCAGATTCCTCCACGTCGTCTTCAATAGCATTTACTCCCGGGTTGGTGATGAACACAAGAGGTCTTCCAATTCTTGCCTTACAAACAACCCTCTGAGCCTCTGCAGTGAAACCCAGACCAAACTTGTCAGTCTTTGGAGTGAAGTCAGGAAGTCGTCCCCAGTTTGCGCACTCACCCTTCTCAATCACAGCCCGGGCATCCTTTAAGGAAGCCATCTTCAAAGGAGGGTCTTCAATCACAGTTTCAACTGATGCCAGTGTCTGAGGCACCTCTTCAAAGTGCTGGAATGGAGTCTCAATGAATTCCCCATCCATTTCTATGTACCGGAACGAGTTGAGGTGGCTGACCATATACTCTTGTTCCCCCTGAACTGTAACAATTTTCCCTCTGACTGGGTACTTCAGCTTCTGATGTAGTGTGGAGGTCACGGCTCCAGCCTTGTGGATCCATGGACGACCCAACAAACAAGAGTAGGATGGACGGATGTCCATCAAATAGAACGTTGAATTAAAAACTTGAGAACCAACCCTGTTTGGAATGTCAACTTCCCCATGTACCATCCTTTTCGAACCGTCAAAGGCTCGGACAACAATGTTACTAGGCTTGAGCTCTAGACCTTCGCAATCCAACCTGTCTAAGGCCTTCTTGGGAAATACGTTCAATGAAGAACCGGTGTCCACCAACACATGGGTAAGAGTAGTGCCCCTGCATTCAATGGAGACATGCAGGGCGTCATTATGGTTCTTTCCCTTAGCAGTCAGATCGGCGTCAGAGAAGCCCAAACCATTATCGGCAGTCAAGTTGGCCACACAATCAGTAAATTGATCAGCAGACATTTCTTGTGGCACATGGGACGTCTTTAGGAAGGAGATCAGGGCCTTGGCATGGGCCTCTGAACACAACAACAGTGATAGCATATAAATCTTTGATGGGGTGTGTCCCAACTGCTCAACTACGTTGAAATCACTTTTCTTGATAATCTTGAGAATCTCTTCCATCTCTTGCTGGGAGGCTTCAACATTGGTTGTCTTTGGTGCCTCCGTCAGGGCAGGCAAATCAGTAGCAATCCCTTTGCCCCGAGCGTCAGATGACTCAGCAGCAGGGGTAGAAACAGGAACTTGATTAGGAAGGGGAACAGGCACACTTGCAGGTGTGATGATAAGAGGTTTCTGAATAACTGGTGGTGCAATATCTGGTGAGAACAACCTACCACTGCGAGTAATTTTGGTAGGCCCGGTGATGTTACTGACGCCGGTACTAGTATCAAACTCTTACTTAACTCCAAGCACATAAACATCTGCCCCATAGTGCCATGGGACAGCTTTGTCAGATGTATAAGGGAGAGGCCCCGGAACAGTGATGATGATAGGAGCAATTTTCTGAGTGGACATGATTTTGACAGGCTTCTTTGAAGGAGCCTTAGGAGGTTTATTGAAAATAGTGACAATAGAAACTTCTTCAGTAGGGGTAGCAGGAACGGAAATCTTCTCGAACAAGATTTCTTTGCTATCCATCAGGCTTTGGATACCTGATTTCAGCAAAGGACAATCAACAGGCGAAACAACACATAGAAGGAAATCTTTACCACATCCCAGAAATAAACCGGCTAGCAACATATTCCTTTTAACAGTCAACAACGGAGTAACAATCTCTTCCACGGAGGCTACATACCGGTCTTCTTACACAGCATTCACTCCATGCTGGGGCATGGGAGCAGTCACAACATTGGGTCTTTCGGGCGCCTCAAACTGTATTTCTTTAGCATCAATAAGGTCTTGAACCTTATTCCTCAGAGCCCAGTAATCGTCCGTAGTATGCCACGGGCTATCAGAGTGATAAGCACAACGGGCGTTGGGGTTGTACTTTGGAGAAGCTGTGTTCACTACCTTCGGAGCTTCTTTGACAGTTACCAGATTGGTTGACAGTAGTTGCGGCAAAATATGAGACAGGGTCATGCTGAGTCGAGTGTACTGCCTTTTGGGTCTCTCACCCCTCGGTTGGTTGAATTGCTGAGGAGCAGCAGCAGGCTTTGAAATTACCAACGCGTTGACAGCTTGGCGGCGTTCTGGTTTAATTTGTCTTCTGGGACCATAAACAACACTGGCTTCCTTCTTGAAGGGCTTCTTTTCAGTACTCGCGGAGGCACCTTTCTGTATCTTCCCCGACTTGATACCAGCTTCTATTCTCTCACCAGTTAAGATCAGGTCTGTGAACCCATCAGAAGAATTACCAATCAGGTGATTGAAGAATGGACCATACAGGGTCCCTAGGAACATGTCAACAAGTTCACGGTCAGTCAAAGGCGACTGCACCCTACCGGCCAGGTCTCTCCACTTTTGCGCATACTCCTTGAATCCTTCGCCCGTTCCCAGTGACATACCCTGAAGTTGGGTACGCGTGGGAGCGAGGTCAGAATTGTACTGATACTGTTTATAAAATGCAGTAGCCAAGTCCTTCCAGTTTCGGATACTGGCTCCATCCAGCTGATAGAACCACTCGAGTTGAGCCCCTGAAAGGCTATCCTGAAAGAAATGGATCCATAGGTTCTTGTCTGCAGTGTAAGGTTGGATCTTTCTTACATATGATCTGAGATGCATCTTCGGGCAAGACATCCCGTTATATCTTGCAAAAACTGGCACTTTGAACTTCGGGGGGATCACAATTCCAGCAACTAATCCCAAATCTTTGAAATCTAAGTCGGGGACTCTTTGCAGCTCCATAGATGCCAACCTGTCTTCCAAGCCTTTGTACTTGTCATCGGCGGGCGGGATTGTTGCTCAGAGTAGTCTTCGTCTTCTTCAGCCTCTCCTTCTTCAGCTTCGAATTCGGAAGGTACCGCAGCTGCATTCCCTTTACTGGTTCCCTCTTCAGATGTAGGGGGAAATTCAAGCACTCTTCTGGCTTCACCCTCAAACCTTCTTCCTAGGGTAGCCACCCCGATTCTCTTCTTCTTCTTCTTCTTCACTTGCTCTTTGTTCCCCAGCAGGGCTTTTAGATCCTCCTGACCCTTAGCCAAGGTCATCGGGAGATGTTGAAACTGTGAGTTCTGAGACTGCAAGTCCTTGACCGTCTGTTCGAGATCCATCTTACTGAAATAAACAGCAGAAAGATAAGGAAACCTGGTGTGGAGACCTACTTATGCATATGATGAATGATATGCTTATGTATGCAATGCATTCAAGGATTTAGCAAATTCAAAATTGTTGCAAACAAAAAGAACGCACGTCATATTAATAGGAAGAAATTTGTCAGTACATAAATGCCCCATGGGCCAAATATTACAAAAAACTTCTCAAGGTAAAAATACGTTGCGCATCCTCTTTGGTGCGATGTAGGTGTTAAGGGTCTCTTCCTCATGGAGTCGGCGGGTAAGCTCCAAAACCTTCTTCTCACTGGCGTAGAAGCTGGATTCAAAAGTATTCAGTTCCTCCTTGAGTTGGATCCAACTCTTCTGCATCTCCTCCCACGATGTAGGCATGTCAGGATATAGGATGGTGTAGGGAACCTCTCCTTCCTTAATGGGCTCTTTAATCACAGGGAGAACATGAGGGTAAGGCATCAATAGACTCTGGGCTCGGGTTCGTACCCACTTGAGGTAAGGCTCAAGAGGGATGGAGTTCTTGTGCCCCAGTGTCTTGCTGTCTACCTTGTTAGGCATCCTCCAAGCTCTGATGAATCTTTGGCGAAGTCCTTGCGCATCGTTGTCGAAGTCAAAAACTAAGTCAGGAATTAACATGTCGTGAGGGCCATCCCTCCTTGCATATCTAAATTGTCTCAAAGCTAGACAAGGGTTGTAGGTAATGCCTCCTCTAATGCCAAGCAATGGAACATTAGGGAAATCTCCACAACGATCGACGATGATGACATTTTCTCTGGACCGAGAACACCAATGTACATCAGAGTGAGTGAGGGTCATCAACCGTTGTGACCACCTTAAGCCTTGGTCATTCTTCAAGACAGATTGTGAAAGGTGCGAAATAAACCACCTTGCAAGGAGAGGAGTACAGCACATGAGAACACCCCTCTTTCTCATTGTTCGTGTGTAAAATGAGTGAAGAATGTCCCCAAGCAATGTTGGTATTGGATTCCGGGATAAGAAGATCTTGACGGTGTTGACATCTATAAGCTGGTCAGGATTTGGGAACAGGACCAACCCATAAATGAGGAGTGCCACAATTTCTTCAAAGGCTTGTAGATTCAATGAATTCCAACACTCTTGTGCCTTCTCAAACAAGAATTTTGCCAAGAAGCCTTTGACACCGCTTCTAGTTTCCTAATGCCCCTTGATGTCAGATGGTTGCAAGTGTAGTGCTTGAGCAACATCTTCAGGCTTTGGTTCTTTTTTCGTACCGTTGTAGGGTAGTTGATTAAGAATAGGAATTCTCAGGAGTTGAGAAAATTCCTCCAAAGTGGGCACCAATTGATAGTCGGGGAAAGTGAAACAGTGGTGAAGGGGGTCAAAGAACTGGAACAACACCTTTACCATGTCCTCTTCAATGTTGGTGTTGACTAGGCTGAGCAGTCTACCATGTCTTTCACTGAAGGGAGAGCTTTCCGGAATTCTGGATGTGAGCTCCTTGAGTTGAGGAGGGATTCTCACAAGGTTGACTTGGATAGTTTTCCTGCGAAGAATTTCCATGACCTACAAAACAAGAACAAAGATGAAGATCCAAACCCTTGAAATGGTTAGTGAATGCATATGATGCTTTATAATGTTCATGATGTATGCACAAAACATATGTACAAGCAATTCACACAAAACCCTAGTTTCAGGCTTGCATGGGGTTTCATAGGTAAGTACCCTCTTGAGTGTAGTTGGCTTAAAAACCTGTCCTCTAAATAGTAACCGGGTTCTAAGGAACTCAATATCATTGGATTGTTTTCCATGTTTATTGTTTTGGTTTAGCCACTTAACTAGCGACCAAAATATTCCAAGAAAACAACCCTCAATGAGTGTAGTATCGAGTATCTACCAACTTCGGACTGCACCAAAGCCGGTCATCTCACTACCCCTAATGAAAGGCCAAAATGGTCAAGTAAGGTTCTAGGTCATTAGTGCTTAGTGAAATCACTCAGCGGCCCCGTACTCTCCTTGATTGAACTCAAGGGTTACCGATACTCACAAATATGTCGCACTAATATAACTATTGCTTCAACCGTGTCGGTATACCCCGCACAGTTTCCACAACGTATTGCTATCTATGAATGTTTCCCCAAATCCGGGTGTAGGATTTCAAACCCAAACAAGAGAGCCAAGATGTAAAGCAATCAAAACAAACAATTAGTCATGCAAGAGGGTGATCTAAGCCCTAAGGTTACTCCACTTTTAAAAAGGTCCCCAGCAGAGTCGCCAGTTCTGTGATACGGTGGGAGAACTGACTTGAGGTTTTGCGTTTGTTTTCATAAATGTTTCGGTTGAGCAAGAGTCTCCACCAACTTTTTATTTTATCCTAAGGAAAAGGTTAAAAAGCACAGCAAAAACCTTTGAGATGTTTTCTTGTGTTCGGGGAGTAGATTATAGAAAGGGAAGGTATTAGCACCCTTTCTATCCATGGTTATCCATGGGCTCTTAGTTACTTGCTTAGATCACTTGCCTTGCATTTTCAATTGTTTGAAATGGTGCTTTCAATTGTTTGAAATGGTGCTTTCAATTGTTTGAAATGGTGCTTTGTGCGTGGGTTTGAAAAATGTTTTGAAAAGAGGCCAATATGGTGGCAACCTTTGTGATGACCCATGTTTGGATGTATACAAAGGTGTATATCTTTTGAAAAGTTTTCAATGTTTTTGAAAGTTGTTTTGAAAATGTGTTGTGATGTGTGGTTTTGAAAAATAGGAAAGTGTTTTTTTTGTTTTTCAAGTTGGAAAGTAACCAAGAGCTATCTACCCTAAATTTCTCAAAGGTTTTCTCTATGTCTTAACCCTTTTAACAATTTTGTTCCACCATTGTATTTGGTGGACAATCTTGTGTTAGGATATGAACGGGACGGGCGCGGGTCATCGTTTAGACCATGATTGCAATGGTGTTAAGTATCTTTGGCATTTTCTTTAGGGACTTGATCATTTTTGTTTAAGCAACTTGATAGCGTCATCGAGGGACTATGATCATTTGATTGTTTTGTTTTTGCCAAAGAAACTCAACATGCAACATGGCCCATTATTGAAGGCAACAAGTGGAGTAACCCTAGGGGTGCAAGTGTGATTGGTGTTGTTCATTTTCATGCTTTGTTATCTTTGAATTAGGTCAAGCTATTGTTTGGTTGATTTTTGCATACAAAACCCTAAGTCTATCATGGTATATTTAGAAAGCTTTTAAATGCGAAAAATAAAATCCTAAATTATTACAACACAAATTATGGGATGGGGGGTACAAATGTTCAAATGGGGATATTTTAGCAAGAAATTAAATCTAGACTATTACATCCAAATTGAATATTCAAATTATTTAATTGCACAAAAATTAAATAAGATAAAATAAATATGCAAGATGCAAAAATGATTTTCATATGTATGTAAAAAGGTATTTTTCATGTGACCAATAAACAAAAATAAAAATGAATAATTTTGGAAATTTTTACATTTTTAGGGCAAAACCCTAATTTTCTAAGTAAGAAGTATTTATTATTTAATATATGCAATATTTATTAATTATGTACAAAAATAAATAAAAAGGAAGTATATTGTAAAAAAAGTGATTTTTTAAGTTAAATATTAATAAAAATAAAAATGTATTATTTTTATGTTTTTATCCTAAATATTCTAATAAGTATATAAGTATTTATAATATTCACTAAATGTATTAAATATGTACAAAAATAAAATATTTAATATTTACAAAAAAGTATACTTTTTAGAAAATGTTTTCAAAAGGTAAAATAAAATAAAATCAGAAAATAGAATGTATTTTGTATTATTTTAAGTATTTTAAGTAAAAGTATATTATATATTTATTTACATATAAACTAAATGAAACAAAATAAATACCAAATAAAATGCAAAAAATGTGAGAAAAATATTTTTAATGTTTTTTCATGCTTAAATAAAAATATAGAATCCAAATCAAAAGGAAAAAAAATAAAAAATGACAAATATATCATGCAATGGGCCAGGGGGGTGTGTGTGAAATAAAGTGGTGCAAAAAGGAAAACAGAACTCAGGCCCAGCCCAAGCCTATCTTCTTCAACCTCCAGCCAGTTTGTCTCAAAAACGCGCGTTTTTCATGTTGATTCAAACATCCTGATTCTTGGGCTTTCAAGCAAAACTCATAACACCAAAAATGTAGAGCATCAAGAGACGAATCCAGACATATAAAGAACTTAACTTAACTCTAAGAAACGAAGGAGAATTTCTTCATCCCTAATTCCTGACCAAAGTTTTTTCTAATATTCAGGTTCCAAATTCTCTCAGCACACACAACATAAATGCAAAGTAATTATATGTGTAGCTTCAGGGCCATGAGTAGAGCATTTTTCATTCATAAACCTAAACCTAACTCTTCCTAGATTGAGAGATAGAAGTCCATGAACTTACCTGTTCAGCTTGGATAGTGTATGACAATGGAGGCACTTTCAAGGCAATGTGAGGACTTGTACAACTTGCTTGAAGTTCAGGGATGCTTCTCCAATGCTTGGTGTGCTTTGAATCTTGCTGAATCACTCCATGGAAGTCAACCTGCAAGAGAGAAAAATGAAAATGGCAAACTATGCTATGGCTGTTACAGTCTGTATCTAAGGTTGGGGATAACTTGTATGGATGTTATTGAATGTGTTTGAGGTGGTTTGGATGAAAACGCACGAGGGAAATGAACTGTGGAAGTCAATATGCAGAAGATACCCTGTTTTGCCATAAAACTGTGTTTTGATGAATGAGGGAGTCTTGAGGATGGCTTGGTCGTGTTTTAGGTTACTTGAGGAGTATGGAATGTGTTCAACAAGTTTGCTTAGGCTAGTTCTTGCAGCAATGAGAGTTGTTGTTGTGTTTGCAAAGTTGCTTCTAATGTAAGTAAAGTTTGTCAACTTGGTTTCTAGGCTACCACAGGCCCCTCAAGCATGCTGCACCCTTTTGTCTTGATTAGTGGGATTGGTTCCTGAAATTGTGCCTCAAAGATCTGCATTGTACTTCATAGATTGTAATCTTGACATAAAGTGCCACTTTACAAAAATAGATAACTTGCTTTTTCTAATTAAGGCTTAATTCTTCATGCAATGACCAAATGCATAGAATAATATCTTGGCACAATGCTTTAGCATTTAATTTTTGAGTGTAAATAAGATTAGAGGCCTGTAATGTAGCTTGCACATGCTGAGTTTGAAAATGCACAAGTTATGAACATGCCTTTAGCCATGAATCAAAGTGACTTTTGCCCATATTGACAAATTCGATTCTCCCTAACCACAAGGGTGTTTGAGAAGTTCTTGGACATTTTGGAAAGCTTGGAATGTGTACTACAATCCATATTTGTAATGCAAATTGAAATTCCAAGTGGAAGCATGTGAAAAGTGGCCATGAAGTTAGGCAAAAATCCTGCCTAAAATAGGTCTAAATTTTTCGAAGTTAAGAATGTTTTGCACCCTTGTTCCAAAAATCATAACTTGAGCTACAAGCTTCTTTTGAGGAAACTTTGTGAATCAAAGTTGTATATTTTGCAATGGACTACAACTTTCATGTTTTGAGTTTTGTTTTAATCCAAATGCATCTTGATGAAAAAATGGGACAAAGTTAGGAAAAAAATTAGGAATTTTCATAACTTAGAAAAATTCTAAGTTATGAAAATTCTTCATTTTAAACCCTAATTTGTAATTTTTGATTTCTTGATGAACAAGTTTCATAATTTGACATGTCTTGATGAAAAATGAAACTTGACACTTGATTTTGAACAAAAAGTCAAAGTTTGACTTTTCAGTATACAGTCAAATTTTGCTCAGTTGACTGGAAAATTCACCTGTCAATCTTGTGCATTTGGGATCTTTTGAATTTGTTGAACATGTCAAGACAATGCCATTGAGTCCTTGAGTCCATATGTGAGCTTGGTTTTCCATTGGCTAGGTCAAACAGTCAAAAATTACCTTTGTGCAGTCAAAACCCTAAAAATGACCATTTTGCCCTTTTGGTGATCTGATCAAATTTCTTGTGGATTTGTGATCCAAACTTGATCAAATGGTTCATATGAGTTCATAATGTTGATGAGGGTCAAATTTCATGAGGTTTGACTGTCAATTGACCATAGTTGACTTTTTCCCCAATATAGCTGATTTCTAGGTCAACTGTCCAACTGACTGGGCAAAGATTGGAATCAAGGCTTGAAACTTGGTATGGATAAACTTGTGAGTCCCACATGAAGCATTAAAGTCATCTTGGGCCTTTTAGGTCAAAACATCTTTGTGCAAACACAAACCCTGATTTGGGTCAACAGTGCAAGGAGGAGTCTTGAGCAGAGCAAACCCCAACTTGATCTTGAGCCCCAAGGGTCTTGTGATGAGAAAATAGTGATGAAATGGGAGGGAAAATTTTGGGGTACAACAGACACCGTTTCATCTTTGTAGCAATTGATTACTTCACCAAGTGGGTGGAGGCTACTTCATATACCTATGTTACTAAGCAGGTGGTTATGCGTTTCATCAAGAATAATCTTATATGTCAGTATGGTGTGCCGAGCAGAATTATCACCGACAATGGCTCGAATTTAAATAATAAAATGATGACAGAACTGTGCGAAGAATTCAAGATTGTACATCACAATTCATCTCCATACAGGCCAAAGATGAATGGGGCTGTTGAAGCTGCTAATAAGAATATCAAGAAAATCATCTGGAAAATGGTTGTTACTTATAAGGATTGTCATGAAATGCTCCTTTTAGCTATGCATGGATATCGAACATCTGTCCGCACTTCAACAGGAGCAATCCCGTTCACCCTGGTGTATGTGTGATATGGTGGCAAAACCGACTGTTTAATACTAGTTTACGTTTTATGTTTTTTGTTCGCAAAATGTCACGGTAAGCAAGAGTCGCCACCGACTTTTATTTCATCCAACCGGAAAGGAAAAAAGTACAGAAAAAAAAATCCTTTTTTCAAGATTTTGAGTACGGGGGGTAGATTATAGAAAGGGAAGGTGTTAACACCCTTTCTATCCATGGTTTTCCATGGGCTCTTAGGTACTTGCTCATTTTTAAATTTCTTGTGTTTGTGTGCTTGTTTTTGAAAGATGTTTTACTTTGTGATAACCCTTGTATCAGTCCTCAAGGGTGTGACGAAGTTGTTTTGAATATTTGTTTGAAAAGTGTAAGTGTGAAATTTTTTGATTTAAGCAAGTACCTACTAGCATCTACCTACTCAAAAAAAGATTGTTTTTGTTCTATTTTCTTTAGACAACACTATCCCACTATTAAGGAATAGGTAGCACCGTCGTTGGAGATTGTAAGGGTCAATTCGAAAGGGCGTATGGTCAATAAAGCAATATTAGAACACCTTAGTAGTAACCCTAGAGTCTTAAGATCTTTTTCGAGGCAACATTCCCGAGGCAACATTCGAATGGGACATTTGATCTTTTTAGACGGGAGGGCAACCACTAAGACACCCTATGCTTAATGATCGTTTACCGAAGGCAACCGAAGTGAGAGTATACCCTAAGAGTGAATATGTGCGAGTGATTTATTTTTAGTTTATTATCTTTGCACATTAGGGTTTTCTAACCATTTTAATTTTGTCATGCATTCTTGCCATACAATCCTAAACATTCATCTAACAGTTAAGAGTTTTGCGGAAATTAAAAATGCAAGAAAATAAACCTAGCTATTACAAGGCTTCGGGGAGGGGGATTAATTACATAACCAAAAATCGGGGATTTAAACAGTAAATAAAAATCCTAAGTTAACTATTACAAACCCTGAACAATTATAAAATAATGGCAAAATAATCAACAAGCGAGCGGCGAATTAAATATGAGGACAGTTGAAAAGATAACCTAAAACTCTAATTGAGAGAAAAATATTTTTGTTCTTGTGGATGTTTATTTGTGAAAACAATTAATTGAAAATTAATTAAACCTAATTTCTAATTGTTTTTAAATTATGAAAGAAATTAAATTAGCCTAATTTCCTAATTAAATAATTCCAAGAAAAGTATTTTGTACAAAAAGATTTTTGTATTTTTTTGGTTTTTTATTTGAGAAAAGAAATATAAATGTAAAATTAAAACCTAGATTCTATTTGATTTTAATTATAGAAAAGAAATTAAATTAACCTAGATTTCTAATTAAATTAAATAATTTATTAAAAAAAATACTTTTTTGGTATTTTGTGATTTATTGATTTTTATGATTAAATAAAAAAAATGAGTAGTTTTTGTGAAAAAATAATTAAGCAAAATAATTAAATAAGGAAATAAAAAAAAGAAAAGAAAAAGAATGGGCCTCTATGCATAGTGTGATACGGTGGGAGAACTGACTAGAGGTTTTGCGTTTTGTTCGCACTTGTGCGGTTAGCAAGAGTCGCCACCGACTTTTCTTTTATCCAAAAGGAAAGGTAAAAAAGCACAGGAAAGACCTTTCGAGAATTTTCTCGGGTTCGGGGGGTAGATTATGAAAAGGGAAGGTGTTAGCACCCTTTTCATCCATGGTTTTCCATGGGATCTTATTTACTCGTTTAGATCACTTGATTTTGTTTGATTGTGTGCTTGTGGTGTGGTTTTTGAAAGTGTTTTGGAAAGTCTCTTTGTAATGGTTCTCGTCTCTATAAGAACGTATACAAAGTTTTGTTTCAAAAAATGGTTCAAAGATGTGTTTGTTGAATCGTGTTTTGAAAGAGATTTTGTAATGGTTCTCGTCTCTATAAGAACATATACAAAAACGTTTTATCTTTTGAAAATGTTTTGAAAATGAAGTGTAGGTGTGAAAGTTTTTGTCGTGAGCAAGCGAATAACTAAGAGCGAATCTATCTACTCGAAAGGTCTTAAATTGTTCTTTTTTCTTCCTTTTAATGGTGCTATCTTACCATTAATTTGGTAAGAAGCCCCATCCTTGGATGTAAAGGGATGGACGCGGGTCAATCTTACAATCATTGAAAGCAACTTGTGAGACGCTCTAGCAATTTTGTAAGGGGCAAGATCGTTTTATCGAAGGCATCATCGAGGGTCATCGAGGGACTACAATCTTTGTTTATTGAAGGGTCATTTGCTAGAGTGTCTCATATTCAAGGGACATGATTGTATTTCCGAGGCAACAAGCAAGGTTACCCTAGAGGTGCGCGTGTGAGAAGTGTGTTGATTTCAAGTTGTTTATTCTTGGATTAGGTCATCTAGCGATTGATTTTTGAATCTTGCCATACATGCCTAATTACTACACAGTATACAGAAAGCAATAAATTGCGGGAATTAAAAATCTAAGCTATTACAAAAGTATCCGGGAATGGGGGTACAATTATTACAAATGGGGATGAAACACATAAGAATAGCAATGTCCAAATAATACAACCAAATCGAATTGCTGTGCGATTCAATATGAAACTATGACAATTTATGAAATAAAGAAATCAATAACGTATGAAATGCAATGTATTTACTTAAAAAAAGAAAAAATAAAACTTAATCTAATAAGAAAATGATTTAAATTAAATTTAAAAATCTTTATTATATTTTTTGTTAATTATATTGATTATGATCTTAAAGAAAGAAAACTAATTAAATCAAAGTTTTGATGTTTTTATTACGTGTAACAAATTAATAAAAAGTTATAAAAAGAAAATAGTAAAAAAATTGATTTTTAGGGCTTAAAAAATGTAAAAAAAAAACATTATTAGTGATTTTCAAAACAAATAAAAAAAACAAATTGAGGGGAAATAAAAATGGGCTTAAGGGTTATTGGGCCCAAAGGGTTATTGGCCGTTGAAACAAAAAGAAGGCAAAGGGGGGAGGGAACCAGGAAACACACTGGGCTTAAGGGTTTGTGAAACAGGAATGGCCCAATTTCTCCTTAAATCAGTTTATTGTTTTGATTAGGGTAAAACATGAATTAGGGTTTGTTGTTCCTTTGGTACAGCGGCGTCGCTCTGTTCGTTCAATCGCTTCTCTCTCTCGTTCATCTTTCTCACTCAATGCTTCTATTTGTTCCTGATTCATGAGTGAAATGCTTTTTTTTGTTGGGAAAAACCTAGGTTCTGAGATAGAATCATCTAAAGGGTTTGACATGCATTCTCTCTGATCTTCCTCTCGCCTTCTATTACCGGAGTACCCCTCGTTCTCTTCCTAACCATGCTCAGATAATTTCTTTCATAAAAAGGTGATGTTCTGTCTTGATTTGAATGTTTTATTGTTGTTGTTTTATCTTTTTCGTATTTTTCTGTTAATCAATTTTATTGTACCTTGAGATGCAGGAAACGATTTATGAGAAATGTGACGAAATCATACCTTTGGAATTTTTTGGAAAATGGACAGGAATGTGAGATTTGTGCTGATGGTGCTCCTTGGTGATGGGCTTGGCAAGGAGGAGAGAAGAAATGATGACGAAGGATGCACGCTTCTGGTAACTTTTTCTTTTTCTGTCCTTTATGTTGAATGATGATGATGATGCTTCTGAGTCTCTTTCTGTCCTTAGCCCCTTTGGTTTTTTGAACTGTTATTGGTTGTGACGAATTTGGTATTGTTGGTGGACTCTGTGATGGTTCTTAGGCCATTTGGTTTTTGAACTGTTTTTTTGGATTGATACAGTTTGTGAAAGTTTGAGATTTTGTGGCTTTATATTGAAAATGGTTTTTGAGACTGGTTGGTAATGGTTGGACATTTTTTTTGGATATTTTCTGAAAGTTGTTTGTTTTGGATAGTTTGCTTTTACAGTTTGACAATTAACATGTTGGGGTGTTTGAAATGAGTTATATGTTTTGGATGTTTGAACTGAGTTTTGATGGTTTTGTTGTGTTTGATGGAAGTTTTGATACTTGGTTCTGTTTGTTTTGGTTACAGTTTGAATGTTTTGGTTGATTTTGTTTTGGGTTGATGAGGATGTTGGACTGTTTTTGTTTGATAGTTTGAGGCCTCTATGAAGGTTGTGAAAAACTTGGAGGTGTTTTTGATTTGTTGGGAAGGTTTAGAGGTTTGAATAATGGTTATGCAAGTTATGTTTGATGGGAGATGCAGGGAGTTTTGTTTGGTGATTTTCTGGTTTACAGTTTGTTTGAGGAAGTTGTTGTTACAGTCGCAGGTTTTGTGTGTTTGACAACATTTTTGAAGGTTTTGCTATGTTTGACAGTTTGGCCTTGTGAGCTGAGTTACAGGTTTGGTGGATGGTTTTCGGAGTTTCGTTGATTTCTTGACAGTTTTGATGAGTTTGGGATTTGTTTGAAATGTTTTGTGATTTTGCTGATGGTTTTGCAAACTGTTTAAGGTTGGTGGCAATGGTTATGCAGGTTTTTGGTAGTTTTTGAGAGAGTTTTTGATAAAAAATGTTTCTCCTTTTTTTTCTTGAGCCTTTTTCTACTGTTATATTATGTTGCCTCTTTACAGTTTTGCAGCTTATTCAAAATGGTGGGAAACCACCAAATTTTGAATACTTTGGGCATTTTCTTCTTAGGCTCTTTTCCTTGCAATTTTGTTTGCTAGCATTTTTGGTGCAATTGTGACAGCAGGGCAGCATCCCCTAGGTGACTTCTTTCCTCTTCCTCTCTTAATGACCCTAGGCCAAGTGCTTTTTCTGAAAAGTTTGCAATTTTAATTGGAAAATGATGAAATGTCTTATGAACAAGCCTCTTCTTGCTTGTTGACTTAGTTTTATATTTTCTTCTTGCTGATGCTCTTTGGTCCGCTACTGCCTGTGTTGCCTCGTTCTTGCTGTTTGTATTTTGTTTGCATTTGTTTTTTTTGCTGATGCTGCTGTCCGGATTTAGGCAGCCTTGCTGCATGCTTGCCTTTGGTACACTAATATGCTGCTGTCTCTCTTGGCCCTGTTTTGCGCCTTGTTTGGACAACCTTGCTGTTTGGCCATGCTGCTTGCATATTTTCACTTGTTTGGGCAGCTTTGCTTGTATTTGGATAAATTGCTTGCATTTTTATTTGGACAGCTTTGCTTGCATTTTTATTTTTCTTTTTGTGAACCAAGAAGAATAATCTTCTTATGATTTGCAAATAGAAAAATAAAAACGTGATGAATTAAAAATAGCCTTCTGATTCCAAATTGCAAACTTTAATGATGAACACATTTTTTCTTTTGAAGATTCTTATTCATATCCAATTAATTGCTAATTATTTTATGTCTTTCTTTCATGTGAGCGCAAACTGGATGATGGCAAAGTAGAGGAAGCAAAAGATTCTTTGGCATGCATGGAAGAAATGGAAGCTTAGTCATTCTTAGGCTTAGATTTTTCCTTTGTAATTTAGATAGGAATACCCAAATAATTGTACTAATTTATTTTTTCAAATACAATAAGTTGTAAAACTTAAAGCATTTAAATAATAAATTGTATTGTAACAATTTTTGAAATAAATGAAAGAAAGTCTTATGAAGTATTCTGATGTCCATTAAAATCTTTTACTGTCAATAACTTGCAAGTTTCTCTTTGCATCTTCACTAATTCTTTAAGATTCCTGATTAAGATAATTGAAACTGTATTCCAATAATTCAAACCAAGATAACTTAAATTCCAGTGATCATGTAATCTTGCCACTGCATTCCAAATGAACACGCACTCTGTATTCCTCAAACAAATGTTTATTCCATAAACAAACAAATACTTATCCCATTAACAAGCAAATGTATTAACAGACGCAAATTATCTGGTTAACCTGGATCAAACCGAACATGAATGTTCCCAATGACAGTCTTAGATCCCATCTCTTGTCCCAAATGAATATGCCTCGAAAACAAATAGTAACCTTTCATTAAACTTGAAAAAGCATGAAAACATGTGAAAGCCAATTGGATCTTTGTGAGTTCATTTCTTCTGAGAACTGCAAGTAAACCCTAATTGCTGGTTTATTTCCACAGGAAAAAATCTGTCTGATTGATTCCTGAGCCAATCTTGAATATCTGAGAAACCCTATGGTTGTGATTTCTGTGAAAAATGGGAGGGAAAATTTTGGGGTACAACAGCTGCCCCTGTTCAATCTTCTTGAACCTGAAGAGTTAGATTGGCGAGTTTTGTCGTTCATTACTCGAAGGTAAAAGATGATTGGACATTAGAGTGCCCATAAATTTGCGCTCGACAAAAGTACAATTGAGGGAATGGGCTTAAAGATGCCACTTGGAGAGGTGACAAAATCTTGTCGGAGATGGGCTTGTAGATGCCATCCAAGAATGTTTGGTTGTAAACCGATAGAATAAGCATCAGAATGGTGTTCGTATTTGAAACGTATCTGAACTGTATCTGTACTCAGAATCTGGATAAGCGACAGAATGAATTCCGTGTCTGGAGTGTATCTGTACTGTATCTTGAAATTAGGTCTGAATGAGCGACAAAATGGCTTCCGTATCTGGAGCGTATCTAATCTGTATCTGATTGTTGAAGTCTGAATGAGTGACAGAATGGCTTCCATGCCTGGAGCGTATCTGAACTGTATCGGAACTTCGAATTCGATTAAGTATCAAAATGACTTCCGTGTTTGGAGTGTATCTGTACTATGGAAAAAGTCAGAATGAGTGACAGAATGGTAACCGTGTCTTAGGCGTATCTGGACTGTATCTTGAATAGGCAACATAATGACTTCCATGTCTTGGAGTGTATCTGAGCTGGAAAAAATCAGAATGAGTGACAGAATGATAACCGTGTCTGGAGCGTATCTGGACTGTATCTGAAGTTGAGATTTGAATAAGTGATAGACTGGCTTCCGTATCTGGAGCGTATCTTGACTGTATCAGTGATCTGTGGATATTTTGTTACAGATAGTTGTTAATCTTATCCTGAAAAGGGTAGAATGTTAGCTGAAATACAAATTTATGTTGCATGAAATGTATGATGCAATAAATGTGTTTTATCCATGTTTATGATGTAATGTATGCGCATGTAAGCTGATTTGTTGTATTGCTGAGGAAAATAAATCCTTGACTGCCACCGAGGGAAATAAACCCTTGACTGCTGAGGATTCCTGCTGTGAGAATAATGCCATATACTTCTTGAGGAATCTGCTTGGGGAATCCAGAGAATTTTAATGACTTCTACTGGGGATTACTGACGGGAGTCTTTGTTCTATTGAGAAGCAATAAACTTTGTGGGGAAAAAGTTTATACCGCTGGGGTTCAGGAATTTGGGTTGTATGCCAGACTACTAGGGAGTTACCCTAGGTTGGGGAGAAACAAAAGTTAACTGTTAACCGGTTGATTTTTTAGGTTTCAAGACAACTTGCTGGGGAAACCTAGAGAAACTGGATAATTTCTGCTGTGGGTTGAAAGTTTCAGCTCCACTGGGGATTGGTAGTTGGTAGTCTTATCTCCGCTAGGGATCTGTAGTCCAAAGTGTTGGCTCCGCTGGGGGGATCTTAATGACGTGTTGTAGAGATTTCTCATGGAATAGCCTAAAGACGTTTTGCAAATAAAACACAAGTGTAAAGAAAAAGGCAAATAGTTTTCTGTACTTTGAAAGAGATATCTTTGTATTTATTTTGAATAAGTGTTTTGTACAAAGGAGACAGACATCCTAGTAAGAGGATGGTGTCATATAAAAAAAAGAGAAAAATTTATACAAAGAAAGATAGCTAAGTGTAAAAAATTCCATGGGGTTCCCATTCTGCTATAGCCTTCGTAACTCCGAATATCTTGTCCGTTCGTTGCTTCGTCCGAAGATGATTGGATTGATCAGAAGCCTCAGAGTTTGTGTGTGAAGAGATTGTCTTTAAAGTGATCCGACGAGACATAGTCATACGCTTTAATTCCCTAACTTTTTCCTAGACCGCCCTTTCGGGTTTTCAGTCCACCGGGACACCCTTTTTTGCCCAAGTCGCCCTTTCAGGTTTTCAACTTGCCGGGCGTACAGATTTTTTTGTTTTATCCCTAATTTTTGCCTGAACCGCCCTTTCAGGTTTTCGATTCATCGGGATGCCCTTGTTTTGCCTAGGTGTATCAACCTAGCGGGTCTCTTATGCGTAGTATCTTTTGACTATGTCTGCGTTTGCAGGGTGCAGTAGATAGTCACCGTCCATGATGGTTAAAATCATTGCCCCACCAGAAAAGATATTCTTGATCACAAATGGTCCTTCGTAGATAGGAGTCCAGTTGTCCCTGGTATCACTTTGCGGCAAGATGATGCATTTGATCACATGATCTCCAACTTGATACACTTGGCTCCTGACTTTCTTGTTGAAAGCTTTGATCATCCATTTTTGATACGTCTGACCGTGGCAAACAGTAGTAAGTCTATTTTCGTCAATTAAGTTTAACTGATCAAGCCGTGTTTGGATCCAATCATCTTCACTTAAACCTACATCTTTCATGATTCTCAAGGAGGGAATCTAAACCTCGACAGGTAAAACAGCTTCCATGCCATATACCAAGGAATAGGGTGTTGCCCTAGTTGAAGTGCGAGTCGTGGTACGGTACCCTTGGAGAGCAAACAGTAACATCTCATGCCAGTCTTTGTAGGTGGCTGTCATCTTTTGTATGATCTTCTTGATATTTTTGTTCGCAGCTTCGACAACACCGTTCATCTTTGGCCGATAGGGAGATGAATTATGATGTTGAATCTTGAACTGCTCGCACAAGGCGGTGATCATAGTATTGTTAAGGTTTGTACCGTTATCGGTGATGATCCTTTTGGGGATACCGTATCGACAAATGAGGTTCTGCTTGATGAAGCGAACAACAACATTCTTTGTGACGGATGCGAAGGAAGCTGCTTCGACCCACTTTGTGAAGTAATCAATGGCCACCAAAATGAAATGGTGTCCATTGGATGTTGTAGGCTTGATCTCTCCAATCATGTCGATTCCCCACATAGCGAATGGCCAAGGAGCTGTTAAGACGTTGAGAGGAACTTGAGGTATATGTACCTTGTCCGCATAAATATGACATTTGTGACAAGTTCTGGAATATTGATAGCAGTCAGCTTCCATGGTAGACTAGTAGTATCCTGCCCTTAGAATCTTCTTAGCCATCATATGACCGCTAGAGTGGGTGCCAAAAGTACCATTGTGCATTTCATCCATGATCTGTTCAGCTTCAATCTTGTCCACACAACGGACCAGAATGCAATCATGATTGCGCTTGTATAGGATACCACTGTTCAGGAAGAACTTAGCTGAGAATCTCCTTAAGAACTTTTTATCATTGGCTGAAGCTCCTTCAGGATATTCTTGAGCCTCGAGATACCTTTTGACTTCGTCAAAACCAAGGTCGGTCCACTACTTCTTCGGTATTAATCTCGTGACAATGTGCGGGTTCGTCCATCCGTTAAATGGTGATATGGGGAGCCTCGTTACCCCAATTAAGTTTAAACATGGATGACATTGTAGCTAGAGCATCCGCTAGCTGATTTTCTTCTCGTGGGAAGTGCTCGAAGGTAATCTGCTCGAAATGTGGTAGTAATGTCAAGACATGTTCTTTGTAAGGGATGAGGTTTGGATGCTTAATGTCCCACTCTCCTTTGATCTGACTGATGACCAAAGCTGAGTCCCCAAATACAATCAAAGATTTGATTCCCAAGTCTATGGCAGCCTTGAGTCCAAAGATACAAGCTTCATACTCGTCCATGTTGTTGGTGCAGTTGAAGCAAAGTCTAGCTGTGAAAGGTGTATGGCAACCTTCTGGGGATATGAGTACCGCGTCGATACCATTGCCAAGTGCATTGGAAGCACCATCAAAGTACAGGGTCCATCGGGATCCTTGTTCAGGTCCGTCATATGGTCTGATTTCTTCAATATTGTCCAATGTCATGATGTCTTCGTCAGGGAAGTCGAACTTCATGGATTGGTAATCTTCGACAGCTTGATGAGCCAGATGATCAGCTAGCACACTCCCCTTTATAGCTTTTTGGGTCGTGTACTTTATATCATACTCTGTGAGGATCATTTTACATCTAGCTATTCTCAAGACAAAGCAGGCTTTTCAAAGATGTACTTGATCGGGTCCATCTTAGATATCAGCAAAGTGGTATGAGTCAACATATACTGCCTTAGCCGACGAGCATCCCATACCAAAGCGCAACAAGTTTTCTCGAGCAGTGAATATCTTGTTTCACAGTCGGTAAACTTTTTGCTAAGGTAATAAATGGCATGCTCTTTTCGTCCAGACTCGTCATGCTGCCCCAGTACGCACCCCATTGAATTCTCTAGGAGGGTCAGATACATGATTAGCGGTCTTCCTTCGACGGGTGACATCAAGATAGGAGGTTCTAGCAAATACTCCTTGATTTTATCGAAAGCATCTTAACAGTCATCATTCCATTTAACGACCTGATATTTCTTCAACAGCTTGAAGATTGGTTCACAGGTAGATGTTAGGTGAGAAATGAACCTTGCAATGTAGTTTAGGCGCCCCAAGAAACCTCTGACCTCCTTCTCAGTGCGAGGAGCGGGCATTTCTTGTATAGCTTTGACTTTGGCAGGATCAACCTCGATGCCTTTGTTGTTGACAATGAAACCCAAGAGTTTGCCGGACCGGACTCCGAACGTGCACTTGTTAGGGTTCAATATGAGCTTGTAGTCTTTCAACCTGACAAACAGCTTTTTTAAGTGGTCGAGGTGTTCTTCTTCAGTTTGTGATCGGGCTATCATGTCATCTACGTAGACTTATATCTCATGATGTATCATATCATGAAATAAAGCTACCATGGCGCGTTGATAGGTTGCCCCGACATTCTTCAGTCCGAATGGCATCACTTTGTAGAAGAATGTACCCCACTGTGTAACAAAAGTAGTTTTCTCCATGTCCTCGGGTGCCATTTTGATCTGGTTATAGCCCAAGAATCCTTCCATGAAAGAAAATACCTTGTGCTGAGCTGTATTGTCAACCAAGATATCAACGTGCGGTAGTGGAAAGTCATCTTTAGGGCTGACCCTGTTTAAGTCTCTGTAATCCATGCACATTCTCACTTTGCCGTCCTTCTTAGGCACGGGCACAATGTTAGGAACCCATTGTGGAAAGGAAGTAACAACAAGAAATCCAGCGTTGAACTACTTCATAACTTCTGCTTTGATCTTTTCAGACATGTCGGGCCTCATGCGGAGAACTTTTTGTTTAACTGGTGGACAGTCTTCTCTTGTAGGGAGACGATGAACCACAATGTCTGTATCAAGTCCCGACATGTCTTCATATGACCAGGCGAAGATTTCAAAATATTCATTCAACAGCTGAATTAAGCGCTCCTTGACATTTGGCTCTAGGTTGGCACCCACTCTGACTTCTTTTCTGTCTTCCTCAGTACCCAAGTTGATTGTCTCTAACAGCTCTTCATGAGGTAGAATAACCTTTTCTTCCTGTTGTAGCAGTCTAGCCAATTCTCCTGGCACTTCACAGTCTTCTTCACCTTCGTATTCGGCATGGTAGACCAGATCTTCAGAGTCACTGAAGGTCATAGCAAAATTGTTACCCATGGAATCCGGAATGGAAGGGTACATGCATTTGTGAGTGTGGGTGTGTGTAAGGGATAACTACCTTTAAACAAATAAAATGCAAAAAGAAAGAAAATGAACACAAAAGTTTATATGTGAAAACGTCCATGATTCATTAAATGGCATATGAAGATGAAAAATAAGAACCCTTACAAATGGACCTTTGTGCCTCAGGTAAGACACAAGGTTAAAAAAGTACGAATTGTTTGAGAATTATTACAAACCAACAGAAATGTTTGAAAGATAAATTACTGATTTATGAAAGTAATAGGAACAAAGTCCTTTGCCTCCCAATTGCATAGTCCTCCGTCAACAGTAGGGAAAATCCAGTCTTCCAAGTTGCTCTCCTCTTTACCATTCTCCAAAGCATTGACTCCATGATGGGTGATCTTCACTGGTGGCCCTCCAGCCCGGGAGCAGCGTACAGCCTTTTGAGCAGAAGCAGTGAAACCCAAGCCGAATTTATCAGATTTAAAAGGAAAGTCGGGAAGTTGCCCCCAAATTGTGCTTCCTCCTTCCTCAACCACAACCTTAGCATCCTTTAAAGAAGACATCCTAGGCGGAGGTCTTGTAGTCATAGGCACAGAAGCCACTGTCTTGGTTGCCGTAATCTCCTGAGCCACCTCCTCAAAGTGCTGAAAGGGGGTTTTGATGAATTCACCATCCAATTCTACATAGCGGAAATAATTTAGATGGCTTATCATGTATTCCTCTTCGCCGTGAACAATTACAATTTTCCCATGGACAGGGTACTTGAGCTTTTGATGCAGAGTAGAAGTGACGGCTCCAGCATGGTGAATCCAAGGTCTTCCCAACAAGCAAGAATAGGAGGGACGGATGTCCATTATATAAAATGTGGAGTTTAAGGTTTCAGTTCCCACTTTTATCGGGATGTCCACCTCCCCGTGGACCATCCTTTTAGAACCATCAAAGGCTCCGACAATGATGTTGCTGGGTTTCAAAGTTAGACCTTCACAATCCAACCTATCCAAGGCCTTCTTCGGCAGGACATTCAACGAAGAACCAGTGTCTACCAGAACGTATGTTAGAGTAGTCCCTCTGCATTCCATCGAGACATGCAAAACGTCATTATGTTTTCTCCCTTTTGATGTTAAATCGGCATCGGAGAATCCTAGACCATTGTCAACTGTTATACTAGCTACACATTCCTGGAACTGATCCGCGGAGGTTTCCTGGGGCACATGGGCCGTCTTCAAAAATCTGATCAGGGCTTTAGCATGAGCTTCAGAACAAAGCAGCAAGGCGAGCATAAAGATCTTTGAGGGGGTTTGCCCCAGTTGCTCCAAAAAATCATAATCGCTTTTCTTGATTATTTTCAAAATCTCCTCCATTTCTTTTTGAGAGGTTTTATGGATGATCGACGGCTGAGCCCTCTTCCTGACAGGCTCTTCTTGGATCCCTTTCCCTCTATCATCAACAGTAGCAGAGGGGTTAACCACGGGGGTTGCAACTTCTTCAATAATTGGAGTTCTCGCAGATATGTTTATCGGTACAAGGATAACCTTAGGAGCAGCTGAGGGTCCGAAGATTGCCTTTGGAGGCGCAATCTCGGGAGAGAAAATTCTTCCACTGCGGGTGATTTTACTTGTTCCGGAAATGTTTCCAATGTCAGAAGTCTCTTCATCAGAACTCTCTTCATTCAATTCAATTTGCTTAACACCATGGTAAAAGATCTCTCCCCCATATTTCCACGGTATTGATTTGTCGGACTTGTACGGGACGGGCCCCGACATGGTTATCTTCAAAGGTACAGTCTTCGGATCGGATGTAATCTTAACAGGTCTTTTGGAGACCTTGGAAAGATTGGCTGATATGGTAATTATTGAAATATCATTGACAAGAGTCGGTATAACATGAGTCTTCTCAAAAAGGATCTCTTGAATATCAATTAGGCGTTGGATGCCTATCTTCAACAATGGACAATTGGTTGGTAAGGATGAACAAAGGCAGCAATATTCTTCACAACCTGGGAATATCCCAGCCTTTAGCAAATTCAACTTGAGTATCGGTAGCGGAGTCATCAAATCATCAACAGTAGCAACAAAAAGATCTTCTTCAACAGCATGGGCATTGTGGCCATGCTTTGGCATTGGAGCTGAGATTACGTTCGGCTTTTCAGGGGCGTTGAATTCCACTTCTTTAGCGTCTATTAAATCCTGAATCTTATTCTCGAGGGCCCAACAATTGTCGGTGTCGTGCTCTATACTCCCTAAATGATAAGAACACTTGGAATTCGAATGGTAGTAAGGAGAAGCTGTATTCAGATTCTTTGGGGCCTCCTTCAGACTGGAAAGGTTTAACTTCAAAAGGTGGGGTAAAACCTGGGCAGGAGTCATGTTTATCTGGGTGAATTGCCGCACAGGCCTTTCCACCTTTGCTTGGTTGGTTCTGGGTTGATTGTTTCTAGGCTGATCAGCTGTAGTTTTCTGAATCATTACAGCCCCCACTGCTGGCCGGCGCTCAATCCTTCCTTGACCTCTTTGAGAATAGACAGCTGATACTTCTTTCTTTGCTGGGAAAGGCTTTTTGATGGCAGTAGATGTATCCTTTTGAATTTTTCCACTCTTGATTCCGGCTTCAACTCTCTCACCATTCAGAATTAACTCGGTGAACCCCGCAGACGAACTTTCGATCAAGTGATTGAAAAAGGGGCCCGACAGAGTACCCAAGAACATATCCACAAGCCCTCTTTCAGACAATGGTGGTTGTACTCGTCCCGCCAAGTCTCTCCATTTCTGGGCATACTCTTTGAATTCTTCATTTGAGACCATGCCCATACTTTGTAATTGAGTACGGGTTGGTGCTAAGTCCGCATTATATTGATATTGTCTGTAAAAGGCAGTTTCCAAATCCTCCCAGTTATGCACATCAGACCTCTCTAGCTGGTAGAACCAATCCAACAGTGTCCCTGAAAGACTGTCCTGGAAGAAATGGACCCACATATCCTTGTTAGAAGAATGCGGTTGGATTTTTCTGACATAAGACCGTAGGTGCATCTTTGGACAAGACAAACCATCGTACTTAGCAAATATAGGCACCTTAAACTTAGGGGGAATCACAATTCCAGAGACCATCCCTAGATCTTCAAAGTCCAGCCCAGGGACTCTCTGCACCTCCATAGCTTCCAGATGCTCTTCCAAATTCTTGTATTTGTCGTCTGCAGGAGGGTACTGCTGTTCAAAATAGTCTTCATCCTCCTCTTCTTATTATTCTTCCTCAGATTCAGTTGGTACTGCAACTCCTTTTCCTTTTCCTACCCCTTCATCAGATGTTGAGGGAAAATCCAAGACCCTTCTAGCGTGACCTTCAAATCTTCTACCCAAAGTAGCCACACCATCTCTTTTCTTTTTCTTTTTCTCTTTTTCCTTCTCCAGCAAAGTCTTGAGCTCCTCATGCCCTTTAGCCAAGGTCATGAGTAGCTGCTGAAATTGTGCATTCTGTGCTTGTAAGTCTTTAACCGTTTGCTTAATATCCATCTTGCTGAAATAAACAACAGAGAGATAAGGAAACCTGGTGTGAAGACCTGCTTATGCATATGATGAATGAAGATGCGATATGCAAATGATTTCAAGGAAATTTAGAAGATTAAAATTTGCTTAAACCAAAAATAACACACGTCATATTAAATAAAACCAAGTTTGAATACACCATGCCTCCTCGGGCTTACAAAGAAAAAAAACTAAAATACAACAAAATTCTCAAGATAAAAAGACCGAACGCATCCTTTTTGGAGCAATGTACGTATTCAGATTCTTCTCTTCATGAAGCAGTTTGGTGAGCTCCAGAACCTTCTTCTCACTGGCGTAGTACTGGGTTTCAAAGGTGTCTCGCTCTTCCTTCAACTGAATCCAGGCTTTCTGCAGGTCTTCGAGAGAGGTCGGCATGTCTGGATGAAGAACGGTGTACGTGACGTCTCCTTCAATAATAGGCTCAATGATGACAGGAAGGATGGAAGGGTAAGGCATTAAGAGACTCTGGGCACGAGCCCGTACCCACTTAAGGTAAGGCTCGAGAGGGATAGAGTTTTTATGTCCCAAAGTCCTACTGTCCACTTTGTTCATCATTCCCCAAGCACGTGTATACCTCTGGCAGTAACCTTGGTCTTCTTTGTCATAGTCAAAAACCAGACCTCAGACGGGCATCTCATAAGGGCCTTCCCTTCGAGCATACCCAAACTGCCGAAGAGCTAAGCACGGGTTGTAGGTGATACCTCCCCTAATACCTAGCAGAGGTATATTAGGGAACTCACCACAGTGGTCGATGATAGAGATATCCTCCAACGATCTTGAGCACCAACGGATATCAGAGTGAATGAGAGACATGATCCTTTGAGACCAAGTCAATCTTTGCTCGTTCTTCAATGTTGACTGAGGCAGGTGTGAAGTGAACCACTTGGCAAGTAGAGGTATACAACACAAAAGGGTACCTCTTTTCTTCATGGTACGGGTATGAAGACAATGCAAGATATCTCCTAGCAAGGTGGGTATAGGATTGCGAGAGAGAAAGACTTTGATAGCGTTAATGTCTATGAATTGGTCTGAGTTAGGAAACAAAACCAAACTATAAATGAGGAGAGCTAGCACTTCTTCGAAATCTTGGAAATCCATGTCATCCCATAATGAACGAGCTTTTTCCAACAGAAACTTAGCTAAAAAATCCTTTAACCCCACTTCTTGTCTCCCAATTGGCTGTGACGTCGACCCTCTTCATATGTAAAGCTTCGGCGATGACTTCAGGTTTTGGAATCCCTTCTAGGCCGGTGAATAGTATCTGATTCAGCACGGGCACCCCTAAGAGCAGAGAGAACTCTTCCAATGTTGGTACCAGTTGATAGTCCGGAAAAGTGAAACAATGATGTACGGGGTCAAAGAATTGGAACAGTACACACATCATCTCTTCTTGGAAGTTATATGTAGCCAAACTGAGAAGTCGACCATACTTCTTGGTAAATGGAGAATCCCCGGGCACTCTTGAGGCTAGCTCTTGAAGTTGAGGATGTGCTTTCATAAAGTTGATTCAGATGGTGTTTCTTCGGAGAGAATTCATTTCCTACAAAACAAAAATAAAGATAAATTTCTAAATCCTTGAAATGGTTAGTGAACATGCATGTGATGTTGATGATGTTTATGATGTTTATGTACAAGCAAACATATATACACACAACAAACAGATCCCTATGTTTCAGGCTTGCATGAATTTGTAGGTAAGTAACCTCTTGAAGTTTTAGTGGGCTCAACCTGTCCTAGAAATAAAGACCGGGTTCTAAAGGATCTCAATATCACAGACCTTTCTTTTAGGCATTGTCTCAGCATAATCAATCTTTTCTTGCGGCCGAGATATCCCAAAAGTCTATCCTCAATGAGTGTAGTATCGAGTGTCAACCAATTTTCAGCTTTACACCGAAACCGGTTACCTCACTACATCCTAATGGCCAAGTTGGTTTAATTAGGGTTCTAAGGTTAATTAGTGCTTCGCGACGCCACTCAGCGGCCCCGTATTCTCCTCGATTCACCACGAGGGATACCGGTACCCACAAATGCGTCACACTAACATAGATATTGTTTAAACCATATCGGTATACGCCGTACAGTCTCCACAATCTATTGCTATTTACCTAAAAGAGGTGCCCCAAATCCGGGTAGAGGATTCAAACCCAAACAAATAGAACCAAAAGATAAAGCATACAAGTCAAGCAAGATAAGCATGTAAAGGTGATCTAAAACCCTAACGTAACCCCAATTTTTATTTTTCCCCAGCAGAGTCGCCAGTTCTGTGATACGGTGGGAGAACTGACTAGAGGTTTTGCGTTTCGTTCACACTTGTGCGGTTAGCAAGAGTCGCCACCGACTTTTCTTTTATCCAAAAGGAAAGGTAAAAAAGCACAGGAAAGATCTTTCGAGAATTTTCTCGGGTTCGGGGGGTAGATTATGAAAAGGGAAGGTGTTAGCACCCTTTTCATCCATGGTTTTCCATGGGTTCTTAGTTACTCGTTTAGATCACTTGCTTTTGTTTGATTGTGTGCTTGTGGTATGGTTTTTGAAAGTGTTTTGGAAAGTCTCTTTGTAATGGTTCTCGTCTCTATAAGAATGTATACAAAGTTTTGTTTCGAAAAATGGTTCAAAGATGTGTTTGTTGAATCGTGTTTTGAAAAGTGTTTTGAAAGAGATTTTATAATGGTTCTCGTCTCTATAAGAACGTGTACAAAAATGTTTTATCTTTTGAAAATGATTTGAAAATGAAGTGTAGGTGTGAAAGTTTTTGTCGTGAGCAAGCGAATAACTAAGAGCGAATCTATCTACCCGAAAGGTCTTAAATTGTTCTTTTTTCTTCCTTTTAATGGTGCTATCTTACCATTAATTTGGTAAGAAGCCCCATCATTGGATGTAAAGGGACGGGCGCGGGTCAATCTTACAATCATTGAAAGCAACTTGTGAGACGCTTTAGCAATTTTGTAAGGGGCAATATCATTTTATCGAAGGCAACATCGAGGGTCATCGAGGGACTACGATCTTTGTTTATTAAAGGGTCGTTTGCTAGAGTGTCTCATATTCGAGGGACATGATTATATTTTTGAGGCAACAAGCAAGGTTACCCTAGAGGTGCGCGTGTGAGAAGTGTGTTGATTTCAAGTTATTTATTCTTGGATTAGGTCAACTAGCGATTGACTTTTGAATCTTGCCATACATGCCTAATTACTACACAGTATACAGAAAGCAATAAATTGCGGGAATTAAAAATCTAAGCTATTACAAAAGTATCCGGGAATGGGGGTACAATTATTACAAATGGGGATGAATCACATAAGAATAGCAATGTCCAAATAATACAACCAAATCGAATTGTTGTGCGATTCAATATAAAACTATGACAATTTATGAAATAAAGAAATCAATAACGTATGAAATGCAATGTATTTACTTAAAAAAAGAAAAAATAAAACTTAATCTAATAAGAAAATGATTTAAATTAAATTAAAAAATCTTTATTATATTTTTTGTTAATTATATTGATTATGAGCTTAAAGAAAGAAAACTAATTAAATCAAAGTTTTGATGTTTTTATTATGTGTAACAAATTAATAAAAAGTTATAAAAAGAAAATAGTAAAAAAAATTGATTTTTAGGGCTTAAAAAAATGTAAAAAAAAAACATTATTAGTGATTTTCAAAACAAATAAAAAAAACAAATTGAGGGGAAAGAAAAATGGGCTTAAGGGTTATTGGGCCCAAAGGGTTATTGGCTGTTGAAACAAAAACAAGGCAAAGGGGGGAGGGAACCAGGAAACGCACTGGGCTTAAGGGTTTGTGCAACAGGAATGGCCCAATTTCTCCTTAAATCAGTTTATTGTTTTGATTAGGGTAAAACATTAATTAGGGTTTGTTGTTCCTTTGGTACAGCGGCGCCGCTCTGTTGGTTTTTGAACTGTTTTTTTGGATTGATACAGTTTGTGAAAGTTTGAGATTTTGTGGCTTTATATTGAAAATGGTTTTTGAGAATGGTTGGACAGTTTTTTTTTTTGGATATTTTCTGAAAGTTGTTTGTTTTGGATAGTTTGCTTTTACAGTTTGCCAGTTAACAGGTTGGGGTGTTTGAAATGAGTTATATGTTTTGGATGTTTGAACTGAGTTTTGATGGTTTTGTTGTGTTTGATGGAAGTTTTGATACTTGGTTCTGTTTGTTTTGGTTACAGTTTGAATGTTTTGGTTGATTTTGTTTTGGGTTGATTAGGATGTTGAACTGTTTTTGTTTGACAGTTTGAGGCCTCTATGAAGCTTATGAAAAACTTGGAGGTGTTTTTGATTTGTTGGGAAGGTTTAGAGGTTTGAACAATGGTTATGCAAGTTATGTTTGATGGGAGATGCAGGGAGTTTTGTTTGGTGATTTTCTGGTTTACAGTTTGTTTGAGGAATGTTGTTGTTACAGTCGCAGGTTTTGTGTGTTTGACAGCATTTTTCAAGGTTTTGCTATGTTTGACAGTTTGGCCTTGTGAGCTGAGTTACAGGTTTGGTGGATGGTTTTGGGAGTTTCGTTGATTTCTTGACAGTTTTGATGAGTTTGGGATTTGTTTGAAATGTTTTGTGATTTTGCTGATGGTTTTGCAAACTGTTTGAGGTTGGTGGAAATGGTTATGCAGGTTTTTGGTTGTTTTTGAGAGAGTTTTTAATAAAAAAAATGTTTCTCCTTATTTTTCTTGAGCCTTTTTCTACTGTTATTTTATGTTGCCTATTTACAGTTTTGCAGCTTATTCAAAATGGTGGGAAACCACCAAATTTTGAATACTTTGGGCATTTTCTTCTTAGGCTCTTTTCCTTGCAGTTTTGTTTGCTAGCATTTTTTGTGTAATTGTGACAGCAGGGCAGCATCCCCTAGGTGACTTCTTTCCTCTTCCTCTCTTAATGACCCTAGGCCAAGTGCTTTTTCTGAAAAGTTTGCAATTTTAATTGGAAAATGATGAAATGGCTTATGGACAAGCCTCTTCTTGCTTGTTGACTTAGTTTTCTATTTTCTTCTCGCTGATGCTCTTTTGTCTGCTATTGCCTGTGTTGCCTCGTTCTTGCTGTTTGTATTTTGTTTGCATTTGTTTTTTTTGCTGATGCTGCTGTCCGGTTTTAGGAAGCCTTGCTGCATGCTTGGCTTTGGTACGCTGATATGTTGCTGTCTCTCTTGGCCCTGTTTTGCGCCTTGTTTGGACAACCTTGCTGTTTGGCCATGCTGCTTGCATATTTTCACTTGTCTGGGCAGCTTTGCTTGTATTTGGATAAATTGCTTGCATTTTTCTTTGGACAGCTTTGCTTGCATTTTTCTTTTTCTTTTTGTGAACCAAGAAGAATAATCTTCTTGTGATTTGCAAATAGAAAAATAAAAACGTGATGAATTAAAAATATCCTTCTGATTCCAAATTGCAAACTTTAATGATGAACACATTTTTTCTTTTGAAGATTCTTATTCATATCCAATTAACTGCTAATTATTTTCTATCTTTCTTTCATGTGAGCGCAAACTGGATGATGGCAAAGCAGAGGAAGCAGAAGATTCTTTGGCATGCATGGAAGCAATGGAAGCTTAGTCATTCTTAGGCTTAGATTTTTCCTTTGTAATTTAGATAGGAATACCAAAATAATTGTACTAATTTATTTTTTCAAATACAATAAGTTGTAAAACTTAAAGCATTTAAATAATAAATTGTATTGTAACAATTTTTGAAATAAATGAAAGAAAGTCTTATGAGGTATTCTGATGTCCATTAAAATCTTTTACTGTCAATAACTTGCAATTTTCTCTTTGCATCTTCACTAATTCTTTAAGATTCCTGATCAAGATAATTGAAATTGTATTCCAATAATTCCAACCAAGATAACTTAAATTCCAGTGATCATGTAATCTTGCCACTGCCTTCTAAATGAACACGCACTGTGTATTCCTCAAACAAATGTTTATTCCATAAACAAACAAATACTTATCCCATTAACAAGCAAATGTCTTAACAGACGCAAATTATCTGGTTAACCTGGATCAAATCGAACATGAATGTTCCCAATGACAGTCTTAGATCCCATCTCTTGTCCCAAATGAATATGCCTCGAAAATAAACAGTAACCTTTCAGTAAACTTGAAAAAGCATGAAAACATGTGAAAGCCAATTGGATCTTTGTGAGTTCATTTCTTCTGAGAACTGCTAGTAAATCCTAATTGCTGGTTTATTGCCACAGGAAAAAATCTGTCTGATTGATTCCTGAGCCAATCTTGAATATCTGAGAAAGCCTAGGGTTGTGATTTCTGTGAAAAATGGGAGGGAAAATTTTGGGGTACAACACTTAGCAAAAAAGGGGGTGTGAAGCTGAAAATCTTTGGCCCATTAAGCTCCAGGCCTGGTCAGTGCTGGATCTGGTGCATCATTGAATTTGAGGAATACCATGGACCTTCATTGCTGGCACATTGGATCTGGCTAGCTGGGCATCCAGTGGCCAGGCGTTGAGGGTGTATGGAAGGCATGTGAGGGAGTGTTGCATTGGATCTGCAAAGGTAAAACAAGAAAATTCATTTTGTTGGGACCTAGGATCGAACCCAGGTCCTTGTACTCCCTACCAATGATGCGTTGCCAACTGAGCTGCATTGTTAACTTGTTATTACAATAAAAATAAAACATAATACAAGAAAAACAAAAGGGCTGATTCTAAAGCGCGCGAGATTCAAATGTCCCAATGGCTGTTTGACACGCATCTTCTTCTTCCCTTCTCCGTCGTTTTAGATGAAGGGACTTTTACCTACAACAATTTTGCTGTAACTATAAGCCTGTAACATTCAAAAATCATGTACAGGCAATATAAATGAAAGTTAATGGTACCAATCAACTCGTCTCATCCTCACGAGCATCATGGTACCTGATTTAAGGCCCAATTGTTCCTGCATTGAAAACCCCTAAAACGAACTTGTAAACCCTAGCAATGGCATATTATGATTCCTGCGCTGGGAATTCAATTAAATGATGCCAATAACTTGCAAACAAGATAATGAACAAGAATGTATAATCAAAACATGATAATTCTATCAAACTCAAGGAAACCAGAATCGAGTTTTTAGGCAAACCGTGGTTGATGGTGGGCACGATTCCTGGCGTTTTGAAGCCTAAGGATAGGTGGAATTGCTTCCTGGGATCTCCTGGAATAGATTGCTGGCCTTAAATTGCTTTGAATCGTCCCCTATCCTGAAAACCGAATCACACTTTTTGCCAACTTTTTTTGAGTTTTTTCTATGCCTCTCACGACCTCTAACCCTTGTGTTTTGATATGGAATTGTTCACTATATAACCTAGAGTGAATTAGGTTAACAAACTTGGACTAAATCTTTGCATTTATCCAAGATTTGATTTGATTTGCAAGCTATATGATATGTTGCTATTTTGAGCCAAATCATGCCTTTCTTGTACCAATTGCCCTTGATGCGATTTGATCTTGATTTCCAATCTGTCAAAAAAACAAATCAAATCATATCTTTGTTAATTTTCATCATTTATTTGATTTAATTCACTTTTTAATTAATGAAAAATAAAAATAAATTGAAAAATGAAGCACATAATGGGTGAGTGAATATTTGAGTCGTGGACCACATTATAATTGAGGTGCAAGCATAAAAAGTTGGGCCCATTTAGCAAAAAATGCAAATTTGAGCACATTTGACGTTTGGCAATTTTGCAAAAATGGTCAACTTGGCCAATGCATAACTCTCTCAATTTTTACCCTAGAGAGGTGTTCTTGGACGTTTTAGAAGGCTTAGGATGTCCTCTAAACAACCCTTTTAGTCTCATCTTAATTGAGTCTTCCATGTTCATGTATAAAGCTTTGACCCAAAAGGTGTTTTTGTTGACTTTTCAAAAGGACCTATAATGTCAAAATTCATATCTTTTTGTGAGTGCATATTATGGATTTGGGAGCTGAAGATGAATTGTAGGTAATTTCATACTCTTAAAAATGAGCTTTGGATGGGTCATTTCTGATAAAGTATGAGAAAGTTATGCTTGGTCAAAGTTGAGTTGACTTTTCCTATAAAACCCTAATTTAGCAACTTTTGAGTTTTGATGAATTGTGAGAAATCCTTGAGGAATCATGATCAGCCCTTGATCAAATGATGGATAATACTTCGAAATGAGTATTTTGACCAAAAATCTTGAAGTTTGACTGTATGTGTGCCATATTTGACTTTTGACTTAGTACAGTTGATTTTCAGGCATTTGAGCAATTGACTGAGAAAACTTCTTCTGCAAGGCTTGAAACTTGACATGGATGATCTTGAGAACATATTAGGACAATGGTGAGAATTTGAGTCCTTTGTGGTTCACACATCTTGATGAATATGGAAACCCTAATTTGAGGTATATTGCTTTAGGAGAGAGTTTGTCAGGTCAATTCTTGAACTTCCTTGATCAATTTAGGGACCTCACTTGCCATGTGTTGAGAAATATGGGAGGGATAATTTTGGGGTACAACAGCTGCCCCTGTTCAATCTTCTTAAAACTGAAGATGTAGATTGGCTCATCTGTCTTTCGTGATCTGAAGGTGGAAGATGATTGAACACTAGAGTGCCCATAAATTTGCACTCGCATGAAGTGGCACTTGACTTGTGATATCGGGAATGGGCTTACAAATGCCATTTGGAGGTCAATGATGGAAGATTGTCAGGGATGGGATTAAATATTCCATCCGAAGAGGGGTCGATCGCATAAGAGATTCCATTACGAGAACCCGTATACTTGTTATTGAGGAGGACTTCCCTGGGGAATGCTGGTCTCTGTCTTGGGAGAAAGAGAGTTTTAGGAGCTTCAGTTGTCCGTTACTCTACTGGGGAATGACTCCGGTTTGGGGAAGCGGAAGTGAACTGCGTATCTGGTCTGGGTATATCCTGCACCACGACTTACTGGAGAGATGCGAAACCAATCATGTTTTATTGGGTCTCGGTCTTACAGTATTGTAGACTGCTGTCTGGGGATACGAAAGGAAGAACCCGAATAGCAAGGTTATGAGAAGGAACCTGGATAGTAGGGTTACTTCGAGATGAAAGCTTGGATAGTAGGGCTTGAGAAGGAACTTGGATAGCAGGGTTACTTCGAGATGAAAGCCTGGATAGTAGGGCTTGAGAAGGAACCTGAATAGTAAGGTTGCTTCGATATGAAAGCCTGGATAGTAGGGCTTGAGAAGGAACCTGCATAGCAGGGTTACTTCGAGATGAAAGCCTGGATAGTAGGGCTTGAGAAGGAACCTGGATAATAGGGTTGCTTCGATATGAAAGCCTTGATAGTAGGGCTTGAGAAGGAACCTGGATAGTAGGGTTGCTTCGATATGAAAACCTGGGTAGTAGGGCTCTGAGAAGGAACCTGGATAGTAGGGTTGCTTCGATATGAAAGCCTGGATAATAGGGATGTGAGAAGGAACCTGGATAGTAGGGTTACTTCGACATGAAATCCTGGATAGTAGGGTTGTGAGAAGGAACCTGGATAGCAGGGTTACTTCGACATGAAAGCTTGGATAGTAGGGCTGTGAGAAGGAACCTGGATAGCAGGGTTACTTCGACATGAAAGCCTTGATAATAGGGCTATGAGAAGTAACCTAGATAGTAGGGTTACTTCGACATGAAAGCCTGGATAGTAGGGATGTGAGAAGGAACCTGGATAATAGGGTTACTTTGAGATGAAAGCCTGGATAGTAGGGCTGTGAGAAGGAACCTGGATAGTAGGGTTACTTCGACATGAAAGCCTGGATGGTAGGGCTATAAGAAGGAACCTGGATAGTAGGGTTACTTCGAGATGAAAGCCTGGATAGTAGGGCTGTGAGAAGGAACCTAGATAGTAGGGTTACTTCGACATGAAAGCCTGGATAGTAGGGCTATGAGAAGGAACCTAGATAGTAGGGTTACTTCGACATGAAAGCCTTGATAGTAGGGCTGTGAGAAGGAACTTGGGTCATAGGGTTACTTCAATATGAAAGCCTGGATAATAGGGTTGTGAGAAGGAACCTGGATAGTAGGGTTACTTCGAGATGAAATCCTGGATAGTAGGGCTGTGAGAAGGAACCTGGGTCGGGTTGCTGTGTGAGGAGTTTGGGTAAAACTACTTCTGAACTGAGAAGGAACCTGGGTAAGGTTACTCTGTGATAAGTTTGTGTAAAACATCAGAAGGAACCAGGGTAAGGTTACTTTGATATTATAATGTAGATTAGTTGACCCACTTGATTTCAGGAACTGAGTTTCCATTAGTTGTCTGTAGATGTGATCTGTATAATTGTTGGATTCGTTGAAGTTAATTGTCTTTTCCTGCAAAAGATATCAAGGTTAGTTGTATGCAATGCATGAAATGCAGGGTGAGATGATGTTCTCAAAATAAATGAGATTATGCTGTATATGATATGTATGTGCATGTCATGATGTATGTTCATGAAATGCTGACGTAATAATATGAGTCTGGGAAAATAAATCCCTGACTGCTACTTGGAGAGTATGGGAAATGGTATTCCTGGCTGCTATAAAAAGCCATAGTTCCTCCACTTATGTTGGGGATGGTAAACAAAGATGACTAGTTGGGGATTCACATCCATTCGGCTTGTGAATATTCTGCCGGAAAAGACCTTGTCTGAGGATAACTCTGCGGGGAATAATTCTGTTGGAGAGGAGATACTTTGTTGATAGATCTGCTGATTTGGAGAAATAAACCCAACTGGGGATGAATTTCTGTTGCTGGTGATAATGAATTCTGTTGGAGATTGAATTTCTATTTGTGAGAGAAATAAACTCTACTTGGGGCAAAAATTACTGACTCACTCGCGATTGTGAACCTCAGTTGGGGAAAGTTATGTCCTGTTCGGGAAAGCTAACATCACTGTCTTTGGATACTTTTTACTCTGTGGGGAGTGTATGTACCACTACTCATGTTCTCAAGTTGGCTCTATCCCGGTACCTGATGGGCAGAGTAACTGTAAGGTTTGGGCACTTCTTGTTTTCCCTATTTTTGACATTACGAGTAATCGTCTTTTGTTTCTTGTGTAAATATTTATGAGCAGCCATTATTTTCAAATGCACATATCAAAAATGAATCATTGGACGTTCTTGTAAAACAAAACAAAAAAAGAAAAACAAATTGAAATCTCTTGTGGAAATGAATTGTATTGATTTTTGCAATTGGCCAGTAATAGGTATTTTTGTACAAGGAGGCTGACGTCCTAGTAAGAGAACGCCGCTGAAAGATAGAAATCACAATTTATGTTAAAGAAAGAAAAACAGCTATGTGAAATAATCCCATCGGGTTCCAACTCTGCTATTGCCTTTATATCTTCAAGCGTCTCATCACCTTGCTACTTGGCTGAAGGTTCATCAGATTGATTGGCGCTGTCCGAGCTTGATATTTGATACCGAAGTCTGGTTGCGAGATGATCCAATGAGACAAGTGTTACGCTTTGATCCCTAATTTTTTCCTGGACTGCCCTTTTGGGTTTTCAGTCCACCGGGATACCCTTTTTTGCCCAAGTCGCCTTTTCAGGTTTTCGACTTGCCGGGTGTACAGTTTTTCATTTTCATCCCTTACTTTTGCCCGAACCCTTTTGGTTCGCCGGGAAGCCCTTATTTTTGCCTAGGCCAGTCAACCTAGCAGGTCTTTGATTATACGTAGTATCTTTTCACTATGTCTGCATTGACAGGGTGAGGAAGGTCGTCACCATCCATGGTGGTTAGAATCATAGCTCCTCCCGAGAAAATGTTCTTAACCACAAATATCCCTTCGTACGTGGGGGTCCATTTTCCCCTGGGATCACCTTGCAGTAGTATGATGCGTTTGATCACTAGATCCCCGACTTTATAATCTTGACATCTGACTTTCTTGTTAAAAGCCTTGATCATTAGCTTTTGATACGTCTGACCATGACAGATAGCAGTAAGTCTCTTTTCATCGATTAGACTCAGCTGATCAAGTCGGGTTTGGATCTAGTCGTCTTTGTTTAAATCTGCATCCTTCATAACCCTGAGAGAGGGTATCTGTACCTCGATGGGTAGGACTGCCTCCATGGCATACACCAAAGAGTAGGGTGTTGCCCTTGTCGACGTCCGTGCTGAGGTACGGTACCCATGAAGAGCGAACGGTAACATCTCGTGCCAGTCTTTGTATGTCACTGTCATCTTCTGTACAATCTTCTTGATGTTCTTGTTAGCTGCTTCAATAGTGCCATTCATCTTCGGCTGGCAGGGAGAAGAATTATGATGTTGTATCTTGAACTGCTTATAGATCTCGGTGATCATTGTGTTGTTGAGATTTGTATCATTGTCAGTAATAATCCTCTTTGGTACACCATATCGACAAATCAGATTGTGTCGGATAAACCGCGCCACGACGTTCTTGGTTACTGTAGCAAAGGAAGCTGCCTCAACCCACTTTGTGAAGTAATCAATTGCTACCAGAATGAAGCGATGCCCGTTTGACGTAGTAGGTCTGATCTTGCCGATCATGTCGATGCCCCACATTGCAAAGGGCCAGAGAGCCGTCAAGACATTCAGATGGACTGGAGGCACATGCACCTTATCATCATAGACTTGGAACTTATGACAGGTTCGAGAGTGTTGATAACAATCGGCTTCCATAGTGGACCATGTGTATCCTGCCCGTAGGATCTTCTTAGCCATGGTGTGTCCACTAGAATGGTTTCCGAAAGTGCCTTCATGTAGATCTGCCATGATCCTTTCTGCCTCGCTCTTGTCCATACACCGTAGTAGTGTGGAGTCATGGTTGCTTTTATAGATGATTCCATTACTGATGAAAAACTTCGCAGCGAATCTCCTCAAAAACTTCTTTTTATTAACAGATGCCCCCTCGGGGTATTCTTGAGCCTCAAGATATCTCTTTACCTCGTGAAACCAGGGTTTGTCTGCCACTTCTTCGGTGTCGATTTCATAGCAGTGTGCAGGTTCATCCAAACTCTCAATGGTAATCTGGGGAGCTTCATTTTCCCACCTATCTTTTAACATAGAAGACATGGTAGCTAGCGCATCCGCCAACTGGTTCTCTTCCCGTGGGAAATGTTCAAAGGTTATCTCCTCAAAGTGTGGGAGCAATGTCAATACATATTCTCGGTAAGGAACAAGATTCGGGTGCTTCGTATCCCACTCGCCTTTGATCTGACTTATTACCAGAGCGAAATCTCTGAATACACTCAAGAACTTAATCCTCAGGTCAATAGCAGCTCGAAGACCCATGATTCACGCTTCATACTCCGCCATGTTGTTGGTGCAGTTGAAACATAATCGGGCGGTGAATGGAGTTTGACAGCCCTCGGGAGATATAATTATAGCGCCAATGCCATTACCCAATGCGTTCAAGGCTCCATCAAAATATATAGACCATCGAGATCCCTCCTCGGGTCCTTCATCCAGTCTAGGTTCTTTGCAGTCGGTTACCAACATGATATTCTCGTCCGAAAACTTAAAATTCATGGACTGGTAGTCATCTACGACCTGATGCGCCAAATGATCCTCCAATACACTCCACTTGATTGCTTTTTGGGTTGTGTATTGGATGTCGTACTCGGTTAAGATCATCTGCCATCTTGCTATTCTTCCAGATAAGGCGGGCTTCTCGAAAATATATTTGATCGGATCCATCTTTGATATCAACAAGGTAGTGTGAAACAACATATACTGTCTCAGTCGGCAAACAGCCCTGCCAAAGCGTATCAAGTTTTCTCGAGCAATGAGTATCGGGTCTCACAGTCGGTAAACTTTTTACTAAGGTAGTAAATGGCGTGCTCTTTTCGACCAGACTCGTCATGCTGCCCCAACACACACCCCATTGAATTTTCTAGCACTGTCAGGTATAATATCAAAGGTCTTCCTTCAACTGGAAGCATCAAAATTGGTGGTTCTTGAAGGTATTCTTTGATTCTTTCAAAAGTAGTATGGCATTCATCATTCCATTTTAACACTTGATCTTTCTTCAGCAACTTGAAGATTGTCTCACAAGTAGTAGTCAGATGTGAAATGAACCTGGCGATGTAATTCAGGCGTCCCAAGAAACCTCTAACTTCTTTTTCTATGCGGGGAGCCGGCATCTCTTGTATGGCTTTTACCTTTGCATGGTCTACCTGAATACCTTTGTCACTAACAACAAAACCCAGAAGCTTACCAGACCTTACCCTGAAGGTACACTTGTTCAGATTCAACCTCAGCTTGTACGTCTTCAACCTGTCAAACAGTTTCTGGAGATGATCAAGGTGCTTTTCCTCCGTCTAGGACCTGGCTATCATGTCATCAACATAAACCTCGATCTCATGGTGAATCATATCATGGAACAAAGCGACCATGGCGCGCTGATAAGTTGCCCCAACATTCTTCAACCCAAAAGGCATTACCTTGTAACAGAAGGTGCCCCACTGTGTAACGAAGGTTGTCTTCTCCATGTCCTCAGGAGCCATCTTGATTTGGTTGTAGCCAGAAAAACCATCCATGAAAGAGAAGATCTTGTGCTGCACGGTGTTGTCGACTAGAACATAAATGTGAGGAAGTGGGAAGTTATCCTTGGGGCTTGCCCTGTTCAGATCTCTATAGTCCACACACATCCGTACCTTACCGTCCTTCTTAGGTACCGGAACGACATTTGAAACCCACTGCGGATAAGAAGTGACAACTAAGAATCCTGCGTTGAACTGTTTCATGACATCTGCCTTGATTTTCTCTGACATTTCAGGGCACATACGGCGGACCTTCTGCTTTACCAGAGGGCATTCTTCTTTAGTTGGCAGGCGATGTACCACAATATCAGTGTCCAAACCAGGCATGTCTTCATAGTACCAAGCGAAGATCTCAACATAGTCGTGTAGCATCTGTATTAACCATTGTTTGACACTAGGCTCCAGATTCGCACCTATTTTAACCCCTTTCCTGTCTTCCTTTGTACCCAAATTCACTGACTCAACTGGCTCTTCATGGGGCTGTATGGCCCTTTCTTCATGCTATAATAGTCTAGCAAGTTCTCCAGGCACCTCACAATCATCCTCACCTTCATCCTCGGCTTGGTTGATCGGATTTTTGAAGTCATAACTGGAAGTAGTATAGCTGTTATCAATGGGATCCAGAGTGGATATAGATCTGCAGTATGATATGTGAGTGTGTGTAAGAGAATAGTTATTTTGATAAAGTGAGAGACAGAAAAGAAAAACAAGGAGCACAAAATTTGTATGCAAGAAACGTCTAATGCTTTATTAATGATATATGAAATGACAAATAATAACCCTCACAAGCAAAGCCGAGGTGCCTCGGGAAAGGCACTGGGCCGTAAAGTTTCAAATTGTTTATTAAAAATCTTAAAGCAAATGAGTCAATTACTGCGGAATAAAAGAAATAGGTATGAAGTCCCTAGCCGTCCAGTTATTCGGTCCACCGTTGGTTATTGGGTAGATCTAGTTTTCGATGTCTGAATCCTCTTCACTGTCTTCAATTGCATTAATTCCCTGATTGCTGGTGTATATAGGAGGTCTTCCAGCCCGAGCGCGCCTAACAGCCCTTTGTGCCCCTGTAGTAAATCCCAAACCAAATTTGTCAGTTTTGTGAGTGAAATCAGGGAGCTGACCCTAATTGGGACACCCACCTTCTTCAGCCACAACCCCGGCGTCCTTGAAAGAAGCCATTTTTAATGGAGGTTTGTTGGTAGTAACTTCAGTTGATGCTAAGACCTGAGGAACCTCTTCGAAATTATGACATAGAGTTTCTATGAATTCCCCATCCATCTCTATGTAGCGGAAGGAATTGAGGTGACTCACCATATATTCTTCTTCACCTTGCACTGTGACAATCTTTCCCTTCACCGGATACTTCAGCATTTGATGGAGTGTGGAAGTAACTGCCCCAGCCTCATGGATCAAAGGACGACCCAACAAGAAAGAATACGAAGACTTGATATCCATTACGTAGAAGATGGACCCAAAAGCATGAGAACCCACTTTGACAGGGATGTCCACCTCCCCGTGCACCATTCTCTTCGATCCGTCAAAAGCCCTTACCACAATGTTACTAGGCTTTAGAGTCAAACCTTCACAATCCAAATGGTCCAATGGTTTTTTCGGAAGAACATTCAGTGAAGACCCAATATCTACCAACACATGAGCCATAGTGGTACCCCTGCACTCAATCGAGACATGCAGAGCATCATTATGCTTCCTTCATTTCGGTATCAGATCCGCATCTGAAAAACCCAGCCCGTTGTCAGCAGTCAGGCTGGCCACATAATCTTTGAACTTATCTACTGAAGTTTTTTGCGGCACATGCGCAGTCTTGAGAAATGCAATCAAAGCATTCGCATGGGCTTCAGAACACAACAGCAGAGACAACATGGATATCTTTGACGGGGTTTGCCCCAGCTGCTCGACCATATTGTAGTCTCTCTTCTTAATGATTTTCAGTATTTCCTCTATTTCTTGTTTAGAGGCTTCCACAATGATTTTCTTAGGTGCCTCCGTCCGGGCAGGCTCACCTATAATTTCCTTGCCCCGAGTCCCAGATGGCTCGGCAGCAGGGGTGATAACTGGAGTAGGAACAGGAGAAATGTCATGAGTGTTGGTTGGAGCAGAAGTTAGAATAATAGTAGACTTGATGATCCTTGGAGCAATCTCAGGAGAGAAAACCCTTCCACTTCGAGTAATCTTAGTAGTCCCGACAATATTACTGATATCAATATCAGCTTCTTCATTCTTCAGATCTTGCTTAATGCCATGATAGTACACATCAGCACCATAATGCCATGGGACAACCTTATATGAGGTGTACGGGATGGGACCAGGAACAGTGATTATCAGCGAAGTAATTCTTGGAGCGAATGTAATCCTAACAGGTCTTATCGAGGAAACCTTGGAAGGATTGGTGGAAATGGTTATAATGGCAACGTCTTCATTTGGAACAACAGGAATCATAGTCTTCTCAAACAGAAACTCTTTATTATTCATCAGGCGCTGAACACCTGACTTCAACAAACGGAAACCAGAAGGTATAATCGAACACATGTGGCAACCTTCACCATAACCCGGAAATAAACCTGCCAACATCAAGTTCTTCTTAACAGCCATAAGAGGAGTAGAAATTTCTTCAACAGAGGTCACAAAAAAATTAGTGTCAACAACATTAACTCTACGAACATGTTTGGGCATGGGAGCAGTTATAACATTCGGATTTTCTGGAGCATCGAACTCTATCTCCTTGGCTTCAAGTAAGTCTTTTACTTTGTTTCTCAGAGCCCAGCAATTATTTGTATCGTGGCCAGGACTCTCAGAATGATAGGCACACCGCGTGTTGGGATTGTATCTGGGAGAGGTAGTGTTTGGATTCTTGGGAGCCTCTCTCAAGGTTGCCAAGTTGGATTTTAAGAAATGAGGTAGAATTTCAGCCAAAGTCATGTTGATGCGGGTAAACTTTCGTTGTGGTCTATCCACCCTTTGTTGATTGTTGCATTGTGGAGCAACTACGGGTCTTGGTATCACTATAACATTTACCGTTTGACGATGTTCAGATCTGCTTTGGCCCCTCGGGCTATAGACCGCACTGGCTTCCTTCTTACCAGCGAAAGGCTTTTTTGCTGAGCTTGAGGAGGCATCCTTCTGTATTTTACCACTCCGAATTCCAGCTTCTACTCTTTCTCCAGTTAAAATCAGCTCGGTGAAACCAGATGACGAGCTGCCGATTAAGTGATTGAGAAATGGACCTGACAGCGTTCCTAAAAACATATCAACCAACTCCCTATTAGACAAAGAGGGTTGAACTCTCCCAGCCAAGTCTCCATTTTTGAGCATAATCTTTAAAACCTTCACCTGCACCCATGGACATAATCTAGAGTTGAGTACGAGTGGGAGAAAGGTCGGCATTGTACTGACACTTCTTGTAGAAAGCAGTAACAAGATCTTCCCAGTTTCGGACACTGGCTCCCTCCAACTGGTAGAACCATTCAAGCTGGGTCCCTGACAGACTATCTTGAAAGAAGTGCACCCACAGATTTCTATCAGCTGTGTGGGGCTAGATCTTCCTGACATAAGAACGGAGATGGAGCTTTGGGCAGGACACCCCATCATACTTAGAAAAAATTAGAGCTTTGAACTTCTGCGGGATGACTACTCCCGACACCAATCCCAGTTCTTCAAAATCTAGTCCAGGTATCCTCTGAACTTCCATGGCACTCAGACGGTCTTCTAGATGTTTGCATCTATCCTCAGCAGGAGGATATTGCTCATCATCATAATCAATATCGTTGTTAGAGACTGCAGGACTAGGGTCCTTTTCCCCTTCTTGGTTCTCCCCTTCCTTGGATGAAAAGGTCAGATCAGTTTTTTGCTTCAACCTTTCTCCAAATCTTCTACCCATATTCAGAATACCGACAACCTTCTTCTTCTTCTTCTTCTCTTTCAGAATGAGGGCTTTCAGATCCTCTTGCCCCTTTGCCAGACTTATGAACATCTGTTGGAACTGGGCATTATGTGCCTGAAGATCTTTGATGGCTTGATCCGAAGACATTTCTGCTGAAATAAATAGCAAAGAAGATGATAAACCTGTAGTGGTACCTGTAATGATGTGTATGATAATGGGATGCGCATGTAATGATTTTAAAGACTTTGGGAAATTTAAATTTGCAAACCAAGATAAACAAAAACTTATTAGCTTAAATTTGAAGGTTCAAAATGCCTTTAAGGCGTTACAAATAAGTAGATAAAACAAATCTAAAACTAGAAAAGAAAAATCAAAAGTCCCATGGACGCTTTCTATTTGTGCTGATATAATCATTGAGCACTCTTTCTTCCTGGAGCTGCCTGGTGAGCTTTAAAACCTTCCTCTCTTGATCATGGAACTGTTCCCTGTAAGTATCCCGCTCATTCTTCAGGTGAATCCAAGACCTCTAACTCCCCAAGATCAGTGGGCATGTAAGGATAGAGAACCGTGTAAGGAATACTTTCTTCAGTAGTGGGCTCCATAATCACTGGTAATACAGCCACATAAGGCATCATAAGCTTCTGGGCACGAACTCGTACCCATTGTAGGTAAGGCTCCATAGGAATGGAAGTATTTGGTCCCAAATCTTTGGGGTCATATCTGTTTATCATGCCCCAAGCTCGTATGAACCTCCGACGATACTCATTAACATCATCCTCATAGTTGAATAGAATGCCCTCAATAAGTAACTCATGGGGACCATCCCTTCGAGCATGACCAAATTGTCGTAAAGCTAGACAAGGATTGTAAGTTATACCCCCTCTGATACCAAGTAATGGGACATTAGGGTACTCCCCACAACGGTCAATGATAGCAATGTCTTCCATAGCTCGGGAACACCAAAGAATATTTGTATGAGCGAGTGACATTATCCTTTGCGACCACCCTTCTTAGTTCTTCAGTACAAACTTAGGGAGGTGAGAAATAAACCACCTTGACAGCAACGGCATGAAACACATAAGAATCCCTCTTCTCTTCATGGTACGAGTATGGAGAGTGTGCAAAATATCTCCAAGCAAGGTAGGCACAGGGTTGGGAGAAAGGAAAATCTTGATAGCATTCACATCTACGAAGGAGTCCGGATTAGGGAAGAGAAATAAACCATAGATAAGAAGAGCCAAGACCTCCTCAAAATCCTGAAAATCCATATCATCCCAAAATAGTCGAGCCTTGTCTATCAGAAATTTGGCTAGAAAACCCTCGACTCCGCTTCGAGTTTCCAAATTGGATACCATGTCGGCCCGTTTCAAATGCAAAGCTAAGGCAATGACTTCTGGCTTAGGAACTTCTTCTGTACCTGTGAAGGATACCTGTTCAAGAATGGGTATGCCCAATAGCTGAGAGAATTCTTCCAAGGTGGGTACCAACTGATAATCTGGAAAAGTGAAGCAGTGATGCTTGGGATCGAAGAACTGAAAAAGTACGCTCATCATCTATTCATCGAAGTTTGAAGTAACCAGGATGAGAAGTTGACCGTGTCTCTTAATGAAAGTAGAAGTTTCAGAAACTCTTGATACTAGCTCTTTGAGTTGGGAAGGTATCTTCACAAAGCTGATTCAGATAGTATTTCTACGCACGGAAGCCATGATCTGCAAAATAGAACAAAGATAAATTCCCTTGTTCTTTGAAATGGTTAGTGTAATGAAGCATGAATTCTATGTTATGATGCATGATGTCATGATAAACCACAGGTATAGCAAAAACAGGTATTGCAAACACAGTCAAATCACAAAAAGCCCTTAGGTTTAAGGCTTGCATGAGGTCAAAGGTAATACCCTCTTGAAGTTAAGTTGGTTTGAAACCTATCCTAGAAAAGTAACTGGGTTCTAGAGGATCTCAATATCACTGACCATCCTTTATCGGTCATGGTTTCAGCTCACGCAATCTTTTCTTGCGGCCGAAATATTCCGAAAGTATGATCTCAATGAGTGTAGCATCGAGTATCAACCAGTTCCCAGCTCTACACCGAGGCCGGATATCTCGCTATTTTCTAATGGCCAAGTTGTTCAACTAAGGTTCTAAGGTTCGTTAGTGCTTCACGACACCACGCAGCGGCCCCGTATTCTCCTCGTTTCACCATAAGGGATACTGGTACCAACCAAAGTGCCACACCAACGTAGCTACTGCTTCAACCGTATCAGTCTATGCTGTACAGTTCCCTTACAGTCTATTGCTACTTACCTAATGAGTTCCCCCAGATCCGGGTGTAGGATCTTTAGTAACCCCCAACAAAACCCTCAAAAATAAAGCAAACAAATAAATCAAGAGAAGCAATTTTAATGACCTAGATCCTAAGATATACTCCACTTATAACTCCCCAGCAGAGTCGCCAGTTCTATGATATGGTGGCAGAACCGACTGTTTAATACTAGTTTGTGTTTTGCATTTTTTGTTTGCAAAATGTCGCGGTAAGCAAGAGTCGCCACCGACTTTTATTTCATCCAACCGAAAAGGAAAATAGTACAGAAAAAAATCCTTTTTCGAGATTTTGAGTACGGGGTGTAGATTATAGAAAGGGAAGGTGTTAGCACCCTTTCTATCCATGGTTTTCCATGGGCTCTTAGGTACTTGCTCATTTTTAAATTGTTTGTGTTTGTGTGCTTGTTTTTGAAAGATGTTTTACTTCGTGATAACCCTTGTATCAGTCTTTAAGGGTGTGACGAAGTTATTTTGAATATTTGTTTGAAAATTGTAAGTGTTAAAAGTTTTGATTTGAGAAAGTACCTACTAGCATCTACCTACTCGAAAAAAGATTGTTTTTATTCTATTTCCTTTAGACAGGCATATCCCACAATTAAGGAATAGGTAGCACCGTCGTTGGAGTTTGTAAGGGTCAATTTGAAAGGGACGTACGGTCACTAAAGCAATATTAGGACACCTTAGTAGTAACCCTAGAGTCTTAAGATCTTTTTTGAGGCAACATTCCCGAGGCAACATTCGAATGGGACATTTGATCTTTTTAGACGGGAGGGCAACCACTAAGACACCCTATGCTTAGTGATCCTTTACCGAAGGCAACCGAAGTGAGAGTATACCCTAAGAGTGAATATGTGTGAGTGATTTATTTTCAGTTTATTATCTTTGCGCATTAGGGTTTTCTAACCATTTTAATTTTGTCATGCATTCTTGCCATACAATCCTAAACATTCATATAACAGTTAAGAGTTTTGCGGAAAGTAAAAATGCGAGAAAATAAACCTAGCTATTATAAGGCTTCGGGGAGGGGGATTAATTACATAACAAAAAATCGGGGATTTAAACAGGAAATAAAAACCCTAAGTTAACTATTACAAACCCTGAACAATTACAAAATAATGGCAAAATAATCAACAAGCGCGCGGCGAATTAAATACGAGGACGATTGAAAAGATAACCTAAAACTCTAATTGAGAGAAAAAGATTTTTGTTCTTGTGGATGTTTATTTGAGAAAATAATTAATCGAAAATTAATTAAACCTAATTTCTAATTGTTTTTAAATTATGAAAGAAATTAAATTAGCCTAATTTCCTAATTAAATAATTTCAAGAAAAGTATTTTGTACAAAAAGATTTTTGTATTTTTTTGGTTTTTTATTTGAGAAAATAAATATAAATGTAAAATTAAAACCTAGATTCTATTTGATTTTAATTATAGAAAAGAAATTAAATTAACCTAGATTTCTAATTAAATTAAATAATTTATTAAAAAAAAATGCTTTTTTGGTATTTTGTGATTTATTGATTTTTATGATTAAATAAAAAAATGATTAATTTTTGTGAAAAAATAATTAAGCAAAATAATTAAATAAGGAAATAAAAAAAGAAAAGAAAAGAATGGGCCTGTATGCTTAGCAAAAAAGGGGGTGTGAAGCTGAAAATCTGTGGCCCATTAAGCTCCAGGCATGGTCAGCGCTGGATCTGGTGCATCATTGACTTTGAGGAATACCATGGACCTTCATTTCTAGCACGTTGGATCTGGCTAGCTGGGCATCCAGTGGCCAGGCGTTGAGGGTATATGGAAGGCGTGCGAGGGAGTGTTGCATTGGATCTGCAAAGGTAAAACAAGAAAATACATTTTGTTGGGACCTGGGATCGAATCCAGGTCCTTGTACTCCCTACCAATGATGCGTTGCCAACTGAGCTGCGTTGTTAACTTGTTATTACAATAAAAATAAAACATAATACAAGAAAAACAAAAGAGCTGATTCCAAAGCGCGCGAGATTCAAATGTCCCAATGGCTGCTTGAAACGCATCTTCTTCTTCCATTCTCCGTCGTTTTAGACGAAAGGACTTTTATCTACAACAGTTTTGCTGTAACTATAAGCCTGTAACATTCAAAAATCATGTACATGAAATATAAATGAAAGGTAATGGTACCAATCAACCCGTCTCATCCTCACAAGCATCATGGTACCTGATTCAAGGCCCAATTGTTCCTGCATTGAAAACCCCTAAAACGAACTTGTAAACCCTAGCAATGGCATATTGTGATTCCTGCATTGGAAATGCAATTAAATGATGCCAATAACTTGAAAACAAGATAATGAACAAGAATGTATAATCAAAACATGATAATGCTGTCAAAATCAAGGAAACCAGAATCGAGTTTTTGGGCAAACCGTGGTTGATGGTGGGAACGATTCCTGGCGTTTTGAAGCCTGAGGATAGGTGGAATAGCTTACTGGGATCCCCTGGAATAGATTGCTGGCCTTAAGTTGCTTTGAATCGTCCCCTATCCTGAAAACCGAATCACACTTTTTGCCATCTTTTTTTGAGTTTTTTCTATGCCTCTCACGACCTCTAACCCTTGTGTTTTGATCTGGAATTGTCACTATATAACCTAGAGTGAATTAGGTTAACAAACTTGGACTAAATCTTTGCATTTATCCAAGATTTGATTTGATTTGCAAGCTATATGATATGTTGCTATTTTGAGCCAAATCATGCCTTTCTTGTACCAATTTCCCTTGATGCGATATAATCTTGTTAACTCAGCATATCTTGATTGCCAATCTGTCAAAAAAACAAATCAAATCATATCTTTGTTAATTTTCATCATTTATTTGATTTAATTCACTTTTTAATTAATGAAAAATCAAAATAAATTGAAAAATGAAGCACATAATGGGTGAGTGAACATTTGAGTCGTGGACCACATTATAATTGAGGTGCAAGCATAAAAAGTTAGGCCCATTTAGCAAAAAATGCAAATTTGAGCACATTTGACTTTTGGCAATTTTGCAAAAATGGTCAACTTGGCCAATGCATAAGTCTCTCAATTTTGACCCTAGAGAGGCGTTCTTGGACTTTTTAGAAAGCTTATTATGTCCTCTAAACAACCCTTTTTGTTTCATCTCAATTGAGTCTTCCATGTTCATGTATTAAGCTTTAACCCAAAAGGTGTTTTTGTTGACTTTTCAAAAGGACCTATAATGTCAAAATTCATATCTTTTTGTAAGTTCATATTCTGGACTTGGGAGCTGAAGATGAATTATAGGGAATTGCATCCTCTTCAAAATGAGCTTTATATGGGTCATTTATGATAAAGTATGAGAAAGTTATGCTTGGTGAAAGTTGAGTTGACTTTTCCTATAAAACCCTAATTTATCAACTTTTGAGTTTTGATGAATTGTGAGCAATTCTTGAGGAATCATGATCAAACCTTTATCAAATGATGGATAATACTTCAAAATGATTATGTTGACCAAAAATATTGAAGTTTGACTGTATGTGGGCCACAATTTACTTTTGACCTAGTACAATTGATTTTCATGCATTTGAGCAATTGACTGAGCAAACTTCTTCTGCAAGGCTTGAAACTTGACATAGATGATCTTGAGAACATATTATGACAATGGTTAGAATTTGAGTCCTTTGTGGTTCACACATCTTGATGAAGATGGAAACCCTAATTTGAGGTATATTGCCTTATGAGAGAGTTTGTCTGGTCAATTCTTGAACTTCCTTGAGCAATTTGGGGACCTCACTTGCCATGTGTTGAGAAATATGGGAGGGCAAATTTTGGGGTACAATAGTATGGAATGGAAGCTGTGCTCCCAATTGAGGTTGAGATTCCCTCTTTACGTATGATAATGGAAACCAAGTTGATAGAGGCTGAATGAGTCAAGAACATGTTTGACCAATTGAATTTGATTGAGGAGAAAAGGATGACGACTTTGTGTCATGGCCAGTTATATCAGAAAAGGATGAAGAAGGCTTTTGATAAAAAGGTCAAATCTCGTGAATTCAGAGAAGGCGACCTCGTGCTCAGGAAGATCATGTCTTTCAACACTGATTCTAGGGGCAAGTGGACTCCCAACTTTGAAGGCTCGTATGTTGTCAAGAAATCCTTCTCTGGCGGTGCATTAATTCTTGAAACTATGGATGGCCAGGAGTTCCCACGTCCCATGAATGCTGATGCAGTCAAGAAATACTTCGCCTAAAGAAATAAAAAGAACAACTCGCTAAGTTGAAAACCCAAAAGGACGGCTTAGGTAAAAAGGAGCGTCTCAGTAGGTCGAAAACCCAAAAGGGCGGTCTAGGCAAAAGTTAGAGACATAAACAAAATAAATTTCCCGCTAAGTTGAAAACTCACAAGGGCAGCTTATGCAAAAGTTAGGGACTTTCTTGGCAAGTAACTATACCAGACAAGACTTGATCATTGGAGCAACAATCTTCCCAGATTCTCGTCACACTTCAACGGAAGTTACTGCTCAGGATTTCAAAAGTTGTTAGAGGGGATAGTGGTCATTATATCTCAATGTATCTTTTCCATTATATATTACCATTTTTCCTAACTTTGTAATTATCCATGGAGTCTCGCCATTCGCAGACTACCATTATATTAATGAAATTTGAGCTTTTACCCAATTCTTTGTATTTATTATTTTATTTAGCTTGCAAAGACTCCATTTATTATTGATAATAACTTTCAAAGCAAAAAGATTAAATAACAAAATTGATTTTTCAAAAAGAATTTACAATTTGCTTTTACTTTAGAATTTGTGATGAAAAACAACAACAAAAATGGTGATCCCAGGAATGGACAAACTCCAGTTTGTTTTAAAAAGTTTCGTTCCCCTCGGGAAGGTTTACTCAGGATGATTCTCCATATTGGGTTTGTGACTCCGACATCCTCGATCAAGTTTAGATTCATTTCTCCTCTTTTCTGAATTTTCATGATGTGAAGTTTCAACCCGAGATTTCTCCAGTAAAGTTTTCGTTCGGTCTAGTGGAAGTTCTTTTTCCCCAGAGAAGTTGGTGCAATGCTTACTATCAATATTGAAGAACGTGTCTCCGGTTTCTCTAGTGAAGAACGTATTTGTTAGAACAATGTTTGAATCTAGTACCCTATATTTAAGTTTTGATGATAACAAAGTGAAAAGATATAGTATTTATATGTTTCATGTTTGAACTATATGCTGCCTAATATTACTATGCTCTGACTTGCAGATACCCTGATTGAAATAAGCAAGATCACTTCTTCAGCATCAGAATTTGATTTGATACACCAGCATCAGAAGTTGCTGAATCAGAACGTGAAGATCAGAAGATCAACTCACGTACTTGCTGAAGCTTGATGAACAGAACTGCGCGTAAACACTCTGATACAGAAACAATAGTTCATCAGCAGCGAAGCAGAATCAGAATGAGCCAAGCCAGAACGTGCATTGAAGAAGCAACGGTACTGTGCATTGAACGCTAATTAATTCTAACGGCATCATTCTAGACAAGATCTGCTCAAAAAGGAAAGCTTGTTATTAGCATTGAATCAAGAATATTGCACTCAACGTTCATCTTCTCAAGTGCTATATAAACAAGGCTTCGAAGATTATAATGGCTAATGCTTCCAAATTCTCTACACGCACAAAGCTGAACAATAATCTTCATCTACCAGTTTTGCTAAACCAACAAACTCTGATACTCCATTAGTGTTTAGCAATCTAAGTTTCTAAGCTTAATTTGTGTATACATCACAGTTGTGATATAGTTTTGTAGAAAACATTCACACACATTTGTTTTATACCTTTGTAAGAAAGTGTTGCCTTGACAAACCGGATTGTGGTTTGAATCAAGAAGGCTTTAGCAGTTGTTAAAGCAGATTTGTATTCAGTTGAATATAGTGAATTAAGACCTCGTTGGAGAGAGGCGAAATCACCTTGACGGGTGGACTGGAGTAGTTTGAGATCAAACGAACTAGGATAAAAATATCTTGTCAATTGCTTTAAGATTCCAGTTTTACAATTCAACCCCCCCCTTCTTGTGTTTTTCACCCCTTCAATTGGCATCAGAGCGCCTGGTTCTGAGCTAAAACACTTAACCGTGTCAGTACAAGATCCAGCGTCAGAAAAACACAATGGCAGGAAACAACTCTCATTTCAGCAATGACAACAATGAGGACAGAGACAGATTCAGCGGCAAACCTCCAGTCTTTGATGGAGAAAACTTTGATTACTGGAAAGACAGAATTGAAAGCTTCTTTCTAGCACATGATGCTGATCTGTGGGATATGGTGACAGATGGATACACGCACCCTGTGAATGCAACTGGTCAGAAGATTGAAAGAAAATCAATGACTGATCAACAAAAGCGTGATTTCAAAAATCACCATAAGGCCAGAACCATCCTTCTCAGTGCCATCTCCTATACTGAGTATGAGAAGATCTCCAACAGAGACACAGCTAAGAACATCTTTGATTCTCTCAGAATGACGCATGAGGGCAACGTTCAAGTCAAAGAAACAAAAGCTCTGGCGCTCATTCAGAAGTATGAGGCGTTCAAAATGGAAGAATCTGAATCCATTGAAACTATGTTCTCTAGATTCCAGATTCTGGTAGCTGGTCTCAAAGTTCTGGACAAAGGATACTCTACTGCTGACCATGTCAAGAAGATAATCAGAAGTTTACCCAAGCAGTGGAGGCCTATGGTTACTGCTCTGAAGCTAGCGAAGGATCTCAACAAAATCACTCTGGAGGAACTTATAAGCTCCCTCAGAAGTCATGAGATAGAGCTAGAAGCTGATGAGCCTCAGAAGCAAGGTAAGCCTTTAGCTTTAAAATCTAACAGAAAATCTGAACCTAAAGTTTTGCAGGCAGTTGAAGAAACATCTGATGGATCCTCATCAGAAGAAGACGAACTTTCCCTTCTCTCCAGAAGAGTAAATCAATTGTGGAAGCAAAGACAAAGGAAGTTCAGGAATCCCAGAAGATCTGATCAGAACGAGTCTTCTTCCAGATACAGAAGGACAAATTCTTCCTCTGGATACAGAAGATCTGAAGGCTCCTCCGGTAGCAAGAAGCCAAACACAAAAGACATCATCTGCTACGAGTGCAATGAGCAAGGACACTACAAGAGTGACTGCCCAAAGCTTCAGAGGGAAAAGCCCAAAAAGAAGTTTGGAAGAGAGAAGAAGAAAAGTCTCATGGCCACATGGGATGACTCTGACTCGTCTGAAGCTGACTTAGAATCAGATGATGAAAGGGCAAACATAGCGCTCATGGCTAACATTCCAGATGACAGTGAAGCTTCTGAATCAGACTCAGAATCAGACACAGAAGAGGTATTCCCTAACTTCGCTGTTAATTTTACAAAGGATGAACTTGCTGAAAGCCTCAATGAAATTCTGGAATGTTATCAGCAGATTAGAGCTAAATTCAGAGACCTGAAAAGGACTCTTGAATCTGACTCTAATAAGTCTGAGAGTCTCAAATTGGAAAACTCTGAGCTGAGAGATAAAATTTTAAAATTAGAAAACTCTTTACAAAACTCTCAGAAGGTACCAATTTCTGAAACTCCCAGCAACGCTGATGAGATCATCAAGGAGTATGATCATAGTTTCCAGAAGTTCCTTGCTAAAAGCATAGATAGAAGCAGAATGGCTTCAATGATCTATGGAGTTAGCGGAAACGGCAGGAAAGGAATAGGATACCAAGGTAAGGTTCATACACCTAAGAATGTCATGGATTTAGTTATTAAACACACTCCTCTAAATTCACACTTTGTGTATGGTCACACACATGACATCAAATATACTAGCAGTAAGCACTCTGTAAAACCAAAATTCAACCAGAGTTTTGGTAAAACTAACAAATCAGGACCCAAGAAGATCTGGGTACCTAAGGATAAAATAATACATGTTGCAGATATCTTTAGCAGCAAGTCAGAAACACCAGTCATGGTACCTGGACTCTGGCTGCTCACGACACATGACGGGAAGAAGGCATATGTTCCAAAGCCTGGAACTTAAGCCTGGAGGCCACGTTGGCTTTGGAGGCAATCAGAGGGGAAAGATTATTGGCTCTGGAACTGTAGGTAACGGAAATCTTCCCTCTATTAATAATGTTCTGCTAGTTGATGGATTGATGCATAATCTGTTATCCATAAGTCAATTAAGTGATAACGGTTATGATATAATCTTTAATCAAAAATCATGTAAAGCTGTTAGTCAGAAAGATGGGACTATCCTGTTTAATGGAAAGAGGAAAAACAACATTTACAAAATCAAACTTTCTGAACTAAAGAGTCAGAACGTAAAATGTCTTCTGTCTGTTAACAACGAGCAGTGGATCTGGCACAGAAGATTGGGGCATGTTAGTATGAGAAGAATATCTCAGATTAACAAACTCAATCTGGTCAGAGGACTTCCAAATTTGAAGTTCAATTCAGATGCTCTGTGTGAAGCATGTCAGAAAGGCAAATTTGCAAAACCTTCTTTTAAATCCAAAAATGTTGTTTCTACCTCTAAGCCATTAGAACTTCTGCACATTGACTTATTTGGGCCAGTTAAAACTGCTTCAGTCAGTGGCAAGAAGTATGGGTTAGTAATCGTAGATGACTATAGCAGATGGACATGGGTAAAGTTCTTAAGACACAAGGACGAGTCACACTCTGTGTTTGTTACCTTCTGTAACCAAGTTCAGAATGAAAAAGATCTTAGAATCGTTAAAGTCAGAAGTGATCATGGTGGAGAATTTGAAAATAAAGATTTTGAGTCATTCTTTAATGACAAAGGCATTCTGCATGATTTCTCTTGTCCTAGAACTCCCCAACAAAATGGAGTTGTAGAACGAAAGAACAGAACATTGCAAGAAATGGCCAGAACCATGATCAACGAGACAAACGTTGCTAAGACTTTCTGGGCAGAGGCAATAAACACAGCGTGCTACATTCAGAATAGAATCTCAATAAGACCTATTCTGGAAAAGACTCCATATGAATTGTGGAAGAACAGAAAGCCCAACATTTCGTATTTTCATCCATTTGGATGTACTTGCTATATGTTAAATACAAAGAATTATTTGAACAAGTTTGATTCTAAGGCACAGAAGTGTATTATGTTAGGATACTCTGAACGCTCAAGAGGGTACAGAGTATACAATACAGAAACACAGATTATGGAAGAATCAATCAGTGTTCATTTTGATGACAAGCTTGACTCTGAAAAGTCAAAGCAGAATGAAAATCTTGCAGGTATAGAAATTGAATTTGCAGGTTCTGGAGACAAGTCATCAGAAGCTCTCAACACAGACATTCCTTCAACGTCTGAAAGAAGCAATGCTAGAAATCCTACAACTGCTGCTGATCAACCTCAGAAGAGATTACCCAGAAGCAGTTTGGATCACCCAGAAGAGACTATCCTAGGAAGAAAGGAAGATCCAATCAGAACAAGAGCAAGCTTCAGAAACTATGAAGAAACTCTTATGGGACTTGTGTCTCTGATTGAACCTTCTTCTATTGATGAAGCACTTCTGGACAACGACTGGATTCTGGCAATGCAAGAAGAGCTGAATCAATTCACCAGAAACGACGTGTGGGATCTCGTTCCCAGACCAAAAGGATTCAACGTCATTGGAACAAGATGGGTGTTCAGAAACAAGCTCAATGAACAAGGTGAAGTCGTCAGAAACAAGGCACGACTGGTTGCACAAGGTTATAGTCAGCAAGAGGGGATAGACTATACAGAAACTTTTGCCCCAGTCGCCAGGTTAGAATCTATCAGACTTTTAATTTCATTTGCTGTTAATAGAGGCATCACTCTGTATCAGATGGATGTCAAAAGTGCATTCTTAAATGGTTATATAGAAGAAGAGGTTTATGTTCACCAACCCCCAGGTTTTGAAAATACAAAACATCCAGAACATGTTTTCAAACTGAAAAAGTCACTGTATGGTCTGAAACAAGCTCCCAGAGCTTGGTATGAAAGGCTAAGTAACTTTCTGCTTGAAAATGAATTCACCAGAGGGAAAGTGGACACTACTCTATTCTGTAAAACAGTTAAGAGTGACATTTTAGTCTGTCAAATTTATGTTGATGATATTATTTTTGGTTCTACTAATCCTTCTCTTGGAAGAAAATTTGCTAAGTGTATGCAGGCAGAATTTGAGATGAGCCTCATGGGGGAACTGAAATTCTTTCTAGGAATTCAGATCAATCAAACTCCAGAGGGAACTTACATTCATCAGAGCAAATACATCAGAGATCTTCTGAAGAAATTTGACCTCTCAGAATGTAAGCCATCAAAGATTCCAATGCATCCCACATGCATTCTGGAAAGAGAAGAGGTAAGCAAAAGTGTAGAACAGAAGGTCTACAGAGGTATGATTGGTTCTCTCCTTTATCTGACAGCTTCAAGACCTGATATCTTATTCAGCGTATGTATTTGTGCTAGATTCCAATCAGATCCTAGAGAATCTCACTTAACAGCTGTTAAGCGAATTTTCAAGTATCTGAAAGGTACTACTAATCTGGGTTTGTTTTATAGAAAATCTAGTGATTACAGCTTAGTAGGCTACTGTGATGCTGATTTTGCTGGAGACAGAGTGGAACGTAAAAGTACTTCTGGAAGCTGCCAGTTTCTGGGAGAAAATCTGATCTCGTGGTCCAGCAAAAGGCAGTCAACAATTGCTCTGTCAACAGCAGAAGCTGAGTACATAGCAGCAGCAGGATGTAGCACACAAATGCTCTGGATGAAAAGTCAGCTTGAAGACTTCCAGATTTTTGAGAGTAACATTCCTATTCTTTGTGATAATACTTCTGCTATTTGCTTAAGTAAGAATCCTATTTTACATTCTAGAGCTAAGCATATAGAAATAAAACATCATTTCATTAGGGACTATATTCAGAAAGGTATTTTAAACTTGAAATTTATAGATACAGACCATCAATGGGCTGATATCTTTACTAAACCCCTTTCAGAAGATAGGTTTAATTTCATTCTGAAACATCTCAGCATGAAAGTATGCCCAGAATGAAAATGTTTTAATTACATGTATTTATCTTCAGAATGTAATTATATTACTGTGAACTTCTGATCAATCTTCTTTCAGAAAGATAGAACATGCAGATTGTATCAGATGCAAGTCTAAAGATCTGAGAGTCTAATCTCAAATACAGACGTGCTGATCACTACATCAAACAAGTGTCATCCAATCATCAGCAAATCCCTGAAGCAGAACGCGTGCACGCTTCTGAGAAGGCAAAGCGCTGATTGGGTGCATTGAGACACATGTCTGGTAACCGTTTTTAAGTATCTTTCTCAAATCCCCCAAAATCAGCAAGCATTTAATGAAAAGTAATCACGCTTGTTAATGGCAATCATTATTTTTTTTCTCTCTCTTAAAAACGTTTAATTTTTCAAAATAATTTTTGAAAACCCTATTTAAGCACATTAATCCTTCACTTTTATTCTTTACGCTTTCTCATAATCATTCAAATATTCTCTGCATATTTCTGAGTTTATCTCCTTCAAACCTTTTTTTTCTCAAATCATTCTCAAGATTTTTTAGTGAGAACAATGGTATCCTCCAGCATTTCTGCAGGAAATCAGAAGAAAGGAACCTCTGAACAATATCAGGTGCCTATCAGAACTCTTCTCACACCGGTAAAGAATCTTGAGGTTCTCTCTGAGTTAATCATCGACTTCGAAAGTTTGAAGGAAAATGGATTTGACCTAACTGAAGAGATTAGGGCTCAAAAGTGGGAGAGGTATTTCGATAGGTTGGTTGGACCAACCTTCCCAGAGCTTGTCAAGGAATTTTGGATTCACGCCAAGATTCATAAACATCTAGTCATCTCTTCTGTCATGGGAAAGAAGATAGTAATTTCTGAAGACCTCATTGCTAGGTTAATTGGTCAAAGTGGTGGTGGAGTCCGTTGTGTGGACATGGCTGACAGATGCCCTGATATAGGTGTGGTAGCCAACTGCATTTTCACTCTTGGATTTCCCAGCAGCAAAATTAAGGATCTGAAGGATCACTGCAGAGTATGGGCCAAGATTGTTCTGGGCTGTTTCAATCACAGGAAGCCAACAAGTTCTCCTGATTATATAAACGTGGATCAGCAATTTCTGATCTACTTTATTGATCAGAGGGTGAAGATCAATCTGGCACACCTCCTGTTCAACCATCTCAAGACCAGCGTCAAAGAGACTAGAGAAGAAGAAAGGACCAAAAGGGACTGGATACCGTTTGGGAGGCTCATATCAGATATTCTGACAGAGAATAAGCTGATAGATTATCTGAGCGAAGCTCAAGTGCTGGGCACTATGGAACCAACTGTTGGAAAACCGCTGAACGCTAAGAACCTGAAAAAGATGAAGCTGATAGAAAATATTAGGAAGGAACCCAGAGCTACTTCAACTGCTGACATCTCCAGCAGAAGAGAGCCTCTGAATGATTTCCCAAAATTTTCTGAAATGGAATCCCAACCGGATATGTTTCTCAAGTATCCAGATTCATACAAGGAAGAAGATACAGGTTCAAAGCTGAAGATCAAAGATCTGAGTCAACCCCAACCTGAAGTGACTCAGAAGAAGACAAAGAAGAGGAAAGCAGAAGGACCATCTCATCAGACTCCAAAGAAACGAGGTAATTCATCTGCTGCCCCTATTTCAATTTCATCTACTATTCCAACATCTGCTGCCCCTCCTAAAACCTCTCACAGAATATCAATCCCAATCCCTACTATTGATGAAACCATACCAGAAGACCCTTCTGAGGCCTTACTACTCAGAAGAACCAGAATCAAAATTACCAAACAACCAACTGTTTCAACAACACCAGCACTTGATAGAGTGCTAGCTGATATTGAGCGTGAACATGTTTCTGCTCAACCAAATTCTGAACCACCAAATATTCCTCCTCCACAACCAGAACCACAACCTGAACCAGAAATACAACCAGAACCAGAATCAGAACCACAACAACAACAACCACTCACAGAAGAACCTCTGATCCCTGAGCAATCAGAGATTCCACCTCCTCAACCAGAAAATAATCCACCTTCACCACAAACAGAGTTTCACCGCTATGAAACCCCTTCTCCACATCATTCTGATCCCCACTCACCTCAACCTTCACCGCTGGCAATCCAGTTGCCATGTGGAACCACTATTGTCAGGCCCCAGTTGCCATCTTCAGAGGAATCAACACCTCCAAAAACTCCTACCACTCCAATAGAAATATCTTCCTCTGATTCTGATAACCCTCCTCCAAAACAAACAACCTCTCAGAAAACAGCTGAAAACCCCAGCAGAACTTTCATTGACTTAACAAGTCTTGAACGTCTTGCTGATCTAAGACACAAAATTGCCATACCCAAACCAAAGCAACCAGATGTTGGCTCTGGTATTTTGAATTTTGAAACAGGTATGCTGCAATGGATTGCTTCCTTGAAGCAAGTCTGTCCGGGGATGATCGACCCAGCTGCTTCTGATCAGCTCTGGTCACAGTTCAGAGTATGGGTACGTGCTGAAGCCCTCAAGCTGCAGGACGTCAACTATGAGCAGGCTCAACAGAACTTTAGCAAGCTGCTGAAGGAAGTTGAGAGTCAGCTGCCTCAAGAAGTTGTACTCCCTCTGGACAGTGAATCTTGGTCTGAGAAAGAGCAAGCTGCACAGGTGCAAGCATCAGAAGAAGACAAGACCCTTCAGGAAGAAAATCCAGCAGAAGATGTAGCTGAAAGTTCTGAGAAGCTTCCTCCTTCTGAAAGTTCTCAAGCTGCCTTGGACAGGCAGGCTCTGGAAGAATTAAGGCTGAATGACTTGCGTCTACAGCAGCGGATGGAAGAGAATGATCAGAAAATGAAAGCAAGAATGGATGTACAGGACAGCAAAATTGACACTGTTGTCACCATGGTTCAGAAGCAGAATGAAACTTCTGAAAAGATTCAAGCATTGCTGGAAAGCCTGTTCTCACGCATGCCCCCTCAACCATAAATCTTGTTCATGCATAATTTTTCATGTTTTCTTCATTTTCTGTTTTGACTATGTTTTGTAATGCTATTTTGCTCTGATTATGAACTATTTTAATATAATTTGTTTTTCTGATCTAAATTGTTTTAGCACATCACCAGCACTTTTTGATTGCTGACAAAAAGGGGGAGAACAAGAATGATATTTAAAATCAATAACGGCTAACTAGACAGAAATTCTCAAACATTCTAACACTCTATTACTTGAAATGTTTTTCTGTTTTGTTTTTAAGTCTACAGGCACAATGAAGACTAGAAGCTAGAAGCTCTGATCAAAATGTAGAAGCTCATGTTGCTCTGATCAAATATGAAGTTCTGATCAACATAACACTCTGATCCGAAGCAAAGCTCTGACAGGAAAAGCTCTGAAGCTCTGCTCTCTGATAAGTCAAAGACTCTTAATCTGATGTTCAAAGATAGAAAAAGATCTGATCCTGAAGAACATGCATATCAAAGGGAAGTAACAAACTCAGGGGGAGTATCTCCTAAACTCTGATTTCTCTTTACTTCTTAACTCTGAAACATTTCCAGATACCTTTTCACGTTATTTTTTCATTTAAAATATCTAGTTTTTGCCATCATCAAAAAGGGGGAGATTGTTAGAACAATGTTTGAATCTAGTACCCTATATTTAAGTTTTGATGATAACAAAGTGAAAAGATATAGTATTTATATGTTTCATGTTTGAACTATATGCTGCCTAATATTACTATGCTCTGACTTGCAGATACGCTGATTGAAATAAGCAAGATCACTTCTTCAGCATCAGAATTTGATTTGATACACCAGCATCAGAAGTTGCTGAATCAGAACGTGAAGATCAGAAGATCAACTCACGTACTTGCTGAAGCTTGATGAACAGAACTGCGCGTAAACACTCTGATACGGAAACAATAGTTCATCAGCAGCGAAGCAGAATCAGAATGAGCCAAGCCAGAACGTGCATTGAAGAAGCAACGGTACTGTGCATTGAACGCTAATTAATTCTAACGGCATCATTCTAGACAAGATCTGCTTGAAAAGGAAAGCTTGTTATTAGCATTGAATCAAGAATATTGCACTCAACGTTCATCTTCTCAAGTGCTATATAAACAAGGCTTCGAAGATTATAATGGCTAATGCTTCCAAATTCTCTACACGCACAAAGCTGAACAATAATCTTCATCTACCAGTTTTGCTAAACCAACAAACTCTGATACTCCATTAGTGTTTAGCAATATAAGTTTCTAAGCTTAATTTGTGTATACATCACAGTTGTGATATAGTTTTGTAGAAAACATTCACACACATTTGTTTTATACCTTTGTAAGAAAGTGTTGCCTTGACAAACCGGATTGTGGTTTGAATCAAGAAGGCTTTAGCAGTTGTTAAAGCAGATTTGTATTCAGTTGAATATAGTGAATTAAGACCTCGTTGGAGAGAGGCGAAATCACCTTGACGGGTGGACTGGAGTAGTTTGAGATCAAACGAACCAGGATAAAAATATCTTGTCAATTGCTTTAAGATTCCAGTTTTACAATTCAACCCCCCCTTCTTGTGTTTTTTACCCCTTCAGTATTGTGGTTTTCCCTTTGAGGATGTGGTGTTAACCTCCTCAATGAAGTAGGCCTGAATTCCCCAGTGAATGTTTTGTTGATTTGGTGTCCATCTGCTTTACTTGAGACTGGTTTTGCAATCCCCGGTAGAAGTGTTACTTTTGAAAACGTTTGTTTCCCCGGTGAAGCCTAGAGAAGGATGTTTTATCCCTGTATCTGTACTATTCTGTCACTTTGTTTTATTTACTTCCAGATTATGTTTCTCCCCAGTAAAGTTAAAGCAGGAAGTAGGTTTTGTTTCCTCAGTTGGCATTTACTTTTTCTTGGAATAATCATCTTGGATGTGATTTAGCCGAGTGTTGTTGTGCCCGAGGTGGTTTTGCCTGGTTATTCCCAGTTTTATATATTTGTTTTGTCAGCATGCGCACGATAACACTCATACATTCATACATACATCATGCATAGCTAAAATTGGCAAATCATTGTTCATTGACATTTGTTAATATTTTTGTTGACATACCATCCTGTTTTGTAGAGTTGCGTTGTCCTCTCTTCAATAGAGTGTTGGCCTTAAGCAAAAAGCGTATATTCTTTCAATTTCCCCACTGAGTTGTCCCTCGTGGAATATTTTTGCTTTAGCCTTCCTATACAGCTCCTTGTTTGGATGGATTTGGTTTTCTCTCTTGAGTTTATTTCTCAAAGGACGTATTTTGGTTGACTGTTTCATTCTAGTTTATTTCTGGTTTGAATCTGTGGTTCCACAATAATATTATTTACTTTGGATTTCTGAAAAGCTTCGAGTTTCGGTTTGTGCATTTATTTTGCACGAGAAGACTTTATCTCCTCAGTAAGAATATCGTGGCATCTCCCTACGAAGTCATATTTCTCTCCCCAGGAAGCATATTTCTATCCCTAGAAAGTCATTTCTTTTTAAAATCCTCCATGACAACAAATAGCAGGTGTTGTACCCCAAAATTTTCCCTCCCAAATTTCTCAAAACATTTCAAAAAAGATCCTCAAGTTGCTCAAGGTAGTCCAAGGGTTGACCAGACAAGCTCCCTCATAAGGCAGTCTACCTCAAATTAGGGTTTCATGTTGCATCAAGATACTTGAGTCCAAGGGATCCCAAATGCTCACCATTGTCCTAATATTTTCTCAAGATCATGCATGTCAAGTTTCAAGCCTTACAAAGAAAGTTTGCTCAGTCAATTGCTTTAAGGCATGAAAATCGACAATGTTAGGGCAAAAGTCAACTGTGGCCCACATACAGTCAAACCTCAAGATTTTTGGTAAACATCCTAATTTTTAAGTATATTTCATCATTTGATCAAGGGTTGATCATGATTCATCAAGGATTGCTCATAATTCCTCAAGAACCAAAAGTTGCTAAATTAGAGTTTTGTAGGAAAAGTCAACTCAACTTTGACCAAGCATAACTTTCTCATACTTTATGATAAATGACCCATCCAAAGCTAATTTTTAATAGGGTGCCATTATCTACAATCCATATTCATCTCTCAAGTTCAAAATATGCACTCACAAGAAGTTATGAATTTGGACATTATAGGTCATTTTGAAAAGTCAACAAAAACACCTTTTTTGTCAAAGCTTCATACATGAGCATGGAATATCACATTGATATGAGACCAAAAGGGTTTCTTAGAGTACATATCAAGCGTTCTAAAAAGTCAAAGAACACCTCCAAAGAGTCAAAATTGAGGAAGTTATGCATTGGTGAAGTTGACCTTTTTTGCAAAATTGCCAAAAGTCAACTATGCCTAAAACTTCAAATTTTGCCAAATGGGCCCAATCTTTTTCACTTGTTTTGAGTTGGCAACATGGTCCACGAGCCATAGCCTTTGCCACTTGTAATTATATTATTTATATTATTTATTTTTATTTTTTATTTGAATTAAATCATTTTAAATCAAAACAAATCATATAAAATCCAAAACATTGAAATTCAAAGAACTTGTGCTTGTTTCAGGTCTTAATACACAACTAGCATCAAATTAAATTCGTGTAAAGGCATGAGGTGCACAAAAAGATTGAATTAGGCCATTTTGGAAAGATTTTTAAGGTGAATCAAATCAAGATCAAACTCATTGATGGATGAAGATTGAGTGTATTCTTTCAACCCTAATACAGTCCTTGATACATATAGAAGCGAGGCATACCAAAAGAGGCTAGAGAAAGAGGCGTGAGATCAAGAACACAAACTTGAAAAATCAAGAAAAGTGGTGAATCGAATTCTCACTTAGAGGCAGTTTCAAGACCCTTAGGCCATTCCAATCGTTTCCTGAGGTCATCAACAAGCAAAAGCAATCCAAAGCAAGCATTCCCAAGCTCTATAACACACTGTAAGTCAGTCACGGTTTTTCAATTTTCTTGAATTCGAATTACATCATTCTTGTACTTATAGCATGAAATAGTTATAGATTCTTACTCCTTGAGACGTTTGCAAGCTTTCTGTAATTGTTAATTGCATTTTCATGGCCTAAATTGGATTTCACCATTATTAGGGTTCCTTGCTTCGATTTGGGATCTTCTTTTACAGGTAAAATTAGGCCATGAAAGGGCCACCATTATACTCAGGAGGTCCAGGCGAATTTATTGGTGGCCCTAGTTTTCATTTATCTTGCTCATGGTTAATTTTGAAGAATGACAGGGACATAGCGACGGACAAACGTCCGTAGGTAAAAGTTTCCAACTTTTACCAACGGAACGAGGTTAGGGATGACCTGCGTGTCACCTTTCCATTGGCTTGTTTAAATTTCCGCGCGAGTTTTTCATATTATGCTTGTTTATAATATAATAATTGTTTTGTCTTATTTAACAACAAAAAGCAAATAACGCAGTTGGTTACAGGGCATGTGCAAAACACTTCAGGACCTGGGTTCGAATCCCAGGTTCCCCACTTTTCTAATATTATTTTCTTTCAGGCAATCTCATGCATACACAACACTGGGGACTACCATAGACTTTCAAGATCTAGCCCTTGGATCTCCAGATGGCCAAAGCTGATGGCCATCATCTGAAGGTGCATCATGAGGCCTAGTCAACACTGCACACTGAATCCAGGAAGTCAACGTGGACTTCCATCTTTGGGCCCAGAATTCTGATTCTTACACCCCCATAATTGCTCAGGCCCAATATCTCTTCTCTACCTTTTTTTATTTGTTTTATTTTATTTTATTTATTTATTTTATTTTAGTAACCAATTAAATTATTTTCTTTTTATCAAAAAATCATAAGAATAATACTTTTCACAAATTAGGTCTAGATTTCATTTTTCATCAAAAAATTAATTAATTAAATTAAATTTTAATTTTAGGTAAACTTTAATTTCTTTTTTTTTTTGTAAATAATTAAAACTAATTAGAATAATTAGGTTTTTATTTCTATCTTAATTTTCTTTTCTTTTCCTAAAAATAACAAAAACCAAAAATAGGCCATGTAATTATTTTCATTAATTAATTTAATTAACTAATTAATTTTGCATTTAGTTTTAGAACCTAAATTCTTTTCTTTAAAAAAATATTAAAAACAACAAATAACAATTTTTTTCTTTTGATTAGGTTAGAAGGGTCAAAACCCTAATTTCTTCCCGATCTTAATTTTTCTCGCGCGCTTTATTTTTATTTATCATATTGATGTAACTGCCTACAGTTTGTAATAGTTTAATTAGGACGTTTATTTCCATTTATTGCTTTATTTTCAAAGGGTTTGTTTTTGGCTATGTAAACACCTGAAGCCTTGTAATAGCGTAGTTTAATTTCCGCAATTTAAATTCCACAAAATATAAACTGTTAGATGTATGATATAGGGATGCATCATAAGAATGTATGATTAATTTTAAAATAGTTAGATAACCCTAAAATGTGCAAAGATAAATAATCTGAAATTGAACCACTCGCACATGCGCACTCCTAGGGTACACTCCCACTTGGTTGCCTTTGGTAAACGGTCATTGAGTATAGGATGCTTTAGTGGTTGTCCTCTTGTCCAAAGATCAAAGTTGCCTTGGAAAGGTTGCCTCAGATATTGTTGCCTCAGATAAATTGATCTAAGACATTAGGGTTACCACTAAGACGTCCTAACATTGCTTTAGTGACCGTACGTCCCTTTCTAATTGACCCTCAAAACTCCAACGACGATGCTACCTACTCACTAATAGTGGGATAGCACTGTCTAAAGGAAACGAATACAAAACGATACTTTTTTCGAGTAGGTAGATTAGTTCTTAAGTACTTGCTCAGTCAAAACAAACCTTTTCACACTTACACTCCTTTACAAACAAAGTTTTCAAAAACACTTCATTACACTCTTGAAGACAGAAGCAAGAGTTAAATCAAAGTCAAAATAAAACTTTTTCAAATCACACAAGCACACAAAGAAGCAATTTTGAAAATGATGAGCAAGTACCTAAAAGCCCGTAGATAACTACAGATAGAAAGGGTGCTAATACCTTCCCTTTCTATAGTCTACCCCCCGTACTCGGAAATATCTCGAAAAAGGAATTTTTTTGTGCTTTTTTCCTTTCCTTGTTGGATAAAATAAAATACGGTGGTGACTCTTGCTTACCGTGACATTTTGCAAACACAAACGCAAAACGCAAACCAGCATTCCTAAAAAACAGGAATTTTTTTTATTAATAACCAAGTATTAAAAAAATATTTCGCAAATAACCGGGTTTCCGAAAAAATTACGCAAATAACCATGTTTGAGATGGCTCCACAAAGGAGGAGCCATCTCATTTGGCGCATGCACCTAGGGTTTTGCCCTAGGCGCCATCTCACTTGGCGCCTCCATTGGCTTTTAGCCAAGTGAGATGGCGCATGCTCCTTAAAAAGGAGAGGAGGCGCCATCTCACTTGGCGCCTAGGGCAAAACTAGGGTTTTTTGCTGTTTTATAAATAATTCGTCCGTTTCTTTGAAATTTCTCACACTTTCTCGCACTGTATTTTTATTTTGTACTCCCTTATTTACGTAATGACGTCGCCTATTATTTTTAGCAGAGATGGTTACGTTATATTCTCCGCCACGAAACCTGCGATGAAAATGAAATTCTGGCACATTCACTCCATGGAGCGTCTGAAGCGGGAGTTGATGCGGTGGCTAGATGGAGACATCGTCGAGGGGGAAAAAATTCGAAGGATCCAGCGAAAACGAACAACAACCTCGTATGCGACAGGAAGACCTAATGTGTGGTTGGAGGAAGTCAAAACAGACAGTGATGTAATGATGATGATGCATGGGTCAGATGAAATTGTGTTAACAGTTGTAATTTCCTAGATTGATTATCGTTAATCATTGTTGTACGCAAAAACCCTAATGTAATTTCCTATATTGAATTTCTTAAATTGTGTGAACAGTTTTATTAACGGAAAACCCATAATGTTTACAACACAAATATTGAAAAGATTTATTGTATTACAAAATTTATGTGGTCGAGCCAGACGCCCGATTCGGACAGTTTTTGCGATTGTGTCCGACCTGACGGCATAAACCACACTTTCTTTCCAACCTGTCAAGATCGTCCATTTCTGTTGTTATGCGCCTGCTTTTGGGACGACCCTTCTTGTTCCTTCGCATTTGGTCATTGTGCCAAACTATATCACCGTTGTATTCAGGCCAATAGTCCGGTTTTGCCACCAAAGGAAAGTTGTTGTTGTAAACAGTGAGCAACGTTTCAGATTTATAAACGTTTGAGAGCAGTTGAAGCGCGTCTTGATGGGTATGCGCACAAGCGGCAATGACATGAGAGCAAGGCATACGAAAAGCTTGAAACCTACCACAATCGCACCATTGAGAAGGTAAAATGACCCTGTATTCCTGTCTTGCCAGGCCTTCATAGTGGTCAATTGTCTCTTTCACAATGAAGTTGTGGCTATGGCGGTCAAACCGTGTAACCATGTGAGTGTTGGCTTTAGCACTTTCAGCCTTAATGTATTTCATACAGCTTTCACTCCATAGTTGTCCTGATTGCAAGACCGAATACCACATTTCACCTCTTTTGGCAAATAACGCAGCCATCCTAAAATACGTGGATTTCACCAAGGCAGTGATGGGGAGGTTTCATATGCCCTTGAATACCCCATTCATTGATTCAATAAGATTTGTTGTCATATGCCCCCATCTTTGGCCATTGTCGTATGACCTAGTCCACTTTTCGACCGGTATGTTGTCGATCCACGTACCGGCTTCTGGGTTAGACAAACGGATCTCGTTGCGGTAATATTTGAATGTGGGCTGTGTCAGTGCGTATCCCGCATTCATCACCGCTTTCCTCAAAATTTTGTCCTTGACCTCCCTCGAGAAATTCTGGACGATATGCCTGATGCAATAGACATGCGTAGAAGGAGGGTCATGCCAACCATTTGCCGGATTATTATAGGCACTTTCAATGGAGGCATGTCTGTCCGAGATCAAACATAGATCTGGTTGAGGAGCCACGTGTGTACGAAGATTTTTCAGGAAAAAGCTCCAAGCACCACCGGTCTCCCCCTCGACAAGGGCAAACGCAACGGGGAAAATGTTATTGTTGCCATCTTGTGCAACTGCCATCAAAAGAGTGCCTTTGTACTTCCCATACAACCAAGTCCCGTCTATTTGTAGAATTGGTTTACATGATGCAAACCCTGTGATGCATGGTTGAAATGCCCAAAAGACGCGACTGAATATTCCGTTGCCATGTAGTACACTACCATCTTGGGCGTACGCGGGCAATGTTTCCAGAACATAAACACTACCTGGAGAATATGTCTTTAGTGCATTGAGGTAGCGGGGAAGTTCTCGGTATGACTCCTCCCAGTTTCCATACACCCTTTCAATCGCCTTATAATCAACCGAGTTGAGCATGTGAAATTTTTTGATGGCCCTTATGCATTCCTCTCTATTACGAAACTTGTCCTTCTCTTTTAAATTTTCATCTGATTGCATATACGGTTGGAAAAACAAGTCCGTAGAAGGTTCATCTCCGCCCATGTTGAAGTTTGTCATGTGCGTAGGTGGTGTGTAGATTTTGTCGGTAGGAATACTTGGGATGCCATCATCGTCAGAATCGTCGTTCACCATTTCATCGAACTCTAACTCGTTATCTTCTTCTTCATCATCAACTGCATCCACCTCATCTTGCTCATTCTCCAAAGGATCAACCTCCTGTGTCACCGGAGGCTCTACCTCCTGTGTCACCGGAGGCTCTTGAAACAGAACGTACAACTCAATAGAGTCGTTTCCAGAATAGACATGGCTGGAAATCATGTTTTGGAAATCCTCGTCATCTTGAATTGCAACCTTATAAAATATGACTTGGTTGTTTCCAAAAAAGACTGGACTCTGATAAAATATCTGGGATATCGGGCCTCGTTCAAGTTTGGCCTCCAATCTTTTCTTAAAGTAGGAGAAATTTGCTTTCCCGTTTAAGAGAAATCGGACATTGTCGGTGTTTCTAAACAAAAACCCAACTGTGGGACACATGTATGTCTCACCGTTGAAATGTGCTTTGACAACAAATTGTGGTGAAGAGGCCATTGTGTAGAATTGTTTTAGGTATGAAGGTGGGAATGTTTTGGGTTTATTGATTATATGAAGGTATGAATGCTGGAATGTTTGAAGGTTAGATGACTGATTCGAAGGTTGGAAAATTTTACAGTTTATGTGAATGAATGTTATGTTCAACCTAAGGCAAAATATTTCAATTAAGTAAGTGATGCAACCCCCCAAGGCTGCCAATAATATTACATGCATGGGCTTATGCTGCCACCTAGCCTGGCCCTATAATACACACATTAATGTTTTGTCTAAGCCTGCCACCCGTCTACTCCAATGGCCTTGCATGCAACAGAGAAAGGAATCCCAAAGGCTGTCACGTAGCCTGAGCCAATGCTGTAAAACGTGACACCTCTTATTCGCCAAATGGGGTGGCGACACCATTCATTTTTGTACTATTTCGCCAAGTGAGATGGCGCCTCCCTTACTGTCCAATCATGATACATGCATGGGCTTATGCTGCCACCTAGCCTGGCCCTATAATACACACATTAATGTTTTGTCTAAGCCTGCCACCCGTCTACTCCAATGGCCTTGCATGCAACAGAGAAAGGAATCCCAAAGGCTGTCACGTAGCCTGAGCCAATGCTGTAAAACGTGACACCTCTTATTCGCCAAATGGGGTGGCGACACCATTCATTTTTGTACTATTTCGCCAAGTGAGATGGCGCCTCCCTTACTGTCCAATCGTGATACATGCATGGGCTTATGCTGCCACCTAGCCTGGCCATATAATACACACATTAATGTTTTGTCTAAGCCTGCCACCCGTCTACTCCAATGGCCTTGCATGCAACAGAGAAAGGAATCCCAAAGGCTGTCACGTAGCCTGAGCCAATGCTGTAAAACGTGACACCTCTTATTCGCCAAATGGGGTGGCGACACCATTCATTTTTGTACTATTTCGCCAAGTGAGATGGCGCCTCCCTTACTGTCCAATCGTGATACATGCATGGGCTTATGCTGCCACCTAGCCTGGCCCTATAATACACACATTAATGTTTTGTCTAAGCCTGCCACCCGTCTACTCCAATGGCCTTGCATGCAACAGAGAAAGGAATCCCAAAGGTTGTCACGTAGCCTGAGCCAATGCTGTAAAACGTGACACCTCTTATTCGCCAAATGGGGTGGCGACACCATTCATTTTTGTACTATTTCGCCAAGTGAGATGGCGCCTCCCTTACTGTCCAATCGTGATACATGCATGGGCTGCCACCTAGCCTGCAAGAGTGACACCTTACATTATTTGTAAATGCATGCATGCATATGTGTAACTCCCTAAGCATGCAAATGTGACACCTCGCAGGCATGCAACCACTACATCAAAATTATTTGCCTATAAATACATACCTTATGAAACATCTCTCACACCCACACAACTCTCACTCTCTGCTACGAAATATTTCTTAAGTCTATCATACTCTCTATTTCTTCCTAAGTCTTTCATTCTCTCAAGCGTTCTGAAGAATGGCCCTTCTAACAATGGGAGAAACTCACAGAGGCACAAGGGAAAACATTGCTGCATTTGTAAGTCTCTTCTTTGGTTATACATTTTCATACTTTAAAAAACGTGTTGTTCATCTTAATTAATCTTACTCTTGTTTAATTATGATCTCAGGATACACAAAGATTCAGAATCCGTTCGCACAAATACCTGGCTCCCGACCCTTTCATCGTCCCTTATCTGGAATATGCAGGTTTTGGACACGTGATAAAGATCTCCAACTGCACCATTGACTCCAAATTCATCCTTGCAATGTTGGAGAGGTGGAGACCGGAGACCCATACATTTCACCTACCAATAGGTGAATGTACCATCACTCTCGAAGATGTGTACATGCTACTGGGCCTCCCTATTGACGGTAAAGCGGTGAACGGGTCGGTTCAACAACCCAACTCACAGTGTGAGGAACTGTTAGGTAGGGACATGGTAGAAGGTGGTGGAGCAAGAGGGCAGGGAATACTACTCACTGACCTGAAACGGCATTATGCAAGTATGGAATTAAATGAAAATTCCTCAGAGAATGACCGAGTAGTAAAAGCCCGAACTTATATTATGATACTTTTTGGTACTTTTTTATTTCCCGAAAGTACGGGAAATAGTGTAAATTTCATGTACTTACATTTACTAACAAATTTTGATAAAACTAGAAAATTTAGTTGGGGTTCTGCAGTATTAGCCCACCTGTACAGTTCCTTGTGCAAAAACGCAGTCAAGGAAAAATGTACATTTTATGGGTGCGCATTTTTACTACAAGCCTGGGGTTGGTGGAGGATGGAGTCCTTAAACCCCATCAACAACAACACTTTTGGTTTCCCTTACGCAACAAAGTAAGTCATTAAGTTATAGCATTTATAACTATTCTTCTCTTTCCAAAATATATGCTAAAAATAACATGTTTCTCATTTCCTATAGGTACTGCGTGAGGGGTATGGATTACGGCAAGAATCCCAGATTCAATGTCGCACTCTACCGGAATCTATTGGATCACTTAGGCCCAGATGACGTAAGTCGTAGCTTTTAACTTTTGTTCATTTTAATTATTTATACATTACTTTTGCGCTTACCTGATTTAAATTTTATCGCAGTTCGTCTGGAGACCATATTTGGGTTTGGACCATTCTCCAAATCCAGAGGATGCAGCAACTTGGACTGCAAAGACTGCACTCATTCGGTTCAACATTGTGGAGATGCACCACAGCGACCGTGTGAAGATGCAGTTCGGAATGATCCAAGACATACCAAGTGATCCAACAGATTTGTCCCCCTGGCATCTAAAAAGGGTCGACGCCCAGTGGAATCTAACCAACTGGAAAGACTTTGCTCCAGAATGGTGTAAAATGTGGCAAAGGCGTCACCGCTACATCTTGCAATCCCCTATTTTCCTTACTCAAGGTAACATGCGACACACCGATCAATATATGTCGTGGTACAGGTCGGTTAGTAACCCAGATATGCACGTGTCTCATCCGAGGTACTTGGTTGACCCACGCACACAATGGGCACAACCCTCGATTCCCCACCAACATACCCAAAATCCATCAACCTCAAACCAACCCCCTAGAAGAAACAGACCAACAAACACACAACCACATTCCCCACCACAACACAACTACAACCAAATGCCGTACTACCAACCACAGTCACCGCCAAACTACCAATACCCAGATATCCCTCAAACCCAACCACAATACCAACCCCAATACCAGCAAACCCACATACCCCATACACAATTTCAGTCTTCCACATATCCCAATATGGGGATCTCAACATCCAGCCTTAGCCCTGATATGGGAATGTCAGAAGATTATGACGAACCCGACCAAACCTACCATCAACCACCATATCACCAAACAACCCAACATCCACAGTACCAAACACCCCAAGATCCATTTCCTTTCTACCCCCCATATTCAGACGACCAATGCTACCGACCAACCATGGAACCCCACCCATCGCCAACACGACCAAACTTCGAGGGTATGGGTAACCGACTGTACCAGAGCGGATCTTCGAGATATGGAGATCTTACTGATTTTATGGATTCGGATCGCATTGACTTCGCTGGGCCATCGACCTTGCCGCAACAGGAAACGAGACGGCACCCAGCAAGAGAAAGGCGAGGACGGGGATGCGGAACTGGGGGTCATTACCGGGTTCCTGGAGATCATTGATGTATCTTTTTTTTTTCCAGTATTTTTTGTATCTTTTTTTTTACTGTTATTTCAATGTAAAACAGTTCAATGTAATTATTTTTTATCAAATAAAAAATCAATTTTGTTTATCTCTGTCTAATATGCAACGCGCAGGAAAGAAAAAAAAAATTTTTTTTTTTGACCTAGCTTTGTACATAGGCGCCATCTCACTTGGCTTAGGGCTTGCCATTTGCCCTTAGGCGCCAAATGAGATGGCGCCTCCCTTATAAAAAGAGGAGGATGCGCCAAATGAGATGGCTCCTCCTTTATGGAGCCATCTCAAACATGGTTATTTGCGTAATTTTTTCCGAAACCCGGTTATTCACGAAATATTTTTTTAATACTTGGTTATTAATAAAAAAAATTCAAAAAACAGTCCCGGTTCTGGCCACCGTATCACAGAACTAGAGACTCTGCTAGGGAGTTAATAAGTGGGGTGTACCTTAGGATTAGTTCATCATATTGTTTTCAATTGTTTGATTTGTTTGCTTTATCTTTGTGGGCTTTGTATCAGAGTTACTATAGATCCTAACCCGGATCTGGGGACACCTTTTAGGTAAGTAGCAATAGACTGTGAGGAACTGTACAACATAGACCGATACGATTGAAGCAGTACCTACGTTGATGTGGCACATTAGTTGGTACCGATATCCCTTGTGGAGGAACAAGGAGAGTATGGGGCTGCTATATGGGTCATTAAGCATCAACTGACCTTAGAACCTAAAATTGACCAACTTGGCCATAGAAAGTAGCAAAATGCTACACTCATTGAGACCATACTCTCGCGATGGTTCTGGCCGTAAGAAAAGATTGCGTGAGATGAAACTATGACTGATGGAGGATGGTCAGTGATATTGAGAACCTCTAGATCCTGGTTACTATTATTAGGACAGGTTGAACCAACTAAACTACAAGAGGGTAATACCTAAACTCCATGCCATCCTGAAATTTAAGGGCTATTGTGTGACTTGTTTGCCCTTACCATGTTTGCTATCTGTGATACCTGTGGTGTGTTTTAATCATGACATCATGTATCATGACATCACATGCATATTTCATTAGACTAACAATTTCAAAGACCGCGGGGATTCATCTTTGTTTGTTTTGCAGATCATGGCTTCTATGTGCAGAAATACTATTCTAGTCAACTTCGTGCAGATCCCTGCTCAGCTCAGAGAGTTGGTTTCAAAAGTTCCTGATACTTCTTCCTTTGTTAGAAGACATGGTCATCTCCTTACCTTGGTCACTTCCAAGTTGGATGAGCAATTGATGAGCGTGTTTTTCCAGTTCTTTGATCCATTGCATCACTGTTTCACCTTCCCGGACTATAAGTTGGTCCCTACTTTGGAAGAGTTTTCTGATTTACTCGGCATATCTATTCTAGAGCAGACACCCTTTATAGGTTTGGATATAGATCCTAGGCCAGAGGATATTGCTTCAGCCCTACATCTAAAAATGGCTGATGTAGTATCTAACTGGGAGATTCGGAGTGGGGTTAAAGGTTTCTTGGCTAAGTTTTTGATCGATCAAGCTCAACAGTTCTGGGATAGTTTGGACTTTCAAGCATTTGAAGACATCCTGGATCTCCTCATCTACGGCTTGGTTTTATTCTCGAATCCAGATTCTTTCGTCGATGTGAACGCAATCAAGATCTTCATGTCTCGTAACCCGGTGCCTACTCTTCTAAGTGATATTCTGCATGCTCTTTATACCCGTACTGTTCGGAGAAGGGGAACTCTTATATGCTATACACCGCTGCTGGAGAGGTGGTTTATTTCTCACCTCCCCAAATCGGTATTGAAGAATGAGGAAGGTGAAGGTTGGGCCTACAGAATCATGTCCCTTGCCCATACGAACATCCTTTGGAGTACTAAGGACATGGAAATGGTAGCTGTCATTGATCGGTGTGGGGAATACCCCAATGTTCCATTGCTTTGAATTAGAGGAGGAATAACCTATAATCCTTGTTTGGCCTTATGACATTTTGGACGAGCTCGAAGGGACGGTCCGCATGAGCTGCTACTTACAGGCATTGTCTTTGACTTTAAGGGGATGTTGAGGGACATCGCCGCAGGTTTATACGAGCCTGGGACAGGGTGAACAGGTCTGATCCACGTGAGCTAGGAATGAAGACTTCTCTCCCGATGCAACCATATCTCCAGTGGGTTCGAGCCTGTGCTCAAAATCTGGGGATGCCATATGAAGTTGTTTTGCCGGTGATTATAGAGCATACTGATGAAGAAGGGGTTCCTTATACAATTCTCCATCCCTATATGCCTACTGATCTGGGGGCATTGAAGAGGTATTGGATCCAGTTAAGGGAAGAAAGGGATACCTACAGAGAGAAGTATCATGAGCAGGAGCGGAAGATCCTGAAGCTTACAAGGCAGCTTGAGAATGAGAGGACAATCAACGATTATGTCAGCACGAAAGGAAAACGACCATGGGAATTCTGATGTCTTTTATTGTTTCTAGTTTAAATTTACTTTTTAGTCTATTTCTTTTGTAACGCCTTAAAGGAATTTGTTAAACATTGTTTCAAGTTTTTATCTAATAAAGTGGTTTCATTTTGTTTTACGAATTTGAATCTCCCTAAGTCTCTGAAATCATTTCATATGCATTCCATTACCATGCACCTCATTACAGGTACCCTTACAGGTTTCTTATCTTCTTCGTTGTTTATTTCAGCACAACATGTCTTCTGAAACACCTACTGATCAAGCTATTAAGGCTCTTCAAGCTCAGAATTCTCAGTTCCAGGAAATGTTCTTGAACTTGGTCAAGAGTCAACAAGATTTGAAGACTCTCATCTTGATGGACAAGAAAAAGAAGAAGAAGAAGGTGGTTCTTCTGAACATGGGTCACATATTTGGGAATAGATTGTGAGAGGAAGCTGATATGTCTCATTCATCTGGAGAAGGAGAGAATCAAGAGGAAGGAAAGGGTCCTAGTCCTGAAGACTCTGATAATGACACTGATTCGTTTTGACTTCCGTATAAGTCATTTCTACTCTGTTGTTGACCGTTAAGAAGAACTTATTATTGGTCGGTTTATTTCTGGGTTGTGGCGAAGGTTGCCACATGTGTTCCATCTTACCTGCTAGTCTCTATTTACTGAAATCAGGTGTTCAACGCTTGATGGATAACAAAGAAATCTTATTCGAGAAAACTTTGGTTTCGTTGATTCCTGTTGAAGATGTTTCCATAATCACCATTTCCGCCAATCCTTCCAAGGCTTCCTCGAGAAATCCTGTTAGGATTACATCTGTTTTGAGAGTTGCTCCATTGATCATTACTATTCCTGGACCCATCCCTTACACTTCGGATAAGGCTGTCCCGTGGCACTATGGGGCCGATGTGTATTATCATGGGATTAAACAAGACTTGAAGGTTGAAGAGGCTGATACTGATGTCAGCAATATTGTCGGGTCTAGCAAGGTCACCCGAAGCGGAAGACTTTTCTCTCCTGAGATTTCTCCTCCAACTGTTCAAAATCATGTTGTCATTCCATCCGCTAGTACGTCAACTACTGTTCTGATTCTTACTCCAGTTATCACCCTTGTCGTCGAGTCATCTGACACACGGGGCAAAGAAGTTACAGGTGGGCCTGCCCGAATAGAGGCACCTACAAAAGTCATTGTTGAAACCTCTAGGCAAAAGATAGAGGAAATTTTGAAAATTATCAAGAAAAGCGACTACAACGTAGTCGAACAGCTGGGGAAAACCCCGTCGAAGATCTCCATGTTATCTTTATCGTTGTGCTCAGAAGCCCATGCTAAGGCTTTAATTGATTTCCTTAAAACTGCGCATGTGCCGCAGGAAACGTCTGCTGATCAATTCAAAGACTGTGTGGCTAGTTTGACTGCTGACAACGGGTTGGGTTTCTCCGACGCAGATATGACTTCCAAATGAAGGAATCATAATGATGCTCTTCACATCTTGATCGAGTGCAGGGGAACTACTTTGGCCCATGTGCTGGTGGATACTGGATCCTCATTAAATGTTTTACCCAAGAAGGCACTAGATCGGCTGGATTGTGAAGGGTTGGTTCTGAAGCCAAGTAATATTGTGGTTAGGGCCTTTGACGGGTCCAAAAGGATGGTACATGGAGAGGTGGATGTCCATGTTAAGGTTGGTTCCCAGACTTTTGCGTCTACATTCTATGTGATGGACATTCGACCTTCTTATTCTTGCTTGTTGGGTCGCCCATGGATTCATAAAGCTGGGGCAGTAACTTCTACGCTCCATCTGATGTTGAAGTATCCAGTAAAGGGTAAGATTGTTATGGTGCAGGGAGAAGAGGAGTACATGGTGAGCCACCTCAACTATTTTCGGTATGTGGAGATGGATGGGGAGTTTATTGAAACCCCATGTCAGAACTTTGAAGAAGTCCCCCAGACTCTGGTATCGACTGAAACTGTTGCTGAAGATCCTCCAATGAAGATGGCTTCCCTCAAGGATGCTTGGGTTGTTATTGAAAAAGATGGGTGTGCTAATTGGGGCCAACTCCATGACTTTGCACACAAGACTGACAAGTTTGGTTTGGGTTTCACTGCAGAAGCTCAAAGGGTTGTTCGGCGTGCGCGGATTGGAAGACCTCCCCTGCGTATCAATAATCCGGGAGTGAATGCGATTGAAGATGATGATGAAGAGTCATATTTCGACAGCTGGATTTACCCGACTACCAACGGTGGCTTGAACAATTGGACGATGAAGGACTTCGTGCCCGTTTCTTTTATTACACAGTAATAGACTTTTTTTTCGAGACTTGTAACAGACAATTTGAAACTTTTACGGCCCGGTGCCTTGCCCGAGGAATTGTGGCTTTGTTTATGAGGGCTTTATATTTGTCATTTCCATATATCATCAATAAAGAATTGGACATTTTTCTTGCATTACAAATTTTGCGCTCCTTGTTTTTCCTTTCTATCTTACACTTTATCAAAACAGCTGTTTGTCTTACACACACTCACATATCATAATACAGGTCTACATCCACTATGGATCCCATTGATAACGACTATGTTATTGTCAGTTATGACTTCGAATGTCCGATCAACCAAGCCAAGGACGAAGGTGAGGATGATTGAGAAGTGTCTGAGGAGCTTGCTAGACTGTTACTACAGGAAGAAAGGGCTATATAACCTCCAAGAGCCACCAATTCAGAGGCCTCCAGTTGAAGGAAGACCGTTAATCTTACTTGACAGTACTCGACAATTCAATGGGGTGCGTGCTAGGGCAGTATGACGAGTCTGGCCAAAAAGAGCATGCTATTTAATGCTTTAGCAAAAAGTTTACCGACTGTGAGACCTGATACTCACTGCTTGAGAAAACTTGCTGCGCTTTGGCATGGGCTGCTCGCCGACTGAGACAGTATATGCTGACTCACACTACCCTATTGATATCAAAATGTGAATGTATTGACGACACCTTGGCCTTTTGCAATGTGGGGCATCGATATGATTGGAGAGATCAGACCTACTGCGTCGAATGGGCATCGTTTCATTCTGGTAGCAATTGACTACTTTACAAAGTGGGTTGAAGCAGTTTCCTTTGCTACTGTAACCAAGAATGTCGTGGCACGGTTCATTCAGCACAATTTGATCTGTCAATATGGTGTACCAGAGAGGATCATTACGGACAATGGTATAAATCTCAACAATACAATGATCACCGAGCTCTGCAAGCAGTTCAAGATACAACATCACAACTCTTCTCCTTACCAGCCGAAGATGAATGGGGCTGTTGAAGCAACTAATAAGAATATCAAGAAGATTGTGCAGAGGATGACGGTGACATACAAAGATTGGCATGAGATGTTACCATTTGCTCTTCATGGGTACCGTACCTCAGCGCGGACGTCAACAAGGGTAACCCCCTATTCCTTGGTATATGGTATGGAGGCAGTCTTGCCCATTGAAGTTCAGATACCCTCTCTTTGGATTATGAAGGATGAAGGTTTAAGCGAAGATGACTGGATCCAGACCCGGCTTGATCAACTGAACTTAATCAATGAAAAGAGACTTACTGCTATTTGTCATGGTCAGACGTATCAAAAGCGGATGATCAAGGAATTTAACAAGAAAGTTAGACGACAAGAGTATCAATGTGGGGATCTGGTGATCAAACGCATCATACTGCCTCAAGGTAATCCCATGGGCAAATGGACCCCTACGTACGAAGGGCCATTTGTGGTTAAGAACATTTTCTCATGAGGAGCTATGATTCTAACCACCATGGATAGTGACGACCTTCCTCACCCCATCAATGCAGACATAGTGAAAAAATACTATGCATAATCAAAGACCCTCTAGGTCGACTGACCTAGGCAAAAATAAGGGCTTCCCGGCGAACCAAAAGGGTTCGGGCAAAAATAAGGGATGAAAATGAAAAAAGTTGTACACCTAGCAAGTCGAAAACCTGAAAAGGCGGCTTGGGAAAAAAAGGGTATCCCGGTGGACTGAAAACCCGAAAGGGTGGTCCAGGCAAAAATTAGGGATCAAAGCGTAACACTATGTCTCATTGGATCACCTTGCAACCAGACACCGGTATCAACTATCAAGCTCGGACGACACTAACCAATCTGATCTACCTTCAACCAAGTAGCAAAGTGATGAGATGCTCGAGAATATAGAGGCAATAGAAGAGTTGGAACTCAGTGGGATTGATCACATAGCTATTTTTCTTTGTTTTTCACAAATTGTATAAATTCTATTTTTCGGCGGCGTTCTCTTACTAGGACGTCAACCTCTTATACAAAACGCCTATTTACAGGCCAAACTTCAAAGTCAATACAATTCATTTTCACAAAGAAATTTCAAATTATTTTCCTTTTTCTGTTTTGTTTTGCAAAGAACGTCCAATGTTCATTCTTGATATATGCATTTGACAATAATTGCTGCTCATAAATATTTACATGCGAAACAAAAGATGATTACTCGTAATATCTGAAACAGGGGCAAACAAGAAATGTCCAAGCCTTACAGTTGCTCTATTCACCAGGTACAGGGATAGATCTAGCTGAAGAATATGACTAGAGTACATTCACTCCCCGCAGAGTAAGAAAAAGACAGTGGTGTTAATTCTCCCCAGCTGAGGCTCGCAACCGCGAATGAGTCGGTAAGAGTCTCCCCAAGAAGAGTTTATCTATCACCAGCACTGGAAGATTGTCCCCAGTGGAGTCTGGAAGGTTATCCCTAGTGGAGTCTAGAAGACCATCCCCAGTAGAATCTGGAAGGTTATCCCCAGTGAAGTCACTACTAAAAGATTATCCACAGCAGAGTTCATTTCTTCCACAAACAGGAAATTCATCCCCGACAGAGTTTATCATCGCCAGCAACGGTAATTCGTCCACAGCCGAGGGTATTTCTCCAAATTAGCAAATCCTCAGCAGAGCATTTATTCCCCAGAGTCATTCTCTCACCAGTTTATTCTCCCGCCAAGTTCTTCTCAGATCGTCTTCGGTCGTTTTCCCCAGCGGAGTTATATTCTCCAACAGATTATTCTCCCAATCATCTTTGGTCGTTATCCTCAGCGAGCGAAACTCTTCATATTCTCCAGCAGCAATCCGAGATTTATTTTCCCCAGCCAAAGAACATCATAAAAACATTGCACATCCATACATCATGACATGTATACGCATCATACAACATAATCTCATTTATTTTGAGAACATCATTGCCTGATACATATCATGCATTACATACAGCTAACCTTTACCTTTCAGGAAAGATGTGATAAAATTATCACAAAACTCAAGCTATGAAGCCCGGGTACGACCGGATAATATCTTGATCTCTACAGCATATTGTGAAGCCCGGAGAACGACCGTATGACAATATCAGACTACCGCGAAGCCTGGATTACGACCAGATAGTGGTATCTCTTAAAAGCAAGCTATGAAGCCCAGATTCGATCGGATAGTAGTTTAATCTCCAGCAAGTCGTGAAGCCCAGATTACAACCAGATAACAACTTAGCAAGTTATTGTGAAGCCTGGATTACGACCAGATAGCAACCCAGAACAACGCGAAGCCTGGATTACGACCAAATAGTGGTATATCTTTAATACAAGTTATGAAGCCCGGGTTACGAATAGTATCTTGATTTCCTCTGAATACCATGAAGCCTGGATTCGACCAGATAGTGGTATGATACATCGTGAAGCCTGGATTACGACCAGATAGCGGTAAGGGACACTATGAAGCTTGGATTTCGACCAAATAGCAGTTTACTCGGCCAATTACTATGAAGCCCGAATTCGACCGAATATTAGTAGGCCTAACAGTCAAAGGGAATTCCGGATGCGATCGGATAACCACTTGATTTCTTCTGAAGCTTGGATTTCGACCAGATAAGAAGTAAGGTATTGTGAAGACTGGATTACAACCAGATAGCAGTACAGAACACCATGAAGCCTGGATTCGACCAGATAATGGTATAATACATCGTGAAACCTGCATTACGACCAAATAGCGGTACAAGACACTGTGAAGCTTGGATTTCGACCAAATAGCAGTTTACTTGGACAGTTACTAAGAAGCCCGGAGTCGACCGGATATTAGTGTGCCCTAAATTCAAGTTGAAGCCCGGAGGTGACCGAATAACAATTGAATTCATTCTGAAGCCTGGATTACGACCATATAAGAATTGAGAAATTGTGAAGCCTGGATTACGACCAGATAGCAAGTATAATCTCATCTCCCCAGTAAGTCACTGTAAATCCTGGATTACGACCAGATAATAGTCAGTCTTATCACTATGAAGCCTGGATCACAACCAGATAGTAGTTAATTTTCACCTCATCGATAGAGACAATTCCTTAGTAGAATAACAGACGACTGAAGTTCCTAAAATTCAACAGAGGTGGTTCCTCAGTAGAATAACGGACGACCGAAGTTCCTAAAATTCAACAGAGATGATTCCTCAGTAGAATAACGGACGACCGAAGTTCCTAAAATTCAACAGAGGTGATTCCTCAGTAGAATAACGAACGACCGAAGTTCCTAAAATTCAACAAAGATGATTCCCCAGTAGAATAATGGACGACCGAAGCTCCTAAAATTCTATTTCTCTTAAGACAGAGATCAACATTTCCCAGTTGAATCTTCCTCTACAACAGGTATACAAGCTCTCGCTAAGGAATCACTTAGGCGATCGATACTCCCTCAGATGGCCTCTTCAATCCCATTCCCCGTCGGTAATTTCCAAATGGCATCTGTAAGCCCATTCCCGACATTACAAGTAAAGTACCACTTCATACGAGTGCAATTTTCTGGGCACTCTAGTGTTCAATCATCTTCAACCCTCAGATCACGAAAGGCAGACAAGCCAATCTAAATCTTTAGGTTTAAGAAGATTGAAAAGGGGCAGCTGTTGTACCCCAAAATTTGCCTTCCCATATTTCTCAAAACATTTCAAGAAAGATCCTCAAGTTGCTCAAGTTAGTCTAAGGGTTGACCAGACAAGCTCCCTCCTAAGGCAGTCTACCTCAAATTAGCGTTTCATGTTGCATCAAGACACTTGAGTCCAAGGGATCCCAAATTCTCACCATTGGCCTAATATGTTCTCAAGATCATCCATGTCAAGTTTCAAGCCTTACAGAGAATGTTTTCTCAGTCAATTGCTCCAAGGCCTGAAAATCGACTATGCTAGGGCAAAAGTCAACTGTGGCCCACATACAGTCAAACTTCAATATTTTTGGTCAACATCCTCATTTTGAAGTATATTTCATCATTTTATCAAGTTTTGATCATGATTCATCAAGGATTGCTTATAATTCCTCAAGAACCAAAAGTTGCTAAATTAGGGTTTTGTAGGAAAAGTCAACTCAACTTTGACCAAGCATAACTTTCTCATACTTTATGATAAATTACCCATCCAAAGATCATTTTAAAGAGGGTGCCATTCTATACAATCCATCTTCATCTCCCAAGTTCAAAATATGCACTCACAAGAAGTTATGAATTTGGACATTATAGGTCATTTTGAAAAGTCAACAAAAACACCTTTTTTGTCAAAGCTTCATACATGAGCATGTAATATCACATTGTGATTATACCAAAAGGGTTGCTTAGAGGACATCTCAAGCTTTCTAAAAAGTCAAATAACACCTCCAAAGAGTCAAAATTGAGGAAGTTATGCATTGGTGAAGTTGACATTTTTTGCAAAATTGCCAAAAGTCAACTATGCCTAAAACTTCAAATTTTGCCAAATGGGCCCAATCTTTTTCACATGTTTTGAGTTGGCAACATGGTCCACGAGCCCTAGCCTTTTCCACTTGTCATTATATTATTTATATTATTTATTTTGATTTTTTATTTGAATTAAATCATTTTAAATCAAAACAAATCATATAAAATCTAAAACATTGAAATTCAAAGATCTTGTGCTTGTTTCAGGTCTTAATACACAGCTAGCATCAAATCAAATTCGTGTAAAGGCATGAGGTTCACAAAAAGATTGAATTAGGCCATTCTTGGAAAGATTTTTAAGGTGAATCTAATCAAGATCAAACTCATTGATGGAGGAAGATCGAGTGCATTCTTTCAACCCTAATTCAGTCCTTGATACATATAGAAGCGGGGCAGACCAAAAGAGGCTAGAGACAGAGGCGTGAGATCAAGAACACAAACTTGAAAAATCAAGAAAAAGTGGTGAATCGAATTCTCACTTAGAGGCAAGTTCAAGACCCTTAGGCCATTCCAATCGTTTCCTGAGGTCATCAGCAAGCAAAAGCAACCCAAAGCAAGCATTCCCAAGCCATGTAACGCACTGTAAATCAGAAACGGTATTGCAATTTTCTTGAATTCGAATTGCATCATTCCTGTACTTATAGCATGAAATAGTTATAGATTCTTACTCCTTGAGACGTTTGTAAGCTTTCTGTAATTGTTAATTGCATTTTCATGGCCTATATTGGATTTCACCATTATTAGGGTTCCTTGCTTCGATTTGGGATCTTCTTTTACAAGCAAAATTAGGCCATGAAAGGGACACCATTATACTTAGGAGGTCCAGACGAATTGATTGGTGGCCCTAGTTTTCATTTATCTTGCTCATGGTTAATTTTGAAGAATGACAGGGATATAGCGACGGACAAACGTCTGTAGGTAAAAGTTTCCAACTTTTACCAACGGTACGAGGTCAGGGATGACCTGCGTGTCACCTTTCCATTGGCTTGTTCAAAATTCCGCGCGAGTTTTTCATATTATGCTTGTTTATAATATAATAATTTTTTTGTATTATTTAACAACAAAAAGCAAATAGCGCAGTTGGTTACAGGGCATGTGCAAAACGCTTCAGGACCTGGGTTTGACTCCCAGGTCCCCCACTTTTCTCATATTATTTTCTTTCAGGCAATCTCATGCGTACACAACACTGGGGACTACCATAGACTTTCAAGATCTAGCCCTTGGATCTCCAGATGGCCAAATCTGATGGCCATCATCTGAAGGTGCATCATGAGGCCTAGTCAACACAGCAGACTGAATCCAGGAAGTCAACGTGGACTTCCATCTTTGGGCCCAGAATTCTGATTCTTGCACCCCCATATTTTCTCAGGCCCAATATCTCTTCTCTACCTTTTTTTTGTTTTATTTATTTATTTTATTTTACTACCAATTAAATTATTTTCTTTTTATCAAAAAATCATAAGATTAATACTTTTCACAAATTAGGTCTAGATTTTATTTTTCATCAAAAAATTAATTAATTTAATTAGATTTTAATTTTAGGTAAAATTTAATTTCTTTTTTTGTAAATAATTAAAACTAATTAGAATAATTAGGTTTTTATTTCTAACTTAATTTTATTTTCTTTTCCTAAAAATAACAAAAACCAAAAATAGGCCATGTAATTATTTTCATTGATTAATTTAATTAACTAATTAATTTTGCATTTAGTTTTAGAACCTAAATTCTTTTATTTAAAAAAATATTAAAAACAACAAAGAACAATTTTTTTCTTTTGATTAGGTTAGAAGGGTCAAAACCCTAATTTCTTCTCGATCTTAATTTTTCTCGTGCGCTTTATTTTTATTTATCATATTGATGTAACTGCCTACAATTTGTAATAGTTTAATTAGGACGTTTATTTCCATTTATCGCTTTATTTTCAAAGGGTTTGTTTTTGGCTATATAAATACTCGAAACCTTGTAATAACGTAGTTTAATTTCCGCAAAATATAAACTGTTAGATGTATGATATAGGGATGCATGACAAGAATGTATGATTAATTTTAAAACAGTTAGATAACCCTAAAATGTGCAAAGATAAATAATCTGAAATTTAACCACTCGCACATGCGCACTCCTAGGGTACACTCCCACTTGGTTGCCTTCGGTAAACGGTCATTGAGTATAGGATGCTTTAGTGGTTGTCCTCTTGTCCAAAGATCAAAGTTGCCTCGGATATTGTTGCCTCAGATAAATTGATCTAAGACATTAGGGTTACCACTAAGACGTCCTAACATTACTTTAGTGACCGTACGTCCCTTTCGAATTGACCCTCAAAACTCCAACGACGATGCTACCTACTCATTAATAGTGGGACAACACTGTCTAAAGGAAACGAATACAGAACGATTCTTTTTTCGAGTAGGTAGATTAGTTCTTAAGTACTTGCTCAGTCAAAACAAACCTTTTCACACTTACACTCCTTTACAAACAAAGTTTTCAAAAACACTTCATTACACTCTTGAAGACAGAAGCAAGAATTAAATCGAAGTCAAAATAAAACTTTTTCAAATCACACAAGCACAAAAAGAAGCAATTTGGAAAATGATGAGCAAGTACCTAAGAGCCCGTAGATAACTACGGATAGAAAGGGTACTAATACCTTCCCTTTCTATAATCTACCCCCGTACTCGGAAATATCTCGAAAAAGGAATTTTTCTGTGCTTTTTTCCTTTCCTTGTTGGATAAAATAAAAGACGGTGGCGACTCTTGCTTACCGCAACATTTTGCAAACACAAACGCAAAATGCAAACCAGCATTCCTAAAAAGCAGTCCCGGTTCTGGCCACCGTATCACAACAGGTCTCTTTATTTGAGCAACTTGTGCTTCCTTGTAAAAGTCAACGTAACCTTTTTTTTTCTTATCTCCTCTATGAGTGGACAGTTTGCAGTTCGTCGTCAGTTTATGCCAGTGGATGGCAAGACTTTCAAATTCGCAGAAACAACTCATTGTGAAATCTTTGCAAGTGGAAGTCTCTTTATTTGAGACAACTTACATATTACCATTTCCAAGCAGAGTGCCTTTGTTAAAGAAGAAGTTGAGACCCGTTCCAGGAGAAATGCCAGAATTTTAGGGAAACTTGTTATCTTTTTGCTACCTTCAGTGAACGTTGGTAGTTCATCGTCATTGAACGGTGATGCTATGATATATTCTCTTTCTACCTTCAGTGAAAGTTGGTAGTTCATTGGCAGTGAACGTCGATGATTGTTATCTTTTTGCTACCTTCAGTGAATGTTGGTAGTTCATCATCAGTGAATGGCGGTGCTATGATATATTTTCTCTCTACCTTCAGTGAAAGTTGGTAGGTCACCATCAGTGAAAGTTGGTGTTTGTTATCTTTTTGCTACCTTTAGTGAATGTTGGTAGTTCATCATCAGTGAACGACGATGCTACGATATATTCTCTTTCTACCTTCAGTGAAAGTTGGTAGATCATTGGCAGTGAACGTCGATGATTGTTATCTTTTTTCTACCTTCAGTGAATGTTGGTAGTTCATCGTTAGTGAACGGTGGTGCTATGATATATTTTCTCTCTACCTTCAGTGAAAGTTGGTAGATCAACACCAGTGAAAGTTTGTGTTTGTTATCTTTTTGCTACCTTCAGTGAACGTTGGTAGTTCATCATCAGTGAACGGTGATGCTATGATATATTCTCTTTCTACCTTCAGTGAGAGTTGGTAGATCATTGGCAGTGAACGTCGATGGTTGTTATCTTTTTGCTACCTTCAGTGAATGTTGGTAGTTCATCGTTAGTGAACAGCGATGCTATGATATATTTTCTCTCTACCTTCAGTGAAAGTTGGTAGATCACCATCAGTGAAAGTTTGTGTTTGTTAGCTTTTTGCTACCCTCGGTGAATGTTGGTAGTTCATCGTCAGTGAACAGTGATGCTATGATATATTCTCTTTCTACCTTCAGTGAAAGTTGGTAGGTCATTGGCAGTGAATGTCGATGATTGTTATCTTTTTGCTACCCTCAGTGAACGTTGGTAGTTCATCGTTAGTGAACGGTGATGCTATGATATTTCTTTTCCTTCTACCTTCAGTGAACGTTGGTAGCTCACCGTCAGTGAACTTAGGTGTTGTTAATTCTTTTCCTTCTACCTTCAGTAAGCGTTGGTAGATTTACCTCCAGTAGGAGTTGGTGTATCCTTTGACCATTTTACCAGCCTCTCTGAGTCGGGTCTTTTGATCCACCAGTGATTTATTTTCCTGGTCTGGTTTCTCTCTTATTTCTTTATTATTGTTACATCCCCCAATGGTGTTTTGCGTCTCTTTGGTCTTGTTCATATGCATTTATGATCATAAACATTTGCATGGCATCTTAGGGCCAAAAATAGGGTTTATCTTATATTTAAGTATCTTCGATCGTGTTGACACAAAGATTTTTAACCTTCGTATCTCCGAATAGAAGAAACTTAAATAAGGGAAGTTGTTTTACCCCAATTTTCCCCCCTAAGATCCCTTCATCATACCATGTTGATTCCTTCACAATAAGATCACATTAGGATTCTTGGTTCTCCTCCCTATCTTTAGCTTTGCTCTTTGAGGAATCACCAAGCACCTTGAATTATTTTTCTTGTGTAATCATTCATGTTTTGTTTTGAATTTCCTTTTAATTAATAAAATGCAATGTTGGTTTGTCTTACTTGTCAACAATGTAGGTAAAGGCAATAGGGCTTAGCAAGTTGATCCATGGGTATATGAGTTTATTTCCATGACCTAGTCAATGAAGCTTGAGAAGTTTAAACCTCACCATTGAAATTGTTTTGGAGGAAATGGCATGGAAAGATTATTTTGGTTCACCACATTTCAAGGTTATTAAATTGGTTGAAAAGCACAAGGTATTGATTGGAGAAGTTGTCATGCTTGGACAAGGCTTTGTTCCCATTGGTCACAAATGCATATTTCTCTCAATTCTCAATATATGGAAGTGGTTGTGGTTGCTATGAGTTCTCATTATCATCCTCAACAAATTATATTTACAAAGCATTTTTTTGATACAAGAAGTTTGTTCAAAATTGTCAAAGTTCCTCAAAGCATGTTTCTTAATCTAGGAGCTAGGGTTTTGAACTTCAAAGGAGTATATCTTGCTCATCTTTTGGTATTTTTGAGTGATTCCAAATACATAATTCTCTTAAAAGGGTTATTAACAAATCACTTCAAAAGTTCCAAGGATTTTTTATGTGGAAGAAACTTGATGAGGAAGAAAGATTACAAGTCCTCCAGATGAATCCCCAATTTTCCATGTGTGACTTCAAATGATCATAACTTGGTCAATTTTTATCACATTGAGCCCATTATTTTTCCATAATGGTCTTGAATATGTTAACTTTATTCCTTATTTTATGTGCAAAGTGAGAAAATGGATGGAAATTTCCTTAAGGATACGAAATATTATAGCTCATTTCATGATTTTTTGCCAACTTCAACAATTCATAACTCTCTCAAATTTTGGAGATTTTGAATGGTTCAAGTCCCAAAATGTCATTCAAGAGATCTACTTCATGCCATCTTTTTTGGTCAAGAGCAAATTCCAAGTGGAAGGCTGGAAGGCCATGTTTGGATGCAAGACATTATAGGTCACTTTTGAAGAAAAACTTGAAATATTTCTAAGTATGGAAAGTCAACCTCTTTTTCCCAACTCCGACTCAATGCAACTTTCAGCTCAAGCATCCATTTAACTCCATTCTTTTTCCATTGCAAAGCTTGTAACCTCATCTTTCTAAAGCATCAAGAATCATGCCCCAAGACTCTTTGAGTTGAAAATGCCATTGTTTTGAAATTGGTAAGTTAGAACTGAATTTCTCACCAAGTCAGAATTTTGAAATCCATAATGTGGCCTCTAATCACAAGATTTACACGCGTTTTTGATTTAAACTTGATCAACAAATTTCCAGAAGTGTTTAGCACCTCAAAACGCAAGGATTGGATGAGTTTTGGTGAAAATAAGATCACACTTCACTCGTGCATTAGGTTTGCATGAATTCCCTCCAAAATGCATCATTCACTCTTTCTTTTTATCCCATTTTATTCTCCTATAAATACATGAACTATCCCATTCATTTTCTCAAGCTTGGATAGTCAGAATCACCCTGCCAAACTTGTTCCATAACTCAGAATTCAGCAACTTCGAAATCCACACACAAGCCTTTTTCAATCCATTTTTTCCATCAATTCACCTTCCTTGATCTTCCATGAAGCTAACCATATAATTACATTCAAGAATCGTGCCCTATATTGCTCCATAAATGTCCAGTTTCAGAGCTCTGTAACTCAACTTCAATAGGTAGATTCCTTCATCAATTCTTCAAAACTTTGATATTATTGTGATGCTCTCATTGCCCTTATTCTAGTTGAAACACTTACTTTTTACTGGAAACACGTTTTGACCATGAAATTTCAAATCCCTTTTCAAAACTTTCTTTCCAAATTGCTTGAGCTACCGTTTATATAAATTTGACGCGAGGGTGTGGTTTTCTTCGTCATGAAGAGACGAAGAAAATGTCATAGGTCTGAGCTTCTGATTTTACAGTTTGAGAGACCTACAGTTCACGTTGGCTGGAGGTTGAAGATGACCAACGTGTCATCTTCCAACCAATGATGACACGCCACTTGTTATTTTTGAATTCTGATTTAATAATTGATTCAGTGCTTTATTCACTAATGACCGTGATATGCACAACGCGCCAGATCCCTTAGATTTGATTACTAATGCGTTTTGACTCTCATCCAATGGTCCACATATTTTTTACTTTTATTTTCTTTTCTGATTTTTTATATTTAATTGTTTTAAACTTCAAAAAATCATAGAAAATTCATTTTAAGTCCAAAAAATCTGAAAAAATTATGAAAAATATTTTTGATTATTCTCTTTCTGATTTTTATTTTTCACAATTTAATTTTATGTTTTTATATTTTTTATAAATTTACACGTTATTTAAATTGTTTTAAATGTTTAAAAATACTTTTATGCATTTTTAAATTCTGAAAAAATTATGGAATGATCCAATGATATTGTGACAAATATTGGTGACCTTATTTTATTTTTGTTTCTAAGTTTTCTATTTTTTAAAATCATTTTTGGTTTATTTCACCCATTTCTTTAAATTTTAAAAATAGTTTCTGACTTTAAAAAATTACCAAAAAATTTATAAAATCATTTGAGCCCTTTTCTGATTTCTCTATGGTCTTACTTTTTATTTCTTGATTAATTTGAACATAGTTGATATTTTTCTCTTTTATTTCTATTATTAAACATTATTTTTAAACCTTTTTGTATATATTAAAATGTAATATTATTTTGTGATTATTTTCTAGCTGATCTTGGGTTAAATTTTTTATCATGAACTTTATTAACATCATTGGACTATGGTGTTAAGTCTAACTCCATAAAAATGGATGAATGATTTTAATAATAGTTTTATTAAATTTAATCCAAAAGTGGTTTGTATATTCTCTCCCACCGCTCTTCATCTCATCACCTTCTTATTGCACTAAATGTTGTTGGAGCATGATCTCTATATCATGTCTCAAAACAAATGGTGCATATATTGCTATTAACCGGCCTCAAAATAGGTGTGACTTCTATATAAATCCACTTACGATTGCTTAACATAACACTAAATTTTGTCCCAATTCGAATAAATGATCATTCGTGGCCCAAACTTATGTTCGCAAGCCCAAGTATGTTAATTTGATCTCTTTGATCCAATAACCTTGAGATTCATTGTGTGGAGGCTTTGGTTCTACCAATCCTCTAATGGATCTACAACACCTTTGGTCAACGCGGATCACTTAAAAATCATTGATCATTAAATGATACTCATAAGGATTCCAAATGGATGATATACTTGACAAAAAGCAAATGCAACTTGTTGTGTGGAGGCTTTGGTTCTACCAATCCTCTAATGAGTTCCAAATACAAGTTTCAAGATGATCATACAACTAACCACTAATCACTAATAATTGACTTTATCCTTTATTCTTTTATTATATGATCCTTTTATTTTTATGCACTATTTACTTTTAGCATTTATATTTCATGCCATTTTCATCTTTGCTCATTTGAGTATTTACTTTCTTGACATTTTTATTTTTTCTCACTTGAGTTTTACTTTACTTTTTAAAAAAACACCTAATAATCAACATAAACCCTAAAAATCTTTAATGATACTTGGACTATTTGGTTACTATCCTTGGCATTATGGAGCATTGGACTTTTTGAACATATGATTAGAAACTTTGGCCTATGATTGGAGACCTTGTGATCTTATCTGATTATTTTGTCTGGAGCTCTTGAGGTTTACCTCAAGACATTTGGTTGTTTGTTTGTTTTGTGTGCAGGTTATTGTGATTACATTCTTTGTTTGTAATCTAGAATTCACCCGTATACAGCCGTTACTCTGCCAAATTTTTGTGAAGACTTAATACACTTGAAGTTTGGTTCTCTCAAGAGGTCTAGCATTTTTGCTTATTTAATTTCAATCCAAATAATTAGAATTCTATCTTGGCTAATAGTGTCAAGTATTGGCTTCTTATTGGTTAGATGGTTCTTATCCATAGCTTTTATTTTATGCTTTAGGATAGCCTCTTCTTCTCCTCTCATCTTCTTTAATTTCAAAAATCTCCTCCCTCCTTTTGAAAACTCTTCTAGTTTTAAACTTGAACCACTTTCATAATAAACTTGGACTTAGGTCCATGAATTTTCAAACATTTTCATAAATAAACTTCAATAAACTTAATAATACTTTGACCTTTTTGTAAGAAGACTAAAAGTCAATCAATCTCATTCAAACCATTTTGCCACTTTGGCTTTATCTTTAAACTTTTCTCAAAAGATTGAACTCTTGTCAACCCTTGTAGTGATGCAAACAACTATACTTCTATAATATATAGTGAAGAGAGATATTTTCCACTTGGATGTTGAGTGAGGCATTGTTGATTTTAAAATCCAAGCCATATCCTCCACTTTGAGATGATGCAAATTCTCCTTTCTCATGATTGTGGGTAGTAGGCATGTTTTCCATACGGACAATGACGATGATGTTTTATCTCATAAAATTGACCAACACATTTCTATTTTAAATTTTTTAAAAGAGGAACTACGTGTACCCTGATCCCCTATTGCACGAAAAGGTGGTACGTAGGCACTAAAGGTTTGCAACCCCGGCGGGTGCAAAATCATGAAAAATATATTTCTTTTTTCACCTCCACCATCCATTTTTATACAACATTTTTTATAGCCAAAATATACAAATTTTTCAAAGAGGTTCCTGCGGAGTACCATATATGTTTAGGGTGATAATACCTTCCCTTTGCATAACCAATTCCCTTACCTTGAATCTTTCCCCCTCTTTTTCGGTTATTCGCTCTTTTCCCATCCTTTGGAAACAATAAAGCGCGGTGGCGATTTTTATTTTGATTTGTATAAGTCTAGTCAATCCAATGGCTTAGTCTTAAACATTTCTACCGCTACAATATCAATGCCCCCACATTGCAAATGACCATGGGGCGGTCATGACGTTCAGAGGGATAGGAGGCACATGGACCTTATCAGCATAGATTTAGCATTTGTGACAAGCTCTCAAGATTTTCTTGGCCATCGTATTTCCACTTGAGTGAGTACCAAAGAGACTATCATGCATGTCTTCCATAATTTCCTCTGCCTCCTTCTTATCCACACATAGGAGTAGAGTAGAATCATGGTTGCGCTTGTACAAAATTCCATTACTTAAGAAGAATTTGGCTGAAAATCTTCTTAAGAACTTTCTGTCATTGATGGATGCTCCCTCGGGAAACTCTTGTGCTTCAAGATATCTCATCACCTCATGGTACCATGGATTTTCCGCGTCAGTGTCGAGCTCACAACAGTGTGCAGGTTCGTCGAATCGTTCAATCGTAATCATAGGGGATTCGCTGTCCCATCTGACTTTGAACATTGAATACATGGTTTCCAAGGCATCAGCCAACTGATTTTCTTCCCTAGGGAAGTGCTCAAAGGTGACCTCTTCAAAGTGATGGATCAAGGATAGCACAAATTTCTTGTAAGGGATGATATTAGGGTGCTTAGTGTCCCAATCTCCTTTTAATTTGCTAATCACTAGAGTGGAATCCCCAAGCACATTCAAATGCTTGATCCTTAAGTCAATGGAAGCTTTCAGACCCAAAATGCATGCTTCGTACTCAACCATATTGTTCGTGCAATCGAAGCAAAGTCTGGAAGTGAAAGGAGTGTGGCAAACTTTAGGAGAGATGATTACATCACCAATACTGTTACCCAAGGCGTTGGAAGCCCCATCGAAGACCATAGTCCATCGAATCCCTATTCAGGTCTGTCATACCGTCCAGGTTTCACACAGTCAGTTACCAGCATGAGGTTCTCATCAGGGAAGTCAAAATTCATAAACTGATAATCATCCATAGCTTGATGGGCCAAATGATTTGCTAATACCCTTCCTTTGATGGCCTTTTATGTCGTGTATTGAATGTCGTACTCAATCAAGATCATTTGCCATCTGGATATTCATTCGGAGAGAGCAGGTTTCTCGAAGATGTACTTGATTGGGTCCATCTTAGAAATCAACAAAGTGGTATGAGTCAACATATACTGTCTTAGCTGGCGAGCAGCCCATGCCAGAGCGTAGCAAGTTTTCTCGAGCAGTGAATATCTAGTTTCACAGTCGGTAAACTTTTTGCTCAAGTAATAAATAGCATGCTCTTTTCGGCCAGCTCGTCATGTTGGCCCAAAACACACCCCATAGAGTTCTCTAGTACTGTCAAATACATGATCAAGGGTCTTCCTTCAACTGGAGGCATGAGAATAGGAGGTTCTTGTAGATATTCTTTGACTTTGTCGAAGGCAACTTGGCATTCATCATTCCATCTGACTACCTGATCTTTCTTCAAGAGTTTGAAGATTGGTTCAAAAGTAGCTGTCAAGTGAGATATGAAGCGGACGATGTAATTGAGATGACCCAAGAATCCTCTAATTTCTTATTCAGAGTGGGGGACTGGAATTTCTTGGATGGCCTTTACCTTGGCAGGATCAACTTTAATGCCTTTATTGCTGACAATAAAACCCAGAAGCTTTCCGGATCATACTCCAAACGTGCACTTGTTAGGGTTTAACCTCAACTTGTATTTTTTTAGCCTTTCGAATAGTTTGTACAGGTGATCGAGATGTTCCTCTTCAGTTTGTGATTTGGAAATCATATCATCCACATATACCTCTATTTAATGATGGATCATATCACGAAACAAAGCTACCATAACTCTTTGATATGTTGCCCCTGGATTCTTCAATCCGAATGGCATGACCTTGTAACAGAAGGTGCCCCATTGCATAATGAAAGTAGTCTTTTCCATGTCTTCGGGAGCCATCCTTATCTGATTGTAGCCAGAGAAGTAATCCATGAAAGAAAAGACTTTATGTTGAGCAGTATTATCGACTAAGATGTTAATGTATGGTAAAGGGAAGTCATCCTTTGGGCTTTCCCTATTCAGATCTCTATGGTCTACGCACATGCAAACTTTTCCGTCTTTCTTTGGTACGGGAACCACATTGGCAACCCATTTGGGATAGGATGTCATAGCTAGGAACCCTGCATCAAATTGTTTCATCAGTTCAGCTTTTATCTTCTTAGACATATCAGGTCTCATGCGACGAACCTTTTGTTTGACAGGAGGACAACCTTCTTTTGTCGACAAACGATGAACTACGATGTCAGTATCCAACCCTGGCATATCTTCATAAGACCAACCAAATACTTCCACATGATCATGCAACATATGAACCAACCTGCTCTTGACAATGTCTTATAAGTTATCTCCGATTTTAACTTCCTTCTTGTCTACCTCAGTACCCAGATTGGTGACTTCAACTGACTCTTCGTGCAGTTTAATAACTTTTTCCTCTTGTAATAGAAGTCTGGCTAGTTCTCCCGGTATTTCATAATATTCCTTGCCTTCATCGTCGGCTTGGTTAATTGGACATTAAAAGTCATAGTCGGAAATAGTAGAGTCATTGGCAATAGGATTCAGAGTGGATGAGGACCTGCAAGAGTGTGTGTGTGCATGTAAGATACATGGCTATTTTGAAAAATGTATTTGAAATAAAGACAATGAACACAAAGATTTTAATGCAAAAGAGTCCATTGTATTGAATGATCATATGATTAGATGAACATAAATACAACCCTTGACAAATGGACCAAAACTCCCTGGGCCAGGCACATGGCTTAAAAGTCATTGTTAAATATTACAGACAAGATGTTCTTGAATTGAAAGAAAAGCAATAACAAGTAGATTACTCATCAATGAAGGAGATAGGCACGAAGTCCTTGGCATGTGAATTCTTCAACTCCGTTGTAGTGGGATACACCCAATCTTCAAATGCGACTTCTTCATCAGAATCACCTACAACATTAACCTCATGGCTTCCAATGCGGAGGGGTGGCTTTCCTGCACGAGCACACATCACTTCCTTCTGAGCTTTGGCGGTGAAGCCCAAACCAAACTTGTCTGCTTTGAATGGGATATCGAGGAGTTTCCCCCAAGTATCACTGTTTCCTTCTTCAATTGCAGTACGAGCATCTTTGACTGAAACCATCTTCGGCACGACTTTGACAGCTTTCGATTCATCAGAGGAACATTTGGTAGCAGCAACCATTGGCGGTACAACTTCAAAGGCTTGACACGGGGTCTCAATGAATTCTCCATCCATCTCTACGTACTTGAACGGGTTAAGGTGACTTACCATAAACTCTTCTTCTCCATAGACGGTGACAATTCTTCCCTTGACTGGATATTTGAGTTTCTGATGGAGAGTTGAGGTTACTGCCCCAGCTTTATGGATCCAAGGACGACCCAACAGACAAGAATAGGCAGGACGGATGTCTATAATGTAGAAGGTGGAGTTGAATATTTGGGATCCCATCTTGATTGGAAGATTTACCTCCCCATAAACTGTTCTTTTTGATCCGTCAAAGGCCCTTACAATGATATCACTTGGCTTCAAGACTAAACCTTCATAGTCTAGATGATCTAACACTCCCTTGGGTAGCACGTTTAGAGAAGAACCAGTATCGACTAGAACATGTGCCAGGGTAGTCCCCTTGCACTCGGCAGAAACATGTAGAGCTTTATTGTGATTCTTCCCACGCAGTGTTAAGTCAGCATATGAAAATCCGAAGCCATTATCAGCCGTTAAGCTAGCCACGCAATTCTCAAATTGGTCCGTTGTTGTCTCATGGGGGACATGAGATTTTTTCAGGAATTTGATTAATGTCCGAACATGGGCATCGGAGCAGAGTAGCAAAGACAACATAGAAATCTTAGAAGGGGTTTGCCCCAACTGTTCCACAATATTCAAGTCACTTCTTTTTATTATTTTCAATATCTCGTCCATCTCACGAGCGGAGGGTTCTCCATCAGCCACATCCTTTACGGGTATTTCTATCACAGCTGGCTCAACAACCTTCTCCTTCCCTCTTATATTAGTACTTGGCTTGGAAACAATAATGCAGATCGACGCCTTTGTAATAACTGGTGGTGAGATATTGGGTTAAAATATTCTCTCGGTTCTGGTTACTTTGCTTGAGCCAGTTATGTTACTAACATCATCAGCTTTTTCTTCTTCGATCCAAACGTCTTGTTTAATCCCATGATAAAACACCTCAGCACCATAGTTCCATGGCACTGCCTTGTTTGAAGAAGTAGGGAATTGGTCCAGGATTGGTAATTATTAAAGGAGCAACAGTTGGTTCATTTGAAATCGTAATAGGACCTTTGGAGGTGATCCTAAGAGGCTTGTTTGAGATGGTAATAATGGAGAGATCTTCACATTCGTTAGTCAAACTTTTGGCAAGCGGAGTCTTCTCAAATAGAATTTCATGGCTATCCACCAGGCATTGAATGCCTTCCTTCAGCCCTTCATATCCATTGAGTTATTTGGCACAACAAACACAATCTTTCACACAGCCAGGGAAGATCCCGACTTTCAACAGATTATTTTTGATGATATTCAAAGGAGTGGTCAAATCTTCAACAGAGGCAAAAAAAATTGTATCTTCAACAACATTAATACCCTTGCCATGATTTGGCATAGGAGAAGTGATTACATTCGGAGTTGGAGGAGGATCGAACTCAATAGTCTTGTTATCAATCAAATCCTAAATTTTATTCTTCAAGGCCCAACACTAGTCAGTCTCATGCCCGGGGCTGCTTGAGTGGTAAGCACATTTAGCATTCGAATTATACTTTGGCGAAGAGGTATCTGGGTTGGCAGGAGGATCGCGCAATGTCACTAAATTAACCTTTAGCAAATGTTGAAGGGCTTGAGACAATGACATGCCTAACCTCGTGAATTGTCTTCTCGGAGTTTCAAAATGTTGATGATTTATAGATGGTCTTAGAGTAGGAGTTGGATTGGAGATTCAGACAACATTAACAGACAGATGATCATTCTTCTTAGTACGGGCCCTTGCCCCATACACAACATTGATTTCCTTCTTTAAAGCAAAAGGTTTCTTTACAGGATTTGAAGTGGAGGCAGACACCATAGAGATCTTCCCACTTTTGATGCCACTTTCAACTCTTTCACCAGTTAAGATCAACTCGGTGAGTCCAGAGGAGGAACAGCCAACCAACAAGTTAAAGAATGGACCGGATAAAGTGCCCATAAACATGTCAATGTGATCTCTATTAGTCAAATGTGGTTGAACCCTACTGGAGAGGTCTCTCCACTTTTGTGCATATTCTTTAAATCCTTCGTTCTTCCCCATGGTCATATCTTGCAATTGTACTCTTGTTGGAGCCAAGTCGGCATTATACTGGTACTGATGGTAGAATGCAGTAGCTAAGTCTTCCCAATGTTGATACGGGAACCATATAACTGGTAGAACCATTCAAGTTGTGTTCTGGTCAAGCTCTCTTGGAAAAAGTGAACCTAGAGTTTCTTATCAACAGTGTGCGGCTGTATCTTGTGCACATAAGATTTCAGGTGAAGATTTGGACAAGAAACTCCATCGTACTTTGCAAAGACTGGTATTTTGAATTTGTGGGGAATGACAACCCCAGAGATTAAACCCAAATCATAGAAATCTAAACCGGGGACGACTTGGATTTCAACAGCTTTCAATCTGTCTTCTAACTATTTGTACTTGATATCGGCGGGTGGATACTGCTCGTGGAAATAATCATCATTAGACGCTTGATCATTAACACAATCAGCCTGCATAGTCTTAACCTCACCAATCTGATTCTCGTCTTCTTCAGATGAGTCTTCCACTACCAGGATCTGACGAACCAACTTTTTGAACCTTCTGACCCTGTTGACCAGGGCTCTCTTCTTGGGCTTCTTCTTAACTGCCAGCAATGCCATCATATCTTGCTTCCCCTTGGCTAGGGCTAGTAGAGCCTCTTGGAATTGAGAGTTTTGTGCCTGAAGATCCTTCACAATTTTCTCTAGATCCATCTTGATGAAATAAACAGCAGAAAGATAAGGAAACTTGTTATGAGAAAACATGTCATGTTATGATGCATGGAAGATGTATATGCAAATGATTTCAAGGATTTATGGAATTTAAATTTGCATAGACAAAAGAATGAACAAACGTCAATTTTTATTAATTTAGTTCAACAGATTACAACACGCCCCTTGGGCTTACAAAATAACTCTCTAAGATAAAAAGACTGAACGCATCCTCTTCGGTGCAAGATAGGCGTTCATACTTTGCTCTTCTTGTAGCTGCTTCATAAGCTCCAAGACCCTCTTCTCGCTAGCATAGAATTGAGCTTCAAAAGTATCTTCTTTTTCCTTTAGCTAAATCCATCCTTTTTGCAAGTCTTCGAGAGAAGTTGGTATGTCGGGGTGGAGGACAATGTAGGGAACATCTCCTTCAACCACAGATTCCATGCTAACTGGTAAGATGGAGGGATAAGGCATCACAAGTTTCTGAGCACGAGCTCGTACCCACTTAAGGTAAGGCTCTAGGGGAGTGGAATTCTTGTGTCCCAATGTCTTACTATCCACCTTGCTCACCATCCTCTAAGCTTGGATAAACCTCTGACAATAGCTTTGATCGTCGCTTTCATAGTCGAATACCACTCCTTTAATGAGCATATCATGTGGGCTATCCCTTCGGGCATAACCAAACTGTCACAAGGCTAAGCAGGGGTTGTAAGTGATACCTCTCCTAATGCCAATTAAAGGGACATTAGGGAATTCACCACAACGGTCGAAGATAGTAACATTCTCCAAGGATCGGGAACACCAATGAACATCCGAATGTCTGAGCATCATCAACCTATGGGACCATCTTGAACCTTGCTCGTTCTTCAACACAGATCGGGAAGATGTAAAATAAACCATCTTTCCAAGAGAGGAGTGCAACACATGAGGATCCATCTTTTCCTCATAGTGCAAGAATGAAAAGAATGAAGGATATCTCCCAACAAGGTAGGCACTAGATTGTGAGACATGAAGATCTTGACAGCATTTACATCTATGAGTTGGTTATGATTTGAAAACAAAACCATCCCATAGATGAGAAGGGCCACAATTTCTTCAAAAGCTTGTAAGTCCAAGGATTTCCAACAATCTTGAGCTTTCTCAAACAAGAACTTGGCTAAGAAACCTTTGACACCACTCCTTATTTCCCAATTAGTTGTGATATCAGATTGTTGCAAGTGTAGTACTTGGGCAATCTCCTCAAGTTTTGGATCTCTTTCCATACCGTTGAAGGGTAGTTGATTGAGAATGTGAATCCTCAAGAGTTGAGAGAATTATTCTAAAGCAGGCACAAGTTAATAATCAGGAAAAGTGAAGCAATGGTGTAGAGGATCAAAGAATTGAAAGAGCACCTTTATCATATCTTCATCAGTGTTGGAGGTAACCAAGTTTAGGAGTCGATGATGTCTTTCGGTGAATGGAGAATTCTACGGAACCCTTGATGCTAACTCTTTGAGTTAAGGAGGGATCCTTATGAGATTGACTTGGATAGTATTTCTGCGGAGAGAAGCCATTTCCTACAAAACAGAACAAAGATAAATTCCAATAATCCTTGAAATGGTTAGTGAATGAGTATGATGTTTATGATGTTATGTACAAGTAAATATATACAAACAAGGAAAACAAGTCCTTAGGTTTAGGCTTGCATGGAGTCTCATAGGTAAGTACCCTGTTGAAGTTTAGTTGGCTCAAACCTGTCCTATAAATAGTAACCAGGTTCTAAGGGATCTCAATATCACTGATTTGTCTTCTCGGGCACTGTTTCAGTGCAAGCCTCTTTCACGGCGACTGAAATATCCAGAAAATCAAACCTCAATGAGTGTAGTATCGAGTATCTATCAACTTCGGGCTACACCAAAGTCGGTCATCTCACTACGTCCTAATGGACAAGTTGGTCAAGTAAAGGTTCTAAAAGTCAATTAGTGCTTCATGACACCACTCAGCGGCCCCGTATTCTCCTTGACTACTCAAGGGCTACCGGTACCCACAAATATGTCACACTAATGTAGCTATTGATTAGACCATGTCGGTATACCCCGCACAGTTTACACAATGTATTGCTACTTACCTATAAGGTATCCCAAATCTGGTTAGAGGATTAGAACAAGCCCAAACAAGGAACCAAAATGTAAAGCAAAAAAATCAAACAATGAAAGAAAATAAAGGTAACCTAGCCCTAAGGTAACCCCACTTTTAAGTATTCCCCAGCAGAGTCGCCAGTTCTGTGATACAGTGGGAGAATTGACTTGGGTGTTTTATGTTTTATTGCAATTGTTGCAGTTAGCAAGAGTCGCCACCGATTTTTCTTTTATCCAAAAGGAAAGGCCGAAAAGAAAAGGAAAGACCTTTGAGATTATTTCTTGAGTTCTAGGGATAGATTATGAAAAGGGAAGGTGTTAGAACCCTTTTCATCCATAGTTATTTATGGGCTCTTAGTTGATTTGCTAGATCACTTACTTTTGTTTGAAAATGTGCTTTGTGTGGTTTTTAAAAGTATTTTGAAAAGGATAATTCGTTTAGGCAAACTTTGTAATAGTTCTCGTTCGTAAGAACGTATACAAAGTGTTGAGCTTTTGAAAATGTTTCAAGTTTGGAAAATGTTTTGAAAGTTTTTTTGAATGTACTTTGAATGTGTCGGCGTTTGTTTCGAAAATAAGCAAGAATGTTTGATTTGAAATTGAGCAAGCAACTAGGAATAATCTACCTACTCAAAAGTATTTGTTCATTTCTTCCTTTCCTTTGATATTGCTATCTTACCATTGATTTGGTAAGAAGCCTTATCTTTGGATGTAAAGGGACGGGCGTGGGTCATCGTATAGCCATGATAGCAATGTTGAGATATATATTAGCATTTATCTTTGAGGGACTAAGATCATTTGAAAGGCAACATTGATAGCGTCATTGAGGGAATTTGATCTTGTATTTTTTATTTGCTTTTGCTAAGATACCCCACATGCATAACATGGTCATTTTTGTAAGGCAACAAAGTTAAATTATCCTAATGGTGCAAGTGTGCAAATGTGTTTAATTTACATGCATTGTCTTGTCTAAAATTAGGGTTTACTAATTGTTTATTTTAGTCTTTCCATACAAACCCTAATTACTAACAATATATGAAAACAATAAAAGTGTGGAAAAGTAAAGTCCTATGCTATTACATTATTAGGGGGGTGGGGTGTACAAGTTTACAAATTGGGATTGTAAGAAATTAAATTCCTAATCATCTATTACAACCATATTGAAATAATGTACAAGAAATGTAAAATGGACTTATTTTTGTTAAGAAAAGAAGTAAGTTTGCTTAAGAAAATATTTTGATCTTTTGGTTTTTAAAAGAGATATAAAGTAAAAGTATGTTATTATAAAATTATTTTTGGTGTTTTGATTATTAAAGATAAAATAAAATAATAAGAGGAAAAGGGGTCAGAATCAGCACATGGCTGAAATGAGAAATAACATAGGTTCTGACTCTGATACGCTGCAAGAAAGAAAATGTTAGGAGGAAAGTAGAAGGTTTGAAGTTCTGGGTCTGGGTACATCAAATTCTGAGGTTACTGGGAACTAGGGAAACTATAGAAGTTTTGACGTAACTGGCAGCCTAGAAATTCTATTGTTACTGGAAGGTCAGAAGTTCTGGTTGTTGTGATATTCTGGATGTTAAGAGAGTTTGGAAGTTCTGATGTAGCTGGACACTTAGAAGTTCTAGTGTCATTGGCAAGCTAAAATTTCTTATAACAGGTATGTGAGATGTCAATGATGTTGGGTAGGAAATGTCTAGAAATTCTGGTCCAGGATCAATGTTTTGATAAGCAATTAAAGGGATTGATTTAGAAGTTCTGGTCTAATTAGTGGGGTAAAAAGTCAGGAAATAAACATAAAAAGGGTTGTTTATGGGGCTAGAACTCATGACCCCTAACACTAATGTCTTATGGACATGCTATCTACCAATGGGGTGGCTATACATCCAGGATTAGAAGTAAAAACATAAGCATATAACATAAAATAAATTCTGATGCTGAGCTTCATCTCCCTTCCCATGCCAAGCAGAACATCTGCAACTTAATCATTTCTCAACAGAATAGATAATGCAACTATAACAGTTATGGAAGGTTTCCATCATGATTACATAAACATAAGACATTAATACTGTAAATCAGAAATAAGCTTGTTATCTGCTAATCCTAATTTCCTTAAAAAGTTCTGAACTGACATTCTACCTATTTAGGCAGAAAAAAAGCATGAAACTTCAGAATATGTACAACATCAGAATTAGGATGTCTACATTGTATTTTGGTCAAGCAAAGTTAAAAATGCCTAGAGAACATGATGAGAGTCAGTAAAAACTTACCTTCCAGTTGGAAAATTTTCTTACTGCTTGTAATGTTCTGATCAGCTTCCTCGCGTGCTCAGCAGACTGGAACAACCTTTAACTTGGGCTATGAATGGCTGGAAAATTCTGGAACAACCAAGAAGCAAAGTTCTGACTTTTTGAGATGAAGGATGATAGAGAACGTGTTACAGTCTGTAAACAGAAGTTAAGACAACCTCTAAATGTATATCAAGAGCTGTATGGATGATTTGGTCAAGAAACACTTGAGGGAAATTGGATTTTGAATGCAAGAATAAAAAGCTAGCAGGTTTTGTATTTGTGTTTGCAGTTCTGGATTCTTGGAATTTTGGAAAAGTTTCAAGGCTTTTTTCTCTTCAATTTTTTCGAACCGTTTACAGTTGCAAATGGATTTTAATTTATAGGCAAAGGTTTAGTAGCTTTGAGAGGTCACGGGTACAACCATCATGCTAGGGCGTTGACTTGTTCTTGAAGCAAGTTAAACAAGTATGGTGGTTAGCAGCTTTTAGCCATGCCTAAGCTGGATTTGTAAGCATGAATTAAGAAAAAGTACCCTCAGAAACAAAAGTAAAGCATGGGCCTAGCATACTCTTGTACAAAAGTTTGATTTTCAAGGACAACAATAGTACTTCTATACCACACGTAGGGAAATCCTTTGGATAAAAACTCAAAAGTGGTTGTGAGCATTAAATGATGATGAGATTTATCAAACCAAAAATCCTGTAATATGAGATTATGCATCATAGCTTAATTATGGGTCAGAAGTTCAGTATCAGTATAACTTAGAATAAGCATCCAACTTCTGATCCTTGAATCTCTTTGCTCCAGCATGTTCTGAGTGAGTTCTCAGACTTTCTAGAAAGCTTATAACACGCTTTGTAAGCTCTCTTTGAATTACTCTTGCAAATTATGACTGAACCTGTGTGCAAACAGGCCCAGAAGTTCTAATCAAATTATGTCTTGGAAAGACCCAGAATTTACTGAGTGTTTCAGTTTCATGGACGTGTCTTTAAGAATATATATAACTTGAAATCCCAGCATTTCTAGGAGAAATTCTGTTCTGCAATGTCTTAGATCTCATTGTAACCTACAACTCTTGTGTCAGAAGTTCTTCCAGAATCAGCTCGTATCATGGTGGAAATTTGGCCAGAAGTTCTGAATTGATCATATTTCTAAAACACTTAGAAAAATTTCTAAGTATTTAGAATTTTGACTTTTTCAACATAATCTTGACTTTTGATTTCCTTGATGAAACAAACTTCAAGTCTTGAAGAAATATGGTTCTTGAAACTTGATTTTGATCCAAAAGTCAAAGTTTGACTTTTCAGTGTGTAATTGACCATTTTGCCCTTGTGAATGACTTTCTTGGAAAATTACAATCCAAGACTTGAAACTTGTTAGAAGCAAACCTAAGGGTCCAGGATGATCCTTTGAGAAATGAGAGGGAAAACTTTGGGGTACAACAGTTACTTATTCGAAATAAAAAGCCAATAGAAAGTACATGAAAATGAACAAGTATTTGTTATTTAAAAATACAAATAATTTGAAATAAATTATATTTTTAACTGGACTTGAGAACGAATAAAAATTGATAATATTATAAAAACCAGGTTTAAAATATTTTTTATTATAGAAATAAAGGGCGAGCAAATTTTGGGTATGACAGTCGCTACACCGTAATCAACACTATGGTAAACACTTTTCACAATGGTTGTGAAATACATATAATAACGGTCATATGTCCGTTATTAGGTAGCGTATAATTGTAAGTGTGTTGCTTTTCACCACAGACAACGATCATAAGATAGCGTGTGATTGTAAGTGTGTGACTATGGTGATAAAGTAGGTAGCACGCTACCTATCACAATGGTTATCTTTAACAATTATTGTGATAACCATTCAAATTGATGTAGAAAACAATAAACTAAAAATTTAAATTATTCTTGAAAAACAACTTAAATGAACCACGGTTTTTTGAATTTCATGCATCTCGTAACTCATATTCTCTTTAGCATAGAGAATTTGATTCAATGACCTATGTTCTTAATAACAATGGTTCCTTCTCTTCTAATTTATTCCGAAAAGCATCAATTTGTGACTAATTCAGATTCTTCATCATCATTGTCATAATAATAATCATCAAATAACAATGATGATTATAGTGATAATGACAAGTATGAATTAGTCAACAAATTTATGCCTTTCAAAATAAAATAGAAGAGAAGGAATCGTTGTTATTAAGAACTTAGGACAAATTTATTCCTTTCAAAATATAATGATGATGTACCATGTCTTCTTCAAAGTTTGAGGTAACCAAGTTGAGGAGTCGACCATACTTCTTGGTGAACGGAGAATTTTCAGGGACCCTTGATGCTAACTCTTTGAGTTGAGGAGACACTTTCACAAGATTGATTTGGACGGTATTTCGACAAATGGAAGCCATATCCTACAAAACAGAACAAAGATAAATCTCTAGGTCCTTGAAATGGTTAGTGCAAATACTATGGTATGATGTCATGATGTTATGTACAGATAATCTATACAAGCAAATCAAACAAGTCCTTAGGTTTAGGCTTGCATGGGGTTTATAGGTAAGTACCCTCTTGAAATTTAGTTGGTTCAACCTGTCCTAAAAAGTAATCGGGTTCTAGGGAATCTCAATATCATAGATCTTTCTCCATCGGACATTGTTTCAGCGCAAGCCTCTTTATTAGTGACTGAAATATCCCGAAAGTCCAATCTCAATAAGCGTAGTATCGAGTATCAACCAACTTCAGACTGCACCAAAGTCGACTATCTCACTACATCCTAATGGTCAAGTTGTTTAGCTAAAGGTTCTAAGGTCAGTTAGTGCTTCATGACACCACACAGCGGCCCCATATTCTCCTTGATTTTCCACAAAGGATACCAGTACCCACAAATGTGTCACACTAACATAGCTATTGCTTCGACCATATAGGTTTATGCTGTACAATCTCCACAATCTTTGTTACTTACCTAATAATGTTCCCAGATCTGGGTATAGGATCCATACAAAACCCAAACACCCTTTTAAGAGTAAAACAAGCAAGTCAAACAATGAAAGCATTTAAATGTGATCTAGTCTCTAAGGTAACCCCACTTTTACAAAGTCCCCAGCAGAGTCGTCAGTTCTGTAATACAGTGGGAGAACTGACTTGGGTGTTTTGCATTTTATTGCAATTATTGCGGATAGCAAGATTCACCACCGACTTTTCTTTTATCCAATAAAGGAAAGGGTGAAAAGAACAGGAAATACATTTTGAGAATTTTCTTGAGTTCGGGTGGTAGGTTATGAAAATGGAAGGTGTTAGCACCCTTTTCATCCGTAGTTTTCTACGGGCTCTTAGTTGCTAGCTCACTTTGAAATGCTTTAAATGTTTTTGTGTTTTGTGTAATTTTAAAAATATTTTGAAAACGCCCTTGTTTCAAAAAACTTTGTAATGATTCTTGTTTCGGCGAGAATGTATACAAAGTGTTGCTTTTGAAAATAGTTCAAAGAGATGTTTGTTTTTGGAAAGATGTTTTGAAAGTGTAAGTTTAAAGATGGTCCTATTTGTGAGCAAGAAACTATGAATGTTCTACCTACTCAAAAAGTCTTTGTTCTTTTCCCCCTCCTTTAGATATTGTTATCTTACCATTTATTGGTAAGAAGCTCTATCATTGGATGTGAAGGGACAGGCGTGGGCCGTTGTACAGTCATAGAAGGCAACATTGTAGGATACCTTAGCAATTTGTTGTGAGGGTCTAAGATCATTTACCGAAGGCAACATCGAAGGGTCATCGAGGGACTACGATCTTGTATTCGAGGGTCATTGCTAAAGTATCCCACATTCGAGGGATATGATTGCTTTATTGAAGGCAACAAGTGGGATGTACCCTATAGGTGCATGCGTGAATGTTTTTTTGATTGCATGTATTTTTGTCTTTGAATTTAGGGTTTTCTAAGATTGGTTTTATCTTGCCATACAAACTCTAATTACTAGCAATAATAAAGAAAGCGGTAAATTGCAGAATTTAAATGTTCTGCGCTATTACAACACTTTAAGGGATGAGGGTACAAGTTCATGGATGGGAGATGAAAGCAATAAATCCTAAATTACTATTACAAATTTTGACAACAATTTCATAATCACAAAATAATGTAAAAGAGTGAGTAAATGTGAAAATATGGGAAAATGGCTAAGTATAAACCTTAAAAAAGGTTCTAAATATTTTAAGAAAAAAATATTTTCGTTTGTTTTTACTTGAGAAAAAGAGTTTGAAATTTGAAATGAAAAAAAATTAGAAATTTAAATCTAATTTTAATTATTTACAAATTGGTTAAAAGAAAAGTATGATAAATTAATTTATTTATGAAAATAAATTAAACCCTAAAATGTTCTAAATATTTTAGGAAAATAATTTTTGAGTTTTGTTAAAGAAAATATTTTAATGTGTAAAAATAATAATGAAAACCCTAGTTCTAATTGATAAAACAAATAGGTGACTAAAATAAATTAATTTTTATGTCAAAAATTAGTTTAATTAAATAAAAACCTAAATCTAATATTTTTGTAATTTTATGATTTTATGATATTAAATAAAAATGTTTAAACAAAAATAATTAAATAAAATAAGAAAAAAGAAAATGTTTTGGGCCTATGTGTGAAAGTGAAAGGAGGGGTGAGAACATAGCAAAAATTCAGGCCCATTACAGTGAGCCCAACGTCTGTTTTGGTATCCAGTAGGGGAGGCCCTTTGAGGTTCACCATGAGGAAGCATTGTGGCATGTTGGATCTGGCTGGATAGAGATCAGATGGTTGGAAGATGAGGTGCATCATAGGCGCTAGAACTTGGCTTGCACAGGAGCTGTAAAAATAAAACATGAAAAAACAAAAGGGTACCACTGGGGCTCGAACCTAGGTCCCTATAGTTTCAAGCCTTACGTGAGCACTTTTTTTCCACTGGGGTGGCTATATATCTGATGTTTAATACACAAATCAATAAATATATTACACTCATTCCTGATGACAACTTCATCTTCTTCCTCGCGCCATAAAATTCATCACCATTGTTCAAATTTGTAACTTCCTCATTTCTCAACCAAAATGGAAAATGTAAACATGAAAGTTGCTTGAAATTTAACCATGATTACAAATATGTAACTAACTTAAACAATAGATCAAAGATGAATATTAATTTTGCTTGGTACCAAATCAGACCTAATTTTTTCAGAAAGTTCAAAACTAAAATTCACAGTACTCGGGCAATATAAATGAATTATAAGGACATGGTTAGTTTCAGGGCTATGATGTCCACATTTTATCTTCACAAATGGAAACCAAATGCTACTTATATGAATAGTTTAAAAGCCATAAAACTCTCCTTGAAAATGTAATTCATGTTTTGAGTTTGAGCTTGCTTCAAGGTGTTATGATGATCTGGTTAGCTTCATTGGACCTCTAGGAAGCTAATGCAATGCTTAGCTTGAGTTAAGAGTGGCTAAAATGTTTTGGAGAAGTCAAGTTGTAGGTGGCTATTTTTGAGTTTGGACAATGGTGATGGAGGTGTTACAGCTGTGAAATAGGGATGGGGATGAGTTATATTTGATGTAAGCTTTAGGATTAATTTGGAGAAGAAACACACGAGTGGATTATGAGATGGGATTTTTTGGGAAGAAATGGCAAGTTATTGGAGTTTGAATGAAAATCTGTGTTTGAGGGAGTTTCAAGGTTTTTAATTTCATGTCCTAGGCTTGCAAACAATGCCTCAATTTATAGGAAAAGATTTGAGAGCTTGAGGTGATCAAAAGTACAAGTTCACATGTTATGGCTTTTTGGCTTGTTTTTAAAGCAAGCTTGATACACATTGTCCTAATACATAGTACAAGGCTATCTAGAGTGGTTACAAGCTTTAAGCATGTTTATATGACTTTGTATGTTGAGTTTGTGCTGAACAAACAAGTTAGAAGCTCAAGATAAGTTGACTTTGTGATTAAAGCAACTTTTTCAAGAATAGAATGGTAACTCTGTGCCATAAATGGAAATGCAACTTGGATAATGGCTCAAATGCTTGGACAATGGATCTATCAGTTGTTTAATTAATTAATTATGGAGTGAAACACAAGTTAGAAGCCTGCAAATCAAGATTATGCATCATGGCTATGAGATTGGATCAAATGTTCATCAAGAAAATGGCCTATAATTCAAGTTTATGAGGCCATCTTCATCTCTTCGAAACTTCTAGCTCAAGCATGATCTCTTCAAGTTCTTGGACATTTTGGAAATCTTGAAACATCCCTTACAACCTTTATATTAACCATTTTAACAAAATAATCTTGGAGCTTGGTGAAAATTGGCCAAGAAGTTAGGTAAAAATCTGCCTAAACTAGGTCAAATTTTCACCAAGTGTTTTAGAAAAAGTGCATAACTTCATGAATTTATAACTCAAAATCCAAGAACTTATAGGTCTTGATCAGTAAATCAAATTTGTATATATTATCAAGATCTACAACTTTCATGTTGAAAGTTTTCTTTTAATAATCTTGCATCTTGGTGAAAAATTGGCATGAAGTAATGAAATTATCATGTATAAAACACTTAGAAAAATTTCTAAGTCTTGAAAAGTTTGACTTTTCACATTGACTTTTGAATTTCTTGATTTCTTGATGATCAAGCTTCATATTTTTTAATGTCTTGATGGATTGTGATCTTTGAATTAAATCTTGATCAAAAAGTCAAAGTTTGACTTTTTGTGCATCAGTTGACTTTTCATCAGTTGATCAAATTTCAACTATCAATCCATTGGTCTTGAGGAGTGTTTTGACCTACGAAATTAGGTCAAAATGTTGTATTTTAGTCCTTGAGATTATTCTTAAATCCATTAGATCATGCATTAGGTCAAAAGTCACTGATCAGTCAATTACAATCAAAACCCTAATTTTGACCATTTTGCCTCTTTGGTAAATTGAGTGCTTTACTTGAGGGATTGTGATCAATACTTGACCAAATGATGAATAAGACTTTAAAATATTGATGTTTGCCAAAAATCATGAAGTTTAACTGTATGTTGACTATAGTTGACTTTTTACCCAATACAGTTGATTTTTAGTCATATGGTCAATTGACTGAGTAAATTTGTGATTTATGACTTGAAACTTGTCATGAATATTCTTTGAGGTATATAATGATCCATGAAGGTCATATGAGTCATTAGAAGTCCAATTATCATTGTGAAAATCAAAACCCAAATTTGAGGCATCAATGTTTAGGATATGGTTTGACCTAGTCAACACTTGTGCAAACTTGAGCTTTCTGAGATCTTATGAGAAATGTCTTGAGAAAGGAGAGGGAAAATTTTGGGGTACAACACTTACCATCTTAGTGAAATCACTTGGTGCACTTGCAATCATTCTTTCATAGTAAAATGAACCAAGGGTTTTCAGGAAGACCTTAGTCATTTCTTGCTCTCCCATCGGAGGTACCACTTGGGAAGCAACCTCGCGCCAATGTTGAGCATACTCTTTAAATGATTCCTTATCCCTATAAGCCATTAATCTCACCTGGTCACGGCCAGGTGCCATAAACTTGTTGTACTTTTACTGCTTCACAAAAGCTTCACCCAAGTTATTGAATGTATGAATGTTGCTACTGTCCAATCCCATATACCATTTTAAGGCACCGCCAGTCAAACTATCCTGGAAGAAATGAACAAGCAAGCATTGATCATAAATATAAGTGGATATTCTTCTGATATACATCACCAGGTGCTCATGGGGGCAAGAGTTGCCACTGTAATTCTCAAATTCTGGTACTTTAAACTTTGCCGGAACTTTCACATTAGGAACTAAGCAAAGGTCACTGACATTCTGTCTGAATAAATTTTTCCCTCTGAGGGTCATGACCTCTTTCTGCATTTCATTGAATTGATCTTGAAAGTCATCTATTCTGTCATAGAAACCCAAACTTTCACTTGGTGGAGGAATAACATTACAAACCTCATTAATAAAAGGAAATGCATTCACCACAGGAGGTGCATCATGATGAATATCATTGTTAGCAATAGGAGTAGTGTGCACTACAAGAGGGGCAGAAACCACAATTGGTTGAATAGGCTGAGCAACTTGAACAATAAGATTATATCCTTCTAGCATGTAACCTTTAGGCATTCCCCATGGACAACCGAAAGGCATACGATACTGAGCAGAGGTAACTGTTAGAGTAATAGAGACGAGAACCGACAACACTTCAGAAATGACTATTGTCTATTGTGGTTGAGTAGCATGAGAAGATGGAGGCGGTTGTGGCTGATTCTGAGCATCCACCAACAACTCTACCAAAGTAGTCATATTAGCCATGTTGGCTCTCAAAGCAGTAACTTCTTCATGCAGTTCGCGATTCTCTTGTTCAAGCTTTTCCAACTTACTTCTAGAATTAACCAGAGTGTTGTACTGGTGAGGCATCTTGGTTGAACGAATGAGGCAGAATAACAAGTAAGACATATGGAAGAAAACAGGAATGCAAATAGGTGTGCAAAATGATGCGTGATATGCAATGCACATGATTTATTTTGATTATTCTAGTTTACCAAGGAACTTAAAGAACGTTTGCAAATATCAAATAAGCAACACTTTTTTAGCAAACTGAATAATATTGTTATATTAATTACTTTGGAAGGGATTATAACTTTTCGTGCAAGTTTTAAAAATCCCGAATACAAGAGAAATAAAGAGAGAATCTAAAAAGTCTAAGAAGCTAAGGTTGATTAAGATAGCTCCTGTAATACGGTGGGAGAACTGACTTTTAGGTTTTGCATTTTATTGCAAATGTTACAGATAGCAAGAGTCGCCACCGACTTTTCTTTCATCCAATAAAGGAAAGGGTGAAAATAATAGGAAATACCTTTTGATATTTTTCTGAGTAAGGGGGGTAGGTTATGAAAATGGAAGGTGTTAACACCCTTTTCATCCGTAGTTATCTACGGGCTCTTAATTTCTAGCTCATTTTTGAAATGCTTTATGTTTGTGTATGTGTGCAAATATTTTGAAAAATGCCTAAGTACGACGATTTTGTAATGATTCTCGTATCGTTGAGAATGTATACAAAATGTTTGTTTTGAAAATATTTGTTGAAAAAGAAGTGTTGTTTTGTGAAAAGATGTTTTTGAAAATGCCAATGTGAGGCAATTTGCTTTATAATAACCCTTGTATCAGTCCTCAAGAGTGTTTATAAAGTGTTTTGAAAGTAGTTGTTTTGAAAGTGTGAGGTGTGAAAATTGTTTTAGTTTATGAGCAAGCAATTACGAGTGATCTACCTATTCAAAAGTCTTTGTTCTTTTCCTCTTCCTTTAGATAGTGCTATCCTACCATTAGTTAGTAGGAAGCCCTATCATTGGATGTGAGGGACAAACGTGGGTCATCGTACAGTCATAGAAGGAAACTTGTAAGGTGCTTTAGAAATTATCATAAGAGACTACAATCGTTTACTAAAGGCAACATCGAAAGACTACGATCTTTTAACTGAGGGTCTTTGCTAAAGCATCCTACGTTCGAGGGACATGACTATTTTTTATCCGAGGCAACAAGTGAGGTTACCCTAGAGGTGTGCGTGTCCAAAGTGATTTGATTTCAAGTATTTGTCTTTGAGATTAGGATATCTAACAATTGATTTTAATCTTGTCATACAAACCCTAATTACTAACAATAATAAGGAAAACATTAAATTGTGGAAATTAAATGTCCTACGCTATTACAACGCTTCGGGAGTGGGGGTACAAATTTATGAATGGGAATGAAAAGCGTTAAACCCTAATTAAGGCTGTTACAAACCATTGAGTAGTTACAATAATTGAGAAGTAAAATACGCGAAGATTTGTAAAATAAAGAAAAGAGAAAAGAAATTATTTTGTGATTTTTTGATGGAAAAAAGTTTGATGATTAACCTAATTATTTGATTAATTTCCAATAAAAAGTGTTTAGTAAAAACCTAAAGAAATTAAATTTAATTTAATAATAAATTAAAAATTCAATTAATTTAATTAATTAAAAGGAAAATTAATTTAGTTAACCTAAAAAAACCTAAGTCTAAATTAATTTTAATTTTAAAAAGAAACTAATTGTTAGAAAATATTTTAGTGTTTTATTTAGAAAAATGTTTTATAGTAATAAACCCTAAATTAATTAATTTACAACCTAATTAGTAAAATAAAACAAAGTGTAGTTAAATAAATGTTTTTATTTATAAAAATTAAATTAATTAATTAAAGCCTAAATCTATTTTTTTTATAGATTTTATGATTTTCTTATTTAAATAAAATGATTAAAAAAATAATTTAATTCAAAACAATTTTTTTTAATGGGCCAGGCATTGGAATTTTTTTTATTAATAACCAAGTATTAAAAAAATATTTCGCGAATAACCGGGTTTCGGAAAAAATTACGCAAATAACCATGTTTGAGATGGCTCCATAAAGGAGGAGCCATCTCATTTGGCGCATCCTCCTCTTTTTATAAGGGAGGCGCCATCTCATTTGGCGCCTAAGGGCAAATGGCAAGCCCTAAGCCAAGTGAGATGGCGCCTATGTACAAAGTTAGGTCAAAAAAAAAAAATTTTTTTTCTTTCCTGCACGTTGCGTATTAGACAGAGATAAACAAAATTGATTTTTTATTTGATAAAAAATAATTACATTGAACTGTTTTACATTTAAATAACAGTAAAAAAATAGATACAAAAAATACTGGAAAAAAAAAGATACATCAATGATCCCCAGGAACCCGGTAATGACCCCCAGTTCCGCATCCCCGTCCTCGCCTTTCTCTTGCTGGGTGCCGTCTCGTTTCCTGTTGCGGCAAGGTCGATGGCCCAGCGAAGTCAATGCGATCCGAATCCATAAAATCAGTAAGATCTCCATATCTCGAAGATCCGCTCTGGTACAGTCGGTTACCCATACCCTCGAAGTTTGGTCGTGTTGGCGGTGGGTGGGGTTCCATGGTTGGTCGGTAGCATTGGTCGTCTGAGTATGAGGGGTAGAAAGGAAATGGATCTTGGGGTGTTTGGTACTGTGGATGTTGGGTTGTTTGGTGATATGGTGGTTGATGGTAGGTTTGATCGGGTTGGTCATAATCTTCTGACATTCCCATATCAGGGCTAAGGCTGGATGTTGAGGGCCCCATATTGGGATATGTGGAAGACTGAAATTGTGTATGGGGTATGTGGGTTTGCTGGTATTGTGGTTGGTATTGTGGTTGGGTTTGAGGCATATCAAGGTATTGGTAGTTTGGCGGTGATTGTGGTTGGTAGTACGGCATTTGGTTGTAGTTGTGTTGTGGTGGGGAATGTGGTTGTGTGTTTGTTGGTCTGTTTCTTCTTGGGGGTTGGTTTGAGGTTGATGGATTTTGGGTTTGTTGGTGGGGAATCGAGGGTTGTGCCCATTGTGTGCGTGGGTCAACCAAGTACCTCGGATGAGACACGTGCATATCTGGGTTACTAACCGACCTGTACCACGACATATATTGATCGGTGTGTCGCATGTTACCTTGAGTAAGGAAAATAGGGGATTGCAAGATGTAGCGGTGACGCCTTTGCCACATTTTACACCATTCTGGAGCAAAGTCTTTCCAATTGGTTAGATTCCACTGGGCGTCGACCCTTTTTAGATGCCAGGGGGACAAATCTGTTGGATCACTTGGTATCTCTTGGATCATTCCGAACTGCATCTTCACACGGTCGCTGTGGTGCATCTCCACAATGTTGAACCAAATGAGTGCAGTCTTTGCAGTCCAAGTTGCTGCATCCTCTGGATTTGGAGAATGGTCCAAACCCAAATATGGTCTCCAGACGAACTGCGATAAAATTTAAATCAGGTAAGCGCAAAAGTAATGTATAAATAATTAAAATGAACAAAAGTTAAAAGCTACGACTTACGTCATCTGGGCCTAAGTGATCCAATAGATTCCGGTAGAGTGCGACATTGAATCTGGGATTCTTGCCGTAATCCATACCCCTCACGCAGTACCTATAGGAAATGAGAAACATGTTATTTTTAGCATATATTTTGGAAAGAGAAGAATAGTTATAAATGCTATAACTTAATGACTTACTTTGTTGCGTAAGGGAAACCAAAAGTGTTGTTGTTGATGGGGTTTAAGGACTCCATCCTCCACCAACCCCAGGCTTGTAGTAAAAATGCGCACCCATAAAATGTACATTTTTCCTTGACTGTGTTTTTGCACAAGGAACTGTACAGGTGGGCTAATACTGCAGAACCCCAACTAAATTTTCTAGTTTTATCAAAATTTGTTAGTAAATGTAAGTACATGAAATTTACACTATTTCCCGTACTTTCGGGAAATAAAAAAGTACCAAAAAGTATCATAATATAAGTTCGTGCTTTTACTACTCGGTCATTCTCTGAGGAATTTTCATTTAATTCGATACTTGCATAATGCCGTTTCAGGTCAGTGAGTAGTATTCCCTGCCCTCTTGCTCCACCACCTTCTACCATGTCCCTACCTAACAGTTCTTCACACTGTGAGTTGGGTTGTTGAACCGACCCGTTCACCGCTTTACCGTCAATAGGGAGGCCCAGTAGCATGTACACATCTTCGAGAGTGATGGTACATTCACCTATTGGTAGGTGAAATGTATGGGTCTCCGGTCTCCACCTCTCCAACATTGCAAGGATGAATTTGGAGTCAATGGTGCAGTTGGAGATCTTTATCATGTGTCCAAAACCTGCATATTCCAGATAAGGGACGATGAAAGGGTCGGGAGCCAGGTATTTGTGCGAACGGATTCTGAATCTTTGTGTATCCTGAGATCATAATTAAACCAGAGTAAGATTAATTAAGATGAACAACACGTTTTTTAAAGTATGAAAAATGTATAACCAAAGAAGAGACTTACAAATGCAGCAATGTTTTCCCTTGTGCCTCTGTGAGTATCTCCCATTGTTAGAAGGGCCATTCTTCAGAACGCTTGAGAGAATGAAAGACTTAGGAAGAAATAGAGAGTATGACAGACTTAAGAAATATTTCGTAGCAGAGAGTGAGAGTTGTGTGGGTGTGAGAGATGTTTCATAAGGTATGTATTTATAGGCAAATAATTTTGATGTAGTGGTTGCATGCCTGCGAGGTGTCACATTTGCATGCTTAGGGAGTTACACATATGCATGCATGCATTTACAAATAATGTAAGGTGTCACTCTTGCAGGCTAGGTGGCAGCCCATGCATGTATCACGATTGGACAGTAAGGGAGGCGCCATCTCACTTGGCGAAATAGTACAAAAATGAATGGTGTCGCCACCCCATTTGGCGAATAAGAGGTGTCACGTTTTACAGCATTGGCTCAGGCTACGTGACAGCCTTTGGGATTCCTTTCTCTGTTGCATGCAAGGCCATTGGAGTTGATGGGTGGCAGGCTTACACAAAACATTTATGTGTGTAGAATAGGGCCAGGCTAGGTGGCAGCATAAGCCCATGCATGTATCACGATTGGACAGTAAGGGAGGCGCCATCTCACTTGGCGAAATAGTACAAAAATGAATGGTGTCGCCACCCCCATTTGGCGAATAAGAGGTGTCACGTTTTACAGCATTGGCTCAGGCTACGTGACAACCTTTGGGATTCCTTTCTCTGTTGCATGCAAGGCCATTGGAGTTGATGGGTGGCAGGCTTACACAAAACATTTATGTGTGTAGAATAGGGCCAGGCTAGGTGGCAGCATAAGCCCATGCATGTATTACGATTGGACAGTAAGGGAGGCGCCATCTCACTTGGCGAAATAGTACAAAAATGAATGGTGTCGCCACCCCATTTGGCGAATAAGAGGTGTCACGTTTTACAGCATTGGCTCAGGCTACGTGACAGCCTTTGGGATTCCTTTCTCTGTTGCATGCAAGGCCATTGGAGTTGATGGGTGGCAGGCTTACACAAAACATTTATGTGTGTAGAATAGGGCCAGGCTAGGTGGCAGCATAAGCCCATGCATGTATCACGATTGGACAGTAAGGGAGGCGCCATCTCACTTGGCGAAATAGTACAAAAATGAATGGTGTCGCCACCCCATTTGGCGAATAAGAGGTGTCACGTTTTACAGCATTGGCTCAGGCTACGTGACAGCCTTTGGGATTCCTTTCTCTATTGCATGCAAGGCCATTGGAGTTGATGGGTGGCAGGCTTACACAAAACATTTATGTGTGTAGAATAGGGCCAGGCGAGGTGGCAGCATAAGCCCATGCATGTAATATTATTGGCAGCCTTGGGGGGTTGCATCACTTACTTAATTGAAATATTTTGCCTTAGGTTGAACATAACATTCATTCACATAAACTGTAAAATTTTCCAACCTTCGAATCAGTCATCTAACCTTCAAACATTCCAGCATTCATACCTTCCTATAATCAATAAACCAAAAACATTCCCACCTTCATACCTAAAACAATTCTACACAATGGCCTCTTCACCACAATTTGTTGTCAAAGCACATTTCAACGGTGAGACATACATGTGTCCCACAGTTGGGTTTTTGTTTAGAAACACCGACAATGTCCGATTTCTCTTAAACGGGAAAGCAAATTTCTCCTACTTTAAGAAAAGATTGGAGGCCAAACTTGAACGAGGCCCGGTATCCCAAATATTTTATCAGAGTCCAGTCTTTTTTGGAAACAACCAAGTCATATTTTATAAGGTTGCAATTGAAGATGACGAGGATTTCCAGAACATGATTTCCAGCCATGTCTATTCTGGAAACGACCCTATTGAGTTGTACGTTCTTTTTCAAGAGCCTCCGGTGACACAGGAGGTAGAGCCTCCGGTGACACAGGAGGTTGATCCTTTGGAGAATGAGCAAGATGAGGTGGATGCCGTTGATGATGAAGAAGAAGATAACGAGTTAGAGTTCGATGAAATGGTGAACGACGATTCTGACGATGATGGCATCCCAAGTATTCCTACCGACAAAATCTACACACCACCTATGCACATGACAAACTTCAACATGGGCGGAGATGAACCTTCTACGGACTTGTTTTTCCAACCGTATATGCAATCAGATGAAAATTTAAAAGAGAAGGACAAGTTTCGTAATAGAGAGGAATGCATAAGGGCCATCAAAAAATTTCACATGCTCAACTCGGTTGATTATAAGGTGGATCGTGTAAACCCGGAAAGGTACAAGATCAAGTGTGTCCACCCTGACTGCATGTTCAAGCTGACCGCTTCATACAGACTAAGGGGTGACTGCTGGGTCATAGGTTCCATGACTACCCATACTTGTGTAAGTTCCACTCAATCACAAGACCACCGAAAACTCAACCATGATCTAATCTGTCAAGAAATCCTACCCCTGGTCAGCAACGACCCTTCTTTGAAGGTGAAAACAATCATCTCCCACATCACCACGGTTTTTAACTACACTCCGTCTTACCGTAAGGCGTGGTTAGCAAAGACTAAGGCGATTGAAAGGGTGTACGGAAACTGGGAGGAGTCATACCGAGAACTTCCCCGCTACCTAAATGCACTCAAGACATATTCTCCAGGTAGTGTTTATGTTCTGGAAACATTGCCAGCGTACGCTCAAGATGGTAGTCTACTACATAGCAACGGAATATTCAGTCGCGTCTTTTGGGCATTTCAACCATGCATCTCAGGGTTTTCATCATGCAAACCAATTCTACAAATAGACGGGACTTGGTTGTATGGGAAGTACAAAGGCACGCTTTTGATGGCAGTTGCACAAGATGGCAACAATAACATTTTCCCCGTTGCGTTTGCCCTTGTCGAGGGGGAGACCGGTGGTGCTTGGAGCTTTTTCCTGAAAAATCTTCGTACACATGTGGCTCCTCAACCAGATCTCTGTTTGATCTCGGACAGACATGCCTCCATTGAAAGTGCCTATAATAATCCGGCAAATGGTTGGCATGACCCTCCTTCTACGCATGTCTATTGCGTCAGGCATATCGTCCAGAATTTCTCGAGGGAGGTCAAGGACAAAACATTGAGGAAAGCGGTGATGAATGCGGGATACGCACTGACACAGCCCACATTCAAATATTACCGCAACGAGATCCGTTTGTCTAACCCAGAAGCCGGTACGTGGATCGATAATATACCGGTCGAAAAATGGACTAGGTCATACGACAATGGCCAAAGATGGGGGTATATGACTACAAATCTTATTGAATCAATGAATGGGGTATTCAAGGGCATACGAAACCTCCCCATCACTGCCTTGGTGAAATCCACGTATTTTAGGATGGCTGCATTATTTGCCAAAAGAGGTGAAATGTGGTATGCGGTCTTGCAATCAGGACAACTATGGAGTGAAAGCTGTATGAAATACATTAAGGCTGAAAGTGCTAAAGCCAACACTCACATGGTTACACGGTTTGACCGCCATAGCCACAACTTCATTGTGAAAGAGACAATTGACCACAATGAAGGCCTGGCAAGACAAGAATACATGGTCATTTTACCTTCTCAATGGTGCGATTGTGGCAGGTTTCAAGCTTTTCGTATGCCTTGCTCTCATGTCATTGCCGCTTGTGCGCATACCCATCAGGACGCGCTTCAACTGCTCTCAAACGTTTATAAATCTGAAACGTTGCTCACTGTTTACAACAACAACTTCCCTTTGGTGGCAAAACCAGACTATTGGCCTGAATACAACGGTGATATAGTTTGGCACAATGACCAAATGCGAAGGAACAAGAAGGGTCGTCCCAAAAGCAGGCGCATAACAACAGAAATGGACGATCTTGACAGGTTGGAAAGAAAGTGTGGTTTATGCCGTCAGGTCGGACACAATCGCAAAAACTGTCCGAATCGGGCGTCTGGCTCGACCACATAAATTTTGTAATACAATAAATCTTTTCAATTTTTGTGTTGTAAACATTATGGGTTTTCCGTTAATAAAACTGTTCACACAATTTAAGAAATTCAATATAGGAAATTACATTAGGGTTTTCGCGTACAACAATGATTAACGATAATCAATCTAGGAAATTACAACTGTTAACACAATTTCATCTGACCCATGCATCATCAGCATTACATCACTGTCTGTTTTGACTTCCTCCAACCACACATTAGGTCTTCCTGTCGCATGCGAGGTTGTTGTTCGTTTTCGCTGGATCCTTCGAATTTTTTCCCCCTTGGCGATGTCTCCATCTAGCCACCGCATCAACTCCCGCTTCAGACGCTCCATGGAGTGAATGTGCCAGAATTTCATTTTCATCGCAGGTTTCGTGGCGGAGAATATAACGTAACCATCTCTGCTAAAAATCATAGGCGACGTCATTACGTAAATAAGGGAGTACAAAATAAAAATACAGTGCGAGAAAGTGTGAGAAATTTCAAAGAAACGGACGAATTATTTATAAAACAACAAAAAACCCTAGTTTTGCCCTAGGCGCCAAGTGAGATGGCGCCTCCTCTCCTTTTTAAGGAGCATGCGCCATCTCACTTGGCTAAAAGCCAAGGGAGGCGCCAAGTGAGATGGCTCCTAGGGCAAAACCCTAGGTGCATGCGCCAAATGAGATGGCTCCTCCTTTGTGGAGCCATCTCAAACATGGTTATTTGCGTAATTTTTTCCGAAACCCGGTTATTTGCGAAATATTTTTTTAATACATGGTTATTAATAAAAAAAATTCCCAGGCATTGTAAAACAAAATTGGGGGTGAAAAGAAGCAAAATTGTTTGGTCCAAATGTACAAGCCCATAGACCTGCATGGGATTCAATGCCACTGGCTCCAAGGGTCTCATAATGCACATACAAATCTGGGCAGTTGGATCTGCCTTGATGAACATCTAATAAAGATGGCATGAGGCTCATGATATGTGCACTGAGCTTACTCACACCGGATCTGAAAGAACAAAATATGTGAAAAATAAAAGGGTACCGCTGGGGCTCGAACCCAGGTCCATTACATTAGTGCGTGTTTGCTTTACCGCCGGGGTGGTTGTTTCATCCGGTCATAAAATACCCCCCAGTAAATATATTATAAAGCTTATTTTCAAATATTTGAAATTCCCATTTCTTCTTCTTCCTCGCGCCATACAACAACATCACCATTTTTTTATTTTCAAACTATTCCATTTCTCAATCATTTAAAAAAATTTAAACATGAAAGTTGTTCTAAATTTCACCATGAATTCAACCATGCCATTAACTTTAATTAACACTCAAAGAATAAAAAGAATTTTACTCAGTACCAAAAATGAATCATAACTGGTCAGAGCTTCTATTCTCACTCCACAAGCAACATAAATGAAAACTAATCACACGGTTAGCTTCAGGGTATTGATATCTATATTTTATCTTTTGAAAGTATGTATAAATAATGCGTGTATCAAGATTTCACAGTTCAAGGAAACTTACCTCTTGAAGTGAAAGTCCAATGCTTCTTCTAGCTGTTACAAAAGTAATGTGATGATTGATTAAGCTTCCTTAGACCTCCCTGAATGTGTTCCAATGCTTACTTTATGCTGAAAGTGGTTGAATCACTCCAACCAAGTCAAGCTGCAATGGTGAAAAGTGGAAATGGTGTATGATGATGGAGTGATTACAGAAGTGTAACATGGGTGTGGATGAGTTCTATATGATGTATAGATGGTGTTTGAATGATGAAAAGGGAAAACACACAAGTGGATTGAGAGTTGGCTTCTTAAGGCTCAAGATATGCACAAATGGAATTTTCTTGGTGATTCTGAGTTTGAGAGTGTTTTAGGGCTTGTGAAATCGTGTCTTGGTGTTCTTCCCTAAAATTTTCCCTCCCATTTTTATTCAAGATATATCCTCATGCTTCTAAGATTTTTAATGGCTCAAGTTTGCTCAAGTGTTGACTGGTCAAACCTCCTCCTAAGCAAATTGCCTATAAATTAAGGTTTCACTTTTCTCAAAGAAAATTGAACTTATAATGCCTCAAGTGGGCTTCATGGTTTCTCATAGGTCTTCAATAGTGCTCATGTCAAATTTCAAGTCTTGCATCACAAATTTGCTCAGTCAATTGCTCAGATGACTGAAAATCAACTGTATTGGACAAAAAGTCAATTGTGGTCAACATACAGTCAAACTTCAAGATTTTTTGCAAACATCAACATTTTGAGGTGATATTAATTATTTTATCAATGGTTGATCATAGTTCCTCAAGGAAAACACTCAAATCATCAAAGATCAAAATTGTCAAAATTAGGGTTTTGACTGAAAATGACTGATCATTGACTTTTGACCGAGTGCATGACCTAATGCCTTAAAGCATGACCTCAAGGATTCAAATACAACATATTGACCTAATTACATGGCTCAATACATTTCCAAAGATACAAATGACTGATAGTGGTAAAATTTAATTGATTGATGAAAAAGTCAACTGTCACACAAAAGTCAAACTTTGACTTTTTGGTCAACATTGAACTTCAAAAATCAAGAATCATAAAACCATTCAAAATTATCAAACTTGATCAACAAGAATCAACAAAGTCAAGAAAAGTCAACAAAAAGTCAAAATTTCCAACACTTAGAAAAAATTCTAAGTGTTTTGTCCCTAATAAAGTCACTACTACATGACCATTTTTCATTAAGATGCAAGATGATTCAAGAAAAACTTTCAACATGAAAGTTGTAGAGCATGATGAATTATACAGATTTGTCATTTATGGTTTATATCCAAAAAATGCTTGGATTAAGAGATATAGGCCCATGAAGTTGTGACATTTTTATCCAACACAGAGAAAAATTTTCAACTAGTTTTGGTCTGTTTTTCATCCCAACTTCTTGACCAATTTTCACCGATTTCCTTGTTGATTTAGACAAAATTATAAACATGAAAGTTAAAGATCATGTTTCAAGCTTTCCAAAACATCCAAGAGCATGAATTTATCATACTTGAGCTAGGAGATTCGAAAAGATGAAGTTGGGCACCCATTCTTGAATTATAAGTCATATTGGTGAAGAACACATAACCAAATCTTCATGCCATGCTGCATAATCTTGATTTGCAGGCCTCTTAAATTGTGAATCTACCTCTAATCAGAAGATTACACAAGCTTTTGAGCTATGGTCCATTTGATTTAAGCATTTCCCAAACTATTTTTCCATTTTAGGGAGAAAGGTTACATTTCCATTCTTTTAAAGCAAGCTTTAATCACAAAGTCAATGCATTGAGCTTCTCACTTGCTCTCTCTGCACACACTCAACATGTATGCTCAGAAGCAACATCTTTAAAGGGTCTAACCACCCTATGAGCTATTGTACCATACATTGGAACTTTGATTTCTCAAGAAATCACAAGTTATGTTTCAACCAAACCATAACTCTTCAACTTGACAATCTGATCAGCTCCTTCCCTCCAACCTTTTTCTATAAATAGAGAGGTCCATTTGCAATCTAGGACACAAATTCATAGTCCTGAAAACACCCTCATAATCTCTCAAACCAGAATTGGTCAAAACTCCATTGTTGCAATTTCTGGCCTTAAACACCAAACACTCAATCCACTCATGCGTTTTCATTCAAAATCATTCAAAAAGCTTCTATAACTCATATAGAACTCATCCCAAGGCACGTTTCATCACTGTAACATCTCCATCATCATTATCCAAATCTCACTTTGCGCCTCTGCAACTTGACTTGTCCAAAAAAAATTCAAACACTTTCAGCACAAAGTAAGCATTACAAAAGCTTCCTGAAAGTTCAGTGAAGCTATACAGATCATCCTAACATCTCCAGAAGTCCTCAAACTCCAGACTCGGTTCTCACTTCAGAGGTAAGTTTTTTAAACTTTGAAATCTTTGTACAAGCATCATTAATATTTACTTATGAATAAAAAATGTAGATATCAATCCTGAAGCTGACCATGTAGTTAGTTTTCATTGATTTTTCCAGGAGGATGAGAATCGTGCCTCTAAATTTTTTTAGGTTTTATTTGGTACCAACAGAAATTCATGTTAATATTTGATTTATAGCTATTGAAATTATATAGTTGAAATCCTTGTCAAAAATTAGACAGGTTTGATTTTTACAATTCTCAATTTGGTTGAGAAATAAAGGAGTTACAAAATAAAAAATGTTGACAATGGTGTTGTTATTCATACTGCGCGCACGAGGAAGAAGGAGATGGAAAGTTTAAATTTTTAGGAATGGGTTGATAATATATTTAATGGTTTGTATTTTATGAACGGATGAAACAGCCACCCCAGTGGCAAGCGCACGCGTATTCAAGTCACTCTTTACCTCAAGGGTGAGGGTTCGAACCATGGTGAACCCCCCTCCCCCCCCCCCCCCCCCCCCCCCCTTTTTTTTCTTTTCATTTTTTGATTTATTTAAGTTTTCCTTATTTTCACCCCCTAAATTCCTTTCATCATGCAGGCCCATACATTTTATTTTATTTTATTACTTTCTGATTTAAACAAAAAAACTTTGTTGGGCCTGGCATTTTTGCTTGCTAACACCCCCATTTTTCTTTTACAGCACCCATGCCCATTTTATTTTCTTTATTTTGTTTAATTAATTCTTTTTTTTAATTTCTTTTTTTATTTAATCATAAAAAAATTATAAACAATTATGTTTAGTTTTTTAATTAGTTAACTTATTTTTTTGAAAAATAAAAATTAATTCATTTTAATCACCTTGATTTTATTTAATTAGGTTTTGTACTTCAAATATTTTTCTAAATAAGAACACTATAAAATATTTTATAAAACATCTAGAATTCTTTAGGTTTTAATTAATTTATTTTTCATAAATAAATTAATCTAATCATACTTTATTTTATATTAAATATATAATTTGTAAATAAAAATTAGGTCTAAATTTTCTATCTCACATTGCAAATATTTTCCAAACAAAGAAATAACAATTTTTTTTTAAATACTTAGAACTTTTTTAGGGTTTTTACATCTTCCCCCTTCTCACCACCTTCGCGCACTTTATTTTTCATATTAATATTTCCCGATATTGTAAATGCTCAAAGCTTATAATAGACAAATTAGAGTTTATTGCTTTCCTCCCCCATTCATAAACTTGTACCCCCATCCCCGAAGCATTATAATACCGTAGGACATTTAATTTCCGTAATTTACCGCTTTCCTTATTAAGTGTTAGTAATTAGGGTTTGTATGGCAAGATAAAGAACAAGTATTAGATAACCTAATCTGTAAAACAAATACTTGAAACCAAAACACTTTGCACACATGCACCTTTAGGGTTAACCTCACTTGTTGCCTCAGATATAAACAGTCATGTCCCTCGGACATGAGATGCCTTAGCAAAGACCCTCGATTAAAAGATCATAGTCCCTTGATGACCATTAGATGTTGCATTCGGTAAATAATCTTAGTCCCTTACGACAATTGCTAAAGTATCTTACACGTTGCCTTCTATTATTGTACGATGACCTATGTCTGTCCCTCACATCCAATGATAGGGTTTCCTATTAACCAATGGTAGGATAACACTATCTAAAGGAGGAGTAAAAGAATAAATACCATTGAGTAGATAGATCGTTCATAATCGCTTGCTCACAAACTAAAACAATTTCCACACTTCACACTTTCCAAAAAATACTTTCAAAATGCTTTATAAACACTCTTTAGGACTGATACAAGGGTTATTATAAAGCAAATTGCCTTACATTGGCATTTTCAAAACATCTTTCCAAAACAAACACTTTCATCCAATAAATATTTTTAAAACAAACATTTTGTATAAATTCTCAACGATACGAGAATCATTACAAAATTGCCACACTTAGTTGTTTTCAAAATATTTTCAAACATACACAAACACGAAGCATTATTTTCAAAGTGAGCTAGCAATTAAGAGCCCGCAGATAACTACAGATGAAAAGGATGCTAACACCTTCCCTTTTCATAACCTACCCCCCTTACTCAAGAAAATTCTCAAAAGGTCTTTCCTATTCTTTTCACCCTTTCCTTTATTGGATAAAAGAAAAGTCAGTGGCGACTCTTGCTATCTGCCACATTTGCAATAAAATGCAAAACCTAAAAGTCAGTCCTCCCACCGTATTACAGAACTGGCGACTCTGCTGGGGAAAATAAAAGTGGGGTTACCTTAGAGCTAGATCACACTTAAAAATGCTTTACTTGCTTGATTTGTATGCTTTACATTTTGGGGTTATGATTGGGTTTATTTCTTGTATAGATCATATACTCGGATCTAAGGAATTTTAGGTAAGTAGAAATAGATCGTGAAGACTGTACGGCATAGACCGATATGGTTGAAGCGATGACCATGTTAGTGCGACACATTTGTTGGTATTGGCGTCCCTTGAGTCAAGTCAAGGAAAATACATGGCCGATGCATGGTGTCATAAAGCACTAACTAACCGTAGAACCTCAATTGACATAACTTAGCTATTATAATGTAGTGAAATAGTTGGCTTTGGTGTAAAATGAAGTTGGTTGATACTTGATGCTACACTCATTAAGATCAGACTCTCGGGATGTTTCGGTCGTAGTATAGATGCTTGTGCTGAAACAATACCTGAGAGAAAGGTCAGTGATTTTGAGGCTCCTAGAACCCAATTATTTCTTTTAATATAGGTTGAGCCAACTAAAACTTCAAGAGGGTACTTACTTATAAACTCCATGCAAGCTTAAACCTAAGGCCTTGTGTGTTTTGTTTGTATGATTAATTGTTAGAACATAACATAATAACATCATGTCATCATGCCATATCATTTTCACTAACCATTTCAAGGACCTAGGAATTTATCTTTGTTCTTTTTTGTAGGTTATGGCTTCTGCTCGTAGAAATACTATTCAATTCAATTTTGTGAGGATACCTTCTCAACTTAAGGAGTTAGTCTCAAGGGTTCCTGAAAGTTGTCCATTCATCAAAAGGTATGGTCGACTACTCAGTTTGGTTGCCTCGGGTTTTGAAGAAGATTGATGAGTGTTGTTGTACCCCAAAATTTTCCCTCCCATATTCTTCAAGATTTGCAAAGAGCATGCTCCAAAATCTCCCAAAGGTTACACAGTTCAATGGCCTCCTAACAGTCAAAAACTAGGGTTTTGATTCTGGCAAAGAAGTTGGAGTTTTCAAGGGTCCAATCAAGTCCCATATGACTACAAACATTGTCAAGCATCCTTATACCAAGTTTCAAGACTCACAGCACAAAATTGCACAGTCAAAAAACCCTAATTGCTCAGCAGTCAACTGTAGGGGTAAAATGGTCATTTGACAGTCAAAAGTTCAAATTTTTGGTCAACATCTTATTTTGAAGCCACAAACATCATTTGATCAATTCTTGATCATGATTTTCAAGGCATGGCTTAAAAAGTCTCAAGATGCAAAAGTTTCCATATTTGGATAGTTGAAAAAGTCAACTGTAACTTGACCAAGGCATAACTTCCACATGGTTTATCATAAAAATTCCATCCAAAGCTCATTTTTAAGAGAAAGACATTTCCTACAACTCCTCTTCACACTTCAAGTCCAAGAAATGCTCTTACAAAAAGTTATCAATTTCAACATTATAGGTCATTTTCAAAAGTCAACAAAAAGGGACTTTAAGTCAAAGACCATAACTTGATATTGGTAAATCAAAATGACATGGGACCAAAGGCATTGGTTAGAGGACTTCAATACATTTCCAAAATGTCCAAGAACATGATCAAAGCTTAAAATTTGAGCAAGATATGCCTTGTGGAAGTTGGGAAATTTTTGGGAATTTTGAAAAGTCAACTTTGCTTCAAATGCCTCAAAATTGCTAATGGGCCACAATTTCTTCCAAGAATCATTATCCAAAAGTTATGCATGACCCATTGACCCAAAGGGGAGTTATTTCATCATTTTGTATTATTTATTTGAATTTTTATCACCATTCATTCATTTAATTAAATAAAAATATGACACAAATACTCAAGCATGCATTTTAAATCTTTTTATGCAGCTAATAGGTCTATCATGACTCCAAGATTTCGTGCACACTCAATATGGAAAGATTTGGCCATGATTGGTATCAAAATGGTGTGAAAAAGATTGGAAAAGATTACATTAAAAATCAAATATTGGATCCATGAATGCAAAGGTTTTTGGTTTTGATTTTCACCCTAATTCATTCCTCACATAAGTATAAACCTAAACCTAATCAAAAAGACCTGAAAAGCTGCGCTCAGAAGAACATACAAACTTTTCATTTTGATCAAAAAATTCAAAACTGAAAACACAGTTTCAGTGCGTTTCAAGGCAAGATAACCATTCCAATAGCTTGCCAAGGTCACCAGGGATCTATTCCAGTCGAAACCACAACCTCTAACATTAAGAATCGGTAGAACGAAGCCGTCCTGTCTTTGATATTTTGCATATTCGTGTTTTGATTTATACGCCATATTCATACATTTAAACTATTGTTTTATACTAACATGGACATTCTGAATCTATTGGTGCTATTTAATTGAATAATCATTGCCTGTATACAAAGCTACCATGGGAGCTCGTTAGGGTTTCAAAGCTGTAAAATTGGGGTTTCTCTCGTCTGGTAAAATTGAGACACAAGACCTATACCACTGAAACCAGAAGCTCATGACGATTCAAAGCCACATGTCGCGCTCAATTTATGACCAACGGTGTTCTATTCGCTATTTTTTGGTGTTTCAGATTGTGGGGGTTTAAAACCCCCGCTATCCATGTTTTGTTTTTCAGGTAACATGAAGAAGAAGGAGGACGTGTCTCAGCCAGATTGGGTAATTTGAACTTGGCGCGTTTTCTCAAGCCATCAACACTCTCTCACTTATCTCATTCATTTCCCACTATGATATCAAAAAGACTCAGTGGCACGATTGGTAAAGGCGTTGGCATATAGGTATTGGGACCTGGGTTCGATTCCCAGGTCCCCTTTGCATCTTTCATATTTTTTTCTTTAACTTGTTCCTACGTAGCACGTCTTCCAGGGATCCATCATGTACTCTCACCAACGGCTTGCCAAGTGGCCATGAGCGCCCATCCAGTGGCCAAGAACTAGGGTCCAGGGAATACCCCAGTCAACGCATGCGCACGTGGTCTGAAAAGTCAAAAGGGGCCTCAATTGCTAATGGGCCAAATTGCTTCAGTCAAACCTCCAAAGGGTCAACAAACCCCCTCTTGTTTGTATTTCTCTCTCTTTCTTATTTCTTTTATTTTATTTATTTTTTATTTATAATAATTGTTTTATTTAATTCATAAAATTAATTTTAAAATACAAAAATCAGAAAAGACAAAAAATAAAAATATATTTTATTTAATATTATTTTGTAAATAAATTTTGTTAACTAATTTAGTTTTAATCTTAGGTTTAATTTTAATGTTTTCTCAATAAATTAAAAAAACATAAAAATTAGGGTTTCTAGCTTTTTATTCTTTTTTTCAATAATTAAAATTTCTTCTTATTATTATTAATAATTAATTATTTTTGTAAATAAATTTATAATTAAATAATTAGGTTAAAACTAGGTCAAACTTAAACATTTTTTTTAATAAATTAAAAATAGTTTAGAATTAGGGTTTTAATTCCATTTAATTTTCTCGTTAAATTCCATAAATACAAAAAACTCCAAAAAATTCTTTCTTTTATTTAAATTTAATTAATTTAATAATTTCAATGTAATATTTTTAAAGGGTCCAACGCCCTCGCATTCCCGATTTTATTTCTTTTCGCGCATTTACTTTTATTTCCCTTTTGTGTAAATTTCATGTACTTGTCCCAAAGCCTTGTAATAGATTAATTAGGGTATTTATTTTCCGCATTTTATTTTATTCAAATCAGGTCTTGGATTAATTTGGCGATGTAGACCCGCGCCTTTGTAATAGCGTAGGACTTTTATCTTCTCGCATCTTTTAACTGTTAATAACCACATGAAAGAATGAATGCCAAAAATAAAAACAAAGCGTAGAACACCAATGCATGAACAAGACAAATATAACTGAAAACGACACACAAATCACACACCACCCCTAGGGTACGCCTCACTGTTGCCTTGCCCCTCGAAAAGTGGTCGTCGAGTAGAGGATGTTTTAGTAAGTCCTCATGTCCATGAACATGGCATGAGGGTAGCTTCTAAGGTGTCTTCCTATTGCTCTGGTGACCACACTGTCCCGAACCTTCGAATTGACCTGAATACCTCCAACGGTGGTGCTACCTACCTCTCAATGGTGGGATGGCACTATCTTAAGGACATTTACACAGACGAATTCCTTAGGGTAGGTAGATGACTCGTAGATACTTGCTCTAATTTCAAAAACTTCTTTTCACACCGACACCTTTCAAAAAGCTTTCAAAAGCAATTTTTCAAACACTCTTGAGGACTGATACAAGAGTCGAACTGAAATTTCTAAAGAAACTTTTTTTAAACCCACAATTGAAAAACAAACATTTTTGAAAACACAAATGAGCAAGTATCTAAGAGCCCGTGGATAACCACAGATAGAAAGGGTGCTAACACCTTCCCTTTCTATAAATCTACCTCCCGAACCGAGAGCAATCTCTATAAGGAATTTTTCTGTGCTTTTGTCCTTTCCATTTGGAGAAAATAAAAGACGTTGGCGACTCTTGCTTCTGCGACATTTCGCGAACCAGCGTTAAACAGTCAGTTCCAGATCCACCGATCACAAGTGTTCTATTCCAATTCTTTGACCCTGTGTATCATTGCTTCACTTTTCCTGAATACCAATTGGTACCCACAATGGAGAAGTTTTCTTAATTACTAGGAGTTCTTGTTCTCAATCAAATACTTTCACCAGTTTAGAGAAATATCCACAACCTGAAGAAATTGCATCAGCCTTACATCTAAAGCGGTCCGACATTGTATCAAATTGGGAAACAAGAAGTGGAGTCAAGGGTTTTCTAGATACATTTATGTTAGAAAAGGCTCGATTATTTTTGGATGGTATGAGTTTTCAAGCTTTCAAAGAAATTTTGGCTCTTCTAATCTATGGGTTGGTGTTATTCCCTAACCCAGACCAACTCATAGATGTGAGCGCCATCAAAATATTTCTTTCTCGTAATCCTGTACCTACTTTTCTCGGAGACATTATTTATTCTCTTCACGCTCGTACTATGAGGAAGCAGGGAACTCTTATGTTATGCATACCTCTTCTATCAAGGTGGTTTATTTCGCACCTTCCCCGATCAGTATTGAAGAATGAACAAGGTCTGAGGTGATCTCAAAGGATGATGTCGCTCTCTCATTCAAAGATCTTTTGGTGTTCCTAGTCTCTGGAAGATGTTACTATCATTAACTGCTGCGGGTATTTCCCTAATGTTCCACTCCTTGGCATTAGGGGAGGTATTACTAATAACCCTTCTCTGGATCTACGGAAATTTGGTTATGCTCGAAGAGATGGTCCTCATGACGCAATTATCAAGGGTATCGTGTTCGACTACGAGAACGATTTTCAAGGTTATCATCAAAGGTTTATACGCGCTTGGGAAATGGTAAGCAAGATTGATAGCAAGACTTTAGGACATAAGAATTATATCCCTTTGGATCCTTAACTCAAATGGGTACGAGATCACGCTCAAAACCTCATGATGCCATATCCCGCTGTCTTACCAGTAATTGTGGAGCCTGTTACAGAGGGAGATACTCCTTATACCATCCTCCATCCAGAAATGCCCATTGACCTTAAAGAATTTCATAAGTCATGGATTTAACTCAAGGAAGAATGGGACACCTTTGAAGCTCAATTCTATGCAAACTAAAATAAAGTGTTAGAGCTCTTAAAGCTACTTCATGAGGAGCAAAGCCTTAGTGCATAATCGACACAAAGAGAAAGCCTCTGTGGGAGACTTGAGTCTTAGGTTTTAAGAGTTTATATTTGTCTGCTTGAGACCCTTTTGCTTTTTATTGTAAGCCTATAAGGAAGTTGTAATTTTGAACTTATTAATGCAATCTTTGTTTCTGTTTCCTTTTGGCTAGCAAAATTAAATATTCTAAGGTCCTTGAAAACATCGCATCCACATATTGTTAGCTGGCTATTTCGAATAAAGAAGAAACCACTATCAAAATAATACTTTGAATAAGTACCTAAGGAGATTGATATCAATATTGGATATTGGTGGGAAATATGGAGTCATTGTGCTGAAGGATTATTCAATTTCCAGTGATAGATGATGTATTTCGATTTGGATTTTTTAGTGTTCAAAATATAAAGAGCTCCTTTATGCAAGGGTGCCAGAATTGGAAACGGTCCAGGTAATTCGGTTATTTCGAAAGCGAAGAAGAAACAAGATGCTTCGATTGGTACATATTTCGAATTTCAAATAGGAGCGCCATTCTTAGAAGACGCATGGAAGTCAGTAAGCATAGGAAGCTTGCATGCTTCGAACGTGGCGTGATTTTAGAATAGGACTGTTGGGGTCAAGACACTATAAATAGGTGTTCTTAGGTTAGATTTGGCATGTTCATTTTCATGTACAAAAAGATCTCAAAAACACTCAATTACCGTGAATTAAGGGAAACGAGTCAGAAGACACAATGTACGTATTGAACATCATCACTCTTTACAATTTCAATACAAGTCTTGTTATATTTAGTTTGCTATTACAATATTTATGCCCTTAAATCCTTCGATTTCCTTGCATTTCCTTGTTTTACTTGCCTTTAAACACAGTTATTTCGTTAGAAACTTCAGTTTTACTTTATCCTTTTATTCAAACACTTCATATTTCCAGAAACTGTTATTTTCTCAGAAACTCCTTATCTTTACATTCAAGCATTAAATCCTAAGTATAATTCGAAGCCTTTCCTTTCTACATTCAGTTAGTTTATTCCTATAGATAATTTTAGAAGATCTTTCTTAAGAATCTCACATTCAAACTTAACATACAATATAAGTTTATCAAGACAATGGGTATGAACATAGAAATGAGTTATGACACATGTGTTCTAGGATCAATCTAGTCGATCCTACAAGTAACCAATCATAATCAATAAATTGGAAGACTAGCGGTTGTTTACTAGAAATCACTGTAAACAAATTGGCACACCTGGTGGGACAGTGTCATAACAAAAAGTTTTATCAAACATATTAGAGAATTTTTAGGATTTTTGAGTGTGGAGCGTGTTTCGGTACATGAACCTTCGAAGCGGAAAAATAAAGAGTAATAATCCACATATACCCAGAAAACAACGTACCACCACAATGGTTAACACAAATAACCAAGATGGGGTACAAAATCCCCCACAGGGAGCTGCAACAATCGTTTCAAGTTCGATTGATGCCTCCAATGCCATTCCTGTTGGCAGTTCGAATACGATCCCAGTAAGTATATTAGAAATTCCATCAAACGTTTCTTTAGTGCAAACTGCGCCACACATAGGGAATCAACAATATTCGACCCCCCCTAGGCCTCCAAGTTTCGAACCTTTGAGACCCAGAAATCCTCAGTATGGAATGCCAACTTCGTTTATGGCAGGGTTACATAATGCATCAACTTCGTCCCCACTCCAAGGGTCTTGTTCAGGAATGAACCATTTGGGTATAAATTTCTAGAATATAGGAAACTTCACCCAGTTGCCTACTCTTACAACTAATAGTCAGGCAGCGCTTAGGCAACAGATGGATGATAGCAATCATGATATGGTAGGAATCCTAGCCCGTGAAATGAATGCTATTTTCAATCCCCTAATCCAGAATATAAATAGAACAAACCAAGAAAATGCAGCCAAGATGGCCAGAATAACAGATTTTTTTGGTGCCCCTAATGCGCCTGCAAGGCGTAGGCAGAACCCGGTGGTGATTCGAAATGAAGAACCCATTATTGAACAAATTCGACCCACTGTACAAGTGGTCGAAGAAAGAAATATAGGGGTAAGATTAAGGAACCAGGAAGTTCAGTAAGTTCAGAATGAACAGCCTAGACCTATAATGATGGTGAATAGGGACCAAAATGAAAACGAAATTGTTCATAGAATTAGAAATGACAATTTAGTGGCAGAAAATAACCTCACCACCATGATTGAAAGAATAATGGCCCAGAATGGTTTAAATTCAGGATTTAGGAGGCCAAATTACACATCTCCTATTATCGATTATGTTTTGCAAACAGAATTACCCAGGGGCTTTAAAGTCCCTAAATTCACGAAATTTGCTGGAGATACAAGTGAATCAATAGTGGAACATATAGCAAGATATTTAACCGAAGCAGGAGATATAGCAAATAATGAAAATCTTAGGATAAAATCCTTCCTAAGTTCTTTAACAAAGAACGTTTTCACTTGGTTCACCACCTTGCCCCCTGGATCTGTGGACACATGGCCTTATTTAGAAAGACTTTTCCATGAACAATTTTATATGGGTCAGTCTAAAATCATTCTCAAGGAATTAGCAAGCATTAAGAGAAAGTTCACGGAACCAATAGATGAATATTTGAATAGGTTCCGTTTATTAAAATCTAGATGCTTCACAGTGGTCCCTGAACATGAATTGGTCGAAATGGCTGCTGGGGGCCTAGATTATTCCATTCAAAAGAAATTGGATACACAATATATTAGAGATATGGCCCAACTAGCAGACAGAGTGCGTCAGGTCGAAAGGTTAAAAGCTGAAAAAGCCAGGGCTAGTAAAAGTCATAAGAAAGAGAGAATAGCCTACATAGAGGCTGAAAGGGAAAACATAGATGATTCTCAAGACCCTTATGATTTCGATCAGTTCGAAATAGATCTTGCAGAACTAAAGGAATCACCCCCTTATGCTTTCAAAGTTCTACTCCCTTCCAATGGAAAGGATTCTGTCGAAAGTGAAAGGAATGATAAATTCCCTAATAAAGTCTATACTTTCGACATAACTAAATGTGATGAGATATTTGATCTTCTTGTTAAAGATGGCCATTTAATAGTTCCTCCTAACCTTAAGGTTCCTCCGTTGAAGCAAAGGAAAAAGAGGGGCTTTTGTAAATATCACAACTTTTTAGGCCATAAAACCTCGCAGTGTTTTCTTTTCAGGGATCTGATACAGAATGCAATCAAAGATGGCAGGTTCAAGTTCTCAGACAAGGGGAAGAATCCAATGAAAGTTGATACGAATCTGTTGCTGATGGATGAGACTAACTATGTTGAACCTCTAGACATCAATATGGTAGAAATTGCTGAGGGGAAAGTTGAGTTGAAAGAGGAATTCGAAGAAGATGGGGATTTCATCTTAATCAAAAGTGAAAGAGAGGCTACTGATGGCCTCCCATTGATCAAAAATGAAACAGAGGCTACTGATGGCCTCCCAAAGGTGCTCAAAGCAAAGATATTAAGTGACAAAAAATTAGCTGAGGCCACTGAAGGTCTTAGGATGAAATTTGAAGAAGTCAAAATTTCTTATGATCAAATGCTGGGAGTGAATATGGTGGACTTCAAATAGCCTAACGCTGAAATGGAAGAAGTGGAATGCTGTTTAGAGAGGGAAAGAGAGCAAAGAAGAGAGAACTTACCTAGAAAGGACGCGGTTTTACGTGAATACCTCTTCCACTGTCACAAGAAAAATCAGGAAAAGTTGTTATGCCCAAGGTGCAGTATCATCTGCAACCCCAGAATTGCTGCTGAATTCGAAAGGGCCCAGCGTGAACAAATATGGGTCAATTGGAGGCAAGACAACCAATTGTACAGAGTCTATCCAAAAGCTGATGAAAGTCTGCTCGAATTCCTGGTTCATTGCCACAAGATTGGAACAGAGTGTTTAATATGTCCCATATGTGCAGCAGTGTATGATAAGGAGATGGCTGAAGTGTTCGAGAGAATTCCGTTTGCATCAGGATGGGGGAACTAAGGCGAAATGCCTTCGAATCTTGTTAGCACAGGAAGAAGTATACCAAGGAGGCCAAATAGCCCTTACCCCAGGGGAGCAAAGAGAGTTTCCTTTAAACTACCTGCAAAAATCCCCACTGACAGATGGCTGCAGGTGAATGCTGATAAGGGAAAAGGGAAGTGGCGCAGCTTCGACCTAGGAGGCAGGACTGCGATGGCTTACAGGAGGCAATTCAATTCAAATAGGAGGGAAGAAATAAGATTGGAGAATTATAAAGGCAGAAATCCAATGTCTCGCTCTCAATGGCGCAGACACCAGAGAAACCAAAGAGCTGTAAGGGATTCGAAGCCTATGGGAGTAGGAGAATCTAATACCAATAACCCAACATCAGTGAACCAGATTGGGGGCAAACCCTCAGTGTCCAGGAAACTTTTTTCACCACAGAAAGACACTAAAGAAAATAAGACTCAGAAGGAAGTTGCAAACGAAGAGGACTTGATGACTGATGACTTCGAATCTGAGGGGGAATCCTTCTTCAATGCAAACTGCAATGTAGTTTCGGTGCTGCCTTGTGAGTACAATCAGGATACAGAGGTTTATGCTGATGAGGAGACTGATGATGACGAAATGGCCAGACATAGGCCAGTGTGCTATTATGTGATGAACAATGGAGCAGTCGAAGAGCAGAACGCTTTCTTCGAAAATCCAGACGAAGGAATGAATAACCATCTAAAACCCTTATTTATCAGGGCAAAGGTGGAGCAATATGGTGTGAACAAGGTTCTGGTGGATGGTGGAGCTGCTGTCAATTTGATGCCTCAATTTATGCTAAAAAGGATAAGCATGCAGGACTCAGATGTTAGACCTTACAACATGGTGCTTTCGAATTATGAAGGAAAGGTTGGCAAGACTTTGGGAGTAATACAAGTTAACTTGACAGTTGGTTCCCTCACAAGACCAACAATGTTTATGGTCATTGCTGCAAAGGAAAATTACAATTTGTTGCTTGGCAGGGAATGGATCCATGGAGTTGGCGCAGTACCTTCTTCAATGCATCAAAGGTTGGTGTTGTGGAGAGATGATGGAATTGTCGAAAACATAGAAGCAGACCAAAGTTACTACTTGGCAGAAATCAACAATGTGGACAAAAGAAACTTCGATCGAAATATAGCCAACATAGGGTCATGTCACCCACCTGAGGAATATTTCGAGCCCAATGAGAACGCTTATTATTCCCTAACCCTGCGTCCCAATGGATTCCAATGGGATAGGGAAATCATATGGGATGGGCAGGTGGTTGAGAAAGATGGAGAGACTTCGACGATACGGCCAACTGGATGGACAAGCGAAGGTTGTTATGACTGAGTCAAATTACTACCAAAAGATTTCGGCCTATCTGGCTGAGAACAAACGAAGAACGGATCTCGAAGCCAAAATACAAAACATGGTTGTCGAAGCCATAGATAAAAAAGAAATAGCAAATCCTGAAGGAAACCATTCACCCTCACCATGTGATGGGCAAACTTCTGAACTGGTGGATCAATGACTAGATGCTATTTATGATCAAGAACCCTTGGGGTTCGAGAAGGATCCAGAGTCATCCAACGCTAAGATGCTGGCCCAAGATCCTTTGGAGGAAGTTGATATTGGGGATGGTGTCGAAAAAAGGGTTACGTACATCAGTGCGAAACTTAGTCCCAGTCTAAAAGTCAAGGTGGTTGAAATGCTCAAACGAAACAGAGATTGCTTCGCCTGGGACTATGATGAAATGCCTTGTTTAAATAGGGAACTGGTAGAACATAGGCTTCCAATCAAGGATGGCATGAAGCCCATCAAGCAGATGCCTAGACGATTCGCTCTAGAAATCCTCTCAAAAATAAAGGCAGAGGTGGAACGGCTCCTTCGACGCAAATTTATCAGGACCACAAGGTATGTAGAATGGATTTCTAATATTGTACCTGTTATTAAGAAAAATGGCTCTTTACGAATTTGCATAGATTTTAGGGATTTAAACACTGCCACCCCAAAAGATGAATATTCCATGCCTATAGCATAAATGCTGATTGATTCTGCTGCGGGTTTCGAATACCTGAGTATGCTAGATGGATACTCTGGGTATAATCAAATTTTTATTGCTGAGGATGATGTTCCCAAAACTGCATTCAGATGTCCAGGCGCCTTAGGCACTTATGAATGGGTACTTATGCCCTTTGGAATAAAAAATGCTGGGGCAACATATCAGAGGGCAATGAACACTATTTTTCATGATTTCATTGAGTCATTTATGCAGATTTATATAGATGACATAGTGGTCAAATCTGTTTCTTATGAGGATCATTTGACTCACCTTTGCCAGTCATTCGAAAAAAATGAGAAAACATGGCTTAAAAATGAATCCTCTTAAATGTGCTTTCTTTGTTCAGGCTGGGGATTTCCTAGGCTTTGTGGTCCAGAAGAAGGGGATCGAAATTAACTTGAACAAGATAAAGGCTATTAGGGAGACAAAGCCTCCTTCAACAAAGAAAGAGTTGCAATCTCTATTGGGTAAAATTAACTTTTTAAGGAGATTCATATCTAATTTGAGTGGGCGAACTCAGGCTTTCTCTCCACTCCTCCGTCTCAACCAAGGGAATTTTGAATGGACTGCGCAACATCAGGAGGCATTCGAGAAAATCAAAGATTATTTGATGCATCCTCCTATACTTGCACCCCTTCTAAAGATAAACCAATGAGGCTGTATATCTCTGCCTCCAATGTAACTATAGGTAGTACTTTGGCCCAAGAAAATGATGATGGCGTCGAAAGAGCCATCTACTATATTAGTAGGGTCCTAAATAAAGCAGAGACTAAGTATAGTAGCATTGAAAAACTATGCCTCTGTCTGTATTTCTCTTGTACAAAACTTAAATATTATATTAAACCAGTTTATGTTTCATCTCACTTTGATGTTATTAAACATATGCTTTCAAAACCAATCATGCACAGCAGGATTGGCAGATGGGCCTTAGCGCTCACTGAGTATAATTTGACCTTCAAGCCTTTAAAAGCTATGAAAGGACAAGTAGTTTCAGATTTCATAGTGGATCACTCTGTGAGTGAGGACTTCGCGTTAGATTATGTTGAGATCCACCCTTGGAAATTATCCTTCGATGGGTCAACACATAAATATGGGAGTGGTGTTGGAGTCCTTATAATTTCCCCTGAGGGAATTCTAACAAAATTCAAGTACAAGTTAGAAGGCCCTCCCTGTTCGAACAACGAAGCTGAGTATAAAGCATTAATTGCTGGACTTGAAGCTTTGTTGGAATTGGGGGCAACCATAGTCGAAATTAGGAGAGACTCAGAGCTGGTCATCAAACAGGTAACTAAAGAATACAAATGTGTCAAGGAAAATTTGATCATGTAATTCGTTATTGCTAACATATTACTCAAGAAATTTGAATATGTGGATATAAAACATATTCCCAGAATTGATAATCAGGAGGCAAATGACTTGGCTCAAATAGCTTCAGGATATAAGACATCTAGAGAAAAACTCCAATATCTCATAGAAACAAGAGGCAGAATAATGGCTACCAAATTATCACCATTAGATTTGGAAATTCGAAACTGGGTTATGCAGATCAGAAAGAATTCGAAGTACTAAATATTGATACTTTGGCAGATACAGATTGGAGAAGTCCCATAGTAAATTACCTGAAAGAACCTTCAGTAAGTACAGGGAAAAAGATCAAATTTAGGGCATTATCTTATGTCCTAATAGGGAATGAACTTTTTAAGAAAACCCCAGAAGGTATATTACTCAAGTTTTTAGGAGAAAATGAAGCATATTTAGCATTATCCAGTGTGCATAGTGGGGCATGTGGGGCACATCAAGCAGGTCACAAAATGAAATGGTTGTTGTTTCGATATGGAATATATTGGCCCACTATGCTCAAAGACTGCATAGAATTTGCTAAAGGTTGCGAGGAATGCCAAGTTCATGCAGGTATTCAACATGCTCCTGCAAGTGAGTTGCATTCAATTGTTAAGCCTTGGCCTTTTATAGGATGGGCATTAGATCTAATTGGTGAAATTCGACCAGCATCATCCAAAGGACAGAAATATATCCTTGTGGGTATAGATTATTTTACAAAATGGGTCGAAGCAATTCCTCTAGTGAATGTTGATCAAGAGGCCATTATGGAATTTGTCCAGAGGCAAATAATTTACAGGTTCGGAATACCAGAAAGTATCACAATAGATCAAGGTTCAATTTTCACAGGGCAAAAAATGCAGGAGTTTGCAAAAGAAATGGGATTTAAATTACTCACGTCAACTCCTTATTATGCTCAAGCTAATGGACAAGTAGAAGCAGCCAATAAAGTCATAATAGGTTTGATAAAGAAACATGTAGGACGAAAGCCAAGAAATTGGCACAAAACTTTGGACCAAGCTTTGTGGGCATGTCGAACATCTCCTAAAGAAGCAACGAATACTACTCCGTTTCGACTTACATTTGGACATGACACAATGCTGGCAGTCGAAATACACTTACAGACAGTAAGAATCCAAAGACAAAATGAAATACCAGCTGATCAATATTGGGAAATGATGATGAATGAATTAGTGGACGTGGATGAAGATAGGCTACATGCTTTAGAAGTTATGAGAAGACAGAAAGAAAGAGTAGCCAGAGCATACAACAAAAGATTTAAAAGTAAGTTGTTCTCAACCAATGACCTGGTATGGAAAGTTATATTACCTATGGATAAAAAAAATAGATTATTAGGTAAATGGTCACCCCATTGGGAGGGTCCCTTTCGTGTTTTAAAAACATTTTCGAATAATGCTTATGAAATAGAAGAATTAGCAGAAGATAGAAGAATCTTGAGGGTAAATGGGAAATACTTAAAAAGGTATAAGCCATGTTTGTAAGAGGTTAGAATCTCTGCAGGATAATAAAATATATATATATATATAAACATGCAGCCAAAATGGTATTATATAAGTGCCAAAATGGTTGTGTTCAATCATTAACAATAAAAAGCATTAACCAAATACATTCGACAATCAGAAAGGGGCGTTTCGTTTTAACTTAGCAAACTTGCTCTTGCATAAGTTGATTTTGCATTGGGTAGTATTTCTGATTTTTTTTCGAGCCCTTTGATTTCTTCACTTATTCCTTCAGCCACCTCCATCTGTTGAAGACTTTGTGTGACAAGATTTTCAAGCTCTTGGTCATCAACAGGCTTCAAGGCTGCCTGCTCATTTCGAGCACCCTCAATCTTCTTCTTGAGTTATTCAATCTGAGATTCCCAAAACAGGATTGATCGAGCCAAAACATCATGCTTGTCTTGGGCCTGGATTTTAGCGCGCTCCAACTTCTCTGCTTCTTCGTAAAGTTTTGAAGTTTGATCATAAGCTTTAGACAAAGATTCTTGTTTGTTTCGAATCTTAGCCTCAGCATCATTAACCCTAATATATTCACTGCTAACCTCATTGAGCAAGATTTGCATATCATATATGGTTTCACTTACTTCAAGTGGACAGATGCTGAGATCTATCTGAGAAAGCAACTTCTTCATCGGAAAATAGGCTGCAGTATTTGCTTTTAGAATGGTAAAAATGTCAGCCTCAAGAATAGTTTTGTTGACTTGTTGAAGAAGCTGATGAAGAGAAGTAAGAGGGGCATTATCCTTTGTTTGGCTAGAATCTTCAGATTGATTTTTGCTAGACGAAGAATCCCGTTGAGCTAGCATTAGCTTGATATATTTCAGGGGATTGCTCCGTTTTAGCTCTTCCTTCTGTTCCCCAATCAAGATTGGAGGGTCTGGGTTTTTAGTGAAAATAGTCCCAGTAGGTACTGGAACTTCCACCTCCTCTTGCACCATCTAATCTTCGTCACCATCTGCGAAGTAACGACTCACAGCATGTGTGTCGCTTTCCTCTTCAGACTGGTCAGCAAAATGTACCCTTCTGGGATAAGAGTCACTAGGATTCTCATTGATGAGAGTTTCAAGCACTGTGTATGGTTCGCTAGCTACATGGCCCTCTGTCAAGGGAGGCGAAGTTGCTTGTTGGTCTAAAGCTTTGACCAATGGAGGTGAAGTTGCTTGTTGATCCAAGACTTCGATGGTCCCTGCAGGAGTAGCAGCAGTGGACGAACCTTTATTTAAGACAGCTTCGTTGAAACCTTCTGGTTGAGGAGAGGCTGCAAGTTTGGAAGCTTGGCCTTGAATGGCCGGAGGATCAGAAAGAACAAAAGGAGCGCTTTGCACAGAAACAAAGGGTTAGCATAAAGAAGATTACATAGTCAATTTAAAAAGGCATTGAGTAAGATTTACCTTTTGTTCATCAGAGGTTGCATTGCTACCAATGCGTTCTGAAATTACATTCTTCGAAGACTGAGACTTTGAAGATCCTTTGGATTTGACCTTGGGAGCAGTAACATTTACTTTACTTTTTGAAGGATTGGCAAGTTGAGAACCTTCGCCAAATTTGTTGATTTTCTTTTTCTTTTTTAGTTTTAGAGGAGAAATGTCTTCATCTTTTTCTGATTCATTTTCAGAATGGGAACTATCGTGTTTTCGTTTCTTAGGAGACTTGGGAGGTAATCCACTTGCCTGGAGAAATAAAAAATAACTAGTCAATTTAAAAATTAATTTCGACAATAAGAAAGGAGTGAGCGAAGTATTACCTTTTTCTTTTTTGAGGAGTCATCTTCTTGGTCAGAAGGAGGATTTTCAGTATTGGTTATTGGAACTTTTAAAGAAGAAGTTGAACCTGCCTTGGGTACAACTTTATCCTTTTTTAAAGATTTTAGATCAACAGCTGAAAGGAATATGAAATGGTCAAGTTTTAAAACAAAGTTTAGAAAGAATAAGGGAGCTTCGAATTTCTTCAGTTCCGCACCTTCGCCATTTTGAGACGTGATAGACATGGCTGGCAAGTCATAGCAAAGGTGCCCCCTGAAATTGTCTAAATCGCATTTAGCCCACGTTACCCTCTGGGCAGGTTTTTTGGCATCATTTTCATACAAACGGAAAATGTTCCCACAAACGAACCACCAGGGATACAGAGGAAAAAAGGCTAAATCCAACTCTGAAGTAGGTAGGTTTGGAAATTTTGGTGTTTGATGTTTAAAAGCCCACCAATACCTATCTTCAGGTTTTACATAAGGAGGAAATCGAATTTTTGAAAGTTGTTTTTCAAATTTTTCTTTCAAAGTTCTTGCTGCTTCGCAGACAGTTCGATGTACCTCCATAGGATTATAGACAATTTCGAAATATTTTTGAAAGGCTCGAATTTCCTTGACATGAGTAAATCTACCTTTTTTGACATGTTCCTGCACAAAGGAAAAAGCTGTCGTTAGTTGTTTTTGTATTTGGATGGTGCTGAACATATTCTTCGAATAATAAGCCCTCCACCAAGTATAAAAATCTTTCGTCATGTAAAAGGAAGGAGTAAAAGAGACTAATGAAAAGTCAGCAAAGCCAGCATATTTCTTTTGTCGAGTTTCTATTTCCTTGAAAGAGTAAGGCACCCCTGCTAAGCATATCTCCCTTTTCTTGTTAAAAAGAGGCTCAGGTAGAATCTGGCATAATCCAAATTGACGAGCCACGAAATTAAGTTGATAAGCAAGGATACAAACTTGGCTCTTCACAGGCGTGATCCTAGAAATAATAAGCCTAGGGTTTAAAAAGGCACACCAAATGTCCCTAATTATCTCTTCTTCAATGGCTTGTTCAAGGGGCATGGTAAACCAAGTTGGACCACAGTTTCGATTGGCAAAAGGGGAAATTGAAGGATCAAACCTATGTCTTTTGGAGAAAATCATTGTATAGTTAACAAAGCATGTTTTGAAATTTTCTCTTTCATCGTTTGGGGTTAGTTTTAACAACCTAGTGCCTTCAATGCTTCGATTTATAACATCAGGATGTTCTTCATTGATAACCCCAAAGGTTGATAGAGATGGTTCGAAAGTTGCATTTAACCAAAGCTGCAATAGCCAAAAGGGGCCAGCAAGAAGCAGGTTAGTTCCAGATTCATAAGTTTTCAGTTTCGAAACTGCAACACATATGCTTTCATATAAGCTTGTCAGCAGTAACTCACTGATGCATACCCTTCGACCATGATGAAGTTGATTTTCAAGGGTGATGAACCTGCTAGCAACTTGTAGTGACTTGCTGCAGAAGACATATTTTGATAACCATAGCGCCAGAAAAGCTATATGTTCAACATCAGAAACCTCTTCCTCGGCAGAGTGATAGAGATTGATGTATTTTGAAAAACTGGCATTCTTGACATCGAAGTCAATGAGGTTATCCGCATCTTTGTTTGGATCGAAAGTCTCCCCAATAGGGGAGAGTCCAGTGATGGCAGCAATATCAAAGAACGTAGGTGTCAGCATTCCACAAGGGAGATGAAAAGTAGTATAGGTGCTATCCCAAAAGTATAAAGAGGCTAGAAAAAAAGGTTGGCTGTAACTGAAACCTAATTTTGACATTTGAATCAGGTTTAGGATGCCTATATTTCCCATTCCTGGGATTTCTTATGTTCAACTTTCGAAATCCAGTCTTGGTATAATTGGTCTAACGAGGGACATGAGCGAAAGGGTTTGAAATTCCCAGTAACATAGTCCATGCAAAAAGCGTCCCTCGTGGGTTTTGACGTTTCTGTGTCATGTGTTTTCTCTTTTAAGGTTTTGGACAGTTTAACAACCTATTCGTCTTCCTTAAGTTTTAGAGAAATGGATTTGTTAACAATGGGTTCGGTTTTTGAATACGCGGGAAAAAATCCCTTCGTTTTTTCTAAACGATCCATTTAGATTAGAGGACCCATAACTCCTAGGGTTTTATCAAGAACAGTAGTAGGAATGATTACCTGAGAAGTGTAGATGGCTTTTTGTTCTTGAGTGAGTTTAGGGGTTGAGATGAACTTCTGATTATCAAGATTGATAATCTTGCTTGCTGGTGTAGGAATGGAGGAAGAAGTCTGCTTGGACTTTCCAGACTTCTTGGATGAGGAAGGTAGCGCTGAAGACATTGTGAAAATAAAATTTTTGATATCTGAAAACAAGAAATCTGGTTGTTTGAAGAATGAGCAAGTTTGGAAAAGTTGAAATGAAGAAGATGAAGTATTTTTATAGCCTTCCTCAGCAGTTTAATAGTTTTTGACCTTTGGAAAAAGTGGGATACGTGTAACTCCCTCATTGGAAAGAGAAAAGGTGGATCTTTTGAGCTTCCTATGGAAGTGATGTTTTTGCTGCTAATTATTAGCTATAACTGACGTGATTGCACGTTTTGGTATGGTGATTGGACGTTTTGCAGAAAGTTGGACACTTACTCTGCCATCGTGTGCAGTATGGTCATCATGAGTTTTTGATACTCTCAAAATATCTTGTATGAGTCAAAAACAAGTATTTCTTTATATCTATCGAAATACATGTTCTTGAGGGGTAATTTGTTAGCTGGCTATTTCGAATAAAGAAGAAACCACTATCAAAATAATACTTCGAATAAGTACCTAAGGAGACTGATATCAATATTTGATATTGGTGGGGAATATGGAGTCATTGTGCTGAAGGATTATTCAATTTCCAGTGATAGATGATGGATTTCGATTTGGATTTTTTAGTGTTCAAAATATAAAGAGCTCCTTTATGCAAGGGTTCCAGAATTGGAAACGATCCAGGTAATTGGGTTATTTCGAAAGCGACGAAGAAACAAGATGCTTCAATTGGTACAGATTTCGAATTTCAAATAGGAGCGCCATTCTTAGAAGATGCGTGGAAGTCAGTAAACATAGGAAGCCTGCATGCTTTGAACGTGGCGTGATTTTAGAATAGGACCGTTAGGGTCAAGACACTATAAATAGGTGTTCTTAGGTTAGATTTGGCATGTTCATTTCCATGTACTAAAAGATCTCAAAAACACTCAAATTACCGTGAATTAAGGGAAACGAGTCAGAAGACACAATGTACGTATTGAACATCATCACTCTTTACAATTTCAATACAAGTCTTGTTATATTTAGTTCGCTATTACAGTATTTCTGCCCTTAAATCCTTTGATTTCCTTGCATTTCCTTGTTTTACTTGCCTTTAAACACAGTTATTTCGTTAGAAACTTCAGTTTTACTTTATCCTTTTATTCAAACACTTCATATTTCCAGAAACTATTATTTTCTCAGAAACTCCTTATCTTTACATTCAAGCATTAAATCCTAAGTCTAATTCGAAGCCTTTCCTTTCTACATTCAGTTAGTTTATTCCTATAGACAATTTTAGAAGATCTTTCTTAAGAATCTCACATTCAAACTTAACATACAATATAAGTTTATCAAGACAATGGGTATGAACATAGAAATGAGTTATGACACATGTGTTCTAGGATCAATCTAGTCGATCCTGCAAGTAACCAATCATAATCAATAAATTGGAAGACTAACGGTTGTTTACTAGAAATCATTGTAAACACATATCATGCATCATTTCATATGAAGGTTTTCCAATACAGGTTTCCTCATCTATTTACTATTTATTTCAGTATAAGATGGCTCTCGAACAAACTGTCAAGGATCTTCAAACTCAGCATGGACAATTTTAAGAAACTCTTTTGAATCTGTCCAAAGGGCAGCAAGAGATGATGGCACTCCTTACCACGAAAAAGAAGACTAAGAAGCGGGTTGTTATCCTCAACATGGGAAGAAATTCAAAGGTCTTGATCAACCAGTTCAAGATGTTTCCTCTGAGGAAGACGACAACCAAGAGGAGGATAATAAAAGTGTCAGGGGTGAAGGTAAAAACAATCAGGGCTCCGAAAATGAAGACTACTCCGACAAACAGTATCCTCCTATAAACGACAAATACAAGCAGTTGGAAGACCGACTCAAAGCTTTGGAAATCTAGAAAGTGCATGGATTGTATTTTGGAGAGCTAGGTCTGATCCTGGGGGTGGTCATCCCTCACAAATTCAAGGTCCCTGTCTTCACTAAATATGATGGGATCTCTTGTCCCAAACTTCATCTAAGGTCGTACGTTCGAAAAATCCAGCCTCATACTGTTGACCAGAAATTATGGGTCCATTTATTCAAGAAAGCTTGTCTGGTACTCAACTTGAATGGTTCTATCAGCTAAAAGGAACCAACATTCATATATGGGAAGACTTGGCTGCTGCTTTCTACAAGTAGTATCACAATAATGCTAACCTGGCGCCGACTCGTGTGCAACTACAAAACATGACCATGGGCTCGAATGAAGGGTTCAAGGAGTATGCACAAGAGTGGAGAGACTTAGTTGGAATGGTGCAACCTCCTTTGACTGACCGAGAATTGGTGGATATGTTCATGGGCGCTCTGACGAGGCCATTCTTTAATCTGATGATTGGGAGTTCTTCATCATGGTTTACTGAGCTGATTCTGACTGGCGAACAAGTTGAAAATGGTATTAAGAGCGGGAAGATTTTGATGGCTACATCTTCTAATGTTGTGAAGAAGCCTTTTGTTGGAAAGAAAGAAACCAACATTGTATATGGCCAGAAGAGTCGTAGTAAGAATGATCGCCATCCGTTGTTTGTTCGCAAATGTCGCGGTAAGCAAGAGTCGCCACCGACTTTTCTTTTATCCAACAAAGGAAAGGGTGAAAAGAACAGAAAAATACCTTTTTCGAGATTTTTTGAGTAAGGGGGTAGATTATGGAAAGGGAAGGTGTTAGCACCCTTTCCATCTGTGGTTTTCCACGGGCTCTTAGGTACTTGCTCACTTTTGAAAACTGTTTTCGTGTTTGTGTGTTTTGAAAGATTTTGTTTTGAAAATGCCTTAGTGCGGTGATTCGCTTTATGATAACTCTTGTATCAGTCCTCAAGAGTGTTGACAAGGCGAATGTTTTTGAAAGTGTTTTGAAATATTTTTGTGTAGGTGCAAAATGTTGTTTTGAGCAAGCATCTAAGAACTTATCTACTTATACTCGAAAAGGTCGTTTTTTCCTCCTAACTTTTAGACAGCGCTATCCCACTATTAGTGAGTAGGTAGCCCTATCATTGGATGTGTGAGGGACATGCGCGGATCATCGTTATGGTCATAGAAGGCAACATATAGGGATACCTTAGCAGTTCGAAGGGACTGTCATCATATATTCGTAGGCAACATCGAGGGACAAGATCATTTCTTGTAAGAAATTCGAGGGATATTGAGGGACTATGATCTTTATGATGACTTTAACCGAGGGTATTTGCTAAGGGTATCCCTACGTCCGAGGGACATGACCATTCTTTTTCCGAAGGCAACAAATGAGGTTACCCTAGAGGTGCGAGTGTGCAAATGATTCAGCTCGATTATTTATCTTACAATTAGGGTTTTCTATCGTTCATTTTTATCTTTCCATATAATCCTATTAATCTAAGCATTGCATAAAATAAAGTAGCAGAAGGTAAAGGCGGAAATATAAACCTAATCTATTACAGAGCTTTGGGGCAGTTACATAATAATGAAGAGTGCGGAAAAGAAATCCTAAAACTATTACATCCCGAAAGCAATTACATGATAATGATGAAAGAAAAGCGGGAAAAATAAAGCTACGGTATTACAGTTGAACGCGCTTTATATACTTTATCTAGAAAAATAAAAATAAGATGAAAATAGCAAAGAAAATGTTTTGGTGATTTTTTATGAAAAAAATGATTTATGATAATTAATTAAATAAACCTAAAAAACCTAATTAATTTTAATTAAAAAAAAAGTTAATTTTGAAAAAAAAGTTAATTAAAATACCTAAAACCTAATTAATTTTAATTAATAATAAAAAAGGTTAATTTTGAATAAAATGGTTAATTAAAAAAAACCTAAAACCTAATTAATTTTAATAAAAAAAGGTTTAAAAAAAGCTTATGTTTAATGATTAACAAAACAGGATTAAGTTTGCCAGAAAATAGATAGAGGAAGAAACATCAATGGAAAATAGGGTTAGAAAATACAAATAATGCAAATGTCAGGGGTGGGTGTTGAACCAAAAATTAATTTAAAACCTAAAATTAAATTAAAAAAACCTAAAATTAATTATTCGAGTTTATTATGAAAAATCAAAGGTTTGTGAAAAATGTTAGGTATTATGAAAAAAAATTTAAACAGAAAGAATGAAAATATGTAAAAGGATAAATAGAAAGGAAGAAAACCAAAACCAATAAGGGTGAGTGTTGAACCCACGCCCTTAACCTCCTCAGGATATCTGCCTTGTCATACACTGGTTGTTGTTATGATCCAACCTCAGTGATTTGTAATAACCCTGCATGGGACCATGTCTAAATCTACAGCGTTGAATCTCATGAACACATTAAATAAATTACTATATCATGAAATACAAAGAAAACAAATATATGAAAATTTGTAATGTTAAAACCGATATGGCATGTATGAATGCTTCTACACCCTTTTGATCATGAAGATCAAACCAGCTCACCCTTACTGGAGTAGTGAGATGGGTATTTGTAACAAGGATGACTTGTTTGTAGTGAGATGGGGGTTTGTAGCAAGGATTTTAAGATTTTTAAGATTCTTGAAAGAATTTGATATTTTGATAGGGTTGTGGTAAAGGTTTTTTTTCATGTCCTGTTTGTGTGAAAAGAATGAGATTATATAATGGAAATTAGAGTAAAGATATGGGCTTTGAATGTGCAATTGGGCCTCCAATAACCACAAGCAATAGTGCTGATTTTTATTCACTTGAGTCTGACACGTTCCGTGCTAAATCGCAGGGACTTCATTGCAAATTTTGAAGTTGAAATGTGAAAACAAAATGTAGCCGACAGCAAGAACTAACTATTGTACAAAAATAGGATCAATCGGATAAACGGTGAATTAGTTATGAATTTTTTAAGTTTTGGCTCACACAAACTTATTTTGGGCTTCAGTGTCAACTCTGACACGTTCTTCAATAAAAAACTGGTATTGATCGAAACAGAACCCGGTCTCGACCTTGGAAGCAAAGTTTTAGATCTTTGAGTCTGTGACCTTGTGTTAAAAGATGGGCACGATCCGATAAAAATTGACCGAGTTATGAATTTTCGAAGTTTCGACCCAGATGAAATAATATTCAGCATTTAGGATTTTCGGCGCGTCACACGCACTATAGACAAAAAACGAAGGCCTTTTGGATACCGTTCGAACTCGATACCTCCTGTGAAAACGTAGCCAACTCAATTTATGAAATTTTGACACCAGAAACAGCTCGATACAATGAAAATCTCCCAAATTATGATTTTATGAACATCACACAAATAAACTCCTGTCACAAGTTTTCTGTATAAAAATACTTGATAAATCCGAATTTTTGAACACCTTCTAATCGAAATTGGCTTCCAGCCGTGAGAGATGAAAATGTAGATGACGTCAAGACATAATTTTGGCCACCAGAACAGGTTCAAAACGAGCCACGATATTCAAGTTACAAATTTTTTAGTGTGTAAAAACTGCACTTTCAGCACACCTTTTCACCACATTTCTTCGAAAAAATCACACATTAGGAGACCTTCTTTAAAGAATTGGCTCTCGAGCCGAACCTGAATTTGAGAATATGTTATCATGGATATCTTGGCAAAAGAATACCTAAATATGATACGCCGGGTTGGACTTGTGAATCTTTGAACCCCGAATCATTGTGAAACAGCGAACCGATCTTCAGCATGGAAAATACTCTGAGAACATCCATTGGCAAAATAAACATCACTTGTAACCTGATGAAGCTTGCTAAATATACCTTGATTACATAACCATAAAACCAATGATATGCATGTATGTAGTAATGAAATGTAAGCCAAAAAGGTCGAAATAGAGAGGATAAATTTTGGGGTACAACAAATCACAATAAGGCAACTAACAAAGGTCAGACGCTCTGAGAATGCAATTCACCAGAATTAATATGCCATCGGCTCAAGCATTACAAATTTTTTTAAAAGATGACCTCATAACACTCTGAGATCCTCCTCTTAATCCCAACATATCCTCTCCGAAGTACAACCCAAATACAAGATGTGCCTATCATTCGAACAGTTTTTGGCATGACACCAACAACTGTTGGGCTTTGAAAAACAAAATCCAAGATATTATTGATGCAAAAGAAATTGAATTTGATCCTCCCGAGATCCCTAATGTGATTACTGCGCCCATGCCCAGTCATGGTAAAGGTGTTAATTCTATTGATGATGTTTCCTATGTCTCCACCATAAGTGACTTGACCACTCCCTTGATGATCGTTAAGAAAAATCTGTTACGAACCGATTTATTTTCGGGTTGTCCTGAAAATTGTTACCTTTGTGCGTCCCAAACCAATGGTTGTATGTGGCTGAAGAAGGGGATTCAACACTTGATTGATATCCATGAAATTCTGTTCGAGAAGACTCCGTCCATGAAGAGTTTGCATGAAAATATGTCTCAAGAGCTGAGACTTGAAGATGTTTCTATAATCACAATTTCTAATTCTCCTGTAAGGATCACCTCTAGAGATCCTATAAAGATTCCTACTGAGCCGAGGGTGGCTCCCCTGATCATTACCACACCGGGGCCAGTCCCCTATTCCTCTGACAAGGCTGTTCCTTGGAACTATGGAGCAGAATTTTACTACCATGGTGTTAGACAAGAGCCATGGATTACCGAAGATGAAGATTCTGAAGTTACCAATCTCAGTGTCGAAAATATTGTCGGAACTAGTAAAGTTACCCGAATGGGAAGGATCTTCTCCCTGGAGATCTCTCCTCCAAAAACTATCACAACACCTATTCATATTCCTGCTGCTGGATCAACTGCTGATGCCCGGGGAAAAGAGAAAGTGACTAAGCTTGCCCAGATGGAGGCACCCTCAAAAGCTGTTACAATTGAAGACTCCTCTAAATAAGAGATGGAAGAAATACTGAAGATCATTCGTAAAAATGAGTAAAAAAAGGTTGACCAACTGGGGCAGACACCCTAAAAAATATCCATGTTGTCCTTGTTATTATGCTGCGAAGCCCATGCTCAGGCTTTATTGAAATTTATGAAGAATGTTCATGTACCACAAGAGGCCTCTACTGATCAGTTTGAGAATTGTGTTGGAAGACTAACAACTGATAATGGTTTAGGCTTTTCTGATGCTGAATCAGTTCACGAGAAATGACGTATGGGATCTGGTTCCCAAACCAAAAGGATTCAACGTCATTGGAACAAAGTGGGCGTTCAGAAACAAACTGAACGAGCAAGGAGAAGTCATCAGAAACAAAGCACGACTGATAGCACAAGGTTATAGTCAGCAAGAGGGGATAGACTATACAGAAACCTTTGCTCCAGTTGCCAGGTTAGAATCTATCAGACTCTTAATCTCCTTTGCTGTCAACAATGGCATCACTTTGTATAAGATGGATGTCAAAAGTGCATTCTTAAATGGTTACAAAGATGAAGAGGTATATGTGCACCAACCCCCTGGGTTTGAAAATTCCAAACACCCATAATATGTTTTCAAACTAAAAAAGTCACTCTATGATATGAAACAAGCTCCCAGAGCTTCGTATGAAAGACTAAGTAACTTCCTGTTAGAAAAGGAATTCACCAGAGGGAAAATGGACACAACCTTGTTCTGTAAGAAATTTAAGAATGACATTTTAGTTTGTCAGATTTACGTAGATGATATCATTTTTGGATCCACTAAACCTTCTCTAGGAAGAGAATTTGCTAAGTTCATGCATGAAGAGTTTGAGATGAGCTTAATGGGGGAACTTAAATTCTTTCTGGGCATTCAGGTAAACCAAACTCCAGAAGGAACTTACATTTAGAAGAGCAAATATGTCAGAGAACTTCTGAAGAAATTCGACCTCTCAGAATGTAAGCCCTCAAAGACTCCAATGCATTCCACGTGCATTCTGGAAAAGGAAGAGGTAAGTAAAAAGGTAGAACAGAAAATCTACAGAGGTATGATTGGATCTCTCCTTTATCTGATAGCTTCAAGGCCTGATATTTTATTCAGTGTTTACTTATGTGCTAGATTCCAATCAGATCCTAGAGAATCTCACTTAACAGCAGTTAAGCGAATTTTCAAGTATCTGAAAGGTACTACTAATCTTGGTTTGTTTTATAGAAAATCCAATGAATACAACTTAGTAAGATACTATGATGTTGACTTTGCTGGAGATAGAGTAGAGCGTAAAAGTACTTCTGGAAGCTGCCAGTTTCTGGGAGAAAACCTGATCTCATGGACCAGCAAGAGACAGTCCATAATAGCACTGTCAACAACAGAAGCTGAATACATAGCAGATGTTGGATGTAGCACTCAAATGCTCTAGATGAAAAGTCAACTTGAAGACTTTATCATATTTGAGAGTAACATTCTTATCTTCTGTGATAACACTTCTTCCATATGTCTCTCTAGAAATCCCATTTTGCATTCTAGGGCTAAGCATATAGAAATAAAACATCACTTTATTAGGGATTATATTCAGAAAGGAATTCTTACTTTGAAATTTATTGACACAGACCATCATTGGGCTTATGTATTTACAAAACCCCTTTCTGAAGATAGATTCAATTTCATTCTGAAACATCTCAGCATTAAATTGTGTCCAGAATAAAATGTTTTATTTGCATATCCTAACCCTCAGAACTTTATTGTTTTCTGTGAACATCTGATCAACTTGTCTTTAGAAGTTAGAAGTACAATTGCCTCAGAATCTATCTATGAAGATCTGAACTTTTCATTTCAAAGTATAAAGTCGTGCAGTTCACACCATCAAACATATGTCATCCTCTCACAAGCTACCTTCTGAGGCTGAACACGCGTTCAAAATATGAAGGGTCTAGGGCTCTGATTGGATTCATTGAGACACTTGTCATTGGTAAATGTTCAATATCTCACTAAATCCCCTAATTTCAGGTTTCATTAATTCATATAATCATTACTTATTTTCTCTTTCTTACTGATTACATTTTCTAAAGAACTTATATAAACTCATTTTACTATTTCATTCATTCACCTTTTATCATCTTCAATATTCTCTCTTGTTCTAGTTTCTTTTTCAAAAACCCTTTCATCATCTTTCTTCAAAGAATTCGTGTGAACAATGGCATCATCATCAAGTCTCAAGAATCTCAACAGTGCTCCTGACTCTTCATCTACTGAACAATATGAGGAGCCCATTAGAACGCTACTCACTCTGGTTGACAACCTTGAAGTTCTCTGTGAATTGATCGTTGATTTTGAAAGCTTACAAGAAAATGGGTTTAATCTGTATGAAGATGTAACTGCACAGGGATGCAACAAATACTTTGACCATCTGTTGGGTCCAATGTTTCTCATTCTTGTTAATGAGTTTTGGATTCATGATACTTCATCCAACCACCAGGTCACATCATATGTTATGGGGGAGAAGATAGTGATTACAGAAGATTTTATTGGGAAACTCATTGGATACAATGGCGGTGGAGTCAGATGCATTGATATGGCTGATAAGTGTTCTGACCTATAATCCATTGCTAGGGAAATCTTCACATCTGGACAACCATCCAGAAAGATCAGAGACTTGAAAGATTATTACAGAATCTGGGCTAGAATAATTCTGGGATGTATCAATCACAGGAAGCCTACAAGCTCTCCTGATTACATCAACATTGATCAGTGGTTTCTGATATACTTCATTGCAAAGAAGACCAAGATAAACCTTCCGCATTTGCTCTTCAACTATGTCAGAACAAGTGTGAAAGAGACAAGAGAAGAAGAAAGAACTAAGAGGGATTGGATTCCTCTGGGAAGATTGATTTCAGATATTCTAATGGAAAACAGGCTGATAAAACATCTGATAGAGGCTCAAGAAATTAGTACTCTAGAAGCAACTGCTGGGAAACCTTTGAATGCCAAGAATCTGAAGAAAATGAAGATTATTGAAAACATTAAGAAGGAAACAACAATTTCTTCTCATGAGGTCATCACTTCTAGGATAATCCCTCCGAAGGATTTCTACTATTCACTGAGATAGATGCCTCTCCAGAGATTATAGTCAGATATCTTGAAGCTTGCAAGGCTGATGGGACTATTCCAAAAATCAATATCCAAGATCTACACAAGCCAGCTCCAAAGGTTGTGCTAAAGAAATCCAAAAAGAGGAAGGCAGCAGGAGAAGGATACTCTCAGAGGACACCCAAAGTTGTGAAAAATAAAGGTTACACATCTTTTGTTTCTGTTGTAGAATCAATAACCATTCCAACATCTGGAACCATTCCCCCTCAACCAACAGAAAATCCTTCACCACAAACATTTGAGGATTTTGACATAGAGTTTGACCCATCTGTAACTCTTGGAAATTTATTGAATGAACCTCAATCTCAATCCAAATCCAGAACAACATCAAACAGAACTTGCAAGAGTTTTCTCTGATATTGAACTGTTTGATTAAGACTTTTCCTCACAACAACGAGAAAATCCAAACACTCAACCTCAACAACCAGAAAATCCACAACCACAGTCTCCTCAACCAGAACACCAAAACCCCAACTCTCCTCAACCAGAACACTAAAACCCCAACTCTCCTCAACCAGAACACCAAAACCTCAACTCACCCCAACCAGAAAATGAAAACCCTCTCACTCCTCAATATGAAAATCCATCTTCTGATATACCTGAAACATAAATTCAACACGCTACCGTAAACCAATCAGAAGACTCCCTGTCAGACTCTGATACAACTACCCCAATTCCTGGGATAACAAAACCTCTTACGGTTCACTTACCTCTCTCCATTCATGATATTCCAGAAATACCTTCACCATATGAATCTACACCACCAAACACCCCTCACTCACCAATCTTGATTTCTGACTCTTCCACTCCCTCACCTATCAACTGTCCAGCTGAACAACTCAGACTTGTCATTAATCTACAAGCACTAGACCATCTAGCTTCCTCCTCAAACAATATTGCCACCCCCAAACCTAAACCAACCTTAACCAAATCAGATGTTGGTAAGAATCTGTTGATTTTTGAAATAGAAATACATGAATGGATTACTTCTTTGAAGCAAGCAAGTCAAGAGATTTCTAATCCTGCTGCTTCTGATTCTCTGTGGGAAAGATTTAGAAAATGGTTCGACTCTGAAAGCCAAAAGCTGAAAGAATTGAGCTATGAAAGAGCTCAGTAGAACTTCAGTGATCAGCTAAAAGCCTTCAAAGATCAAGTTCTGAGCCAATGGGAAAAGAATGAAATTATTCTGCTGGATAATGCTTCCTGGAAAGAGCACCAACCTTCAGAAGCCACTAAACCAGATTCTGATAGTCACCCTCTGACTACTGCTCCAAAAAAGGTGATTGCAATATAAGAAGTTGTTCAATCAGAAGAGGCTGCAGAGTGTTCTGAACGACATGCAACCCCTGAAGATACACCAGCTTCGTCTCTAGTCATGCAAACTCTGGAAGAGTTGAAGAAGGAGAATGCCTTAATCCATGCCATACTGGATAAGCAAGAAGATACAAACAAAGAGATCAAGGATATATTGGATAAACAAGAAGATACAACAAAAGAAATAAAATACATTCTGGGAAAGCAGGAAGAATCAGGCACTCAGATTAAGAGGTTGTTGGAAGAGTTGTTCACACGACTTCCCCCTCCTTCTTAGATTTTCTTTAACTGTTTATCTGTATTTTTCATCTTATCCTCCTTGTTTTTGAAAAATGTCATTGCATTCTGTTTTCAATATAATTCATCTTTTTGACTCTGATTATATTGCTTTTTGATACCTGACAAAAAGGGGGAGAAAGTAAGATATTTCCAATAACAGTATACCGGGATAAAGTCTCAAACATTCTGAATATCTTAACCTCTATGTTTTTCTGAGAAACTTGAATAGGAACATATTCTGATAAGGACAGAAGGAGATGCATCAAAAGCTATGACGAGAAGGAACTTCAGGGAAGTAACTTATCTCTATCTGAGTAATCAACTCAGGGGGATACTCTCTTAAGCTTTTTGTTCTATATTTTTCATTGAAAATCCTAGTTTTTGTCATCATCAAAAAGGGGGAGATTGTTAGAACATAGTTTGATTCTACAACCCTTAATTAGAGTTTTGATGATAACAAACCCAAAGAACAAATATGCACTCTAAATTTGTGTTATTTTGTATGCAGAAGATCTAACTGAAACAACATCAGAAATTAAGCTACAGAAGCTTTCAAGCTGAGGTAATCAGAATCTGCGCTGAAGAATCATGATCAGAATCTGCACTGAAGTGAAGAATACTCTAATTCTAAACATAAGTGTATATACCATCAGATCCTCACATCTTTGAGTCATCAATGTTCTAAAGCAAAAGCAGCATGCAAGATTATAGTTCTGAAGCGTTACTTTTCAATTAAAACAACATCATATGCAACAACTTCATTCAGACAAGAATCTTCTCAATATGGAAATAGCATTGAATGTCCATTATCATGCTTTATGTTGGAAAAGATTTCCACTCCTATTTAAACAAGCTCAAAGGACAAATCATTCACGATTTTTATATACTACTGCATATAGCTCTCAAACGCTGCAATCTTACATATTCACATATAAGCTTAAACTGTGTAAAATATCACAATAGTGATATAATTTTTGTAAGGAAAAAGAATAGTACCCAATATATTCTTTTAGTTTGATTAAGCTAGTTTTCCTTGAGATAAACTGGGTTGTGGTTGTACTCAAGAAGAATTTGGCAGTTGTCAAAGTGGTATTGTAATCAGATTTGATTAGTGAATTAAGTCCTCGTTAGAGAGAGGTGAAATCACCTTGGCGGGTGGACTGGAGTAGTTTGAGATCAAACGAACCAGGATAAAAATACCGTGTCTATTGCTTTTGATTTTAATTTTCAATTCAACCACCCCTTCTTGTGTTTTTCACTTCTTCAATTGGCATCAGAGCGCCTGGTTCTGAGTTCATACACTTAACCGTGTCAGTACAAGATCCAAGCTTTTAGAAAAACACTATGGTGGGACCAAGAAAAAACATCAACAATGACTATCATGAGGACAAGGAAAGAATCAACGGCAAACCTCCAGTCTTTGATGGAGAAAATTTTGACTACTGGAAAGACAGATTTGAGAGCTTCTTTCTGGCTCATGATGCTGATCTATGGGACATGGTAATTGATGGATACACACATCCCGTGGATGAAAGTGGTTATAAGATAGATAGAAAAAGGATGTCTGACCAGCAAAAACGTGATTTTAGAAACCATCATAAAGCCAGAACAATACTTCTCAGTGCCATATCATACTCAGAATATGAGAAAATCTCAAACAGAGAGACAGCCAAAAACATGTTTGACTCTCTGAGAATGACGCATGAAGGCAACATACAAGTAAAATAAACCAAGGCCCATGCACTCATTCAGAAATATGAAGCATTCAAGATGGAAGACAGTGAATCCATAGAAGCAATGTTCTCAAGATTCCAAATTCTTGTTGCTGGGCTGAAAGTTCTTGACAAAGGATATTCTACTGCTGATCACGTAAAGAAGATCATCAGAAGTCTACCCAAGAAATGGAGGACAATGGTCACTGCACTTAAGCTAGCTAAAGATCTCAACAAGATATCTCTAGAGGAACTTGTCAGCTCCCTCAGAAGTCATGAGATAGATCTAGAAGAAGACGAGCCTCAAAAGCAAGGTAAGCCTCTAGCGTTAAAATCTAACAAAAATCTGATTCTAAGGTTTTGCAGGCTATGGAAGAAACCTCTGATGGATCCTCATCAGAAGAAGACAAATTTTCTCTTCTCTCCAGAAGGGTCAATCAACTGTGGAAGCAGAGACAAAGAAAATTCAGAAACCAGAGAAGATCAGAGAATCAAAATGAATCCTCCTCCAGATACAGAAAGTCTGAGTCCTCCTCTGGACACAGAAGATCTAAAGCTTCTTCAGGACACAGAAAGTCAAATAACAAAGACATCATCTGCTATGAGTGCAATGAACAAGGGCACTACAAAAGTGACTATCTAAGGCTTTAGAAGGAGAAGCCCAAAAATAATTTCTTCAAGGAGAAGAAGAAAAGCCTCATGGCAACATGGGATGATTCAGACACTTCTAATGCTGACTCAGAGTCAGATGATGAAAGAGCCAACATAGCTCTCATGGCAAATGTGTCAGATGACAGCGAAGCTTCTCATTCAGACTCAGAATCAGACATAAAAGAGGTATTCCCTGATTTCACTATTAATTTTACTAAGGCTAAACTTGCAGAAAGTCTGAATGAAATTCTGGAAAGGTATCAGCAGATCAGAGTCAAATTCAAGAACCTGAAAAGGGAACTTGTCTCTGACTCCGAAAGAACCGAGAGTCTTAGATTATAGAATTCTGAGTTAAAAGAAAAGATTTTAAAATTAGAAAATGATTTTAAAAACTCTCAGAAAGAAATAATCTTAGAGACTCCCAATAATGCTGATAAAATCATCAAAGAGTATGATCACAACTTTCAAAAGTTTATGGCTAAAAACATAGATAGAAGCAAGATGGCTTCAATGATCTATGGAGTTAGCAGGAATGGAAGAAAAGGAATAGGATACCAAGGTAAGGTATCTCCATCTAAGAAAGTCATGGACCTTGTTATAAAACACACACCACTAAAATCACATTTCACATATGGGCCCACACATGGCCTAAAATATACTAGTAATGATTACTCTGTCAAACCAAAATTCAACCAGAATTTTGGTAAAACTAACAAACCAAGACCCAAAAAGATATGGGTACCTAAGGATAAAATTATATATGTAGCAGATATCTTTAGCAACAAGGCTAAAACACCAATCATGGTACCTGGACTCTGGATGCTCTCGACACATGACATGAAGAAAGCATATGTTCCAAAGCCTAGAACTTAAACCTGGAGGCTACATGGGCTTTGGAGGCAACCAAAGAGGGAAGATCATTGGCTCTGGAACAGTAGCACATAAGTGTATTATGTTAGGATACTCTAAACGCTCAAGAGGGTACAAAGTATACAATACAGAAACACAAATTGTTGAAGAGTCAATCAATGTTAGATTTGATGATAAGCTTGACCCTCAAAAGTCAAAGCAGAATGAATCTTTTGTAGATATAGAAGTTGAATTCACAGGTATTGAAGATAACTCATCAGAAGTTCCCAACAGAGATGCTCCAACAACTTCAGAAAGAAATGTTACAAGTGATCCAATACCTTCTATTGATCAACTCTAGAAAAGATTATCCAGAAGCAGCATATCTCACCCAAAAGATAAGATCCTGGGAAAGAAGGATGATCCAATCAGAACAAGATCAACATTCAGAAAGTCTGAAGAATCCCTCATGGGACTGGTCTCACTGATTGAACCAACAATAATTGATGAAGCTCTTCTGGATAATGACTGGATTCTGGCAATGCAGGAGGAATTAAATAAGTTCACCAGAAATGATGTATGGGATCTAGTTCCCAAACTAAAAGGCTTCAACATCATTGGAACAAAGTGGGTGTTCAGAAACAAACTGAATGAGCAAGGAGAAGTCATCAGAAACAAAGCACGACTGGTGGCACAAGGTTATAGTCAGCAAGAGGGAATAGACTATACAGAAACCTTTGCTCCAGTCGCTAGGTTAGAATCTATCAGACTCTTAATCCCCTTTGCTGTCAATAATGGCATCACTTTGTATCAGATGGATGTCAAAAGTGCATTCTTTAATGGTTACATAGATGAAGAGGTATATATGCACCAACCCCCTGGGTTTGAAAATTCCAAACACCCATAATATGTTTTCAAACTAAAGAAGTCACTCTATGGTATGAAACAAGCTCCCAGGGCTTGGTATGAAAGACTAAGTAACTTCCTGTTAGAAAAGGAATTTACCAGAGGGAAAGGGGACACAACCTTGTTCTGTAAGACATTTAAGAATGACATTTTAGTTTGTCAGATTTACGTAGATGATATCATTTTTGGATCCACTAAACCTTCTCTGGGAAGAGAATTTGCTAATTGCATGCAGGCATAGTTTGAGATGAGCTTAATGGGGGAACTTAAATTCTTTCTGGGCATTCAGATAAACCAAACTCCAGAAGGAACTTACATTCATTAGAGAAAATATGTCAGAGAACTTCTTAAGAAATTTGACCTCTCAGAATGTAAGCCCTCAAAGACTCCAATGCATCCCACGTGCATTCTGGAAAAGCAAGAGGTAAGTAAAAAGGTAGAACAGAAAATCTACAGAGCTATAATTGGATCTCTCCTTTATCTGATGGCTTCAAGGCCTGATATTTTATTCAGTGTTTGCTTATGTGCTAGATTCCAATCAGATCCTAGAGAATCTCACTTAACAGCAGTTAAGCGAATTTTCAAGTATCTGAAAGGTACTACTAATCTGGGTTTGTTTTATAGAAAATCCAATGAATATAGCTTGGTAGGATACTGTGATGCTGACTTTGCTGGAGACAGAGTAGAGCGTAAAAGCACTTCTGGAAGCTACCAGTTTCTGGGAGAAAACCTGATCTCATGGACCAGCAAGAGACAGTCCATAATAGCACTGTCAACAGCAGAAGCTGAATACATAGCAGCTGCTGGATGTAGCACTCAAATGCTCTGGATGAAAAGTCAACTTGAAGACTTTAACATATTTGAGAGTAACATTCCTATCTTCTGTGATAACACTTCTTCCATATGTCTCTCTAGAAATACAATTTTGCATTCTAGGGCTAAGCATATAGAAATAAAACATCACTTTATTAGGGATTATATTCAGAAAAGAAATCTTACTTTGAAATTTATTGACACAGACCATCATTGGGCAGATGTATTTACAAAACCCCTTTCTGAAGATATATTCAATTTCATTTTGAAACATCTCAGCATGAAATTGTGTCTAGAATAAAATGTTTTATTTTCATATCCTAACCCTCAGAACTTTATTGTTTTCTGTGAACATCTGATCAACTTGTCTTCAGAAGTTATAAGTACAATTGCCTCAGAATCTATCTATAGAGATCTGAACTTTTCATTTCAAAGTATAGAGGCGTGCAGTTCACACCATCAAACATCTTTCATCCTCTCACAAGCTACCTTCTGAGGCTGAACACGCGTTCAAAATATGAAGGGTCCAAGGCTATGATTGGATTCATTGAGACACTTGTCATTGGTAACTGTTCAATATCTCTCTAAATCCCCTAATTTCAGGTATCATTAATTCATATAATCATTACTTATTTTCTCTTTCTTAATGATTACGTTTTCTAAAGAACTTATATAAACTCAATTTACTATTTCATTCATTCACCTTTTATCATTTTCAATATTCTCTCTTGTTCTAGTTTCTTTTTCAAAAACCCTTTCATCATCTTTCTTCAAAGAATTCGTGTGAACAATGGCATCATCATCAAGTCTCAAGAATCTCAACAGTGCTCCTGAATCTTCAGCTACTAAATAATATGAGGACCCCATTAGAACACTACTCACTCCGGTTGACAACCTTGAAGTTCTCTATGAATTGATCGTTGATTTTGAAAGCTTACAAGAAAATGGGTTTAATTTGTATGAAGATGTAACAGCACATGAATGCAACAGATACTTTGATCGTCTGTTGGGTCCAACATTTCTCATTCTTATTAAAGAGTTTTGGATTCATGCTACTTCATCCAACTCCAAGGTCACATCATATGTTATAGGGAAGAAGATAGTGATTACAGAAGTTTTGATTGGGAAACTCACTGGATACAATGGCGGTGGAGTCAGATGCATTGATATGGCTGATAAGTGTTTTGACCTAAAATCCATTACTAGGGAAATCTTCACTTCTGGACAGCCATCCAGCAAGATCAGAGACTTGAAAGATCATTACAGAATCTGGGCTAGAATAATTCTAGGATATATCAATCACAGGAAGGCTACAAGCTCTCCTGATTACATCAACATTGATCAGTAGTTTCTGATTTACTTTATTGCAAAGAAGACTAAGATAAACCTTTCACATTTGCTCTTCAACTATCTCATAACAAGTGTGAAAGAGACAAGAGAAGAATAAAGAACTAAGAGGGATTGGATTCCTCTGGGAAGATTGATTTCAGATATTCTAATGGAAAACAGGCTGATAGAACATTTGATAGAGGCTTAAGAAATCAGTACTCTGGAAGCAACTGCTGGGAAACCTTTGAATGCCAAGAATCTGAAGAAAATGAAAATTATTAAAAACATTTAGAAGGAACCAACAATTTCTTCTCATGAGGTCATCACTTCTAGGAGAATCCCTCTGAAGGATTTTCTACTATTCACTGAGATAGATGCCTCTCCAGAGATTATAGTCAGATATCTTGAAGCTTGCAAGGCTGACGGGACTATTCACGAAATCAATATCCAAGATCTGCACAAGCCAGCTCCAGAGGTTGTGCTAAAGAGATCCAAAAAGAGGAAGGCAACAGGAGAAGGATCCTCTCAGAGGACACCCAAAGCCGTGAAAAAGAAAGGTTTCACATCTTTTGTTTTTGTTGTAGAATCAATAACCATTCCAACATCTAAAACCATTCCCCCTTAACCAACAGAAAATCCTTCACCCCAAACATTTGAGGATTTTGACATAGAGTTTGACCCATCTGCAACTCTTGGAAATTTCTTGAATGAACCTCAATCCTAATCCAAATCCAGAACAACATCAACCAGAACTTGCAAGAGTTCTCTCTGATATTGAACTGTTTGATCAAGACTTTTCCTCACAACAACCAGAAAATCCAAACACTCAACCTCAATAACCAGAAAATACACAACCACACTCTCCTCAACCAGAACAGTAAAACCCCAACTCTCCTCAACCAGAACACTAAAACCCCAACTCTCCTCAACCAGAACACAAAAACCTCAACTCACCCCAACCAGAAAATGAAAACCCTCTCACTCCTCAATATAAAAATCCATCTTCTGATATACCTGAACCATAAATTCAACACGCTACCGCAAACCAATCAGAAGACTCCCTGTCAGACTCTGATACCACTACCCCAATTTCTGGGATAACAGAACCTCTTACGGTTCATTTACTTCTCTCCATTCATGATATTCCAGAAATACCTTCACCATATGAATCTACACCACCAAACACCCCTCACTCACCAATCCTGATTTCTGACTCTTCCACTCCCTCACCTATCAACCTCCAGCTGAATAACTCAGACTTGTCATTAATCTACAAGCACTCGACCATCTAGCTTCCTCCTCAAACAAAATTGCCACCCCCAAACCTAAACAAACCTCAACCAAATCAGATGTTGGTAAGAATCTGTTGATTTTTGAAATAGAAATACAAGAATGGATTAATTCTTTGAAGCAAGCAAGTCAAGAGATTTCTAATCCCGCTGCTTCTGATTCTCGGCGGGAAAGATTCAGAAAATGGTTCAACTCTGAAAGCCAAAATCTGAAAGAATTGAGCTATGAAAGGGCTCAGTAGAACTTCAGTGATCAGCTAAAAGCCTTCAAAGATCAAGCTCTGAGCCAATGGGAAAATAAAGAAATTCTTCTGCTGGATAATGCTCCCTAGAAAGTGCACCAATCTTCAGAATCCACTGAACAAGATTCCGATAGTCACCCTCTGACTACTGCTCCAGAAAAGGTGATTGCAACAGAAGAAGTTGTTCAATCAGAAAAGGCTACAGAGTGTTCTGAACGACATGCAACCCCTGAAGATACACCAGCTTCATCACTAGTCATGCAAACTCTGGAAGTGTTGAAGAAGGAGAATGCCTTAATCTATGCCATACTGGATAAGCAAGAAGATACAAACAAAGAGATCAAGGATATATTGGATAAACAAGAAGATGCAACAAAAGAAATCAAAGACTTTTTGGGAAAGCAGGAAGAATCAAGCACTCAGATTAAGAGGTTGTTGGAAGCGTTGTTCACACGACTTCCCCCTCCTTCTTAGATTTTCTTTAACTGCTTATCTGTATTTTTCATCTTATTCTCCTTGTTTTTAAAAAATGTCATTACATTCTGTTTTCAATATAATTCATCTTTTTGACTCTGATTATATTGCTTTTTGATACCTGACAAAAAGGGGGAGAAAGTAAGATATTTTCAATAACAGTATACCGGGACAAAGCCTCAAACATTCTGAATATCTTAACCTCTATGTTTTCTGAGAAACTTGAATAGGAACATATTCTGATAAGGACAGAAGGAGATGCATCAAAAGCTCTAACGAGATGTAACTTCAGGGAAGTAACTCATCTCTATCTGAGTAATCAACTCAGGGGGAGACTCTCCTAAGCTTTTTATTCTATATTTTTCATTGAAAATCCTAGTTTTTGTCATCATCAAAAAGGGGGAGATGGTTAGAACATAGTTTGATTCTACAACCCTTAATTAGAGTTTTGATGATAACAAACACAAAGAACAAATATGCACTCTAAATTTGTGTTATTTTGTATGCAGAAGATCTGACTGAAACATCATCAGAAATTAAGCTACAGAAGCTTTCAAGATGAGGTAATCAGAATCTGCGCTGAAGAATGATGATCAGAATCTGCACTGAAATGAAGAATACTCTGATTCTGAACATAAGTTTATATACCATCAGATCCTCACATCTCATAGTCATCAATGTTCTAAAAAAAGCAGCATGCAAGATTCTAGTTCTGAAGCGTTACTTTTTAATTAAAACAACATGATATGCAACGACTTCATTCAGACAAGAATCTTCTCAATATGGAAATAGCATTGAATGTCCATTATCACTCTTTATGTTGGACAAGATTTCCACGCCTATTTAAGCAAGCTCAAAGGACAAATCCTTCACGGTTTTGACATACTACTGCATATAGCTCTCAAACGCTGTAATCTTACATATTCATATATACGCTTAAATTGTGTAAAATATCACAGTAGTGATTAAGTTTTTGTAAGGAAAAACAATAGTACACATTATATTATTTTAGTTTGATTAAGCTAGTTTTCCTTGAGATAAACCGGGTTGTGGTTGTACTCAAGAAGACTTTGGCAGTTGTCAAAGTGGTATTGTAATCAGATTTGATTAGTGAATTAAGTCCTCGTTGGAGAGAGGCGAAATCAACTTGGCGGGTGGACTGGAGTAGTTTGAGATCAAATGAACCAGGATAAAAATACCGTGTCTATTGCTTCTGATTTTAAGTTTCAATTCAACCCCACCTTCTTGTGTTTTTCACTTCTTCACTTACATGGAGTATTTTGGGAATCTTTTCTAAGGAATTCATTTGCGCTAGCCTTGACTCTTAGTCACAGTCAACCATGGAAGGTGGACCTTTGAGCAAAGTATTTCTAGTCACTTTTGGTTTTTATCTCGTGGTTTATCTAAGTATAGCATGGCGTGGCATAAAGTACAAATGGGGGAAGACTTGAAATTTTAAATGAAACAGGAACGGAGGGAAAATAACTAAAACTTGATTCATGTTTTGTTTATTAAAAATTCAAGGATACATTACAACTTTGACCAAAATCCTTACATGTTCAAATACCTCCCAAATCAAAGTTTCCATTACAAAAGCCATTTCAAGTCATATTCAACATCACTTTCAAATCCAATTACAAAACCCATTACATCAAAATGTGAAAATACATGTTTAGTACCTACCAACACATTACCAAGTCTCCAAGTTCAAAATATCACACATCATTTCAAAATTACAAAGAAACGTTACAAAAAGTTCAAGTAGTGTTACATCCAAAGACCATTACAAGTGCGAACTATTTCACATACATCAAATCTTGTTTCTAAGCCTAAAGTATAATGTTCATTGTTTTTTCTCCAAGGCCCTTTTTAGAACATCTTGCAGCTTCCTTCCTAAACCTATGTAAAACAAATCTCTCTTCATTACATGACCTAGCCTTGTCCCACTTTTCATGCTAAAACTTGTTGCTCTTCAAGGAAATGCTGCCTTGTTCCAATCCTGATATACACAGCCTGCAAGAAACCTACCATGCCTTGCATATTAATCATAGAAAAATCATGAAGTGGAAATAAAACCAGTTGAAACTAATCCAAAAAAAACGCCATGTTCAAAATAACATAACAAAAACAGATTATAAACTGCCCACAACCTTCTAATTAATAGTTTGACATAATTTCACTCCCTAACTAAATTAACAGAATCCTAACTAAAAAAATTCCTGTAAAAATCCATAAGCAACTAATTCAAACATTTCTCTAACCATTTTTTTAAACTCCAAAACTCAAGCCAGAATTAACTCAAACTTCCTGTAACTGCCATAACAAATCTAACAGAAAACCCATAACAGATTGCTAATAGCTTCTCACTCTTCTAACTGCCAACTCCTAACCAAACTGTAACCAAAACAACAAATTCTCTAACTTCACTAACCAGCCTAACTAACTACTCAACCCTTCTCAATTTCCCCCTCAAACCAGTTATTTTTTCAAAACTTTTCTACCCTAATCAACCTTCCAAAACAGTCTCTTAACTATCACAACAGAAATGACTAAACAATATCCTAGCTACTCTGCATTCCAAAACTAACACATAACCTCCCCCCTAACCGATTTTCCAGCTCATCTTTTAACTACCATAACAAAACTTCCTTTAACATCCTAACTCCTCTAATTCCAGCCAATTCCAAACAGGCCTTCTAACCTATAACTAACAAAATTTCAACCAACCTTCCTAACTGACAGATTCCTAATCGTTTCTTAACCAACTGCCAAAACAAAATTTCTAAACAACAGATTTCCAGCTTTCTAACAACCTCTTCCCCAACTAAATTCCCTAACAGAATTTTCTAACCATAACTTCTTATCCTCTAACAGCTCTCTAACAAACCTCTAACCAACTGACTTCCTGACTGTTTTAGCCAACCTGTAACAGAATAACAAAAAGAGGGAAGGAGTTCAGGATATAAGATAAAAAGGAATTCACGAGTCATTTTTTCTAGGACATACAGAAAACTAGAAAAGGGAGAGAAAAAACTACAGAAGAGACTCACCAGAAAAAACCTCTCTCTGAAATCTCAGAAATCTCTCTGAACCTTCACTCACCATCATCACCTTCACCCCCCTGCAGATCTCTGTAATTGTATCTTCTTCATCCTTCAATCAACTTCATTATTCCTCTGCAACAATCATCAATCTTCATTCGGTTACACAACAATTTCGTCCATAACATTATGCAACATTATCTTCCGCAACTCCTCTGATTCATCTATGATAAATCTACAAAAAATTCAATGCCGTTTCTCATCAACAGAAATTCATACTGCGACATTCTTTTGTCACATCAACAACGAGTCGCGAGAATAGAAAGCGCAAAGGAAGAAAAGAAGAAAGCGCAAGATATGAATACGTGTATACCTGAGCTTTTCAACATGATTTTCTGTGTTTGTCATCGTTGCGGTTGAAGAAGGCGACAGACCGGTTTCCGGAGGGTAAGCCTTGATGTTCTCTTTTTCTTTTATCGATTTCATCAACTTGTACGTATTTGATGTTGAATAAAGACGAGTAGAGAGATGTGAATCATGCGATTACGCTAGAGGGAGACAGAGGCGCGTTTGATTGGATGAAAAAGAAGAGTGTTAAGTGTTGAACGACGACCGCTGCGTGAAGGAGAAGAAGAGGGAGATGTAAGAATTTTGGTGATTGTTGAAGCTCTGACGCCTCTGGTGTGGCGGAGCGATTTCCGGTGAATGTAGAGTTGAGAATAAGAAAGATGGGAGTTTGTATAGAGAAGATGAAGGGTCACAATTTCTTCTGAACCCTAATCCCTTTTTAAGTTTTTTTGGTATTATTATTATTATTATTAATTTTCTTTTTGATTGAATAAACAAATAATACATAAAAATCTGAATTGGACCTTGTTAGTAAGATAAGGATTGGACCAAGCTTGCTATCTCCATGAGCCCATGAACCATTTTTTACACTTTTTGTAGCTTGATAGCATTGACACAAACAATTTCATGGACCTCATTCTGATGGGCCTAGCGCCTGCTTCTGCATCACCTTCTGACTTCAATTCTCACCCCTGAATTCCTATATGATTTTTCTTTTAATTTCACTAATTGTTTCTATTTGTTCGATTTTTCTCCACACGGTAAAAAATATAAAAAAAAGTAATATAAAACATTAATAAAGAAATATTAGAATATATTAGAATTTTTTATGAATTAATTCTTTAGTTTTTTCTCATATAAAAAACTAATAAAAATACTTCTATTTCTTTTAGTTTTATCCATATTTTCGTACCGTCGTACCTCGTTATTTCTGACGCGTTTGTTCATTGTGTAAGGTACATTTTTATGATTTCGATCATGTAACATAACAAGTGTTATGTAATCAAAGCATACGGCTTATGCTCACTTCCGATGCGACACGCCTTATTTCTCATTGTCCTGACTGATGCGTGTGATACTTTATGATGCTTTGTACATGAACTTCTGATTATGGGTTGCATTCACAACACGCGTTTGCTTTTATCTTAGTTAGATATTATTTTATACTTTGTTTGTTTCTTGGTGAAGCTTTCTCGACGCGTACTCCCTGCTTCTCCATTGCTTCCGTCCGCTCTTGACGATTTTCTCACTTTTGGTAGTCATCGGTACTACCTTCGTACTTCTTCGCACTTTACTATATTTCTTTACCGCTTTTCTAGATATCATGAGAAGTAGGGCTTTACTGATTTCTGATGCCATGAGAAGTAGGGTAGAGATGTATGACGGGGGTCTCCGTTGTTGATCATGTCAAGAACCCCTCTGGTTTATTTAAAGACCCATTTAGGGAAATTCTGCATTATGTGCATTCTGTTTACTACTTGCGTGTGGTATATTTAAAAGCCTACCTTTGAGTAGGTATTCTGCAGGTGTATTTACATTTGTGCTCACATTATTCCCCCATCCCTTATTAAAGTCCTCAAAAGGAGGCGAGCGGAGATGGTTCACGATCAACCCCTGTAATTCCATTTGTGTCATCCTTAACTCGTGACACACCATGATGCTTCAGAGTTGTGCTTTCTCGTGTCTATCGAGTTGTCAAGTGGGGAAGGGTTCCACAATCGAACCCCCACGCTTTGTCAGGAGTTTGCATTGGACGATGCTGGTACTCCGTAATCGTTCATATTGTCTTTTGTCGCCTACCTTGATCTCCTATATCTTGGTTAGGTGTTCAGTCTCTTTGGACATCACTTTTTTTTTACATCCTACTCCCGCTTGTTTGTCTCGGGTGATACGCTCCCCTTGACTAAAGCATTCCGCTTCTTTTCCTTACCATTTTATGTATGTGATCTTTCGAGCTTGCTTGTTTTATCCTTGTACATACCATGTTCCCTTAGGATGTTCTTTTACCTTTCGATACAAGTTAGAACTTAGGTTGAAAACCATGCATGCTAACATTGGGTAGAAATTTCCCTTTCATCCTTGACATAGGTATACCGTTGTATGATAACACTATGTTTAAAAATAGGCTAGTCTCCCTTAGACTCTTTTCTTCCCCTTTTGCATATGCAGCTAAAACTAAAACCTCTTTTTCTTAGCAAATCAAAAACACTCTAATCACACTTAAGCCCTTTTTCAAGGTAACAAAAACACAAACCAATCAAAAGTGGCATCTTGCCTCGAGGGCGTAACTCGAAACTATTTTCAGTAAGGACATGATTAATTTACTTCTCTGCCAATGCATAAGTCTCCAAAGGACGAGCTGCGGCAGAAGACGAAATTAACATTGTTCATAAAAAACACAAAACAAACAAAACATGTTAGCCGAACTACTGTAGCTCTGATTACTCAAAAAAGATACGTAGGCATTGGGGTAGGGCCCAAGAGAGTACAACTTTATTTTCCCTACATTCTTTTCTCATTCCTTTTGCATGCATTCTTCCTCAGTAGTAAACAATAAGCATAAATTATACACACCCATAAGATAGATAACAAGAGTGGATACCGTAAAGTACTACGGGCGTGTGGGGTGCTAATACCTTCCCCTCGCGTAACAGACTCCCTTACCCAATCTCTCAGTCGCAAGGCCGTGACTTCTCCCTTCTCAGGTTTTCTCGATGTTTACCTTTCCCTTTATGTGTGATAAAAGATGTTCGATGGTGACTTCATTGTTTGATGATTTTTAGCCGGTTGTTTCATCGAGGTGTCAGAGAAGATCAAAGCCGAGGTTATGAAACAATTCAATGCATGGTTCTTAGCAGTGACTTCATATCCTTAATGGGTTTCTAACATTGTTTCCGTACCAAAGAAAGATGTAAAGGTATATATGTGTGTAGATTACAGGGATCTGAATAGGGAAAGCCCTAAAGATGACTTCCCACTACCATATATTGATGTTCTGGTCGACAACACTGCTCAGCATAAGGTATTCTCTTTCATGCATGGTTTTTCGGGTTATAATCAAATCAAGATGGCGCCTGAAGACATGGAGAAAACTACTTTTGTCAAACATTAGGGCACTTTCTCTTACAAGGTCATGCCTTTTAGGTTGAAGAACGTTGGGGAAACTTATCAAGGTGCCATGGTAGCCTTATTCCATGACATGATTCATAACGAGATAGAAGTTTATGTCGACAACATGATAGCAAGATCAAAGACTGAATAAGAACATCTTGATCATCTATATAAGTTATTTGAAAGGCTGAAGAAGTACAAGTTAAGGCTGAATCCGAACAAATGCATCTTTGGGGTGAGGTCCGGTAAAATCTTGGGTTTCATTGTCAACAGTAAAGGTATTGAAGTTGATCATTCAAAAGTTAAAGCTATTCAATAAATGTCGGCTCCCCGTACTGAGAAGAAAGTCAGAGGTTTCTTAGGACGACTAAACTACATTTCCCGATTCATTTCTCATCTGACTGCTACTTGTGAGACAATCTTCAAGCTGTTGAAGAAAGATCAAGTGGTAAAGTGAAACAACGACTGTCAAATGGATTTTGATAAAATCAAGGAGTACTTACAAGAACCTCTGATCCTGATACTGCCGGTTGAAGGAAGACCTTTAATCATGTACCTAACTGTGTTAGAGAATTCAATGGGTGTGTGTGTTGGGGGAACATGACGAGTCTGGTCGAAAAGAGCATGCAATATACTACCTTAGCAAAAAGTTTACCAACTGTGAAACAAGATATTCACTGCTCGAGAAAACTTGTTGCGCTTTGGCATGGGCTGCTCGCCGACTAAGACAATATATGTTGACCCATACCATTTTATTTATTTCTAAAATGGATCCCATCAAGTACATATTCGAGAAACCAACTCTCTCCAGAAGAATAGCTCAATGGAAAATGATCTTAACAAAATACGACATTCAGTATACCACTCAAAAAGCAATCAAAGGAAGTGTACTGGCAGATCATTTGGCGCATCAAGCTGTAGACGACTATCAATCTATGAACTTTAAATTCTTGGATGAGAACATTATTCTAGTTACAGATTATGAAGAACCTAGACCGTATGAAGGACCCTAGCTAGAATCCTGATGGACTATGTTTTTTGATGGAGCTTATAATTCACTTGGCAACGAAATTGGTGTTGTGATCATCTCCCCTGTAGCTTTCCATACGCCTTTCATTTCCAGACTTTGCTTTGACTGTACCAACAATATGGCTGAGTACGAAGCATGCATCTTGGGTCTTAAAGCTGCTATTGACTTAAGAATCAAGTTCCTGAGCATATATGGGGATTCGGCCTTGGTAATCAGGCAGGTCAAGGGAGAATGGGATACAAAGCATTCGAATATTATCCCTTACCAAGAGCATGTTCTAAATTTGATTCCGTACTTCAAAGAGATTACTTTTGAGAATATCCCAAGAGAAGAGAACTATTTGTTAGACGCCTTAGCTAGCATGTCATACATGTTCAAGATGAAATGGGATAATGAGGCTCCCAGAATTACCATCGAAAGATTTGACGAACTGGCACACTGCTATGAATTTGACACTGATGGAGTATAAGAAAAACCCCGGTTTCATGAAGTGAAAAGATATCTTGAAGCTCAAGAATACCCTGAAGGGGAATCAATCAATGACAAGAAATTCCTATGGAGGTTCTCGGCTAAGTTCATCCTAAGCAACCGAATTTTATATAAGCGCAATCATGATTCGACTCTTCTTTGTTGTATGGACAAGAAGGAAGCATAGAAAATCATATAGGATATGCACGAAGGCATATTTGGTACTCATTGTTGTACCCCAAAATTTTCCCTCTCATTTGTTAAGATTTTTCTCACAAGATCTCTTTGACTCAAGACTGGATTAGGGTTTGACCAGCTCAAGACATCTCTTCATGCACTGATGACCAAAATTAGGGTTTGAGTTTGCACAAGGATTTTTGGACTATCAATGCTTCATTTGACTTTCAAGAATCATTATGGACCCCCAAGATTACTCATGTCAAGTTTCAAGCCTTGAATCACATTTTTGATCAGTCAATTGGACAGTTGACCAAAAAATCAGCTGTATTAGGGAAAAAGTCAACCATGGCAAATTTACAGTCAAATTTCATAATTTTTGATCCACCTCAACATTTTAAACTCATATGCATCATTTGATCAAGTTTGGACCACCATTCCTCAAGGAATTTGATCAAATCATCAAAAGGGCAAAATGGTCAAAATTTGGGTTTTTCTTTTACATTTTATTTTCTTTCAAAGATAGATATACCCTTACACACACCCACACTCACAATGCAGGTATCCATCCATTCTGGATCCCATGGGTATCGATAATTCTATGGCCTTTTGTGACTCAGAGAATCTAATCTACCAAGCCGAAGACGAAGGTGAGGAAGATTGTGAAGTACCAGGGGAACTTGCCAGACTGCTACAACAAGAGGAGAGAACCATTCAGCCTCACGAGGAACCCATGGATACAATCAACCTGGGTACTGAAGAAGACAAAAAAGAAGTCAAGGTGGGTGCAAATCTGGAACCCAGTGTTAAGGAGCATCTGATTCAGTTGTTACACTATTATGTTGAAGTCTTTGCCTGGTCATATGAAGACATGTCGGGACTTGATGCAGATATTGTGGTACATCGTTTGCCTACAAGAGAAGATTGTACGCCAGTAAAGCAAAAGGTTCACCGCATGGGGCCTGATATGTCAGAAGAGATTAAAGAAGAGGTCATGAAGAAATTCAATGCTCGATTTTTGGTTGTCACCTCTTACCCTCAATGGGTTGCTAACATTGTTCCCGTACCCAAGAAAGACGACAAAGTAAGAATGTGTGTGGACTACAAATATTTCAATAGGGAAAGCCCTAAGGATGATTTTCCACTCCCCTACATTTATATCCTAGTTGACAATACGGCACAACACAAAGTGTTTTCCTTCATGGACGGATTCTCAGGTTACAACCAAATCAAAATGGCACCCGAGGACATGGAGAAAACGAAATTTGTCACACAGTGGGGAACATTCTGCTACAAGGTGATGCCATTCGGACTGAGGAATGCCGGGGCAACCTATCAGCGCGCCATGGTAGCTTTATTTCATGACATGATACATCATGAAATAGATATCTACGTAGACGATATGATAGCCAGATCGCAAACAGAAGAAGAGCATCTTGATCACTTACAAAAGCTGTTTGAGAGACTGAAGAAGTACAAGCTGAGGTTGAATCCAAACAAGTGCACATTTGGGGTACGGTCTGGTAAACTCTTAGGTTTTGTCGTCAGCAACAAAGGTATCAAGGTCGATCCTGCCAAAGTTAAAGCAATACAAGAGATGCCTGCTCCTCATTCTGAGAAGGAAGTTAGAGGATTCTTGGGACGTTTGAACTATATTGCCAGATTCATTTCTCACCTGAAAGCTACTTTTGAGCCAATCTTAAAGCTCTTGAAGAAAGATCAAGTAGTCAAATGGAATGATGAATGCCAAATTGCTTTTGACAAAATCAAAGAATACTTACAAGAACCTCCTGTGTTGATGCCACCAGTCGAGGGAAGACCGTTGATCATGTATCTGCCTGTTTTAGAAAATTCAATGGGGTGTGTATTGGGGCAGCATGGCGAGTCTGGTCGAAAAGAGCACGTTAATTACTACCTGAGCAAAAAGTTTACCGACTTTGAAACCCGATATTCATTGCTCGAGAAAACTTGTTGCGCTCTGGCATGGGCTGCTCATCGGCTAAGATAGTATATGCTGATTGTTGTACCCCAAAATTTTCCCTCTCCTGTCGCAAGGATTCTTAGAATTACTTCAGTCAAGTCTCAAGCCTCAGACCACATTTTCTAAGAAGAATCATTCGAATTATCAAAAAGGGGGAAAATGAGCAAAATTGGAGTTTCTGCTAAAAAAGTCAACCGGACGCTAAAAAAGTCAAACTTTGACTTTTTGATCAAATTTGAGTCCTAAAAATCACATTATGTCAAGAAATCCAAAAAAATGAAGTTTGATCATCAAAAATCAAAAGAATAAAAAAAATCCAACTTTGCAAGACTTTGAGATTTTTCTAAGTATTTTCTATACTTGGTTAATTTCATTTACTTCATGGCATCTTACTACAACTCCAAATAATTCAAGATGATGTAAGTAATTCAAGTTATTATAAAGTGACATTTTGCAAAATTACAAATTCTAAAACTATGTCTTGATTAAAACTTTGTCACAATATTTTTGCCTTTGACATAATGTGCACAAGACTAAATTTGTGACATGCTACAAACTATGATGTCCAAAGTTGAAGAAAATATGATATATCACATGCTACAACTATGCTGTCCAAGATTGAAGACAATATGATATATCACATTGCCACAACACCCTATGCTTCCCTGCAAGAAAGCTTGTGCCATGTTACATCCTAAGTATGTATGCTGTCCAATACAGTCAAAAACTGCTCTATGCAGTCAGCTCAAGCCTGCACCATGACAGCCCCCAAATTACACCAAAATAGAAAAAGAAAATTGGTTGCAGAAAGTATCAAAGCAGTATGCCAAAACAATTCAAAATGGCTTATTTGTTTTCCCCCCTAAACCACAGCCAAGGGTTCTACAAAAGAGGACTGTATCATAAGACAAAAAGGTTGGATTTTGAAGAGAGAAGAGATTTTCTAGAGAAAAAGAGAGAGAGTTTTGTTGAACAGAAAAAAAAAACAATATTTTGTGCAACCTTGACTCATTTTCAAAACCAAAACTGCTCTTGTTCAAAACAGAAACCCAACTCATTATTCTACCATACAAACTCTCCTTTAAACCAAACAACTCATCACATACAAAGGTGGTCCAAAACATCACAAAAACAATTCCTTTATTGCTATTCATCTCCATCTTTAAAACACCAAAAACATTACAATACAGGCCAACTCAGTTCTAGCAGTCCAGAGCAGCTTCCTGAAGACTCACAAGGTTATCACATCATTTGGAAAAGCATTCAGATCTAAAACAACCAGTGCAGCCCAAAGGTAAGTCCTCTTGACTTGATATCTTGTCCTTAAATCATTAACAAGTTGTTGTTCTTTGAAAACAAGATGTAGTACTTTAACATCTTTTTGAACTAGTCATCTGCACTTTGTTTAGGCTTATTCAATCATTTTTTGTTCATGTTTATCCATTATATGCCATAAGCTAACATGTACATTCAGTAAAATAATGGTTAAGACAGGAAAATGCAGCATGTATTGACACATATCCTCATGTGTCGACTCATCCTAGTGAAAAAATAGGGTATGAGTCGACACATAAACCCCATGCACTGACTCATACTGATTTCAGGTTACAAAACAGAAGTGGGAAAAGACCATGTATCGACACATACGCGCTTCGCGTCGACACAAGAAGGGTGCATGAGTCGACACATACCATTATGTGTCAACTCATACTGAGTCATTTTTGTTTTACAGGAGCAGGGAAAAACTATGTGTCGATGCATAGCAGGATGGGTCGACACATAGTGGTTCAAAATGCATTTCTTCCTTATTTTGCACTGTTTTTACATTGTCTTCGTTATTGTTCGATATGGTTGTAATATTTTAGTTTCTACCTCATCCATATTGTTAATTTGTACCCCCCATCCCTCTAAAACGATGTAATAGCTTAGATTTTACTTTCCGCCTTTGACTTGCTTTTCATACATTGCTAGTAAAATAGGATGTATGACAAGATGAAAACTAACAAGTATCTCACCAAAAAACAAAGACAAATGCATGCAAAATAAAACACTTTCACACTAACACCTCTAGGGTAATATCACTTTGTCGCCTTTCGGAAAATAGTCATGTCCCTCGAACATGGGCGTTTTAGCAAAAGACCCTCGATAAAAGATCGTAGTCCCTCGATGACCCTCGATGCTGCCTTCGGTAAACGATCTAGTCCCTAAAACCACATTTCTAAAATGTCCCATATATTGCCTTCTAAGACTATACAAACGTCCCAACGCTCGTCCCGTTTACATCCAAAGATAGGGTTGCTTACCAAATCAATGGCAAGACAACAATATCAAAGGAATAGAAAATGCATAAGAAAGACATTTGAGTAGGTAGATAGCTTCTAAGTTACTTGCTCCATTTCAAACAACAATCCTTGCTATTTTCAAAACAAACCCACACACATTTCAAAAACATCTTACCAACAATTGAAAACATTTTCAAAAGACAAACATCTTTGTATACATTCTTACGAACGAGAATCATTACAAAGATTGCCTAAACGAATGGCCTCTTTTACAAAATAATTTCAAAACCACATCAAACACCATTTCAAACAAACCAAAGCAAGTGATCTAAGTAATTAACTAAGAGCCCATGGAAAACCATGGATGAAAAGGGTGCTAGCACCTTCCCTTTTCATAATCTACCCCTCGAACTCAAGAAAACATCTCAAAGGTCTTTCCTATGCCTTTTCACCTTTCCCTTTGGTTAAAAGAAAAGTCGGTGGCGACTCTTGCTAAACCACAACATTTGCGATAAAACGCAAAACCTCAATTCAGTTCTCCCATCGTATCACAGAACTGGCGACTCTGTTGGGGAATCATTTATAAAAGTGGGGTCACCTTAGGGTTTAGAGCATATTTATTTGCTTACTTTGTTCGACTTGTTTACTTTACAATTATGGTTCTTTGTTTGGGTTTAAATCCTCCACTCGGATTTGGGAAACATTTTAGGTAAATAGCAATACATTGTGGAAACTGTGCGAGGTATACCGACATGGTCTAAGAAATAGCTATGTTAGTGCGACATATTTGTGGGTACCGGTAGCCTTTAAGTCAATCAAAGAGAATACGGGGCCGCTGAGTGGTGTCATGAAGCACTAATGAACTTCTAGAAACCTTTACTTGACCAACTTGGCCTTTAGGATCTAGTGAGATGACCGGCTTTGGTTCAGTCCGAAGTTGGTAGATACTCGATACTACACTCATTGAGGTTTGGTTTCTTGGGATATTTCGGTCGCCGTTAAAGAGGCTTGAGCTGAAACAATGAACAAGGAAACAATCCAGTGATATTGAGCTCCTTAGAACCCAGTTACTATTTTTAAGACAGGTTGAGCCAACTAAACTTCAAAAGGGTACTTACCTATGAAACCCCATGCAAGCCTAAACTAAGAACTTGTTTGATTTGTTTGTATATGCATGCTTGTACATAACATCATGGACATCATGAACATCATATGCATTCACTAACCATTTCAAGGATTTGGGAGATTCATCTTTGTTCTTGTTTTGTAGGATATGGATTCACTTCGCAGGAAAACTATCCAAATCAACCTTGTAAGAATTCCTCCACAACTCAAGGAGCTAGTTTCAAGGATCCCTGAGAACTCTCCATTCACCGAGAGGCATGGTCGTCTACTCAACTTGGTCATCTCCAACACAGAGGAGGATATGATGAAAGTTCTCTTCCAGTTCTTTGACCCTTTGCATCGTTGCTTCACATTTCCTGACTATCAACTTGTGCCTACTTTTGAAGAATTCTCTCAACTCTTGAGGATTCCTATTCTCAATCAACTACATTTCAACGATACGGAAAGAGATCCAAAGCCAGAAGAGATTTCTCAAGCCCTGCACTTGCACTCATCTGACATCACGACTCATTGGGAAACTAGAAGTGGTGTCAAAGGCTTCTTGGAAAAGTTTCTATTTGAGAAAGGCCAAAGTTGTTGGAATTCCTTAGACTTGCAAGATTTTGAGGAGATTGTAGCGCTTCTCATCTATGGGATGGTCTTGTTCCCCAATCCTTACCAACTCATAGATGTGAGCATTGTCAAAATCTTCATGTCTCGCAACCCGATGCCTACATTGCTTGGGGATATCTTACACTCTTTTCACACTCGCACAATGAGGGAAAGAGGTGTTCTTATGTGTTGAACTCCTCTCGTGGAAAGATGGTTTATTTGTCATCTTCCCCAATCAGTCTTAAATAATGAGCAAGGTTTTAGGTGGTCACAAAGGTTAATGACGCTTAAACATTCAGATATCCATTGGTGTTCTCGATCTAAAGAGAATGTTATCATTGTTGACCATTGTGGGGAATTCCCTAATGTCCCTCTACTTGGCATTAGAGGAGGCATCACCTACAACCCGTGCTTGGCTCTAAGACAGTTTGGTTATGCCCGAAGGGATGACCCACATGATATGCTGATTCAAGGCTTGGTTTTCGACTACGACAACAACGATCAAGGACTTCGCCAGAGATTCATCCGAGCTTGGAGGATGCTAAACAAGGTAGATAGCAAGACTTTGGGACACAAGAATTCCATCCCTCTTGAGCCTTACCTCAAGTGGGTACGAACCCACGCTCAAAGTCTTAGAATGCCTTTTCTTTCCATTCTCCCAGTGATTATTGAGCCTGTTAAGGAGGGAGAAGTTCCATACACTATCCTACATCCTAACATGCCTACATCACTCGAAGACCTACAAAGGGATTAGATACAGCTCAAAGGAGAGCGTGATACTTTCGAAGCCCAATTCTATGCAAGCGAGAAGAAGGTTTTGGAACTCACTAGGCTACTTCATGAAGAGCAGACTCTAAATACCTACATTGCACCAAAGAGGATGCGCAATGTCTTTTTATCTTAGAATTTTGTATTATTTTGCCCAAGGGGCCTTGATGTACTCAAGTTCTATTTTATTAATATAACGTGTGTTTCTCTTTGTTTAAAACAAATTTGAATTTTTTTAAATCCTTGAAAGAATTGCATGAATACATATCATTCATCATTAACATAAACAGGTATTTGCAGCAAGTTTCCTCATCTCTCTACTGTTTATTTCAGTAAGATGGATCTCGAACAGACGGTCAAAGACCTTCAAGCTCAAAACACACAATTTCAACAGTTACTCATGACCTTAGCCAAGGGGCAAGATAAGATGAAGACTCTGCTAGAATAAGAGAAAAAGAAGAAAGAGAAGAAGCTAGCTGGTGTGGTAATCATGGGCAGAAGGTTTCAGGGACAAACCAGAAGGACCTTAGAATTTCCAGCAACATCTGATGAAGGGGAAAGGAAGGGAAAAGAAACGGTAGTTCCATCAGACTATGAAGAAGAGGAGGAAGAGGAGGACTACTCTGAACAACAATACCCTCTGGCTGATGACAAATACAAACACCTCGAAGAGCGTTTAACTGCTATGGAAATACAGAGGGTACCGGGTCTAGATTTTGAAGAACTAGGGCTGGTGTCAGAAATTGTAATCCTGCCAAAGTTTAAAGTGCCATTATTTTCCAAGTATGATGGGGTGTCTTGTCCTAAAATGCACCTCCGATCATATGTCAGGAAGATTCAACCACATTCTACTGATAAAGACTTATGGGTCCACTTTTTCCAAGACAGTTTATCAGGAACGCAACTCGATTGGTTTTACCAATTGGAAAGAGCCGAAACCCATAATTGGGAAGACCTGGCTGCAACTTTCTATAAACAATACCAGTACAACGCTGATTTGGTGCCTACCCGTACTCAACTTTAGAGTATGGCTATGGTTTCAAATGAGGGCTTCAAAGATTACGCGCAAAAGTGGAGAGATCTAGCCGGAAGAGTGCAACCCCTCTGTCTGAAAGGGAGTTGGTGGACATGTTCTTGGGAAATCTATCGGGTCCTTTCTTCAATCATTTGATTGAGAGTTCCTCTACAGGGTTTACTGAATTGATTTTGACCGGCGAGAGGGTGGAAGCTGGTATAAGAAGTGGGAAGATTCCGAAAGATGTGTTTGCCTCTACAGCTACAGGGAAACCCTTCACGGGGAAGAAGGAAGTATCTGCCATTTATTCACACAGGAATCAAGGAAGAACTGAATTCCGACCAATGGTGGGGGCCATTATGATCCCAAAGCCCGCATCTGAAAAACCTAGAAATAACCAGCAAAGGGTGGAAAGGCCAGTCCGGAAATTCACCAGGATTAGCATGACTCCAGCCCAAGTTCTACCATATCTTCTAAAATTGAATCTGGCAACTTTAAAAGAGGCCCCAAAGAATCCCAATAATACATCCCCTCATTGTCATCCAAATGCCAGATACGCATATCATTATGAAAGTTCAGGGCACGACACTAACAACTGCTGGGCTCTGAAGAACAAAATTCAAGACCTAATAGATGCGAAGGAAGTTGAGTTTGAAGCGCCTGAGAAACCAAATGTTATTTCCGCTCCAATGCCTAGGCATGGTCACAATGCCAATGCTGTCGAAGAAGATTTATTTGTTGCCACCGTGGATGAATTGTTGACTCCGCTCCCGATCATTAAGTTGAATTTGTTGAAAGTTGGTATATTCCCAGGTTGTGACAAAGACTGCCATGTTTTCCTATCCTCATTATTTGATTGCCCTCTGTTAAAAAAGGGTATCCAATAATTGATTGATAACCAAGAAATTCTGTTTGAGAATGCTCCTGTTTCACCTGTTCCAATTAAAGAAGTTTCAATCATAACCATCTACGCCAATCCTTCCAGGGCCCCTAAAAGACCCGTTAGGATTACACCTGCTCCAAAAACTACTCCACTTAAGATCACAATGCCCAGGTCGGTCCCGTACAAGTCAGATAAAACAGTACCATGGAATTATGGTGGAGAAATCTACTATCATGGTATCAAACAAGATGAATTGACTGCCGAAGAAGAGAGCTCCGAAGAAGAAAATTCCAACATCAGTAACATTGCCGAGACTAGCAAGATCACCCGTAGTGGTAGAATCTTCTCTCCAGAGATTGCCCCTCCAAAGGCAGTTTTTGGACCCGTGGCCATTCCAAAGAATACCTATGCACCAGTGATTATACCCGCAAGCATACCTACTGACAAAGACAATACAATCCCTATCCCTACCAATACTTCTACTGTTGAGAATAAAGGAAAAAGCATTCAAGAGGAGCCTGTCCGGAAGAAGGCTCAATCACTAGCTATCCCCGAAATATCCAAGAAGAAAATGGAAGAAATCCTGAGGATAATAAATAAGAGTGATTATGATGTGATTAAACAGTTGGGGAAAACCCCTTCCAAGATCTCTATGCTAGCATTGCTGTTGTGCTCTGAGGCACATGCGAAATCTCTAGTAAAATTTATGAAGACAGCTCATGTGCCACAAGAGACGTCTGCTGACCAGTTCCAAGGCTGTGTGGCCAGTTTGACAGTTGATAATGGCCTGGGTTTCTCTGATGTTAACTTGACACCCAAAGGGAGAAAATACAACGAGGCATTACATGTCTCTGTAGAGTGTAGCGGAACAACCCTAGCCCATGTCTTGGTAGACACTGGTTCATCTTTGAACGTCTTACCAAAGAAAGCTCTTGACAGATTGGATTGCGAAGGGCTGACATTGAAACCCAGTAACATAATTGTGAGAGCATTTGATGGCTCGAAGAGGATGGTCCACGATGAGGTGGACATCCCAATAAAGGTGGGAACTCAGACTTTCAATTCAACCTTCTATGTGATGGACATCCGTCCCTCTTACTCTTGTCTGTTAGGATAGCTTTGGATCCATAATGCCGATGTTGTCACCTCCACATTGCACCAGATGCTGAAATACCCGGTCCAAGGAAAGATCATAACTGTCCATGGGGAGGAAGAGTACATGATTAATCATCTGAATTCCTTTCGATATGTGGAGTTGGATGGCGAGTTCATTGAAACCCCTTTCCAACATTTCGAGGAGGTCTCTCAAGAAGTAGCGGCAACCAAGGCAGTATCCTCGATTCCTAAGATCACAAGACCTCCACTTCGGATGTCATCTCTAAAGGATGCAAAGGCAGTAATAGAAGAGGGTGGATGCACCATCTGGGGGCAGCTTCCAGACATTCTGTACAAATCAGACAAGTTTGGCTTGGGTTTTACTTCAACTGCTCAGAAGGATGTGCACCGTGCCCATGCTGGAGGGCCACCTGTGAAGATTAGCAACCAAGGGGTCAATGCAGTAGAAGACAATGAAGAGGATGGCAACATGGAAGATTGGATATTTCCTACTGTCAATGGAGGACTTCACAACTGGGAAGCCAGAGACTTTGTCTCAATAAATTTCATCTCTCAGTAATTTATCTTTTACATTTCTGTTGGACTTGTAATATTCACGAACAATTCGCACTTTAAAAACCTTGTGTCGCCACCCGAGGCACAATGGTCCATTTGTAAGGGTTTTTTATTTCATCTTCATATGACATTCAATGAATCATGGACACTTTTTCACATATAAATCTTTTGTGCTCATTGTATTTCTTTTACATTTTATTGTTTAAAGATGGCTATACCCTTACACACACCCACACTCACAAATGCAGGTACCCCTCCATTCCGGATACCATGGGTAACGATACTGCTATAGTCTTCAGTGACTCTGAAGATCTGATCTACCAAGCCGAATACGAAGGTGAGGAAGATTGTGAGGTGCTAGGGGATTTGGCCAGACTACTACAACAAGAGGAAAGAGCTATTCAGCCTCATGAGAAGCTGTTGGATACAATCAACTTGGGTACCGAGGAAGATAAAATGGAAATCAAAGTGGGTGCCAATTTAGAGCCGAGTGTCAAGGAGCGCCTAATTCAGCTTTTGCATGATTATGTTGAGATCTTTGCTTGGTCATACGAAGACACGTTGGGACTTGATACAGACATCGTGGTACATCGTCTGCCAACAAGAGAAGATTGTCCACCAGTGAAACAAAAAGTACGTTGCATGAGACCTGACATGTCAGAGAAGATCAAAGTGGAAGTCATGAAGTAGTTCAATGCTGGATTTCTGGCTGTTACTTCATATCCTCAATGGATTGCTAATATTGTTCCCGTGCCTAAAAAAGACAGCAAAGTACGAATGTGCATGGATTATAGAGATTTAAACAGGGCCAACCCTAAAGATGATTTTCCACTTCCACACATCGACATCCTGGTTGATAAAACGGCCCAGCACAAAGTATTTTCTTTCATGGACGGATTCTCAGGATATAACCATATCAAAATGGCACCTGAGGACATGGAGAAAACTACGTTTGTCACACAGTGGGGGACATTCTGCTACAAAGTGATTCCATTCGGACTGAAGAATGTCGGGGCAACCTATCAACATGCCATGGTAGCTTTGTTTCATGATATGATACATCATGAGATAGGGGTATGCGTAGATGACATGATAGCCCGATCACAAACTGAAGAAGAACACCTTGATCACTTGCAAAAGCTGTTTGTGAGATTTTAGGAGTACAAACTAAGGTTGAATCCAAACAAGTGCACATTCGGAGTCCGGTCCGGTAAACTCTTAGGGTTCATTGTCAGCAACAAAGGCATCGACGTTGATCCTTCCAAGGTTAAAGCAATACAAGAAATGTCTGCTCCTCGTACTGAGAAGGAAGTCAGAGGATTCTTGGGACGCCTAAACTATATTTCCAGATTCATTTCTCACCTAACGTCTACTTGTGAACCAATCTTCAAACTGTTGAAGAAAGATCAAGTAGTCAGATGGAATGATGAGTGTCAGATTGCTTTTGACAAAATTAAAGAGTATTTACAAGAGCCTCCTGTCATAATGCCACCAGTCGAGGGAAGACCACTAATCATGTATCTGACTGTTTTAGAAAACTCAATGGGGTGTGAATTGGGGAAGCATGACGAGTCTGGCCGAAAAGAGCACGCTATTTACTACCTGAGCAAAAAGTTTACCGACTGTGAAACCAGATATTCACTGCTCTAGAAAACTTGTTCCGTTCTGGTATGGGCTGCTCGCAGGCTAAGACAGTATATATTGACTCATACCACTTTGCTGATATCTAAGGTGGATCTGATAAAGTACATCTTTGAGAAGCCTGCTCTGTCTGGGAGGATAGCTAGATGGCAGATGATCCTAACAGAATATGACATACAGTACACTACCCAAAAAGCTATAACGGGCAGCGTGCTAGATGATCATCTTGCTCATCAAGCTATAGAAGATTATCAGTCCATGAAGTTTGAATTCCCGGACGAAGACTTCATGACATTAGACAATTGTGAAGAAATCAGACCATATGACGGACCTGGACAAGGATCCCGATGGAACCTGTTCTTTGATGGGGAATCCATTGCACTTGGTAATGGTATCGGCTCTATACTCATATATCCGGAAGGATGTCATACTCCTTTTACTGACAGACTTTGCTTCAACTGTACGAACAACATGGTGGAATACGAAGCATGCATCTTTGGTCTCAAGGCTGCCATAGACTTGGGAATCAAATCTTTAGTTGTATTTGGGGATTCAACTTTGGCCATCAGTCAGATCAAAGGAGAATGGGACACTAAGCATCCAAACCTTATCCCTTACAAAGAACATGTTTTGACATTGTTACCACATTTCAAACAGATTACTTTCGAGCATTTCCCGCGAGAAGAAAATCAGCTAGCAGATGCTCTAGCCACAATGTCATCTATGTTTAAACTTAATTGGGATAACGAGGCTCCCCAGATCACCGTTGAACGAATGGACAAACCAGCACACTGTCACGAGATTAATACTGAAGAAGTAGTGGACCAACCTTGGTTTCATGAAGTCAAAAGGTATCTCGAGGCTCAAGAATATCCAGAAGGAGCTTCAATCAATGATAAAAACTTCCTAAGGAGATTCTCCGCTAAGTTCTTCCTAAGTAATGGCGTCCTGTACAAACGTAATCATAATTCTATTCTGCTCCATTGTGTGGATAAGATTGAAGCTGAAAAGATCATGGCTGAATTACATGAAGGTGCCTTCGGCACTCACTCTAGTAGGCATACGATGGCGAAGAAAATCCTACGGGCAAGCTATTATTGGTCTACCATGGAAGCAGACTGCTATCAACACTCCCGGACCTGTCATAAGTGTCAAATCTATGCAGACAAGGTGCACGTGCATCCGGTTCCTCTGAATGTCTTAACAACTCCTTGCCCCTTCGCTATGTGGGGAATCAATATGATTGGGGAGATCAAGCCTACAGCCTCCAATAGACACCGCTTCATTCTAGTGGCTATTGACTATTTCACAAAGTGGGTCGAAGCAGCTTCCTTCGCATCTGTTACTAAGAATGTTGTTGCCCGCTTCATCAAGCAGAATCTTATTTGCCGGTATGGTATCCCAGAAAGGATCATCACTGATAACGGTACAAACCTTAATAATACTATAATCACCGCCTTGTGCGAGAAGTTCAAGATTCAACATCACAATTCATCCCCTTATCGGCCAAAGATGAATGGTGCAGTCGAAGCTTCTAATAAAAACATTAAAAAGATCATACAGAAAATGACAGTCACCTACAAGGACTGGCATGCGATGCTACCGTTTGCTCTCCATGGGTACCGTACCACGACTTTCACATCGACTGGGGCAACACCCCATTCTTTGGTTTATGGCATGGAGGTTGTCTTGCCTATTAAGGTTCAAATCCCCTCTTTGAGAATTATGAAAGATGCAGGTTTGAGTGAAGATGATTGGATCCAGACCCGACTTGATCAACTGAACTTAATTGATGAAAAGAGACTTACTGCTGTTTACCATGGTCAGATGTATCAAAAACGGATGATCAAGGCTTTCAACAAGAAAGTCAGACGCCAAGTATATCAAGTTGGAGATCTGGTGATCAAGCGCATCATCTTGCCACAAAGGGATCCTAGGGGAAAATGGACTCCTACCTATGAGGGACCATTTGTAATCAAGAATATCTTTTCTGGTGGAGTAATGATCTTAACCACCATGGACGGTGACGACCTGCCACACCCTGCGAACGCAGACATAGTCAAAAGATACTACGCATAAGAGACCCGCTAGGTTGACACACCTAGGCAAAACAAGGGCATCCCGACGAACCAAAAGGTTCGGGCAAAAATTAGGGATAAAATAAAAAAGATCTGTACACCCGGCAAGTTGAAAACTCGAAAGGGCGACTTGGGCCAAAAAGGGTTTCCCGGTGGATTGAAAAACCGAAAGGGCGGTCCAAGCAAAAGTTAGGGAATTAAAGCGTATGACTATGTCTCGTCGGATCACTTTGAGGACAATCTCTTCACTCACAAACTCGGAGTTTCTGATCAGTTCAATCATCTTCGGATGAAGCAACGAATAGACAAGATACTCAGAGATACAGAGGCTATAGCAGAATGGGAACCCCACGGGATTATCACACATAGCTGTCTTTCTTTGTATAAATTCTTCTTACTTTTATGACACCATCTTCTTACTAGGATGTCTGTCTCCTTTGTACAAAATACTTATTCAAAATAAATACAAAGATATCTCTTTAAAGTACAAAAAACTATTTGTCCTTTTATTTTACACTTATGTTTTATTTGCAAAAACGTCCAATGATTCATTAATGAACATATGAATTTGAACATAATCATTGTTTACAAATAAACAAAATGAAAAAGAACAATTACCGACAGGTTGAAAGAATAGGAAAATTTCTTTTGGTTATTTCATGAGCAATCCCTACCAGACGTCATTAAGATCCCCAGTGGAGCTAAAACTTCAAACTATTAATCCCCAGTGGAAACCATCTAGTTTCTTCAAATTCCCCAGCAAGTTTCCTTGAAGCCCGAAAATCAACCGGATAACGGATAACTTCTGTTTCTCCCTAACCTAGGATAACTCCCCGGCAGAGTGGCAGATGACCGTAACTCCTGAACTTTTTCCCAAACAGGAATAAGCTTTCTCCCCACAGAGTTTCATTCCTCCCCATGGGAACAAAGACTCCTATCCCCAATAGAAATCATCAAAATTCTATGGATTCCCCAAGCAAATTACTCAAGCAGTATAAGGCATTGCTCACAACAGAATCTTTGTCAATACTCCAACTTCAAAACATGAAGAATCCACATATTCTCAGCAACAGTCAAGGATTTATTTTCCTCAGCAATACAGTGAATCAGCTTACATGCGCATACATTACATCCACATATCATAAACATTGATAAAACACATATATCGCATCATACATTTCATGCAACATAATTTTGTGTTCCAGCTAACATTTTACCCTTTCCAGGATAAGATTAACAGCTATCGTTAAACAATAGGCAATCGTGATACAGTACAGAGACGCTCCAGACACGGTTTCTATTCTGTTACTCATTCAGATTCAACTTTCAGATACAGTTCAGATACGCTCCAGACACGGACGCCATTCTGATACTCATTCAGATACAGTAAAGATATGCTCCGGACATGGACGCCATTTTGATACTCATTCAGACTCACATTCAAATTCAGTCTTCAGATACAGTTCAGATACGCTCCAGACACGGACGCCATTCTGTTACTCATTCAGATATATTTCAAATTCAACTTTCAGATACAGTTCAGACACGGACGCCATTCTGATGCTCATTCTTTCAGCTTACAAATTACCATGCAAGCGATCGCTTTTGGATGGCATCTTTAAGCCCATCTCTAACAACTTTCTATCATCTCTCCAAGTGGAATATTTAAGCCCATTCTCCCAACCATCACATCACAGAGTGCAAATTTTTGGGCACTCTAGTGTCCAATCATCTTCCACCTTCGAGTCACGACTGGCAAAACATGCCAGTCTAATTATTCAGGTTAAAGAAGATTGAACAGGGGCAGCTGTTGTACCCCAAAATTTTCCCTCTCCTGTCGCAAGGATTCTTAGAATTACTTCAGTCAAGTTTCAAGCCTCATACCACATTTTCTAAGAAGAATCGTTCAAATTATCAAAAAGGGGGAATGAGCAAAATTGGAGTTTCTGCTAAAAAAGTCAACCGGACGCTAAAAAAGTCAAACTTTGACTTTTTGATCAAATTTGAGTCCTAAAAATCACGTTATGTCAAGACATCCAAAAAATGAAGTTTGATCATCAAAAATCAAAAAAATCAAAAAAATCCAACTTTGCAAGACTTTGAGATTTTTCTAAGTACTTTCTATACTTGGTTGATTTCATTTGCTTCATGGCATCTTACTGCTACTCCAAATAATTCAAGATGATGCAAGTAATTCAAGTTATTACAAAGTGACATTTTGCAAAATTACAAATTCTAAAACTATGTCTTGATTAAAACTTTGTCACAATATTTTTGCCCTTGACATAATGTGCACAAGACTAAATTTGTGACATGCTACAAACTATGCTGTCCAAAGTTGAAGAAAATATGATATATCACATGCTATAACTATGTTGTCCAAGATTGAAGAAAATATGATATATCACATTGCCACAACACCCTATGCTGCCCTGCAAGAAAGCTTGTGCCATGTTACATCCTAAGTATGCATGCTGTCAAATACAGTCAAAAACTGCTCTATGCAGTCAGCTCAAGCCTACACCATGACAGCCCCCAAATTACACCAAAATGGCAAAAGAAAATTGGGTGCAGAAAGTATCAAAGCAGTATGCCAAAACAATTCAAAATGACTTATTTGTTTTCCCCCCTAAACCACTGTCAAAGGGTCTACAAAAGAGGACTGTATCATAAGACAAAAAGGTTGGATTTTGAAGAGAGAAGAGATTTTCTAGAGAAAAAGAGAGAGAGTTTTGTTGAACAGAAAAAAAAACAATATTCTGTGCAACCTTGACTCATTTTCAAAACCAAAACTTCTCTTTTTCAAAATAGAAACCCAACTCATTATTCTACCATACAAACTCTCCTTTAAACCAAACAACTCATCACATACAAAGGTGGTCCAAAACATCACAAAAACAGTTCCTATATTGTTATTCATCTCCATCTTTAAAACACCAAAAACATTACAGTACAATCCAACTCAGTTCTAGCAGTCCAAAGCAGCTTCCAGAAGAGTCACAAGGTTATCACATCATTTGGAAAAACATTTAGATCTAAAACAACCAGTGCAACCCAAAGGTAAGTCCTCTTGACTTGACATCTTGTCATTACATCATTAACAAGTTGTTGTTCTTTGAAAACAAGATGTAGTACTTTAACATCTTTTTGAACTAGTCATCTGCACTTTGTTTAGGCTTATTCAATCATTTTTTGTTTATGTTTATCCATCATATGCCATAAGCTAACCTGTACATTCAGTAAAATAATGTTTAAGACAGGAAAATACAACATGTATCGACACATACCCTCACGTGTCGACTCATCCTAGTGAAAAAAATAGGGTATGAGTCGACACATAACCCCCATGCACCGACTCATACTGATTTCAGGTTACAAAATAGAAGTGGGAAAAGACCATGTATCGACACATACGTGCTTCGCGTCGACACAAGAAGGGTGCATGAGTCGACACATCCCATTATGTGTCTACTCATACTGAGTCATTTTTGTTTTACATGAGCAGGGAAAAGCTATGTGTCGATGCATAGCAGCATGGGTCGACACATAATGGTTCAAAATGCATTTCTTCCTTTATTTTGCACTGTTTTTACATTGTCTTCGTTATTGTTCGATATGGTTGTAACATTTTAGTTTCTACCTCATCCCTACTGTTAATTTGTACCCCAATACCTCTAAACCGATGTAATAGCTTAGATTTTACTTTCCGCCTTTGACTTTCTTTTCATACATTGCTAGTAAAATAGGATGTATGACAAGATGAAAACTAACAATTAGGTCACCAAAAATCAAAGACAAATGCATGCAAAATAACACACTCGCACACTAACACCTCTAGGGTAATCTCACTTTGTCGCCTTTCGTAAAATAGTCATGTCCCTCGAACATGGGCGTTTTAGAAAAAGACCCTCGATAAAAGATCGTAGTCCCTCAATGACCCTCGATGTTGCCTTCGGTAAACGATCTAGTCCCTAAAACGACATTGCTAAAACATCCCATGTATTTCCTTCTATGACTATGCAAACGTCCCAACACCCGTCCCGTTTACATCCAAAGATAAGGTTTCTTACCAAATCAATGGCAAGACAACAATAGCAAAGGAATAGAAAATGCATAAGAAAGACATTTGAGTAGGTAGATAGCTTCTAAGTTACTTGCTCCATTTCAAACAAAAATCCTTTCTATTTTCAAAACAAACCCACACACATTTCAAAAACATCTTACCAAAAATTGAAAACATTTTCAAAAGACAAACATCTTTGTATACATTCTTACGAACAAGAATCATTACAAAGATTGCCTAAACGAATGGCCTCTTTTACAAAATACTTTCAAAACCACATCAAACACCATTTCAAACAAACCAAAGCAAGTGATCTAAGCAAGTAATGAAGATCCCATGGAAAACCATGGATGAAAAGGGTGCTAGCACCTTCCCTTTTCATAATCTACCCCCCGAACTCAAGAAAACATCTCAAAGGTCTTTCCTGTGCTTTTTCACCTTTCCCTTTGGGTAAAAGAAAAGTCGGTGGCGAATCTTGCTAAACCGCAACATTTGCGATAAAACACAAAACCTCAAGTCAGTTCTCCCACCGTATGACACTGACTCATACTACCTTGTTGATATCTAAAATGGATACGATAAAATACATCTTCGAGAAGCCTGCTCTTTCTGGGAGAATAGCGAGATGGAAAATGATCCTGACAGAGTACGACATACAGTACAATACCCAAAAAGCTATAAAGGGAAGTGTACTAGCTGATCACCTTGCTCATTAAGCTGTAGAAGACTATCAGTCCATGAAGTTTGAATTCCCGGACGAAGACATTTTGACATTAGACAACTGTGAAGAAATCAGGCCATATGATGGACCTGATCAAGGATCCCGATGGATCCTGTTCTTTGATGGGGCATCCAATGCACTTGGTAATGGTATCAGTGTCGTACTCATAACTCCGGAAGGGTGTCATACTCCCTTTACTTCCAGACTTTACTTCAATTGTACAAACAATATGGCAGAATACAAAGCATGCATCTTTAGTCTCAAAGCTGCCATAGACTTGGGGATAAAATCCTTGGATGTATTTGGAGACTCAGCCTTGGTCATCAGTCAGATCAAAGGGGAATGGGACACCAAACACCCAAACCTTATCCGTTATAAAGAACATGTTTTGACATTGCTACCACATTTTGAGAAGATTACCTTCGAGTATTTCCCGCGAGAGAAAATCAGCTAGCAGATGCTCTAGCCACAATGTCATCTATGTTTAAAATTAATTGGGATAACGAGGCTCCCCAGATCACCATTGAATGAATGGATGAACCAGTACACTATCATGAGATTAATACTGAAGAAATAGTGGACCAGCCTTGGTTTCACGAAGTCAAGAGGTATCTCGAGGCTCAAGAATATCCAGAAGAAGCTTCAATCAATGATAAGAAGTTCTTAAGGAGATTCTCTGCTAAATTCTTCCTTAGTAATGGAATCCTGTACAAACGCAATCATGACTCTGTGTTGCTTCGGTGCGTAGATAAAGTTGAGGCTGAAAGGATCATGGATGAATTGCATGAAGGCACCTTTGGTACCCATTCCAGTGGGCATACGATGGCAAAGAAAATCCTACGGGCATGCTATTATTGGTCGACCATGGAAGCAGATTGCTATTAACACTCTCAAACTTGCCATAAATGTCAAATTTATGCCGACAAAGTGCATGTACCCTCGATTCCTATGAATTTCTTGACAGCTCCTTGGACCTTTGCTATGTGGGGGATTGATATGATCGGGGAAAATCAAGCTGACAACTGCCAATGGACACCGCTTCATCCTAGTGGCCACTGAATATTTTACAAAGTGGGTTGAAGCAACCTCCTTCGCCTCCGTTACCAATAATGTTGTTGCCTGTTTCATCAAGAAAAATCTCATTTGCCGGTATAGTATCCCGGAAAGAATCATCACTGACAATGGTACAAATCTCAACAACACTATGATTACTGCATTGTGCGAGCAATTCAAGATTCAGCATCACAATTCTTCTCCCTATCGGCCAAAGATGAATGGTGATGTCGAAGATGCAAATAAAAACATTAAAAAGATCGTACAAAAGATGACAGTCACATACAAAGACTGGCATGAGATGCTACCATTCGCTCTCCACGGGTATCGTACCATGGCTCGCACATCAACCGGGGAAACACCCTATTCTCTGGTATACAACATGGAAGACGTCTTGCCTATTGAGGTTCACATCCCCTCCCCGAGGATTATGAAGGATGCAGGGTTAAATGAAGACGATTGGATCCAGACTCGACTTGATCAACTGAACTTGATTGATGAAAAGAGACTTACTGTTGTTTGCCATGGTTGAATGTATCAAAAACGGATGATAAAAGGCTTTCAATAAGAATGTCAGACGCCAGGTGTATCAAGTTGGGGATCTAGTGATCAAACGCATCATCTTGCCACAAAGTGATCCCAGGGGAAAATGGACTCCTACCTATGAAGGACCATTTGTAATCAAAAACATATTCTCCAGTGGGGAAATGATCTTGACCACCATGGATGGCGACGACCTTCCATACCCTACGAACGCGGACATAGTCAAAAGATACTAACCATAAGAGACCCGCTAGGTTGACATACCTAGGAAAAACAAGGGCATCCCGACGAACCAAAAGGTTCGGAAAAAGTTAGGGATAAAACAAAAAAAAAATTGTACACCCGGCAAGTTGAAAACCCGAAAGGGAGACTTGGGCAAAAAAGGGTTTCCCGGTGGACTGAAAACCCGAAAGGGCGGTCCAGGCAAAAGTTAGGGAATTAAGGCGTATGACTATGTCCCGTCGGATCACTTTACAAACAACCTTTGACTTCCGCTGACAAAATCAGAAGTTCTGATCAATTCAGTCATCTTCGGACAAGGCAACAAATAGACAAGATGCTCAGAGATACGAAGGCTATAGCAGAGTGGGAACCCCATGGGATTATTACACATAATTATCTTGCTTTGTATCAAATTTTTCTTGTTTTACGATAGTATTCTCTTACTAGAATGTTTGTCCCCTTTGTACAAAAATATTTACTCAAAGTCAACACAAATATATCTCTTTGAAAGTGCAAAAAACTATTTGTCTTTTTCTTTACGCTTGTGTTTTGTTTGCAAAAACGTCCAATGATTTTTTTGAACATATGCATTTGAACATAATTACTGTTTACAAATAAACAAAATGGGAAAGACAACTACTGATAGGTTGAAAGGATAGGGAAATATCTCTAGGCTATTCCATAAGTAATCCCCTACAGTACGCCATTTAAATCCCCAGTGGAACACAGTTTCAAATTGCTGACCCCCAGTAGAAGTTATCAAATTTCTCGGGACTCCCCAACAGATTTTACAAGCAGTAAATGGCATTTCCCTCACAACAAAATTTACTTCTCTCGGCAGAAATCCATCAATACTTCGACTTCAAGACATGAAGACTCACATATCCTCAGCAGCATTCAAGGATTTTTTTTCCTAAATCCAACAGTAATGCAGCAATTCAGCTTATATATGCATACATTGCATCCATGTATCATGAACATTGATAAAACGAATGCATCATATCATACATTTCATACAACATGACTTTGCATTTTAGCTAACATTTTTTAACAGCTACCATTAATAATGGTCAATCTAGAGATACAGTTCAGATACGCTCCAGACACGGACGCCATTCTGATACTTATTCAGATTCAACCTCTTGATACAGTTCAGATATGCTCCAGACACGGACGCCATTCTGATACTCATTCATATCCCAACTTCAAGATACAGTTCAGATACGCTCCAGACACGGATGCCATTCTGATGCTCATTCAGTTTCAACCTTCAGATACAGTTCAGGTAGGCTCCAAACACTGACGCCATTCTGATACTCATTCAGATTCAACCTCTTGATACAGTTCAGATATGCTCCAAACACGGACGCCATTCTGATACTTATTCAGATCCTAACTTCAAGATATAGTTCAGATATGCTCCAGACACAGATGCCATTCTGATGCTCATTCAGTTTCAACCTTCAGATACAGTGCAGATACGCTCCAAACACGGATGCCATTCTGATACTCACTCTTTCAGCTTACAAATTACAATTCAACAAGCATTCTTGGATGGCATCTGCAAGCCCATCTCCAACAAGATTCTAGCACCTCTCTAAATGGCATCTTTAAGCCTATTCCCTCAACTTCAGATCATCGAGTGCAAATTTTTGGGCCCTCAAGTGTCCAATCATCTTCCACCTTCGAGTCACGAATGGCAAAGCTCGCCAATCTAACTCTTCAGGTCTAAGAAGATTGAACAGGGGAAGCTGTTGTACCCCAAAATTTTCCCTCTCATTTATCAAGATTTTTCTCACAAATCTCTTTGACTCAAGACTGGATTAAGGTTTGACCAGCTCAAGACATCTCATCATGCACTGATTGCCAAAATTAGGGTTTGAGTTTGCACAAGGATTTTTGGACTATAAATGATTCATTTGAATTTCAAGGATCATTATGGACCCCCAAGATTACTCGTGTCAAGTTTCAAGCCTTGAATCACATTTTTGATTAGTCAATTGGACAGTTGACCTAAAAATATGTTGTATTGGGGAATAAGTCAACCATGGCCAATTTACAGTCAAATTTCATAATTTTTGATCCACCTCAACATTTTAAACTCATATGTATCATTTGATCAAGTTTGGACCACCATTCCTCAAGGAATTTGATCAAATCATCAAAAGGGCAAATGGTCAAAATTAGGGTTTTGACTGAGAAGGGGCAATTTCTGATTTTTGACCTAGAAAATGATCAATTTTTTTGAATAATGATTTCAAGAGTTCAATTTCATCATCTTGACCTAATTATATGGTTCAAAAAATTACAAATCCATTAGATTGACAGATGAATTTTCCAATCAACTGATCAAAAGTCAACTGTATACTGAAAAGTCAAACTTTGACTTTTTGGTCAAAATCAAGTGCCAAGGATCATAATTCATCAAAACATGTCAAAATATGAGACTTGTTTATCAAGGAATCAAGAATTCAAGATTTTGTTTTGAAAAGTTGAAATTCTTAACATAGAAATTTTTCTAAGTATAGAAAATTTCTTATTTTTTCTTAACTTTGAGCCAAATTTCCACCATGATACAAGATGATTCAAAGGAAGTTCCCAACATGAAAGTTTTAGATCTCCATGAAATCTACAACTTTGCTTCACACAATTTCTTCTAATGATGCTTGGATCTCAAGATATAATTTTGTGAATACATGCTCATGAACTAAAATAACTTAGTGAAATTTTGCCCTAGTTAGGCAGGTTTCTGACCTAACTCCAGGCCAATTTTTAACATAGTTCCAAGGGGAATATTTAAAATCAATTCAAATATGAGTTTTATATAACATTGCAAGCTTTCCAAAATGTCTAAGAACTCCTTGAGATCATTCTTGAGTAGGGAGAATCGAAGAGATGAAGTTGGCAATTTCTCACTTTGATTTCAAGCCATTTCATGATGAACCAAAATTCAAATTCAAGCCTAGGCTGCATAATCTTTGCTTTGCAGGCCTCAAACTTGTTTCTCACTCCATAATTAAATGTTTACACATCTGATAGAGCTTTAATCCAAGCATTAAAGCCTTTGTTTAAGCTACAATTCCATTTATGGCACAAAGTTGCCATTTCCATTTTGGTAAAGCACAACTTTTGCAATTGTCAACTCCTTGACCTTTGCACTTGTTCTTTCTGCACACACAAACCCTATAAACCAAAAGCAATGTGTCTAGAACCTCTACCAACTCAGATCAGGCTTGTACAAGCACATAGAGACTTGTCTCCTCACTTTTCTTCAAAAGCAAGTAATAGAGCCAAAGGGCTATAACTCAGAAATCTTGAGAAAGCTTGATCCCTAATCCTTTCCATACATATACACAATGTATTCCAACCTAGAACACAAATTCTAAAGCTCATAAACTCTCCAAAACACTCTATCACTGAAAATCTGCCATAACTTGCAGTTTTGCACCTTACATAGCAATCTCAAAAACCACTCGTGCGTTTTAAGATTTAACCACTTAAACACTTAATATACATCATATCTAAGTGTTCCAGACCCCTGTTCCCTCACTGTAACTCCTCCTTCTCCATTTTCCATTTTTACATTTCAAGTTTGCAGGTTGACTTGAGTAAGGAGATTTAGGATTTTTCAAGGCAAAGTAAAGATTGGAATACACTCAGGGAGTTCCAGGCAAGCTAAACAGATCCTCATGCCTTCTCAAAACGTGCTCAAACTTCATCATGATCTCAACTGAAAGAGGTAAAAACTCAAACTTCTATCTCTTCATACAAGCATCCTTTGGTCTTGATTTGTGAACAAAATGTAGATATCCTTACACTAAATCCAACCATGTTCATAGATTTCATTTATATTCATTGTGTATAGAGAATTTTGGATTTGAAATTTCTGTAAAAATTAGGTTTCAAATTAGGGCCAGTAAAATTAGCTTTGACCTTTGACTTTTAGTTTACATGAATTATATGGTTGAAATCGTGGGAAGAAACACTGTAATTTTCATGTTTGGACTTTCCATTTTTATGGAGAAATGAGAGAGATACGGGTGATCCAGCCATGGCTCAAGGTTGAAGATGAAGTTGCCTTCAGGGGGCATTTTCTAATATATATTTATCTTTGTGTTTCTATAAACGGATGTACACCCACCCTAGTGGTAAGGCAGCGCTAAAAATGTCATAGGTTATGGGTTCGAGCCTTGACGCCTGCCTTTTGCAATTTTCCATATTTTTTCCACCTTTTATGATGTTTTTGCAGCGTGGGCTTCAGACTTTGGGCCTTATGTTTTTTTGCTAACCTCCTGCCTCCCATTTGCTTGAAGCACCCCTAACCCATTATCATTTAGTTATTTATTTTGTTTTCATTTTATTTTCCTAATAGTATTTTCTTAATAATAATAAAATCATAAAAAATATAAAAATGATAAATATTATATTTTGTTTTATTTTATTTTATTTTCTCATAAAAAATATTTTTTTTATTTAAGTTATATACTATCTTTTTTAATAAACTTGTAAATTAAATTATAATTAGTTTGATATACATATTTTTTTATATATATTTATTACACATATTATTTTAATAAAAAGACCAAAATACCTCATAAATACCATATATTATTTTTCAAGACAAAAAAAATGCAAAAATACTTACTTTTTCTCAAATAAATTTATTCCCTTTTAATAAAATAGAATTAGGGTTTAATCAAAATCCTTTCTAAAAATAATTTCCTTTCCTAATTAATTTGAGTTTAATCTTGATTTATTTATTAGGTTTAGGTTAAAACTTTTTCACATAAAAAACAAACAAAATCTTCTTTTGCATTTACATATCTTTGCATATTTAAATTAACTTGTACATTATTTATTCCAATATTTGTACAAATTCAATTTGGTTGTAATAGATTAATTAGGTTTATATTATTGCAATCCCCATTCATAAATTGTATACCCCCCACAAAGTGTTGTAATAGCGTAGTAATCTTTAAATTTTACAATTTATCATTTTTATATAATATGCTAGTAATTAGGGTTTGTATGGCAAGATAAAACCAATCAAATAGAAAACCCTAATTCAAGACAAAATCAAGCATGAAAATGACACACTTTCACTCAAGCACCCCTAGGGTTACTCCACTTGGTTTCCTTATACAAAAATTGCCATATTACGCATGTAAGGTATCTTAGTAAAACAAACAGACACAAGATCATAGTCCCTCGATGATGCTATTCAAAGTTGCCTTACAAAAATGATCTTAGTCCCTCAAAAAATGCTAAGATACTTTGCAACATTGCTAATCATGGGTACACGATAACCCACGCCTGTCCCATTTACATCCAAAGATAGGGTTGCTTACCAAATTAATGGTAAGACAACAATGTCAAAGGAAAAGAAAATGAACAAGAAAGACATTTGAGCAGGTAGTTTGCTCCTAATTACTTGCTCCATTTCCAACAAAACATCCTTGCTATTTTCAAAAAAACAAACACATACATTTTCAAACATCTTACAAACATTGAATACATTTTCAAAAAAGACAAACATCTTTGTATACATTCTTACGAACGAGAATCATTACAAAGATTGCCTAAAACAATGGCATCTTTTACAAAATACTTTCTAAACCACACAAAGCATAACTTCAAACAAAAGCAAGTGATCTAGCAAGTAACTAAGAGCCAATGGAAAACCATGGATGAAAAGGGTGATAATACCTTCCCTTTTTATAATCTACCCCCCGGACTCAAGAAACAATCTCAAAGGTCTTTCCTATGGTTTTTCACCTTTCCTTTTGGATAAAAGAAAAGTCGGTGGCGACTCTTGCTAACCGGAACATTTGCGATCAAACGCAAAATAATCAAGTCAGTTCTCCCACCATACCACAGAATTAGCGACTCTGTTGGGGAAAATTCTAAAAGTAGGGTTACCTTAAGGATAGATCACATTTACTTGCTTACATTGTTTGATTTGTATGCTTTACATTATGGTTCTTTGTTGGGGTTTGAATCCTCTACCCGGATTTGGGATACATTATAGGTAAGTAGCAATACATTATGGAAACTGTGCGGGGTATACCGACATGGTCTAAGCAATAGCTACGTTAGTGCGACATATTTGTGGGTACCGGTAACCTTTGAGTTAATCAAAGAGAATACGGGGCCGCTGTGTGATGTCATGAAGCACTAATGAACTTCTAGAACCTTTACTTGACCAACTTGGCCTTTAGGATGTAGTGAGATGACCGGCTTTGGTGCAGTCCGAAGTTGGTGGATACTCGATACTACACTCATTGAGGTTTGGTTTCTTGGGATATTTCGGTCGCCATTAAAGAGGCTTGAGCTGAAACAATGACCAAGGAAACAATCCAGTGATATTGAGCTCCTTAGAACCCAGTTACTATTACTAGGATAGGTTTAAGCCAACTAAACTTCAAGAGGGTACTTACATATAAAACTCCATGCAAGCCTAAAATAAGGACTTGTTTTCTTTGCTTGTATATGCATACTTGTACATAACATCATGGACATCATGAGCATCATATACATCCACTAACCATTTCAAGGATTTTGGGATTCATCTTTGTTCTTTTTTTGTAGGAAATGGATTCACTTTGCAGGAAAACTATTCAAGTCAACCTTGTGAGAATTCCTCCACAACTTAAGGAGCTAGCTTCAAATATTCCTGAGAACTCTCCATTCACCGAGAGACATGGTTGTCTACTCAACTTGGTCACCTCCAATACAGATGAGGACATGATGAAGGTGCTCTTTTAGTTCTTTGATCCTTTGCACCATTGCTTCACATTTCCCGACTATCAAATTGTGCCTACTTTGGAAGAATTCTCCCAACTCTTGAGGATTCCCATTCTCAGTCAACTACCTTTCAACGGTACGGAAAGAGACCCAAAGCCAGAAGAGATTTCTCAAGCTCCACACCTGCACTCATCTGATGTCACAAACCATTGGGAAACTAGGAGTGGTGTCAAAGGTTTCTTAGCAAAATTCCTGTTTGAGAAAGCCCAAAGTTGTTGGAATTCCTTAGACTTACAAGCCATTGAAGAAATTGTGGCTCTCCTCATCTATGGGATGGTTTTGTTCCCAAATTCTGACCAACTCATAGATGTGAACACCGTCAAAATCTTCATATCACGCAACTCGGTGCCTACATTGCTAGGGGATATCCTACACTCTTTTCACACTTGAACAATGAGGAAAAGAGGTGTCCTTATGTGTTGCACTCCTCTCTTGGAAAGATGGTTTATTTCTCATCTTCCCCAATCATTCATAAGGAATGAGCAAGGTTCAAGGTGGTCACAAAGGTTGATGACACTCAAACATTCATATATTCATTGGGGCTCTCGATCCAAAGAGAATGTTATCATCATCGACCGTTATGGAGAATTACCTAATGTCCCTCTACTTGGCATTAGGGGAGGCATCACCTACAACCCATGTTTAGCCTTAAGACAGTTTGGTTACGCCCGAAGGGATGGCCTGCACGAGATGCCGATTCAAGGTTTGGTATTCGACTACGACAACGACGATCAAGGTCTTCGCTAGAGATTTATCCGAGCTTGGAGGATGCTAAATAAGGTGGATAGTAAGACTTTGGGGCACAATAATTCCATCACTCTTGAGCCTTACCTCAATGGGTACGAACTCGTGCTCAGAGTCTTATGATGCCTTACCCCTCCATTCTCCCGGTAATCATTGAGCCTGTCAAGGAGGGAGATGTTCCATACACTATCCTACATCCTGACATGACAATATCTCTTGAAGACCTACAAAGGTATTGAATACAACTCAAAGGAGAGCGAGATGCTTTTGAAGCCCAATTCTATGCAACCGAGAAGAAGGTTTTGGAACTCACTAGGCTACTTCATGAGGAGCGGACCCTGAATGCCTACATTGCACCAAAGAGGATGCGTACTACTTTTTTATCTTAGAGTTTTGTATTATTTTGTCCAAGAGGCATTGATGTACTAAAACTTTATCTTATTAATATAACGTGTGCTTCTTTTTGTCTAAAACAAACTTGAATCATTAAAATCCTTGAAAAAATTGCATATGCATATGTGATCGGTGGATCTGGAACTGACTGTTTAACGCTGGTTCGCGAAATGTCGCGGTAAGCAAGAGTCGCCACCGTCTTTTATTTTCTCCAAATGGAAAGGACAAAAGCACAGAAAAATTCCTTATAGAGATTGCTCTCGGTTCGGGAGGTAGGTTATAGAAAGGGATGGTGTTAGCACCCTTTCTATCCATGGTTATCCATGGGCTCTTAGATACTTGCTCATTTGTGTTTTCAAAATTGTTTGTTTGCTTTTCAACTGTGGGTTTAAAAAAAGTTTCTTTGAAAATTTCAGTTCGACTCTTGTATCAGTCCTCAAGAGTGTTTGAAAAGTTGCTTTCGAAAGCTTTTCGAAAAGGTGTCGGTGTGAAAAGTATTTTTGAATTTGTTTTGAGATTAGAGCAAGTATCTACGAGAACCTACCTACCCTAAGGAATTCGTCTGTGTAAATGTCCTTTCAAGTAGTGCCATCCCACCATTTAGAGGTAGGTAGCACCACCGTTGGAGGTGTTCGGGTCAATTCGAGGTTCGGGACATGGTGATCACCAGAGCAATGGGAAGACACCTTAGAAGCTACCCTCATGCCAGGTTCCCGGATCATGAGGACTTACTAAGACATCCTCTACTCGACGATCACCTTTCGAGGCAAGGCAACAGTGAGGCGTACCCTAGGGGTGGTGTGTGCGATTCGTGTGTCGTTTTCATTTGCATTTATCTTGTCATGTTATTGGTGTTCTACGCTTGTTTTTATTTAAGGCCATTCATTCTTGCATGCTTTGTTTAACAATTAAGAATATTTGCGAGAAAAGTAAATCTAAAGCTATTACAAACGGCGCGGGTCCACATCGCCAAAATTAACCAGGACCCGATTTGACGGAAAATAAATAAACAAAGTAAATAAAGAATTGAAAAGTACGAGAAGTAATTACAAGGCTTCGGGAGAGGGACATAATTATTTAAGCGAAATAAAATAAATATGCGAATCAGAAATAAAATTAAGAACATGGGCGTTGGACCCTTTTGCAAAATTAAAATTAATGAGGAATTAAAATTAAAATTAAAAGAAAGCAAGAATTTGTTTTTTTGGTATTTTTAGAATTTTAGAAAAAAGAAAGAATTAATTAAAATTAACTACTAACCCTAATTCTATTTTATTTTAATTTATTAAGAAAACATTAGAATTAAACCTAAATTAAACCTAATTTTTATATGTAATTTTAATTATGAAAATAAATAAAATAAATAAATATTATTATAAGAAAGAAAAATTAAAAAGGAATAAAAACATTAATTAAACCTAATTCTACTTTTTTTTTTTAGATTTTTTTTTATTAAAAGTATTAAAATTAAACCCTAATTTATACTAAATTCAATTATATACAATTATTTACAAGAAATATTAAAGTAAAATATTTATTATATTTTTTATCTTTTCTGATTTTTTTATGATATTTTGTATTTTATAAAAATAATTAATTAAATTAAAACAATAAAGAAAATAAAATAATAATTGAAAATAAAACATAAGAAAAACATAGAGAATTGCAAACCAGGGGGGGTAGTAGTCCCCAAAGTGGAGGTGTAATTTGGAATAATCTGGCCCAATTATCTGGGTCCGTTTGACTTTTTTGAGTAACATGCTGGAGCGTGGAACAGGGTGCAACGTATTCTTTAAATCCATGCCTTTGATTTGATCTCCCAGGACGCGTGGACGTTGGATAATGAAAGTGTATGGTGAACCACACTGCTGAGCCTGCATATGAACGTAGATAGCAAAATAATATTGGAAATAATACAGACCTGGGGCTCGAACCCAGGTCATGGATGTTGCTACCATGCTCGTTTACCAACTGTGCCAACTAACGCGTTTGATAAATAAATAACTAACAATCATTATAAGAATAAAACAAAGGGTTAGTGGATCCACGCGCGAAAATTCAAACCAGCGTATCACGTTTTGCCACGATTTCGTCTTCTCCATCATCCCTGAAACATAAAACATTGGGCAACAGTTTCCTATGCGTTCCTTTAGGCATGCTATTAGAAAATAGCGATTAGCTCTCAAGCACTCATAAATTGAGCGCGAGGGCTGGTTCTTGTTCGTCCAGGTGCACTGATTCTAATGGTGGTAGTCTTGAGTCTCAATTTTTCCTCGTTTTAAAATCCCTAATTTGGGATCCTGTGAACCCTAGAAATCAAACATGGTGAAATCGTACACAACGCATAATAATACAATTCAATATAATGGTTAGCTTCAGAACTTCACAAGGAATGTAAATCAAGTATTAAAAATCACAAAAGATGCGTAAATCATGATGCACGATTATGAATTTTTCTCTGTACAGTTCATGTTCGTTTTACCAATTCTTGGCGTTGTGATGGGTCTTCTTGATTGGGAATCGTTCAGGGGACCTTGAGGAAGCTATTGAAACAAGTTTCGTGCCTTGAATCCACCTAAAAAGTGTTTTTCAGATTTGAGTTTTTAGAGAAAAAATTCAAGTTTGATTTGTGTTCTTTTGCGCAGCTTAGTGTCTATTCTGATTAGGGTTGTGATCAGGCATTTGTATTGAGTGCATTAGGTCAAGAAAAATAGCACAAATCCAATGCATTCATGGTTTTTGAAAATTTGATTTTAAGGATCTTTTTCATATCTTTTTCCATGCAATTTTGTGTCAATTAGGATCCAATCAAACCAAATCTTCCCATATTTGAATGTGCACGAATTATTGAGTCTAAAACATGTACAAAAAGATTTATTAGGTTAAGTTACATATTTTTCATATATTTAAATGATTTAAATGAATTAATATAAATAAAAATTCAAATAAATAAATAAAAAATGAGAAAATACTTCCCTTTGGGCCAAGTGGTCGTGCATAGGTCATGGATGATGAATTATGGAAGAAAAATGGGCCCATTAGCAATTTTAGGTCATTTGAAGTAATGTTGACTTTTCAAAATATCCAAATATTTCCCAACTTCCACAAGGCATAACTTGCTCAATTTTTAAGCTTTTCTCATGTTCTTGGACATTTTGGAAAGATCTTTGAGTCCTCTAACCAATGTCTTTGGTCCCATGTCATTTTGATTTCCCAATCTCAAGTTATGGCCTTTGACTTAAAGTCCCTTTTTGTTGACTTCTGAAAATGACCTATAATGTTGAAATTGATAACTTTTTGTGAGAGCATTTCTTGGACTTGAAGCATGAAGATGAGTTGTAGGAAATGTCTTTCTCTTCAAAATGAGCTTTGAATGGAATTTTTCTGATAATCCATGTGAAAGTTATGCCCTGGTCAATTTCAGTTGACTTTTTCAGCTGTCCAAATAAGGAAACTTTTGCATCTTGATGATTTCTGAGCCAAATTTTGAGAATCATGATCAAGCATTGATCAAATGATGTTTGTGGCTTAAAAATGATATGTTGATCCAAAATTTGAACTTTTGACTGTCAAATGACCATTTTGCCCCTACAGTTGACTGTAGTGCAATTAGGGTTTTTGACAGTGCAATTTTGTACTGAATGCCTTGAAACTTGATATGAGGATACTTGACCATATTTGTAGGCATATGTGACTTGATTGGACCTTTGAAAACTTCATTTTCTTGATCAGAACACAAACCCTAGTTTTGACTGCTTATGAGGCCTTTACACTGTGCAACCCTTGGGGAATTTTGAAGCTTGGCTTGGCAATTTCTTGAAGAATATGGGAGGGAAAATTTTGGGGTACAACAGTTGCCCCTGTTCAATCTTCTTAGACCTGAGGATGCAGATTGGCTGACGTGCCTTTCGTAATCCGAGGGTAGAAGATGATTGAACACTAGAGTGCCCAGAAATTTGCGCTCACATAGTAGCAGTGTGATGATGGAATGGGCTTATAGATGCCATTTGGGGATTGATGAATAGGGTGATGGGCTTATAGATGCCATCTGGATGTTGATCGCGTAAGAGATTCCTTAGCGAGAACCTGCATACCTGCAAAAGAAACATGAGTACCTGACACGCTGCAGGAGTTGATTTCAGATGCTTGGCATAGATATGTCATGACTGGTTACGGGAGCTGGGTCTGTAGCTTTACAAGATGATGAATGAACCAGGGATGGTTACTAACTTGCATGAATGGTAAGAGAACCTTGGGTGATTTTAACTTCAACAACGCTTGTTGAGAAAATCTTGGTGGGAAATACCATCTTCGCAGGATCGGGAAGAGAACCATAGGCAATTATAGTCTGAAAGGGAATTGTCACCTCACTCACCGTCGGAGAGGGAACTATCTGGAAAGGAATTATTCGGAGAGGGAACTATAGGAGATTATCACCTCACTCACCGTCAGAGAGGGAAACATCTGAAATTATCACCTCACTCACCGTCGGAGAGGGAAACATCTGAAAAGGAATTACCACCTCACTCACCGTCGGAGAGGGGACCATAGGAGATTATCACCTCACTCACCGTCGGAGAGGGAAACATCTGAAAAGGAATTACCACCTCACTCACCGTCAGAGAGGGGACCATAGGAGACTATCACCTCACTCACCGTCGGAGAGGGAAACATCTGAAAAGGAATTACCACCTCACTCACCGTCGGAGAGGGGACCATAGGAGACTATCACCTCACTCACCGTCGGAGAGGGAAACATCTGAAAAGGAATTACCACCTCACTCACCGTTGGAGAGGGGACCATAGGAGACTATCACCTCACTCACCGTCGGAGAGGGAAACATCTGAAAAGGACTTACCACCTCACTCACCGTTGGAGAGGGGACCATTGGAGACTATCACCTCACTCACCGTCGGAGAGGGAAACATCTGAAAAGGAAATACCACCTCACTCACCGTTGGAGAGGGGACCATAGGAGACTATCACCTCACTCACCGTCGGAGAGGGAAACATCTGAAAAGGACTTACCACCTCACTCACCGTCGGAGAGGGTACCATAGGAAATTATAATCTGGAATAACTTCTGCTGAGTCTTTATCAGAAAAATCTATTGGGAGTCGATTTAGCTGGACTAGAGAAGGCCTTGAAATATGTTTGAGAATTTCAACTGCATCTTTCCTGAAAGGTAGAGGTCAGTCATATGTAATGCATGATATGGATCAAGCAATGATGTTCTCAACATAAATGAGATTTGTATGATATGATGCATCTATGCATGCTATAATGATGTATGTGATGTTTTATGAATATATGTTTTCGTCTGAGGAAAGTAGATCCTTGACGGGTGCCGGGAATTCATATCCTGGGCTAATGTTGAAGTATTGATTTTGCTTCCGCTGGGGATGATAGCTGCAAGAATACCGGTAGGAGAAGATGACTCCGTTGGGGAATAAACTTGGCGAATGGATTACTCTGCGGGGAGAAAAATACTCTGGCGACCATGCTGGGGAGTGATATTCTATGGGGGAGAGGGATTCCTTGCTGAGTGTTGATAATAATTTGCTGGGGATACCCTTGTTGTTGGAAGTGTTGATGGGCTTCGCTGGGGTAAGAAGACTTTGTCGAGGACGCTCTTTCTGTGGCTTTTGGCTGAGGATAACCCAGTTATATCCTGTTAAGGAAATAACTCTTTGAATCAAGCCGGACGACGCGTTCGTGCTCTGCGAGGGATAAGCTTCCAGAATCTACTGGGGATAAGCTTAACTGCTTGGGGGAGATGAATTCCATCTTCCCTGGGGAATTGGATTGGATTCTCTTGGGGAAGCTTTGAACTGCGGGGGAATTGATTCCTTTGAATATTTGATATGCCGTCGGGGAACAATCTTTGGGCTAAGACTGCCGGGGATACTTGTTAAGAATATATATGCTGCTGGGGAAGTATTGAGATCTACTGTAGGATACTCAATTTCTTTGAGGTTGATTGTATAGCTTTGAGAAGAGTACACTGACTTGATGGCTCACTCTCTGGGGAATTGAGATACCTGGTCCTGTTCTTCAGCTGAACCTATCTTGGTACCTTGGTGGACAAAGCGATTAGATCGTTTGGACAACTCATTATTGCCCCTGTTTCTGAAGTGGGAGAGGAAGACCTGGGAGGTGCTGATAGCTTGCTGATGGACAGACCTACTTCTGGTAGGCAGGTGACAAGATGACATAGTCGTACGCTTTAATCCCTAACTTTTGCCTGGACCGCCCTTTCGGGTTTTTAGTCCACCGGGATACCCATTTTTGCCCAAGCCGCCTTTTCAGTTTTTCGACTTGCCGGGTGCACAGATTTTTTTCATTTTCATCCCTTCATTTTGCCCGAACCCTTTTGGTTCGCCGGGAAGCCCTTATTTTTTCCTAGGTATGTCAACCTAGCGGGTCTTTGATTTTGCGTATTTTTTCGACTATGTCCATGCTTTCAGAATGTAGGGAGTTGCCCCTGTTAGAAGTGTTTTGTCATGCCGCCAGAAGGTGTTGGACCAGGCAAGATTCGTTGTTGGGATGCCCCAAGTGACTCAGGCGGAGATTTGCCCCAGGCTATTTGAATTTTTGAGAGATTCTCCGAATCTTGATTGGGTTGCCCCAGATAATAGGCCATGATCATGCCATGCCCCTTGATTGGAGATACTCTTGTTCATTAGACTTTCATTGTGCGAATTTCCCTGCCGTTCAAACAAAAAGTCATATGCAAACAAAGTTATGTTAAAAAATGCAAAGCTTATGTCTGTCTTGAAGACTTTGAAAATGCATTCTTTTTCATAAAACAAGTGATTGTTTGTAAAACGTGATGTCAACTCGTTATTTTATCGTAGGCCTTAAGGAGTCAGGATACCTTTCGTAACAGTATGCTTTCGAACTAACCCATGCTTCAGCTAGGACTTTTGAGGGTTATAATGTGGCCTGGTTCATGGTTTAAGAAACAAAGGATAAAGGATCAAATTATTTGTACCCACCCGCTCTTCATGATGTTCTTCAAACCTAAACTCAGCTGATCGTGCGTTAGACCTTGTTTGAGTTTTTGCTCTGATTTTCCGGTGATGATTCGGATATTGAACGTTTATTTTGCATAGGCAGTCATTCCTTTTTTGTTGAGGGTTTGTAGGACCTCTTTCTTGTTTGTTTTGTTATCCCTGTTTTTTGCCTGAGCTGTTTCCTTTTTGGAATTACAGTCAGCGGGATGCCCCAGTTTGGTAAGTCTCCGTCATTGGTTTTGACTTAATGGGCTTCTTATTTTTGAGATAATGACTGCCTTTCTTTATTGATTATTCGGAACCATCACTGTCTTTCTTCGTTTAGTAAGGACCTCTTTGGTGCCATTCGTTATGCACTTGGATCAACTGAGAGACTACCCTGCCCCAGGTTATGATTAAGGGTTTTAAATTTCGAAAAGAAAAACTCCTACTTCTTTGGCTCAGAGGGGTTGACGAGGGATGTGATACGGTGGGAGAACTGACTTGTGTTTTTGCGTTTGTTTTCGCAAATGTTTCGGTTGAGCAAGAGTCGCCACCGACTTTTTATTTTATCCTAAGGAAAGGTTAAAAAGCACAGCAAAAACCTTTTGAGATGTTTTCTTGGGTTCGCGGAGTAGATTATAGAAAGGGAAGGTATTAGCACCCTTTCTATCCATGGTTATCCATGGGCTCTTAGTTACTTGCTTAGATCACTTGCCTTTTGTTTTCAATTGTTTGAAATGGTGCTTGTGTGTGTGGGTTTGAAAATGTTTTGAAAAGAGGCCAATGTGGTGGCAACCTTTGTAATGATCCATGTGGGGATGTATACAAAGATGTGCGTCTTTTGAAAAGGTTTTCATTTGTTTTTGAAAGTTGTTTTTGAAAGTGTTGTGAGGTGTGTTTTTAGAAAGTAGGCAAGTATTTTGTTTTGCAAGTTTGATTCAAGTAACTAAGAGGTTATCTACTCCTAAATTTCTCAAAAAGATTATTGCTATGTTTTAACCCTTTTAACAAGTTTGTTCCACCATTGTATTTGGTGGGCAACCTTATGTTAGGATGTGAAAGGGACAGGCGCGGGTCATCGTTTAGACCATAATTGCAACGGCGTTAAATGTCTTAGGGCAACTTTCTTTAAGGGACTTGATCATTATTTTTTTTGTTTGTTTTGAAAAGTTTTATCGAGGGGCTATGATCATTCAAATTGTTTGCTTTGCCCAAAGAAGTTCAACATGCAATATGGCCCAATTTTGAAAGGCAACAAGTGGAATACCCTAGGGGTGCAAGTGTGATTTGTGTGTCCATTTTCATGCTTGTTTATCTTGAGATTAGGTCATAACTATTTTTTTATCGTTTTTCGCATACAAACCCTAATTCTAACATGTTATCATTAGAAAGCAATAAAGTGCGAAAATAAATTTACTAAGCTATTACAAAACCAAATATGGGAAGGGGGGTACAAATGTTCAAATGGGGATATTGACAAGAATTTAAATCTAAATTATTACATCAATTTGAATATTTGCAATGTAAATAATGTACAAAAATTAAATAAGAATGCAAGATGAAAAAGAAATGTTTTGTATATGTATGAAAAAATATTATTTATGTAAAAGAGAAAAGAAAATAAAAATATATTTATTTTTTGGAGTATTTTGAATTTAGGGCAAAAACCCTAATTTTAAAGAAAATGCATTATTATCTAATTTAATACAACTATTTATTTATTATTTATAAAAATAAAATAAAACGAAGTATATTATGGAAAAAGTATTTTTGTATCAAATATTAATAAAAATGAAAAAATCAAGTATTTTTATATTTTAACCTAAATAGATTAATAAATATATATATATATATATATATATATATATATATATATATATATATATATATATATATATATATATATATATATATATATATATATATATATATATATATATATATATATATATATATATATATATATATATATATATATATATATATATATATATATATATATATATATATATATATATATATATATATATATATATATATATATATATATATATATATATATATATATATATATATATATATATATATATATATATATATATATATATATATATATATATATATATATATATATATATATATTAAGTTCTAAATATGCATTATATACAAAATAATATATATTTAATATTTTAATATAATAAATAAAAAAAAGTATTTTTATGTGAAATATTTTCAGAAGGTAAAAAAAATAATAAAAATGTATTTACACTACTTTTATATTTATTCTAATAATAGTATATATATAATGTTTATGTATAAACAAAGGAAATAAACAAATAAATATGCAATAAATACAAAAAATGATGGAAAAAATATTTTCAAAATTTTAATGTGCTGGAAAAAAAATAAACAAGTCAAACAAAAAAAGAAAAAGTCAAAAATGTTAAAAAATGAACACATGGGCTTGGGGGGTTCATGAGTAATTATGGGGTGTGAAAAGAAATTCACAAGACAAGCCCAGCCCAATGCCACTGTCTTTAACCTCCAGCACAAACATTTGAAAAAACGCGCGCCTCTGTTCTTCAATGTCCAACTCTTGATTCCTGGCTTTTTAGCAAAAACTCATAACACAACAAATGTTCAGCATGAAGAGACGATTCTAACCATGTATGGAACTTGACCTAACTCTCTAAGATGAGGGAGAATTTCTCCTCCCCCAAATCCTACCCTAATTTTTCTGCCATTTTCAAACTCCAAATTCTCTCTACTCAGGCAAAAGAAATGAAATGTAAAGATATGTACATGCTCAGGGCTATGAGTAGAACCTTGTTTCTTCACAAACTTAAGACTAAAGATGCATGATAAGAGAGATACGAGTTCAAAGTTTTACCTGTGCAGTTGAACTTCTATCTGGAGAATGAGGAACTTCTAGTGCAAGGTAATGATTGGAAAAGCTTCCTTGAGGTCCAGGGATGCTTTTTCAGTGCTTACTTTGTCTTGAAACTTCTTGTATTGAGCTGTGGAACTTCAACTGCAAGAGGAAAAAATGAAAATGGTGGAAACTGTTAGAGAGATTACAGGTCAGGTTTTAGGTCATGGTTAGCTTGCATATATGCTAGGGAATGTGTATGGATTGATTTTGGTAAGAATGCTCGAGGGAAATGGGAGTTGGCACTCAAACTGAAGAGGCAACTCTGTTTTTGCAGTTTGAGGATGATTCTGAGATGGAGGGTGTTTGAAAGGTCAATGACTCGTGCCAAAGCTTGGATATGTTCTTTTGAATGTGTTTGATAGCTTTTGTGTTGTGTGTCTAGGCTGAAGAGAGAGTTGTCATAAGTTATGCACTTTTCTTGAACTTGAAGCAAACAAAAGCAAGTTGATGGTTTAGGTCAGTAGGGGGCCTCCTAATGTGCTGCATAATCCTCTCTTGATCAGTGTGTTATGCACATAATCTTGTGCCAAGCAGATATTCCATGTACCTTCTTGATTTGCAATTGGACATAAAGTTAATCTTTTCAAAAATGGAAAGTTCACTTTATCTAGTTTAGGATTAATCTTGCATACAATGCTTGCACTCAAAGAACAACACCTTAACACATTGAATATGCATTAAATTATTGAGTATGGAATGGTTCAAGGACCTGTAATCAAGCCTAAAGCATGCTGAGTTCAAATTTGCAAAGTTATGGACATGTTTTGATGAAGAACAAAAGTGAATTTTTGCCAACTTGTGAAATTTGAATCTCTCAAGTTGTGAGGTTGTTTGATGAGTTCTTGGACATTTTGGAAATCTTGGAATGTGTACTACAATCCATCTTTGAAATGCAAATTGAAATTCCAAGTGGAAGGGTATGAAAAATGGCCTTGAAGTGGGGTAGAAAACCTTGTCAAAATAGGTTAAAATTTCACTAAGTTAAAAATGGTTTAGTGCCCTTATTAAAAAAATTATAACTTGAGATACAAGCTTCAAATGAGAAAACTTTGTGAATCAAAGTTGTAGATTATGCAACAAGCTACAACTTTCATGTTTTGACTTTTGTTTGAATCCAAATGGATCTTGGTGAAAAGATGGGGCAAAGTTGGGAAAAAATTAGGGTTTTTCATAACTTAGAAAAATTCTAAGTTATGAAAAATTCCATTTTCAAACCCTAATTTGCATTTTGTGATTTCTTGGTGAACAAGTTTTATGATTTGGCATGTTTTGATGAAAAATGAATCTTGACTCTTGATTTTGACCAAAAAGTCAAAGTTTGACTTTTCAGTGTACAATCAAAATTGATCAATTGACTGGGAAATTCAACTGTCAATCTTGTGTACTTGGGATTTTTTGAGCTTGATGAACATGTCAAGATAATTCCATGGGGTCCTTGAGTCCATATGTGAGCTTGGTTTGCCATTGGCTAGGTCAAACAGTCAAAAATTGCCTTTGTGCAGTCAAAACCCTAAAAATGACCATTTTGCCCTTTTAGTGATCTGATCAAATTTCTTGTGGAATTGTGATCCAAACTTGATCAAATGGTCCATATGAGTTCATAATGTTGATGTGGGTCAAATTTCATGAGGTTTGACTGTCAATTGGCCACAGTTGACTTTTTCCGCAATACAGTTGATTTCTAGGTCAACTGCCCAATTGACTGGGCAAAACTTGGAATCCAGACTTGAAACTTGGCATGGGTAAACTTGGGAGTCCAACATGAAGCATGAAAGTCATCTTAGGCATTTTAGGTCAAAACATCCTTGGGCAAACACAAACCCTAATTTGAGTCCACAGTGCAAGGAGAAGTCTTGAGCAGAGGAAACCCTAACTGGATCTTGATCTTCAAAGGTCTTGTGATGAGAACATGTTGAGGAAATGGGAGGGCAAATTTTGGGGTACAATAGTTGCCCCTGTTCAATCTTCTTGAACCTGAAGAGTTAGATTGGCAAGTTTGCCTTTCGCGACTCGAGGGTAAAAGGAGATTGGACACTAGAGTGCCCGGAAATTTGCACTCGCATGTTGAAGTATCAGCAATGTGATGTCAGGAATGGGCTTACAAATGCCATTTGGAGAGGTGGTAGATAGGGAGATGGGCTTATAGATGCCATCTGGAGACGTGACAGAACCTTGTCGGGAATGGGCTTATAGATGCCATTTGGAAATGTTGATCGCATAAGAGATTCCTTAGCGAGAACTTGTGTATTTTGAGAAAGACAGATGTTTTCCTGGCTTGTTACAGGTGTTTGATCTTCAATCTCTTCATGCAGATATGCCCTGGCTAGATACAGGTGTCGAGTCTACAATCAGTTGCTCACAGATGTGCCCTGGCTGGATACAGGTATCGAATCTGGAAATAGTCGTCAACAGATATGCCCTGGCTGGATACAGGAATCGAATCTGGAATTGTTGTCAACAGATATGCCCTGGCTGGATACAGGAATCGAATCTGGAAATAGTCGTCAACAGATATGCCCTGGCTGGATACAGGAATCGAATATGGAAATAGTCGTCAACAGATATGCCCTGGCTGGATACAGGAATCGAATCTCCAAACTCTTCAGATGTGCCCTAGCTAGATACAGGAATCGAATCTGGAAACTGATCACTCACAGATGTGCCCTGGCTAAATACAGGAATCGAATCTGGAATTGCGACAGTTGAAGGTAGTTGTTTTTTGGGATTGTCTTTTTCCTGAAAAGGCAAAAAGCGTAAGTTGTATGCAATGTCATGATGTATGATATGCATGATGTCATGATGTTCAACATGAGATGGTGTTGTATGCGCTTTATAATATATGTAAGCAAGATGTATGAAAATGTGAAATGTTTATGGATGTAATTTTGTCTTAGGAAAATAAATCCTTGACGAACGACCGGGGAGTTGCTCTGTGGAAGAGATACTTGGCCGAAGTTTATGAGAGGCCTGCTGAAGACTTTGATGATGGATTCCGCTGAGGATAATGATGATAAACTCCGCTGGGGAACACCAAAGATGAAACTCCGCTGGGGAATGCTAAAGATAGACTCCCGTCGGGGATTGAAAGAACCTTGCCGAAGGCGATCTTCCGTGGTTTTTAGCTGAGGATAACCCAGTTATAAGTCCTTGTGAGGAAATAGCTCTAAATAAACTCGGGAGAGACGTCCGTACTCTGCAGGGGATAAGCTTCCAGAACCTACTGGGGATGAGCTTTAAGACCTGTCGGGGAATGTTATGCTTTTTTAGGATTGACGGGGAGTCAACCCTGCTTGAGGAAAGTATTGCTGAATCTTGTTTACTCTGCGGGGAGTTGAGATGATTTGGTCTCATTCCTCTGTTGAATCTAACTTGGTACCTTGGCGGACAAAACAACCAGACTGCATTAGACAACTCCACATTGCCCCTGCCTCTGATGTCACCTGTAATCAATCTCTTGCTTCATATGTAAACATTTATGAATCGGCAATTTAATGTCAAATGCATATATCAAAAATGAACATTGGACGTTCTTCGCAAGACAAAACAGAAAAAAGGAAAACAATGGTAATTTGTATGGACAAGTGAATTCGTATTGATTTAAACTTTGCCTGTGAATAGGCGTTTTTGTACAAGAGGCTGACATCCTAGTAAGAGGATGCTGCCGAATAACATAGAATTTACAATTTGAAAAAAGGAAACAAAACAGCTATGTGAACAATCCCACTGGGTTCCAACTCTGCTATCGCCCTTATGTCTTCGAACGTCTCATCGCTTTGCTACCTAGCTGAAGATGAAGCTGATTGGTCGATGCCGAAATCTGAGCCAGATAGTTGATGCCGAATTCCGATGCGAAGTGATCCAACGAGACATAGTGTTACGCTTTTATCCCTAACTTTTGCCTGGACCGCCCTTTCGGGTTTTCAGTCCACCGGGATACCCATTTTTGCCCAAGCCGCCTTTTCAGGTTTTCGACTTGCCGGGTGTACAGATTTTTATTCATTTCGTCCCTTATTTTTGCCCGAACCCTTTTGGTTCGCCGGGAAGCCCTTATTTTTGCCTAGGTATGTCAACCTAGCGGGTCTTTTATTTATGCGTAGTATTTTTTCACTATATCTGCATTGGCGGGGTGAGGAAGATCGTCACCATCCATGGTGGTTAGGATCATGGCTCCTCCTGAGAACACACGTTTAACCACAAATGGCCCTTCGTATGTAGGGGTCCATTTGCCCCGGGGATCACTTTGAGGAAGGATGATGCGTTTGATTACCAGGTCCCCAACTTGATACTCTTGCGGTCTGACTTTCTTGTTAAATGCTCTGATCATCCGTTTTTGATACGTTTGACCATGACAGATAGCAGTGAGCCTCTTTTCGTCAATCATATTTAATTGATCAAGTCGCGTCTGGATCCAATCATCTTCATTCAAGTCTGCATCCTTCATTATCCGGAGAGAGGGTATCTGGATTTCAATTGGCAAGACTGCCTCCATGCCATAGACTAAGGAGAAGGGAGTTGCCCCGGTTGACGTCCTTGCTGAGGTGCGGTACCCATGAAGAGCGAACGGTAACATCTCGTGCCAATCTTTATAGGTCACTGTCATCTTCTGCACAATTTTCTTGATATTCTTATTGGCTGCCTCTACAGCCCCATTCATCTTCGGCCGGTAGGGAGAAGAATTGTGGTGTTGTATCTTGAATTGTTCACAGAGTTCAGTGATCATTTTGTTATTGAGATTGGTACCATTGTCCGTAATGATTCTTTCCGGGACTCCGTACCGACAGATCAGATTATGCCGGATGAAACGTGCCACGACGCTCTTGGTTACTGTGGCATAAGAAGCTGCCTCAACCCACTTCGTGAAGTAGTCGATTGCCACCAAGATGAAGCGATGCCCATTGGATGCCGTCGGTCGGATCTCACCGATCATATCGATCCCCCACATTGCAAAAGGCCAAGGTGCCGTCAGGACATTCAAGGGAACTGGAGGGATATGCACCTTGTCAGCATAGATCTGGCATTTATGACAAGTTCGGGAGTGCTGGTAACAATCGGCTTCCATTGTCGACCAAAAATATCCTGCCCGAAGGATTTTCTTAGCCATGGTGTGTCCACTGGAATGTGTTCCAAATGTACCTTCATGCAGTTCTATCATAATTTTCTCTGCTTCAGCCTTATCCACACAACGTAGCAGAGTTGAATCATGATTCCGTTTGTAGAGAATGCCGTTGCTGAGGAAGAATTTTGCAGCAAACCTCCTCATGAACTTCTTATCATTGACAGACGCACCTTCAGGGTATTCCTGAGTTTCCAAGTACCTCTTCACCTCATGATACCAGGGTTTTTCAATAACCTTCTCAGCCTCGAGCTCGCAGCAGTATGCCGGTTCATCCAACTTCCAGATAATGATTCGAGGAGCCTCATTGTCCCATTTAACTTTGAACATTGAAGACATCGTAGCCAGGGCGTCCGCTAGCTGATTCTCCTCTCTAGGGAAGTGTTCGAAAGTTATTTCTTCAAAGTGGGGAAGCAAGGTCGACACATACTCCTTGTAAGGAATAAGATTCGGGTGTTTCGTATCCCACTCGCCTTTGATCTGATTGATCACGAGAGCGGAATCTCCGAAGACACTTAGAAACTTGATCCTCAGGTCGATTGCAGCTTGTAAACCCATGATACATGCCTCGTATTCTGCCATGTTATTGGTGCAGCTGAAACATAATCGGGCGGTGAGTGGAGTATGAGTTCCTTTGGGAGATATGATTACAGCGCCGACGCTGTTACCCAAAGCATTGGAGGCTCCATCAAAATGCATAGACCATCGGGATCCTTCCTCAGGTCCTTCATCCGGTCCAGGTACTTCACAGTCAGTTACCACCATGATGTCTTCGTCTGGAAAATCAAAGTTCAATGATTGATAATCGTCCACAGGTTGGTGTGCCAAATGATCCGCCAGTACACTTCCCTTAATTGCTTTCTGAGTTGTATACTGGATATCATATTCTGTCAAGATCATTTGCCATCTCGCTATTCTTCCAGACAGAGCGGGCTTTTCAAATATGTACTTGATGGGATCCATTTTTGAAATCAATAAAGTAGTGTGAGTCAGCATATACTGTCTCAGCCGGCGAGCAGCCCATACAAGAGCGCAGCAAGTTTTCTCAAGCAGTGAGTAACGAGACTCACAGTCGGTAAACTTTTTGCTCAAGTAATAAATAGCGTGCTCTTTTCGGCCAGACTCGTCATGCTGCCCCAGCACACACCCCATTGAATTGTCAAGTACTGTCAGGTATAGTATCAGAGGTCTTCCTTCCACCGGTGGCATAAGAATGGGTGGCTCTTGGAGATATTCCTTTATCCTTTCGAAGGCGGCCTGACATTCATCATTCCAGCGTACTACTTGATCTTTCTTCAGCAATTTGAAGATTGGCTCACAAGTAGCAGTCAGATGTGAGATGAATCGGGCAATGTAATTCAGTCGTCCCAGGAAACCTCTGACTTCTTTCTCTGTTTTTGGAGTCGGCGTCTCTTGTATGGCTTTTACCTTGGCAGGGTCCACCTGGATACCCTTATCACTCACAATGAAACCTAGCAATTTTCCGGATCTTACCCCCAAAGGTGCATTTGTTGGGATTCAATCTCAGCTTGTACAACTTGAGTCGGTCAAATAACTTCCTCAGATGGTCAAGGTGCTCCTCCTCAGTTTGAGACCTTGCAATCATGTCCTCCACGTATACCTCAATCTCATGATGGATCATATCATGAAATAAAGCAACCATGGCACGTTGATAGGTTGCCCCAGCATTTTTCAATCCGAATGGCATGACCTTATAACAGAAGGTGCCCCACTGAGTCACAAATGTAGTCTTCTCCATATCTTCTGGAGCCATCTTGATCTGATTATACCCTGAAAAACCATCCATGAAGGAGAACACCTTGTGTTGAGCTGTATTGTCAACAAGGACATCAATGTGAGGTAGGGGAAGTCATCCTTGGGGCTGGCCCTGTTCAAATCCCTGTAGTCGACACACATTCTGACTTTACCGTCCTTCTTCGGCACTGGCACCACATTGGCAACCCACTGAGGGTAAGAAGTCACTGCAAGGAACCCGGCATCAAACTGCTTCATAACTTCGGCCTTGATCTTTTCAGACATCTCTGGACGCATCCGTCGGACTTTTTGCTTTACCGGAGGGCAATCTTCCTTGGTTGGCAGATGGTGAACTACAATGTCGGCATCCAAACCAGGCATATCTTCATAGGACCAAGCAAAAATCTCCATGTAATCTTGTAGCATCTGGGTCAATCGTTGCTTCACGCTGAGCTCTAGATTGGCACCAATCTTGACCTCTTTCCTATCTGTCTCGGTACCCAGGTTAATTGTCTCCACCGGCTCTTCATGTGGTTGAATAGCTCTCTCTTCCTGGAGTAGCAGTCTTGCGAGTTCACCAGGCACTTCGCAATCATCTTCACCTTCGTCCTCGGCCAAGTTGATCGGATTTTCGAAGTCATAACTGGCGGTAGCAGAGCTGTTACCAGTGAGATCCAGAGTGGATTGAAACCTGTATAAGTGAGTGTGTGTAAATATAGCTGTTTTGCAATATATATAACACAGAAAGGAAAAGAGCACAAGATTTGAAATGCAACAAACGTCCAATGTTTTGATTGATGATATATGAAAATGTCATACAAAAAGCCCTCACAAATGGAGCTACGATGCCCCGGGTAGGACACCGAGCCAACAAAGTTTTAACATATTGTTTGTTACAAATTTGGAAATCAAAAGAAATTAATTACTGCGTGACAAATGTGATAGGGGTAAAATCCTTTGCCGTCCAGTTGCTTGGTCCGTTGCTGGTAGTCGGGTAGATCCAACTGTCAAATTCTGCTTCCTCTACATCCTCCTCAATAGCATTCACCCTTGAGCTGGAGATAAACACCGGAGCCTTTCTGATCTTCTCCTTGCGCACAGCCCTCTGAGCCTCTGCAGTAAAGCCCAGCCCAAACTTGTCATTCTTCTGAGTGAAGTCAGGAAGCTGACCCCAGTTTGCACAATTGCCTTTCTGAACCACAGCCCGGGCATCCCTTAGGGAAGCCATCTTCAAGGAAACATTCTCTTCGACTGTTGTTTCTGCTGCTGCTGAAATTGGATGTACCTCCTCGAAATGCTGAAAGGGGGTTTCAATAAACTCCCCGTCCATCTCAATGTACCTGAAGGAATTCAAATGGCTCACCATATACTCCTCTTCTCCTTGCACAGTGACGATCTTCCCCCTGACGGGATACTTCAGCTTCTGGTGCAAGGTGGAGGTCACTGCCCCAGCTTTATGGATCCAAGGTCGACCCAGTAGACAAGAGTACGATGGACGTATGTCCATTACATAAAAAGTAGAGTCAAACACTTGAGAGCCCACACGAATAGGGATGTCAACCTCTCCATGAACCATCCTTTTTGAACCGTCAAAGGCCCTGACGATGATATTGATAGGCTTCAGTTCTAGGCCTTCATAATCCAAACGGTCTAAAGCCTTTTTCGGTAGGACATTCAAGGAGGAACCAGTATCCACCAATACATGCGCCAGAGTAGTGCCCCTGCATTCGATAGAGACATGCAGGGCATCATTGTGGTCCCTTCCCTTCGCAGTCAGGTCAGCATCTGAAAAACCCAAGCCATTGTCTGCTGTCAGATTTGCTACGCAATCAGTGAACTGGATTGCAGACGTTTCTTGCGGCACATGGGCCGTCTTGAGAAATGAAATCAAGGCTTTAGCATGGGCCTCGGAGCATAGCAATAAAGAGAGCATGGAAATCTTGGAGGGCGTATGCCCCAACTGCTCGACAACATTGAAATCACTTTTCTTTATTATTTTCAGGATCTCCTCCACTTCTTGTTGGGAGGCCTCAGCATTTATAGGTGTCGGTGCCTCCATCCGGGCAGGCTCTTCTTCAATCTCTTTGCCTCGAGCATTAGATGACTCGGCGGCAGGGGAAACAACTTTATCAGCAACAGGAACAGGTAAACTTGTAGGTGTTATAAGGAGGGGTTTTCGAATAGCGGGCGGTGCAATGTCAGGCGAGAAGAGCCTGCCACTGCGGGTGACCTTGGCTGGACCAGTGATATCGCAGATACTGGCGCCAGCGTCGAATTCTTGTTTAACTCCATTCACATATACGTCTGCCCCATAATGCCAGGGGACAGCTTTATCAGACACGTAGGGGAGAGGCCCCGGAACAGTAATAATCACAGGTGCGACAGTCATGATATGAACAGGCTTCTTTGGGAGAGCCTTGATTGGATTATTGAAGATGGTAACCACAGAAACTTCTTCTACCGGAACCAACTGAACAGCAGACTTCTTAAACAGAATCTCCTTGCTATCCATTAGGCTTTGGATACCTAACTTCAGCAAGGGACAACCAGATAGGGAAACAGCACAGAACAGGCAACCCTCACCGCAACCCGGAAATAAACCGGCCCGCAGTAGGTTCTTCTTGACGGTCTTCAGAGGGGTGACAACTTCATTCACTGAAACAGCATACATTTCTTCCTCAATGGCATTTACTCTATGCTGGGGCATAGGAGCAGTTACCACATTTGGTCTCTCCGGTGCTTCAAACTGAATTTCCTTTGCGTCGATCAGATCTTGCACTTTGTTTCTCAAGGCCCAGCAATCATCAGTAGTGTGCCCGGGACTATCAGAATGATAAGCACACCGGGCATTTGGGTTATACTTAGGAGACGCAGTGTTGACGACCTTAGGAGCTTCTTTGAGGGTCACCAGGTTGGTGGATAACAGTTGGGGTAAAATTTGAGATAAGGTCATACTCAGTCGAGTATACTGCCTCTTGGGCCTTTCGCTTCTTTGTTGATTGTACTGCTGAGGAGCAGCAACAGGTTTTGAGATGACCAAAGCATTGACGGCTTGGTGACTTTTGGGCTTGACTTGTCTTCTAGTACCATAGACGACACTTGCTTCCTTCTTAAACGGCCTCTTCTCAGCACTTGTGGAGGCAGCCTTTTGTATCTTGCCTGACCTGATGCTAGCTTCAATTCTCTCTCCTGTCAATATCAAATCTGTAAACCCAACGGAGGAGTTACCAACCAAATGATTGAAAAACGGACCATACAACGTCCCTAGAAACATATCAACCAGCTCTCGATCAGTCAATGGAGGCTGCACCCTGCCAGCCAAATCTCTCCATTTTTGAGCGTACTCTTTGAACCCTTCACCCGTTCCTAGAGACATACCTTGAAGTTGGGTACGCGTAGGAGCGAGATCAGAATTGTATTGGTATTGTCTGTAAAAAGCGGTTGCCAAATCTTCCCAGTGTCGGATGCTAGTTCCATCTAATTGGTAGAACCATTCAAGCTGTGACCCCGAGAGGCTATCTTGGAAGAAGTGAATCCAGAGGTTCTTATCTGCCGTGTAAGGTTGGATTTTCCTTACGTACGACCTCAGATGCAGCTTTGGGCAGGAGACCCCATCATACTTAGCGAAGGCAGACGCCTTAAACTTGTGTGGAATTACTACCCCAGAAGATAACCCCAAATCTCCGAAATCCAGTCCCGGCACATTCTGAATTTCCATGGCGCTCAAGCGGTCCTCCAATTGCTTGTATTTGTCAGCAGCAGGTGGGTATTGTTCGTCGTTATAGTCCGTCTCGTTGTCGGAGACTGCGGGACTAGGAGCTCCTCCCCCCTGGGGACTGTTTTTCTCAGCAGAAGAAGTAGTTGGATCAGCTTCATTATGGAGTGTGTTCCCAAATCTGCGTCCGGTGTTGAACAACGCAGTTCTCTTTTTCTTCTTCTTCTTCAGGAGTAGAGTCTTCAACTCTTGCTGTCCTTGGGCCAGGCTTAGGACCATCTCTTGAAACTGTGCATTTTGGGCCTGAAGGGCCTTGATTGCTTGCTCACTGGATGAGTCTGGATTCATGATGACTGTGCAAAATAAACAGCGAAGGAGATTAAGCAACCTGTGAAATAGGGTACCTGCTATGCATATGGTGCAATGGAATGCGTATGTTTTATGTTTTCAAAGACAAACAAGATTCAACTTTGTAGACAAAAAGAGGGAAACACACTTCATTAGATTAAAATTTTCAATTGTCCAACAATTTGCCCTTAGGCATTACAGGAATGAAAAATACTGAAAGGAAATAAACTATAAAAGGAAACATCCAAAGCTCATCAATGCTCCCATGGCCTCCTCTTTTCAGTGCTGATGTAGTTGTTCAGGACCCGCTCTTCCTCCAATTGCTTAGTCAGCCTCTGGATCTTCCGTTCCTGTTCGTTGAATTTCTCCCGATAGAAATCCCGTTCTTCCTTTAGCTGCGCCCAAGATCCCTTCATGGTGTCAAAATCAGTAGGTATCTGAGGAGGGAGGACAGTTGGAGGAACCCCATCTTCAATAGGAGACTCAAGAATGAGAGGTCTAACAGCTTCGTAGGGCATACCTAACTTCTGAGCACAGATGCGGACCCATTTGCAATAGGGTCCCAAAGGCAGGGAAGTCTTTGGTCCCAACTCATGTGGGTTGGCTTTGTGGATTCTGTCCCAAGCTCTAATGAATCCCTGGCGTAGTTTGTCACTGTCTGCCTGAAACTCAAAATGGAAGTGAGGAACCAACATCTCATGAGGCCCATCTCCTCTAGCTCTTCCAAACTGACGGAGAGCTAAACACGGATTGTAAGAGATTCCTCCTTGGATACCAATCAATGGAACATTAGGGTATTCTCCGCAACGGTCAATAACAGCTACCTCATCCAAACCTCTGAGAGTCCAGGTGATGTCATTATCAGTGAGAGACATTAACCTCCGAGCCCAACCTTTTCCTTCTTCATTCTTCAGCACGAACTTAGGAAGGTGCGAAATAAACCACCTTACTAGCAAAGGAGCACAACACCACGGAGTTCCCCGTTTTCGAGCAGTACAAGCATAGAGTTGTTGTAGAATGTCACCCAAAAGAGTGGGTACCGGATTTCGAGACATGAAGATCCTTATGACATGGATACTGATAAAGGTGTCGGGATTGGGAAACAACACCAGACCATAGATCAAAAGAGCCAGAATATCCTCGTATGCCTTGAAGTCCAAGTCATTCCAGAAATCATTAGCCTTGCCAACCAGAAATTTGACCAAAAAGCCCTTGATCCCATTTCTAGTTTCCCAGTTGGACAACACCTCTTCTTTGGTCAAGGGGAGAATTGCAGCAATCTCTTCAGGCCTAGGAGTCTTTTCCAAACCAGTGAATGGAGTTTGTTCCAAGATAGGGATCCCAAGCAAATAAGAAAATTCTTCCAGGGTAGGAACCAGCTGGAAGTCTTGAAAGGTGAAACAATGGTACAGAGGGTCATAAAACTGGGTCAGAACACTTATCAGTTGTTGGTCCCACTTTGCAGTGACCAAGCCAAGGAGAGAACCATGTCTGTTGATGAAGGAAGAAGTGTTTGGAATCCTTCCAACCAAATCCTTGAGTAACACTGGTGGTTGAACAAAGTTGAGCCGGACAGTATTCCTACGCACGAGCATCATGATGTCCTACAAAACAGAGCAAAGATGAAACCTTTTTTGTCTTTGAAATGGGTTAGTCCTTTATACAGGATGCATGGAATGGTATGATGGCATGATGCTATGATGAAGCACACCACAAGTATTCACATAGGCAAATAAGGCACACAAGTCACACAAGACACCCTTAGGTTTCAGGCCAGCCTGAGTTTTAGGTATTACCCTCTTTTGGTTTTGTTGGTTAAAACCTGTCCTATCAAAAGTAACCGGGTTCTAGAGGATCTCAAATCATTGGCTACCCTCAATCGGTCATAACTCCAGCATCGCAATCTTTTCTCGCGGCCAGAACCATCTCGAGAGTTTAGCCTCAATGAGTGTAGCATACTGCTACTGTCCTAATAGCCAAGTTGGTCAATTTAGGGTTCTAAGGTTGGTTGGTGTTTAATGACCCCTTAGAAGACCTATATTCTCCCCGTTGCAACACAAGGGATATAGGTACAGACTAAGATGCCACACCAACGTAGCCACTGCTTCACCCATGTCGGTCTACGCCGGACAGGTCCCTCACAGATTATGCTACCTAAAAGGGTATTTCCCAGATCCGGGTTAGGATCTATGAAACTCCGATGCAAAGCCCACAAATATAAAAGCAAACAAAGCAAACAATTGAAGACAAAGGTGATCTAAGCCCTAAGGTTACTCCACTTTTAAGTTTTTCCCCAGCAGAGTCGCCAGTTCTGTGATACGGTGGGAGAACTGACTTGTGTTTTTGCGTTTGTTTTCGCAAATGTTTCGGTTGAGCAAGAGTCGCCACCGACTTTTTATTTTATCCTAAGGAAAGGTTAAAAAGCACAGCAAAAACGTTTTGAGATGTTTTCTTGGGTTCGGGGAGTAGATTATAGAAAGGGAAGGTATTAGCACCCTTTCTATCCATGGTTATCCATGGGCTCTTAGTTACTTGCTTAGATCACTTGCCTTTTGTTTTCAATTGTTTGAAATGGTGCTTGTGTGTGTGGGTTTGAAAATGTTTTGAAAAGAGGCCAATGTGGTGGCAACCTTTGTAATGATCCATGTGGGGATGTATACAAAGATGTGCGTCTTTTGAAAAGGTTTTCATTTGTTTTTGAAAGTTGTTTTTGAAAGTGTTGTGAGGTGTGTTTTTAGAAAGTAGGCAAGTATTTTGTTTTGCAAGTTTGATTCAAGTAACTAAGAGGTTATCTACTCCTAAATTTCTCAAAAAGATTATTGCTATGTTTTAACCCTTTTAACAAGTTTGTTCCACCATTGTATTTGGTGGGCAACCTTATGTTAGGATGTGAAAGGGACAGGCGCGGGTCATCGTTTAGACCATAATTGCAACGACGTTAAATGTCTTAGGGCAACTTTCTTTAAGGGACTTGATCATTATTTTTTTGTTTGTTTTGAAAAGTTTTATCGAGGGGCTATGATCATTCAAATTGTTTGCTTTGCCCAAAGAAGTTCAACATGCAATATGGCCCAATTTTGAAAGGAAACAAGTGGAATACCCTAGGGGTGCAAGTGTGATTTGTGTGTCCATTTTCATGCTTGTTTATCTTGAGATTAGGTCATAACTATTTTTTTATCGTTTTTCGCATACAAACCCTAATTCTAACATGTTATCATTAGAAAGCAATAAAGTGCGAAAATAAATTTACTAAGCTATTACAAAACCAAATATGGGAAGGGGGGTACAAATGTTCAAATGGGGATATTGACAAGAATTTAAATCTAAATTATTACATCAATTTGAATATTTGCAATGTAAATAATGTACAAAAATTAAATAAGAATGCAAGATGCAAAAGAAATGTTTTGTATATGTATGAAAAAATATTATTTATGTAAAAGAGAAAAGAAAATAAAAATATATTTATTTTTTGGAGTATTTTGAATTTAGGGCAAAAACCCTAATTTTAAAGAAAATGCATTATTATCTAATTTAATACAACTATTTATTTATTATTTATAAAAATAAAATAAAACGAAGTATATTATGGAAAAAGTATTTTTGTATCAAATATTAATAAAAATGAAAAAATCAAGTATTTTTATATTTTAACCTAAATATATTAATAAATATATATATATATATATATATATATATATATATATATATATATATATATATATATATATATATATATATATATATATATATATATATATATATATATATATATATATATATATATATATATATATTAAGTTCTAAATATGCATTATATACAAAATAATATATATTTAATATTTTAATAAAATAAATTAAAAAAAAGTATTTTTATGTGAAATATTTTCAGAAGGTAAAAAAAATAATAAAAATGTATTTACACTACTTTTATATTTATTCTAATAATAGTATATATATAATGTTTATGTATAAACAAAGGAAATAAACAAATAAATATGCAATAAATACAAAAAATGATGGAAAAAATATTTTCAAAATTTTAATGTGTTGGAAAAAAAATAAACAAGTCAAACAAAAAAAGAAAAAAGTCAAAAATGTTAAAAAATGAACACATGGGCTTGGGGGGTTCATGAGTAATTATGGGGTGTGAAAAGAAATGCACAAGACAAGCCCAGCCCAATGCCACTGTCTTCAACCTCCAGCACAAACATTTGAAAAAACGCGCGCCTCTGTTCTTCAATGTCCAACTCTTGATTCCTGGCTTTTTAGCAAAAACTCATAACACAACAAATGTTCAGCATGAAGAGACGATTCTAACCATGTATGGAACTTGACCTAACTCTCTAAGATGAGGGAGAATTTCTCCTCCCCCAAATCCTAACCTAATTTTTCTGCCATTTTCAAACTCCAAATTCTCTCTACTCAGGCAAAAGAAATGAAATGTAAAGATATGTACATGCTCAGGGCTATGAGTAGAACCTTGTTTCTTCACAAACTTAAGACTAAAGATGCATGATAAGAGAGATACGAGTTCAAAGTTTTACCTGTGCAGTTGAACTTCTATCTGGAGAATGAGGAACTTCTAGTGCAAGGTAATGATTGGAAAAGCTTCCTTGAGGTCCAGGGATGCTTTTTCAGTGCTTACTTTGTCTTGAAACTTCTTGTATTGAGCTGTGGAACTTCAACTGCAAGAGGAAAAAATGAAAATGGTGGAAACTGTTAGAGAGATTACAGGTCAGGTTTTAGGTCATGGTTAGCTTGCATATATGCTAGGGAATGTGTATGGATTGATTTTGGTAAGAATGCTCGAGGGAAATGGGAGTTGGCACTCAAACTGCAGAGGCAACTCTGTTTTTGCAGTTTGAGGATGATTCTGAGATGGAGGGTGTTTGAAAGGTCAATGACTCGTGCCAAATCTTGGATATGTTCTTTTGAATGTGTTTGATAGCTTTTGTGTTGTGTGTCTAGGCTGAAGAGAGAGTTGTCATAAGTTATGCACTTTTCTTGAACTTGAAGCAAACAAAAGCAAGTTGATGGTTTAGGTCAGTAGGGGGCCTCCTAATGTGCTGCATAATCCTCTCTTGATCAGTGTGTTATGCACATAATCTTGTGCCAAGCAGATTTTCCATGTACCTTCTTGATTTGCAATTGGACATAAAGTTAATCTTTTAAAAAATGGAAAGTTCACTTTATCTAGTTTAGGATTAATCTTGCATACAATGCTTGCACTCAAAGAACAACACCTTAACACATTGAATATGCATTAAATTATTGAGTATGGAATGGTTCAAGGACCTGTAATCAAGCCTAAAGCATGCTGAGTTCAAATTTGCAAAGTTATGGACATGTTTTGATGAAGAACAAAAGTGAATTTTTGCCAACTTGTGAAATTTGAATCTCTCAAGTTGTGAGGTTGTTTGATGAGTTCTTGGACATTTTGGAAAGCTTGGAATGTGTACTACAATCCATCTTTGAAATGCAAATTGAAATTCCAAGTGGAAGGGTATGAAAAATGGCCTTGAAGTGGGGTAGAAAACCTTGTCAAAATAGGTTAAAATTTCACTAAGTTAAAAATGGTTTAGTGCCCTTATTAAAAAAATTATAACTTGCGATACAAGCTTCAAATGAGAAAACTTTGTGAATCAAAGTTGTAGATTATGCAACAAGCTACAACTTTCATGTTTTGACTTTTGTTTGAATCCAAATGGATCTTGGTGAAAAGATGGGGCAAAGTTGGGAAAAAATTAGGGTTTTTCATAACTTAGAAAAATTCTAAGTTATGAAAAATTCCATTTTCAAACCCTAATTTGCATTTTGTGATTTCTTGGTGAACAAGTTTCATGATTTGGCATGTTTTGATGAAAAATGAATCTTGACTCTTGATTTTGACCAAAAAGTCAAAGTTTGACTTTTCAGTGTACAGTCAAAATTGATCAATTGACTGGGAAATTCAATTGTCAATCTTGTGTACTTGGGATTTTTTGAGCTTGATGAACATGTCAAGATAATTCCATGGGTTCCTTGAGTCCATATGTGAGCTTGGTTTGCCATTGGCTAGGTCAAACAGTCAAAAATTGCCTTTGTGCAGTCAAAACCCTAAAAATGACCATTTTGCCCTTTTAGTGATCTGATCAAATTTCTTGTGGAATTGTGATCCAAACTTGATCAAATGGTCCATATGAGTTCATAATGTTGATGTGGGTCAAATTTCATGAGGTTTGACTGTCAATTGGCCACAGTTGACTTTTTCCCCAATACAATTGATTTCTAGGTCAACTGCCCAATTGACTGGGCAAAACTTGGAATCCAGACTTGAAACTTGGCATGGGTAAACTTGGGAGTCCAACATGAAGCATGAAAGTCATCTTAGGCATTTTAGGTCAAAACATCCTTGGGCAAACACAAACCCTAATTTGAGTCCACAATGCAAGGAGAAGTCTTGAGCAGAGGAAACCCTAACTGGATCTTGATCTTCAAAGGTCTTGTGATGAGAACATGTTGAGGAAATGGGAGGGCAAATTTTGGGGTACAACAAGGGATTATCATCCTTATAACTCCAGTGTTTAGGGATTGAAACAATGCCTGTACCTCATCAGCGGGGTCTGTTCAAAAGCATACTGTAGATCGTGGTATTGTTTTCGTCATCCTCCGTCAAGAGGCTTGGAATTCTTAATCGAGAGTTAGCATCAGAAAAAATATGAAAGTAATTTGCATATAGTGAATACGAATATATTGTTTCAAAATAGACATAAGCGATGCATTAATGTGATAACAATGTTTAACATGAATAAAGGTTTGAACAAAAGAAAATTGCAACTTGAACATTCGAATGAACAAAAATTTCCTAATCTCAGGGCTTTGTCACTTCAAATGGTGTCTCCTGTAGGGATGGTAGAAGCACTCAGTCTGGCCATCTTGGGTGAATTCCACAGCTCCTTCCTCAATCAGATCCTGGATTTTATTCTTCAAATTCCAACAATCCTCTATAGCATGCCCCGGGCTGTCAGAATGATAAGCGCAGTGAGCATTGGGGTTATACCTTGAAGGTGTCTTGTTGGGATTCTTAGGAGGATCCTTTCGAGTTACCAATTTCAACATCAGCAGTTGTTGTAAGGCTTGAGGCAGTGACACGTTGAGCTCGGTGAATTGCCTTTGGGGCTTGTCTGGTTGAAGCTGGTGAGGTCGATACTGAGTCGGTGATACTGAAGCCATATGAGGAGCTTTCTCCTTGCCTCTTTGTCTCAAAGATGGTCGAACGGTGACTGGCTTTTCACCCTTAGACTTTTTCCCCTGTTGGTTGCCCTGAAACAGTTGGTTGACGAGAAACCGGAGCTCATCTTGTCTTTGAGCTAAGCCTTGAATGGCATTCCTCTACCCCAGCATATGGACTTTCATAGCATCCATCTCAGCTTGTAGGTGTTTCAGCCTTTCATCCTCAGCCCTGTTCCTGACCAAAGTCTCCATGAGAAGTGTCCTTAGCTCCTCCTGCCCCTTAGATAAATTCAGGAGGATTTCCCCGAACCGAGTCTCTTGAGCAAGAAGATCCTGGTTATCTGGTTGGAAGGCCATTGCTGAAATAAACAGCGAGAGATGGTAAGTGACCTGCAACAAAGATACCTGTTATGTAATGATGTGTATGACATGCATGTAATGTTTTCAAGGACCTCGCGGGATAAACAAGAGATTTTGTTAGAACTTGGGTCCGGTAGCTTGATTGAAGGAACTCCATGTTGCTGAGAATCCTTCTTCAAGGGTCAAGGCTCACCATATCGAGTGGGTCATAGCCTCTGACATCTTTGGCTAGAGGAAAATAAATCCTCTTTGCCCCTTGCTAGATGTTTGATTCATCATGACCTGCATCACAAGCCTTTGAGATCCTTGAAATGGGTTAGGATGTATGCAATGGTATGATGTCATGATGCATGGGGTAACATGGGTAAACCTTGTTATAAGTCCCTATTAAGGACTATAAACAAAACCTGCAAGCAAACTTAGTAAACCCTGTTATGAGTCCTAATTAAGGACTAGAACAAAACCTGCAAGGAATTCAATAAACCCTGTTATAAGTCCTAGTTAAGGACTATAAACAAAACCTGCGGGAAACTCAAGTGTCAGACAACAAGCATGCAAATAGTCAAGTACGAAGGCACACAAGTCACACAAGAGAAACCCTTAGAGTTTAGGCCAGCATGAGGTTTAGGTGTTACCCTCTTTCAGTTTGTTGGTTCATACCTGTCCTATCAAAGTAACCGGGTTCTTAGAGGATCCCAATATCATTGACTACCCTCAATCGGTCATAACTCCAGCATCACAATCTTTTCTTGCGGCCAGAACCATCACGAGAGTTTAGCCTCAATGGGCGTAGCATACTGCTACTGTTCTAATGGCCAAGTTGGGTCAAATTAGGGTTCTAAGGTCGGTTAGTGCTTAATGACTCCTTGGAAGACCCATATTCTCCCCGTTTCAACATGAGGGATATCGGTAAAGACCAAGGCGCCACACCAACGTAGCCACTGCTTCACCCATATCGGTATACGCCGGACAGGTCCCTCACAGATTATGCTACCTAAACAGGGTATCCCCAGATCCGGGTTAGGATCTATGTAACCCATGCAACCCACAATAATAAAGCAGACAAGTCAATACAATTGAAAACACAGTTATGAACTAACCCTAAGGTACACCTCACTTTATATGATTTCCCCAGCAGAGTCGCCAGTTCTGTGATCGGTGGATCTGGAACTGACTGTTTAACGCTGGTTCGCGAAATGTCGCGGTAAGCAAGAGTCGCCACCGTCTTTTATTTTCTCCAAATGGAAAGGACAAAAGCACAGAAAAATTCCTTATAGAGATTGCTCTCGGTTCGGGAGGTAGGTTATAGAAAGGGAAGGTGTTAGCACCCTTTCTATCCATGGTTATCCATGGGCTCTTAGATACTTGCTCATTTGTGTTTTCAAAATTGTTTGTTTGCTTTTCAACTGTGGGTTTAAAAAAAGTTTCTTTGAAAATTTCAGTTCGACTCTTGTATCAGTCCTCAAGAGTGTTTGAAAAGTTGCTTTCGAAAGCTTTTCGAAAAGGTGTCGGTGTGAAAAGTATTTTTGAATTTGTTTTGAGATTAGAGCAAGTATCTACGAGAACCTACCTACCCTAAGGAATTCGTCTGTGTAAATGTCCTTTCAAGTAGTGCCATCCCACCATTGAGAGGTAGGTAGCACCACCGTTGGAGGTGTTCGGGTCAATTCGAGGTTCGGGACATGGTGATCACCAGAGCAATGGGAAGACACCTTAGAAGCTACCCTCATGCCAGGTTCCCGGATCATGAGGACTTACTAAGACATCCTCTACTCGACGGTCACCTTTCGAGGCAAGGCAACAGTGAGGCGTACCCTAGGGGTGGTGTGTGCGATTCGTGTGTCGTTTTCATTTGCATTTATCTTGTCATGTTATTGGTGTTCCACGCTTGTTTTTATTTAAGGCCATTCATTCTTGCATGCTTTGTTTAACAATTAAGAATATTTGCGAGAAAAGTAAATCTAAAGCTATTACAAACGGCGCGGGTCCACATCGCCCAAATTAACCAGGACCCGATTTGACAGAAAATAAATAAACAAAGTAAATAAAGAATTGAAAAGTACGAGAAGTAATTACAAGGCTTCGGGAGAGGGACATAATTATTTAAGCGAAATAAAATAAATATGCGAATCAGAAATAAAATTAAGAACATGGGCGTTGGACCCTTTTGCAAAATTAAAATTAATGAGGAATTAAAATTAAAATTAAAAGAAAGCAAGAATTTGTTTTTTTGGTATTTTTAGAATTTAATAGAAAAAAGAAAGAATTAATTAAAATTAACTACTAACCCTAATTCTATTTTATTTTAATTTATTAAGAAAACATTAGAATTAAACCTAAATTAAACCTAATTTTTATATGTAATTTTAATTATGAAAATAAATAAAATAAATAAATATTATTATAAGAAAGAAAAATTAAAAAGGGATAAAAACATTAATTAAACCTAATTCTACTTTTTTTTTTTAGATTTTTTTTTATTAAAAGTATTAAAATTAAACCCTAATTTATACTAAATTCAATTATATACAATTATTTACAAGAAATATTAAAGTAAAATATTTATTATATTATTTATCTTTTCTGATTTTTTTAATGATATTTTGTATTTTATAAAAATAATTAATTAAATTAAAACAATAAAGAAAATAAAATAATAATTGAAAATAAAACATAAGAAAAACATAGAGAATTGCAAACCATGGGGGGTAGTAGTCCCCAAAGTGGAGGTGTAATTTGGAATAATCTGGCCCAATTATCTAGGTCCGTTTGACTTTTTTGAGTAACATGCTGGAGCGTGGAACAGGGTGCAACATATTCTTTAAATCCATGCCTTTGATTTGATCTCCCAGGACGCGTGGACGTTGGATAATGAAAGTGTATGGTGAACCACACTGCTGAGCCTGCATATGAACGTAGATAGCAAAATAATATTGGAAATAATACAGACCTGGGGCTCGAACCCAGGTCATGGATGTTGCTACCATGCTCGTTTACCAACTGTGCCAACTAACGCGTTTGATAAATAAATAACTAACAATCATTATAAGAATAAAACAAAGGGTTAGTGGATCCACGCGCGAAAATTCAAACCAGCGTATCACGTTTTGCCACGATTTCGTCTTCTCCATCATCCCTGAAACATAAAACATTGAGCAACGGTTTCCTATGCGTTCCTTTAGGCATGCTATTAGAAAATAACGATTAGCTCTCAAGCACTCATAAATTGAGCGCGGGGGCTGGTTCTTGTTCGTCCAGGTGCACTGATTCTAATGGTGGTAGTCTTGAGTCTCAATTTTTCCTCGTTTTAAAATCCCTAATTTGGGATCCTGTGAACCCTAGAAATCAAACATGGTGAAATCGTACACAACGCATAATAATACAATTCAATATAATGGTTAGCTTCAGAACTTCACAAGGAATGTAAATCAAGTATTAAAAATCACAAAAGATGCGTAAATCATGATGCACGATTATGAATTTTTCTCTGTACAGTTCATGTTCGTTTTACCAATTCTTGGCGTTGTGATGGGTCTTCTTGATTGGGAATCGTTCAGGGGACCTTGAGGAAGCTATTGAAACAAGTTTCGTGCCTTGAATCCACCTAAAAAGTGTTTTTCAGATTTGAGTTTTTAGAGAAAAAATTCAAGTTTGATTTGTGTTCTTTTGCGCAGCTTAGTGTCTATTCTGATTAGGGTTGTGATCAGGCATTTGTATTGAGTGCATTAGGTCAAGAAAAATAGCACAAATCCAATGCATTCATGGTTTTTGAAAATTTGATTTTAAGGATCTTTTTCATATCTTTTTCCATGCAATTTTGTGTCAATTAGGATCCAATCAAACCAAATCTTCCCATATTTGAATGTTCACGAATTATTGAGTCTAAAACATGTGCAAAAAGATTTATTAGGTTAAGTTACATATTTTTCATATATTTAAATGATTTAAATGAATTAATATAAATAAAAATTCAAATAAATAAATAAAAAATGAGAAAATACTTCCCTTTGGGCCAAGTGGTCGTGCATAGGTCATGGATGATGAATTATGGAAGAAAAATGGGCCCATTAGCAATTTTAGGTCATTTGAAGTAATGTTGACTTTTCAAAATATCCAAAAATTTCCCAACTTCCACAAGGCATAACTTGCTCAATTTTTAAGCTTTTCTCATGTTCTTGGACATATTGGAAAGATCTTTGAGTCCTATAACCAATGTCTTTGGTCCCATGTCATTTTGATTTACCAATATCAAGTTATGGCCTTTGACTTAAAGTCCCTTTTTGTTGACTTCTGAAAATGACCTATAATGTTGAAATTGATAACTTTTTGTGAGAGCATTTCTTGGACTTGAAGCATGAAGATGAGTTGTAGGAAATGTCTTTCTCTTCAAAATGAGCTTTGGATGGAATTTTTCTGATAATCCATGTGAAAGTTATGCCCTGGTCAATTTCAGTTGACTTTTTCAACTGTCCAAATAAGGAAACTTTTGCATCTTGATGATTTCTGAGCCAAATTTTGAGAATCATGATCAAGCATTGATCAAATGATGTTTGTGGCTTCAAAATGATATGTTGATCCAAAATTTGAACTTTTGACTGTCAAATGACCATTTTGCCCCTACAGTTAATTGTAGTGCAATTAGGGTTTTTGACTGTGCAATTTTTTACTGAATGCCTTGAAACTTGATATGAGGATACTTGACCATATTTGTAGGCATATGTGACTTGATTGGACCTTTGAAAACTTCATTTTCTTGATCAGAACACAAACCCTAGTTTTGACTGCTTATGAGGCCTTTACACTGTGCAACCCTTGGGGAATTTTGAAGCTTGGCTTGGCAATTTCTTGAAGAATATGGGAGGGCAAATTTTGGGGTACAACAGCATATATCATTCATAATAATATAAACAGGTCTTTTGCAACAAGTCTCCTCATCTCTCTACTGTTTATTTCAGTAAGATGGATATCGAGAAAACAGTGAAAGATCTCTAAGCTCAGAATACGCAGTTTCAACAATTGCTCATGACCCTAGCCAAGGGGCAAGAAGAATTGAAGATTCTGCTAGCTGAAGAGAGGAAAAAGAAAACAAAGAAGGTAACTGGAGTCTTAAACATGGGGAGAAAGTTTCATGGGCAGACAAGAAGGACTTTGAACTTTGCAACAACATCCGGTGAAGGAGAGGGGAAAAGCAAGGAAACAACGGTCCCGTCAGAATCTGAAGAGGAGGGAGAAGAGGAAGACTACTCTGAAGAACAGTGTCCTCCAGCTGATGACAAGTATAGACATCTCGAAGAGCGTTTGAGCGCGATGAAAATCCAAAAGGTACCATGCTTAGACTTTGAGGAATTGGGACTAGTGTCGAGGATTGTGATTCCTCTGAAATTCAAAGTGCCTTTGTTTTCCAAATATGATGGAGTGTCATGCCCTAAAATGCATCTCCGATCATATGTGAGAAAAATCTAACCCCATACCGCTGATAAAGGCTTATGGGTGCACTTTTTCCAAGACAGTCTGTCTGGAACACAACTCGACTGGTTTTACCAACTAGAAAGAGCCAACGTCCATAATTGGGAAGATCTTGCCGCAGCTTTTTACAAGCAATATCAATACAATACTGATTTGGCGCCTACCCGTACTCAACTCCAGAGTATGGCCATGGCCTCCAATGAAGGTTTCAAGGATTACGCACAAAAATTGAGATATTTGGCTGGAAGAGTTCAACCTCCTCTGTCTGAAAGGGAATTGGTGGACATGTTCTGAGGCACCTTATTTGGTCCCTTCTTTAACCATTTAATCAGAAGTTCATCTGCAGGCTTTACTGAACTAATACTAATCGGAGATAGGGTGGAAGCTGGCATAAAAAGTGGAAAGATTCAGAAGGATTCATCTTCTTCTACAGCTGTAAGAAAGCCTTTTATCGGGAAGAAAGAGATAGCTGTTGTATATCCGCAAAGAAACCAAGAGAGGGTCGAACGCCGACCAATGGTGGGGGCTGTTATGATTCCAAATCCTACATCTGATCAACAAAGAAGTAATCAACCAAGGGTGGAAAGGCCATTCAGGCAATTCACCAGAATTAACATGACTCTGTCTCAAGTTCTACCGCATCTCCTGAGATCCAATTTGGTAACCTTGAAAGAAGCTCCTAAAAACCCCAATACAACGTCCCCTCATTATCATCCCAATTCCCGTTGCGCATATCACTCTGATAGTCCTAGTCACGATACTAATAACTGTTGGGCCTTGAAGAACAAAATACAAGACCTCATTGAATCAAAAGAAATTGAGTTTGATGCGCCCGAGAAGCCAAATGTCATTTCTGCTCCTATGCCCAGACATGGTCACAATACCAATGCCATTGAAGAAGATTTGTTTGTTACCATAATTGATGAACTCATAACCCAACTTCCTACCATTAAGATAAACTTGTTGAAATCCGGTGTGTTCCTGGGCTGTAATGATGTTTTCCATCTCTGCTTATCATCACCAACTAGTTGTCCTTTGTTGAAGGCAGACATTCAGTGCCTGATAGATAACAAAGAGATTTTGTTCGAAAAAACTCCCATTTCACCTATTCTTGTTGAAGATGTTTCTATCATTACCATTTCCTCCAATTCTTCCAGGGTCTCCACCAAAAGACCCGTTAGAATTACATCAGTTCCGAAAGTAAATCCTTTAATAATCACAATCCTTGGGCCAGTCCCATATGAATCAGACAAAATTGTGTCGTGGAATCACAGAGGGGACATTTACTACCATGGCATCAAACAAGACTGGCCGGCCGCCAAAGAGATAAACTCCGAAGAAGAAGATTCTGACATTAGTAATATTGCCGGAACTAGCAAAATTACCCAAAGCGGTAGGATCTTTTCTCCAGAAATATCTCCCCCAAAAGCAGTTTCTGGACCCGTGATCATCCCTGTGGCTGTTCCAAAGGTTACTTCCGTACCCATAATCATCTCTGCAAGTGCTCCTATTGACAAAGACGTTACAACCCCTGTTATTATTCCTACCAACACTCCTGCTGCTGAAACTCGAGGAAAGAGTATTTTGGTTGAGCCTGTCCGGACGAAGGCCCAGTCATTGACTATCCCTGAGACATCCAAGAAAGAAATGGAGGAGATCCTAAAAATTATAAAGAGAAGCGGCTACGATGTAGTTGAACAATTGGGGAAAACTCCTTCCAAAATCTCCATGCTGGCATTACTACTGTGTTCCGAGGCACATGCGAAAGCCTTGGTGAAGTTCCTAAAAACAGCCCATGTGCCTCAAGAGACGTTTGTTGATCAATTCCAAGACTGCATAGCCAGCTTGACATCGGATAATGGCCTAGATTTCTCAGATGCTGATCTAACACCGAGGGGAAGAAAGCACAATGAGGCGTTGCACGTCTCAGTGGACTGTAGGGGAACAACTCTGGCCCATGTCTTGGTGGACACGGGCTCATCTTTGAATGTATTACCAAAAAAAGCTCTTGACAAACTTGACTGCGAGGGACTGACGTTAAATCCAAGCAACATAGTAGTAAGGGCATTTGATGGCTCGAAGAGGATGGTGCATGGGGAAGTGGATATCCCCATAAAGGTTGGAACCCAAACTTTCAATTCAACCTTTTATGTAATGGTCATCTGCCCTTCATACTCTTGCTTGCTAGGCCAGCCATGGATCCACAATGATGGCGCTGTTACCTCTACATTTCACCAGATGCTGAAGTATCTGGTTCAAGGGAAGATTATCACTGTCCATGGAGAGGAAGAATACATGATCAACCATCTCAATTTCTTCAGATATGTGGAATTGGACGGTGAATTCATTGAAACTCCATTTCAACACTTAGAAGAGGTCCCACAAAAGGTGGCAGTGACCAAAGTTGTGTCTCAGATTCCCAAGGTTATAAGGCCTTGTAGCGGTAGAAATATGCAAGACTAATCCATTGGATTGACTAGACTTTATACAAATCAAAATAGAAATCGCCACCGCGCTTTACTGTTTCCAAAGGAATGGGAAAAGAGCGAATAACCCAAAAAGAGGGGGAAAGATTCAAGGTAAGGGGGTTGGTTATGCAAAGGGAAGGTATTATCACCCTAAACATCTACGGTACTCCGCAAGAAACTCTTTGTAAAATCTGTATATTTAGCTATAAAAATGTGTTATATAAAAAATGGATGGTGGAGGTGAGAAGAGAAATATATTTTTTTTATGATTTTTGCACCCGCCGCGGTTGCGAACCTTTAGTGCCTACGTACCATCTTTCGTGCAATAGGGGATCAGGGTACACGTAGTTCCTCTTTTAAAAATTTGAAACACAAGTGTGTTGGTTGATTTTATGAGATAAGACATCATCGCAATTGTCCGTGTGAAAAAACATACTTACTACCCACAATCATGAGAAAGGAGAATTTGCATCATCTCAAAGTGGAGGATATGGCTTGGATTTTAAAATCAACAATGCCTCACTCAACACCCAAGTGGAAAATATCTCACTTCACTACATATTGTAGAAGTATAGTTGTTTGCATCACTACAAGGATTGATAAGAGTCTAATCTTTCGAGAAAAGTTTAAAGATAAAATCCAAAGTGGAAAAATGGTTTGAAATGAGATTGATTGACTTTTAGTATTCTCACAAAAAAAAGTCAAGGTATTATTAAATTGATTGAAATTTATTTATGAAAATGTTTCGAAGATGCATGGACCTAAGTCCAAGTTTATTATGAAAATGTTTCAAGTTTCAAAACAAGAAGAGTTTTTTGTTTAAAGGAGGGAGAAGATTTTTGAAATTTAAAGAAGATGGGAGGAGAAGAAGAGGCTATCCTAAAGCATAAGGTAAAAGCTAGGGATAAGAACCATCTAACCAACAAGAAGCCAATACTTGACATTATGAGTCAATATGGAATTCCCATTCTTCGGATTGAAACCAAGCGAGCAAAGATACTAGACCTCTTGAGAGAACCAAACTTCAAGTGTTTTAAGTCTTCGCAAAAATTGTGCAGAGTAACGGCTGTATACGGGTGAATTCCAGATTACAAACGAAGATCGTAATCTCAATAACCTACACACAAAACAAACAAACAACCCAATGTCTTGAGGTAAACCTCAAGAACTCCAGACAAAATATCAAATAAAGTCACGAAGTCTCCAAGATAGGCCAAGGTCTCTAATCCTAAGTCCAAGAAGTCCATCCCTCCATAATGCAAAGGATAGTAACCATGTAGTCCAAGTATCATTAATGATTTTTATGGTTCATGTTGATTATTAGGTGTCTTTAAATAGAAAGAAAAGCTCAAGTGAGCAAAATAAAAATGACATAAAAGTAAATGCTCAAGTGAGCAAATATGAAAATAGCATGAAACGTAAAATGCTAAAAGTAAATGGTACATAAAGCATGAAAATAAAAGCGTAAAGTAAAGTTAATTGTTAGTAATTAATGGTTAGTTGGATGACCATCTTGAAACTTGCATTTGGAACTCATTATAGGATTGGTAGAACCAAAGCCTCCACACAACAAGTTGCATTTGCTTTTTGTCAAGTATATCATCCATTTTTGGAATTCTCACAAGGAAACATGTAATGATCAACGATGTTTAATTGATCCGCATTGACCAAAGGTGTTGTAGATCCATTAGAGGATTGGTAGAACCAAAGCCTCCATACAATGAATCTCAAGGTTATTGGATCAAAGAGATCAAATTAACATACTTGGGCTTGCAGTCATAAGTTTGGGCCACGAATGATCATTTATTCGAATCGGGACAAAATTTAGCGCTATGTTAAGCAATCGTAAGTGGACTTATGTAGAAGTCACACCTATTTTGAGGCCGGTCAATAGTAATCTATGTACTTCATGTTTGCATAAATGATATAGAGATCACCATCCCTTAACATGTAGCACAATTAAAAAAGAAAGGGATAAGATGAAGAGGGAGGGGAATGATAAGCTAATTTGGATCACCATTTCAAAATTCTTTCATCTTTAAATTCAACCACTCCTCTAGATGGATTAAAGCGCTAAACATATCATTAATCCAAAGCACCAAAAATGAATTAAATAATTCACTCTTAGGTAGATTTGAATTGATGAACATTTATCCAACTTCATCTACATTACAAAGTCCATTGAATTTAAATACAAATTGGACATTTAAAATTGCAATCCAAACCAACAATCAAAAAGGAGTGAGTAGAAAAATCATTTTGGATCAAAGCTGCCCCCAAAACAAGGCAAAAAAGTGCATTATGTCCCTGTGCAGTCGATTGCAGTAATTGTGCAATCGATTTCACACATTGTTATTTTCAAAAAAATTGTGTGAAACGCTTATGTGCAATCGATTGCACAATTACTGCAATCGATTGCAAACTGTTACAGTAGCAAAAACAACATTTTAAAAGGGCAATTTCTTGTTCAAACTTTCCATCAAACACCTTATGATCATGGATCCAATTGAGCACGAAAATTCCATCAAATTATGAGAAAATAACACCATTGGAATCACAAAATAATGCTCAAAGAATCAAACCCAAAGATCAAGAAGAGATCACATTGTGAAAGATGAATTATCCAACTTACCAAAGGTAGATCTAGAGAATTATCAAAACAACTTCAAGAATTTACTTCAATTCAACCACAAGAATCAATTGACCAAGCTTGGATGTAGAGAATTGATGAAGAAAAAGTGTTTGGGTGAAGGTTTAGCTCAAAGATTAGTAAGCTTCAATGCAAAGCTTACTAACCTTTTGAAAATGGAGCTTTGAGTGAATTTGGTAGATGGAGAGAATTGAGAGATTTTATAGCAAGGTGTATTTGGCTATCAAAAGCTTGAAATTTGAATGAAATGAGAGCTCTACTTATAGAGTTTTAGGATTGGGATTAGTGGTAATTTAGTAATTGATTCTTGGAGCCAAAATTTGAATTAATGATAACTCTTTCAAAAATTAGAGCCAAAATTTGAATTAATGATAATTCTTTCAAATATTAGAGCCAAAATTTGAATTAATGATAATTCTTTTTAAAAATGAAAGATTGACACTAAAATTTGAATTAATGATACATCTTTCAAAAGTGAAGGAAAATTGGAGCCAAAATTTGACAAGTTTAAAATGCTGATTTTTTTTTAATTTTCACGCTGTGCAATCGATTGCACTATAGTGCAAATCGATTGCACAGTGTATTTTTTTCAAAAATGGCGCAAAATACACTATGTGCAATCGATTGCACTTTAAGAGCAATTGATTGCATCAGTGAAAAAAATGAAAATTTTTTAATTCTTTTTCTTTGCAAATAGAGATTTTAGGAAAATAATACCAGAAATCCTTATTTGTCAGATGCTTCGACTTGGTACCTACAAAAAAAAATATACAAAGACAAAGACAAATATTTTTTTGTATTTTGATTAGAAGTTAGTCAACAACACATATACAAAATACACAACCAAGGTGCTTGGAGATTCCTCAAGAGAAAACTTAAAGATTGGAGATAGAAAAAGAGGAAGAACCAACCCTAATGTGATCTTGTTATGATCGAGTTGATATGATATGATAGAGGAATCTTAGGGGCAAAAACTGGGGTACAACAGCTGCACTTATTTAAGTGTCTTCTATCCGGAGATACGAAGGTTACAAATCTTTGTGTCGACGCGATTGAAGATACTTAAATAAAAAACAAGCCCTATTTTTGTCTCTAAGATGCCATGCAATGCTTATGATTATGGATGCATATGAACAGAACAAAAGAGATGCAAAGTAACATTGGGGATGCCACAAAAATGAAGAAACAAAGGAGCAACCCCACCAGGAAAATAAATCACTGGTGGACCAAAAGAATAGAACCAGAGAGGAGGATAACAAGCATCAACATTCACTACCGATGTCTACCAACGTTCACTGAAGGTAGAGAGAAGAAGATATACCGACTCACAGATGACGGTAACCTACCAACTCAATAGTTGAAGGTAGAAGAGAAAGTATATCATGCCATCGTCGTTCACTGACGAGGAACTATCACCGTTCACTGATGATAGCAAAAAGATAAGAAACACCGACGTTCACTGCCGATGCACTACCAACGTTCATTGAAGGTAGATTTTGAAAATATCATACCATCGCCGTCCACTGACGAGGAACTACCACCGTTCACTGATGATAGCAAAAAGATAAGAAACACCGACGTTCACTGCCGATGCACTACCAACGTTCACTAAAGGTAGATTTTGAAAATATCATACCATCGCCGTTCATTGACGAGGAACCACCACCGTTCACTGATGATAGCAAAAAGATAAGAAACACTAACGTTCACTGCCGATGCACTACCAATGTTCACTGAAGGTAGATTTTGAAAATATCATACCATCGCCGTTCACTAACGAGGAACCACCACCGTTCACTGATGATAGAAAAAAGATAAGAAACACCAACGTTCACTGGCGATGCACTACCAACGTTCACTGAAGGTAGATTTTGAAAATATCATACCATCGCCGTTCACTAACGAGGAACCACCACCGTTCAATGATGATAGCAAAAAGATAAGAAACACCGACGTTCACTGCCGATGCACTACCAACGTTCACTGAAGGTAGATTTTGAAAATATCATACCATCGCCGTTCACTGACGAGGAACCACCACCGTTCACTGATGATAGCAAAAAGATAAGAAACACCGACGTTCACTGTCGATGCACTACCAACGTTCACTGAAGGTAGATTTTAAAAATATCATATATTCCCCAAACTTCTGGTGTTTCACCTAGAACGGGTCTCAACTTCTTCCTTAACCAAGGAATTCTGTCTGGAAAGGGTAATATGTAAGTTGTCTCAAATAAAGAGACTTCCACTTGCAAATATTTCACAACGAGCAATTTCTGTGAATTTGAAAGTCTTGTCATCCACTGGCGTAAACTGACGACGGACTGCAAGCTAACCACTCATGGAGGAAATAGCAAAAAAAGTTACATCGACTTGTATAGGGAAGCACGAGTTGCTGAAACAAAGATACTTGTTGTTTGTTATCATGGAGGATTGCAAAAAGAAACGACTTTCTGGGGATAGAAATGTGGCTTCCTGGGGAAAGAGATATGACTTCCTGGGGAAAGAGATATGACTTCTGGGGGAAATGAGATATGACTTCCTGGGGAAATGCCACATTATTCCTGCTGAAGAGATAAAGTCTTCTCGTGCAAAATATATGCACAAATCAAAGCTCAAAGTCCTCAGAAATCCAGAGTAATTAATTTTGTCATGCAACCACGAATCCAATTAGAAACACACTGGAGCAAGACGGCCAAAGAAGATACATCCTTTGAGAAATAAACTCAAGAGGGAAAACCAAATCCAACTAAGCAAGGAGCGCTTCAGGAAGGTTTGAACACAATGTCAATAAAAAATGATTTGTAACAATGCATGATGCATGTATGAATGTATGAGTGATATCGTGCATATGCTGGTAAAAAGGATACATAATCGAACAAAACTGCCTCAGGTACCAACAATATTGGTCTAAACTTCAACCAGAAAGATTAATCCAAGAAAGGTAAAAGCAACTGCGGAAACCAAACCTATTGTCTGTCCTAACTTCACTGAGGAGAAACATAATCCGGATGTAGCTAAATCAAACAGATACCGGGATAGAACATCTTTCTTCCGTTTTCATCAGAGAAACAAGTTTTCCAAAAACAACGTGCCTACTGAAGATTGCAAAACTACTCTCAAATAAAGCAGACTGACACCAAGACAACCAAACCTCACTGAGGAATTCAAACCCACTTCCCTGGAGAAAAGAAAACTGAGGATTGAAAACTTTTCATCATGAATACTCATTCCAACGAGAGATGCCCTAGGATAACCTTCCTAGGGAATAACACACAGACTTACATGGGGAAAACAAATGTTTCACAGTCCGTACTCCTACTGGGGATTTCGATACTGATTGTGAATAAGGCAAATGGAAACCAAATTGTCAAAACATTCACTGGGGAAATCAGGCCCACTTTGAAGGAAGAAAAACATACGGACTTCACTAAGGGAGACAATACTTCATCATTGAGACATCTACCGGGGACTTCATGTTGTCTTCAATAGGGAGGTCAAAACCACATCATCGAGGGGAAACCAAGATACGTTTTTCACCGGGGAAACCAGAGATACGTTCTTCACTGGGGAAAACGGAGATACGTTATTCACTGGGGAGACCGAAGATACGTACTTCGAGAAGTATTATTGCATCAACCTCTTTGGGGAGAAAGGACTTCTATCAAATAAACGAGGCCTTTACTGGAGAATACTGGATTGAATCTTCATATCAACCAAACCAATTCCAACAAAAGATGCCCTGGTGTAGTCTTCCTGGGAAATCAAGAAGTCAACACTAATGCCAATACTACAAAAAGAGCGATATCTTAGCACACCAAGGGAATAAAACCTTTCATCATATGAGGTAAAACTTCGTTGGGGAATCTTGGGACGGAGGCTTCTGACCATGCAAACCCAAAATCAATAGCGAACCAAGACTTGGCCGGGGATCATAGGATCATAAACCTAATACTGTACCTTACGCCAACTGGTATCGTCTTTAATTATCTGAGAAACACACAAAGATTGCACATATACCAACAAGATGACCTGAGAAAAACCTTCACGAAGGAAGTAAATATTCTTAAAACAACCGGAGTTTGTTCATTCCAGGGATCTCCATTTTTGTTGTCATTGTTTCATCACAAATCCCAAAGTAAATTGAATTGTAAAAATGTCTTTCTTTTTGAAAAGTCAATTTTGTTTTTTTAATCTTTTTGCTTTGAAAGTTATTATCAGTAATAAATGAAGTCTTTGCAAGCTAAATAAAAATAAGAACACAAAGAATTGGGCAAAAGCTCGAATTTTATTAATAGAATGGTAGTCTGCGAATAGCGAGACTCCAAGGATGATTACAAAGTTTGGGAAATGGTATTATATAATGGAAAAGATACATTGAGATACAATGACCACCATTCCCCTAACAACTTTTGAAGTCCTGAGCAGCAGCTTTTGTTGAAGTATGGTGAGGATCTGAGAAGATTGTTGCTTCAACGATCAAGTCTTGACTGACGTAGTTACTTGCCAAGAAAAATCCCTAACTTTTGCCTAAGCTGCCTGTTGTACCGCAAAATTTGCCCTCCCATATTCTTCAAGAATTGCAAAGAGCATGCTTCAAAATTCCCCAAGGGTTGCACAGTTTAAGAGCCTCCTAACAGTCAAAAATTAGGGTTTTGGTTCTGACAAAGAAAATGAAGTTTTCAAGGGTCCAATCAAGTCCCACATGCTTATAAACATGGTCAAACATCCTCATACCAAGTTTCAAGACTTACAGCACAAAATTGCACAGTCAAAAACCCTAATTACACTACAGTCAACTGCAGGGGCAAAATGGTCATTTGACAGTCAAAAGTTCAAATTTTTGGTCAACATCTCATTTTGAAGCCACAAACATCATTTGATCAATGCTTGATCATGATTCTCAAATCTTGGCTCAAAAAGTCTCAAGATGCAAAAGTTTCCATATTTGGACAGTTGAAAAAGTCAACTGTAACTTGACCAAGGCATAACTTCCACATGGCTTATCAGAAAAATTCCATCCAAATCTCATTTTGAAGATAAAGACATTTCCTACAACTCATCTTCACACTTCAAGTCCAAGAAATGCTCTCACAAAAAGTTATCAATTTCAACATTATAGGTCATTTTCAAAAGTCAACAAAAAGGGACTTTAAGTCAAAGGCCATAACTTGAGATTGGTAAATCAAAAAGACATGGGACCAAAGGCATTGGTTAGAGGACTTCAAGACCTTTCCAAAATGTCCAAGAACATGAGCAAAGCTTTAAAATTGAGCAAGATATGCCTTGTGGAAGTTGGGAAAGTTTTGGATATTTTGAAAAGTCAACTTTGCTTCAAATGTCTTAAAAATTGCTAATAGGCCACATTTTCTTCCAAGATTCATCATCCAAAGCATGTGCACGACCATTTGGCCCAAAGGGAAGTTATTCATCATTTTTATTTATTTATTTGAATTTTTAATTGCTAATAATTCATTTAATTAAAATAAATATGTGGAAAATACCAAAGGAAGCTTTTTAAATCTTTTTATGCATGAAATACACTCAAGATTCGTGCATGATCAGATATAGATAGAATCAATGTGATTTGCCATGATTGGAATCAAATATGCATGAAAAAGATTGAGAAATATATGCATGAAAATCCAATATCTTGTACATCAATGCAAAGGTTTTTTGGATCCAATTTTCAACCCTAATCATTCCATACATAAGCAGGATGCAAACCCTAGTTCTAAGGACCTAAGAGCTGCGCCAGAAAAGAAGAGCAAAGTTTGAGTTTTTGCCAAAAAATTCCAAAACTGAAAACTACATTCCAGTGCGATTCAAAGGCAAATAACCATTCTATTGCGTTCCTGAGGCTTCAAGGAACGTGTTTGAATAAAAATCATCAACTCTAACGCCCATAATTGGTATATAGAACTCAAGCTTTTTCATGTTATATGCATATTCGTATTTCAATATTCAAGCATTCTCATTGCATTTTTTTTATGGATTCATACTAATTGATTGATTCTAAAACTAACCACATGCTTTAATTGAGTTTTCGTGCCAAATTAGAGGATCCACCATTGAAGCGTGCTAGGTTTTCAGAGACCTTGAATTGGGGATTCTGGTATAGGGTAAAATTAGAACATCTCAGTGCCATGGTCAAAATCAGGACACTTGGACGAATCGAATGCAACAGTCGCGCCTAATTTATGAAGCAAGATGGCCTAATCGATATTTTTGAAAAGGGCATATTTTGGGGGGGTTTAAAACCCCCGCTAATTCTTTTTATGTTTCAGGTAAAAAGCAAACGAGGAAGAAGAAGACTAGGTGGCAAGGCATGGTTGGCTCGTTTGAATTTCGCGCTAAAATCAGCCACTAACGCTTGTTTTATCTTATGATATTTATTTGTTATTATATATTCAAAGCGCGTTCATAGCTCCACTGGTCAAGCGTAGCATTGGTAACCTCTGGGACCTGGGTTCGAACCCCAGGTCCCCCTTTCTATTCCATATTATTTTTCTAATAATGCTTATGTGCAGTTTCAATACAAGCGTCCACCATACGTCCATCATCCAGGTTTGCCACGCGCTTATCAAGATCAATCAAAGGGCTATGATTTGGAGACCATCATGGACATGAGTCAGACGCGTCATATGCAAGCTAACAAAGTCAACGAGGCCAGGAAATTATTGGGCCAGAATTGCCAGAAAAACCTCCAATTTGGGGACAGAACCCCCCATGGTTTGCTCTTTTATCTTCTTTTATATTTTCCTATTTTTATTTGTTTTAATTAATTTCCTTTAAATTCTTTAATTTAATTTATTTTCATAAAATATAAAAATAGTAAAATCAGAAAAGACAAAAAATAAATATATTTGATTTAGTATTTTTTGTAAATAAATAATATCATTTAATTTAGTTTTCAATTCTAGGGTTAATTTTAATATCTTTTCTTAATAAATTAAAAATTTGTAGAATTAGGTTTTAATTACTTTAATTACTTTTTCTTTTATTTTCTCATCACTAATAATTAATTATTTATTTTTATAAATCAAATTGCATTAATTAATTAGGTTTAATTTTAGGTTTAATTTTCATATTTTCTTAATAAATTAAAAATAACTAGAATTAGGATTAATTAACTTTTTAATTCCATTTAATTCTCATAAAAAACCATAAATACAAAAAACCTCAAAAATAATTTCTTTCTATTTTATTTTAATTAATTTGTTCATAATAATTTAATTTCGTTAAAAAGGGTCCAACGCCCTCACTTTCAATTTTAATTCAATTCGCGCATTTATATTCTTTCTTATAATTTTTTTTTATTCTCCCAAAGCCGTGTAAATTAAATATTTATATTTCTCGCATCTTTATTTTATGTCAAATCGGGTCATGGATTAAATTTAGCGATGTGGACCCGCGCCCTTGTAATAGTTTAGGAACTTTAATTTTCCGTAACTTTTTAACTGTTAATAAATGCATGCAAGAATGAATGTCTAAATAAAAACAAACGCGTAGATCACCCATGACATGAACAAAACAAAATATCTGAAAACAACACACAAATCACACACCACCCCTAGGGTACGCCTCACTGTTGCCTTGCCTCGAAAGGTGATCGTCGAGTAGAGGATGTCTTAGTAAGTCCTCATGATCCGGGAACCTGGCATGAGGGTAGCTTCTAAGGTGTCTTCCTATTGCTCTGGTGATCACCATGTCCTGAACTTCGAATTGACCCGAACACCTCCAACGGTGGTGCTACCTACCTCTCAATGGTGGGATGGCACGACTTTAAGGACATCTACACAGACGAATTCCTTAGGGTAGGTAGACGACTCTAGATACTTGCTCTAATTTCAAAACAAATTCAAAAAATACTTTTCACACCGACACCTTTTCAAAAAGCTTTCGAAAGCAATTTTTCAAACACTCTTGAGGACCGATACAAGAGTCGAACTGGAATTTTCAAAGAAACTTTTTAAAACCCACAGTTGAAAAGCAAACAAACCATTTTTGAAAACACAATGAGCAAGTATCTAAGAGCCCATGGATAACCATGGATAGAAAGGGTGCTAACACCTTCCCTTTCTATAATCTACCTCCCGAACCGAGAGCAATCTCTATAAGGAATTTCTCTGTGCTTTTGTCCTTTCCATTTGGAGAAAATAAAAGACGGTGGCGACTCTTGCTTCCGCGACATTTCGCGAACCAGCGTTAAACAGTCAGTTCCAGATCCACCGATCACAGAACTGGCGACTCTGCTGGGGACACTTATAAAGTGAGGTGTACCTTAGGACTAAGATCACTTGTGTTTTCAATTGTATTGATTTGCTTGCTTTAAATTGTGGGACTGTCTTGGGAGTTCTATAGATCCTAACCCGGATCTGGGGATACCTTCTTAGAAAGTAGCAACAAGGCTGTGAGGGAACTGTGCGGGGTATACCGACATGGTTGAAACAGTCTGCTACATTGATGTGGCACTTTGGTGTGTACCGGTAACCCTTGAGTTCAGTCAAGGAGAGTACGGGGCCTCCGCGTGGTGTCATGAAGCATCAACAGACCTTAGGAACCTTAATTGAACTATCTTGGCCTCTTTAGGGTAGTGAGATAACTGACTTTGGTGCAGTCCGAGGTTGGTTGATACTCGATACTACACTCAATTGAGGGTTGCTTTCCTGGAATATTTCGGTCGCCAGTTCAGTGGCTAAATCGAAACGATGAACAATGAAAGCAATCCCGTGATATTGGGACCCTTAGAACCCGGTTACTTCTAATAGGACAGGTTGAACCCACCAACTTCAAGAGGGTAATACCCAAACCCCATGCTGGCCTAAACTCTAAGGGCTTGTCTTGTGTGCCTTGTGTGCCTTACATGTTTGTCTTTGTAAATATCTGCGGTGTGTTTAATCATAGCATCATGACATCATCCAGCATCATATGCATTGACTAACCATTTTAGGGGTTTGAATCTTCATCTTTATTCTTGTTTTGTAGGACATGGAAACTGTTCGCAGAAAGACAATTCAAATCAGCCTTGTGAGGATCCCTCCTCAGCTTAAGGAGCTTATATCCAGGATTCCCGAGAGCTCTCCGTTCAGTGAAAGACATGGAAGACTCATCAGCTTGGTCAATACCAACATTGAGGAAGATATGATAAAGGTCCTGTTCCAGTTCTTTGACCCTCTGCATCACTGTTTCACTTTCCTGGATTATCAGTTGGTACCTACATTGGAGGAGTTCTCCCGGCTTCTGAAGATCCCTATCCTTGATCAACTACCCTACAACGGTACAGAAAAGGAACCCAAGCTTGAAGAGATTGCTAAAGCCTTACACCTACAATCATCTGACCTCAAGGGACATTGGGAAGTTAGAAGTGGTATCAAAGGGTTCTTAGCCAGGTTTCTGTTTGAGAAGGCCCATGAATGTTGGAACTCCCTTGACTTAGAAGCTTTTGAAGAAGTTGTGGCCCTCCTTGTCTATGGTTTGGTGTTGTTCCCTAACCCAGATCAACTTATAGATATCAGTGCTGTCCAGATCTTCATGTCCAGGAATCCTATACCTACGTTGCTAGGGGACATCCTTCACTCATGTTACACTCGAACCATGAGAAAAAGAGGTGTCCTTATGTGCTGCACTCCCCTCCTGGGAAGGTGGTTTATTTCGCACCTCCCACAATCAGCTTTGAAGAATGAGCGGGGTTTGAGATGGTCACAACGGTTGATGACTCTTACACATGCAGATATACATTGGTGCCCTCGGTCCAGAGAGGATGTCACTATCATTGATCGTTGCGGGGAGTACCCTAATGTTCCTTTACTTGGAATCAGAGGAGGTATTACTTATAACCCATGCCTGGCTTGGAGACAGTTTGGTTATGCTCGGAGGGATGGTCCTCATGACATGTTAATTCCTGACATAGTTTTTGACTTCGACAACGATGCACAAGGACTTCGCCAGAGATTTATCAGCGCTTGGAGGATGCCAAGTAGGATAGACAGTAAGACATTGGGGCACAGGAACTCCATCCCGTTGGAACCTTATCTCAAGTGGGTACGAGCCCGCTCCCAGAAGTTAGTAATGCCATATCCTCATATGCTCCCTGTGATCAAAGAGCCAGTCTTGGAAGGAGAAGTGTCCTACACTATTCAGCATCCTGACATGCCCACATCCTGGGAAGAGATGCAGAAGAGCTGGATCCAGCTTAAGGAAGAACAGAATTCTCTTGAGACCAGTCTACATGCTAGTGAAATGAAGGTCCTGGAGCTCACCCGCCTATTGCATGAGGAGAGGAATCTCAACACCTACATAGCTCCAAAGAGGATGCGTAGTGTCTTTTGGGATTGATTTGCTTTGTAATATGTGCCCATGAGGCTTTGATGTACTGAACAATTATTTCCTTAATGATAACGTGTGTTCCTTTTTGTCTACAACAAATTTGAACTTTCGAACCCTTGAATGCATTGCATAAACACATATCATTCATCATGTGCATAGCAGGTTTTCTTCTTTTCAGGTTGCTTACCGTTCTTCGCTGTTTATTTCAGCATCATGAATCCTGACTCATCATCAACCGAGATGTCCATCAAGGCTCTTCAGGCGCAGAATGCGCAATTTCAGGAACTAATCATGGGTTTGGCTCAGGGTCAAGAAGAGCTGAAGGCTCTGCTCCTGAAGAAGGAGAAGAAGAAGAAGAGGAGAACTGTTCTTTTTAACTCGGGCCGAAGGTTTGGCAACACTCTGCAAAATGAAGAGGCTGGTTCTTCTATAGGCAAGGGTAGTCCTCAAGAGGGAAAAGGTCCTAGTCCGGTAGTCTCCGACAACGAGACTGATTTTGATGAGGAACAGTATCCTCCTGCAGAAGACCGGTATAAGCAGTTGGAAGACAGGTTGAAGGCTATGGAGATCCAACAAGTGCCTGGGCTGGATTTTGGAGACTTGGGTTTGTCTACTGGTGTGATTATTCCTCATAAGTTCAAAGCACCATCCTTTACCAAGTATGACGGGGCGTCTTGTCCCAAGTTACACCTCAGATCATATGTGCGGAAGATTCAACCGTACTCAGTGGATAAGAATTTGTGGATCCACTTCTTCCAGGAGAGTCTTTCAGGGACTCATCTCGAATGGTTCTATCAGCTGGATGGGACCAAGGTTCGTAACTGGGAGGAGTTGGCTACTGCTTTCTATAAGCAGTATCAATATAATGCCGACCTTGCTCCTACGCGTACCCAACTCCAGGGTATGTCGCTAGGGTCAAGTGAAGGTTTTAAAGAGTACGCACAGAAGTGGAGGGATCTGGCTGGCAGAGTGCAGCCTCCGTTGACTGACCGGGAGTTGGTAGACATGTTTTTGGGGACCCTATCTAGGCCATTTTTCAACCATCTTATCGGGAATTCGTCTGCAGGGTTCACTGATCTTATTCTGACTGGAGAGAGAATAGAGGCTGGGATGAAGTCTGGTAAAATTCAGAAGGGTGCATCGTCAAGTTCTGAGAAGAAACCCTTTAAAAAGGAGGCCAGTGCCGTATACGGGTCTAGAAGACAAGAGAAGCCTGAGCGCCGCCAATCTGTCAACGCGGTGATGATTGCCAAGCCTGCTGCCGCTCCTCGACAAACCAATCCTCAAAGGGCTGAAAGACCTAGAAGGGAGTTCACCCATTTGAGTATGACCCTATCGCAGATCTTGCCGCAGTTGCTGTCCACCAACCTAGTGACTGTCAGGGAGGCCCCAAAAGTTGTGAACACTGCCTCCCCCAAATACAATCCAAATGCTCGCTGTGCTTATCACTCCGATAGCCCGGGGCATTCCACTGATGACTGTTGGGCATTAAGGAATAAGGTACAAGACCTTATTGATGCAAAAGAGATACAGTTTGAAGCGCCTGAGAGGCCAAATGTGGTGACTGCTCCTATGCCCCATCATGGAGTAAATGCCATTGATGAAGATGTATACGCCGTCTCTGTGGATGATGTGGCTACTCCCTTAATGACTGTCAAGAGGAACCTACTGCTGGCCGGCTTATTTCCGGGTTGTAGTGAAGGTTGTCTTTTCTGTGCTGTTTCCCTATCTGGTTGTCCTTTGCTGAAGTTGGGCATCCAAAGCCGAATGGATAGCAAAGAGATTATGTTTAAGAAGACTGCTGTTCAGTTGGTTCCGGTAGAAGAAGTTGTTGTTGTTACAATCTTTAATAATCCAATCAAGGCTCTCCCAAGGAAGCCTGTTCAAATCATGACTGTCGCACCTGTTGTTATTACTGTTTCGGGGCCTCTCCCCTATGAATCTGATAAGGCTATCCCCTGGCACTATGGGGCAGATGTGTATGTGAATGGAATCAAGCAAGAGTTCAACACTGGTACCAGTATCAGCAATATCACTGGTCCAGCAAAGGTTACCCGCAGTGGCAGGCTCTTCTCGCCTGACATTGCACCGCCCGTTATTCGAAGACCCCTCACTATAACACCTACAAGTGTACCTGTTCCTGTTTCTGATCAAGTTGTTTCCCCTGCTGCCGAGTCATCTAATGCTCGGGGCAAAGGGATTGAAGATGAGCCTGCCCGGATGGAGGCACCAAGACCTGTAACTGCTGAGGCCTCCAAACAAGAGATGGAGGAAATCCTGAAGATAATTAAGAAGAGTGACTTTAATGTTGTCGAGCAGCTGGGGCATACGCCCTCCAAGATCTCAATGCTCTCCTTATTACTGTGCTCGGAGGCCCATGCTAAGGCCTTGATCTCATTTCTCAATACGGCCCATGTGCCACAGGAGACATCTACAGTCCAGTTTACTGATTGCGTAGCAAATCTGACAGCGGACAATGGTTTGGGTTTCTCAGATGCCGACCTTACTGCCAAGGGAAGGGACCACAGTGACGCCCTGCATGTCTCTATCGAATGCAGGGGCACTACTCTTGCGCACGTATTGGTGGACACTGGTTCTTCCTTGAATGTGCTACCCAAGAAAGCCTTAGACCGTTTGGATTGTGAAGGTCTGGAACTAAAACCTAGCAATATCATCGTCAGAGCCTTTGACGGTTCCAAGAGGGTGGTTCATGGAGAGGTTGACATTCCTATTCGTGTGAGCTCTCAAGTATTCGACTCTACTTTCTATGTGATGGATATCCGTCCATCGTATTCTTGTCTACTGGGTCGACCTTGGATCCACAAAGCTGGGGCAGTGACCTCTACCTTGCACCAGAAGCTCAAATACCCCGTCAAAGGGAAGATCGTCACTGTGCAGGGAGAGGAGGAGTATATGGTGAGCCATTTGAATTCCTTCAGGTATATTGAGATGGACGGGGAGTTTATTGAAACCCCCTTTCAGCATTTCGAAGAGGTACCTCCAATTTTAGCAGCAGCAGAAACAGTGGTCGAAGAGGATGTTCCTTTGAAGATGGCTTCCCTAAAGGATGCCCAGACTGTGATTCAGAAAGGTGAATGTGCTAACTGGGGCAGGCTCCCTGATTTTACACAAAAAACTGACAAGTTCGGACTGGGTTTTACTGTAGAGGGACAGAAAGCTATGCGGAAGGCAAAGACCAGAAGACCTCATGTGCTCATTACCAATCCAGGAGTGAATGCTATTGGGGACGAAGATGAAGTGGATGAAGCTGAGTTCAATAGCTGGATCTACCCGACAACTGATGGCGGATTGACCAATTGGATTGCCAAGGACCATACTCCTGTTACTTTTGTTATGCAGTAATAAACTTCTTTGTTTTGTTATTTGTAATAAACAATTAAAACTCTATGGCCCGGTGTCTTACCCGGGGCACCGTGGCTTCATTTGTGAGGGCATATAAATTGTCATTTCATATATCATGAATAAAAATCTTGGACGTTTTCTCGCATTTCAAATCTTATGCTCCTTTTCTTTCTTTCCTTCCTTTATATATTTCAAAACAGCTGTATTTACACACACTCACTCATACAGGTTTCAATCCACTCTGGATCTCACTGGTAACGACTCTGCTACTGCCAGTTATGACTTCGAAAATCCGATCAACTTAGCCGAAGACGAAGGTGAAGATGATTGCGAAGTGCCTGGAGAGCTTGCAAGACTGTTACTTCAGGAAGAGAGGGCAATTCAACCACACGAAGAGCCAATGGAAACAATAAATCTGGGTACTGATATAGACAAAAAGGAAGTTAAGATTGGTGCCAACCTAGAGCTCAGCATGAAGCAACGGTTGACTCAGATGCTACATGATTATATGGAGATCTTTGCCTGGTCCTACGAAGACATGCCCGGGTTGGATACCGATATTGTAGTCCATCACTTGCCTACTAAAGAAGACTGCCCTCCGGTTAAGCAAAAGGTCCGCCGTATGCGTCCAGAGATGTCTGAGAAGATCAAAGCTGAGGTTATGAAACAGTTTGATGCCGGGTTTCTTGCGGTAACTTCTTACCCTCAGTGGGTTGCTAATGTGGTGCCGGTACCAAATAAAGACGGAAAGGTCAGAATGTGTGTTGATTACAAGGATCTAAACAGGGCCAGCCCCAAAGATGACTTCCCCTACCTCACATTGATGTCCTTGTTGACAATACTGCTCAGCACAAAGTGTTCTCTTTCATGGACGGTTTTTCAGGCTACAATCAGATCAAGATGGCCCCTAAATACATGGAAAAGACTACATTTGTTACTCAGTGGGGCACCTTCTGTTACAAGGTCATGCCTTTTGGACTAAAGAACGCCCCGGCAACCTACCAACGTGCCATGGTTGCTTTATTTCATGATATGATTCATCATGAGATAGAAGTGTATGTTGACAACATGATCGCAAGGTCCCATACTGAGGAAGAGCACCTAGATCATCTGCAGAAATTGTTTGACCGTCTGAAGTTGTATAAGCTGAGGTTGAATCCGAACAAGTGCACCTTCGGGGTAAGATCTGGAAAGTTGCTAGGCTTCGTTGTAAGTGATAAGGGTATTCAAGTGGACCCTGCCAAGGTTAAAGCTATTCAAGAGATGCCAGTTCCTAAGACAGAGAAAGAGGTCAGAGGATTTTTAGGACGCCTGAATTACATTGCTCGATTCATCTCACACCTGACTGCTACCTGTGAGCCAATCTTCAAGCTGCTGAAGAAAGATCAGGTAGTACGTTGGAATGATGAATGTCAGGCTGCTTTTGACAGAATCAAAGAGTATCTCCAAGAACCACCCATCCTTATGCCACCGGTTGAAGGGAGACCTCTGATACTATACCTGACAGTGCTTGACAACTCAATGGGGTGTGTGCTGGGGCAGCATGACGAGTCTGGCCGAAAAGAGCATGCCATTTATTACCTTAGCAAAAAGTTTACCGACTGTGAGACCCGATACTCACTGCTCGAGAAAACTTGTTGCGCTTTGGTATGGGCTGCTCGCCGGCTGAGACAGTATATGATGACTCACACTACCTTGTTGATCTCAAAGATGGATCCTATAAAGTACATATTTGAAAAGCCTGCTCTGTCTGGGAGAATAGCAAGATGGAAAATGATCTTGACAGAATACGACATCCAGTACACAACCCAGAAAGCCATCAAGGGAAGTGTATTGGCAGACCACTTGGCACATCAGGCAGTAGACGACTATCAGTCAATGAACTTCGAGTTTCCGGACGAGAGCATCATGATAGTGACTGATTGTGAAGTACCTGGACCGGATGAAGGACCTGAGGAAGGATCCCGATGGTCTATGCACTTTGACGGAGCCTCCAATGCTTTGGGTAACGGTATCGGCGCTGTAATCATATCCCCTCAAGGCACTCATACTCCACTCACCGCCCAACTATGTTTCAACTGCACCAACAACATGGCGGAGTATGAGGCATGCATCATGGGTCTTCAAGCTGCGATCGACTTAAGGATCAAGTTTCTGAGTGTCTTCGGAGATTCCGCTCTTGTGATCAATCAGATTAAAGGAGAGTGGGATACGAAACATCCGAATCTTATTCCTTACAGGGAATGTGTGTTGACCTTGATCCCCCACTTCACAAAGATAACCTTCGAACACTTTCCGAGAGAGAAGAATCAGCTGGAGGACGCGTTAGCTACAATGTCTTCTATGTTCAAGGTCAAATGGGATAATGAGGCTCCCCGGATCATCATCTGGAAACTGGACGAACCGGCATATTGTTGTGATCTCGAGACTGAGTTGGTAACTGAGAAGCCTTGGTACCATGAGGTGAAGAGATATCTGGAAGCTCAGGAATACCCTGAAGGTGCGTCTGTCAACGACAAAAATTTTCTGAGAAGGTTCGCAGCGAAGTTCTTCCTTAGCAACGACATCTTGTACAAGCGAAATCATGATTCGACCTTACTGCGTTGTGTGGACAAGACAGAAGCAGAAAGGATCATGGAAGAGTTACATGAAGGGACCTTCAGAACACATTCCAGTGGACACACTATGGCAAAGAAGATCCTTCGGGCAGGGTATTTCTGGTCCACAATGGAAGCTGACTATTACCAACACTCCCGGACATGCCATAAATGCCAGATTTATGCAGACAAGGTGCATGTTCCTCCAGTTCCTCTGAATGTTTTGACTGTGCCTTGGCCGTTTGCAATGTGGGGCATAGACATGATCGGTGAGATTAAACCAACAGCTTCCAATGGGCATCGCTTCATCCTGGTAGCGATTGATTACTTCACGAAGTGGGTCGAAGCAGCTTCCTACGCTACGGTAACCAAGACTGTTGTGGCACGGTTCATTCGGCACAACCTGATCTGTCGATACGGCGTCTCAGAAAGAATCATTACAGACAACGGTACCAATCTCAATAACAAGATGATCACTGAGCTCTGCGAGCAGTTTAAGATACAGCATCACAACTCTTCTCCTTATCGGCCGAAGATGAATGGGGCTGTAGAAGCAGCAAATGAGAATATTAAGAAAATCGTGCAGAAGATGACAGTGACTTATAAAGATTGGCACGAGATGTTACCGTTCGCTCTACATGGGTACCGTACCTCAGCCAGGACGTCAACCGGGGCAACTCCTTTCTCCTTGGTTTATGGTATGGAGGCAGTTTTACCGATCGAAGTGCAAATACCCTCTCTCCGGATAATGAAGGATGCAAATCTGAACGAAGATGATTGGATCCAGACACGACTTGATCAATTAAACCTTATTGATGAAAAGAGACTTGCTGCTATCTGTCATGGTCAGACATATCAGAAACGGATGATCAGGGCATTTAACAAAAAGGTCAGACCACAGGAATATCGAGTTGGGGATCTGGTAATCAAGCGAATCATCCTTCCTCAGAGTGATCCAAGGGGCAAATGGACCCCTACGTACGAATGGCCATTTGTGGTTAAACATGTGTTCTCAGGAGGAGCCATGATTCTAACCAACATGGATGGTGACGACCTTCCTCACCCCGCCAATGCAGACATGGTAAAAAGATACTACGCATGAAAAAAGACCCGCTAGGCTGACATGCCTAGGCAAAAATTAGGGCTTCCCGGCGAACCAAAAGGGTTCGGGCAAAATTAAGGGATGAAATAAAAGAATCTGTACACCCGGCAAGTCGAAAACCTGAAAAGGCGGCTTGGGCAAAAATGGGTATCCCGGTGGACTAAAAACCCGAAAGGGCGGTCCAGGCAAAAGTTAGGGATAAAGCGTAATACTATGTCTCATTGGATCACTTTGCATCCAGAATCCGGTATCTACATCAAGTTCAGACGGCATCGATCAGTCAGCTTCATCTTCAACCAAGGTCATCAAGTGATGAGACGCTCGGAGATATAAGGGCAATAGCAGAGTTGAAACCCAGTGGGATCATTCATTTCACACAGCTGTTTTATTTTCTTTGTACAAATTGTATAAACTCTTTTGTTCGGCGGCGTTCTCTTACTAGGATGTCAGCCTCTTGTATATAAAACGCCTATTTACAGGCAATTCAAAAATCAATACAAATATACTCTTCAGTTAAAATTGCAATCGTTTTTTCTTTTCTGTTTTGTTGTGCGAAGAACGTCCAAGATTCAATTTGTGATATATGCATTGACAATAATTTGCTAACTCATGAATATTTGCATACGAAACAAAGGGTTAATTACAGGTAACATTAGAAACAGGGGCAATAAAGAGTTGTCTAAGTAATCTAATTGTTCTGTCCTCCAAGGTATCAAGGTGAGTTCAGCTAAAGAATACAACCAGTATATCTTAATTCCCCAGAGAGTGAGCCAGCAAGTCAGTACACTCTCCTCAAGCAAAGCTAGGATATCAGGAAGTCGGGTATCCTCCCGCAGATCTCAACATTCCCCAGCAGTACATGCATTCTTAACAAGCATCCCCGGCAGTCTTGGTCTAAAGATTGTTCCCCGATGGTATACCAGACATTCAATGGAATCAATTCCTCGATACAATTCAAAACTTCCCCAGGAGAGTCCAATCCAATTTCCCCAGGAAAGTTGGAATCCATCTCCCCAAGCAGTAAGCTTATCCCCAGTAGATTCTGGAAGCTTATCCTCGCAGAACACGAACGCGTCTCCCGGCTTTATTCAAAGAGTTATTTCCCTACCAGGATATAACTGGGTTATCCTCAGCCAAAAGCCACGGAAAGAGCATCCTCGGCGAAGTCTTCTTATCCCCATCGAAGTCTATCAAGACTTCCAACACAACAAGGGTATCCCCAGCAAGTTATTATCAACAACTCAACAAAGTACCTCTCTCCCCACAGAGTATTGCTTCCCAGCAAGATCGCTAGAGTACTTTTCTCCCCGCAGAGTAATCCATTCGCCAAGTTTATTCCCCAACGGAGTTATCTTCTCCTACCGGTATTCTTGCAACTATCATCCCCAGCGGAAGCAAAAATTTATTCTTCAATATCAGCCCAGGATATGACTTCCCGGCACCCGTCAAGGATTTACTTTCCTAGACGATAAACATACATTCATAAACATCGCACTTCCATACATTATAGCATGCATATACGCATCATATCTTACAAATCTCATTTATATTGAGAACATCATTGCTTGATTCATATCACGCATTGCATATGACTGACCTTTACCTTTCAGGAAAGATTCAGTTAAGTTCTCAGTTTTATTTCAAGACTTCTCTGGTTCAGTCAGATCGACCCTAAGATCTCCCTGATTCTTACCCAGTTGAAGATTTCAAGACCTAGACCGGTTCAGTTAAGTCGACCCTAAGACTTTTCTGTTTCTTATCCAGTCAAAGGCCTTCTCTGGTTCAGTCAGATCGACCCTAAGATCTCCCTGTTTCTTATCCAGTAGAAGACATCAAGACCTAGACCGGTTCAATTAAATCGACCCTAAGATTTTTCTGTTTCTTATCCAGTCAAAGGCCTTCTCTGGTTCAGTCAGATCGACCCTAAGATCTCCCTGTTTCTTATCCAGTTGAAGATTTCAAGACCTAGACCGGTTCAGTTAAATCGACCCTAAGATTTTTCTGTTTCTTATCCAGTCAAAGGCCTTCTCCAGTCCAGTTAAATCGATCCCTAACAGATTTTCCTGATAAAGACTCAGTTGAAGACACCCAAGATTCTCTCAGCGTTACTGTTGAGGTTGAAGATATCCAAGATTCTCTCAGCGTTACTGTTGAGGTTGAAGTCGCCTATGGTTCTCTCCCCGTTACTGCGGAGGTAGTAATCATCTCAAGATTATCTCAGCGTTACTGTTGAGGTTGAAGATATCCAAGATTCTCTCAATGATTACTGTTGAGGTTGAAGTGGCCCAAGATTCTCTCTTGCGGGTTTTCAACTTAGCGGGAAATTTATTCTGTTTATGTCTCTAATTTTTGCCTATACCGCCCTTTCGGGTTTTCAGCCTACCAAGACACTCCTTTTTTCCTAAGCCGCCCTTTCAGGTTTTCGACTTAGCGAGCTGTTCTTTTATTTCTTTAGGCGAAGTATTTCTTGACTGCGTCAGCATTCATGGGACGTGGGAACTCCTCCCCATCCATAGTTTCAAGAATTAATGCACCACCAGAGAAGGCTTTCTTGACAACATACGGGCCTTCAAAATTGGGAGTCCACTTGCCCCTAGAATCAGTGTTAAAAGACATGATCTTCCTGAGCACGAGGTCGCCTTCTCTAAATTCACGAGGTTTGACCTTTTTATCAAATGCTTTCTTCATTATTTTCTGATATAACTGCCCATGACATAAAGCTGCCATCCTCTTCTCTTCAATCAAATTCAATTGGTCAAACCTGTTCTGGACCCATTCATCCTCTGTCAACTTGGCTTCCATTATCACACGCAACGAGGGAATCTCTACCTCAACAGGGAGTACAGCTTCCATTCCATATACAGGGGAGAACGGGGTTGCTCCTGTTGAAGTACGGACAAATGTTCGATATCCATGCAGAGCAAAAGGGAGAATTTCATGCCAATCCTTAAAAGTACTAACCATTTTCTGGATAATTCTCTTGATATTCTTAATAGCAGCCCCATTCATCTTTGGCCTGTATGAAGACGAATTGTGATGGACAATCTTGAATTCTTCACACAGTTTTGTCATAATTTTGTTGTTCAAATTTGAGCCATTGTTAGTGATGATTCTACTCGGCACACCATACCGGCATATCAGATTGTTTTTGATGAAACGCACAACAACCTGTTTGGTAACATTGGCATAAGAAGCAGCCTCAACCCATTTGGTAAAGTAGTCAATTGCTACCAAGATGAAACGGTGTCCATTCGAAGCTTTGGGTTCTATCATCCCGATCATGTCTATACCCCACATAGAGAAAGGCCATGGGGAGGAAATTACATTGAGAAGTGTCGGAGGCACATGGATCTTATCTGCATAAATTTGGCATTTATGGCACTTCTTTGCAAATTTGCAACAATCAGATTCCATTGTCTACTAATAGTAACCTGCCCTTAGCATCTTTTTAGCCATCGAATGTCCATTAGCATGAGTTCCAAATGAACCTTCATGATCTCATGCATCAACATGTCTGCTTCGTGTCTATCCACGCATCTGAGCAAGACCATGTCATAATTTCTCTTGTATAGCACATTTTCACTGAGGAAGAAACTGCCTGCCAATCTTCTCAAGTCTTTATATCTTTCCCCGATGCACCAATCGGGTATTCTTGAGTTTGAAGAAAATGCTTGATATCTTAATACCAAGGTTTTTCATCTGCTACCTCCTCTGTCACAAACACATGAGCAGGCCTATCCAGCCGTCGAACTGTAATACGGGGTATATCATTCCAAGAATTCACTTGATACATGGAAGCCAGAGTTGCCAGAGCATCCACCATTTGATTTTTATTTCTAGGGATGTGATGGAATTTAACTTTATTGAAGAAGGGTAGCAATCTTATAGCATAATCTTTGTAAGGGATCAAGCCAGGGTGACGAGTATCCCATTCTCCTTTAATCTGATTTATTACCAAAGCTAAATCACCATACACATCTAGAATCTTGATTCTGAGATCAATAGCTTCTTCAAGACCCATGATGCAAGCCTCATATTCTGCCATATTATTAGTGCAATAAAATGTTAACCTTGCAGTAAAAGGAATGTGTGATCCATGAGGAGTAATAATCACAGCACCAATTCCTTTTCCATAAGCATTCACCGCTCCATCAAAAATCATACTCCAATGAGATTTAGGGTCAGGGCCTTCCTCAGGCAATGGTCCATCACAATCTTTCACTTTTAAGAACATCACATCCTCATCAGGGAATTCAAATTCTGTAGACTGATGATCTTCCACCGGTTGGTGAGCAAGGTAATCTGCCAACACACTACTTTTAATAGCTTTTTGAGTGCGGTACTCAATATCATATTCAAACAACAACATCTGCCAGCGGGAAATTCTCCCAGTAAGAGCAGGCTTCTCAAAAATATACTTGATTGGATCCATTTTGGAGATCAACCAAGTGGTATGATTCAACATATAATGCCGCAAATGCTTTGCCGCCCAGGCCAAAGCACAACATGTATTTTCTAGCATGGAATACCGCGACTCACAATCAGTGAACTTTTTGCTGAGATAATAAATGACGAACTCTTTCTTTCCTGTTTCATCCTGTTGTCCCAGAATACAACCCATGGATTTATCTAACACCGTTAGATACATAATCAACGGTCTTCCTTCTACGGGAGGGAGCAAGATAGGAGGTTTACGCAGATACTCTTTAATACTCTCAAATGCCCTTTGGAAGTCATCCGTCCATACACAACCTTGATCTTTCTTTAACAACTTAAAGATCGGTTCACACTTTGCAGTCATATGGGAAATGAATCTGGAAATATAATTCAAACGCCCGAGGAAACCCCTGACTTGCTTTTCAGTTCTTGGTGCTGGCATTTCTTGAATTTCTCTGACTTTATCAAGATCAACTTCAATTCCTTTCTGGCTAACAATAAAACCCAACAATTTCCCCGATATAACTCTGAAGGTGCATTTATTTGGATTCAAGCGGAGACGAAACTTCCTCAAATGCTGAAACAACTTCAACAAATCTTTTATATGCCCTTCTTCAGTTTAGGATTTGGCAATCATATCATCAACATATACTTCAATTTCCTTGTGCATCAGATCATGGAATAGGGTTGTCATAGCCCTCTGGTACGTTGCACCAGCGTTATTCAACCCGAAGGGCATCACTCTGTAACAAAATGTTCCCCAGGGTGTGATAAACGTTGTTTTTTCCATGTCCTTTGGAGCCATTCTTATTTGATTATACCCGGAAAATCCGTCCATGAACGAGAATACTTTGAATTTTGCTGTGCTATCCACTAACATATCAATGTGAGGCAATGGAAAATCATATTTTGGACTATCTTTATTTAGATCTCTGTAATCTACGCACATGCGGACTTTTCCGTCTTTTTTCGGTACTGGGACAATATTGGCAATCCATTGAGGATACACTGACGTCACAAGAAAACCAACATTAATCTGCTTTAGGACCTCCTCTTTGATCTTTACTGCCATATCTGGGTGGGTTCTTCTCAACTTTTGTTTAACTGGCGGACACTCTGGCTTTAATGGCAAATGATGATCAACAATTTTTGTATCTAGACCAGGCATGTCTTGATAAGACCAAGCAAAAATATCCACACACTCTTTCAACAGCTCAATCAACCCGCTCTTCACATCAAGATGCAATAATGCTCCAATCTTAATCTCTTTCGGATCTTCTACTGAACCCAAATTAATCACTTCCAAAGGCTCCTTATATGGCTGAATGGTATTATCCTCCTGCTCAAGCAACCGTGAGACCTCTTCTGGAATCTCATCATAATCTTCTTCTTCAGCCCCAAACACAGGACATTCAAAGTTGGGAGAGGGTGCAGGGTCATTGTATTCAACACGTTTTTTAATTAATCTGCACATATGATTTATGATTGCTTTTAGAAACTGACACATATAACAAGTGATCATGCAGATTAATTTTCAGTTATCATTTATTTTGAAAGGGTTTTTTATTTGATTACCATTTCCCAAGAAAAAGCAGAAAATAAAGACATATTTTTGGAAGCAAAGACAACTTTTATTAATGATCTTAAAAATCAAAGCAAACGCATAAGCCCATACAATACTTTCACCTTGGGCATAGTGAAAGCTTTTCAAAGAAAGAAACAGATTAACAAAACAAATTACTTTGAAATATGTATGCAAGAAGGAACATCAATGGTGACCCAGTTCTGAACTCGAACTCCATGCGTCATAAAATTCAGTACTTCCTGCTCTGCTTCATCTTCTTCAACAACATTGATTCCAGAACCAATTGGATGGAGGTAGCCTCTGCTGCGAAAAACATCATGATAACTATTCACAGGAGACTTTTACTTCAAACTTTATCCTTTTCCATTCTTCGAAGAAAACCCAAACCAGTTATGTTCTTGTTCACGGGTGGATCCACCAGTCGTCCCCAAACTGCATTATGACCATTGGTCTCATTCCTCCTTATGTTGTCAATAAATAGGGCTTGGAACTGGGTTCCAACAGCAGCCTCAGCCGCTTCTACAATACTGAAAGAGAATAGATGGGATATCAACAACGCCTGCTCCCCATTTATGATCACTATCTTCCATTCACGCACAAACTTTAGCTTCTGATGCAGAGTTGAAATGACAGCCCCTGCTTCGTGTATCCATGGTCGTCCAAGCAAACAACTATATGCGGGAATAATATCCATAACCTGGAAGGTTATCAAGAACAAATGTGGTCCCATATGGATGGGCAAATCCACTTCACCAATGACAGATTTCCTCGACCCATCAAAAGCCTTCACAATGATGCCACTCGGGCGCATAAATGTTCCTTGATACTTTAACTTCAAGAGGGTACTTCTCGGTATGACATTCAGCGCGGATCCATTATCAATTAGCACATTGGACAACGAATCATTCTTACAATTCATGGATATGTGGAGGGCCAGGTTGTGATTCCTCCCTTCATCTGGTAACTCATCATCACAGAAGCTCAAATTGTTACATGACATAATGTTTCCAATTACGCTGCTGAATTGATCTTAATGGCATGTCATTCTCTACAAAAGCTTGGTCTAGTACTCTCATCAGCGATTCTCTATGAGTAGAGGAATTCATCAATAAGGCTAGAATAGATATCTTTGAAGGAGTCTGCAATAGCTGATCTACAATTCTGTAATCGCTCATCTTAATTATCTTCAAGATATCATCCACTTCTTTCTCTAATGTAGCTCCACTAGTCCCTCCTGCAGACTTCTTAGGCTCATTATTCTCAACAATCTTCTTTCCAGAAACAACATCTCTTCGAATGACCGGCGCAAATACACGACCACTACGGGTCACTCTCCTATTATCAGCTATATTTCCAACATCTGGCATCGGCTTGATGGGAATCTCCACCCCATCTTCTAAGATCGTAGCGTTGTATTTGTAAGGCACAGCCTTATCTGATTCATAGGGAACAGGACCTGGAAGACTAATTACCAATGGGGCAACAACTGGTTTGCTATGGTACTCCACCTCAAGATGAGTGGGTGCACCAAAACAAGGTACAATGACATTCACCCCTTCCTCAACATAATCAGCCATCAAAAATTCATTTCCGGCAAACAAATCTTTGTCTGAAGAGAAATACTCATCTGCAGAGGCATACTCTTCCTCTGACTCTTCCATCAAACAGACTTCAACCATATCAATCTCATGATAATCATATCTCTGACCTGTGATCTTGATGGTTCCATTATCTAACAACAACTGAACACCTTTCCTCATAACAAAACATCCTCAGGGATTTCGACAACAAATTATGCAAGATCCATATTGGTGTTCCACCTGACCAGTAGTATGGCAGAAGGTAGCATGTAACTGCACTAGATCCTCATTCAAATGATCCACATCAAAAATTCTGAATTCACCCGGACATACAGAAACCATATTCACTTCCTCTTTATATTCCTCCCTAGGCCTGATTATATGGATTAAACCTTCATCCATCATCTTCTGCAAATCAACATTTATCTTCTTGCAACCCTGTATATCTATACTGCAAACAGCACAACCGGTATGGTCATGCGTATAATAACTGAATTTACAGAGATCTGCGTGCATCTTCACCAAATCCCCTCTAACCAGATAATTGTTAAAAATTCGAAAGTCGCCTGGACAACCGGGCACCATATTCACAACATTCACTCCCCCATGCTTGGGTAGAGGATTTTCTTTCACATTAGGTCCCACATCTTTGAAAGATAAAATTCCAGACTTCACCAACCTTTACACTTCAGTCCTCAAAGGATAACAATTCTCAACACTATGCCCTGGTGCTCCCTGATGAAAGGCACACGTCTGGTCTGCTTTGTAATACCACGGCAATGGTGATGGTACAGCGGGAGGTGGTCGTGTCTGGACCAACTTCTTCTGAACCAATGCTGGTAATAGCTCTGCATAGCTCATGGGAATAGGATCATAGTTCTCCCTTCTCTGATTATACCATTGATTCCCCTGCTGGGATGGTCTCTGATAAGCAGCAGTATTCGGAGCGGCATTCATAACAGGAGTAACTAAGGCGACTTGCTGATGACGCTGATAATTCTTTCTAGGAGCGTTTACCTTTCTCTCTTGCATAACAACATTTGTATCCCCCTCTTTCTTCTTTGTGAACCCGTAAGATGGCTTCTTCACACCTCCAGATCCTTCACCCTTTGCCAAACGGCCTTCTCTTACTGCCTCTTCTAGGCGGACACCCATTCCTACCATCTCTGTAAAATCACTTGGGGCACTTGCTACCATTCTTTCGTAGTAGAAAGCTCCCAGCGTCTTTAGAAAAATCTTGGTCATTTCTTTCTCTTCCAAGGGCGGAATCACTTGTGCAACCACTTCGCGCCATCTCTACGCATACTCTTTGAATGATTCTCTGTCTTTCTGAAACATGGCCCTAAGCTGGTCACGGTCAGGCGCCATGTCCACATTGTACTTGTATTGTTTAATGAATGCTTCTCCCAAATCATTAAAAGTATGGATGTTGACGCTGTCTAAACTCATGTACCATTTCAACGCAGCACCAGTCAGACTATCCTGGAAAAAATGAATCAGCAGACGCTGATCATCAGTATGGGTAGACATCCTTCTCACATACATCACCAAATGAGCACGAGGGCAAGTGTTGCCCTTGTACTTCTCAAATTCCAGGACCTTGAACTTAGCAGGCACTTTAACATTCGGGACGAAACACAGCTCATTCACATTCTTCCCGAACAACTCTTTTCCCCTAAGAGCCTTCATCTCTCTTTGCATTCCATCAAACTTCTCTTGGAAATCATCCATTATGTCATAAAGACCCAAGTCTTCACTCGGCGGAGGGAAAGGACGACACACATCTTCATTAACAAATGGAACCAAATTCACCGAAGGAGGTGCAGCAGGAACAATATGCACCACAGGAGGTGCGGGAGTAACAACATTTGGAACCACTGGAGCATCTTGAGGACCCATATTGAAACCTTTAGGTGAAATATTCTATGGCATTCCCCACGGATAACCCTGAGGCATACGGTTTTGAACAACAGCCGGAGTAGCAAATACAGGAACAGTTGGAACTTCAGCATTTGCCCTTGTTGGTTGAGGTTGAACACTCGGTGGCTGATTCTGAGCAACCACCAGAGCTTCCATCAGAGTAGTCAAGTTGCCCAAGCCAGCCTTCAAAGCAGAAACTTCTTCGCGCAGCTCGCGATTCTCCTGTTCCAAGTTGTCCATCTTATTTTTGAAATTAGCCCGAGTGTTGTAGTGATGAGTCAGCTTGCTGAGTGAAGTAAAGAAGCTGCGTAAGACACCTGGATATGAATAACAAATGCAAGAAATATGTGCAATATGATGCATGATATGCAATGCATATGATTATTTTTACTTTATCATTTAATATTTCAAGGGATTTATGGTTTATAGACACATCGCAAACATCCAAGTAATAAAGCTTTTGAAATACTGAAAAATTTTATCTTTCTCTTTCCAGAATCCATGGTTTAAAAGTATCAAAGGTATTCACAAATAGTCAACCTTTAAATCCCTTGAAATATTGTTTTCTTCAAAATATGCTTATGAGTGTATGGATGCATAATGTAACAATCACACACAAGATCACACATATAGGGTTCATAGGTTCAACGTCACGAGCATGAGGTCGAAGGTACTACCCATAAGGTATTGGTCTAAAAAGTTATCACCTGCCGAACAAGGTTCTAGAGGTTCTCAGAGTCTACATCCTTCCTTCGGATATTACCAACTTCCCGATTAACTCGGTAATTAGTAATGTTCTCAAGAAAGACTCGTCTGAGCGTAGTATCGCGTGACAACTATTTCCAGATTACTCCGTTATAGCTTCCGCACTACACCTAAAAGGCCAAGAGGGGTTAGGTAATCTACGGTCCTCAGCTTCGGCAGGCTCCCAGGTCGAAAGCAGTATGTCTTCCCGATTACTCGGTAAACAACATTACAGTCAAAGGGGCCTCCACTGAGTGGGGGATCTCATGCCTCCTTTTTTGGGATTACTCCATCAAAGTTAACATGACTATACCGCCCGTCCTATATTAAAGTTTTCCCAAGTCCGGGTATAGGACTTATGAGTAATCACCAAGCACCCTGTAAACCAGGAAAATCCAGACAAACATATATACAAAATATAACACATAAACAACAATAACACATATAAAGATATAAACAAAGATAGGTTTAACCCACTTAGGGATGGACCAGCAAAAGGTCAATCTTTCCCCAGTGAAGTCGCCATTTTTCTGTAGCGGTAGAAATGTGCAAGACTAAGCCATTGGATTGACTAGACTTTATACAAATCAAAATAAAAATCGCCACCGCGCTTTATTGTTTCCAAAGGAATGGGAAAAGAGCGAATAACCCAAAAAGAGGGGGAAAGATTCAAGGTAAGGGGGTTGGTTATGCAAAGCGAAGGTATTAGCACCCTAAACATCTACGGTACTCCGCAGGAACCTCTTTGTAAAATCTGTATATTTGGCTATAAAAATGTGTTATATAAAAAATGGATGGTGGAGGTGAGAAGAGAAATATATTTTTTTATAATTTTTGCACCCGCCGCGGTTGCGAACCTTTAGTGCCACGTACCACCTTTCATGCAATAGGGGATCAGGGTATACGTAGTTCCTCTTTTAAAAATTTGAAACACAAGTGTGTTGGTTGATTTTATAAGATAAGACATCATCGCAATTGTCCGTGTGAAAAAACATACTTACTACCCACAATCATGAGAAAGGAGAATTTGCATCATCTCAAAGTGGAGGATGTGGCTTGGATTTTAAAATCAACAATGCCTCACTCAACACCCAAGTGAAAAATATCTCACTTCACTACATATTGTAGAAGTATAGTTGTTTGCATCACTACAAGGATTGACAAGAGTCTAATCTTTCCAGAAAAGTTTAAATATAAAAGCCAAAGTGGCAAAATGGTTTGAAATGAGATTGATTGACTTTTAGTCTTCTCACAAAAAAAAGTGAAGGTATTATTAAATTGATTAAAATTTATTTATGAAAATGTTTCGAAGATGCATGGACCTAAGTCCAAGTTTATTATGAAAATGTTTCAAGTTTCAAAAGAAGAAGAGTTTTTTTTTTAAAGGAGGGAGAAGATTTTTGAAATTTATAGAAGATGGGAGGAGAAGAAGAGGCTATCCTAAAGCATAAGGTAAAATCTAGGGATAAGAACCATCTAACCAACAAGAAGTCAATACTTGACATTATGAGTCAATATAGAATTCCCATTCTTCAGATTGAAACCAAGCGAGCAAAGATACTAGACCTCTTGAGAGAACCAAACTTCAAGTGTTTTAAGTCTTCGCAAAAATTGGGCAGAGTAACGGCTGTATACCGGTGAATTCCAGATTACAAACAAAGATCGTAATCTCAATAACCTGCACACAAAACAAACAAAGAACCCAATGTCTTGAGGTAAACCTCAAGAACTTCAGACAAAATATCAAATAAAGTCACGAAGTCTCCAAGATAGGCCAAGGTCTCTAATCCTAAGTCCAAGAAGTCCATCCCTCCATAATGCAAAGGATAATAACCATGTAGTCCAAGTATTATTAATGATTTTTACGGTTCATGTTGATTATTAGGTGTCTTTAAAAAGAAAGAAAAGCTCAAGTGAGCAAAATAAAAATGACATAAAAGTAAATGCTCAAGTGAGCAAAGATGAAAATAGCATGAAATGTAAAATTCTAAAAGTAAAAATGGTACATAAAGCATGAAAATAAAAGCGTAAAGTAAAGTTAATTGTTAGTAATTAGTGGTTAGTTGGATGACCATCTTGAAACTTGCATTTGAAACTCATTAGAGGATTGGTAGAACCAAAGCCTCCACACAACAAGTTGCATTTTCTTTTTGTCAAGTATATCATCCATTTTTGTAATTCTCACAAGGCAACATGTAATGATCAACGATGTTTAAGTGATCCGCATTGACCAAAGGTGTTGTAGATCCATTAGAGGATTGGTAGAACCAAAGCCTCCACACAATGAATCTCAAGGTTATTGGATCAAAGAGATCAAATTAACATACTTGGGCTTGCAATCATAATTTTGGGCCACGAATGATCATTTATTCGAATCGGGACAAAATTTAGCGCTATGTTAAGCAATCGTAAGTGGACTTATGTAGAAGTCACACCTATTTTGAGGCTGGTCAATAGCAATCTATGTACTTCATGTTTGGATAAATGATATAGATATCACCATCCCTTAACATGTAGCACAATTAAAAAAGAAAGCGATAAGATGAAGAGGGAGGGGAATGATAAGCTAATTTGGATCACCGTTTCAAAATTCTTTCATCTTTAAATTCAACCACTCCTCTAGATGGATTAAAGCGCTAAACATATCATTAATCCAAAGCACCAAAAATGAATTAAATAATTCACTCTTAGGTAGATTTGAATTGATGAACATTTATCCAACTTCATCTACATCACAAAGTCCATTGAGTTTAAAGACAAATTGGATATTTAAAATTACAATCCAAACCAACAATTAAAAAGGAGTGAGTAGAAAAATCATTTTGGATCAAAGCTGCCCCAAAACAAGGCAAAAAAGTGCATTTTGTCCCTGTGCAGTCGATTGCAGTAACTATATAATCGATTGCACACAGTGTTATTTTCAAAAAAAATGTGTGAAACGCTTCTGTGCAATCGATTGCACAGTTACTGCAATCGATTGCACACTGTTAAAGTAGCAAAAGCAACATTTTAAAAGGGCAATTTCTTGTTCAAACTTTCCATCAAACACCTTATGATCATGGATCCAATTGAGCATGAAAATTCCATCAAATTATGAGAAAATAACACCATTGGAATCACAAAATAATGCTCAAAGAATCAAACCCAAAGATCAACAAGAGATCACATTGTGAAAGATGAATTATCCAACTTACCAAAGGTAGATCTAGAGAATTATCAAAACAACTTCAAGAATTTGCTTCAATTCAACCACAAGAATCAATTGACCAAGCTTGGATGTAGAGAATTAATGAAGAAAAAGTGTTTGGATGAAGGTTTAGCTTAAATATTAGTAAGCTTCAATGCAAAGCTTACTAACCTTTTGAAAATGGAGCTTTGAGTGAATTTGGTAGATGGAGAGAATTGAGAGATTTTTTAGCAAGGTGGATTTGGCTATCAAAAGCTTGAAATTTGAATGAAATGAGAGCTCTATTTATAGAGTTTTAGGATTGGGATTAGTGGTAATTTGGTAATTGATTCTTGGAGCCAAAATTTGAATTAATGATAACTCTTTCAAAAATTAGAGCCAAAATTTGAATTAATGATAATTCTTTCAAATATTAGAGCCAAAATTTGAATTAATGATAATTCTTTTTAAAAATGAAAGATTGGAACTAAACTTTGAATTAATGATACATCTTTCAAAAGTGAAGGAAAATTGGAGCCAAAATTTGACAAGTTTAAAATGCTGATTTTTTTTAATTTTCACGCTGTGCAATCGATTGCACAGTGTATTTTTTTTCAAAAATGGCGCAAAATACACTATGTGCAATCGATTGCACTTTAAGAGCAATCGATTGCATTAGTGAAAAAAATGAAAATTTTTTAATTCTTTTTCTTTGCAAATAGAGATTTTAGGAAAATAATACCAGAAATCCTTATTTGTCAGATGCTTCGACTTGGTACCTACAAAACAAAAATATACAAAGACAAAGACAAATATTTTTTTGTATTTTAATTAGAAGTTAGTCAACAACACATATACAAAATACACAACCAAGGTGCTTAGAGATTCCTCAAGAGCAAACTTAAAGATAAGAGATAGAAAAAGAGGAAGAACCAACCCTAATGTGATCTTGTTATGATCGAGTTGATATGATATGATAGAGGAATCTTAGGGGCAAAAATTGGGGTACAACAGGCCTCCCCTCCAGATGTCATCACTGAAGGACGATAAAGTAGTGATAGAGGAAGGTGGATGCACTATCTGGGGGAAACTTCCAGATATCCCATATAAGTATGACAAATTTGGCCTAGGTTTCACTTCAAGTGCTCAAAAGGTTGTACGATGTGCCCGTGCTAGAGGGCCACCCTTGAAGATTAGAAACCGTGAGGTCAACACGGTAGAAGATGGTGAAGATGATTGCGGCCTGGAGGATTGGATCTTTCCGACTAACAATGGAGGGCTCAGCAATTGGGAGGCTAGAGACTTTATCTCGATCAATTTTATCCTACAGTAATTTATCTTTACATTTTGTTGGATCTGTAATATTCAAAAACAATTCGCACTCTTAAAACGTTGTGTCTTACCCGAGGCACAATGGTCCATTCGTAAGGGTTATTATTTCATCTTCATATGACATCAATGAATCATGGACGTTTTCGCATACACACTTTTGTGCTCATTTTTTTCTTTTACATTTTATTTTCTTTCAAAGATAGATATACCCTTACACACACCCACACTCACAATGCGGGTATCCATCCATTCTGGATCCCATGGGTAACGATACTCCTATGGCCTTTTGTGACTCTGGGAATCTAATCTACCAAGCCTAAGATGAAGGTGAGGAAGATTGTGAAGTACCGGGGGAACTTGCCAGACTGCTATAACAAGAGGAGAGAACCATTCAGCCCCACGAGGAACCCATGGATACAACTAACCTGGGTACTGAAGAAGACAAAAAAGAGGTCAAGGTGGGTTCCAATCTGGAACCCAGTGTCAAGGAGCGTTTGATTCAGTTATTACACGATTATGTTGAAGTCTTCGCCTGGACATATGAAGACATGCCGGGACTTGATGCAGATATTATGGTACATCGTTTGCCTACAAGAGAAGATTGTCCGCCAGTAAAGCAAAAGGTTCGCCGCATGAGGCCTGATATGTCAGAAAAGATTAAAGCAGAGGTCATGAAGCAATTCAACGCTGGATTTTTGGCTGTCACCTCTTACCCTCAATGGGTTGCCAACATTGTTCCCGTACCCAAGAAAGACGGCAAAGTAAGAATGTGTATGGACTACAGAAATTTGCATAGTGAAATCCCTAAGGATGATTTTCCACTCTCCCATATTGATATACTAGTTGACAATACGGCACAACACAAAGTGTTTTCCTTCATGGACGGATTCTCAGGTTACAACCAAATCAAAATGGCACCTGAGGACATGGAGAAAACAACATTTGTCACATAGTGGGGCACATTCTGCTACAAGGTGATGCCATTCGAACTGAGGAATGATGGGACAACCTATCAGTGAACCATGGTAGCTTTATTTCATGACATGATACATCATGAAATAAAGATCTAAGTAGACAATATGATAGCCAGATCACAAACAGGAGAAGAGCATCTTGATCACTTACAAAAGCTGTTTGAGAGACTGAAGAAGTACAAGCTGAGGTTGAATCCAAACAAGTGCACATTTGTGGTATGGTCTGGTAAACTCTTAGGTTTTGTCATCAGCAACAAAGGTATCGAGGTCGATCCTGCCAAAGTTAAAGCAATACAAGAGATGCCTGCTCCTCATACTGAGAAGGAAGTCAGATGATTCTTGGGACGTTTGAACTATATTTCCAGATTAATTTCTCACATGACAGCTAATTGTGAGCCAATCTTCAAGCTCTTGAAGAAAGATCAAGTAGTCAAATGGAATTATGAATGCCAAATTGATTTTGACAAAATCAAAGAATACTTGCAAGAGCCTCCTGTGTTGATGCCACCAGTCGAGGGAAGACCGTTGATCATGTATCTGACTGTTTTAGAAAATTCAATGGGGTGTGTATTGGGGCAGCATGACGAGTCATGCCGAAAAGAGCACGCTATTTACTACCTGAGCAAAAAGTTTACCGACTTTGAAACCCGATATTCACTGTTCGAGAAAACTTACTGCGCTCTGGCATGGGCTGCTCGGCGGCTAAGACAGTATATGCTTACTCATACTACCTTGTTGATATCTAAAATGGATCCGATAAAATACATCTTCGAGAAGCCTGCTCTTTCTGGGAGAATAGCGAGATAGCAGATGATCCTGACAGAGTATGAAATACAATACACTACCCAGAAATCTATAAAGGGCAGTGTACTAGCTGATCACCTTGCTCATCAAGCTATAGAAGACTATCAGTCCATGAAGTTTGAATTCATGGACGAAGACATCATGACATTAGACAACTGTGAAGAAATCAGGCCATATGACGGACCTGAACAAGGATACCTGTGATCGGTGGATCTGGAACTAACTGTTTGACGCTGGTTCACGAAATGTCGCGGAAGCAAGAGTCGCCACCGTCTTTTATTTTCTCCAACAAGGAAAGGACAAAAGCACAGCAAAATTCCTTATGAGATAGTTTCTCGGTTCGGGGGGTAGATTTATAGAAATGGAAGATGTTAGCACCCTTTCTATCCATGGTTATCCATGGGCTCTTAGATACTTGCTCATTTGTGTTTTCAAAAGTGTTTGCTTTTCAATTGTGAGTGGTTTGAAAAAGTTTCGTTTAAAGATTTCAGATCGACTCTTGTATCAGTCCTCAAGAGTGTTTGAAAAATTGTTTTGAAAGCTTTTTGAAAAGTGTCGGTGTGAAAAGAGTTTTGATTCGTTTTTTTAGAGCAAGTATCTATGAGTCATCTACCTACCCTAAGGAATTAGGCTGTGTAGAAGTCCTTAAGGTAGTGCCATCCCACCATTGAGAGGTAGGTAGCACCACCGTTGGAGGTGTTCGGGTCAATTCGTTTGTAGGGACAGTGTGGTTACCAGAGCAACAGTAGGAAACCTTAGAAGCTACCCTTATGCCATTGATCCTTTTTATTCCGAGGCAACTTGTTTTGAGGCATATGGATCAATGGACATAAGGACTTACTAAGACGTCCTATACTCGACGACCACGTTTCGAAGGCAAGGCAACCGTGAGGCGTACCCTAAGAGTGGTGTGTGAATTTATGTATTGTTTTCAGTTATGTTTTTCTTGTACATGTATCATGGTGATCTACGCTTGTTTTTAATTTAGGCCATACATTCTTTCATGCAATTATAATTAAAAAGTGCGGAAATTTAAAGTGCGGAAAGTAAGATCCTACGCTATTACAAGGCGCGGGTCTATACATAGCCAAATTAACAGAGACCCTTTTTGAATAAAAAATGCGGAAAGTAAAACCTAGTTACTATTACAAGGCTTGAGCAATTACATAATATTTGAAAGAAAATAAAATAAATGCGCGAAAGAATAGAAATAGAACATTCGAGGGCGTTGGACCCTTTTGAAATTAAATTGAATGAAAAGTTAATTAATTATTGAATTAAAGAAAAGACATGTTTTTTTAATGGTTTTTGTATTGATGAAATAAAGAAATTAAAATTGAAGAGAAACCCTAATTCTAAGTTGTTTTTAATTATTAATGAAAAAATATTCAAGTTTAACCTAATTTACTAAATATTTAATGTACATGTTTATTTAAAAAAATATTTAATAATTAATAATAATAATAATAATGAGAAAATTATTTATTAAAAAAAATGATGGAAAGTTAACAACCCTAATTTCTAAATATTTTAATTTGTTAAGAAAAAGATTTAAGTTTTAAAACCTAATTTACACTAATTAATTATTTACATATTTATTTACAAAATAAATTAATAGAAATAAAAATAAACATTTTTTGTAGTTTCTGATTTATTATTGTAAAAATTATTTTTGAGTGAATTAACTAAAGTAATTAAAACAAACTAAAAAGAATTGAAAAGAAAAGAAAATTAGAAAGAAGAATAGAATACAAACAAGGGGGTATCTGGCCCAATTTGGAGGTTTTTGGAGCAATTTGGCCCACTGCAATCCAAGCCTTTTTTGACTTTCCAGGATCACATGCTTGTGGTTGACTGAGCATACACGATGGACCTCCATTTATAGCCTTCAGATGGATCATCATGAATAGGTGGCAAGCCTAGGCGTGTGTGCATATGATGAACCACTGGATAGAAATTGCATGGGAACACGTTAAGGAAAAAATTATGAATAATATGGGGGACCTGGGAATCAAACCCAGGTCCCAATACCTGCCAGACATATATCCAACCACTAAGCCATTCACGCGTCTTTGTTTATATAATGGAATATGAATAATATATGTGAAAAGAAGGCCATTATGCTGGATGTTAAAAAAAACGCGCCAAGTTTGAATGATCCAACCACATCAAGCCACACTAGCTTTCTTCTTCGTTTGCCTGCAAATAGAAAACAGATAGCGGGGGTTTTAAACCCCCACTAAATGGAACCTGCAAAAAATAGCGAATACGCCCATGGTTAACATAAATTGAGCGCGAGGTCATCAACAGTTTCGTCTGGTTGCAACGAGTTTAAGGGCATAGGTTTGGTGGCCCAATTTTTCCATATGAAGAAACCCCTAATTCAAAGTTCCTGAAACCCTAAAATACATTAATGGTGAATCATGATACAGGGCTTGATAATGCAATTGAGGTATACCATTAGCTTCAGAAGGTTCATATTAGTATAAATCACTCAAGAAACATGATTAAAAATGCATGAATTATCATGTGGAATTCAAGAAATTTTGGAAAACCGTGTGATCTATATTCTATGATTCTGGGCACGTTTTGATTGCTTCTTGATTGCAAAAGCTTCCTTGATGGTCCAACAATGTATTGGAATAGCTTTTAGGCTTTGAAACGTGCAGTAGCTATGTTTTCAGTTTCCAATTTTTTGATGAAACTTTGCAAATTGGTGTGCAGCTCTTAGGCAGTTTTTTGTGTCCAATGGAATAGGTTTAGTTTATGCATATGTACTTGAGTGAAATTAGGTTAAGAAAACAAGCCCAAAGTCCATGCATTCATGTTTTGAATATTTGATTTTTCCATATCTTTTTTCAATCTTTTTCCATGCCAATCATGCAAAATATGGAAGATTTTGTCCCCTTGAGAAGGTGCACGAGATATTTAGCGCATAATGGACATATTTGCTGCACAAAAAAGATTTAAAAACATGATTTGGTATTTTTCTTATATTTAAATTTAATTAAATGAATTAATGATAATAAAAATTCAAATAATTAATCAAAAATAAGAAAATAACTCCCTTTGAGGTCAATGGGTCGTGCATAGCCTTTGGGTAATGATTCATGAAAGAAATTGAGGCCCATTAGCATTTTTGAAGCCTTTTGTGCAAAGTTGACTTTTCAAAATTCCCAAAAATTTCCCAACTTCTACAAGGCATATCTTGCTCAATTTTGAAGCTATGATCATGTTCTTGGACATTTTGGAAAGGTCTTGAAGTTCTCTAACCAATGTCTTTGGTCCCATGTCATTTTGATTTACCAATCTCAAGTTATGGTCTTTGATTTAAAGTTCCTTTTTGTTGACTTTTGAAAATGACTTATAATGTTGAAATTGATAACTTTTTGTGAGAGCATTTCTTGGACTTGAAATGTGAAAATGAGTTGTAGGAAATGTCATTCTCTTCAAAATGAGCTTTGGATGGAATTTTTATGATAAACCATGAAGAAGTTATGCCCTGGTCAATTTGCAGTTGACTTTTTCAGTTGTCCAAAAATAGAAACTTTTGCATCTTGAGACTTTTTGAGCCATGCTTTGAGAATCATGATCAATAATTGATCAACTGATGTTTGTGGCTTCAAAATGAGATGTTGACCAAAATTTTTGACTTTTGACTGTCAAATGACCATTTTTCCCCTGCAGTTGACTGTGAAGCATTTAGGGTTTTTGACTGTGCAATTTGATGCTGTGAGTCTTGAAACTTGGCATATGAATGCTTTGACAATGTATGTAGGCATGTGGGACTTGTTTGGACCCTTGAAAACTTCAATTTCTTTGTCAGAACAAAAACCCTAATTTTGACTGTGTTAGAAGGCAATTGGACTGTGCCACCCTTGAGAGATTTTGAACCTTGATCTTGGCAAATCTTGAAGAATATGGGAGGGTAAATTTTGGGGTACAACAGTTGCCCCTGTTCAATCTTCTTAGACCTGAGGATGTAGATTGGTTGTCGTGCCTTTCGAAATCCGAAGGTGGAAGATGATTGAACACTAGAGTGCCCAGAAATTTGCACTCACATAGTAGAATGTTAGCAGTATGATGTAGGGAATGGGCTTACAGATGCCATGTTGAGAGATGATGGATAGGAGGATGGGCTTATAGATGCCATCAGGAGGTTTTCGATCGCGTAAGAGATTCCTTAGCGAGAACTTGCGTACCTGAGAAAGAAAAAAAATTACCTGGCCTGTTACAGGAGTTGATCTTCAAACTCTTTATGTAGATGTGCCCTGGCTGGATACAGGTATCGAATCTGGAATTAGTCGTCAACAAATACACCCTAGCAAGATACAGGAATCGGATCTTCGAACTCTTCATACGTGTCCTGGCGAGATACAGGAATCGAGTCTGGTAATGTTAGTCGTCAACAGATACACCCTGGCAAGATACAGGAATCAGATCTTCGAATTCTTCAGACGTGCCCTGGCGAGATACAGGAATTGAGTCTGGAATTAAGAAAGGTTGGTGAGTTGTCTCTACTGACAGGTTATTTCCATGGACGGGTGGTCTTTAACGACGAGTGTCTATGAAGACGAGTGTCTATGACGACGAGTGTCTATAACAACGAGTGTCTATAACGACGAGTGTCTATGACGAAGGGTGTATATAACGACGAGTGTCTATGACGACGAGTGTCTATAACGACGGGTGTCTATAACGACGAGTGTCTATGACGACGGGTGTCTATAACGACGAGTGTCTATGACGACGAGTGTCTATAACGACGGGTGTCTATAACGACGAGTGTCTATGACGACGAGTGTCTATGACGACGAGTGTCTATGACGACGAGTGTCTATGACGACGGGTGTCTATAACGATGGGTGTCTATAACGACGGGTGTCTATATTGACAGGTGTCTATAACGACGAGTGTCTATAACGACGGGTGTCTATAACGACGGGTGTCTATAACGACGGGTGTCTATAATGATGAGTGTCTATAACGACGAGTGTCTATGACGACGAGTGTCTATGACGACGAGTGTCTATAACGACGAGTGTCTATAACGACGAGTGTCTATGACGACGAGTGTCTATGACGAGGAGTGTCTATGACAATGAGTGTCTATAACGACGAGTGTCTATAACGACGAGTTGTATCAGAGAAATCTTTAGGCATTGATTTAAATGGATTTGTATTCTTTGACTGGGTTGGTCTCTTTTGACTGTATTCGTCTACATAGCTGATCATTTAACTGTATCCTTCCTGAAAGGTAAAGGTCAGTCATATGCAATGCATGATATGAATCAAGCAATGATGTTCTCAACACATGAGATTGTATGATATGACGCGTATATGCATGTATCATGATGTATAACAATGTGATGTTTATGAATGTATTCTCGTTTAGGAAAGTAAATCCTTGACGGATGTCGGGAGCTTATTGAATCCAGGGCTGATGTTGCAAGAATACCGGTAGGAGAAGATGACTCCGTTGGGGAATAAACTTGGCGAATAAATTACTCTGCGGGGTAAACTCTGTGGGGGAAGAGAGGTACTTTGCTGAGATGTTGATGATAACTCCGTTGGGGATACCATTGTTAAGTTTTGTTGAAGGAATTGATAGACTCCGCTGGGGATAGGAAGACTTCGCCGGGGACGATCTTTCCGTGGTTTTTGGCTGAGGATAACCCAGTTATATCCTGGTGGGGAAATAACCTTTGAATAAAGTCGGGGGAGCGTTCGTGCTCTGCGGGGGATAAGCTTCCAGAATCTACTGGGGATAAGCTTCCTGCTGGGGAGATGGATTCCACTTTCCTGGGGAAACTTTTGGACTGGACTCTCCTGGGGAATTAAGATATCTTGGTCATGTTCATCAGCTGAACTTGCCTTGGCACCTTGATGGACAGAGCAATTAGATCGTTTAGACAACTCATTATTGCCCCTGTTTCTGATGTTATAAGATACATGTGGAGGTGCTTGACGACTGCCGATTGACAAATCTTCTGGTAGGCAAGTGACGAGATGAAGGGACATAGTCGTATGCTTTGATCCCTAATTTTTGCCTGGACCGCCCTTTCGGGTTTTCAGTCCACCGGGATACCCATTTTTGCCCAAGCCTCCTTTTCGGGTTTTCGACTTGCCGGGTGTACAGATTTTTCATTTTCATCCCTTATTTTTGCCCGAACCCTTTTGGTTCGCCGGGAAGCCCTTATTTTTGCCTAGGTGTGTCAACCTAGCGGGTGTTTTGATTATGCGCAGTATTTTTTTTCTGACTATGTCCACGCTCTCAGAGTGTAGGGAGTTGCCCCTGTCAGTAGCATTGTGTTGCCATACCACCAGAAGATCTTCGTTTGATCGTCCAATGCCCCAAGTGATCCAGATGGAGATTTGCCCCAGGCTGGTTGGCCTTTTGAGAGATGCTCTGAATCTTGACTTGACTGCCCCAGATGATGGACAATGATTATGTCTGCCCCTTGATTGGAGGTGCTTTTGTTCATTAGACATTTGTCGTGCAAACTTCTATGCTGTTCAAACAAAAAGTCATATGCAAACAAAGTTATGTAAAAAATGCAAAGCTTATATCTGTCTTGAAGTTTTTTTTTGAAAATGCATTTTTCATAAAACACAAGTGAATTTTGTAAATTGTGATGTCAACTCGTTATTTTAACGCAAGCCTTAAGGAGTCAGGATACCTTTGTACAATATGCTTTCGAGTTAACCCGTGCTTCAACTAGGACTTTTGAGGGTTATAACGTGGCCTGGTTCATGGTTTAAGAAACAAAGGATAAATGCTCAAATTATTTGTACCCACCCGCTCTTCGTGATGTTCTTCAAACCTAAACTCAGCTAGTCGTGCGTTAGACCTTGTTCGAGTCTTTGCTTTGATATTCCAATGATGGTTCGGATGTTGACAGTTTATTTTGAATAGGAAGTCATTTCCTTTTTTGTTGAGGGTTTGTAGGACCTCTTTCTTTTTTGATTTTGTTATCCCTGTTTTTTGCCTGAACTGTTTCTTTTGTGATTACAGTCAGCGGGATGCCCCAGTTTTGTAAGTCTCCTTCATAGGTTTTGACTTAATGGGCTTTTTGATTTTGGTAATGACTGCCTGTTTTTATGGTTATTTGGAACCATCACTGTCTTTTGTTTCAGAAGGACTTCTTTTGATGCCATTCGTTGTGCACCTGGATCAGACTGAGAGAACTACCCTGCCCCACGTTATGATTAAGGGTTTTAATTTTCAAAAAGAAAAACTCCTACTTCTTTGGCTCAGAAGGGTTGACGAGGTATTATCTTCCTTATAACTCCAGTGTTTAGGGATTTGAAACAATGCATGTACTTCATCAGCGGGGTCTGTTCAAAAGCATACTGTAAAGATCGTGGTATCGTTTTCGTCATCCTCCCTCAAGAGGCTTAGAATTTTCAATCAAGAGTTGATCATCACAAAAAATATGAAAACAGTTTGCATATAGTGAATACGAAATAATTACTTCAAAACAGACAGGTGTAATGCATTAATGAAATAACAACATTTGACATGAATAGTTTGAACAATCAAAGAAAGATACAACTTGAACATTCGAATGAACAAAAAATTTCCAATCCTAGCCATGTTTTGGCAAGGGAGCAGTGATCACATTCAGAATCTCTGGAGAGTCGAACTGGACTTCCTTCGCGTCGATCAGATCCTGAACCTTGTTTCTCAAAGTCCAACAGTCATCTGTAGCATGCCCCGGGCTGTCAGAATGATAGGCGCAGCGAACGTTGGGGTTATACCTTGAAGGTGTCCTGTTGGGATTCTTAGGAGGGTCCCTTAGAGTTACCAAATTGGTCTCCAGCAACTGTGGCAATATCTGTGACAAAGTCATGCCGAGGGGAGTGAATTGCCTTTTAGGTCTCTCTTCCCTTTGTTGATTGCGACGCTGAGGAGCACCGGCCGGCTTTGCAATAGCTACCGCGTTGACAGCACTAGATTCTCTCTTGGATGGTTTCTTCTCAATGTTCGAGGAGTCACCATTATGTATTTTCCCCGACTTGATGCCAGCTTCTATTCTTTCCCCGGTCAAGATCAAATCTATAAACCCAGCAGCAGAATTCCCAATCAGGTGGTTGAAGAATGGACCAGACAGGGTCCCCAAGAACATGTCGACGAGCTCACGGTCAGTCAGAGGTGGTTGTACCCTTCCAGCAAGGTCCCTCCATTTTTGAGCATATTCTTTGAAGCCTTCGCCTGTACCCATAGACATCCCCTGAAGCTGAGTACGCGTGGGAGCAAGGTCGGCATTATACTGGTATTGCTTGTAGAATGCAGTGGCCAAGTCCTCCCAGCTGCGGATGTTGGCTCCATTCAGTTGATAGAACCAGTCGAGTTGAGTTCCTGACAGACTGTCTTGAAAGAAGTGAATCCACAAATTCTTGTCAGCCGTGTAGGGCTGGATCCTCCTTATGTATGACCTGAGATGCAGCTTAGGACAGGAAGCCCCGTCATATTTTGCGAAAGCAGGTGCCTTAAATTTGTGTGGGATCACTACCCCAGAAGACGGACCTAGATCTTCGAAGTCCAAGCCGGGCACTTTTTGTATTTCCATAGCACTTAGCCTGTCTTCTAGCTGTTTATACTTGTCCTCAACTAGAGGGTACTGCTCATCATTGAACTCTGTCTCGTTGTCGGAGACCACTGGACTAGGCACCTCTCTCTCATGGGGACTGTCTTTCCCAACAGATGGGGTGGTCTGCTCAACTTCATTTTGTGACCCATTCCCAGATTTGCGTCTAGGGTTGAACAGCACCGTCCTCTTCTTCTTCTTTTTCAAAAGCAGGGTCTTCAGATCTTGTTGCCCCTGGGCTAGACTCATGATCAACTCTTGGAACTGGGCGTTCTGAGCCTGGAGGGCCTTGATGGATTGCTCGGTAGACGATTCAGGATTCATGATGGCGAGCTGAAATAAACAGCGAAAGAAGGTAAGCAACCTGTAAAAGGGGTACCTGTAATGCAATGATATGTATGTACGCATGCAATGTTTTCAAGGATCTCGCGAGGTAAACAAGAAAATTTGTTAGAATTGGAATCTGGTATCTTGATTGAAGGAGCTTCATGTTGTTGAGAGTCCTTCTTCAAGGGTCAAGGCTCACCATATCGAGTGGGTCATAGCCCCTGACTTTAGTCATCATGTCTGGTTTTGATTTCCAAACAACCTTGGTTAGGGGAACCTTCTTCAAGAGTCAAGGCTCACCATGTCAAGTGGGTCATAGCCTCTGACTCAGATCATCAACCTGGCTAGAGGAAAATAAACCCCCTTTTCCCCTTGCTAGACATTCTGATTCATCATGACCTGCATCATAAGCCCTTGAGATCCTTGAAATGGGTTAGTCCTTATGTAGGATGCATGCAATGGTATGATGTTATGCTATGCATGGAGTAATGTAGGTAAACCCTGTTATGAGTCCAGATTAAGGACTGTAAACAAAACCTGCAAGAAACTCAAGTGTCAAATAACAAGCATGCAAATAGTAAAGTTGGAAGGCACACAAGTCACACAAGAGAAACCCTTAGAGTTTAGGCCAGCATGGGGTCTAGGTATTACCCTCTTTCAGTTTGTTGGTTAAGACCTGTCCTATCAGAAGTAACCGGGTTCTAGAGGATCCCAATATCACTGACTACCCTCAATCGGTCATAACTCCAGCATCGCAATCTTTTCTTGCGGCCAGAACCATCACGAGAGTTTAGCCTCAATGGGCGTAGCATACTGCTACTGTTCTATTGGCCAAGTTGGGTCATTTAAGGTTCTAAGGTAGGTTGGTGCTTAATGACTCCTCAGAAGACCCATATTCTCCTCGTTGCAACACAAGGGATATCGGTACAGACCAAGGTGCCACACCAACGTAGCCACTGCTTCACCCATGTCGGTCTACGCCGGACAGGTCCCTCACAGCTTATGCTACCTAACAGGATATCCCCAGATCCGGGTTAGGATCTATGTAACTCCGATGCAGTGCCCACAAATATAAAGCAAACAAACACAGCAATTGAAAACACAAGTCTGAGCTATCCTAAGGTACACCTCACTTTATAAAGATTCCCCAGCAGAGTCGCCAGTTCTGTGATCGGTGGATCTGGAACTGACTGTTTGACGCTGGTTCGCGAAATGTCGCGGAAGCAAGAGTCGCCACCGTCTTTTATTTTCTCCAACAAGGAAAGGATAAAAGCACAGCAAAATTCCTTATGAGATAGTTTCTCGGTTCGGGAGGTAGATTTATAGAAAAGGAAGGTGTTAGCACCCTTTCTATCCATGGTTATCCATGGGCTCTTAGATACTTGCTCATTTGTGTTTTTCAAAAGTGTTTTCTTTTCAATTGTGAGTGGGTTTGAAAAAGTTTCGTTTAAAGATTTCAGATCGACTCTTGTATCAGTCATCAAGAGTGTTTGAAAAATTATTTTGAAAGCTTTTTGAAAAGTGTCGGTGTGAAAAGAGTTTTGATTCGTTTTTTTAGAGCAAGTATCTATGAGTCATCTACCTACCCTAAGGAATTAGGCTGTGTAGAAGTCCTTAAGGTAGTGCCATCCCACCATTGAGAGGTAGGTAGCACTACCGTTGGAGGTGTTCAGGTCAATTCGTTTGTAGGGACAGTGTGGTCACCAGAGCAACAATAGGACACCTTAGAAGCTACCCTTATGCCATTGATCCTTTTTATTCCGAGGCAACTTTTCCGAGGCAACTTGTTTTGAGGCATATGGATAAACGGACATAAGGACTTACTAAGACGTCCTATACTCGACGACCACGTTTCGAAGGCAAGGCAACAGTGAGGCGTACCCTAAGAGTGGTGTGTGAATTTGTGTATTGTTTTCAGTTATGTTTTTCTTGTACATGTATCATGGTGATCTACGCTTGTTTTTAATTTAGGCCATACATTCTTTCATGCAATTATAATTAAAAAGTGCGGAAATTTAAAGTGCCGAAAGTAAGATCCTACGCTATTACAAGGCGCGGGTCTATACATCTCCAAATTAACAGAGACCTGTTTTGAATAAAAAATGCGGAAAGTAAAACCTAGTTACTATTACAAGGCTTGAGCAATTACATAATATTTGAAAGAAAATAAAATAAATGCGCGAAAGAATAGAAATAGAACGTTCGAGGGCGTTGGACCCTTTTGAAATTAAATTGAATGAAAAGTTAATTAATTATTGAATTAAAGAAAAGTCATGTTTTTTTTTTGGATGGTTTTTGTATTGATGAAATAAAGAAATTAAAATTGAAGAGAAACCCTAATTCTAAGTTGTTTTTAATTATTAATGAAAAAATATTCAAGTTTAACCTAATTTACTAAATATTTAATGTACATGTTTATTTACAAAAATATTTAATAATTAATAATAATAATAATGAGAAAATTATTTATTAAAAAAATGATGGAAAGTTAACAACCCTAGTTTCTAAATATTTTATTTTGTTAAGAAAAAGATTTAAGTTTTAAAACCTAATTTACACTAATTAATTATTTACATATTTATTTACAAAATAAATTAATAGAAATTAATATTAATAAAAAAAACATTTTTTGTAGTTTCTGATTTATTATTGTAAAAATTATTTTTGAGTGAATTAACTAAAGTAATTAAAACAAACTAAAAAGAATTGAAAAGAAAAGAAAATTAGAAAGAAGAATAAAATACAAACAAGGGGGTATCTGGCCCAATTTGGAGGTTTTTGGAGCAATTTGGCCCACTGCAATCCAAGCCTTTTTTGACTTTCCAGGATCACATGCTTGTGGTTGACTGAGCATACACGATGGACCTCCATTTATAGCCTTCAGATGGATCATCATGAATAGGTGGCAAGCCTAGGCGTGTGTGCATATGATGAACCACTGGATAGAAATTGCATGGGAACACGTTAAGGAAAAAATTATGAATAATATGGGGGACCTGGGAATCGAATCCAGGTCCCAATACCTGCCAGACATATATCCAACCACTAAGCCATTCACGCGTCTTTGTTTATATAATGGAATATGAATAATATATGTGAAAAGAAGGCCATTATGTTGGATGTTAAAAAAAACGCGCCAAGTTTGAATGATCCAACCACATCAAGCCACGCTAGCTTTCTTCTTCGTTTGCCTGCAAATAGAAAACAGATAGCGGGGGTTTTAAACCCCCACTAAATGGAACCTGCAAAAAATAGTGAATACGCCCATGGTTAACATAAATTGAGCGCGAGGTCATCAACAGTTTCGTCTGGTTGCAACGAGTTTAAGGGCATAGGTTTGGTGGCCCAATTTTTCCATATGAAGAAACCCCTAATTCAAAGTTCCTGAAACCCTAAAATACATTAATGGTGAATCACGATACAGGGCTTGATAATGCAATTGAGGTATACCATTAGCTTCAGAAGGTTCATATTAGTATAAATCACTCAAGAAACATGATTAAAAATGCATGAATTATCATGTGGAATTCAAGAAATTTTGGCAAACCGTGTGATTTGTATTCTATGATTCTGGGCACGTTTTGATTGCTTCTTGATTGCAAAAGCTTCCTTGATGGTCCAGCAATGTATTTGAATAGCTTTTAGGCTTTGAAACGTGCAGTAGCTATGTTTTCAGTTTCCAATTTTTTGATGAAACTTTGCAAATTGGTGTGCAGCTCTTAGGCAGTTTTTCGTGTCTAATGGAATAGGTTTAGTTTATGCATATGTACTTGAGTGAAATTAGGTTAAGAAAACAAGCCCAAAGTCCATGCATTCATGTTTTGAATATTTGATTTTTCCATATCTTTTTTCAATCTTTTTCCATGCCAATCATGCCAAATATGGAAGATTTTGTCCCCTTGAGAAGGTGCACGAGATATTTAGCTCATAATGGACATATTTTCTGCACAAAAAAGATTTAAAAACATGATTTGGTATTTTTCTTATATTTAAATTTAATTAAATGAATTAATGATAATAAAAATTCAAATAATTAATCAAAAATAAGAAAATTACTCCCTTTGAGGTCAATGGGTCGTGCATAGCCTTTGGGTAATGATTCATGAAAGAAATTGAGGCCCATTAGCATTTTTGAAGCCTTTTGTGCAAAGTTGACTTTTCAAAATTCCCAAAAATTTCCCAACTTCTACAAGGCATATCTTGCTCAATTTTGAAGCTATGATCACGTTCTTAGATATTTTGGAAAGGTCTTGAAGTCCTCTAACCAATGTCTTTGGTCCCATGTCATTTTGATTTACCAATCTCAAGTTATGGTCTTTGACTTAAAGTGCCTTTTTGTTGACTTTTGAAAATGACCTATAATGTTGAAATTGTTAACTTTTTGTGAGAGCATTTCTTGGACTTGAAGTGTGAAGATGAGTTGTAGGAAATGTCATTCTATTCAAAATGAGCTTTGGATGGAATTTTTCTGATAAACCATGAAGAAGTTATGCCCTGGTCAATTTGCAGTTGACTTTTTCAGCTGTCCAAAAATAGAAACTTTTGCATCTTGAGACTTTTTGAGCCATGCTTTGAGAATCATGATCAAGAATTGATCAAATGATGTTTGTGGCTTCAAAATGAGATGTTGACCAAAAATTTTGACTTTTGACTGTCAAATGACCATTTTGCCCCTACAGTTGACTGTGAAGCATTTAGGGTTTTTGATTGTGCAATTTGATGCTGTGAGTCTTGAAACTTGGCATATGAATGCTTTGACAATGTATGTAGGCTTGTGGGACTTGTTTGGACCCTTGAAAACTTCAATTTCTTTGTCAGAACAAAAACCCTAATTTTGACTGTGTTAGGAGGCAATTGGACTGTGCCACCCTTGAGAGATTTTGAACCTTGATCTTGGCAAATCTTGAAGAATATGGGAGGGCAAATTTTGGGGTACAACAATACCGATGGACCCTGTTCTTTGATGGGGAATCCAATGCACTTGGTAATGGTATCGGTGTCGTACTCATATCTCCCGAAGGATGTCATACTCCCTTTAATGCCAGACTTTTCTTCAATTGTACAAACAATATGGAAGAATACGAAGCATGCATCTTTGGTCTCAAAGCTGCCATAGACTTGGGGATCAAATCCTTGGATGTATTTGTAGACTCAGCCTTGGTCATCAGTCAGATCAAAGGGGAATGAGACACCAAACACCCAAACCTTATCCTATACAAAGAACATGTTTTGACATTGCTACCACATTTTGATAAGATTACCTTCGAGCATTTCTCGCGAGAAGAAAATCAGCTAGCAGACGCTCTAGCCACAATGTCATCTATGTTTAAACTTAATTGGGATAACGAGGCTCCCCAGATCACCATTGAACGAATGGATGAACCAACACACTGTCACGAGATTAATACTGAAGAAGTAGTGGACCAGCCTTGGTTTCACGAAGTCAAGAGGTATCTCGAGGCTCAAGAATATCCAGAAGGAGCTTCAATCAATGATAAGAAGTTCTTAAGGAGATTCTCCGCTAAATTCTTCCTTAGTAATGGCATCCTGTACAAACACAATCATGACTCTGTGTTGCTTCGGTGCGTAGATAAAGTTGAGGCTAAAAGGATCATGGCTAAATTGCATGAAGGCACCTTTGGTACTCATTCCAGTGGGCATACGATGGCAAAGAAAATCCTATGGGCCGACTATTATTGGTCGACCATGGAAGCAGATTGCTATCAACACTCTAGAACTTGCCATAAATGTCAAATTTATACCGACAAAGTGCGTGTACCCCCGATTCCTCTGAATGTCTTGACATCTCCTTGGCCCTTTGCTATGTGGGGGATTGATATGATCGGGGAAATCAAGCCGACAACTTCCAATGGACACCGCTTCATCCTAGTGGCCATTGATTATTTTACAAAGTGGGTTGAAGCAGCCTCTTTCGCCTCTGTTACCAAGAATGTTGTTGCCCGTTTCATCAAGAAAAATCTCATTTGCCGGTACGGTATCCCGGAAAGGATCATCACTAATAATGGTACAAATTTCAATAACACTATGATTACCGCATTGTGCGAGCAATTCAAGATTCAGTATCACAATTCTTCTCCCTATCAGCCAAAGATGAATGGTGCTGTTGAAGCTGCAAATAAAAACATTAAAAATATCATAGAAAAGATGACAGTCACATACAAAGACTGGCATGAGATGCTACCATTTGCTCTCCACGGGTATCGTACCACGGCTCGCACATCAACCGGGGCAACACCCTATTCTCTTGTATACGGCATGGAATCCGTCTTGCCCATTGAGGTTCAGATCCCCTCCCTGAGGATTATGAAAGATGCAGGGTTGAATTAAGACGATTGGATCCAGACTCGACTTGATCAACTGAACTTGATTGATGAAAAGAGACTTACTACTGTTTTCCGTGGTCGAATGTATCAAAAACGGATGATCAAGGCTTTCAACAAGAAAGTCAGATGCCAGGTGTATCAAGTTGGGAATCTAGTGATCAAACGAATCATATTGCCACAAAGTGATCCCAAGGGAAAATGGACTCCTACCTATGAGGGACCATTTGTAATCAAAAACATATTCTCCGGTGGGGCAATGATCTTGACCACCATGGATGGCGACGACCTTACATACCCTGCGAACGCAGACATAGTCAAAAGATACTACGCATAAGAGACCCACTAGGTTGACATAACTAGGCAAAACAAGGGCATCCCGACGAACCAAAAGGTTCGGGAAAAAGTTAGGGATAAAACAAAAAAAGTTTGTATACCCAGCAAGTTGAAAACCCGAAAGGGAGACTTGGGCAAAAAAGGGTTTCCCGGTGGACTGAAAACCTGAAAGGGCGGTCCAGGAAAAAGTTTGGGAATTAAGGCATATGATTATGTCCCGTCGGATCACTTTACAAACAACCTTTGACTTCCGCTGACAAACTTAGAAGTTCTGATCAATTCAGTCATCTTCAGACAAGGCAACAAATAGATAAGATGCTCAGAGATACGAAGGCTATAGCAGAGTTGGAACCCCATGGGATTATTACACATAATTATCTTGCTTTGTATCAAATTTTTCTTGTTTTACGATAGTATTCTCTTACTAGAATGTTTGTCCCCTTTGTACAAAAATATTTACTCAAAGTCAACACAAAGATATCCCTTTGAAAGTGCAAAAACTATTTGTCTTTTTCTTTACGCTTGTGTTTTGTTTGCAAAAACGTCCAATGATTTTTTTGAACATATGCATTTGAACATAATTACTATTTACAAATAAACAAAATGGGAAAGACAACTACTGATAGGTTGAAAGGATAGGGAAATATCTCTAGGCTATTCCATAAGTAATCCCCTATAGTACGCCATTTAAATCCCCAGTGGAACACAGTTTCAAATTGCTGACCCCCAGTAGAAGTTATCAAATTTCTCGGGACTCCCCAACAGATTTTACAAGCAGTAAATGGCATTTCACTCACAACAAAATTTACTTCTCTCGGCAGAAATCCATCAATACTTCGACTTCAAGACATGAAGACTCACATATCCTCAGCAACATTCAGGGATTTGTTTTTCCTAAATCCAACAACAATGCAGCAATTCAGCTCATATATGCATACATTGTATCCATGTATCATGAACATTGATAAAATGAATGCATCATATCATACATTTCATACAACATGACTTTGCATTTTAGCTAACATTTTTTAACAGCTACCATTAATAATGTTCAATCTGGAGATACAGTTCAGATACGCTCCAGACATGGACGCAATTTTGATACTCATTCAGATTCAACCTCTTGATAGAGTTTAGATACGCTTCAGACACGGACGCCATTTTGATACTCATTCAGATCCCAAATTCAAGATACAGTTCAGATACGCTCTAGACACGAATGCCATTCTGATGCTCATTCAGTTTCAACCTTCAGATACAGTTTAGATACGCTCTAGACACGGACGCCATTCTGATACTCATTCAGATTCAACCTCTTGATACAATTCAGATACGCTCCAGACACGGACGCTATTCTGATACGCATTCAGATCCTAACTTCAAGATACAGTTCAGATACGCTCCAAACACGTATGCCATTCTGATGCTCATTCTTTCAGCTTACAAATTACAATTCAACAAGCATTCTTGGATGGCATCTGCAAGCCCATCTCCAACAAGATTCTATCACCTCTCCAAATGGCATCTTTAAGCCCATTCCCTCAACTTCACATCATCGAGTGCAAATTTCTGGGCACTCTAGTGTCCAATCATCTTCCACCTTCGAGTCACGAATGACAAAGCTCGCCAATCTAACTCTTCAGGTCTAAGAAGATTGAACAGGGGCAGCTGTTGTACCCCAAAATTTTCCCTCTCATTTATCAAGATTTTTCTCACAAGATCTCGTTGACTCAAGACTGGATTAGGGTTTGACCAGCTCAAGACATCTCATCATGCGCTGATGACCAAAATTAGGGTTTGAGTTTGCACAAGGATTTTTGGACTATCAATACTTCATTTGACTTTCAAGGATCATTATGGACCCCTAAGATTACTCATGTCATGTTTCAATCCTTGAATCACATTTTTGATCATCCAATTGGACAGTTGACCTAAAAATCAGCTGTATTGGGGAAAAAGTCAACCATGGTCAATTTACAGTCAAATTTCATAATTTTTGATCAACCTCAACATTTTAAACTCATATGTATCATTTGATCAAGTTTGGACCAACATTCCTCAAGGAATTTGATCAAATCATCAAAAGGGCAAAATGATAAAAATTAGGGTTTTGATTGAGAAGGGGCAATTTCTGATTTTTGACCTAGCAAATGATCAATTGTTTTGAAGCATGATTTCAGGAGTTCAATTGCATCATCTTGACCTAATTACATGGTTCAAAACATTACAAATCCATTGGATTGATAGATGAATTTTTCAGTCAACTGATCAAAAGTCAATTGTATACTGAAAAGTCAAACTTTGACTTTTTAGTCAAAATCAAGTGCCAAGGATAATAATTCATCAAAACATGTCAAAATATGATACTTTTTTATCAAGGAATCAAGAACTCAAGATTTTGTTTTGAAATGTTGAAATTTCTTAACTTAGAAATTTTTCTTATAGAAAATTTCTTATTTTTTCTCAACTTTGAGCCAAATTTTCACTATGATACAAGATGATTCAAAGGAAGTTCCCAACATGAAAGTTGTAGATCTCCATGAAATATACAACTTTGCTTCACACAATTTCTCCTAAATATTCTTGGATCTGAAGATATAATTTTGTGAATACATGCTCATGAACTAAAATAACTTAGTGAAATTTTGCCCTAGTTAGGCAGGTTTTTGACCTAATTTAATGCCAATTTTTAACATAGTTCCAAGGGGAATATTTGAAAGAAATTCACATATTATTTGTAGAGCATATTTCAAGCTTTCCAAAATGTCAAAGAACTCCTTGAGATCATTCTTGAGTAGGGAGAATCAAAGAGATGAAGTTGGCAATTTCTCACTTTGATTTCAAGCCATTTCATGATGAACCAAAATTCAAATTCAAGCCTAGGCTGCATAATCTTTGTTTTGCAGACATCAAAATTGTTTCTCACTCCATAATTAAATGTTTACACAGCTGATAGAGCTTTAATCCAAGCATTAGAGCCTTTGTCCAAGCTACAATTCCATTTATGGCACAAAGTTGCCATTTCCATTTTGGTAAAGCACAACTTTTGCAATTGTCAACTCCTTGAGCTTTGCACTTGTTCTTTATGCAGACAAAAACCCTATAAACCGAAATTAATGTGTCTAGAACCTCTACCAACTCAGATCAGACTTGTACAAGCACATAGAGACTTGTCTCCTCACTTTTCTTCAAAAGCAAGTAATAGAGCCAAAAGGCTATAACTCAGAAATCTTGAGAAAGCTTGATCCCTAATCCTTTCCATACATATACATAAATGTATTTCAACCTAGAACACAAATGCTAAAGCTCAGAAACTCTCCCAAACACTCTATCACTGAAAATCTGCCATAACTTGCAGTTTTGCACCTTACATAGCAATCTCAAAAACCACTCGTGCGTTTTGAGTTTTAACAACTTAAACACTTTATATACATCACATCTAAGTGTTCCAGACCCCTGTTCCCTCACTGTAACTCATCCTTCTCTATCTGCCATTTTTACATTTCAAGCTTGCAGGTTGACTTGAGTAGGGAGATTCAGGAACTTTCAAGGCAAAGTAAAGATTGGAATACACTCAGGGAGGTCCAGGCAATCTAAACAGATCCCCAGGCCTTCTCAAAACATGCTCAAACTTCATTCACGATCTCAACTGAAAGAGGTAAAAACTCAAACTTCTATCTCTTCATACAAGCATCCTTTGATCTTGATTTGTGAAAACAAAATATAGATATCCTTGCACTAAAGCCAACCATATTCATAGATTTCATTTATATTCATTGTGTATAGAGAATTTTGGATTTGAAATTTTTGTAAAAATTAGGTTTCAAATTAGGGCCAGTAAAATTAGCTTTGATCTTTGACTTTTAGTTTACATGAATTATATGGTTGAAATCGTGGGAAGAAACACTGTAATTTTCAGGTTTGGACTTTCCATTTTTATGGAGAAATGAGAGAGATACAGGTGGTCCGGCCATGACTCAAGGTTGAAGATGAAGTTTCCTTCAGGGGGCGTTTTCTAATATATATTTATCTTTGTGTTTCTATAAACGGATGTACAGCCACCCCAGTGGTAAGGCAGCGCGCAAAAATGCCATAGGTCAAGGGTTCGTGCCTTGGCGCATGCCTTTTGCAATTTTCCATATTTTTTCCACCTTTTTTGTTGTTTTTGCAGCGTGGGCTTCAGACTTTGGGCCTTATGTTTTTTTGCTAACCTCTTGCCTCCCATTTGCTTGCAGCACCCCTTGGCCATTATCATTTATTTATTCATTTTTTTTCATTTTTTTTCCTAATAATATTTTCTTAATAATAATAAAATCATAAAAAATAGAAAAATGATAAAAATTATATTTTGTTTTGTTTTATTTTATTTTCTCATAAAATTTTTTTTATTTAAGTTATATACTATATTTTTTAATAAACTTGTAAATTAAATTATAATTAGTTTGATATACATATTTTTTTATATATATTTATTAAACAAATTATTTTAATACAAAAAGACCAAAATACCTCATAAATACCATATATTATTTTTCAAGACAAAAAAAATGCAAAAATACTTACTTTTTCTCAAAGAAATTTATTCCCTTTTAATAAAATAGAATTAGGGTTTAATCAAAATCCTTTCTAAAAATAATTTCTTTTCCTAATTTATTTGAGTTTAATCTTGATTTATTTATTAGGTTTAGGTTAAAACTTTTTCACATAAACAAACAAAATCTTCTTTTGCATTTACATATCTTTGCATATTTAAATTATCTTGTACATTATTTATTCCAATATTTGTACAAATTCAATTTGGTTGTAATATATTAATTAGGTTTATATTATTGCAATCCCCATTCATAAATTGTATACCCCCTCCCACAAAGTGTTTTAATAGCGTAGTAATCTTTAAATTTCGCAATTTATCGCTTTTATATAATATGCTAGTAATTAGGGTTTGTATGGCAAGATAAAACCTATCAAATAGAAAACCCTAATTCAAGAAAAAATCAAGCATGAAAATGACACACTTGCACACAAGCACCCCTAGGGTTACTCCACTTGGTTGCCGTATACAAAAATGGTCATATTACGCATGTAAGGTATCTTAGCAAAACAAACAAACACAAGATCATAGTCCCTCGATGACGCTATTCAAAGTTGCCTTACAAATATGATCTTAGTCCCTCAAAAAATGCTAAGATAGTTTGCAACATTGCTAATCATGGTTATACGATAACCCACGCCCGTCCCGTTTACATCCAAAGCTAGGGTTGCTTACCGAATCAATGGTAAGACAACAATGTCAAAGGAAAATAAAATGAACAAGAAAGACATTTGAGTAGGTAGTTTGCTCCTAATTACTTGCTCCATTTCCAACAAAACACCCTTGCTATTTTCAAAAAAACAAACACATACATTTCCAAACATCTTACAAACATTGAAAACATTTTCAAAAAAGACAAACATCTTTATATACATTCTTACGAACGAGAATCATTACAAAGATTGCCTAAAACAATGGCCTCTTTTACAAAATACTTTGAAAACCACACAAAGCATAATTTCAAACAAAAGCAAGTGATCTAGCAAGTAACTAAGAGCCCATGGAAAACCATGGATGAAAAGGGTGCTAATACCTTCCCTTTTTATAATCTACCCCCCGAACTCAAGAAACAATCTCAAAGGTCTTTCCTGTGCTTTTTCACCTTTCCTTTTGGTTAAAAGAATAGTCGATGGCGACTCTTGATAACCGCAACATTTATGATCAAACGCAAAACAATCAAGTCAGTTATCCCACCATACCACACTCATTCCAATGAACATACTATGGCTAAGAAGATTTTGAGAGCAGGTTACTTTTGGTTGACTAAGGAAACCGACTGTCACCACCACTCAAGAATTTGTCATAAGTGTCAGATCTATGCTGATAAAGTTCATGTGCCTCCAATACCTGTGAATGCGGACATAGTCAAAAGATACTATGCATGAAAACGACCCACTAGGTTGACTCACCTAGGCAAAAATAAGGGCATCCGAGCGAACCAAAAAGGTTCAGACAAAAATTAGGGATATATATAAAATATTATACACCCGGCAAGTCGAAAACCTGAAAAGGCAGCTTGGGTAAAAAAGGGTATCCTGGTGGACTGAAAACCCGAAAGGGCCGTGCAGGAAAAGTTAAGGATTAAAGCGTACGACTATGTCCCATTGGATCACTTACAACAAGCTTTATTACCAAAGTTAGAAGTTCAGATGGTACAGATCAGTTTAATCAACTTCTTCTAACAACAAGGGATGAGATGTTCAAAGACATAGGGGCAATAGCGGAGTTGGAACCCAACAAGATCATTTCTACATATCTATATATTTTATTTTCACTTTGTACTCTTTTCATTTCACGACGACTTCCTCTTACTAGGATTTCTGTCTATTTGTACAAAGTCCCTTGTTTATAGGAAAAATATCATAACAAATACCATTTCAAAATTCAAACTTTTTGTTTTTTTCTGTTTTATTTGCAAAAACTTCCAATGAATAAAATTGAATGAACATATGCACGTGAACATGATTAACTGTTAATAAATGTATGCATAAGAACAAGAATAAGCATTTACTCAAAGACTCTAGGAGTTGGGATGACATCCAAGCCACCCATAAATTCCCACATATCCACTTCCAATGAGATTATCCCCACACAGTAATCTTCAACGAAGATACATTCCCCATAATTTCCTCGAAAAATTGCTCCAGCAGATAAAAGAGTATGATGTTTTTCCCGATAATATCATCCACCTACGGAGTTCCAATCAGTACAGTTCATGGAAATTCTCTTCCCCAGCTGAGTTTCAAAATTGTAAAACCCCTACAAATTTCTTCTCTTTAGCAAAATTCAATTTCCCCAGGAGAGTTTGTTTCCTCAGTAGAGTATTCCTCTGTTAACAGGGTTTACTTCCCCAACAGATTAGAGTCTCCTCAGCTTAAGTCTTTTCCACAGATGGCTACGAATCACCGGCAAAATTCCTCTTCCTAGTGAAGTCGCCACTATCCCCAGATAGTTTCTAGGAAACCTGGAATCAGACCAGATATCAGTCAACTTTATCCTCCCCAGACGAGTCGGAAGGTTATCTATCTCTTTATCCTCCCCATTACGCAATGCATTTCATACATCATGACATTTCATTAAACTAACTCTTTACCTTTTCAGGAAAGATCAATCAACAGACGGATATCATCAACAATTCTCAAATAAGTCCAAGATTAATTCCTAAAACAAGACAGGGCAACTATCTATGTAACCAGGTCAGAGATTAATTCCCAAAACAAGACGGGGAAACTATCTCTACGACCAACAAAAAGCAAGTTCCAGATTAATTCCCGAAACAAGACGGGGCAACAATCTGAGTGACTAGCCCCAAATTAATTCCTAAAACAAGACAGGGAAACTATCTATGAAAAACAGATTGTAGATCAATTCCCTAAATAGGACGGAGTGACTATCTACATGAACAGGTTGGAGATTAACTCCCGAAACAGGACAGAGAAGCTATCTTTCTTCCTTTATGGTCAGGTAAAGATCAATTCCTGAAACAGGACGGGGCGACTATATTTATCACCATTGGTATGAACTCCCGAAACAGGACGGGTTTACCAACAAAAACAGATTGTATATATATTCTCGAAACAAGATAGGGCGACTATCTACATGATAAACACTTCCTTCAAACATTTTTCTAGCTCAAATTAAATCGACCATAGATTTATTCTGATACTTCTTCCAATTAAAGACGGACACAGACATCTTCTGGCTCAGATTAAATCGACCATAGATTTATTATGATACTTCTTCTAGTAGACTTTTTTATGTTTCATATTAAATCGACCATAGATTTATTCTGATACTTCTACCAGTTAAACACGGATACAAACATCTTCTGTCTCAGATTAAATCGACCAAAGATTTATTCTGATACTTCTTCCAGTAAACATTTTTTTGGCTCAGATTAAATCGACCCTGGATTTATTCTGATATTTATTCTAGTTAAAGACAAAAAGATTCCTTTTGGCTCAGTTTAAATAGAGCGTAGATTTATTCTAATACTTCTTCCAGTTGAAGTCGAGCGTAAACATAGTCTAAGTTCTATCAAAATTTACTTTGGATGGCATCTATAAGCCCATATCCGACCAATCTCCATCACCTCTCCAAATGGAATCTTTAAGACCATTCCTAGTATTACATTAACCAACAACGTTACTTTGTGCATAAGCGAGTGCAAATTTCTGGGCACTTATATGTTCAATCATCTCCCACCTTCAAGTTACGAATGACGGATATGCCAATCTAACTCTCCAGGTTTAAGAAGATTTAACAGGGGAAGTTGTTGTACCCCAAAATTTTCCCTCCCATTTTTACTCAAGATATCTCCTCACGCTTCTAATATTTTTAATGGCTCAAGTTTGCTGAAGTGTTGACTGGTCAAACCTCCTCCTAAGCAAATCACCTACAAATTAAGGTTTCACTTTTATCAAAGAAAATTGAACTTATAATGCCTAAAGTGGAATTCATGGTTTCTCATAGGTCTTCAATAGTTCTCATGTCAAATTTCAAGCCTTGCATCATAAATTTGCTCAGTCAATTGCTCAGATGACTGAAAATCAATTGTATTGAACAAAAAGTTAACTATGGTCAACATACAGTCAAACTTCAAACATTTCTGCCAACATCAAAATTTTGAGGTGATATTCATTATTTGATCAAGGGTTAATAATAATTCCTCAAGTAAAGCACTCAAATCATCAAAGGTCAAAATTGCCAAAATTAGGGTTTTGACTGAAAATGACTGATCGTTGACTTTTGACCTAGTACATGACCTAATGCCTTAAAGCATGATCTCAAGGATTAAAATAAAACATCTTGAACTAAGTACATGGCTCAAGATATTTCCAAAGATAAAATGATTTATAGTTGGAAAATTGAATTGATTGATGAAAAAGTCAATTGTCACACAAAAGTCAATCTTTGACTTTTTGGTCAACATTGAACTTCAAAAATCAGGAATCATCAAACCTTTCAAAATTATCAAGCTTAATCAACAAGAATCAACAAAGTCAAGAAAAGTCAACAAAAAGTCAAAATTTCTAACACTAAAAAAATTCTAAGTGTTTTGTCCTTAATAAAGTCACTACTTCATGACCATTTTTCATTAAGATGCAAGATGATTCAAGGAAAACTTTCAACATGAAAGTTGTAGAGCATGGTGAATTCTACAACTTTTTCTCTGAGGGTTTATATCCAAAAAATGCTTGGATTAAGAGATATAGGCCCATGAAGTTGTGACATATTTATTTAACACTTAGAAATTTTTTCAACTAGTTTTGGTCAGTTTTTCATCCCAACTTCTTGACCAATTTTCACCAATTTCCTTGTTGATTTAGCCAAAGTGGTAAACATTAAAGTTGAGGATCATGTTTCAAGCTTTCCAAAACATCCAAGAGCATGGATTTATCATACTTGAGCTAGGAGATTCGAAGATATGAAGTTGGGCATCCATTCTTGAATTATAGGTCATATTGGTGAAGAACACATAACAAAATATTCATGCCATGCTGCATAATCTTGCTTTTCCGGCCTCTTAACTTGTGAATCTACCTCTAATCAGAAGATTACATAAGATTCTGAGCTATGGTCCATTTGATTTAAGCATTGTTAAAACCATTTTGCCATTTAGGGAGAAAGGTTACATTTCCATTCTTGTAAAGCAAGCTTTAATCACAAAGTTAATGCATTGAGCTTCTCACTTGCTCCCTCCGCACACACTCAACATGCATGCTCATAAGCAACATGTTTAAAGTGCCTAACCACCCTATGAGCTATTGTACCATACATTGGAACTTTGATTTCTCAAGAAATCACAAGTTATGTTTCAACCAAACCATAACTCTTCAACTTGACAATCTGATCAGCTCCTTCCCTCCATCCTTTTTCTATAAATAGAGAGGTCCATTTTCAATCTAGGACATGAGTTCATAGCCCTCAAAACACCCTCATACTCTCTCAAACCATAATTGGCATAAAACTCCATTTGTTGCAATTTCTAACCTTGAACACCAAACACTTAATCCAATCGTGCGTTTTCAATCTAAATCATTCACAAAGCTTCTATAACTCATATAAAACTCATCCTAAGACCTGTTTCATCACTGTAACACTTCCACCATCATTGTCCAATTCTCACTTTGCACCTCTGTAACTTGACTTGTCAAGAAGAATTCAGACACTTTCAGCATAAAGTAAGCATTGTAAAAGCTTCCTGGAAGTTCATTGAAGCTATCTAGATCACCCTAACACCTCCAGAAGTGCTCAAACTCCAGACTTGATTCTCACTTTAGAGGTATGTTTTCTAAACTTTGAAATCTTTGTACAAGCATCATTGATGTTTACTTTCTGAATAAAAAATGTAGATATCAATTTCCCGAAGCTAACCATGTAGTTAGTTTTCATTGATTTTGCCTAGAGGATGAGAATCGTGCCACTGAAATTTTTTAGGTTTTATTTGGTACCAATAGAAATTCATGTTAATATTTGATTTATAGCTCTTGAATTTTATATGGTTAAATTCCTTGTCAAAACTTAGACAGGTTTGGTTTTTACAATTCTCAATTTGGTTGAGAAATGAAGGAGTTACAGAATAAAAAATATTAACAATGGTGTTGTTATTCATACTACGCATGTGAGGAAGAAGGAGATGGCAAGTTTAAATTTTCAGGAATGGGTTGATAATATATTTAATGGTTTGTGTTTTATGAACAAATGAAACAACCACCCTAGTGGCAAGCGTGTATTGAAGTCACTCTTTACCTTAAGGGCGAGGGTTCGAGACATAGTGAACCCCCCCCCCCTTTGCATTTTTTTTGATTTATTTCAGTTTTGCTTATTTTCACCCCCAAATTGCTGCATGAAGTCTGAGGCAATGGATTAAGTTTTGCAAATCACTGCATGAAGTCTGATGTGATAAGCTAAATTTGGTTTTGAACATCGCTGCTTAAAGTCTGAGACGATGGTCTGAGTTTGGGTAATGCATTGCGACTTAGAGGCAATGTGCTGATTTAAGTAATATATTGCGGCTTAGAGGCAATATGTTGATCCAGAAAGATACATTGTGGCTTAGAGGTAATGTGTTGATTTTTTTGTTGCAAATACATTGCAGCTTAGAGGCAATGTGTTTGAGTTGGATCATATATATTACGGCTTAGAAGAAATATACTGAGTTCTGACAATGTGTTGTGGCTTAGAGGCAATGCAATGGGTTTTGAGAATGCGTTGCGGCTTAGAGGCAACGTACAGAGTGTCGAGAATCCATTGCGACTTAGAGGCAATGTAATGGGTCTTTGAGGATATGTTGCGGCTTAGAGGCAACATGCTAAGTTTTGTGAATACATTGCAGCTTAGGGGAAATGTGTTGAGTTTTGAAAATACACTACGGCTTAAAGGTAATGTGTCTGAGTCGGATGATATATTGCGGCTTAGAAGCAATATACTGATCTGGGAAGAAACATTGCAGCTTAGAGGCAATGTAATGAGTTTTTGCGAATACGTTGTAGCTTAGAAGCAACGTAATGAGTTTTTGCAAATACATTGCGGCTTAAAGGCAATGTGTTTGAGTTAGATGATATATTGCGGCTTAGAGGAAATATACCAGGTTTCACGAATACGTTGCAGCTTAGAAGCAACGTACTGAGTTTTTCAAATACAATGCGGCTTAGAGGCTATGTAATGGGCTTTTGTGAATACGTTGCGGCTTAGAGGCAACGTACTGATTTTTGCAAATACATCGTGGCTTAGAGGCAATGTACTTGGTTTTATAAGGAACTCATCACTGTGGGAAGAATTAGGTGATGGGCTGAATGTGTCACGGTGATAGGTTGAATCGTGGGAGAAGCATTGCGTTGATTAACCCTTAGATAGTTGTATCGAGGGTGAAATTATTTGTTGGTTTTCCATGCGTATTGAATGTCGTATGTGTGCAAAATGTATGATTTTTGACATTGATATGGAACCCTGAATATATGCGTATTGAATATCGAAATGTATAGGGTATGTATGCTTTAGATATGTAAAATGTACGTGTGAAATATGTGTAAGATGCGTATATGCCTTGAAATGTTATGAAGACCATTTCTAGCATTCTCTCCTTTAAACCATTGGCTTAGAGTTACCAATCCCCTGGCGTTGTATATGGTGTTGTCGTAGTATTGTTTATCTTGAACACAGTGGACAATGTTAGCAAAATTTGAACATTTATTTTGTCTTGTGAGCGTAGACGTAGACATAGACATAGACGTAGGTAATGGCCTGTGCGTAGATTTGTATGTTGTAAGCACAGGCGTAGACGTATGTATTGGCATATGTATGTTCTCTGTAAGCGTAGACGTATGTAGATTCGTTGTCGTAGGTGCAGGCGTAAGCCTAGACGTATGTAGATTCGTATGTCGTAGACGTCGGCGTAAGCATAGATGTATGTAGCATTGGCAGGAGTATACACGTGTGTGGATGCATGTGTGGATGTAGACTTTGTGTTGCAAGTGTAGGCATAGTGTTGTACCCCAAAATTTGCCCTCGTATTTTTTCCACAAGAAATCACAGCTTCGGGCGTTTCTTGATTTTTCAGATTGGCATAAGAATCAGTCAAACAGACTTTTCTTATCAGTCAGACAAAATTAGGGTTTTCATTGATTTTTAAGACAGTTCAGGCAGATTGCCAAGGTTTTGTTGAGTTGGCTCAGTTTTTGATCAGGCGGATGCTTCTTTGACATTTAATCAAGAACTAGGGTTTGTACGCGCAGAAAGAATTAATTTTACAATTCTTTTCAGTTTACTCTGAGATGTAGATTGAGGCATTTGAATCAAGAACTTGCAGTGTTTTGTTTAATTAGTAAAGGCTAAGGTATTTGATTGGAGATGAGATGAAAGCTGAGGTACCTAAATTGAGAATCTACGGTGTTTGATTTGATCAGTAAAAGGGAAATGACATTTGGGCATGTGTTGATTTGACTGTGCATTGCTATGTCTTATTCGGAATGCTGGACATTTATTAATTATTTATTTTTCTAAAGTCAGAATAATTGGATTTACATTCAATTGTTTTAATTTAAGAAATTCAAATGATTAAACAGACAGCTAAGAGGAAAGATATATCTGACAAATTTGGATTTTTATTCATCTTTAAATTATTTGTTACAGTTATTATTTGTACATTGTAAATTTATTTACAGAGGTTTACATTAATAATTTTACAATAATTCAAAGTAAAATAAAGATATTCCTAAGTCTTCAATTCTTCATCCTCCATTTGTTGCTCTCCAATGCTCCATTGAGCTTTATCTGCAAAACAAAGAAAAGAAAGAAAAAGTCAAAGCAGATAAAATTAAAAAGACAGACAGTAATTTAAAGATTCATCATTAAAGGCAACTGGCCGGAATCAGTTTGCCCTCTCTGCAAATCACGAGATTTCTCCCGGTTCACAGAGAGGGAGTAAAAATGCTTGCAAAAGAAAAAGATATGAAATGCACAAAAGTATAATTTGCACAAATCCAATGTTTTTCAAAACATACTGCATAAAATGCCAAACAAAATCCAAATGGGCAACCAAAAAGGCAAGTCACAATTTCAAAACTAAGTCCAAAGTCAACTAGAGCTGCCCAAAGCCAAAGATAACCAAAAAGCTGTCCAAAAAGATATCAAGATATCAAAGTACAAAAGGCTATCAAAATGTTGTCACAAAGAAGCATAAAATCTGGAAGAAGAGATAAAGTATGCAGAGTAAACATGCATTGCAAGCAACATGTCAAGTCATCACTTTCCAAAAAGCCAGCTACCTTTTCAGAACTAAAGGACAGATTCTAAGCAATTTTAAAATGCTTAAAAATCTGGAGAGAGGGGGAAGAGAAAAAAGAAGAAGAAGGCTTACAGGGCTCAGGCTTTAGGCAAGAAAATATATAAAACAAACTGAGATAACACAGTAGAAAGAGGCAGATGACATAACAAGAAAAAAGAACACAAATTGGAGAGAAAGAGATAAAGCTACCTCCAAACCTCAAAAGTCTCTCAACCTGTTCATACATCCTGCAAAAACATAACATAAGCCTGAAGCCCAAGCTTAACAAGACATAACCGGTCAAACCTAAAGCATCAGGCTTCAAGCCAAAGCTTAAACTGTCAAACCAATAAACCTGCATCCAAAAGCCAAACCTGCATAAGCCGTTGCTTCAAAACACCAAAAGCCAAACCTGCATAAGCCTTTGCCTCTAAAGACCACAAGCCTTAAACCATTTTTAACCCAACCTGTCAAACTGATATACCAAAACAAACAGAACATCAAACTGTCAAGCCTGTAAAAGCCTAAAAACCTGCATTTAATTTGCTTCAGGCAGACTTGAAGCATCAAGCTTCAAGCCCACGCCAAAATCACCAAAACCTTACCTCAAACCATACAAACTGTCAAGCACACTAAGCCTAACCAACAGGCCGCTCTCAGAACATCAATGGTTCATCACTGAGCAAATCAACCACTCGTCCAAAACCAAAAAATCATCAAGACAACTCAACAACTCAGGAGCAACATTCAACAGAATATCAAAGGTAACCAAATATATCAAACATTCAGGGAAATTCAGAAGGCAACAGAAACGAGGCAAAGAGAAGAGGAGGGAAAGGCAACTCAAGCATACTCAGCAAGCCAAAAGAGAGAAGAGGAAAAGAAATCAAAGTGACATATTCAGAATCATACTAATATCTCAATATTCACAGCGCAGCCAATACTCAGAGGCAACAGAAAGAGAAGAAGATAAAGAAGCTAGGTCTTCAAGTATCATCATCAAACCCTAAAGAAGGTAAAGACACAAACCAAGGAAACTTCCAAAGCTCGCGCATCATCAAGCCTCCGTCCATCCATCCTGAGCGCCTCCCAAATCCGCATCCTTCTCCTCCGTCCCCAAGGGTCAAGGTAGCATTTCTCTTCTTTTCTTTCCTTTCCACAACCTCAATAAAAAATAATAATAACCACATAAAATCAGAAACAAAATCAGAACTCGAACTAAGCATGCAAAAGAGGAATTAGTGAAAACCCTAACGTGATAGAAATAGAGATCAAACCTTGCAAACGTCGCTGAGCGACCATGGAGGGAAGAGGAAGGATGGATGTTGGCACTCAGTTGGCCTTAGTCGGAGGAGTGTTCAGAAGCTTGACTCAGAAGCTGGCGTGAGAAGACAAAGATGGAGAAAGAAGTGAACAACGCCTGTGTTCAAACAAACCCTAATCCATTCCAAATGAACAATACCTTGCAACCCTAAACAAAAAAATGTGTAAACCATGTTGGGCCTTGCCCGTTTCAGCGCCTAAGCCCATTAAGCGTGCATACACCCCCTCTCCTGGCGCCTCACCCCTTTGCTTCTGTTCATTGGTTTCAGCTTGGGCCTTTTTTTTTTCTTTCCTAAAGCCCATCTAATCCATTAGCCCTTTTTATTTCTAAACTAATCTCTTTTTTTTTACATAAAATCACATCTTAACTTTTTATTAAACAAATTAATATACTTCTTTCTTTACATTAAATTCTTATACTAATGCATTTTCTTTATTTTGTCAAATAAAACAATACTTCATTTCATACTAAAAATTGTCTTTTAATTTTGTTATATTAAAAAGAACACATAAATATTAGATTGAATTAATAGATTAAAAACTCTCTTTAATAAATCTTTTCATACAAATTTTACTATTTGTTTCTTTTATTTTTATTACATTTTAAAACATAAATATTAATTTTCTTAAATTTGAGCATTTTTGTTTAATTTAGATTTTATACATAAAAACAATAAAATATCTAAAATACAATTAAACTTAAAACATTCTTTTCTTTTCTTAAAATATTTTGCTTTGTACATATTAAACAAAAATACAAAATGATAACATTAAATAAACAAAACACTTAATCTTTCATTAAATTAACACTTCTCACCTTGCAAATAAATCACATTTACATGCACTTACACAAATACATTTACTTTACATTGACACATTTACATTATTCTACTCTTATACATTGCTATACACTACATATTACATTTGCGCAATTCGATTTGGTTGTAAATTATTGGACACTACTCTCCCATTTAAGTCTCATCCCCATTTGTAAATTTGTACCTCCACTCCCGGATACTTATTTGTAATAGTGTAGACTTTAAATTCCCGCAATTTATCGCTTTCGAATTATACCATGGTTAGACCTAGGGTTTGTATGTACATAAAATTAAACACTAGATAACCTAATACGAGACAAATGCATGAAATCAATACACAATCACACTTGCACCCCTAGGGTAATCCTGCTTGTTGCCTTCCAAAATGGGCCATGCTTGCACGTCGAGTTTCTTTGGCAAAATAATTCAAATGATCATAGTCCCTCGATGACGCTTTCGAAAGTTGCCTAATCAAAAATGATCATAGTCCCTTCAAACAAAATTGCCAAAGACACTTGGCACCATTGCATTCATGGTCCATACGATAACCCGTGCCTGTCCCGTTAAACATCCTAAACGCAAGATTGTCCACCAAATACAATGATGGAATAAAATTGTTAAAAGGGGTTAAAACATGAGAAAAACCTTTGAGTACAATAGGGGTAGACAACTCTTAGTTACTTGATCAAACTTGCAAAAACACCTTGCCTACTTTTCAAACCACACTCCACAAACACTTTCAAAAACAAACTCTCAAAAACATTTGAAACATCTTTTCGAAAAGATACACACCTTTGTAAAACACTCAAACACGAGTCATTACATTGGTTGCCTAAGACAAGGCATCTTCTTCAAAAACATTTTCAAAACACACACACACACACACCACCATTTCAAGCAATTGAAAATCAAAGGCAAGTGATCTAAAGAACCAAGTAACTAAGAGCCCATGGATAACCATGGATGAAAAGGGTGCTAATACCTTCCCTTTTCATAATCTACCCCCCGAACCCACGAAACATCTCAAAAGGTTTTTCCTGTGCTTTTTAACCTTTCCTTTAGGATAAAATAAAAAGTCCGTGGTGACTCTTGCTCAACCGAAACATTTGCGAAAACAAACGCAAACCTCAAGTCAGTTCTCCCACCGTATCACACATAGGCACTGACATGTATATGAACATAAACTTTTTGTACGGACGCGTAGACATAGGAGTAGATATGCCTATAGACTTTGTATTGTTGAGTGCAAGCATGGGCGCAAACATGTATATGGACGTAGACTTTGTGTATAGACGCGTAGAAGTAGGAGTAGATATGCATAGATACAGGCGTAGACATGTGTATAGATTTTTGTGTTGCAAGACGTAGGAGTGGCCATGTGGACGTAGACGTGGATTTTATTTTGATATTTTTCTAACCAACATGTTTTTCGATGTTTCATCAAATGCTTTTATTTTGTTAATCCCCCAAGATAATATTCACAAGTAATGATCATAATATTTTGTAAACAAGTCTGAGAAAAGAAAAACGCAATTTGAAAAATGCAAAGAAAGTTAGTGTTTTATTAATATGCCTCTGAATAGGCAAGAGTATAAGGTGTAATTCCTAGGAAGAGGTAATTACAGAAAGTTTTAAAACTGTAAATGGCAATGAAAAATGATAATTGCTACTGTTGTACCCCAATATCCTTTTAATGATCTTATCTCCTTTGTTTTTGAGTTGAATGATTCAGATCTATCCCTCCCTTCGCGGTTCGTATTTGCAATTCTTAGATTGCAGTCTTTTTGTTCTTTTTTTCCTTTTTTGAATGATCCCTAATTTTTGCCTGGATTACCCTTTCGGGTTTTCAATCCACCGGGATAATTTTTTTGTTATATGCCCCTAATTTTTGCCTGGATCTCCCTTTAGGGTTTTCGATCCACCGGGATGCTCCTTTTTTGCCTAAGCCGCCGGTTTAAGGTTCGAGCCTAGCGAGCTTCTTATACATAGTGTTTTTGACTACATCTGAATTTGCCCGGTGTGGTAGTTCTTCCCCATCCATTATTGTGGAGATAAGACCACCACCGGAGAATGTTGTTTTGACTACATATGAACCTTCGTAATTAGGTGTCCATTTACCACGTGAGTGAAGGCGAGGTAGAAGAATCTTCTTGAGTACTAGACCATGTCGTTGTTCGTCTTATACAGTATACCGTTACTCTGAAAAGAATTTCGCGGATGATTTTTGCAGAGTTGCTTGTAGATGCTGGAGGCATGTTCTGGATGTCGTGAAACTAAAGCTTGTTATATTGTCGTTTTTTTAGTAGCAAGGCAAAGTGCAGGTTGTTCGAAGCGTCTATTTGTGATGCACGATTCGTGGTTTGACCAAGTTATTTTGAATATAAATGATATAGTTACCAAGGTTCCTGTCATTTAATTCCATTTTCATAGGACGCGACTGAAAAATGATCTTTGTGAATTTCGCAGTCGGTTTTAAAATATGATCTTGATATGGTATCAATTTTGGGTGTTTAGTATCCCATTCACCATTGAATTGGTATATGGCTTGTGAGCATTCTTTGGGAGAGTCAATAATGCCCCTATGTCGTGCCCCAGTGTGTTGGAAGCTTCATCGAACGTGGATACCCAACGTGCCCCTGGCTCGGGTTCTTCGTCAGATCTTGGTATTTCATAGTTGTTTTATTTTTACGGCACTGTCTGTATTTGAATTTGGCCTGTTTTCATAAATATGCATAATAACTTGATCAACTTCTTTGTGGCTCCACTCTAATATTGTCCCTTAGCTTGGTTTCTTTCAGGTCTTTCCTTGTACCTCAGATTGATGGTCTTGATAGCCTCTAGATACGGTTGCATATTGTTAGCTCTTTTTTTTATTTCCCTCGCTGTTTTCTTAGAGAGTTTAAGATATTTATCATCTTCCTCTTTAGCTTGGTTGATAGGAGCATCAAAATTATATCGGATTGCAGCAATAGTATTATCGGTGGTTTTAGGCATGAATTTGCACATGTTTTGGTGCAGCTTTAGTATTTGAATATTTGAAAATGCATATGCAGAGAAAGTATTGCCATTTTTTAAAATTAAGATATAAATGCAAGAGAAAGACAGGGATCTTAATTGAAAACAAAATATCACTTTTATTAATCGCAAGTATTGTCTGAAACAAAATGGGGAAACCCTTACAAGCAACCCCTATGTCTCGGGCTTGACGTAGGTTCTTTCAAAAACAAGAAAAATTAATTAGGATAGAAAGAGATCTCAGGAATCTCCACGGTTGTCCATATTTTGATTTTTTTTCTAGGGCGCATTCTTGGATGAATTTAGTTGCCCCTTTGGTGTTGGCCTTGTTGGATATTTTAGCCCCATGTCTGCCATGCACTACTCCATTATTGACAAAAGTCTCTTGGATCAGAGGAAAATGTGCTTCGCCCTTCAAAGCAGCTTTATATTCTTCTTCAGGGTATTATCCAAACTGGACTATCCCCTGTTCCCCTAGCCTTCATAGAGCTCTTTCGAAAGTTTCATTGTGTCCTAGCGGGAGTCCGCATTATTGGTTGAAATCTGTAGGGTATGAGATGCCCATGCTTTCAGCGGCGGTATGACAAACCCTTTAATTTCAGCTTCTTGTTGGGCCATGACGGACTTCGGGATTCCTGCTCCTGGCGCTTTCCTTATTTGGTGACCTCTTGATGCACCAATAGTCTGGGACACTTCTTCGAAAGCTACCCTGGGAATTCAGTCTTGCCTGTCAATAGTGTTCTTCAAAGACAGAAGAACTTGACTCAAATCTCCTTTCATCGAACTTACGTCGCCCTTTACTTGGTCGAGGTCTTCTTTGAGTGCAGCCTGCGTTTCCTCGATTTTCTCCATTGCTTTTTTGTTGATAAGCCCTTGTTTTATATGGAGGCCAAGGAGGTGGAGATCTTCTTCTACCAATGGTTCAACTGGAGAGATGCTTGTGGAAAAATGAGTTTTGACATGATATGCGGGTATTCGTGAATGCAGGAGTGCGAATGAATGTGAATGTCTTATTCCTTTGGGTATATGCTTGTCCTTTATTATTTTACTTGGCGTCTATCTTTAAAATAGATACGCAAACAGTGTGTAGAAACAAAACGCCTTTATTGAAGGTAACGTAATTCAGATGTTGAAAAACATTAAAATCTTTTAGTCAAAAATTTATTTGCATGAAATCAAGCAAAAAGGAAATGAGTCTTATAGGTGCGTGTTGTACCCCAAAATTTCCCCTCACTTTTTTTCATTCAAGATACTATCCTAGGGTTCCTCGAATACTCAATTTGGCTCAAAGGTTCACCAGACAGATTATCTTCCTATGAAGTAAGTCAACAATTAGGGTTTGTTATTTCCCAAAGAAAATTGAGTCTCCAAGGTTTCAAATGGTATTCATAGATCTTCATGCCTCCTTAAGGATGTTTGTGCCAAGTTTCAAACCTCGCATTGCAAGTTTTCTCTGTCAATGGTTCAAATGACTGAAAATGACTCCATTGACTCAAAAGTCGACCTTTGCGAGATCAAGTTCAAACGACTGTAACTTATTCATTAATCGATATTTTTGAGCGGTTCTATTTGCATATGACTCTCATTGACGTCATCTCCAATTTCTCTTCACAAGTCAAGAGCTGATTGGGCGCGAAAGATCATCGGAAATTCGAATATTTTAGAGGTCACTTTCTATTTCTGACCTAATTTCAGATAATTGTGGTCTGCCTTCCAAGAGTCGTAATGTCCTCAATCTTTAAGATCTAGAGACGACTATTTTTGCGCATTGTCATAAGCGATGTCATCAACAGGTCCTCTTCAAGAAAAATGACCTATCAATGCTTCGCTAAATTTTTAAGGTGCCGAGTTCTCGACACAACAACTTTTATCTTGAAGCCCACTTGTATTGATCATTCAAGGCCTTTTAGGTTTGGCTCGACTTATGATGCAATATGAGTTGATTCGTGAACGGTCGGTGCAAAGCATTCCTTTTAAGTATTCAAAGTGGGTTTGCAAATTTTCATATTTGAAAACTCTTTGAGAAGAAAGGTGAATTTCAAGGTGTGATTAAATTCAGTCCATTTTGAAAGAGGAATCTATCATTAAATCTTGGAGTTTTTATCCTTCAAAAATTCAAAGGTTTTTATCCTTTAAAAACTATTTCAAAGTTTTTATCCTTTCGAAAGAGGCATAGTTTCTTTATTCATCGAATTTCACTTAATGCATTCATCATCATTCAAGATATCAAATTCTTATTCCATTCAAGAATCAGATTCAAACCTCAAGATACAAGTTTATCAATGCTAATTCAAGGAAATTCCAGAGTATTCAAGGCATGTATCATTAATCTATTCATCATTCGAAGGTCCACTACCATTCAATTTCATTCATTTTCATTCAAGCTTCAAGAAGAAAAGTTATATGGATTTCAATTCTAAAGCTTTGAATAATTTTATTATTCAAGTGTACAAAAATACAAATAAAATTCATTTTCTTTTCTTCTTCCAAGTTTCAAATCACAAATCACAAAAAATTACACAAGTACACATAATTATAAACAAAAAATCAAATCCTAAATCTTAAAGCTACTAAGATTCAAACTTTTCTTCATGCCAAGCTATTGCCCAATATCATGCTGCTTCTGCCCCTGCATAAATCATCCCATAAAACTGTCCAAAACAATCTAGCTACCTTGTTGCCAATTGCCCTGCTACACCTGCTATGTTATGCTGCCAAAACTGTACCAAAATTAGCCCTATACCAGCTGCCAAAAACCTGCATAAACCAGTCCCTAATCAGTCCAAAACAAGATGCACAATAAATTTGTCAAACCTGCATCAAAGCCTGTACCAAACAGCCCAAAGGTTGCAAAAATTCAGCAATACAACAACTGCAACTAAAAAAGTAATGGAACTGTGCCCCAAAATTGTTTAAATCTATCTCATTTCCCCCTCCCAATTCAATCTCTTATTCTTCTATAAAAAGGCAAGACAGTAAAGAGGAGGAGATGAAGGATATTAGGGAGGAAAAATCAAGGAGAAAGCAGTAAAAAAATCACACCAGAAGGGAGGAGAAAAATAGACAGAAAATCCACACAAAATTCATTCCAAAACCTCTGCTCAAACTACTCAGTATAAACTCAAAAGTTCTTTAATAGTTTCATGTATTTTCTAGCAACACAAATCTCTAGAATTTCAAGAATTAAGAAGAAGGAATAGAAGCATAATCACCTCATCTCTGGTGTTATTTTCTTATATTTGTTGGAATTGGTAAACCGTCGGACTGGCTCCGACCATGTAAGTGCTTCTTGATTTTCTTTAACATCTTGTTGTGTTGTATTGTCAATTGTATGCATAGAACAAAATTGTTGTTGAAAATCGTTGCTTATGCCATGTTAAAAATTTGTGTTGTTACTATTACCATAAAAACATAACTGTAAAACTAAGTTTTATTGTTGTTGTTGTTAAATCATGAAAAACAAATATGCAAAAAGAGTTAGAAACAGGCCGTAAGAAAATCGTGAAAAGAGAGTGGTTCAAAATTTTACCAACAGAGGCGGAAGACACCACCTGCTACCATCTGATTACTCCCTCGCGAGCCATCACAACAACCTCACTGAACTCACTTTGTCTTCTTCTATGCACGAGGCCAACTTCATACCCCCTTTGTCTCTTACTGTGAACCATAACTTCCATCTCTTCCTCTCTGTGTAGCATTCGAATCCAACCATCAGTGTTACAAACCCAACCAAAACTCTCAACTTCCTACACGAAATCGGAATACATGGGTTAAACAAACCAACGAACCAAAACACGAATCTGTTGAACACGCGCGTGGAGGAGCTGCGGCTGAGAAGATTGATGTGCGACATTTGTGTGAGACGGCGTAGGGATATGATGAATGCGAGACGATTGAAGGAGGAGACTCAGACGAGATTTGATCAAAGAAGGAGAGATCGCCACCGTTCACTGAGAGGAAGCCACCGTCGAATTAAAGAAGAAGAAGTGAACCCTCATCTCGTTTTCTTTGAACCCTGAATCTTCTTTTAATTTTTGTTCTAGTATTTTACTTTATTTTTCTTATTTTAGTTTTAATTTATGTTAACATATTAATAAAACAAAAAATCTTGAAATAATTTGAGATGTTGTACTACCTGGGCCGAAATCCTTCCCTTAGCCCATCATGACCTTGCTTTTTTTTAAAAGCCTTGTTTTGTTAAACAACAACAAAATCTTCTTTGGGCTTTTACTGATTGGACTCAGCGCCCGGTTTACTTTGGTCATACAACTAATTCTACTCTAACACCCCCTATTTCTTCTAGATTTTCTTTGGTTATAATTTTCTCCTAACTTCAACCTTTTCTCTTAATCTTTATTAACAAATTAGTGATGAAATATTTAAACACTTTTAACTAAATAATCAAACTAAGAAAAATATATTATCTTTATATTATTAATTATTTTGCTAATTAGTTTTATTAAATAAATTGTTTTAGTTTAATTGTTCATTTATAATTCAATTGAGTTGTATTGCTTGTTTATTTATACTTTTAAACGCCTTGTCGGTTAGATCCATCCCCATTTGTAAATTTGTATTCCCCATTCCTGAAGCTCTGTAATAGCGTAGAATTTCAATTTCTGCATTTTATTGTTTTACTTATTACTGTATCGTAATTAGGCTTGTATGGCAAGATTTAAAATCAATCGCTAGATAACCTAATTTCAAAGATAAAATTAACTTGAATCAAAAACACTTTTCACACGCACACCTCTAAGGTAACCTCGCTTGTTGCCTCAAAAACACAGTCATGTCCCTCGAATATGGGACGCTTTAGCAATGACCCTTCGATAAAAAAGATCGTAGTCCCTTGATGACCCTCGATGTTGCCTTCGATAAAACGATCCAGTCCCTTACGAAAATTGCTAAAGCGTCTCATAAAGTTACTTTCGATGACTGTAAAATTGACCCGCACCTGTCCCTTCACATCCAACGATGAGGCTTCTTACCAAATAAATGGTAAGATAGCAACATCAAAAGGAGGAAGAAAAGAACATTTGAGACCTTTCGAGTAGGTAGATTCGCTCCTAGTTGCTCGCTTGCTCACGACAAAAATATTTTTACACCAACACTTTCATCTCAAAACATTTTCAAAAGACAAGACCTTTTTGTATACGTTCTTATAGAGACAAGAAACATTGCAAAATATCTTTTCAAAAACCACTTTCCAAAACATAATCCAGAAACACATCTTTGAATTATCTTTAGAAACAAAACTTTGTACGCGTTCTTATAGAAACGAGAACCATTACAAAGAGATTTTTCAAAACACTTTCAAAGCCCACACCACAAACAAACTGTCAAAACAAAATCAAGTGATCTAAGCGAGTAACTAAGAGCCCATGGAAAACCATGGATGAAAAGGGTGTTAATACCTTCCCTTTTCATAATCTACCCCCTGAACCCGAGAAATCATCTCGAAAGGTCTTTCCTGTGCTTTTTTACCTTTCCTTTTGGATAAAAGAAAATTCAGTGGCGACTCTTGCTATCCTCACAAATGCGATCAAAATGCAAAACATCAAGTCAGTTCTCCCACCGTATCACGGTGCGCCTGCGGACATCTGATCTTGAAATGCATGACGAATACATGCAATGTATGAATGCATGGGTCTAAGGTTGAGTGACGGGATTTTTTGTGATAAGTACCCCTATAAGGTAGGGGCGTACGGTTCCGTGACGGGGTTTTTGTGATAAGTACCCTTAGAAGGTAGGCTCCTTAATTTTGACCTACGGTTAGTCTACCCTCCCAAAAGGTGGTTTCCTTAAAGGTATCATGAATAACACCAGAGGCAAAAGGCACAAGGGCCTCCCTTAGGTGGAGCCTCTTTATGGACCGAAACTTTCGTCTCAAAGTCGTGAAAGGTCTCGTCATGAGATTTTAAGTTAAGGCCGTTACAAAGAGTCATGGGTGACCTTCCAAAGTCCTACTTTCCAAGAGGATATCTCTCAATAAGTATTCCTTTTTTTGGAAGTTCACCGATTCTAGGAAAAATCGTCACATAAACTCGCAGGGATGATGTACCCCATAAGCTAATAGACGAACCTTCTTTCTAAGGGTTATATTGAAAATATTTTTGAGATAGAAAATCTCGCCATGCAGTAAATATATGATGATAAGAGAAATTGACAATAAATAAATAAATGCGATAAGGTAGATAAATGCAATAAATAAATAAAGAAAATAAAAATAAAAACCCAAAAATACCTAAACCTAGGGTTAAGGAGAGTCCCCAACAGCATCGCCAGCTGTACCGACTGGTTTTTAAATTAGAGCCGCCACTATTAGTTTTTATCCTAAGGAAGGGAGCCTAACAGAAAACCCTAATGCGCAGACATAGATTCTAGGTTTCAGACTCAATTGGACGAAAGGAAGGTGTTAGGCACCTTTCATCCACCTTATTTACAAGGATATTAAGCTTTAGGCTTAGGTTTGGGGTAAACAATGTTTTAAGTTTTAATTAGCAAGACTCGCCACGATTTTGGATCGCGTGCCTACATATCCTCTTATGAAGAATCAGAGTCCCAATTCGTAGTTCGTATCGGTTGGTGTCTTTTAGAGGGTTTGTGAACATATTTTGAATCACTTTGCACTCAGTCGGGAGTAGTGATTGCAGCAATTTTGACTGAGTACGCAGTAAGCCAAAATCAGTTTGAAATCCTATTTGCAAAAAGACTGCTAATTAGCTTAGTTTTATTCGCGAAAATAGTTTGATGCTTGGTTTGTGTTTTTTTACAAATATTAATTTTGAAAACGTCCTGATTAATGCATGATTAAAAATGCTTTAATGAAAATAGTATAGAAAATAATATATGCAATTTTTACATGAAACTAATTTATTTTATCATATAGTAATATTTACATATAATAAATAATATTTAAAATATGGTAATAGAAATTAATAATAAAAATAATTATTATAATTATTAATAATTAATAAAATATAATATAAATAAAATATAGTATATAAAAAAATATAAATGAAATAAAAATAATAATTTTTGAATAAACCTGGGGGGTGTACTTCTTAGTTAATCAGTAAATAAGGGGGGTGCTGGAAGTGGTTCAGGCTAGACCCAAAGCAGTCCAAGCAGAAGGGGGGGCACTTGGCTCCATGTTCTAGCAAAAAGTTGAAAGGAGGGCATGGATATCAATGGGCTTAGGCCTAGAGCATTTTTGAAGAAGGCTGAGGGGTTTGTGTGTTGCATGATGCGTGGATCTTATGATACAGACTTGTCCTATGGCCGTCTGATCAAGATCATGTGGATGGGGTTAAGGGTGCACGATCATTACCGTGTATGCACGCGTGGGGGATTAAAACGAATCATAATATGTTTTTTTATTTCTTTTCAGCCTCATATTATTTCTTTTTTCGTTTCAAAGTTCAACCATTCCTCTCTCCCGCCTCAGTCCTTCATCTTCCTTATCTCAAACCCCTTTTGCATCCAACACCCACCACAACATCGCTAGAATAATCCTATCCTGAATCAATCCACCGGACCCCAATCAACATCAAAAGAGAAAAGCTAAGTTTTTACCCTTTTTACGCCTTTGTGTTTATGGATCTCGAGTTTCTGGGGTTTTATGCTAATTACCCTTTTCTTGGCTCGTTTGATTCGCAGGTCACGACAAAGCTCGGTGGCGGATGGCAGAGTGACGACAGTGGCGTTAGGGTTTCAGACGTTGAAACCCTAACCGTCTTCTCCCTTTGTCAATAAGATCAGTATTAGTTCTTCCGTCCCCTCTCCAGAATTTCTTCTTCTTCGTCTTTGGGAGTTCCTCTTCTTTTGTATTCTCCGCCTCTATTCTTCCTTTCTGTAAAAAATCCCCCCTTCTTGTCTTGTATTTTCCTTTAATATTTATAGGGCTTTATTAACTTACTGTTATAAATTGTTTAGCATAGATTTAGGGTTTATTTAGGACAATTACGGATTGATTGTGAGATTTGTTGTGTTTTCAGATTGAAAGTGATTTTCGGATTTGTTGTAAATTCCGGATTTTGTAATATTGATCTTCAGATTTATTGTACACTTTCTATTGTAAAGATTCAATTTTGGATTTTGTTTGATATTGTTTTTGTTTTCATTTAGCTATATCATTAATTTCAGATTTGAATATGTTGTAAATATTTAATTTGTAAGAACGACTGTATTTGATCTCAACAGTATTTGTTTGTGCCAGAAATATGCGTAAATCCTAGCCTTGATTGAAACAATGTTAGTTTTTGGTTTGGACCTGCATTAGTTTTTTCTTTTGGTACGAATTGGGCCTAGCTCTATTCCAGCCTGCAATGTTATCATCTTTATTACAGAAAAAATAGCTTTCTCTTAAGCCAGGCCCAATTGGCCTTTATCCCAACGTTTTTTTATAACTAGACAAACTTTAAAAAGTCTTTACTGTAAAAAGCAAAAACGTAGCAAAAACATTACATTATTACTCTTGAAACAAATATTGTTTATTTATTTAAGACAACAAACAGTTTTCTGTATTACAATTATTTCTTTTGTATATCCTTTTTTATTAAAATAAAAACAGCAATACAACATTTCTTTCTTCCCAAAAGAACATTAGATGGGTCAACTTAATAGACTCAGTTATTGATAGGCACACCCCTTTTTATCAACTTAACCTAAACAAGTTTATGAAAATTAAGATTAATAATAATTATTATTTTAAAATAACTCCCATATTCGTATCGCATGGGCCATAGGCTAACATGCCTTGTGAATAAGTTCACGGACACACCAGCCTTTCTGATTTAAAAAGCCCCACTTTCCTGAATTAAAAATACACCCCCTAGTTTCGGATAAAGATGTGTCATCAGATACTGTTGTACCACCTTTAATTAAGTACTTCTCTCTTATATCTTGAAAATAAAGGTATGATAAATTTGGGGTACGACACTGATTCAAACAAAAAAAACTTTGTTGGGCCTGACATTTTTGCTTGCTAACACCCCTGTTTTTCTTTTACAACACCCATGCCCATTTTATTTTATTTTTATTTTGTTTAATTACTTTTTATTTAATTAATCAGAAAAAAAATCATAAAAATGATAAAAAATTAGATTTAGGTTTTTAATTAGTTAATTTATTTTTTTGACAAATAAAAATTAATATTCTAATCACTTTGATTTTATTTAATTAGGTTTTGTACTTGAAATATTTTTCTAAATAAAAACACTATAAAATATTTTCTAAAACATCTAGCATTCTTTAGGTTTTAATTAATTTAATTTTCATAAATAAATTAATCTAGTCACACTTTATTTTATCTTAAATAATTAATTTGTAAATAAAAGTTAGGTCCAAATTTTCTATCTCACATTGCAAATATTTTCCAAACAAAGAAACAACAAATTTTTTTTATTTTTAAAATACTTATAACTTTTTAAGGGTTTTTACACCTTTCCCCTTCTCACCACCTTCGCACAATTTATTTTTCGCATTGATATTTCCCAATATTGTAAATGCTCAAAGCTTGTAATATACAAATTAGGGTTTATTGCTTTCCTCCCCCATTCATAAACTTATACCCCCATCCCCGAAGCATTGTAATAGCATAGGACATTTAATTTCCGCAATTTACCGCTTTCCTTATTAAATGTTAGTAATTAGGGTTTGTATGGCAAGATAAAGAACAAACATTAGATAACCTAATCTCAAAGACAAATACTTAAAACCAAAACACTTCCCACACATGCACCTCTAGGGTTAACCTTACTTGTTGCTTGGGATATAAACAGTCATGTCCCTCGAACGTGAGATGCTTTAGCAAAGACCCTCGGTTAAATATCATATTCCCTTGATGGCCCTCCTATGTTGCCTTCGATAAATGATCTTAGTCCCTTACAACAAATGCTAAAGTATCTTACAAGTTGCCTTCTATGAATGTACGATGACCCACGTCTGTCCCTCACATCCAATCATAGGGTTTCCTTTTAACCAATGGTAGGATAACACTATCAAAAGGAGGAGTAAAAGAATAAATACCATTGAGTAGTTAGATCTTTCATACTCGCTTACTCACAAACTAAAACAATTTCCACACTTCACACTTTCAAAACAAATACATTCAAAATGCTTTATAAACACTCTTGAGGACTGATACAAGGGTTATTATAAAGCAAATTGCCTTACATTGGCATTTTCAAAACATCTTTACAAAGCAAACACTTTCATCCAATAAATATTTTCAAAACAAACATTTTGTATACATTCTTAACGATACGAGAATCATTACAAAATTTCCGCACTTAGGCATTTTCAAAATGTTTTCAAACATACTTAAACACAAAGCATTATTTTGAAAGTGAGTTAGAAATTAAGAGCCTGTAGATAACTACGGATGAAAAGGGTGCTAACACCTTCCCTTTTCATAACCTACCCCCTGAACTCAAGAAAATTCTCAAAAGGTCTTTCCTGTTCTTTTCACCCTTTCCTTTATTGGATAAAAGAAAATTCGGTGGCGACTCTTGTTATCTGCAATATTTGCGATAAAATGCAAAACCCAAAAGTCATTTCTCCCACCATATTACACTTGGTTTGCAAATAAACTCTATATTTATAGAGAAAAGGTTTGAGGGAAAAGGCTGATCAAATTTGAAAGATAGCATGTTATGGTTTGGTTGCTTAATTTTGAAGTAACTTTGAAGAACATAGTTCCAATGCATTGTACCTTGTCTCATAGAGTTATTGAATACTTTAAACATGTTTTTTTTATTTGTTAGATTGGGTGTATGCAAAAGCAACAAGTTAGAGGCTCAAAGAGAGTTGACAATTGCATAAAGCATGCTTTTCCAAAATGGAAGTGTTAACTTTGTGCCATTAATGGAATTATGCTTTGGAAAATGCTTGAATAAAATGGACCATAGCTCAAAAGCTTGTGTAATCTTATGATTATAGCAAGATTTGGAGGTTAGAGGCCTGAAAAGTGGGATTACAAGGCATGGCATGAAGATTTTGTTATGAGTTCATCACAAGAATGACTTATATTTCAAGAATGGATGCCCAACTTCATGTCTTCTAATCTCCTAGATCAAGCATGATCTTTTAGTGATCTTTAACATTTTTGAAAGCATGAAACAGGATATTCAACTTTCATGTTGACCATTTTGGCTAAATCAAATAGGATCTTGGTGAAAATTTGCCAAGAAGTTGAGATAAAAAACTGAACAAAACTTGTTGAAATTTTTTCTAAGTGTTAGATAAAAATGTCATAACTTCATGGGATCATATTTCTTAATCCAAGCATTTTTTGAGGATCATCCTAAAATAACAAAGTTGTAGAATTCATCAATCCCTATAACTTTCATGTTGAAAGTTTTCCTTGAATCAACTTGTATCTTGAGGAAACTTGCTTGTGAAGTTCGGGTTTTTAGGTACAAAACACTTGAATTTTTTCTAAGTGTTTGAAAATCTTGACTTTTGACTTTTGTTGACTTTCTTGATTCTTGATGATCCATCTTGATAATTTTGAATGTTTTAATGATTTTTGATTTTTGAATTCCCATGTTGACCAAAAAGTCAAAGTTTGACTTTTGTGTGACTGTTGACTTTTCATCAATTGATTAAATTCCTCAACTATCAATAACTTGTATCTTTGGAAATGTATTGAGCCATATAATTAGGTCAAGATGTTGTATTTGATCCCTAGAGATCATGCTTAAAGCCATTAAGTCATGCACTAGGTCAAAAGTTAATGATCAGTCATCTTCAGTCAAAACCCTAATTTGGCAGTTTTTTGACCTTTGATGATTTGAGGGCTTTCCTTAGGGAATCATGATCAAACCTTGAAAAAATGATTAATATCACCTTAAAATGTTGATGTTGGCCAAAAATCTTGAATTTTGACTATATGTTGATCATAATTGACTTTTTACTCAACATAGTTGATTTTTAATCATTTGAGACATTGACTGAGCAAACATGTGATGCAAGACTTGAAATTTGACATAAGCATTATTTAGGACCTATTATGAACTATGAAAGTCATTTGAGACCCTTTCAAACCAATTTTATTTTAGAAGCACCAAAACCTAGTTGAAGACCCTTGCTTAGGAGGTGGTTTTGACCAGTCAACTCTTGAGTAGTTTTTAGCAAATGGAGACCTCAAGAGAATTTCTTGAAGAAAATAGAAGGGAAAATTTTGGGGTATAACACCTCCACACACTGAAGCTTCCCCTTTAGTCTTGCAATTTGTTCCTTCAACTTCTTGTTCTCTTCTGCATACTTGTCGGCAACTTCCTTCCATCCACTAGAAGTAAGAGATAAGTGCTCAACGGGATCTGGCTGAGTGCTAGAGGAAAATAAATCCTCTTACTTCTCCATGATATCCATAACATAACTATAAAGAATCTCAATCAAGTCATCCTTTTCTTTTAACTTCGTAGAGTAGGACACCTCTAAAGTCAGGTACTTGTTCTTCCATGCTTCATTTTCTTGTTACATCTTAACCAAGGCCAGTTGAAGTTCTTTCACATCATATAAAAGGGGAGGAGTAATCATCATAAATATATTAGATAAAGGTTCTTCACGAAGATAAGGCATCTTCAACTGAATTTCCCTCGCTTGTACCCACCGAAGATGAGGCTCTAAGGAAACAACTCCTCTTGGTCCCAATTTTTTTCTATCCTTCCTATGAATATGACGCCAAGATTTTTCAATCTCTTCCTTAGTTGATTTGTGATCTTTTCCTTCTTGAAAAAAGAAACCACTCAGATGAATGTTACTTAGCTTGTCTCTCATCGGATATCCAAGATGGCAGCATGCAAGAACATGATTGTAGTTAATTCCTCCCTTTGTACCAAGAAGAGGCACATTTGGGAAAACACCACAACTATCAATAACCTTCACATCATAACAAGCTTGATGATACCAGTCAATGTCTGAATGGGTGAGAGTCATAATCTTTGGTGCCCAACGAGGTTCCTTCTTGATATCCCAAAAAGCAACAGGCTGGGGAAAGTGAGAAATAAACTACTTGTATAACAACTTTGTGCAACAAATGATCATCCCTTCTTGGTAGAAACTCTGAATATGGATGGAATAATAAGTTTCTCCTAGCAGCGTAGGTATTGGATTCCTAATCATAAAGATCCTAATGGCATTAACATCCACAAACTTGTCGACGTTAGGAAACAAGAACAAACCATAGTCAAGCAAAACAAAGATAGCCTCAAAAGCAATTGTACTCTTCATCTTGGTAAAGTTACGAGCATTCTTCAGAAGAAACTGAGCAGGTAAACCTATAATTCCTCCTTTGGTAGTCATGTTATCCTCTATCTCATACTTCCTCAAGTGAGTAACTTCTGAAATCTCACGAGACTTGGGCTCTCCCTCTAAGTTAGAGAAAGGAACATGATCAATAATAGGTAGACCAAGTAAATAAGAATACTCTTCCAATGTAGGCATTAGCTGATAATCAGGGAAAGTAAAACATTGGTATACCATATCATAGAACTGAACCAACATAGTAAGAACACCCTCCTTCATATTGATCTTCATAACAGGCACAATAGCTCCAACTTCTTCTAGAAATATGTAAGACTCTCAATCTCAGAAATTAGACTCTTCAACTCCTCTATCTTAAAATCATTAAAATTGTACTTTCGAGTCTTTCTCCTTTTAAAATCCAAGGTGAAAAGAGTACTTAAGATATTTGCAAAGGTAAAATTTAAGTTCCTTGAAAAACTTCTTTTAAAGAATGCTCATGGGTGCATGAATGCATGGTAATACAACAATCACACACAAGATCACACATATGAGGGTTCATAGGTTTGACGTCACGAGCCTGAAGTCAAAGGTACTACCCACAAGGTAAGGACTAATGGTTTATCACCTGTAGATCAAGGTTCTATGGAAATCCCATAGTCTACATTCCTCTTTCGGGTATTACTAACATCCCAATTAGCTCGGTAATTAGCAATGTTCTCAAGAGAAACTCGTTTGAGTGCAACATCGGGTGACAACTACTTCCGAATTTCTCTGTCGTAGTCTCCACACTACATCTAATGACCAATATGGGTTAAGGGTTTTATGGCTTCTTAGCTTCACTGACTCCCAAGTCGAAAGCACCAATGTCTTTCCGATTGCTCGGTAAACAAATACTACAACCAAAGGGGCCTCCACTGTGTGGGGGATCTCATGTCATCTTTTTCAAGATTACTCTCTCAAAATTAACATGACTATATCTCCCATCCTATCTTAATTTTCCCCAGTTCGGCTATAGGACTTATAGGATATCACCAAGCATTTTGAAAACCAAATAAATCTAGACATACATGCATATATACAACAAATAATATACAACCAACAATAGCACATACACAAATAAATAAATATAGGCTCAACCCACTTAGAGATATGTCCCCAATGAAGTATCCAGTTTTCTATAGTAGTATAAATGTTGAGACTAATTCAATATATTCTCCTAGGGTTCTCAAATGCTCAAGGTTTCTCAAGAATCGATTAGGCAAATTCTCCTCCTAAGCAATGGACTTACAACTAGGGTTTCATTTTTCTAAAACAAGTTTTGGTTTCTAAGGTCTCAAATGAAATTCACAGTCTCTTATAGGTCTCCAAGAATGCTCATACAAAGTTTCATGCCTTGCATCACAAGTTTCCTCAGTCAATGGCTTAGATGATTAAAAATCAACTGTATTGGACAAAAAGTCAACTACGGTCAACATACAATCAAACGTCAATATATTTGGTCAACATTAACATTTTGAACTTACATTCATTATTTAATCAAGGTTTCATCATGATTCATCAAGGAAAACTCTCAAATCATCAAAAGTCAAGAATTGCTAAATTAGGGTTTCCCCTAGGAGAAGTCAATTGAACTTTGACCAATCATAACTTTGACATGCTTCATCATATTTTCCCCAACCAAAGCCCATTTTGAAGAAAATTAAATTCTCTACAACTTCGTATCTCTAAGCTCAAGTCCAAAAAAATGCTTCATTTGAGAGATATGGACTAATACATTATAGGTTATTTCAAATTTCAACAAACAGACACTTTTTGTCAAGGCAACTTACATTAAGATAAAGTATTCAAATTCAAAAATGATCAACATATGGATTGAAGAGGACATCTTGAGAATTATAAGAAGTCCATGATCACCTTAAAAAGATGAATATTGAGAGAGTTATGACCAATACAAGTTGGGAAATTTTAAGTAAGTGCATGTGTGATACGGTTAGCAAGAGTCGCCATCGACTTTTCTTTTATCTAAAAGGAAAGGTAAAAAAAAGCACAGGAAAGACCTTTGAGATTATTTCTTGAGTTCGGGGGGTAGATTATGAAAAGGGAAGGTATTAGCACCCTTTTCATCCATGGTTTTCCATGGGCTCTTAGTTACTTGCTAGATCACTTGCTTTTGTTTGAAATTGTGCTTTGTGTGGTTTAATGAAAGTATTTTATAAAGAGGACATTGTTTAAGCAAACTTTGTAATGATTCTCGTTCGTAAGAAGGTATACACAGATGTTGATCTTTTGAAAATGTTTTCAAGTTTGTAAGATGTTTTGAAAGTGTAGATGTTTGTTTTGAAAATAGAAAGGATGTTTGGTTTTTGAAATTGAGCAAGTAATTAGGAGCATTCTACCTACTCAAAAGTATTTCATGTTCATTTCCTTTTCCTTTGATATTGTCATTTAACCATTGATTTGGTAAATAACCCTATCTTTGAATGTAAACGGGACGGGCGTGGGTCATCGTATAACCATGATTAGCAATGTTACAAGGTATCTTAGAATTCTCTTTTAGGGACTAAGATCATTTGAAAGACAACTTAGATAGCGTCATCGAGGGACTATGATCTTGTATTTTGCTTATTTTTGCTAAGATACCTCACATGTGTAATATGGCCATTTTGTAAGGCAACCAAGTGGATTTACCCTAGGGGTGCTTGTGTGCAAGTGTATTTTTTCATGCTTGGTTTTTGTCTTTGATTAGGGTTTTCTAGTTGATTGGTTTTAGTCTTTCCGTACAAACCCTGATTACTAGCATTTGTATATAAAGCGATAAATTGCAGAATTTAAAATTACTACGCTATTACAATATTTGTGGGAGGGGTGTACAAATTATAAATGGGGATTGCAAGAAAATAAACCTAATTAATCTATTCCAACCATATTGAATTTATACAAGAAATGAATAAATAAATGTACAAAAATGAATAAATATACAAGAATGTAAATGTAAAGAAAATGGATATTTTGTTTGGTTTTTTAGAGAAAAGGGTTTTGTTTTAACCTAATTAAATAAAATAAAATGATTAATTAAAATGATAAAAAATAAAATCTAAATCTACTAGGAAAAGAATTGAAATAAAATCCTAATCTAAATATTAATTAAAAAAAGAAATTAAGTTCAATGAGAAGAATATTTTTGGTATTTTTGTCTTAGAAATAATTTATAGTGTTATAAAATATTTTTGGTCTTTTTATCTTTTAAAATAATATATTTAAATGGTGTAAAAGAAAAAATCCTAGTTTTTTAATTAAATTTACAAAAACAATTAGTCAAAATAAATAAAGTTTGATTAAATAAAATAATTTTTATGTGAGAAAAATAAATAAACTATATCAAAATACAAATCTAATATTTTTATATTTTTTATGATTTTCTAGCATAAAATAAAATATTTAAGAAAAAAACAAATAAATGAAAATAAGAAAAAGAAAAAAAATGGGCCAGGGGCTGTGTAAGTGAAACAGGGGGTGAGAGGTAACAAAAAAGCCAGGCCCAAAGCTGTTAGGCCCAACGCTGCCATAAAGAAAGTCAGAAATGTAAAAAAATGTGAAAAAACCAAAAGGGTACCATTGGGGCTCGAACCCAGGTCCCTCAAGTCACAGACGCGCGCTTCTACCACTGGGGTGACTATACATTCGTTTATATAATCAAAACAATAAATATATGATAGTAAACAAATCAATGGCCTGAACTTCATCTTCAACCTCACACCCAGCCAGAGCCTCTGTATCTTGTTCAAATCTCAACAAAAATGAAAACTGTAAACAGAAAACTTGTAGCAAATTTCCTCACGATTTCAGAAATGCAAAGCAATAAAATTATCAAAGATAAGCATGAATTTTAATGGCCCTAATCTGAAACCTAAAAATCTCAGAAACTTCAATCTTAAAATTCTCTAAGATCAAGCAAAATTAATGAAAACTATGGACATGGTTAACTTTAGGGCAATGATATCTACATTTTTCATTCACAAATAAAACATTAATGATGCCTGTATGAAAAGTTCCAAAGTCATAAAAATTACCTTGCAAAAGGGTATCAGCTTTGGAGTTTGAGTAGCTTTCAGTGAGTTCCAATGATTGGATTAGCTTCCTCAAGTTCCCAGGAAGCTAATGGGATGCTTAGCTTGAGCTGAAAGTGCCTGAGGAGTTCTGGAGAAGTCAAGGTGCAAGGTGCTATTTTTGAAAATGGTGGATAATGATGGAGGTGTTACAGTGGTGCTGCAGGTGTTGGGATTATTTGTATATGTTGTTTAGAAGCTTTTGAAATTAAAAGGCCAAGAAACGCACAAGCAAATTTGGAGATTGGATTCAAAACTCAGAAATGACAAGTTTTGAAGTGTTTTTGGTGATTCTGTGTTCTAGGTGTTTTCAGGGTTTAAGAATGCATGTGATTTGTGGAAAATGGCTTGTGTATGTATAAGTAAAAGGGTTTGAGAGCTTTTGAAAGTCAGAAGTACAAGTTGCAAGTTATTTGCTATGTTACTTGATTTTCAAGAAAAGTGGGAAAACAAGTTTCAAGGGGATGTACAAGCATGGGCCAAGTGATTCTAAGTGTCTAACAAGTTTCTTATGAGTTATGGGACTTGTATGATTAGAAGAGAACAATTGCAAGGCTCAAGAACAAGTTTTGTGCAAAAAGTCACTTTATCAAAATGGCAATGTGCACTTTCTTCCCAAAATGGATATAAAGCATGGCCTTGCATTGAATGCTTGAAATGAGACCTATAACAGCTGTGAAAGCAATTAATTATGGATTTCCTAACAAGTTTGAGGCCTGTAAAGTAGAGGTTATGCAACCTAAGTTTGAATTTTGAATTTGTTCATCACAAAATGACTTGTAATTCAAGTGATAAAACCCTAACTTCATCTCTTCGATTCTCCCCACTCAAAAATGATCTTAAGGAGTTCTTGGAAATTTTGGAAAGCTTGAAATGTTCTCTACAACCCATATTTGAATCACTTTTGAGTATTCCCCTTGGAACTATATGAAAAAGTGCCATGAAGTTGGGTCAAAATCCTGACCAAATTAGGGCAAAATTTCACTAAGTGTTTTGTTTCATGACCATGTATTCTTAAAATTATAACTTGAGATACAATCACTTTTGGAAGGAGTTGTGTGAAGAAAAGTTATAGATTTCATAGAGGTCTACAAATTTCATGTTGGAAGTTTCTTCTGAATCAGCTTGCGTCATGGTGAAAATTTTGCTCAAAGTTGTGAAAAAATAAGAAATTTCCAACACTTAGAAAAATTTCTAAGTTTAGAAATTTTAACTTTTCAAAATGAAATATTGAATTTTTGATTTCTTGATGAACAAGCTCCATATTTTTACATGCTTTGATGAATTGTGATCTTTGGCATTTGATTTTGACCAAAAAGTCAAAGTTTGACTTTTCAGTATATAATTGACTTTTGATCAGTTGACTGAAAATTCATCTGTCAATCCATTGGACTTGAGAAATGTTTTGAGCCATATCATTAAGTAAAAATGATGCAATTGGACTCTTGAGGTCATGCCTTAAACCAATTTATCATTTGCTAGGTCAAAAATTAGAAATTTCCCTTTCCCAGTCAAAACCCTAATTTTGACCATTATGCCCTTTTGAAGATTTGATCAAATTTCTCGAGGAATTATGGTCCAAACTTGATCAAATTATACATATGAGTTTAAAATGTTGATGTGGATAAAAAATTAGGAAGTTTGACTGTAAATTAGCGACAATTGACATTTTCCCCAATACAACTGATTTTTAAGTCAACTGCTCAATTGACTAAGCAAAAATGTGATCCAAAGATTGAAACTTGACATGAGTAATCTTGAGGGTAAATAATGATCCATGAAATTCATATGGGGCATTGGAAGTTCAAATATCCTTGTGCAATCTTAAACCCTAATTTTGGTCATCAGTGCTTAAGGAGGTGTCTTGAGCTGATCTACCCTACTGCAGTCTTGAGCCAAAGGAGATCTTGTGAGCATATTCTTGATAGATGAGAGTGCAAATTTTAGGATACAACAGCTTCCCCTGTTCAATCTTCTTAAGCGTGAAGAGTTAGATTGGCGATTTTTTTCCATTCGTGACTCGAAGGTGGAAGATGATTGGACATTAGAGTGCCCTGAAATTTGCACTCGGTGATGTGATGGTTGATGGTATAGGGAATAGGCTTAAAGATGACATTTTGAGGGATGATGGAAAGTTGTTGGAGATGAACTTGTAGATGCCATCCAAAAATGATTGTTGAACTGAATCTGAAAAAGAATCTGAATGAGTATCAGAATATCGTCCGTGTCTGGAGCATATCTGTATTGTATTTAAAAGTTGAATCTGAATGAGTATCAAAATGGCATCTGAGTCTGGAGAATATCTGAACTGTATATGAGAGTTGAATCTGAATGAGTATCAGAATGGCATCCGTGTCTAGAGCGTATCTGAAATGTATCTGAAGATTGAGACTGAATGAGTATCAGAATGGTGTCCGTGTCTGGAGTGTATCTATACTATATCTGAGAGCTAAATCTGAATGAGTATCAGGATGGCATCTGTGTCTGGAGCATATCTGAACTGTATCCGAAAGCTGAATCTGAATGAGTATCAGGATGGTATCCGTGTCTGGAGCGTATCTGAACTGTATCCAAAAGCTGAATCTGACTGAGTATTAGGATGGTCTCCGTGTCTGGAGCATATCTGAACTGTATCCGAAAGCTGAATCTGAATGAGTATCAGGATGGCATCCGTGTCTGGAGCATATATGAACTGTATTCGAAAGCTGAATCTGAATGAGTATCAGGATGGCATCCGTGTCTGAAGCGTATCTGAACTATATCTGAAAGCCTTTGAACATTATTAATGGTAGCTATTGATTAACTTTATCCTGAAAAGGTTAAAATGTTCTATGAAATGCATGGTATAATGATATTGTGATATCGATGTTCATGATATATGGATGCGATGTATGCGTATGTAAGCTAATTTGTTACACTGCTGTTGGATTAGGGAAAATAAATCCCTGACTGCTGCTGAGGATATGGAGTGTAAGTCTTCATGTTGTGAAGTTGAAGTGTTGATGAATTTCCTCTTAGAGAAATAAACCTTGTCGTAAGGGAAATGCCGTGTACTGCTTGTAAAATCCTGAGAAATTGGACGACTTCTACAGGGGATTGATAACTGGAAGATTTGTTACGCTGGGGATTAAACTGCATACTGATGCAGTGTATTTGCAAGTGTACGAATCGCGTCAGAGTAATATAAAAGATTATCGATCCACAGAGACCAATTGTCAATCTATCGTTTCCTATTGTTACGGTGTTTAGCTAAGTCAATATTAAATAGGGAATTTAGCATGCAAGAAAGTAAAGTGGGTGAAATAAACTTCAGATATAAAAGCAGGGCCGAATGTAATTCACATAGTTAGATGATATTCACAATGCTTCGAAATAGAACTACTTATAGGGCAATATTTTCTACTAAAGAAAAGAACTAATTTAACAAGAATTGTCGCTTTCGCGTAATCAGAACCAAGTTTACTCTCTAATCAGACCTTCTTATTGTCACTTATAAAAAGGTGTGCATTGCGTTAAAGTAATAAACCTATTTTTAAGAAATAAAGTACTTGACCAAGTTGAAAAGTATTTTGATCTGGAATTTCTAATAAAAAGGGAGCCTAACTTTAACCCTATAAACGCGTCCGAAAATAGTTTCAAAATTGATTTCTTTGATAATAAAAATCCCTAACTAACTGGACAAAGCGCTTTTGCTTCCTTTGGCCATTTAGAACTAACCGAGTTTAACAAAAGGTTGGACGGCTTTCGATCTTACCCAACAATAATAATGTACAGAAAACTCGTATTAAAAAACAAAATAGCCCATAAGAATTTCTTACATTCTAGCCCAGTGAGGTTTAGCCTGACATGGGAATGTAAACAAACATGTTAAAATAAATCATGCGAGAAAGTAAATAATTTAAAGTGCGGTGCGGAAAATAAACAAAGTAAAAGCAGGTGCAGGAAATAAACAAAGTAAAAGCAGGTGCAGGAAATAAACAAAGTAAAAGAAGGTGCAGGAAATAAACAAAGTAAAAGCAGGTGTAGGAAATAAACAAAGTAAAAGCAAGTGCAGGAAATAAACAAAGTAAAAGCAGGTACATGAAATAAACAACATAAAAGCAGTTGCAAAATATATAAATATAAACCTGCTCCAAACGGGGAGGTTTTAAATCTGGTACAAACTGGAAGTAAAATGCGACTGGAAATAAACAGTAGTTGAAAATAAATGTGGCAAGATAAACTTCTGCCAAAGTGCTCCAAACTCGATTACAGACTCAATCAACAGTGCAATAGTTCCCCGATGTGAAGAATTATCACTTTACAATGGTGAAATTATATGGCTTAAGTTCGCAACTATGGTTGGATCAAGTTTGCAACTAAGCTTGGGTAATTTGAAATGAAATCAGGAACTTCTATTTATAGAGGATGAAGACTGCAGGAAATTATAGGAATGCCCCTACTCCTTTTGGGGGGAAACCATCGTCCAAAGGTGGCGCCCACCATATGTGAAGATGAAAGGGAAGTAGGGAACGGGGCAGTTGACGGCAGCAGGAGGTGGTCCACGCCATGGCCTACCCTATGGTTGGCGCCATGGTGGACACCATGAGTGCAAATTTGACCTAAACTCCTGTTTTTCAGCCTATTTTCCTTCATTTCTTTAGGGGAGCTTTGGATAATTGAAATACCTGAAAAGGAAACAAAAGATAGGCATAATACGAGAAAACAATAATTAAAAACCTAAATAACATGTGAAATCAGAGTAAAAAATAAGTGTAAAGGAAGTGTTATCAAATTCTCCCACACTTAAACCTTTACTTGCCTCAAGCAAAAACTCTAAATAGATTAAGAAGAAAATTGGTGTTAGTGAACAAGTTGGCCAGCAAGGGGCCTCTGGAATTAAAACAGGGATGTATTGATAGGTACTGACTGATTTAAACCAAGGATATCGTAGTGACACTCTTCCGTAAAATGAACATAAGCTTCGTTCTTTTACGAACCAATCCATATCATGCCACTATGCTTAAGCCTATATTTTTCCTATTTTCAAATCCTTTTTCATTCAGGCGCAATCACATTAAGCCCGTTATTCATACATGTTCATAGTAAAGTGACCAGGTAGTGATTCTGATCATAAAACGCAGGGCTCTGGTACAAAAAGTTGGTGTAACCCATTTTATTGACCTATTTATAGTTGCGGGGGATCGGATCGTAATCCTCCCTACCAAGTTCAGCACCAGATACCTTTGAACCAACTAAAGATGGGTAAATTTTTTCTTCTTTTTCTTCTTCTTTTGCTTTTGCTTTTGCTTTATTTTTCAACATACAACTTTTGTTGAGTTAATGAATTTGTGAGGGTCACCTATCACGGGGTTGTAGTTTATAATAAGAACATAGCATATAGATCATTCACTTCTCTTCGGTCCCCTATGTAGAGCATGCTTAGACCAGAGCTGACTGCTAGGATAAACTATTCAAGGATTTAAGAATGAAAATTTTAAGGCCACGACATAGGGGGTATCAGGATCGAATTCCTAAATTTACGAAGCTTAAGGTGTAAAAATGATGTGGATGCTTCAAAAGGGCTTTCCCAAGTCATACTACATCCTATCTCAACTAGGTCTTATAGCCCAACTAAGTTTAAAACACAATGTTTTTCTTAGAAAAATTTTCGGTTAGGCTCAAGAAATGGGGGAGTGGACATACACTAGACCATACAGATATAGATGACTCGTCAAACACATGTATTATTTTGAAAAGAAAGCAAACAAGCAAACTAAAGAAAATAAAGAAGTAAAATAACGAGAAGGAAAATGTAGGAAAGGAAAAATAAAGCGAGAATAAAGCGAGAAAAATAAAAATAAAGCGAGTAAATCTCCTCCAACACTTAAATCGAACATTGTCCCCAATGTTGCGAAATAAGATAAGGAAAGAGTCACCTGGTAAAGTACTAAGGTTGGCTGGGTCCCTCGCCATCCTGTGGTGAATGTCTAGGATGACGGGATCGGCTGCGAAGACGACTGCTCTGAGAAGCCTCGAACTGGTCGATTTTGGCGGACAAGGTAATCTGTGAACTCTGAATCTCGCGAAGGTTTCCTAAAAGGGAACCTTGAGTGGCCTCCATGATGGAGGAGTGCCTCTGAAACTGAGCTTGTTGCTTATGTTGCTCGTTGGATATCGCCAATTGATATTCCATAAGACTTTGAAAAGAGCGGTTCGACTACTGTTGTGATGCCTCCATAAAACTCATGTTATCTGCTAGCTGCTGTTGGATGGCAGAAAGTAAACCATCTCGTCTATCCTCCTGGGCTAGCTGGTCACGCCACATCTCTTCAGTGATGTAGAAGCCAGGAGTCGTACCTGCAAAAGTGTTAGAAGTAGAAGGTGCAGTGTGTGAGGGTGAAGCATCGTAGGGGGACACAAGTGGGGCATGAGGTTCATCCCTCTGCTCGTATTCTTCATCAATATCGTGTCCATCCCCAAGTGGAACATTAGGAGGTAATGGACCCATAAAAGGTGGAGCATCTAGATCATAGGTCCAGTTCCTCACAATTTGTACATCAGTATGTCTAGTGCAAGGCAGAACGACTGATGGGATAGCGACACCCCGAACAATAAGTTCAAAGCCACCCGCTCTCCTCACCTTACACAATTTCATATCTTTTAGAAATTTCAAATTAGTTGTGCGGGGAGGCAGGGGTGTTAGTGTAGCTATCTCAGCGTCAAGGTTCAGAGCTCTAGCAATAGATGTAACTAGTCCCCCAAAAGCTAAGGTCCATGTGTGTCTCAGGACAACAATCATGTGAGCAATCATAAACGGGACTGAATTAACTCTTCTATTAGTGAGACTACCCTGCAAAAATGGAAGTTCTCTAGCATTTACCTTGTTTGGATTCTCCCAGCCAAAAATAGTACAGGCGAGCATATATCGAAAAATTCGAATAGCCGGGTTATAGATCAATGATGCTAAAATTCCTTCAAAAGAATTTATAGAAGAGTTTGACAATTGACGCCAGAAGGAAAATGCATCAGTGGACCATTCAGAATCCAAAGGGGTCTCACAAATAGCACTATCACCATGAGGAATACCCAACAGAGCTGCTAGTTCGTCGGTGCTATACTCATATTCAACATTATCCAGACAAAATTTAACCGTACCGACAGTACTAGCAGTGTCGGGGTGAACCAAATATTAGGGAACTTAAGAATTCCCGAGTTAGCCTCTCAAAGGTGGGCTCTTTTCTAGTAAAAATATCATGCAATCCTAGGATGTCAGCTAAATGAAAAAACTATGATAAAGTCCTAAAGTATACTGACAGTCTTCATCGACATACCTGGTTGAGACAATTTCTCATCCTTGCAATTTTTCAAGAATTTTTCGTTGTCGGTCTCTGGGTTTGCCTTCACGAAGAACGTATCCGTTGAACTCCATTGTTGCTCCTTAGGAAGAAATTTGAAAATAATGGGTTTCAAAAAAATGGGTGTTATAGATTGGGAGGAGAAAGTTTGAATTTTTATGAAGGTTAGAAAAATGGATGTTGGAGTGGTTAATGGGGTAGTAGGTGGTTGATAAAATGAGAGGTGTTGGGTGGTTAATGGGGTAGTAGATGGTTGAGAAAATGAGAGGTTTTGGGGTTGAAAATGGAGAAAGTGGGAGGTTTTTGAAAATCTGTCTGTTATTATCCCAGACCCCATGGCGGGCGCCATGTTTGAAAATTGGGATGGGCTCAAATTTCTTCATTTTGTTGGTTTGGGCTTCTTATTCCATTTTCTTCTTGTAGGTGCAAACAACAATTCTTCATTTGGTGCTTCCAAGGATTGGTGTATTGAATTTTTTTTCTTTTATGTTTATAACTTGAAAATAATAAACTCACAAAAATAAAATAAAAAATTAATTAAAGAGAGAAAAAATAAAAATAAAAAGAAATATACTTAATCATGGTAAGTCACAAAAAATAAAAATAAAGTAGAATGCAAGAGTTAGGCATAAAAATAAATAAGTCTAGAAAAGGAAACAACATGATAAACAAAACAGAAAAATAGTGCAAATATGAATCATGATCATCAAGGAGTAGTAGGGTCCTTGGTCGACTCGGAACCATGAGCTGCAGCTAACTTACTGCGAAGATCATCAATTTCTTGCTGTAGGAGGTCTGCCTCTATAGAGTGAGTAGAATCGGAATCCATAACCTGGAGAGAGAGGTCTTCAACTGTCTGACGAAGTTGGGCTACCTCTTTATGCAACTCAGCAACCTGTGCATATATGTCGGGTTGCTGCAAAGAGAAATTATTAGAGAATAAAGTGGTCCTCTCTGGCGATGGACATGGATGATACTCAGGTATCGGAGGTGATTTTCACTCATCCACGGTCTCTCCAAGACCTTCTAAGGCATATGTCCAATTGGTATGGTTATGGACATTGTTCATCACGGGATCAGGTAAGGTAAAATAGTGAACGGTTTCATTATCAATCAGGAGTCTATATTGGTTGGGATTAAAGTAGACTCTTCTCATCAGCCCACGATCCAAACAGAAATCAATGTCAATTGTTGTATATCCATAATAGAAGGTAAGGTGAGATAACTTACTTGTATGACCCAAAGAAGAAGCAATATGAGTCATTGTCCCTCCCACATGGAGGATACCTTCAGCAGACTTAGAAGTCATCATGAGATTCCACAGCAGAAAATTTCCACAGGCTACAGGGTGAGTCTGGGTTGCACAGTAGAGTAAAAAATATTTCCTCCTTGCTAACATGGGTATCAGTGTCGGCCTTCCCTAGGAAAGTGTGAGCAATAACCATATGATAATACCTGAAAGCAGGGTTGGGAATAATAGGGGATAAATGAGTGGAAGGATCAAGGCTCCCTCCAGCAATAATATCTCTCCAAAATTTCTCGATGTCCTTAGTCATGAAATATCCAAATGGTAGCTCAGGTATAGCATCGGGTGTGGTCTGGAAGCCTAACAAGTCTCCAAACTCCCTCTGGGTAAAATAGTATTCTATCCCGAATAGTTTGAAAGTGAGATATCCATCATGGCCATTATAGGGCTCTAACTTGAATGAACTGGAGAATTCTAAGGTGAGGTTCCTGTAGGTCACATTTAGGTCATCTGCATACTCGTCCCACTTTAGCTGGTTGTATAGATACTTGATACTGGCTTCAAAGCCAAGAGCTTCCATGCCAATCTGGTATGAATATCTGGTTGGTGCCATGGGTCGCTGTGAAAGGACCGCATAGCATTGTCTCTGAGTGTCATCTCGGAAGGAAACATGCATGTCATCGAAATGCTCCATCCTGAAAAATGTAGTTAGCAAAGACGGCTAGCAGGTGATGCCTGAAATCATAAATTTTGCAACTGTTAGTATAAAGATAAAAATAAAATTTGATAAAGTAAAAAGTAAATAAATGCAAAACATAAAAATAAAAATAAACCCATGGGTTTGCCTCCCATGCAACGCTTGTTTAAAGTCGTTAGCTTGACGAGTAAACTTCATATAATGGAAACTAGTACTGGTGGATCAATCAGAGTGTGGCTGGAGTAGTTGTTGGGAATGTCACCTCCTTCGTAGTGCTTCAACCTCTTCTCGTTGACGATGAATGGGTTACAAGAATTATTCTTGATCTCAACTACTCCAGATCTTAGGATTCTAGAGACCTCAAAAGGACCAATCCATCTTGAGCGTAGCTTGCCAGGAAAAAGTTGCAACCTGGAATTGAAAAGGAGAACAAGGTCGCCTATATTGAAATATTTTTTTACAATTCTTCTGTCATGCCAAGTTTTGGTTCTTTCTTTATATATTATAGCATTCTCATAGGCAGACTGGCAGAATTCCTCCAATTTATGAATGTCAAGGATGCGCTTTTCACCAGCAGTCAAATATTCCAAATTCCGGGTCTTAATGGCCCAAAAGGCTTTATGCTCTAACTCGAAGGGTAAGTGACAAGATTTTCCATAGACTAATTGGTAAGGGGTTGTTCCAATAGGGGTTAAAAGCTGTTATGTAGGCCTATAGTGCTTCATGTAGCTTCTGAGACAAATCTTTTCTGGAAATTGAAACGGTTTTCTCTAAGATTTGTTTAATCTCCCTGTTAGAAACTTCTACTTGGCCGTTAGTCTGTGGATGATAAGGTGCTGCTACTATGTGCTTTACTCCATACTTACTCAAGAGCTTATCAAAGATTCTGGATATGAAATGTGATCCTCCATCACTTATAACGAGACGGGGTGTTCCAAACCTCGGAAAAATGATACTCTTAAATAACTTGACTACCACTCTTGTATCGTTTGTGGGTGATGCAATAGCCTCAATCCATTTAGACACTTAGTCTACAGCTACAAAAATGTACCTATTTCCCATTGAAGGTGAAAATGGTCCCATAAAGTCTATACCCCAAACATCAAAGAGTTCGACTTCCTGGATATTCCTCATTGGCATCTCATCACGTCTTGATATGTTCCCAGTGCGTTGGCATCGGTCGCACTTGACAATGTAGGCATGAACATCGCGCCATAAAGTTGTCCAATAGAGGCCTGCTTGAAGAATCTTGGCGTGCGTTTTAGATATACCTGCATGTCCACCATAAGGTGCAGAATGACAGTTTCAGATGATGTCTTCTATTTCCTCTTCTGGGACGCAACGCCTGAAAATATTATCTATTCCTCTCTTGAATAGGAGTGGTTCATCCCAGTAGAAATGTTTAACATCTTTGAAGAACTTCTTTTTCTGTTGGTAATTTAGATCAGGGGGTATGATATATGCAGCTAGGCAGTTTACAAAATCAGTGTACCAAGGTACGCTCTTCATAACTGAAATTTTTTCAAAATTTTTATCTCTGTAAGGATCGAAATCATCAGTCTTAGCTATAATTCCGTCATAGTTGAAATCATCATTTATAGGCAATAAGTCAGGTTTTAAGTGTTCTAATCTAGAGAGGTGGTCAGCGATAACATTCTCTGTGCCTTTCTTATCCTTAATGTCTAGATCAAACTCTTGGAGTAACAAGATCCATCTAAGTAATCTAGGTTTAGCGTCCTTTTTATTTAATAGATAACATATGGCAGCATGATCAGTGTAAACAATGATCGTTTCTCCAACTAGGTAGGACCTAAACTTATCTATCGCAAAAATTACTGCCAGTAATTCTTTCTCTGTTGTTGCATAGTTGGGTTGGGCGGTATCTAGAGTTCTACTAGCATAATATGTAACATGTAATTTCTTGTCTTTTCTTTGTCCTAGAACCGCACCAACTGCATAATCGTTGGCATCGCACATGATTTCAAAAGGTTGTGTCCAATCTGGGGGTTGCATGATCGTAGCTGAAATTAGTGCTTGTTTCAAAAATTTAAAAGCTTCGAGTCATTTCTCGTCAAAAACAAATTCAACGTCCTTCATTAGAATATTAGTCAAAGGTTTTGTTATTTTAGAGAAGTCTTTTATAAAACACCGATAAAAACCAGCATGTCCAAGAAAACTTCTAATCTCCCTAATGGTTTTAGGTGGGCTGAGGTTTTCTATAACTTTAATTTTGGCTCTATCAACCTCAATTCCTCTTTCGGAGACAATGTGTCCTAATACTAAACCTTCATTAACCATAAAATGGCATTTTTCCCAGTTTAGCACTAGGTTCATCTCTATGCATCTTTCAAGGATTTTTTCGAGGTTGGAGAGACAATCTTTAAAATTGAATCCACACACCGAGAAATCATCCATGAATACTTCCATTATTCCATCTAGGTAATCTGCAAATATAGACATCATACAATATTGAAAAGTGGCAGGGGTATTAAAGAGTCTGAAGGGAATTCTTCTATAGGCGAACGTTCCATAAGGACATGTAAAGGTTGTTTTCTCTTGATCCTTAGGGTGAATAGGCATTTGGAAAAATCCTGAGTATCCATCTAGATAACAAAAGTGTGAGTGTCTGGCTAGACGTTCGAGCATTTGATCTATAAATGGAAGAGGGAAATGATCCTTCCTGGTTGCTTTGTTTAATTTTCTATAATCTATACACATACGCCAACCTCCTTCTGTTTGTTTAGCAATATGCTCACCTTTCTCATTTTCTATGATTGTGATGCCTCCTTTCTTTGGCACCACATGCACAGGGCTCACCCAATTACTATATGATATTTGGTAAATTATACCAGCCTCTAGTAACTTAAGAACTTCTCTTTTAACAACATCGCTCATTATAGGGTTTATTCTTCTTTGATGTTCTCTTGAGGGTTTTGAGTTTTCCTCTAACAAGATCCAGTGCATGCACACCGATGGACTTATTCCTTTTAAATTGGAGATGTTATACCCTAAAGCTGAGGGATATTTTCGTAAGATCTATAAGAGTTGAGTTGTCTCGTCTTGACTTAAAATAGCATTAACTATAATAGGACGATTCATCTCTTTATCTAAGAATTCATATTTGAGGTTCTTGGGAAGTTCCTTCAGTTCTAAAGATGGGTTTAAAGGGCAAGGAATGGGATCGGGAGTAAGCGATAAACATTCATAGAGGTCATCATCGATGTAAGGTTCTAAACTTTTAAATCCATCATCCTCCATAATGGGGGTCGAAGGTAACTTGATATTTTTTTTAGATTCCTCTCGCTTAAGTTCCAATATACACTCATCAATGACATCAATGGCATAACAGACATCTCCTATGACTGGTGCCATTAAGAACTTTGAAAGAATAAATTATATCTTTTCATCACCCACCTCAAATGTTAATTTTCCTTTCTTAACGTCAATTATGGCTCCGACTGTTGATATGAATGGTCTACCTAAGAGGATTGTGATTTCTTCGTCTTCTTTAATATCCATACCTACAAAATCAGTTGGGATATATAGCTGACCTATCTTAACTGGTATGTCTTCAAGTATGCCTATAGGATACTTAACTGATCTATCAGCCAGTTGGAGAGACATTTTAGTCGCCTGTAATTCTCCTAAGTTTAACCTTCTATAAACTGCTAAAGGCATAAGGCTGACGCTAGCTCCTAGATCTAAGAAGGCTTTATCAATAGTATGATTTCCTAAGATACAAGGAATGGGAAAACTTCTTGGATCCTTTTCTTTCTTGGCAAGTTTATTTTCTGAAATAAAATTGCATTCGATAGGTTTGGGATCATCAAGTCTATATTTTTTGGTCAGGATGTCTTTTAGGAATTTAGCATAAGATGGTATCTGAGTGATGGCTTCGGTGAAAGGAATCTCTACATGGAGTTTTTCTATAACTTTAACGAATCTCTGGTATTGATTGTCAAGTTTGGTTTGTTTAAGTCTTTGCGGAAATGGGACTGGGAGTTTGTACGGGGTTGGTGATTTATTAGTTTTATCTTTTAATTCTGGTTCTTTTTTCTTTTCGGGTTCCTCTGGTTCCTCCACTTGGTCTGTAGGCAAAACATTTGTCTTAGGTTGTGAGGGTGTACTCATGGCTGGATTCTTGGGTCCATCGTAAGTAGTCTCACTTCCTAAGGAAATGGCATGAGCTTGCCCTTTAGGATTTGGTTGAGGTTGTCCAAGGAATTGTCCTCTAGGTGTAGTTTGTGGGGCTTGTGTTTGGGCTATCTACGAGATATGGGTTTCAAGCATCTTGTTGTGCGTAATCATCTGATCAACCTTAGTTCCTAATTGTGTGATTAGTTCGTTTACATGAATATTCTGATTTAGGAACTCTTTGTTTTGTTGGGTTTGAGCTGAAATGATATTTTCCATGATTTTGTCAAGGTTTGGTTTGGGTACCACAACTTGCATAGGTTGATTTGGTCTTTGGGCTTGGAAACCTGTAGGTCTCGGAGGTGTACAGTTTTGTATTGGGCTATTGTTTTTATAAGAAAAGTTTGGGTGATTCCTGCATCCAGGGTTGTAAGTGTTTGAAAATGGGTTTCCTTGGGTGTAGTTTACTTGGTCTGAGTAAGGCTCATTCAACAAGTTACGTTCCGCAGGTTGATGTACTTGGGTCCCACAGAGTTCGCATTCTGAAGCTATTGCAGCTACAATATTAGGTTTTGAGACATGTTTTGAACTTTTAAGGCAAGAGCGTCCATTTTAACTTGCATCATGTCTAGAGAACTTATCTCATGTTTTCCTCCATGGGTCTCCTTTTTCTCAACCGTAGCTCGTTATGTTCCCCATTGGTAATGGTTTTGGGCCATGTCCTCAATGAGAGCGCAGGCTTCTAGGTAAGGTTTATTCATCAATGCGCCACCAGCGGCAGCATCGATAGACATCTTTGTGTTGTAATGGAGTCCATTATAGAAGGTGTGGATGATTAGCCATTGTTCTAGGCCATGGTGTGGACATGCTCTTAACATGTCCTTATATCTCTCCCATGCTTCAAAAAGTGATTCTCCCAGGTTTTGGTTAAATCTAGTGATTTGGTTTCTAAGGACAGCAATTTTGCTGGGCGGAAAATATCTTGCGGGAAATACTCTCCTAAGGTCTTCCCAGGTTGTTATTGAATCGGGTGGAAGGGAATCTAACCAATCTCGTGCTTTATCTCTGAGGGGAAAAGGGAATAATCTTAGTCGTATTGCCTCAGGTGAAGCACCATTGCATTTTAAAGTGTCTGCTAATTGTATAAAAGTTTTTAAGTGTTGATTCGGGTTCTCAGTAGCGAGACCACCGAATTAGTTTTATTGCACCAATTGCAGCAAGAAGGGTTTTAGTTTGAAATTATTTGTGGTTATAACTGGGTTTACGATACTTGAACTAGGTTCCTCATCTGACGGTTGGGCAAATTCCTTGAGGGGTCTTTGGTTATGATTCTCGGCCATAGTTTTTCTAATTCTACAGAGAAAATGGATGTAACGTTCAGGTTCCGCTAAAGGATTGAATAAGGTTCTGGTGCTGCGAGATCTATCGTTCAGGTTCCTCATCTGTCAATCTATCGTTTCCTATTGTTATGGTGTTTAGCTAAGTCAATATTAAACAGCGAATTTAGCATGCAAGAAAGTAAAGTGTGGTGAAATAAACTTCAGATATAAAAGCGGGGCCAAATGTAATTCACATAGTGAGATGATATTCACAATGCTTCGGAATAGAACTACTTATAGGGAAATATTTTCTACTAAAGAAAAGAACTAATTTAACAGGAACTGTCACTTTCGTGTAATCAGAATCGAGTTTACTCTCTAATCAGACCTTCTTATCGTCACTTATAAAAAGGCGCGCATTACGTTAAAGTAATAAACCTATTTTTAAGAAATGAAGTACTTGACCAAGTTGAAAAGTATTTTGATCTGGAATTTCTAATAAAAAGGGAGCCTAACTTTAACCCTATAAACGCGTCCGAAAATAGTTTCAAAATTGATTTCTTGGATAATAAAAATCCCTAACTAATAGGACAAAGCGCTTTCGCTTCCTTTGTCCAGTTAGAACTAACTGAGTTTAACAAAAGGTTGGACGACTTTCGATCTTACCCAACAATAATAAAGTACAGAAAACTCGTATTAAAAACCAAAATAGCCCATAAGCATTTCTATTGACACATTATTTGGAATATCGATCTAACTAGATTCCTTACATTCTAGCCCAGTGAGGTTTAGCCTGACATGGGAATGTGAGCAGACATGTTAAAATAAATCATGCGAGAAAGTAAATAATTTAAAGTGCGGTGTGGAAAAAAAACAAAGTAAAAGCAGGTGCAGGAAATAAACAAAGTAAAAGCAGGTGCAGGAAATAAACAAAGTAAAAGAAGGTGCAGAAAATAAACAAAGTAAAAGCAGGTGTAGGAAATAAACAAAGTAAAAGCAGGTGTAGGAAATAAACAAAGTAAAAGAAGGTGCGGAATATATAAATAGAAACCAGCTCCAAACGGGGAGGTTTTAAATCTGGTACAAACTGGAAGTAAAATGCGACTAGAAATAAACAGTATTTGAAAATAAATGTGGCAAGATAAACTTCTGCCGAAGTGCTCCAAACTCGATTACAGACTCAATCAACAGTGCAATAATTCCCCTATGTGAAGAATTATCGCTTTACAATGGTGAAATTATATGGCTTAAGTTCACAACTATGGTTGGATCAAGTTTGCAACTAAGCTTGGGTAATTTGAAATGAAATCAAGAACTTCTATTTATAGAGGATGAAGAATGCAGGAAATCACAAGAATGCCCCCCAACTCCTTTTGGGGGGGGGGAAACCATCGTCCAAAGGTGGCGCCCTCCATGTGTGTAGATGAAAGGGAAGTGTGGAACGTGGCAGTTGAGGTCAGCAAGAGGTGGTCCACGCCATGGCCTACCCTATGGTTGGCGCCATGGTGGACGCCATGAGTGCAAATTTGACCTAAACTCCTGCTTTTCAGCATGTTTTCCTTCATTTCTTAAGGGGAGCTCTGGATAATTGAAATACCTAAAACGGAAACAAAAGATAGGCATAATATGAGAAAACAATAATAAAAAACCAAAATAATATGTGAAATCAGAGTAAAAAACAAGTGTAAAGTAAGTGTTATCACATACTGTGGGGGATTTTATGGAATAGCTTAAAGATATTGCCCTATTTGTTAAAGTCATTAGTGATTTTCTTTCTATTTTGTTCATTTGTAAACAATAGTTATGTTCAAATGCATATGTTCAAAAATAAATCATTGGACGTTTTTGTAAACAAAACACAAGAGTAAAGAAAAACAAATAGTTTTGCACTTTCAAAGGGATATCTTTGTATTGATTTTGAGTAAGTATTTTTGTACAATGAAACAAACATTCTAGTAATAGAATGCCGTCGTAAAAAATGAAAATTTAATACAAAGAAAAGATAGCTACGTGAAATAATCCCATGGGGTTCCCATTCTTCTATAGCCTTCGTGTCTATGAGCATCTTATCTATTTGTTGTCTTGTCCAAAGTTGATTGGGTTGATCAGAACCGCTGAGTTTTTCAGTTGAAGCCGAAGGTTGTCCGTAAGGTGATCCAATGGGACATAGTAATACGATTTAATTCCCTAACTTTTTCCTGGACCTCCCTTTCGGGTTTTCAGTCCACCAGGATACCCTTTTTTGCCCAAGTCTCCCTTTCAGGTTTTCAACTTGCCGGGTGTACAGTTTTTTCATTTTATCCCTAATTTTTGCCTGAACCTTTTCGGTTCGCCGGGATCCCCTTGTTTTGCCTAGGTGTGTCAACCTAGCGGGTCTCTTATGCGTAGTATCTTTTGACTATGCCCGCGTTCACAGGGTGTGGCAGGTCGCCGCCTTCCATGGTGGTTAAGATCATTTCTCCACCAGAGAATATGTTTTTGATTACAAAGGGTCCTTCGTATGTAGGAGTCCATTTTCCCCTGGGATCACCTTGCAGCAGTATGATACGTTTGATTACCAGATCCCCGACTTGATACACTGGGCGTCTAACCTTTTTGTTGAAAGCCTTAATCATCCGTTTTTGATACATTTGAACATGATAGACAGCAATAAGCCTTTTCTCATCAATCAAGTTCAGTTGATCAAGTCGAGTCTGGATCTAATTGTCTTTGTTTAGACCCGCATCCTTCATAATTCTCAGAGAGGGGATCTATACATCAATAGGCAAGACATCCTCCATGCCATATACCAGAGAGTAGGGTGTTACCCCGGTTGATGTGCGTGCTGTGGTACGATACCCGTGGAGAGCGAATGGTAGCATCTCATGCCAGTCTTTGTATGTGACTGTCATTTTCTGTATGATCTTTTTTATGTTCTTATTTGCGGCTTCGACATCATCATTCATCTTTGGCTGGTAAGGGGAAGAATTGTGATGCTGGATCTTGAATTGCTCACACAGGGCGGTGATCATAGTACTGTTTAGATTTGTACCATTGTCTGTGATGATCCTCTTCGGGATACCGTACCGACATATGAGATTTTGTTTAATGAACTGAGCGACAACATCCTTGGTAACGGAAGCGAAAAAAGCCGCCTCAACCCACTTTGTGAAATAGTCAATGGCCACTAAGATGAAGCGGTGTCCATTAGAGGTTGTTGGCTTGATTCCCCAATCATATCGATGCCCCACATAGCAAAGGGCCAAGGAGCCGTCAAGACATTCAGAGGAACCGGAGGTACGTGCACCTTGTTAGCATAGATCTGACACTTGTGGCAGGTTCGAGAGTGTTGATAACCATCTGCTTCCATGGTAGACTAGTAATAGCCTTCCTGTAGGATCTTCTTTTCCATCGTATGCCCACTGGAATGGGTGCCAAAAGTTCCCTCATGTAGATCAGCCATGATCTTTTCCGTTTCAACCTTGTCTATGCACCGAAGTAACACAGAGTCATGGTTGCGTTTGTAGAGAATGTTATTGCTAAGGAAGAATTTAGCAGAGAACCTCCTTAAGAAATTCTTATCATTGACTAAAGCTCCTTCTGGATATTCTTGAGCCTCGAGATACCTCTTGACTTCGTGAAACCAAGGCTAGTCCACTACTTCTTCAGTATTAATCTTGTGACAGTGAGCTAGTTCATCCATTCGTTCAATGGTGATCTGGGGAGGCTCGTTATCCCATTTAAGTTTAAACATGGATGATATTGTGGCTAGTGCGTCTGCTAACTGATTTTCTTCCCGCGGGAAATGCTCGAAGGTAATCTTCTCAAAATGTGGGATCAATGTCAACACATGTTCTTTGTAGGGCATAATGTTAGGGTGTTTGGTGTCCCATTCTCTTTTGATATGGCTGATGACCAAAGCTGAATCTCCGAATACATTTAAGGATTTGATCCCCAAGTCTATGGCAGCTTTGAGACAAAAAATGCACACTTCATATTCTACCATGTTGTTTGTACAATTGAAGCAGAGTCTTTCTGTAAAGGGAGTATGACATCCTTCAGGAGATATGAGTACAACACCTATACCATTTCCGAGTGCGTTGGACGCCCCATCAAAAACCAGGGTCCATCGGGATCCTTGTTCAGGTCCGTCATATGGTTTGAATTCTTCACAGTTGTTTACCATCATGATGTCTTCATCTAGGAATTCAAACTTCATGGACTAGTAGTCATCCACAGCTTGATGAGCAAGGTGATCATCTAGTACACTACCCTTTATTGCTTTGGGTAGTATACTGTATGTCATATTCTGTCAGGATCATCTGCCATCTCGCTATCCTCCCAGAGAGGGCAGGTTTCTCAAAGATGTATTTTATTGGATCCATTTTAGATATCAATAAGGTAGTATGGGTCAGCATATACTGTCTTAGCCAGCGAGCAGCCCATGCCAGAGCTCAGCATGTTTTCTCGAGCAGTGAATATCTTATTTCACAGTCGGTAAACTTTTTGCTCAGGTAATAAATAACATGCTCTTTTCGGCCATACTCGTCATGCTGCCCCAGCACACACCCCATTGAATTTTCCAAAAACAGTTAGATACATGATCAATGGTCTTCCCTCGACTAGTGGCATCAAAACAACAGGCTCTTGTAGGTACTCTTTGATCTTGTCGAAAACAGTTTGGCATTCATCATTCCATTTGACTACTTGATCTTTCTTCAGTAATTTGAAGATTGGTTCACAAGTAGCTGTCAGGTGAGAAATGAATCTGTCAATGTAGTCTAACCGTCCTAAGAATCCTCTGACTTCCTTCTCAGTACGAGAAGCAGGCATCTCTTATCGCTTTCACCTTGGCGGGATCCACTTTGATACCTTTATTGCTGACGACAAAGCCTAGGAGTTTACCAGACCTCATACCAAATGTGCATTTATTCGTGTTCAACCTCGGCTTGTATTTCTTTAGCCTCTCAAATAGTTTCTATAAATGGTCAAGATGCTCTTCTTATGTTTGAGATCTAGCTATCATGTCGTACACATAGACCTCTATTTCGTGATGTATCATGTCGTGAAATAGAGCTACCATGGCACGCTGATAGGTTTCCCCAGCATTCTTCATCCCGAATGGCATAACCTTGTAGCAGAATGTGCCCCACTGTGTGACAAAGGTTGTTTTCTCCATGTACTTGGGCGCCATTTTGATTTGGTTATAGCCTGAGAATCCGTCCATGAAGGAAAACACTTTGTGCTGTGCCATATTGTCAACTAGAATATCAATGTGGGGAAGTGGGAAATCATCCTTAGGGCTTGCCCTATTCAAATCTCTGTAGTCCATGCACATTCGTACCTTACCATCCTTTTTGGGCACGGGAACAACATTGGCAACCCATTATGGATTGGAGGTGACTGCCAAGAATCTGGCATTGAATTGTTTCATGACTTCCACCTTAATCTTCTCTGACATGTCTAGTCGCATTCGACGGACCTTTGGGTTTACTGGAGGACAATCCTCTTTTGTAGGTAGATGATGTACTACGATATTTGCATCAAGTCCTGGCATGTCTTCGTACGACCAGGCAAAGACCTCGACATAATCGTGTAACAACTGAATCAGACGCTCTTAAACATTGGGTTCCAGATTAGCACCCATCTTGACTTCTCTCTTGTCTTCTTTGGTACCCAGGTTAATGGTGTCCACTGGTTCATCATGGGGCTGAATGATCCTCTCTTCTTGTCGTAGTAACCTGGCGAGCTCCCCTGGTACTTCACAATCTTCCTCACCTTCGTCTTCAGCTTGGTAGATTAGATTTTCAGAATCACAGAAGGCCATAGCAGAATTGTTACCCATGGGATCCCGAATGGATGTAGACATGCATTGTGAGTGTGAGTGTGTGTAAGAGTATAGCTATCTTTGAAAGAAATGAAAATTTAAAAAGAAAATCAATGAGCACAAAGTTTGTATGCAAAAGCGTCCATGATTCATTGATGTCATATGGAAATGAGATGATAACCCTTACAAATGGACCATTGTGCCTCGGGTAAGACACAAGGTTTTAAGAGTCTGAATTGTTTTAATATTACAGATCCGACAAAATTTAAAGACAAATTATTATTGGATAAATGTGATCGAGAAAAAATATCTAGCCTCCCAGTTGCTGAGCCCTCCATTGACAGTTGGGAAAATCCAATCCTCCAGGTTGTAGTTGTCTTCATCATCCTTCACGGTGCTGAATTGGTGGTTGCTGATCTTCAAGGGAGGTCCTCCGGCACGAGCGCGACGTACAACTTCCTGGGCTCCTGAAGTGAAACCCAAACCAAATTTGTCAGATTTACATGGGATATCTGGGAGTTGGCCCCAAATAGTTCACCCACCTTCTTATATCACTTCCTTGGCATATTTTAAAGATGACATCTTGAGCGGAGGCCTTGTAATCTTGGGACTTGAGAAATAGCCTTGGTTACTGCCACAGTCTGCGGGACTTCTTCAAAGTGCTGGAATGGAGTTTCAATAAATTCACCATCTAGTTCCACATATCTGAAGGAATTTAGATGGCTGACTGTTGTACCCCAAAATTTTCCCTCTCACTTATCAAGAATTTCTTCACAAAATCTCTTTGACTCAAGACTGGATTAGGGTTTGACCAACTCAAGACATCTCCTCATGCACTGATGACCAAAATTAGGGTTTGAGTTTTCACAAGGAGTTTTGGACTATCAATACTTCATATGACTTTCAAGGATCATTAGGGACCCCCAAGATTACTCATGTCAAGTTTCAAGCCTTGAATCACACTTTTGATCAGTCAATTGAATAATTGACCTAAAAATCAGTTGTATTGGGGAAAAAGTCAACCATGGCCAATTTACAGTCAAATTTCATAATTTTTGATCCACATCAACATCTTATACTCATATGTATCATTTGATCAAGTTTGGACCACAACTCCTCAAGAAATTTGATCAAATCATCAAAAGGGCAAAATGGTCAAAATTAGGGTTTTGACTAAGAAGGGGCAATTTCTGATTTTTTGACCTAGCAAATGATCAATTGGTTTAAAGCATGATTTCAAGAGTTAAATTGCATCATCTTGACCTAATGACATGGTTCAAAATATTACAAATCCATTGGATTGACAAATGAATTTTTCATTCAAATGATCAAAAGTCAATTGTATACTGAAAAGTCAAACTTTAACTTTTTGGTCAAATTCAAGTGCCAAAGATCATAATTCATCAAAGCATTCCAAAATATGAAACTTTTTCAACAAGAAATCAAGGATTCAAGATTTTGTTTTGAAATTCGAAATTTCTTAACTTAGAAATTTTTCTAAGTATAGAAAATTTCTTATTTTTTCTCAACCTTGAGCCAAATTTTCACCATGATGCAAGATGATTCAAAGGAAACTTCCAACATGAAAGTTGTAGATCTCCATGAAATCTACAACTTTGCTTCACATAATTTCTCCTAAAAATTCTTGGATCTCAAGATATAATTTTGTGAATACATGCTCATGAACTAAAATAACTTAGTGAAATTTTGCCCTAGTTAGGAAGATAACCTAACTTCATGCCAATTTTTCACATAGTTCCAAAGGTAATTTTTAAAAGAATTTCAAAGATGAGTTGTAGATAAAGTTTCAAGATTTCCAAAATGTCCAAGAACTCCTTGAGATCATTATTGAGCAGGGAGAATCGAAGAGATGAAGTTGGTGATTTATCACTTTGATTTCAAGCCATTTTATGATGAACAAAAATTTAAATCCAAGCCTAGGTTGCACAATATTTGCTTTGCAGGTCTCAAAATTATTTCTCACTCCATAATTAAATGTTTACACAGCTGATAGAGCTTTAATCCAAGCATTTGAACCTTTATCCAAGCTACATTTCCATTTATGGCACAAAGTTGCCATTTCCATTTTGATAAAGCATTACTTTTGCCTTTGTCAACTTCTTGAGCCTCTCAATTGTTTTCTCTGCACACAAGCAAAGTCAAAACCAAAAGCAACTTGTCTAATGCCTCTCCCAAACTAGACCATGCTTGTACAACACTTAGGGACTTGTCTCCTCACTTTTCTTCAAAAGCAAGTAATAGAGCCAAAAGGCTATAACTCAGAAACCTAGAGTGAAGTTGATGTCTAACCTTTTTCATACTTATACACAAGTGTATTACAACCTAAGACACGAATGCTAAGACTCAGAAACACTCCAAAACACTTTGCCACTGAAAATCTGCCATAACTTGCAGTTTTGAACCTTACATAGCAATCTCTAAAACCACTCGTGCGTTTTGAGTTTTAACCACCTAAACACTTAATATACCTCATATCTAAGTGATCCAGACCCCTGTTCCCTGATTGTAACTCCTCCTCCTCCATCCATCATTTTCAAATATCAAGCTTGCAGGTTGACTTGAGTAGGGAGATTCAGGGACGTTCAAGACAAAGTAAGGATTGGAATATACTCAGGGAGGTCCAGGAAAGCTAAACAGATCCTCAGGCCTTCTCAAAACTTGCTCAAACTCCAGTCACGATCTCAGCTGAAAGAGGTAAAAACTTAAACTTCTATCTCTTTATACAAGTATCATTTTGTTCTGATTTGTGAAAACAAAATGTAGATATCCTTGCACTAAAGCTAACCATGTTCATAGTTTTCATTTATATTAACTGTGTATTGAGAATTTTGGATTTGAAATTTCTGTAAAAATTAGGTTTCAAATTAGGGCAAGTAAAATTAGCTTTGATCTTTGACTTTTAGTTTACATAAATTACATGGTTGAAATCGTGGGAAGAAACACTATAACTTTCATGTTTGGACTTTCCATTTTTATGGAGAAATGAGAGAGATACAGGTTGTCCGGCCATGGCTTCAGGTTAAAGATGAAGTTGCATTCAGGAGGTGTTTTCTAATATATATTTGTGCTTTTGTTTATATAAATAGATGTACAGCCACCCCAGTCGTAAGGCAGTACACAAAAATGCTAGAGGTCACGGGTTCGAGCCTCAGTGCGTTGCCTTTTGCAATTTTCTCACATTTTTTTCCTTTTTTTGTCCCTTTGCAGCGCTGGGCCTCTCATTCTTGGGCCTTTTGTTTTTTTTTTGCTAACTTGCTACCTCCTGTCTACTTGTATACGCCCCTGGCCCATTATCATTTATTTATTTATTTTGTTTTCATTTTATTTTCATAAAAATATTTTTTTAATATAAAAAATCATAAAAAATATAAAAATTAAAGATTTATATTTTGGTTTATTTTATTTTATTTTTCTCATAAAAAATATTTTTATTTAGTTATATATTATCTTTTTTTATAATAAACTTGTAAATTAAATTAGAACTAGGTTAAATATTTATTTTTCTTCACACCCATTAAATATAGTATTTTAATATAAAAAGACCAAAAATATCTCATAATGCCATATATTATTTTCAAGATAAAAATAATAAATACAAAAATACTTACTTTTTCATAAAGAAACTTTTTTCTTTTGATCAAATAGAATTAGGGTTTATTCAAAAATCTTTTCTAAAATATTTTATTTTCTTAATTGATTTAAGTTAATCATGATTTATTTATTAGGTTTAAGTTAAAACTTTCTCACATAAAAAAAACAAACAAAAATATTTTTTGCATTTACATATCTTTGCATATTTAATTCATCTTGTATTTTATTTATTCCAATATTTGTACATATTCAATTTGGTTGTAATAAATTAACTAGGTTTATATTATTGCAATCCCCATTCATAAAGTGTATAACCCCCTCCCACAAATGTTGTAATAGCGTAGTACTTTTTAATTTCGCAATTTATCGCTTTTACATAATATGCTAGTAATTAGGGTTTGTATGGCAAGATAAAACCAATCAAATAGAAAACCCTAATTCAAGACAAAAACAAGCATGAAAATGACACACTTGCACATAAAACACGTCTAGGGTTATCCCACTTGCTTGAGGATGAAGACTTAGGATTTCTCTTTTAAACAAATTTTGTAATTTATTGCATTGGTAGACATTTCTTCTGTAAAATTCAAATTTCTAATGTAATGAATACAACACTTCTGAATAAACTTGTGAAAATATTATACCAATTTCAATTTTAAATCTTCTTATTTGTATGTTTTGAGTAAGAAACCTCATTCTAGGTAACTTGTATTTCAAGCAATCACCAAAGATGATTAAATAAAACAATACTCTTTGCATTCCAATCAAACCTTTAAAACAAAAATGAAAGTTTGAGAATTCCATTTGATTAACTTAACCTCAAAGACTTATGATCAAAAAGTCTTAATCTTCAATTCTTGTTCAAAAGCTAAACTGGTAATCAAAATGAGTCTGCATGTCATTCTTGATTCAAACGGGATTTCATCATCTACCTAACATGTTTTAAGAACAATCTTCAGTCTTGTAGAATTAACAAACTTCAGCGAATTGTGTTTAAGAATATTTGAAATTTTGAAGACTCAATTATCCCTGAGAAATCCAAACCCTAATTATTGAATTGCTGTCTAGGAAGAGAATATGTCTGACCGAACCTCGAGCAAATTGAGTGTACAAGAAACCCTAGGATAGCTTCTTGTATGAAATTTTAGAGGGCGAATTTTGGGGTACAACAACTGCCCCTGTTCAATTTTTTTTCACTTGAAAACCGAAATTGGCATACTTGTCGTTCGTAGCTTGAAAGTGGAAGATGATTGAACACTAGAGTGCCTGGAAATTTGCACTTGTTGGTGTACGAAGTAATTCCTTGAATCTATTATATCAGGAATGGGCTTAAAGATGCCATTGAATGAACTGATGGATAACTATCGGAGATGGGCTTACAGATGCCATCCAAGGGTGATTGTTGACATGAAATGGACTAAGTCCGACCTTGATTTCAACTTAAAGAGTGTCTGGATGGCATCCATGTATGAAGTGTATCTGAAATGTATCTGTAAGATACTCCGAATGAGTATTAGAATGGCGTCCGCGTCTGGAGCGTATCTGTACTGTATCTGTAAGATGCTCTGAATGAGTATCAGAATGGCGTCCGCGTCTGGAGCGTATCTGAACTGTATCTATAAGATGCTCTGAATGATCATCAGAATGTCGTCCGCATCTAGAGCGTATCTGAACTGTATCAAAAGATTGAATCTGAATGAGTATCAGAATAGCATCTGTGTCTTGGAGCGTATCTGTATCGTATCAAAATATTAAATCTGAATGAGTATTAGAATGGCGTCCGTGTCTTGGAGCGCATCTGAACTGTATCAAAAGATTGACTCTGAATGAGTATCATAATGATGTCCGTGTCTTGGAGCGCATATGAACTGTATCAAAAGACTTTGAACGTTGTTAAAGGTAGCTGTTGATTAATCTTATCCTGAAAAGGGTGAAATGTTAGCTAGTATGCTAAGTTATGTTGTATGAAATGCATAGTGTAATGTATTAGTGTTATCAACGATTATGATATATGGATGCAATGTATGTGTATGTGAGCTAATCGGTTGCATTGCTGTTGGATTGAAGGAAATAAATCCTTGAATGCTGCTGAGGATATGTGAGCCTTCACGGCTTGAAGTTGAAGTATTGATGGATTTCTGTCGAGAGAAATAAATTATGTTGTAAGGGCGATGCCAAGTACTGCTTGTAAGACCTGTTGGGGAGTCTAGAGAAATTTTTACAATTTCTAACCGGGGATCAATAGTTTGAAACTTTGTTCCGTTGGGGATTTAAATGGCATACTGTAGGGGATTATCTATGGAATAGCCTAGAGACATTTCCCTATTATTTTAACCTATCAGTAATTGTTTTTCCCATTTTGTTTATTTGTAAACAATAATTACGTTCAAATGCATATGTTCAAAAATAAATCATTGGACGTTTTTGCAAACAAAACACAAGCGTAAACAAAATAAAGACCAATAGTTTTTGCACTTTCAAAGGGATATCTTTGTATTGACTTTGAGTAAAAAATTTGTACAAAGGAGACAAACATTCTAGTAAGAGAATGCTGTCATAGAAAAGAAAAATTTGATACAAAGAAGGATAAATATGTGTAAAAAATCCCATGGGGTTCCCAATCTGCTATAGCCTTTGTATCTCTGAGCGTCTTGTCTATCTGTCGCCTTGTTCGAAGATGAATGAATTGATCAGAACCTCTGAGTTTGTCAGTGGAAGCCAAAGGTTATTTGTAAAGTGATCTGATGGGACATAGTCATACGCTTTAATTCCCTAACTTTTTCCTGGACCGCCCTTTCAGGTTTTCAGTCCAACGGGAAACCCTTTTTTGCCCAAGTCGCCCTTTCGGGTTTTCAACTTGCCGGGTATACAGATTTTTTTTTGTTTTATCCCTAACTTTTGCCCGAACCTTTTTGGTTCGTCGGGATGCCCTTGTTTTTCAACTTGCGTAGTATCTTTTGAATATGTATGCGTTCACAGGGTGTGGCAGGTCGTCACCATCCATGGTGGTCAAGATCATTGCCCCACTGGAGAATATGTTTTTGATTACAAATGGTCCTTCATAGGTAGGAGTCAATTTTCCCCTCAGATCACTTTGTGGCAAGATGATGCGTTTGATCACTAGATCCCCAACTTGATACACCTGGCGTCTGACTTTCTTGTTAAAAGCCTTGATCATCCGTTTTTGATACATTTGACCATGGCAAACAGCAGTAAGTCTTTTCTCATCAATCAAGTTTAGTTGATCAAGTCGAGTCTGGATCTGATCGTCTTTGTTCAATCCTGCATCCTTCATAATCCTTAGAGAGGGGATCTGGACCTCGATAGGCAAGACAACTTCCATGCCGTAAACCAAAGAATAGGGTGTTGCCCCAGTTGATGTGCGAGTCGTGGTACGGTACCTGTGGAGGGCGAATGGTAGCATCTTATGCCAGTCTTTGTATGTGACTGTCTTTTTCTGTATGATCATTTTAATGTTTTTATTTGCAGCTTCGACATCACCATTCATCTTTGGCCGATAGGGAGAAGAATTATGATGCTGAATCATGAATTGCTCGCACAATGCGATAATCATAGTGTTGTTGAGATTGGTACCATTGTCAGTGATGATCCTTTCCGGGATACCGTACTGGCAAATGAGATTTTACTTGATGAAGCGGGCAACAACATTCTTGGTAACGGAGGCGAAGGAGGCTGCTTCAACCCACTTTGTAAAATAGTCAATGGCCACTAGGATGAAGTGATGTCCATTGGAGGCTGTCGGTTTGATTTCCCCAATCATATCAATACCCCATATAGAAAAAGGCCAAGGAGCCGTCAACACATTCAGAGTAACCGGGGTACATGCACTTTGTCGGTATAAATCTGGAACTTATGACAGGTTCGAGAGTGTTGATAGCAATCTGCTTCTATGGTGGACCAATAATAGCCTGCCCGTAGGATCTTCTTTGCCATCGTATGCCCACTGGAATGGGTGCCAAAAGTACCTTCATGTAATTCAGCCATGATCCTTTCAGCTTCAAACTTATCTACGCACCAAAGCAATACAGAGTCATGATTGCGTTTATACAAGATGCCATTACTAAGGAAGAATTTAGCAGATAATCTCCTTAAGAACTTCTTATCATTGATTGAAGCTCCTTCTGGATATTCTTGAGCCTCGAGATACCTCTTGACTTCATGAAACCAAGGCTGGTCAACTACTTCTTCAGTATTAATCTCGTGACAGTGTGTTGGTTCATCCATTCGTCCGATGGTGATCTAGGGAGCCTCGTTATCCCAATTAAGTTTAAACATAGATGACATTGTGGCTAGAGCGTCTGCTAGCTGATTTTCTTCTCGCGGGAAATGCTCGAAGGTAATCTTCTTAAAGTGTGGTAGCAATGTCAAAACATGTTCTTTGTAAGGGATAAGGTTAGGGTGTTTGGTGTCCCATTCCCCTTTGATTTGACTGATGACCAAGGCTGAATCTCCAAACACATCTAAGGTTTTGATTCCCAAGTCTATGGAAGCTTTGAGTCTAAAGATGCACGCTTCGTATTCCGCCATGTTGTTCGTACAATTGAAGCAAAGTCTGGCGGTAAAGGGAGTATGAGACCCTTTCGGAGGTATGAGTACAACATCGATACCATTGTCGAGTGCATTGGAGGCTCCATCAAAGAACAGGGTTCATCGGGATCCTTGTTCAGGTCCTTCATATGGCCTGATTTCTTCACAGTTGTCTAATGTCATGATGTCTTCATCCGGGAATTAAAACTTCATGGACTGATAGTCTTCTACAGCTTGGTGAGCAAGGTGATCAGCTAGCACACTGCCATTTATAGCTTTCTGGGTAGTATACTGTATGTCGTACTATGTCAGGATCATTTGCCATCTAGCTATTCTCCCAGAAAGAGCAGGCTTCTCGAAGACGTATTTTATCGGATCCATTTTAGATATCAACAAGGTAGTATGAGTCAGCATATATTGTCTTAGCTGGTGAGCAGCCCATGCCAGAGCGCAACAAGTTTTCTCGAGCAGTGAATATCTAGTTTCACAGTCAGTAAACTTTTTGCTCAGGTAGTAAATAGCGTGCTCTTTTCGGCAAGACTCGTCATGCTGCCCCAATACACACCTTATTGTTTTTCTAAAACAATCAGATACATGATCAATGGTCTTCCCTCGATTGGTTGCATCAATACAGGAGGCTCTTGTAAGTATTCTTTGATTTTTTCAAAAGCAACTTTGCACTCACCATTTCATTTGACTACTTGATCTTTCTTCAAGAACTTAAAGATTGGCTCACAAGTAGCTGTCAGGTGAGAAATGAATCTGGCAATATAGTTCAAACATCCCAAGAATCCTCTGACTTTCTTCTCAGTACAGGGAGCAGGCATCTCTTATATTGCTTTAACTTTGGCAGGATTGACCTCAATACCTTTTTTACTGACGACAAAGCCTAGGAGTTTTACAGACCATACTCCAAATGTACACTTGTTTGAATTCAACCTCAGCTTGTACTTCTTCAGTCTCTCAAACAGTTTTTGTAAGTGGTCAAGATGCTCTTCTTCTGTTTGCGATCTAGCTATCATATCGTCCATGTAGACCTCTATTTCATGATGTATCATGTCATGAAATAAATCTACCATGGTTCACTGATAGGTTACCCCAACATTCTTTAGTCTGAATGGCATCACCTTGTAGCAGAATGTGCCCCACTGTGTGACAAATGTTGTTTTCTCCATGTCCTCAGGTGCCATTTTGATTTGGTTGTAACCTGAGAATCTGTCCATGAAGGAAAACACTTTGTGTTGTGCCGTATTGTCAACTAGGATATCAATGTGGGGAAGTGGAAAATCAACTTTAGGGCTCGCCCTATTCAAATATCTGTAGTCCACACACATTCGTACTTTGCTATCTTTTTTAGGTACGGGGACAATGTTGGCAACCCATTGAGGGTAGGAAGTGACAGCCAAGAATCCATCGTTGAATTGCTTCATAACCTATGCTTTAATATTTTCTGACATATCAGGTCTCATGCGGCGAACCTTTTGTTTTACTGGCGGACAATCTTCTCTCGTAGGAAAACGATGTACCACAATGTCTATATCAAGTCCTGGCATGTCTTCATATGACCAGGCAAAGATTTCAACATAATCGTGTAGCAACTGAATCAGACGCTCCTTGACATTGGGTTCCAGATTGGCACCCATCTTGACCTCTTTTTTACCTTCTTCGGTACCCAGGTTGATTATATCCACGGGTTCCTCGTGAGGCTGAATGGTTCTTTCCTTTTGTTGTAGCAGTCTGGAAAGCTCCCTTGGCACTTCATAATCTTCCTCACCTTCGTCTTTGGCTTGGTAGATTAGATTCTCAGAGTCACAAAATGCCATAGCAGTATCGTTACCCATGGGATCCATAATGGATGAATACTGTGGGATAAGGTGAGTGGGACAAAGTCTCTAGCATCCCAATTACTGAGTCCTCCATTGACAGTCGGAAAGATCCAATCGTCCAGGTTGCAATCATCTTCACCGTCTTCTACCGTATTAACCTCACAGTTGCTAATCTTCAAGGGTGGCCCTTCAGCACGGGAAAGGCGTAAAACCTTTTGAGCACTCGAAGTGAAACCTAGGCCAAACTTGTTAGACTTATACGGGATATCTAGAAGTTACCCCCACATGGTGCATCCACCTTCCTCTACCACTTCTTTGGCGTCTTTCATAAATGACATCCGGAGCGGAGGTCTTGTGATCTTAGGAATCTGGGACACGGTCTTGGTCACTGCTACCTCTTGGGGGACCTCTTCGAAGTGTTGAAATGGAGTTTCAATGAATTCACCGTCCAATTCCACATATTTGAAGGAATTGAGATGGATGATCATGTATTCTTCCTCTCCATGGACAGTGATAATCTTTCCTTGAACTGGATACTTCAGCATCTGGTGCAATGTAGAGGTGACAACACCAACATTGTGGATCCATGGCCGACCTAGCCGGAAATAGTACGAAGGGTGGATGTCCATTACATAAAAGGTTGAATTGAAAGTTTGAGTCCCAACCTTTATGGGGATATCCACTTCCCCGTGCACCATTCTCTTCGAGCCATCAAATGCCCTTACTACTATGTTGCCTGGCTTTAACGTCAGTCCCTCGCAGTCAAGTCTGTCAAGAACTTTTTTCGGTAATACATTCAAGGATGAGCCTGTGTCCACCAAAATATGGGCCAGAGTTATGCCCCTACATTCCAGAGACATGTAATGCTTCATTGTGCTTTCTTCCCCTTGGTGTCAGATCAGCATCCGAGAAGCCTAGGCCGTTATCTACTGTCAAGCTGGCCACGTAGTCTTGGAATTGATCAACAGACGTCTCTTGAGGCACATGGGCTGTTTTTAGGAACTTCACCAAGGCTTTCGCATGTGCCTCAGAACACAGTAGTAATGCCAACATGGAGATTTTGGAGGGAGTTTGCCCCAATTGTTCAACTACATCGTAGTCGCTCCTCTTTATAATTTTTGGGATCTCCTCCATTTCTTTCTTAGATGTCTCAGGGATAGTCAATGATTGAGCCTTCGTCCAGACAGGCTCGGCCAAAATACTTTTTCCTCGAGTTTCAGCAGAAGGAGCGTTGGTAGGTATGATATTAGGGGTTCTAACATCTTTTTCAATATGAGCACTTGTAGAGATGACTATGGGTACGGAAGTAACCTTTGGAACAGCCACATGGATGATCACGGGTCCAGAAACTGCTTTTAGGGGAGCAATTTCTGGAGAAAATATCCTACTGCTTCGGGTAATTTTACTAGTTCCGGCAATATTACTGATGTCGGAATCTTCTTCGGAGTTTATCTCTTTGGTGGCCGACAAATCTTGTTTGATGCCATGGTAGTAAATGTCCCCTCCGTAACTCCATGACACGGTTTTGTCTGATACATATGGGACTGGCCCAGGCTTTGTGATTATTAGAGGAGCTGCTTTCGGAACCGATGTAATTCTAACGGGTCTTTTGGTGGAGATCCTGGAAGAATTGGCGAAAATGGTAATGATTGAAACATCTTCAACATGAATAGGTGAAATAGGAGTACTTTCAAACAAAATCTCTTTGTTATCTATCAGGCGCTGAATGCCTTATTTCAACAAAGGGAAATCAATTGGTGAGGACAAGCAGAGATGGCAAACTTCATTACAGCCCGGGAACACACCGGCTTTCAACAAGTTTATCTTAATGATCGGAAGTGGAGTCATGAGTTCATCTATTGTGGTAACAAACAAATCTTCTTCAATAGCATTAGTATTGTGACCATGTCTGGGCATAGGAGCATAAATGAAATTTGGCTTCTCGGGCGCATCAAACTCAATTTCTTTTGTTTTAATGAGGTCTTGTATTTTGTTCTTTAAGGCCCAACAATTATTGGTATCGTGGCCAGGACTTTCAGAGTGATATGCACAACGGGCATTGGGGTGATAATGAGGGGATGTTGTATTGGGGTTTCTCGGAACTTCTTTCAAGGTTGCCAAGTTGGATCTCAGAAGATACGATAATACTTGAGACAGTCATGTTAATTCTGGTGAATTGCCTAACTGGCCTTTCCACCCTTGGTTGATTACTTCTTTGTTGCTCAGACGTAGGCTTTGGAATCATAATAGCCCCCACCATTGGTCGGTGTTCGACCCTCTCTTGGTTTCTTTGTGGATATACATCAACTACCTCTTTCTTCCCAATAAAAGGCTTCCTCACAGCTGTAGAAGAAGATGAATCCATCTGAATGTTTCCACTTTCTATGCTAGCTTCCACCCTCTCTCCGGTCAGTATTAGCTCAGTGAAGCCTGCAGATGAACTTCCAATTAGATGGTTGAAAAAGGGACCAGACAAAGTTCCTAGGAACATGTCTACCAATTCTCTTTCAGACAGAGGGGGTTGAACTCTTCATGCCAAATCTCTCCATTTTTGTGTGTAATCCTTGAAACCTTCATTGGAAACCATGGCGATACTCTGGAGTTGAGTACGGGTAGGCGCCAAATCAGCATTATATTGATACTGCTTGTAGAAAGCTGTGGCAAGATCTTCCCAATTATGGACGTTGGCTCTTTCTAGTTGGTAAAACCAGACGAGTTGTGTTCCAGACAAACTGTCTTGGAAAAAATGCACCCATAAGCCTTTATCAACGGTGTGGGGTTGGATTTTTCTTACATATGATCGGAGATGCATTTTAGGGCATGACACTCCATCATATTTTACTAACGTAGGCACTTTGAATTTCGGAGGAATCATAATCCCCGACACTAGTCCCAATTCTTAAAAGTCTAAGCCTGGCAACTTTTGTATTTCTATCGCGCTCAAACGCTCTTCGAGATGTCTGTACTTGTCATCAGCTGGAGGATACTGTTCCTCGGAGTAGTCTTCCTCTTCTTCCTCCTCTTCTTCTGATTCTGACGAGAGAGTTGTTTCCTTTCCTTTCCCTTCTCCTTCACTGGAAGTTGTTGCAAAGTTCAAAGTCCTTCTTGTCTGCCCCTGAAATCTTCTCCCCATGTTTAAGCCTCTAATTACCTTATTTGTTTTCTTTTTCCTCTCCTTAGCTAGCAGAGTCTTCAATTCTTCTTTCCCCTTGGCTAGGGTCATGAGCAATTGTTGAAACTGCACGTTCTGAGCTTGGAGATCTTTCACTGTTTGCTCGATATCTATCTTACTGAAATAAATAGTAGAGAGATGAGGAGACTTGTCGCAAAAGACCTGTTTATGTTATGATGAATGATATATGCATATGCAATGATTTCAAGGACTTCAAAGATTCAAATTTGTTTTTAAACAAAAAAGGAAACACACATTATATTAATAAGATAAAGTTTGAGTACATGAATGCCCCTTGGACAAAATAATACAAAACTCTAAGATAAAAAAGTAGTGCGCATCCTCTTTAGTGCAATGTAGGCATTCAGGGTCCGCTCCTCATGAAGTAGCCTAGTGAGTTCCAAAACCTTCTTCTCGCTTGCGTAGAATTGGGATTAGAGAGTATCTCACTCTCCTTTTAGTTGTATCCAATCCCTTTATAGGTATTCAAGAGATGTGGGCATGTCAGGATGTCGGATTGTGTATGGAACATCTCCTTCCTTAACAGGCTCAATGATTACCAGGAGAATGGAGGGGTAAGGCATCATAAGACTTTGAGCACGGGTTCGTACCCATTTGAGGTAAGGCTCAAGAGGGATTGAATTCTTGTGTCCCAAAGTATTGCTATCCACCTTGTTTAGCATCCTCCAAGCTCGGATAAATCTCGGGCGAAGACCTTGATCATCGTTTTCATAGTCGAATACCAAACCTTGAATCAGTATCTCGTGAGGGCCATCTTGTCGGGCGTAACCAAACTATATTAAGGCTAAACATGGGTTGGAGGTGATGCCTCCCCTAATTCCAAGTAGAGGGACATTATGTAATTCTCCACAATGGTCAACAATGATAACATTCTCTTTGGAGCGGGAGCACCAATGAATGTCTGAATGTTTGAGCGTCATTAACCTTTGTGACCACCTTGAACCTTGCTCATTCTTTAAGACTGATTGGGGAAGATGAGAAATAAACCATCTTGCCAATATAGAAGTGCAACATATAAGGAAACCTCTTTTCCTTATTGTGTGAGTGTGAAAAGAGTGTAGGATATCCCCTAGCAATGTAGGCACCGGGTTGCTTGACATGAAGATTTTGACGGTGTTCACATCTATGAGTTGGTCAGGGTTTGGAAACAAAACCATCCCATAGATGAGGAGAGCCATAATTTCCTCAAAGGCTTGCAAGTCTAGGGAATTCCAAAAGCTTTGGGATTTCTCAAACAGGAACTTTGCTAAGAAGCCTTTGACACAACTCCTAGTTTCCCAATGAGTTGTGACATCAGATGAGTGCAAGTGTAGAGCTTGAGCAATCTCTTATGGCTTTGGGTCTCTTTCCGTACCGTTGAAAGGTAGTTGATTGAGAATGGTAATCCTAACGAGCTAGGAGAATTATTCCAAAGTAGGTGTTGTACCCCAAAATTTTCCCTCCCATATTTCTCAATACATATCAAGTGAGTTCCTCAAATTGCTCAAAGAAGTCCAAGAGTTGACCAGACAAACTCTCTCCTAAGGCAGTCTATCTCAGATTAGGGTTTCATTTTGCATCAAGATGCTTAAGTAAAAAGGATCTAAAATTCTCACCATTTCCCTAATATGTTCTCAAGACCATCCATGTCAAGTTTCAAGCCTTGCAGAGGAAGTTTGCTCAGTCAACTACTCAAATGCCTGAAAATCGACTATGCTAGGGCAAAAGTCAACTGTGGCCCACATACAATAAAATCTCAAGATTTTTGGTCAACATCCTCATTTTGAAGTATCATTCATCATTTTATCAAGGGTTGATCATGATTCATCAAGGATTTCTCACAATTCATCAAAACCCAAAAGTTGCTAAATTAGGGTTTTTGTAGGAAAAGTCAACTAAACTTTGACCAAGCATAACTTTCTCATACTTCATCAAAAATGACCCATCCAAAGCTCATCTTAAATAGGATGCAATTCCCTACAATTCATGTTCATCTCCCAAGTTCAGAATATGCACTCACAAAAAGATATGAATTTTGACATTATAGGTCATTTTGAAAAGTCAACAAAAACACCTTTTGGGTCAAAGCTTCATACATGAATATGGAAGACACAATTGAGATGAGACTAAAAGGGTTGCTTAGAGGACATCTTAAGATTTCTAAAAGTTCAAATAACACATCTCTAGGGTCAAAATTGAGAGAGTTATGCATTAGCCAAGTTGACCTTTTTTACAAAATTGCCAAAAGTCAAATGTGTCCAAAATTGAATTTTTTGCTAAATGGGCCCAACTTTTTATGCTTGCCCTGAGTTTGTAATGTGATCCACGACCCATGAGCCCTTAAACTTGGCATTATTTTATTTTTGTTATTTATTTTGATTTTATTTCATTTAAATTAAATAAAATCAATATAAAATAATGAAAATATCAAAAATCATTACAAATTATTATACAGCTGGAGACAAGATCAAATCGTGCAAGGCTTCATATGGACACAAAAAGATTGAACTTTCTTGTTTTGGAAAGATTTGGTGAAAGGATTGAATCATGGATCAATATTCATAATTGGAAAAGATTTGATACAAATTGTAACCCTAATGCATTCTAGTATACATAAGGAACAAATGCATACCAAAAAAAAGAGACTAGAGGCGTGCAAAGGAAGAGAACAAATTGCAAAAACTCAAGAAAAAAGTGCAGACCAATTTCCAAGTTTCAGACCATCTCAAGCCATTCTAATCATACCAATCAATTACTGGACTCCCCAGGATCGTGTTCCAATCGTTAGCAAGCTTCCCCACACCCTGAAACGCATCGTAGAAGTCACACAGTTTGCATATTTTCTTGAATTTGAATATATTGATTCTGACATATTTAGCATGATTTACTAGCATATTTATAATCCTTGAGATGTTTTCAAGCTAATGACTATATTCAATTGCATTTTTATTGACTGAACATGAAACTGCCATGGCTAGGGTACATGCTTTGTTTTTAGGGGTTTCTTGTACAGGGAAATTGGACATTAATAATGGTACCATGATGCTCGTGAGGTTGAAACGAGTTGATTGGTACCATTGGTTTTCATTTATCATGCGTGTACAAGATTTTGGAAATGCGCAGGGGTTACACTTAACGTCTGTAGGTAAAAGTTGCAAAATTTACAGCGACGGTGGGAGGAAAAAGATAGTTACGTGGCGCTCCCTGACTTACCAGTTTGAATTTTGCACGTTTTAAGTACTAACATTTTGTTTGTATTATATAATAATTGTTTGTTATTGTAATTACAACTAACCATCCTGGCTCAGCTGGCAGCGTGGCAAGGGGAAAATGCTCAAGGACCTGGGTTCGATCCCCAGGTCCCAACATTTGCTTCATATTATTTTTCTTTACATGATCAGGTGGTATCCCATGTGTCCACCATGCATCATCAGCATCCAACCATCAGATCACTAATAAGCCAGATCCAAGGCCTTCTCCCTGAGGGACCACTGTGCGCCTGAGTCAAGCGTGCATACAGTATTGGGGCAAGGTCAACAAGGCCAGGAATTGTTGGGCTAAGAAGTCAGATTCACACCCCCTTTCTTGCTAAGCAACCAGGCCCATCTTTCGTTCTTTTCTATTTATTTATTTTTTTAATTTAATTTGCTTAATTATTTTTAACCAAAATTAATTTCTTTTTTCACAAAAATCATAAAATCAATAATTTCTCAAAAAAATTAGAATTAGGTTTTAGTTTATCAAATTTAATTTAATATTAGTTTAATTTAATTTAGGGAAAATTTAACCTTTTTTTTATAATTAAAATCAATTAGAAAAACTAGTGTTAGATTCTTGATTCAATTTTTATTTCTTTTCTCAAAATAAAAAATACAAAAATAGGTTATTTTAATTATTTTTTTCTTAAATCAAAATTAATTTGTAATTAGTTTTTTTTTATTATTCAATTAAGTTTTATTTTCTCAAATGACACAAAAACGACAAAAAAATGATTTTTCCTTTTAAATTGCAATTAGGTATAGTGGGGTCAAAACCCTAATCATTTTGTATTTCATCGCGCGCGTTTATTTTTTTTTGCAATATTGATGTAATTGTCCACGGTATGTAATAGTTTAATCTAGGATTTTCTTTTATTTATCGTCTTTTACAGGTTTTTTTTGGCTATGTAATTAATCCCTACCCCGGAGCCTTGTAATAGCGTAGGTTTTATTTTCTTGCATTTTAATTTTCGCAAAGATTAACTGTTTAGATGTATGTTAATAGGATTGTATGACAAGATTGCATGATAATTTAAAACGGCTAGAAAACCCCTAATGTGCAAAGATAATAATTGAAATCAAATCACTCACACATGCGCACTCCTAGGATATACTCTCACTTCGGTTGCCTTCGGTAAACGGTCATTGAGTATAGGATGTCTTAGTGGTTACCTTCCTGTCTAAAGAAATCAAACGTTGCCTAAAAAATGTTGCCTCGAATATGATCTTAAGACTCTAGGGTTACTACTAAGGTGTCCTAACATTGCTTTAGTGATCGTGCGTCCCTTTCGAATTGACCCGTATAACTCCAACGACGGTGCTACCTACTCCTTAATAGCGGGATAGCGTTGTCTAAAGGAAACAAGAATAAAAATGATCTTTTTTTCGAGTAGGTAGATGCTAGTAGGTACTTGCTCAAATCAAACTTTTCACACTTACACATTTCAAAACAATTTTAAAAACAACTTCGTCAGACCTTTGAGGATCGATACAAAGGTTATCACGAAGTCAAACTTTTCCAAAACAAAACACATACACAAGAAATTTTAAAGATGAGCAAGTACCTAAGAGCCCATGGAAAACCATGGATAGAAAGGGTGCTAATACCTTCCCTTTCTATAATATACCCCCCATACTCAGAATATCTCGAAAAAGGATTTTTTTGTACTTTTTTCCTTTCCGAATGGATGAAATAAAAGTCGGTGGCGACTCTTGCTTACCGCGACATTTTGCAAACACAAAATGCAAAACGCAAACCAGAATTTCAAAATAGTCGGTTCTGCCACCGTATCACCGAACTGGCGACTCTGCTGGGGAATTAATAAGTGGGGTATACCTTAGGATCTAGTTCATCATAATTGCTTCTCTTGTTTGTTTTGTTTGCGTTACTTTTAAGGGTTTCTGCTTGGGGTTACTATAAATCCTAACCCAGATCTGGGGGATACATTTTAGGTAAGTAGCAATAGACTGTGAGGGAACTGTACATCGTAGACTAATACAATTCAAGCAGTGGCTATGTTGGTGTGGAACTTTGGTAGGTACTGGTATCCCTTGTGGAGAAACGAGAGGAATACGGGACCTCCGTTTAGTGTCATTAAGCATCAACTGACCTTAGAAACTTTAATAGTCCAACTTGGCCATTAGAAAGTAGTGAGATAGCCTGCCTCGGTCTAAAACTGAGAACTGGTTGATACTCGATGCTACACTCATTGAGACCATACTCTCGAGATAGTTCCGACCGCAAGAAAAGATTGCGTGAGATGAAACCATGACCGATGGAGGATGGTCAATAATATTGAGATCCCCTAGAACCCGGTTACCTTTTCTAGGACAGGTTGAAACCAATTTAACTTCAAGAGGGTATTACATTTGACCTCATGCAAGCCTTAAACCTAAGGGCTTTGTGTGACTTGTTTGCCTTTGCTATGCTTGTTATCTGCTATACATGTTGTTTTTATCATGACATCATGCATCATACCATAGCATACATGCTTCATTACACTAACCATTTCAAAGACCAAGGGAATTTATCTTTGTTCTATTTTGCAGATCATGACTTCCGCACGTAGAAAGTCTATCCGAGTCAACTTTGTGGAGATACCATCCCAACTCAAAGAGCTAGTGTCAAAGATTTCTGAAACTTCTAGGTTCATCAAGAGACATGGTCAACTTCTCAGCTTGGTTACTTCAAACCCTGACGAACCGATGATGAGTGTACTGTTATAGTTCTTCGATCCCGAGCATCACTGTTTTACCTTTCCAGATTATCAGTCGGTACCCACCTTGGAGGAATTCTCTCATCTATTGGGCATATCCATTCTTGAACAGGTACCCTTCACAGGTATATAAGAGGTCCCTAAGCCAGAAGTCATTGCCTCAGCTTTGCATTTGAAACGGGTTGATATGGTATCCAACTGGGAAACTCGAAGCAGAGTCGAAGTTTTTCTAGCCAAATTTCTGATGGACCAAGCTAAGCTATTCTGGGATAATTTGGATTTTCAGGCTTTTGAAGATGTTTTGGCTCTTCTTATATATGGTTTGGTTCTCTTCCCTAATTCAGATTCCTTTATAGATGTGAATGCTATCAAGATTTTCCTCTATCGCAATCTTGTGCCCACCTTGCTTGGAGATATCTTGCACGCCCTCTATACTCGTACCACAAGGAGAAGATGAACTCTTATGTGCTGCATGCCATTATTGTCCAGGTGGTTTATTTCTCACCTCCCTAAGTCTGTGCTGAAGAAAGAAGAAGGTTTGGGTTGGTCGCATAGAATAATGTCACTTGCTCATACATATATTATTTGGTGTTCCCGAGCTATGGAGGACGTTGCTGTTATTGACCGCTGTGGGGGGTACCCTAATGTCCAATTACTTGGTATTAGAGGAGGTATAACTTACAATCCTTGTCTAGCTTTACGGCAATTTGGTCGTGCTCGAAGGGATGGTCCCCATAGGTTACTTCTAGATGATATTGCATTCGACTATGAAGAGGATGCTGAAGGGCATCGCTGGAGGTTCATACGAGCTTGGGACATGGTAAATAGATCAGAACCCCATGATTTGGGACCAAAGACTTCCCTTCCTATGCAGCCTTATCTCTAATGGGTCCGAGCTCGTGCACGGGAGCTTGTGATGCCATATGCAGCATTATTACCAGTGATTGTGGAACCCACTACTGAAGACGGTATTCCTTACACAATTCTCTATCCTTACATGCCTACTGATCTCAGGGAGCTACAAAGGGCTTGGATTCAGCTGAAGAATGAGCGAGATACTTAGAGGGAGCAGTTCCATGAGCAAGAGAGGAAGGTGTTGAAGCTCACCAGACAGCTCGAGGAGGAAAGAGTTATCAATGACTACATTAGCACAAAGAGAAAGCGTCCACGGGACTTTTGATTTTTCTTCTTTAGTTTCAGACTTGTTTTATTTACTTCTCTGTAACGCCTTAAGGGCATTGTTGAACATTTTGAAGTTAAGCTAATAAAGTTTGTTTATTTCTAGTTTGTAAATTTAAATCTCCCAAAGTCTTTGAAATCATTACATACGCATCCCATTATCGTCGTACCCCAAATTTGCCCTATCTCTTTTATTCTTGTCTGGCTTCAAACTTTGCATTCCATTTGCATCATTTTATCATTCAGTCATTTGCATATCCTGCATCTCAGGGAATCAGGCGCTTTGGTTTGAAGTATTAGGGCTACGCTCTCTTTTTGTTTAATCTTGTTTTGAGGTTTTCTTATCAGGTAAAAAGGAAGCGCATCTGGTTCTCGATTAGTGGATCATGGAACGAATTTTTTCATCACGTTACAAGGTTGGTTCTCGCTCAATTTTGTCAGAGCCTGGATTAGGGTTTATTTCCCTATATGTGCTGGTCAAGATGCTAGGGTTTCGAGTTTTTGGTTTCTGTGAAGATTTTTCTATCGCCTGCCTCGAGGGTGGCTCAAAGCTCAGTGTATTAGGCCTTTCTCACAAGGATTCTCAGGGTTTAAGTTTGCACAAGTGCATTGGGATCTTCCAGTACCAAAATTAAAAGGAGACTGTCAAAAAGAGAGAAAACAGATAAAAATATTATTTTGACAAATTTGGAGGAAAACAGGTCTCCTTCGATTCAGCACCCTTCGATTGACTCTTAGCCTCCTTCGATTCAGCACCCTTCGATTGACTCTTAGCCTCCTTCGAATGCAACTTGGGCATGTCCTTCATTTTGAACTTAGAGCCTCCTTCGAATGCAAGTTTAGGTACATCCTTTGTTTGGATTTGAAACCTCCTTTGACTCAGCCTTTTGATTGGACAAGTGTGCTGCCTACATACTTGCAATCACAGGACATGACATGTTGGCCACACATGCCCCCTGCAAGGAAACCTTTTCGATTCACCAAGCGTGCTGCCTGCAAGCTTACTTCGATTTGGACAAGTTTACTGCCTACAAACCTACTTCGACTGGACAAGTTTGCTGCCTGCAAGCCTACTTCGATTTGGACAAGTTTACTGCCTACAAACCTGCTTCGACTGGACAAGTTTGCTGCCTGCATGCTTGCTTCGTTTGGACAAGTTTCGATGGGACAAAGTAACCATCTCTATGCATCCTTCGAATCCACTTGCACCAAGGGCCTCTTGCATACTTTGCTTCATACAAGTTTCGTTTGAGCCAAGAGGTATCTTCATACAAGATTTGACTAAGTTCTTGCTTCCCTTGAAAAAGCGCCCTTCAATTTAGAAGCCAGGAACTTCCCTCGTGCTAAAAAGACACAAGGCAATGACTCCCTTTATGTTTGTTTCGATCCACATGCTTCGATTGGGCAATATGCTTCCTTCGAGCATGAGCTTTCGATTTGGCAGTATGTTTTCTTCGATACAAACTTCGATTGGGCATTAGCTTGTTTCGATCACAAGCTTCGACTAAGGGAAAGGCTTCCTTCGAACAAGTGTGTTTCGATCCCATTCTTGCATTCGACTCAAGACCAAATCTCATTTTCAATGCTAAGCTGCTTCCAAATCTTTACATAATCAGAGGCTTACACAAGTTTGTGATACATTTCCTAAGAGTTCGAAGGTTTATTCATTGGATAATATCATTCTTGGATAAATTGGCAAAAAAACTATGTACCCTTTTTTTTCAATAAAAGGTACTTTAGTCCAAAATAGCCCAATACAACACTCCAAAAATCTGTTGTTGCTGCTCCAATGCCTGCTGTAAGATGCCAAAACAACACAGAAAAAACTGCTACAAAGCAGTCCTGCCACGCTGCTCCCATACTTGCACCAAATTGGCATATAAAAACTGCACCTCGAAGGATACAAAGAGCAGTTTACTCAAATTGTTCAAATTATTTTGTTTTCCCTCCAAAAGCTTCAGCCAACTTTGCCTCTAAATAAGAGGCTCCAACATATGTTTAGGAGAGGATCTTTGGACCAGAGGAACGAATCCCCCAAATTTTCTCAAAACACAACAAAACTCTCAAGTTCATCAACACTTGAGAAACAAATAAAAAAACCAGAATCCCAAACACTCACCTCTTTCGATTCTAAAGAACACCCCACATATAAAAGTTTGCTCAAACTCAAAGACAACCTTCTGTGACAACTCTTCGAACCAAAAGCGAACCCCCTTTGACTACTCTTCAAATTCCAGAAACGTCCAGGTAGCAGTTCAAGTTTGAAACCCACATCCATTCAAGGCCTGAAGCAAGGTAAGTTATTCTTACCTTTGAACTTTTCGTTCCATGGCATAGTAATTTTCCCTTTCGTTTGAAACATGTACATACCATTGTTCCTTTCGTTTTCACCCTTTTTAACATATTTTTTAGAGCTAAGCCTTTCATTTTGCTTTCTATTTACCTGAACTTGCTTTAACTATTAAACTGTTTACAAGACAAATACTAGCATGGCCTCAGGCCATGTTGCCATTTAATGCTTGAAATGAAAGAAACAGGAAACAGGAAATAGGAAACAAAGCTTCTGCATTCTACCGCCTTTCTCCAGGTAAAACGAAAGAGACAACCAGGAGGAAAACTATGTTAACTTCTAGGCCCAAACGAAAAGTATGCCTTCACTGACTTCCAGGCTCAGTCGAAAGGCATTCCCTCACTGCTTTCAACCTCCAGTCGAAGAAGACAACAAGGCAACAAGGCAGAACCAGAAGGCTTCGCCATACACTGACTTCCAGGCCAATCGAAGGACAGAACCTCACTGGTGCCAGCCCCTTATCGAAGTCCATGACCTCACTGGTGTTGGCCCCAATCGAAGGAGGCCAACAAAATGCAAGTCGAAGGGTGCTACTGCCTGGGTCGAAAGACACTCATTTTTCGTACTTTTATCTTATTTTTTCCTTCATATTTGTTATGCCTTTTGATATGGTTGTAATAGAGTAGGATTTTATCTTTCTGCATTTTATTTACTTTGTACAACTGCTAGTAATTAGGCGTGTATGGCAAGATAAAATCAACAAGTAAACAAACCAAAAAATCCAAAAACACTCTTTAATCATTACTTGAATATATCTTAAAACCCTCAAAACACTCAACAAATCAAAACTCCCCCCAAGGGCATGTTATCTCTGTCCTACCGCGATACCGGCCGTGCCTATTGCTAGAATGCGTACGTTAATGTCGCCCACTAAAAAACACAAACAAATCAACCTTTTTCTAGAGGAACTACGGTGTTCTGATTCCTTCATTGGATACGTAGGCAAAGGGTCACGAAACCCTCACGAACGCAATAATCAAAAACCATCCATCTCCCTTTTAGCAAGCATAGTTGTAGATAAACACACCCTTTAAGACAAACAAACAAAATGGATCCCGTTGAGTACAACGGATGTGGGGGGTGCTAATACCTTCCCCTCGTTTAACCGACTCCCTTACCCTTTCTCTTGGTCGCAAGACCATCTTATCCATTCCCTTGTGGTTTTATCGATTTTCCCCTTCCTTCGGGATAAATAAAGTTCGGTGGTGGCTCTGTGTTTTCTGCCAGCGGTTTCAGCTAGCGACTCTGCTGGGGACTTTTAGCGAGTCTCTACTAGTTTTGTTTATTTGTATTTTTGGGTGTTTATTTATTTGCTTTATCTTGCTTTACTGTTTTATTTCTTTATTTATCCTTTTGTATATATTGCATATATTGTTGCTACTCACATATTCTGGATACATTGTGTTTGGGTTTGGTGACTACTTTTGATAAGTCCTCTACTCGGACTTGGGTTACACATAGGATTAGGACGGGAGGTATAGTCAAGTTAACTTTGAGGGAGTAATCCCGAAGAAGGAGGCATGAGAATCCCCCACTCAGTGGAGGTCCCCTTGAAAGTAATGATGTTTACCGAGTAATCGGGAAGACATCGTTGCTTTCGACCTGGGAGCTCGAGAAGCTGAGGGCCGTAGAACCATTAACCCATCTTGGCCTTTTAGGTGCAATGCAGAGACTGTAACGGGGTAATCCGGAAGTATTCGTCACGCGATATTGTGCTCGGACGAGTTTTTCCTGCGAATATTACTGATTACCAAGTAATTAGGACGTCAGTAATATCCAAAGGAAGAGCGTAGACTTCGAGAACTCTTCAGAACCTTGTTCGGAAGGTGATAAACCCCTAGTACATACCTCATGGGTGGTTACTTTAACTCCATGCCTGTGACGTCGAACTTTTGATCCCGTTACTTTCAGCCTGTGCAACAGACTACGCAGTGGTTATCCATAATATGTGGAGTTGAGACTTCATACCATAGCATACCATAACATCACATCATCATGTATATATATCTCATATCTAGAGAAATCCAAAGACAAGTCTTGTTGGTATAACTTTTCAAAAGGGAAATTTTAAAAAGATAGACGAGTCTTTGGGTCTCATTAGAAATGAAGATAAAGCATTCATCCATGTTACCATGCATTCATTTTTTCACAACTAAAACTCATTGGGGTCCCCTTTCTCAGAATCTAGTAAACAGCAAAGACGACTCATCAACATCAGTACACACAGAGACAATTGTATGTTCAACGAGCACGATCTGAGTCTTTTCAGCCGAGTCATCAACCCCAGGGGCAACAGGGATGAAAGAGGAAGAAAGTTATTGAAAGGAGGGTGGATCCCATTCCCGTGTCTTATGCTTAAATTCTCCCTCAGTTGTTGGCCAATCAGTTGGTTCAACTGCGTGAACTGGGTCTAACACCAAATCCTCTCCCATGATGGTATGATGTCAGTGCTTGTTACGAATTCCATTTAGGGGCTCCAGGCCACACAATTGAGAATTGTAGGGCATTAAAAACAACGTTCAAAACCTCCTTGATGCCAAAGTTATCACGTTCACTCCAAAGGGTCTGATAATGGATTGAATCCCCTTGCTGAGATAAGTGTCAAGACTGCAAGAGCGTCTCCTCATTTGAGTCAGGGCTGAAGAAGTCTCCTGAGCATGGAAATTTCTAATTTCATTTGCATTATCATTTGTAACCTTTCTTGTTTTGTTTAGTACCCGTTGTATGCAAAATTGTTTGTCTTTTTATATTGAATCACCATGCATTGACTGTGCTTGTCTTGAACTAATCCATTCGTATTCACTCATTTACGTTTTGTTATTGTACTTGCTTTTGATGCTTAACTCTTTTTAATTTAATTTAAAGAAAGAAAAAAAACAACTCTTGAGGGAGGATGATGAAGATCTGATACTTAGATTCTCAAATGGTATGCTTTTGAATAAAACCTTGCTGACGATGTACAGGCATTGTTTTAAATCCCCAAACACCAGAGTTATAAGGAAGATAGACCCTCGTCAACCCTTTTCAAGCTTTGGAGTAGGAGTTTCTTTTACACAGAAAAACCCTCATTTTTAACCCCGGGGCGGGTAGATTTCAGTTAATCCGATCGAGCATCCAGAACTCGTCAAGAGGGAGTTCCTAGCGATACAACAATGGTTATCCATCAAAGGGATAGGAGAAGTCAAAACCATAATGATAAACCATCGCCTACCAGCAACATGCATCGAAGAGAACGATATCCCGATGGGTATCTCTTGCACAATCAGGAGGTCAACAGATGACAATACCGCAACAGTTATTCTTCATCTATCCAGGACTCAGACAACCACAACCATTTCCAACAAATCAAAGATGGCGCAAAGATCAATAACTTGTTCTAAAAGAAAGAGACAAAAATCCCCATTAAGTCATAACTGAAAAAATAGGAGACTTAGGAAAAAGTCAGGGCATCCCGCTGGACTACAACTTCAAAATCAAGAAATTGTCCAGGAAAAAATTAGGGAAAGTGAAATAAAAAAAACAATAATAATCCTCAGCAAAGAACAAGATCAAGTGATCAGATGCCAAGAAGCCAGTGATTGTCGGGTCTTAGAAACCCCTGTGGTTCCTCAATCATCGCAAACTCTCTTCTCGGGAGATGGGTGCTCGTATTGTGTTAACTGAACATAGGAATGGAGAACATCATGGAGAATGGGTGGGCACCAAATAATTTTGAGCCTTAAATCTTTTTTTCTAAAACCGTGAACCAGGCCACGTTAAAACCCTTAAAAGTCCTAACTGAAGCATGGGTTAATTCAAAAGCAATACTGTAGCGAGAGTACGGTAACCTGACTCCTCGGAGATGTACTAAAATTTGATTTGGTAACACGTCACCTATTCATAAAAACAAAAAATTGATGCTTCAACATCATTTCAATAAAAGTTTTTCGAACTTCAAGACAAGCATAGAATTTGCATTAGAATCATCATTCTTAGACAAACATCCGTTGCATATAAATGTTTTTGAACATCAAGTAAGCTTGCGTGATGAGAATCAATTGAAAACATGGTCATCTCGAAGGACGATTGCTGCAGAAACTTGTCAAAAAACAAAGATGGATCTTATTCTAGGGCATTCCCTCAAGCTGCCAATCAGAGGCTATCACGTCGAGGAATCTCTTCCATATTTTGCCAGTCAATCAGAAGCAACCATGTCGATAAATATCTTTAAACTTCAAACTGGGGGAATCAGGCTGAGTAACCTATTCAAAATTTGTGCAACCTGGGGCAGTTACGTCGAGATTCGATAAATCTCTACGAGAATCCATGATCAGAGGCAGATATTGGGGCATGCCACTTCGCGCCTTATTATGACACAAATCTTCCAGCATTCCACTCGAAGAGATCCTTGCAGACAGGGGCGTTCCTCCTCCCCTCTTATGGAGCTACTCAAGCAAATTCTTATCATCCGTACAAATTCAATCAAGCTAAGAGAGACATGACGTTCACTTTGGTTCAGTTAACATCCTCAGAATTATCATCATTCCCTGTAGATGTTTAAACACGCAACTCCCCAACAATGAAGTGAACTCGGGGCATCTGAAGACACTATTTCCTAATCCCCAAGTGGTTCGTGAAGTAAGGAACGTCAGACAGGGCCCTTTCCTCCCTGGAAATAGAGAAAACTTGGGGCATTTGATGAGATCCATGTCTCTATTCAGTCATTCACAAGAAGTCCAATACATCAAGGAAGTCAGATCAAGCTACTACTCCTCAACAAGATTTAATCCCTAGTGAACTCGACAAGGCTAATTCTTTCTTCTCAGTTTTCAAGTACCAGTCCATATTGGTACCTCAAGATGACGGGCAACAGATCCCAATGAGTTTTTGACATTTTTCATACAATAATCATCATGACATACTGCATTGCATCCTCAAATGCATAGCATATCCATGGATCATCATGTCACACTTCAAATGCATATGAAGCATGAGCCAGATCAATCCCAAATCAACAAAACATCCTCACAAAGAATTTCATCCTCATAATTCCCAATTAACATTTGTTATTACATTATAAACTAAAATAAACCATGGTGCAAGTACGTCGTACTTCTCCCCAACTCTCAATGTTCACGTTATCTTTCATATGGTCGTAGGTCGCTCGTAGGTCTTACCCCTATGTTATCTTTCATAAGGTCGTAGGTCGCTCGTAGGTCTTACCCTCACGTTATCTTTCATAGGGTCGTAGGTCGCTCGTAGGTCTTACCCTCATGTTATCTTTCATAGGGTCGTAGGTCGCTCGTAGGTCTTACCCTCACGTTATCTTTCATAGGATCGTAGGTCACTCGTAGGTCTTTCCCTCATGTTATCTTTGCTAGGGTCGTAGGTTGCTCATAGGTCTCACCCTCACATTATCTTTGCTAGGGTCGTAGGTCGCTCATAGGTCTTACCCTCACGTTATCTTTACTAGGGTCGTAGGTCGCTCGTAGGTCTTACCCTCACGTTATCTTTAATAGGGTCGTAGGTCGCTCGTAGGTCTTACCCTCACGTTATCTTTGCTAGGGTCGTAGGTCGCTCGTAGGTCTTACCCTCACATTCTTTTATAGGGTCGTAGGTCGCTCGTAGGTCTTACCCTCATGTTATCTTTCATAGGGTCATAGGTCGCTCGTAGGTCTTACCCTCATGTTATCTTTCATAGGGTCGTAGGTCACTCGTAGGTCTTACCCTCACGTTATCTTTCATATGGTCGTAGGTCGCTCGTAGGTCTTACCCTCACGTTATCTATTATAGGGACGTAAGTCGCTCGTAGGTCTTACCCTCACTTTACCTTTCTCTTGGGTCATAGATCGTACGTCTATCTTTACCCGTTGTCTTTACCTTTCTTTTTGGGTCGTGAAATACCGCTTGATAGATCCTATGTCGTCATCAGGTTCTACTCATTGCATTTAAGTTATCATTTTGTCAAGTAATTCTACTTTCAGTCATCATGACATCGTCAACCATATCCTCCCAGTCACTTTACCACTCACTCCCTCAAGAACCTTGTATTGGCACCGTTACCCCAGTACAAGCTACCCTTTTTCAACCATGTTTTATCCATCATGACCAGTCCACCAGAAGACGAATTTGTCTTTCTCCAGCAGACATCCACACCAGTGAATAACACTTACACTATCTCTCCAGGGAAAATTTAGGGTCCTGGTATTTAATCATCTTCCACCTTGAACTCTCGAAAGGCTGACGCCAATCTCGCCTTCAGGTTTAAGACGATTAAATAGGGGCAGCTGTCGTACCCCAAATTTTCCCTATCTCTTTTATTCTTGTCTGGCTTCAAACTTTGCATTCCATTTGCATCATTTTATCAATCATTCATTTGTATATCCTGCATCTCAGGGAATCGGGCGCTTTGGTTTGAAGTATTAGGGCTACGCCCTCTTTTTGTTTAATCTTGTTTTGAGGTTTTCTTATCAGGTAAAAAGGAAGCTCATCTGGTTCTCGATTATTGGATCGTGGAACGAATTTTGTCATCACGTTACAAGGTTGGTTCTCGCTCAATTTTGTCAGAGCCTGGATTAGGGTTTATTTCCCTATATGTGCTTGTCAAGATGCTAGGGTTTCGAGTTTTTGGTTTCTGTGAAGATTTTTCTGTCGCCTGCCTCGAGGGTGGCTCAAAGCTCAGTGTATTAGGCCTTTCTCACAAGGATTCTCAGGGTTTAAGTTTGCACAAGTGCATTGGGATCTTTCAGTACCAAAATTAAAAGGAGACTATCAAAAAGAGAGAAAACAGATAAAAATATTATTTTGACAAATTTGGAGGAAAACAGGTCTCCTTCGATTCAGCACCCTTCAATTGACTCTTAGCCTCCTTCGATTCAGCACCCTTCGATTGACTCTTAGCCTCCTTCAATTCAGCACCCTTCGATTGACTCTTAGCCTCCTTCAAATGCAACTTGGGCATGTCCTTCATTTTGAACTTAGAGCCTCCTTCGAATGCAAGTTTAGGTACATCCTTCGTTTGGATTTGAAACCTCCTTTGACTCAGCCTTTCGATTGGACAAGTGTGCTGCCTACATGCTTGCAATCACATGCCATGACATGTTGGCCACACATGCCCCCTGCAAGGAAACCTTTTCGATTCACCAAGCGTGCTGCCTGCAAGCTTACTTCGATTTGGACAAGTTTACTGCCTACAAACCTGCTTCGACTGGACAAGTTTGCTTCCTGCAAGCCTACTTCGATTTGGACAAGTTTACTGCCTACAAACCTACTTCGACTGGAAAAGTTTGCTGCCTGCATGCTTGCTTCGTTTGGACAAGTTTCGATGGGACAAAGTAACCATCTCTATGCATCCTTCGAATCCACTTGCACCAAGGGCCTCTTGCATACTTTGCTTCATACAAGTTTCGTTTGAGCCAAGAGGTATCTCCATACAAGATTTGACTAAGTTCTTGCTTCCCTTGAAAAAGCACCCTTCAATTTAGAAGCCAGGAACTTCCCTCATGCTAAAAAGATACAAGGCAATGACTCCCTTTATGTTTGTTTCGATCCACATGCTTCAATTGGGCAATATGCTTCCTTCGAGCATGAGCTTTCGATTTGGCAGTATGTTTTCTTTGATGCAAACTTCAATTGGGCATTAGCTTGTTTCGACCACAAACTTCGACTAAGGGAAAGGCTTCCTTCGAACAAGTATGTTTCGATCCCATTCTTGCATTCGACTCAAGACCAAATCTCATTTTCAATGCTAAGCTGCTTCCAAATCTTTACATAATCAGAGGCTTACACAAGTTTGTGATACATTTCCTAAGAGTTCGAAGGTTTATTCATTGGATAATATCATTCTTGGATAAATTGGCAAAAAAACTCTGTACCCTTTTTTTTCCCAATAAAAGGTACTTTAGTCCAAAATAGCCAAATACAACACTCCAAAAATATGTTGTTGCTGCTCCAATGCCTGCTGTAAGATGCCAAAACAACACAGAAAAAACTGCTACAAAGCAGTCCTGCCACGCTGCTCCCATACTTGCACCAAATTGGCATATAAAAACTGCACCTCGAAGGCTACAAAGAGCAGTTTACTCAAATTGTTCAAATTATTTTGTTTTCCCTCCAAAAGCTTCAGCCAACTTTGCCTATAAATAAGAGGCTCCAACACATATTTAGGAGAGGATCTTTGGACCAGAGGAACGAATCCCCCAAATTTTCTCAAAACACAACAAAACTCTCAAGTTCATCAACACTTGAGAAATAAAAAAAAAACCCAGAATCCCAAACACTCACCTCTTTCGATTCTGAAGAACACCCCACACATAAAAGTTTGCTCAAACTCAAAGACAACCTACTGTGACAACTCTTCGAACCAAAAGCGAACCCCATGTGAATACTCTTCGAATTCCAGAAACGTCCAGGTAGCAGTTCAAGTTCGAAACCCACATCCATTCAAGGCCTGAAGCAAGGTAAGTTATTCTTACCTTTGAACTTTTAGTTCCATGGCATAGTAATTTTCCCTTTCGTTTGAAACATGTACATACCATTGTTCCTTTCGTTTCCACCCTTTTTAACATATTTTTTAGAGCTAAGCCTTTCGTTTTGCTTTCTATTTACCTGAACTTGCTTTAACTATTAAACTGTTTACAAGACAAATACTAGCATGGCCTCAGGCCATGTTGCCATTTAATGCTTGAAATGAAAGAAACAGGAAACAGGAAATAGGAAACGAAGCTTCTGGCTTCTACCCCCTTTCTCCAGGTCAAACGAAAGTGACAACCAGGAGGAAAACCATGTTGACTTCTAAGCCCAAACGAAAAGTATGCCTTCACTGACTTCCAGGCTCAGTCGAAAGGCATTCCCTCACTGCTTTCAACCTCCAGTCGAAGAAGACAACAAGGCAACAAGGCATAACCAGAAGGCTTCGCCATACATTGACTTCCAGGCCAATCGAAGGACAGAACATCACTGGTGCAAGCCCCTAATCGAAGTCCATGACTTCACTGGTGCTGGCCCCAATCGAAGGAGGCCAACAAAATGCAAGTCGAAGGGTGCTACTGCCTGGGTCGAAAGACACTCATATTTCTTACTTTTATCTTATTTTTTCCTTCATATTTGTTATGCCTTTTGATATGGTTGTAATAGCGTAGGATTTTATCTTTCTGCATTTTATTTACTTTGTATAAATGCTAGTAATTAGGCGTGTATGGAAAGATAAAATCAACAAGTAAACAAACCAAAAAATCCAAAAACACTCTTTAATCATTACTTGAATATATCTTAAAACCCGCAAAACACTCAACAAATCAAAACTCCCCCCAAGGGCATGTTATCTCCATCCTACCGCGATACTGGCCGTGCCTATTGCTAGAATGCGTGCGTTAATGTCGCCCACTAAAAAACACAAACAAATCAACCTTTTTCTAGAGGAACTACGGTGTTCTGATTCCTTCATTGGATACGTAGGAAAAGGGTCGTGAAACCCTCACGAACGCAATAATCAAAAACCATCCATCTCCCTTTTAGCAAGCATAGTTGTAGATAAACACACCCTTTAAGACAAACAAACAAAATGGATCCCATTGAGTACAACGGATGTGGGGGGTGCTAATAGCTTCCCCTTGCATAACCGACTCCCTTACCCTTTCTCTTGGTCGCAAGACCATCTTATCCATTCCCTTGCGGTTTTATCAATATTTCCCCTTCCTTCGGGATAAATAAAGTTTGATGGTGGCTCTGTGTTTTCTGCCGGCGGTTTCAATTATCATGCACATCATCACAGGTACCACTACAGGTTTCTTATCCTCTTCGCTGTTTATTTCAGCATAAATGTCTTCCGATCTAGCCATCAAAGAGCTTCAAGCACATAACGCCCAGTTCCAACAAATGTTCGTAAGTCTGGTTAAGGGACCAGAGGATCTAAAAACTCTCATTCTGAAATAGAAGAAGAAGAATAAGAAGAAGAAGAAGAAGAAGGTCGTTATTCTGAATATGGGCAGAAGGTATGGGGAAAGGTTGAAGCAACAAGCTGATTTGACCTCTTCATCCAAGGAAGGGGAGAACCAAGAAGAAGAAAAGGACCCCAGTCCTGTAGTCTCTGATAATGATACTGATTTTGATGATGAGCAATATCCTCCTGCTGAGGATAGGTACAAGCAGCTAGATGACCGTCTGAGTGCTATGGAAATCCAGAAGATGACTGGTTTGGATTTCGGAGAACTAGGACTGGTATCTGGAGTAGTCATCCCTCAAAAATTCAAGGCTCCCGTTTTTGCTAAGTATGATCGAGTGTCTTGCCCAAAACTCCATCTCCGCTCTTATGTCAGGAAAATTCAACCCCACACAGCTGATAGAAATTTGTGGGTGCACTTCTTTCAATATAGTCTGTCAGGGACTCAGCTTGAATGGTTCTACCAATTGGAAGGGGCCAATGTTCGAAACTGGGAAGATCTTGCTTCCGCTTTCTACAAGCAGTACCAGTATAATGCCGACCTTGCTCCCACTCATACTCAACTCTAGAGTATGTCCATGGGTGCAGGCGAAGGTTTCAAAGATTACGCTCAGAAATGGAGAGATTTGGCTGGCAGGGTTCAACCCCCTTTATCTGATCCGGAGTTAGTTGATATGTTCTTGGGGACGCTGTCTGGTCCATTTTTTAATCAATTGATTGGCAATTCATCGTCTAGTTTCACCGAGTTGATTTTAACGGGAGAAAGAGTGGAGGCTGGAATTCGAAGTGGCAAAATACAGAAGGACGCCTCTTCAAGTTCGATAAAGAAACCTTTTACTGGTAAAAAGGAAGCCAATGCAGTTTATAGCCCGAGGGGCCAAAACAAATATGAACATCATCCAACGGTAAGTGTTGTAATGATACCAAGACTCGTTGTTGCTCCAAAATGTAACAATCAACAGAGGGTGGAAAGACCACAGTGACAGTTTACCCGCATTAGTATGACATTGGCTGAAGTGTTACCTCACCTGCTGAAAATCTAACTTGACCATATTAAGGGAGGCTCCCAAAAATCCCAACACTACCTCTCCTAGATACAATCCCAACGCGCGGTGCGCCTACCATTCTGAAAGCCCTGGCCATGATACCAATGACTGTCGGGCTTTGAGAAACAAAGTACAAGATTTGGTGGAAGCTAAGGAGATAGAGTTTGATGCTCTAGAAAAGCCGAATGTAATAACTTCTCCAATGCCCAAGCATGGTCGTGGGGTTAATGCTATTGATAATAATTTTTTTGTGACCTTTATTGAAGAAATTTCTACTCCTCTTATGACTGTTAAGAGGAATCTGTTGTTGGCCGGTGTATTCCCGGGTTGTGGTGAAGGTTGCCACATGTGCTCAATTCTACCTACCGTTTTCCATTTGTTGAAATCAGGTGTTCAGCGCTTGATGGATAATAAAGAGATTCTATTCGATAAAACCATGATCCTTGTTGTTCCCATTGAAGATGTTGCCATCATAACCAATTCCGCCAATCCTTCCAAGGTTTCCTCGAGAAAACCTGTTAGGATTACATCTGTTCAAAGAGTTTCTCTGCTAATAATCACCGTTCCCGGTCCCATCCCATACACTTCAGACAAGGTTGTCCCATGGCACTATGGTGTGATGTGTATTACCATGGTATTAAGCAAGAGTTGAAGAATGAAGAAATTGATACTGATGTCAGTAATATTGTCGGGGCTAGTAAAGTCACCAGAAGTGGAAGACTCTTCTCTCCCGAGATTTCCCCTCCGACTATCCACCAACCTGTTGTTATTCCATCTGCTAGTACACCAACCACTGTTCCAGTTCCTACTCCAGTTATCACCCCTGTCGCTGAGCCATCTGAGACTCGGGGCAAAGAAGTCATAGGTGAGCCTTCCCGGACGGAGGCGCCTAGAAAAATTGTGTTGGAAGCGTCTAAACAAGAAATAGAGGAAATACTGAAAATTATCAAGAAAAGTGACTACAATGTGGTCGAACAGCTGGGGTAGACCCCGTCAAAGATCTCCATGTTGTATCTGCTGTTGTGTTCTGAAGCCCATGCAAAGGCTTTGATTGCGTTTCTCAAGACTGCGCATGTGCCACAGGAAACTTCTGCCGAATAGTTCAAATATTGCGTGGCTAGCTTGACTGCTGACAATGGGTTAGGGTTTTCATATGCGAATCTGACCGCTAAGGGGAGGAATCATAATGATGCTCTGCACGTCTCAATTGAGTGCAGGGGAACCACTATGGCTCATGTGCTGGTTGACACCGGGCCTTCGTTGAATGTTCTGCCGAAGAAAGCATTGGACTGTTTGGACAATGAGGGTTTGACTTTGAAGTCGAGTAACATTGTAGTTAGGGCTTTCGATGGATCAAAAAGGATGGTGCACGGGGAGGTGAACATCCTTGTCAAAGTGGGTTCTCAGACCTTTGGATCCACCTTCTATGTGATGGATATCATACAATCATATTCTTGTTTGCTGGGTCGCCCTTGGATTCATAAAGTTGGGGCAGTGACTTCCACGCTCCATCAAATGTTGAAATATCCGGTAAAGGGGAAGATTGTCACGATGCGAGGTGAAGAAGAGTACATGGTAAGTCATCTCAATTTTTTCCGTTATATGGAGATGGATGGCGAGTTCATAGAAACTCCTTGTCAGAACTTCGAAGAGGTCCCTCAGACTTTGGCGTCAACTGAAGTTACTACCAACAAACCTCCACTGAAGATGGCTTCACTCAAGGATGCTAGGGCTACTGTTGAAGAAGGTGGGTGTAACAATTGGGGTCGGCTCCCTGATTTTATTCACAAAACTGACAAATTTGGTTTGGGCTTTACTACAGGGGCTCAAAAGGCTGTTAGGCGCGCACGGATCGGAAGACCTCCTCTGTACATCAGCAATCGGGGAGTTAATGCAATTGAGGACAGTGAAGAAGATTCAGACATCGACAACTGGATCTACCCAACAACCAATGGTGGACTGAATAACTGGAAAGCGGAGGACTTCATACCTGTTTCTTTTATTTCACAGTAACTGACTTTTGTTTTAAGATTTGTAATAAACAGTTTGGAACTTTACGACCCGGTGCCTTGCCCGAGGCAGCTAGGCTTCTCTTGTGAGGGCTTATTATTGTTTTTCATTTTCATATATCATCAATAAAAAATTGGAAGTTTTTCTTGCATTACAAATTTTGCGCTCCTTGTCTTTCTTTTCTGTCTCCAATTTTATCAAAACAGTTATTCTCTTACACACACTCACGTATCATACTGCAGATCTATATCCACTTTGGATCCCATTTATAACAGTTCTGCTACTGCCAGTTATGACTTTGAAAATCCGATGAACCAAGCTGAGGACGAAGGTGAGGATGATTGTGAGGTTCCTGGAGAACTTGCTAGACTATTACAGCAGGAAGAAAGTGCCATAAAACCTCATGAAGAGCCAGTCGAGTCAGTAAATTTGGGTATAGAGGAAGATAGGAAAGAGGTTAAAATAGGTGCGAATCTGGAGCCTATTGTCAAATAACGACTAATACAGATGTTGCACGATTATGTTGAGATCTTCAACTGGTCCTATGAAGATATGCCTGGCTTAGACACTAATATTGTGGTACATCGCCCGCCAACCAAAGAAGACTGTCCTCTGGTAAAGCAGAAAGTTCGTCGTATGCGCCCTGAAATGTCAGACAAAATCAAGGCGGAGGTCATGAAGCAATTCGACGCAGGATTCTTAGCCGTCACTTCCTAACCGCAGTGTGTTTCTAATGTTGTTCTGGTACCTAAGAAGGATGGTAAGGTACGGATGTGTGTGGACTATAGATATTTGAACAGGGAAAGCCCCAAGGACGACTTCCCACTTCCTCACATCGATGTTCTAGTCGACAAAACGGCGTAGCACAAGATCTTCTCCTTTATGGATGGTTTTTCTGGCTACAACCAGATCAAGATGGCTCCGGAGGATATGGAGAAGAGAACCGTTGTAACCAAAAATTTTCCCTCCCATGTTTCTCAATACATGTCAAGTGAGGTCCTCAAATTGCTCAAGGAAGTCTAAGAGTTGACCAGACAAACTCTCTCATAAGGCAGTCTACCCCAAATTAGGGTTTCATGTTGCATCAAGATGATTGAGTCCAAAGGGTCCCAAATGCTCACTATTGCCCTAATATGTTCTCAAGATCATCCATGTCAAGTATCAAGCCTTGCAAAGGAAGTTTGCTCAGTCAATTGCTCAAAGGCCTGAAAGTCGACTGTGCTAGGGCAAAAGTCATATGTGGCCCACATACAGTCAAACTTCAAGATTTTTGGTCAACATTATCATTGTGAAGTATTATTCATCATTTTATCAAGGGTTGATCATGATTCTTCAAGGATTGCTCACAATTCATCAAAACCCAAAAGTTGCTAAATTACGGTTTTATAGGAAAAGTCAACTCAACTTTGACCAAGCATAACTTTCTCATACTTTATAAAAAATGACCCATCCAAAGCTCATTTTGAAGGGGATGAAATTACCTAAAATCTATCTTCATCTCCAAAGTTCAAAATATGCACTCACAAGAAGATATAAATTTAGACATTATAGGTCATTTTGGAAAGTCAACAAACACACCTTTTATGTCAAAGCTTCATACATGAACATGGAAGACTCAATTGAGATGAGACAACAAGGGTTGTTTATAGGACATATTAAGCTTTCTAAAAAGTCCAAAAACACATCTCTAGGGTCAAAATTGAAAGAGTTATGCATTGGTAAAATTTACCTTTTTTGCAAAATTGCCAAAAGTCAAAAGTGTCCAAAATTGCATTTTTTGTCAAATGGGCCCAACTTTTTATGCTTGCACTGAGTTTGTAATGTGACCCATGACCCATGAGCCCTTCCACTTGTCATTCTTTTATTTTTGTCATTTATTTTGATTTTATTTCATTTAAATCAAATAAAATCAAAATAAAATAATGAAAATATCAAAAACTAATTAAATCTTGAGATTTTGTGCATGATTAGGTCCAATACACAGTTGGAAGTAAGATCAAATCGTGCAAGACTCATATGGGCACAAAAAGATTGAATTTTGCTTGATTTGGAAAGATTTTGTACAAGGATCAAATCATGAATCAATATTCATAATTGTAGAAGATTTGAAACAAATGGCAACCCTAATTAATTCTTGGATACATAAGGGACGTGTGAAAATAAAAAACAAGAGGTTGGAGGCGTGCAAAGGAGATAACAAATCTCAAAATTCAAGGAAAAGTTGCAAACTGATTTCCCAATTTCAGGCCTTCTCAAGCCATTCTAAACAACCCAATCGTTTGCTGGATATCCCTGGACCGTATTGCAATCATTAACAAGATTCCCCATGTTCAGAATCACACTGTAAGAGACACACGGTTCATCTCTTTTCTTGAATTCGAATATCTTAATTTTGGCATCTTTAACATGATTTATTAGCATATTCTTAATCCATGAGTTGTTTTCAAACTATTGGTTATGATTAATTTCATTTTTATTGAATGTATACCAAGATGCCATGGCTAGGGTTCGTGCTCCTTTTTTAGGGGTTTTTCATACAAGAACAATTGGCCATTAATAATGGTACCATGAGTCTCGTGAGGTTGCAACGAGTTGATTGGTACCATTGGTTATGATTTATCATACAGGGACAGGATTTTGGAGTGGACAAGGGTTGTACCTACGCCCAGTGTCCGTAGGTAAAAGTAGTTTGTCTAAAACGACAGAGGCAACGAGGAAGATGATGGCATGGCATGCTGTGAATGGGCCATTTGAATTTCGCGCATTTCAGAATTTGGTTTTTTGTTTTTATCACATAATATTTATTTGTTATCATTTATACAACTAACAAAGCTAGCTCAGCTGGTAAGCGCGTAGGGTGAGAACGCCTAAGGGCCTGGGTTCGATCCCGAGGTCCCAACATTGCTTCATATTATTTTTCTTGGCATAATCAGGTGTACTAGAGTCTCACGAGTCTACCATGCATCATCAGCATCCAACCATCCAAACCACCCAGGCTTCATATCCAAGGCTATCCCTTGAAGGTCCACCGTACGCCCAGTCAAGCAAGCACGTGGGATCTGGAAAAGTCAACAAAGGCCAGGAGTTACTGGGCCCAGAATTGCAATTAGCACCCTCCCCCCTTCTTGCTAGGAAACCAGGCCCATCTTTCTTTCTTTTTATTTATTTTAATTCTTTTTATTTATTTAATTTTCTTTTTTTAACAAAATCAATTTCTTTTTTCATAAAAAATCATAAAATCAAGTTTCACAAAATTCAGAATTAGGTTTTTTTTAATCAAATTTAATTTAATATTAGTTTAAATTTAATTTAGGGTAATTCTAACTTTTTGTAGATAATTAAAATCAATTAGAAAAAAAATTAGGGTTAGCTTTTGATTTAATTTTTATTTCTTTTCTCAAAACAAAAATACCAAAATAAGTTAATTTAATTATTTTTCTTAATTAAAATTAATTACTAATTAGGTTTTTATTTATTTATTCAATTAAACTTTATTTTCTCAAAATAACACAAAAACCACAAAAAAAAATTCTTTTAAAATAAAATTTAGGTAGTTGGGGCCAAAACCCTAAATCTCTCGTTTTCGATTTATCACGCGCGTTTATTATTTCTGCAAATATTAATGTATCTGCCCATGGTATGTAATAGTTAAATTAGGATTTTCTTTTATTTATCGTTTTACGGGTTTTTTGGCTATGTAATTAATCCCTACCCTGAAGCCTTGTAATAGCGTAGGTTTTACTTCTCGCATTTTAATTCTCGCAAATATTAACTGTTAGATGTATATTAATAGGATTGTATGGCAATATTGCATGATAATTTAAAACGACTAGAAAACCCTAATGTGAAAAGATAATAACTGAAATCAAATGACTCGCACATGCGCACTCTTATGGTATACTCTCACTTAGGTTTCCTTCGGTAAACAATCATTAAGTATAGGGTGTCTTAGTGGTTACCCTCTTGTCTAACAAAGATCAAAAGTCCCGTTCGGAAATGTTGCCTCGGAAATGTTTCCTCGAATATGATCTTAAGACTATAGGGTTATTACTAAGACGTCCTAACATTGCTTTAGTGATCGTACGTGCCTTACGAATTGACCCTTACATCCAACGATGATGCTACCTGTTTCTCAATAGTAGGATAGCACTATCTAAAGGAAACAAGAATAAAAACGATCTTTTTTCGAGTAGGTAGATAACTGTTAGGTACTTTCTCAAAACAAACAAACTTTTTTCACACTTACACTTTTTTCAAACAAAGTTTTCAAAAACAACTTCGTAACACTCTTGAGGACAGAAACAAGGGTTAAGACGAAGTAAAACAAAACTTTTCAAAACAAGCACACACAAGCAATTTTAAAAGATGAGCAAGTACCTAAGAGCCCATGGAAAACCATGGATAGAAAGGGTGCTAACACCTTCCCTTTTTATAATCTACCCCCCGTACTCAAAATCTCGAAAAAACGAATTTTTCTGTGCTTTTTTCCTTTCCAGTTGGATAAAATAAAAGTCGGCGGCGACTCTTGCTTACCGCGAAATTTTGCGAATACAAAACGCAAAACACAAACCAGCATTTCCAAAACAGTCGGTTTTGCCCGTATCACAGAACTGGTGACTCTCCTGGGGAAATAAGTGGGGTATACCTTAGGATTTAGTTCATCATAAATTGCTTCTCTTGTTTGTTTTGGTTGCTTTACTTTTAAGGGTTTTGTTTGGGAGTTACTATAGATCCTAACCCAGATCTGGGGACACCTTTTAGGTAAGTATCAATAAACTGTGAGGGAACTGTACGACATAGACCGATACGGTTGAAGCAGTAGCTACGTTGATGTGGCACATTGGTTGGTACCAGTATCCCTTATGGAGAAACTAGGAGAATACGGGGCCGTTATGTGTATCATTAAGCATCAATTGACCTTAGAACCTTTAATCGACCAACTTGGCCATTAGAAAGTAGTGAGATAGCCGACCTCGGTATAAAGCTGAGATTTGGTTGATACTCGATGCTACACTCATTGAGACCATACTCTCTAGATAGTTCCGGCCGCAAGAAAAGATTGCGTAAGTTGAAAACATGACCGATGGAGGATGTTCAGTGATATTGAGAACCTCTAGAACCCGGTTACTTTTGCTAGGACAGGTTGAAACCAACTGAACGTCAAGAGGGTAGTACCTTTGACCTCATGCAAGCCTTAGACTTAAGGGCTTTTGAGTGGCTTGTTTTCCTTTGCCATGCTTGTTATCTGCTATACCTATTATTTTTATCATGACATCATGCATCATAACATAGCATGCATACTTCATTATACTAACCATTTCAAAGACCAATGGGATTTATCTTTGTTCTGTTTTGCAGATTATGGCTTATGTGCGCAGAAATACCATCCCAGTTAACTTTGTGCAAATACCTGCTCAACTTAAAGAGTTAGCCTCAAGGGTTTCTGAGACTTCTATGTTCATTAAGAGGCATGGTCGGCTTCTTATCCTGGTCACCTAAAAGTTTGATGAGCAGATGATGAGTGTGCTTTTCCAGTTCTTCGATCCTGTGCATCATTGCTTTACCTTTTCAGATTACCAGCTAGTTCCCACTTTGGAATAGTTTTCTCACTTATTGGGCATATCCATCCTTGAGTAGGTACCCTTCACAGGTATGGAAGAGGCTCCCAGACCAGAAGACATTGCCTCAGTTCTACATCTGAAACGGACTGATATAGTATCCAATTGACAAACACGAAGCGGTGTCGAAGGCTTTCTCGCCAAATTTCTGATAGATCAGGCTCAGCTATTCTGGGATAATTTGGACTTTCAGGCTTTTGAAGATGTCTTGGCTCTCCTTATATACGGTTTGGTTCTCTTTCCGAATCCAGATTCCTTTGTAGATGTACATGCTGTCAAGATTTTCCTTTCTCGCAATCCTTTGCCTACTCTACTGGGTGACATCTTGCATGCCCTCTACACTTGTACTGTGCGAAGAAGAGGGACTCTTATGTGTTGCATGTCGTTGCTGTCGAGGTGGTTTATTTCGAACCTCCCTAAGTCTGTGTTGAAGAACGAAGAAGGTTTGGGTTGGTCCTACAGAATAATGTCACTTGCCCATACAAACATTCTTTGGTGTTCCCGGGCTATGGAAGACACTGCTGTCATTGATCGTTGTGGGGGATACCCTAATGTCCCATTGCTCGGAATCACAGGGGGTATAACCTATAATCATTGTCTAGCTTTGTGACAATTTGGTCGTGCCCGGAGAGATGGTCCCCATGAGCTACTTCTTGAGGATATTGCATTTGACTATAAGGAATATGTTTACGAGCACCGCCAGAGGTTTATACGAGCTTGGGGCATGGTGAACAGATCTGACCCCCAAGAGTTAGGACCAAGGACTTCCCTTCCTATGCAGCCTTACCTCCAATGGGTCCGAGCTCAAGCCCAGAAGCTTGGGATGCCTTATGAAGTCGCATTTCCTATGATTATGGAGCCCACTGATGAAGAAGGAATTCCTTACATGTTTCTTTATCCTTACATGCCCACTGATCCTGGGGCATTGCAGAGGTCTTGGATTCAGCTGAAATAGGAAAGGGATACTTACCTGGAGAAGTACCATGAGCAAGAAAGGAAGATTTTGAAGCTCACCAGGAAGCTCGAGGAAGAAAGAGTGATCAATGACTATGTCAGCACAAAGAGGAAGCGTTCATGGGATTTTTGATTTTTGCTTTTCTAGTTTTAGATTTGTTTTTCATTACTTCTTTGTAACGCCTCAAAGGCATTGTTGAACCTTTTACAAGTTAATCTAATAAAGTTTGTTTATTTTTGGTTTGAAAATTTAAATCTCCCAAAGTATTTGAAATCATTACATACGCATCCCATTATCATGCACATCATTACATGTACCATTACAGGTTTCTCATCTCCTTCGCTGTTTATTTCAGCAGAAATATCTTCTGATCAAGCCATCAAAGATCTTCAGGCATAGAACGCCCAATTCCAAGAGATGTTATTGAGCTTGGATAAAGGGTAAGAGGATTTGAAGACTCTCATTCTGAAGGAGAAGAAGAAGAAGAAGGTCGTTCTTCTAAGTATGGGCAAAAGTTTTGGGGATAGGTTGAAACAACAAGCTGATCTGTCCTCTTTATCCAGGGAAGGGGAGAACCAAGAAGAAGAAAAGGGCCCCGGTACTGCAATCTCTGATAATGATACTGATTTTGATGATGAGCAATATCCTTCTGCCGAGGATAGGTACAAGAAGCTAGAAGACCGACTGAGTGCTATGGAGATTCAAAAGATCCCTGGTTTGGATTTAGGAGAACTAGGACTTGTATTTGGAGTGGTGATCCCTCATAAGTTCAAAGCTCCAGTTTTTTCCAAGTATGATGGAGTGTCTTACCCAAAACTCCATCTCCGCTCTTATGTCAGGAAAATTTAACCCCACACTGCTGATAGAAATTTGTTGGTGCATTTCTTTCAAGATAGTTTATCAGGGACTTAGCTTGAATGGTTTTACCAATTGGAAGGAGCCAATGTCTGAAACTGGGAAGACCTTGCTGCTTCTTTTTACATACAGTATAAGTATAACACCGACCTTGCTTCCACTCGTACTCAGCTCCAGGGTATGTCTATGGGTGCAAGTGAAGGTTTTAAGGACTATGCTCAAAAGTGGAGAGACTTGGCTGGAAGAGTCCAACCCCCTTTGTCTGATAGGGAGTTGGTTGACATGTTTCTAGGGACGCTGTCCGGTCCATTCTTCAATCATTTGATCGGCAGTTCGTCATCTAGGTTTACTGAGTTAATTTTGACTGGAGAGAGTAGAAGCTGGTATCTGTAGTGGTAAGATACAGAAGGATACTTCATCATGTGCAGTGAATAAGCCTTTCACCGGTAAGAAAGAAGCTAGTGCAGTCTACGGCCCGAAGGGCCAAAGCAGACCTGAACACCGTCAAGCAGTAAATGCGGTAGTGATATCAAGATCCCCAGTTGCCCCACAATGCAACAATCAACAAAGGGTGGAAAGACCACAGAGGCAGTTCACTCGACTCAATATGACCCTGACTCAAATCCTACCATAATTATTGAAGACCAATCTGGTAACTCTGAGGGAGGCCCCGAAGAACCCCAACACCATATCTCCCCACTATAACTCGAATGCCCGTTGCGCCTATCACTCCGAAAGTCCAGGTCATGATACAAACAACTGTTGGGCCTTAAAAAACAAGGTGCAAGACTTGATCAAAGCCAAAGAGATTGAGTTTGACGCTCTAGAGAAGCCCAACGTCATAATTGCTCCCATGCCCAAACATGGCCAGGGAGTAAATGATGTAGACGATGATTTATTTATGACCTCCGTGAAAGAAATTTCTACTCCTTTGATGACGGTTAAGAATAATTTGTTGTTATCCGGTTTATTTCCAAGTTGTGGTGAAGGTTTCCACATGTGCTCGATTCTACCCGCTGGTTGCCACTTATTGAAATCAGGTGTTCAGCGTCTGATGGATAATAAAGAGATCTTGTTCGAAAAGACTTTGACTCTGTTGGTTCCAATTCAAGATGTTGCCATCATAACCATTTCCACCAATCCTTCCAAGGTTTCCTCGAGAAATCCTGTTAGGATTACACCCGTCCCAAGAATTGCTTCGTTAATAATTATTGTCCCTGGTCCTATCCCATACACTTCGGACAAGGCTGTCCCTTGGCACTATGGTGCTAATGTGTATTACCATGGAGTTAAACAAGACTTAAAAAGTGAGGAAGATGATGTTGATGTCAGCAATATTGCCGGGGCCAGCAAGGTCACCAGAAGTGGAAGACTCTTTTCTCCCGAGATTTCCCCTCTGGCTGTCCACAAACCTGTTGTTATTCCATCTGCTAGTACATCAACTAATGTTCCAGTTCCTACTCCAATTATCACTCCTGTCACCGAGCCATCTGAGACTCGGGGCAAAGAAATCACAGGTGAGCCTTCCCGGATGGAGGAGCCTAGAAAAATTGTGTTGGAAGCCTCTAAATAAGAGATAGAAGAAATTTTGAAGATTATCAAGAAGAGCGACTACAACATAGTCGAGCTGCTGGGGAAGACCCCATCAAAAATCTCCATGTTGTCCTTATTGTTATGTTATGAAGCCCACACAAAGGCTCTAATTGCATTCCTCAAAACTGCACATGTGCCACATGAAACTTCACCCGACCAATTCAAAGATTGCGTAGCTATCCTGACTGCCGACAATGGGCTAGGATTTTCAGATGCGGATCTGACTGCTAAAGGAAGGAAGCATAATGATGCTCTGCACATTTCGATCGAGTGCAGATACACTACTATGGCACATGTACTGGTGGATACCAGATCCTCATTGAATGTTCTGCCAAAGAAAGAATTAGACCGTCTGGACTGTGAAGGGTTGATTCTAAAGCCGAGCAATATTATGGTAAGAGCTTTCGACGGGTCAAAAAGGATGGTGCACGGGGAGGTGGACATCCCCGTCAAAGTGGGTTCTCAGACCTTTGGATCCACCTTCTATGTAATGCACATCAGACCATTGTATTCCTGCTTGCTGGGTCGTCCCTGGATTCATAGGGCTGGGGCAGTCACTTCCACACTCCATCAGATGCTGAAGTAGCCGGTACAAGGGAAAATTGTCATGGTACAAGGTGAAGAAGAGTACATGGTAAGTCATCTCAATTCTTTTTGTTACTTGGAGATAGATGAGGAGTTCATCGAAACTCCTTGTCAAAACTTTGAAGAGGTCCCTCAGACTTTGGCGTCAACTGAAGTTGCTACCGACAAACCTCCGGTGAAGATGGCTTCTCTTAAGGATGCCAGGGCTGTAATCAAAGAAGGTGGGTGTACCAATTGGGGCCAACTCCCTGATTTCACGCATAAAACTGACAAATTTGGTTTGGGCTTTACTACAGGGGCTCAAAGGTATGTTAGGCGCGCACGGATTGGAAGACCTCCTCTGCACATCAGCAATCAGGGAGTTAATGCGGTTGAAGACGGTGAACAAGATTCAGATATCGACAGTTGGATCTATCCTACAACCAATGATGGATTAAACAACTGGACGACAAAAGGACTTCATACCTATTTCTTTTATTCCACAGTAATTGACTTTTGTTTTAAGAGTTGTAATAAACAGTTTGAAACTTTACGGCCTGGTGCCTTGCCCGAGGCACTTTGGCCTTGCTTGTGAGGGCTTATTATTTGTCATTTTCATATATCATTAATAAAGCATTGGACGTTTCTTGCATTATAAATTTTGCGCTCCTTATTTTTCTTTTCTGTCTCTCACTCTATTAAAACAACTATTCTCTTACACACACTCACGTATCATAATGCAGATCCATATCCACTCTGGATCCCATTGATAACAGCTCTGCTACTGTCAGTTATGACTTTGAAAATCCGATCAACCAAGCTGAGGACGAAGGTGAGGATGATTGTGAGGTTCCTGGAGAGCTCGCTAGACTGTTACTGCAGAAAGAAAGGGTCATACAGCCTCATGAAGAGCTAGTTGAATCAGTGAATTTGGGTACAGAGGAAGATAGGAAATAGGTTAAGATAGGTGCGAATCTGGAACCTAGTGTCAAGCAGAGGTTGATACAAATGCTACGCGACTATGTTGAGATCTTCGCCTGGTCCTATGAAGATATGCCTGGTTTGGACACCGATATTGTGGTACACCTCCTGCCGACTAAAGAAGACTGTCCTCCGGTAAAACAGAAGATTCGCCGTATGCGCCCTGAGATGTCTAAGAAAATCAAAGCTGAAGTCATGAAGCAGTTGGACGTTGGATTTTTAGTTGTTACTTCTTATCTGCAGTGCGTTGCCAACGTTGTTCTGGTGCCTAAGAAAGATGGTAAGGTACGGATGTGTATAGACTATAGAGATCTGAACAGGGCAAGCCCCAAGGATGACTTCCCACTTCCTCACATCGATGTTTTGGTCGACAACACCGCACAGCATAAGATCTTCTCCTTCATGGATGGTTTTTCCGGCTACAATCAGATCAAGATGGCTCCCGAGGACATGGATAAGACAACCTTCGTTACATAGTGGGGCACCTTCTGTTACAAGGTAATGCCTTTCGGGTTGAAGAATGCTGGGGAAACTTATCAACGCACCATGGTCACTTTTTTCCACGACATGATTCACCATGAGATCGAGGTTTATGTTGATGATATGATAGCCAGGTCCCAGACTGAGGAAGAGCACCTTGACCATCTCCAGAAACTGTTCGACAGGTTGAAGACGTACAAGCTGAGGTTAAACCCGAACAAGTGCACCTTAGGGGTAAGGTCGGTAAGCTGCTGGGTTTCGTCGTTAGTGATAAGGGTATTCAGGTGGACCCTGCCAAGGTAAAAGCCATACAGGAGATGTCGGATCCCCGCACAGAAAAGGAAGTTAGAGGTTTTTTGGGACGTCTGAATTACATTGCCAGGTTCATTTCACACCTAACCTCTACTTGTGAGCCAATCTTCAAGCTGCTGAAGAAAGATCAAGTGGTAAAGTGGAATGATGAGTGCCAAACCGCTTTCGAGAGAATCAAGGAATATCTTCAAGAACCGCCAATTTTGATGCCTCCAGTTGAAGAAAGACCTTTGATCTTATACATGACAGTACTGGATAGTTCAATGGGGTGCGTGCTGGGGCAGCATGACAAGCCTGGCCGAAAAGAGCACGTTATTTACTACCTTAGCAAAAAGTTTACCGACTGTGAGACCCGATACTCATTGCTCGAGAAAACTTGTTGCGCTTTGGCATGGGCTTCTCACCGGCTGAGGCAGTATATGCTGACTCACACCACCTTATTGATATCAAAGATGGATCCAATTAAGTATATCTTCGAAAAGCCTGCCTTATCTGGAAGAATAGCAAGATGGAAGATGATCTTAACCGAATATGACATCTAATACATAACCCAAAAATCAATCAAAGGGAGTGTATTGGCGGATCATTTAGCGCATCAGGCCGTGGATGACTACCAATCCATGAATTTTGAGTTCCAGGATGAGAACATCATGTTGGTAACCGACTATGAAGAACCTGGACCGAATGAAGGACCTGAGGAAGGATCCCGATGGTCTATGTATTTTGATGGAGCATCAAACGCATTGGGTAACGGCATTGGCATTGTGATCATATCTCCTGAGGGCTTTCATACTCCATTCACCGCATGATTATGTTTTAACTGCACCAACAATATGGAGGAGTATGAAGCATGTATCCCAGGTCTTCGAGCGGCTATTGACCTGAGGATTAAGTTCTTATGTGTATTCGGAGATTCTGCTCTAGTGATCAATCAGATCAAAGGCGAGTGGGATATGAAGCACCCAAATCTTATTCCTTACAAAGAGTATGTATTGACGTTTCTCCCACACTTTGAGGAGATAACCTTTGAACACTTCCCTAGAGAAGAGAACCAGTTAGCGGACGTGCTAGCTGCCATGTCTTCTATGTTCAAATTCAGGTGGGACAATGAAGCTCCCCAAATTACCATCGAGAGGTTGGACGAACCCGCACATTGTTGTGACATTGAGACTGAAGAGGTAGCGAATAAACCCTGGTTTCACGAGGTAAAGAGGTATCTTGAGGCTCAAGAATACCCCGAGGGCGCATCTGTTAATGATAAGAAATTCTTGAGAAGGTTCACCGCGAAGTTCTTCGTCAGCAATGGTATCCTTTACAAGCGTAACCATGATTCAACCTTACTGCGATGTGTGGACAAAAGCGAGGTGGAAAGGATCATGGAAGAGTTACATGAAGGTACCTTCGGAACATATTCCAGTGGACATACCATGGAAAAGAAGGTCCTACGGGCTGGATATTATTGGTCCACTATGGAAGCCGGTTGTTATCAGCATTCTCAAACCCGTCATAAGTGCCAAGTCTATGCTGATAAGGTGCATGTACCTCTAGTTCCTATGAATGTTCTGACAGCTCCTTGGCCCTTTCAATGTGGGGAATCGACATGATTGGTGAGATCATACCTACTGCGTCTAACAGGCATCGCTTCATTCTGGTAGCAATTGATTATTTCACAAAGTAGGTTGAGGCAGCTTCCTTTGCTACAATAACCAAGAACGTCATGGCGCAGTTTATCCGACACAATCTGATCTGTTAATACGGTGTACCGGAGAGGATCATCACGGACAATGGTACAAATCTCAACAATACAATGATCACCGAGCTTTGTAAACAGTTCAAGATACAACATCATAACTCGTATCCCTACCGGCCGAAGATGAATGGGGCTGTTGAAGCGGCTAACAAGAACATCAAGAAGATTGTGCAGAAGATGACGGTGACATACAAAGACTAGAACGAGATGTTACCATTTGCTCTTCATGGGTACCGTACCTCAGCATGGACATCGACAGGGGAAACACCCTACTCTCTGGTGTATGGCATAGAGGCGGTCATACCCATTGAAGTCCAGATACCCTCTCTCCGGATTATAAAGGATGCGGGTTTGAACATGGGCGTCTAGATCCAAACCCGGCTTGATCAGCTGAATTTAATTGATGAAAAGAGGCTTACATCTATTTGTCATGGTCAGACATATCAAAAGCGAATGATCAAGGCTTTTAACAAGAAAGTTAGGCATCAAGAATATCAAGTCGGGGATCTGGTGATCAAACGCATCATTTTACCGCAAGGTGATCCCAGGGGAAAATAGACCCCCACATACGAAGGGCCATTTGTGGTTTAAAACATTTTCTCGAGAGGAGCTATGATTCTAACCACCATGGATGGTGACGACCTTCCTCACCCCGTCAATGCAGACATAGTGAAAAGATACTACGCATAATCAAAGACCCGCTAGGTTGAATGGCCTAGGAAAAAATAAGGGCTTCCCGGCGAACCAAAAGGGTTCGAGCAAAAGTAAGGGATGAAAATGGAAAAAAACTATACACCCAGCAAGTCGAAAACCTGAAAAGGCGGCTTGGGAAAAAAAGGGTATCCCGGTGGACTGAAAACCCGAAAGGGCGGTCTAGGCAAAAATTAGGGATTGGAGAGTAACACTATGTCTCATTGGATCATCTTACAAACAGACTTCGATATCGACTATCAAGCTCGGACGACGCCAATAAATCTGATCTACCTTCGACCAAGTAGCAAAGTGATGAGACGCTTGAAGATATAAAGGCAATAGCAGAGTTGGAACCCAATGGGATTGTTTCACATAGTTGTTTTTCTTTCTTTTACACAAATTGTATAATTTATATTCTTCGACGGCGTTCTCTTACTAGGACATCAGCCTCTTTATATAAAACGCCTATTACGGGCCAACTTCAAAAATCAATACAATTCGTTTCCACCAGAAATTCCAAATTGTTTTTCTTTTTCTGTCTTGTTTGGCAAGAACGTCTAGTGATACATTTTTTATATATGCATTTGAGAATAATTGCTGCTCATAAATACTTACCCAAGAAACAAAAGACAATTACTCGTAATTCCATGAACAGGGGCAAACAAGAAATGTCCAAACCTTACAGTTGCTCTACCCACCAGGTACAGGGATAGAGCCAGCTTGAGAATATGACTAAAGGTACATACACTCCCCGCGGAGTAGGAAGTATCCAAAGACAGTTGTGTTAGCTCTCCCCAGTCGAGGTTCATAATCGCGAATGAGTCGGCAAAATTCTTCCCAAACAGAGTTTATCTATCACCAGCAAGAGGATTTCACCACCAGCGGAGTTTATTTCTCCAAATCAGCAGATCGTCCAACAAAGTATCTCTCTTCCCCACAAAGTCATTCTCCTACAGGATTATTCTCAAATAGAGTCTCTTCCGGCAGAATTTTCCCAAGCAGAACAGACGCAAGTCTCTAGTTAATCATCTTCGGTCACTATCCCCGGCGAGAACGAAGAACTAACCTCCATATACTCTCCAACAGTAGCCCGGGATTTATTCTCCCCAGCCGGAGAATATCACAAGAACTTCGCATATCCATACATTCTGGCATGCGCATATGAATTATACAACACAATCTCATTTATTTTGAGAACATCGTTACTCAATACATTTCATACATCATGATATTACATACGACTAACTCTTTACCTTTCAGGGAAAGATGCAATCAAGTTCTGACAAGTTTTCTCTAGTTCAGTCAAATCAATACTAAGATTTCTATTCCAGTTCAAGCTATAAAGCCCGGAAGTCGACCGGATAATATCTTGATTTCTCCAAGATACTACGAAGCCTGGAATCGACCAGCTAGTGGTATATCTTAAATACAAGCTATAAAGCCTAGAAATCGACCAGAAAATAGCTTAACCCTCAACAAGTTTTTGTGAAGCCTGGAAATTGACCAGATAGCAATACAAGATACCATGAAGCCTAGAATCGACCAGACAGTGGTATAGGACACCGTGAAGATTAGAGCACGACCAGATAGCGGCAAATGACGCTGAAACCTGGGACACGACCAGATAATAGTATAAAGTACCACAAGTTTGACTAAATAGCAGTTTACTCAGCCAATTACTATGAAGCCCGAAAATCGACCAGATATTAGTATGCCTTAAATTCAAATCGAAGCCCAGACGCGACCGTATAACCATCTAATTCCTTTTGAAGCCTGGAGCACGACCAGATAAGAATTGAGAAATTGCAAAGCCTGGAGTGAAGAAGTGAAAAACACAAGAAGGGGGGGTTGAATTGTAAAACTGAAACTTAATGCAATAAACAAGATATTTTTATTCTGGTTCGTTTGATCTCAAAATACTCCAGTCCACCCGTCAAGGTGATTTCGCCTCTCTCCAACGAGGTCTTAATCCACTATATTCAACTGAATATTACAATCTGCTTTAACAACTGCTAAAGCCTTCTTGATGCAAACCACAACCCGGTTTGTCAAGGAAACACTTTCTTACAAAGAAGATAAAACTAGGTGTGTGAATGTTTTCTACAAAACTGTATCACAACTGTGATGTTACACAACTTAAGCTTATGAAACTAGATTGCTAAAATACTGAGTAAGGAGATATGGAGCTTTTTAGCAAACTGAGAATGAGAAGATGTAGAATAGCTTTTAGGCGTGTAATATGTTGGAGAGCATTAGCCAATTCAATCTTCATAGTCTTGTTTATATAGCACTGAGATTGTTGAACGTTGGAGCAATATTCTTGATTCAATGCTAATAACAAACTTTCCTTATTGAGCAGATCTTGTCTGGAATGATGCCGTTGGTAATAATACGCTTTCAATGCACAGTACCGTTGCTTACTTAAAGCATGTTCTGGCTTGGCTTCATTCTGACTCTGCTTAACTGCTGATGAACTGTTGTTGTCTTTATCAGAGTGTTAAGCGCAGTTCTGTTCATCAAGCTTCAGCATACACGTGAGTTAATCTTCTGATTCTGGTATTCTGATATAGCAACTTCTGATGCTGGTGTTAAAGACCAATATTCTGATGCTGATTAAGTGTGCTCTTGCTGATACCTATCAGAGTTTCTGCAAAGCAGCACGTAATATTTTAGGTAGCAAATCGTTCATACATGAATCACATAAATAATATATATTTTCATTTTGTTATCATCAAACTTAAACATAGGGTAGTAGATTCAAAATTTGTTCTAACAATCTCCCCCTTTTTGATGATGACAAAAACTAGATATTTTTAAATGAAAATAACGTGAAAAAGTATCAGAGATAACTAAATGATAAGATGTATCAGAGCAAGAGGTTATCAAAGACAAGGGATAAGGAGATATAAGAGTTGAGAGATACTCCCCCTGAATTTATTACTTCCCTTTTTAATTCCAAGAGTTCTTCAGGATCAGATCTTTATTGCCTTTCTGTAAACATCAGAAGCTTTGGATCAGAATGTCAGAGCAGAGCTTCAGATCAGAGTATCAGAGATTTTCTTATCAGAGCTTTGCTTTGGGTCAGAGCTTTAGTCTTCAGAATATCATGGGGCATTCTTGTACCTGTAGACCTAAGCAAAAACAGAAAACATGTTCAAGTATATCAGAGTTAGAATGTTTGAGATTTTCTGTCTTAGTAATCCGTTATTATTTAAAATATCATTCTTGTTCTCCCCTTTTTTGTCAGCAACAAAAAGTGTAAGTGATGTGCTAAAACATTTAGAGCAGAAAAACTTGTTATATTAAAGAGTTCAGAATCAAACAAAACATTACAACAGATAATTAAAGAAAACATGAAAATGACATGAATGAAAAACTAAGGTTGGGGAGGAAGGCGTGTGAACAGGTTCTCCAGCATGGCTTTGATCTGATCAGCAGTATCATTCTGCTTGTGCACCATGCTGACAACTGTGTCTATCTTGCTATCCTGCACATCCATCCTTTCTTTCATCTTCTGGTCATTTTCATCCATCCTTTGCTGCAGACGCATGTCATTCAGCTTCAGCTCTTCCAGAGTCTGCCTGTCCAAGGCAGCTTGAGAAACATCAGAAGCAGGGAGCTTCTGAGAGCTTTCTGCAACATCTTCTGCTTGACTTGCTTCAGCTTGAATAGTCTTGTCTTCTTCTAGTTGCACCTTTGAAGCTGGCTGTTTCTCAGACCATGGCTCACTATCCAGAGGGAGCACGTCTTCCTGTGGCAGCTGACTTTCAACTTCCTTCAGCAGCTTGCTGAAGTTCTGTTGTGCCTGCTCATAGTTGGTATCCTGCAACTTGAGGGCTTCAGCACGTACCCAAATTCTGAATTGTGACCAGAGCTGGTCAGAGGCAGCTGGGTCAATCATTCCAGGACAGACTTGCTTCAGAGAAGTAATCCACTGATGCAAACCTGTTTCAAAATTCATAATACCAGAGCCAACATCTGGTTGTTTTGGTTTTGGAATGGCTATTTTATTTTTCAGATCAGCAAGACGGTCAAGGATTGTTAAATCTATGAAGGTCCTGCTGGGGTTTTCGGTGGTTTGCTTGGGAGCTGTTTGTTTTGGAGATGGAGTGGGGGAGTCAGAAATAATGATTGGACTGTTTGGGGTTTTAGGAGTATTTGGTGGTGTAGATTCTGGCGAGGATGGAAGCTGGGCCATTGTGACTGTTGTTCCACATGGCAGCTGGATTGCCAGAGGTTGTGGTTCAGAGGATTGAGGAGAGTGGGGTTCAGAAGGTGGAGGAGTTGGAGTTTCAGAGTGATGAAACTCAGGTTGAGGTGATGGTTGAGGTGATGGTGGATGAATTTCTGGTTGAGGAGAGGGAGAAGGAATTGCTGGTTGTGGAGAAGGAGGAGGAATTTCTGGTTGTTCTGGGATAAGTGGTTCTTCTGGAATGGGTGAGAGACGTGGTTCTGGTTGTGGAGAGGGAACAATTTGTGGTTCAGAGTTTGGATTAATGGAGGAGTGATCAGAAGTGTGTTGATCAATGTCAGACAGCACTTTGTCAATTGCTGATGTTGTTGAGATTGTTGGTTTGGGATGTTTGGTTCGGGGTCTTCTGAGTTGTAGTGCCTCATAAGGGCCATCTTCTGGTTCAGTTTCATCTATTGTTGGGATGGGGATTGAGATTCTATGAGAGGTTGTAGGTGGGACTGATGCTGGAATAGTAGAAGAATTTAAAACAGAAGCAGGAGATAAATTACCTCTTTTCTTGGGTGTTTGCTGGGATGATCCTTCTGAAGGTGCCTTCCTTTTCTTCGTCTTCTTCAGTGTAACTTCTGGTTGAGGTTGGTGCAGATCTTTGATATTCAGATTTAGATCTGTACCATCAGCTTTGCACGCGTCCAGATATCTGAGAACTACCACTGGCTTGGATTCTATCTCAGAGAATAAAGGAAAGTCACTCAGTGGGACTCTTCTGCTGGTGATATCAGCAATAGGAGTAGCGCTGGGTTCCTTTTTGATATTCTCTATCAACTTCATTTTCTTCAAGTTCTTCGCATTCAGAGGTTTCCCAACCATTGGTTCAATGGTGCTTAACTCTTGAGCTTCAATCAGGTGCTCTATCAGCCTATTCTCAGTCAGAATATCTGATATCAACTTTCCAAAGGGTATCCAATCCCTCTTTGTTCTTTCTTCTCCCCTGGTTTCCTTCACGCTTGTTCTGAGGTGATTAAACAGAAGATGAGCCAAGTTGATTTTTACCTTCTGATTGATAAAATAGATCAGAAACTGCTGATCTACATTTATGTAATCAGGGGAACTGGTTGGCTTCCTATGGTTGAAACACCCCAGAATTATCTTCGCCCAAACTCTGTGGTGATCCTTCAGATCTTTGATCTTGCTGCTGGGCACCCCATGGGTGAAAATTCTTTCTGCTATGACGCCCACGTCAGCACATCTCTCAGCCATATCAATACAGCGGACGCCACCGCCACTGTAACCAATTAACCTTGCTATGTGATCCTCAGTGATCACAATCTTCTTCCCCATAATATAAGAGGTAACTTGATGCGTTGAAGAAGTTGCATGAATCCAGAACTCCTTGACTAACATTGGAAATGTTGGTCCAACCAACCTGTCAAAATACCTTTCCCATTTCCGTGCCCTAACTTCTTCTGTTAAATCAAAACTGTTTTCCTTCAGACTTCCAAAATCAACGATCAATTCAGATAACACTTCAAGATTCTTCACAGGAGTGAAGAGTGTTCTGAATGGCACTTGATACTGTTCAGATGATGCTTTCTTCTGAGAACCTGCAGAAGCACTGCTGGAGGTTGCCATGTTCACACTGAAGGATTTTGGGAAAAAACTGAGAAAATGGGTTTGAGAGAGATGAACACAGAAAAATGTAGAGAATACTTGAGAAATAATGAGAAACTGTAAAAGATTAAAGTGAGAGGTTAACGCGCTTAAATAGGCTTCAAAATATTTTGAAATTGTAAACGTTTTCAAGAAAGAGAAATAAAATCATGATTACATTTTAAACACATGATTACTTTCATTTAATGCTTGCTGATTTTGGGGGATTTGAGAAAGATACTTAAAACGGTTACCAGACATGTGTCTCAATGCACCCAATCAGCGTTTTGCCTTCTCAGAAGCGTGCACGCGTTCTGCTTCAGAGATATGCTGATGATTGGATGACACTTGTTTGATGTAGTGATCAGCACGTCTGTCTTTGAGCTTAGACTCTTAGATCTTTAGACTAGCATCTGATACAATCTGCATGTTCTATCTTTCTGAAAGGAGATTGATTAGAAGTTCACAATAAAACAAATACATTCTGAAGATAAATATAAGGAATTAAAACATTTTCACTCTGGGCAGATTTTCATGCTGAGATGTTTCAGAATGAAATTGAACCTATCTTCAGAAAGGGGTTTAGTGAAGATATCAGCCCATTGATGGTCTGTATCTATAAATTTTAAATTCAAAATTCCCTTCTGAATATAGTCCCTAATGAAGTGATGTTTTATTTCTATATGCTTAGCTCTAGAATGTAAAATAGGATTCTTACTTAAGCAAATAGCAGAAGTATTATCAGAGTATAGGAATGTTACTCTCAAAAATCTGGAAGTCTTCAAGCTGACTTTTCATCCAGAGCATTTGTGTGCTACATCCTGCTGCTGCTATGTACTCAGCTTCTGCTGTTGATAGCGCAATTGTTGATTGCCTTTTGCTGGACCAAGAGATCAGATTTTCTCCCAGAAACTGGCAGCTTCCAGAAGTACTTTTATGCTCCACTCTGTCTCCAGCAAAGTCAGCATCGCAGTAGCCTACTAAACTGCAATCACTAGATTTTCTATAAAACAAACCCAGATTAGTAGTACCTTTCAGATACTTGAAAATTCGCTTAACAGCTGTTAAGTGATATTCTCTAGGATCTGATTGGAATCTAGCACAAATACAAACGCTGAATAATATATCAGGTCTTGAAGCTGTCAGATAAAGGAGAGAACCAATCATACCTCTGTAGACTTTCTGTTCTACATTTTTGCTTACCTCTTCTCTTTCCAGAATGCACGTGGGATGCATTGGAATCTTTGATGGCTTACATTCTGAGAGGTCAAATTTTTTCAAAAGATCTCTGATGTATTTGCTCTGATGAATGTAAGTTCCCTCTGGAGTTTGATTGATCTGAATTCCTAGAAAGAATTTCAGTTCCCCCATGAGGCTCATCTCAAATTCTGCCTGCATACACTTAGCAAATTTTCTTCCAAGAGAAGGATTAGTAGAACCAAAAATAATATCATCAACGTAAATTTGACAGACTAAGATGTCATTCTTAACTGATTTACAGAATAAGGTAGTGTCCACCTTCCCTCTGGTGAATTCATTTTCTAACAGAAAGTTACTTAGCCTTTCATACCAAGCTCTGGGAGCTTGTTTCAGACCATATAGTGACTTCTTTAGTTTGAAAACATGTTCTGGATGTTTTGTATTTTCAAAACCAGGGGGTTGGTGTACATAAACCTCTTCTTCTATATAACCATTTAGGAATGCACTCTTGACATCCATCTGATACAGAGTGATGCCTCTATTAACAGCAAATGAAATTAAAAGTCTGATAGATTCCAACCTGGCGACTGGAGCAAAGGTTTCTGTATAGTCTATCCCCTCTTGCTGACTATAACCTTGTGCTACCAGTCGTGCCTTGTTTCTGATGACTTCACCTTGTTCATTTAGCTTGTTTCTGAAGACCCATCTTGTTCCAATGACGTTGAATCCTTTTGGTCTGGGAACAAGATCCCATACGTCATTTCTGGTGAATTGATTCAGCTCTTCTTGCATTGCCAGAATCAAGTCATTATCCAGAAGTGCTTCATCAATAGAAGAATGTTCAATCAGAGACACAAGTCCCATAAGGGTTTCTTCAGAGTTTCTGAAGCTTGCTCTTGTTCTGATTGGATCTTCCTTTCTTCCTAAGATGGTCTCTTCTGGGTGATCCAAGCTGCTTCTGGGTAATCTCTTTTGAGGTTGATCAGCATCTGTTGTAGGATTTCTAGCAGTGCTCCTTTCAGATGTTGAAGGAGTGTTTGTGTTGAGAGCTTCTGATGACTTGTCTTCAGAACCTGTAAATTCAATTTCTATACCTGCAAAAACTTCATTCCGCTTTGATTTTTCAGAGTCAAGCTTATCATCAAAACGAACACTGATTGATTCTTCCACAATCTGTGTTTCTGTATTGTATACTCTATACCCTCTTGAGCGTTCAGAGTATCCTAACATAATACACTTCTGTGCTTTAGAGTCAAACGTGTTCAAATAATTCTTTGTATTTAACATAAAACAGGTACATCCAAATGGATGAAAATATGAAATGTTGGGCTTTCTGTTCTTCCACAATTCATATGGAGTCTTTTCCAGAATAGGTCTTATTGAGATTCTATTCTGAATGTAGCACGCTGTGTTTATTGCCTCTGCCCAGAAGAACTTAGCAACGTTTGTCTCATTGATCATGGTTCTGGCCATTTCTTGCAATGTTCTGTTCTTTCGTTCTACAACTCCATTTTGTTGGGGAGTTCTAGGACAAGAGAAATCATGCAGAATGCCTCTATCATTAAAGAATGACTCAAAATCTTTGTTTTCAAATTCTCCACCATGATCACTTCTGACTTTAACGATTCTAAGATCCTTTTCATTCTGAACTTGGTTACAGAAGGTAACAAACACAGAGTGTGACTCGTCCTTGTGTCTTAAGAACTTTACCCATGTCCATCTGCTATAGTCATCTACGATTACTAACCCATACTTCTTGCCACTGACTGAAGCAGTTTTAACTGGACCAAATAAGTCAATGTGCAGAAGTTCTAATGGCTTAGAGGTAGAAACAACATTTTTAGATTTAAAAGAAGGTTTTGCAAACTTGCCTTTCTGACATGCTTCACACAGAGCATCTGAATTGAACTTCAAATTAGGAAGTCCTCTGACCAGATTGAGTTTGTTAATCTGAGATATTCTTCTCATACTAACATGCCCCAATCTTCTGTGCCAGATCCACTGCTCGTTGTTAACAGACAGAAGGCATTTTACATTCTGACTTTTTAGTTCAGAAAGTTTAATTTTGTAAATGTTGTTTTTCCTCTTTCCATTAAACGGGATAGTCCCATCTTTCTGACTAACAGCTTTACATGATTTTTGATTAAAGATTATATCATAACCGTTATCACTTAATTGACTTATGGATAACAGATTATGCATTAATCCATCTACTAGAAGAACATTATTAATAGAGGGAAGATTTCCATTACCTACAGTTCCAGAGCCAATGATCTTTCCCCTCTGATTGCCTCCAAAGCCAACGTGGCCTCCAGGCTTAAGTTCCAGGCTTTGGAACATATGCCTTCTTCCCGTCATGTGTCGCGAGCAGCTAGAGTTCAGGTACCATGACTGGTGTTTCTGACTTGCAGCTAAAGATATCTGCAACATGTATTATTTTATCCTTAGGTACCCAGATTTTCTTGGGTCCTGATTTGTTAGATTTACCAAAACTCTGGTTGAATTTTGGTTTCACAGAGTACTTACTACTAGTGTATTTAATATCATGTGTGTGACCATACACAAAATGTGAATTTAGAGGAGTGTGTTTAATGGTTAAGTCCATGACATTCTTTGGTGTAGGAACCTTACCTTGGTATCCTATTCCTTTCCTGCCGTTTCTTCTAACTCCATAGATCATTGAAGCCATTTTGCTTCTATCTATGCTTTTAGCAAGGAACTTATGGAAACTGTGATCATACTTCTTGATGATCTCATCAGCGTTGCTGGGAGTTTCAGAAATTGGTTCCTTCTGAGAGTTTTGTAAAGTATTTTCTAATTTTGAAATTTTAATTCTCAGCTCAGAATTCTCCAATTTAAGACTCTCAGTCTTATTAGAGTCAAATTCAAGATTCCTTTTCAGGTCTCTGAATTTCACTCTAATCTGCTGATACCTTTCCAGGATTTCATTAAGGCTTTCAGCATGTTCAGCCTTGGTAAAATTAACAGCAAAGTTAGGAAATACCTCTTCAGTGTCTGATTCTGAGTATGATTTAGAAGCTTCACTATCTTCTGAAATGTTAGCCATGAGAGCTATGTTTTCCCTCTCATCATCTGATTCTGAGTCAGCTTCAGACGAGTCAGAGTCATCCCATGTATCCATGAGACTTTTCTTCTTTTCTCTTCCAAACTTCTTTTTGGGCTTTTCCCTCTGAAGCTTTGGGCAGTCACTCTTGTAGTGTCCTTGCTCATTGCACTCATAGCAGATGATGTCCTTGGTGTTTGGCTTTCTGCTTCCTGAGGAGCCTTCAGATCTTCTGTATCCAGAGGAAGAATCTGTCCTTCTGTATCTGGAAGAAGACTCGTTCTGATCAGATCTTCTGGGATTCCTGAACTTCTTTTGCCTCTGCTTCCACAGTTGATTTACTCTTCTGGAGAGGAGGGAGAGTTCGTCTTCTTCTGATGAGGATCCATCAGATGTTTCTTCAACTGCCTGCAAAACTTTAGACTCAGATTTTTTGTTAGAGTTCAATGCTAAAGGCTTACCTTGCTTCTGAGGCTCGTCAGCTTCTAGCTCTATCTCATGACTTCTGAGGGAGCTGATAAGTTCCTCCAGAGTAATTTTGTTGAGATCTTTTGCTAGCTTCAGAGCTGTGACCATTGGTCTCCACTGCTTGGGTAAGCTTCTGATGATTTTCTTGACATGGTCAGCAGTAGAGTATCCTTTGTCCAGAACCTTGAGACTAGCTACCAGAATCTGGAATCTTGAGAACATTGTTTCAATGGATTCAGATTCTTCCATTTTGAATGCCTCATACTTCTGAATGAGCGCAGAGCTTTAGTTTCTTTGACCTAAACGTTGCCCTCATGCGTCATTCTGAGTGAGTCAAAAATGTTCTTTGTTGTGTCTCTGTTGGAGATCTTTTCATACTCAGTATAGGAGATGGCGCTGAGAAGGATGGTTCTGGCCTTTTGGTGATTCTTGAAGTCACGCTTTTGTTGGTCAGTCATTGTTTTTCTATCAATCTTCTGACCGATTGCATTCACAGGGTACGTGTATCCGTCTGTCACCATATCCCACAGATCAGCATCATGTGCCAGAAAGAAGCTTTCAATTCTGTCTTTCCAGTAATCAAAGTTTTCTCCATCAAAGACTGGAGGTTTCCCGCTGAATCTGTCTCTGTCCTCATGGTTGTCATTGCTGGTGTGAGAATAGTTTCCCGCCATTGTGTTTTTCTGATGCTGGATCTTGTACTGACACGGTTAAGTGTTTTAGCTCAGAACCAGGCACTCTGATGCCAATTGAAGAAGTGAAAAACACAAGAAGGGGGGATTGAATTGTAAAACTGAAACTTAATGCAATGAACAAGATATTTTTATCCTGGTTCGTTTGATCTCAAACTACTCCAGTCCACCCGTCAAGGTGATTTCGCCTCTCTCCAACGAGGTCTTAATCCACTATATTCAACTGAATATTACAATCTGCTTTAACAACTGCTAAAGCCTTCTTGATGCAAACCACAACCCGGTTTGTCAAGGAAACACTTTCTTACAAAGAAGATAAAACTAGGTGTGTGAATGTTTTCTACAAAACTGTATCACAACTGTGATGTTACACAACTTAAGCTTATGAAACTAGATTGCTAAAATACTGAGTAAGGAGATATGGGGCTTTTTAGCAAACTGAGAATGAGAAGATGTAGAATAGCTTTTAGGCGTGTAATATGTTGGAGAGCATTAGCCAATTCAATCTTCATAGTCTTGTTTATATAGCACTGAGATTGTTGAACGTTGGAGCAATATTCTTGATTCAATGCTAATAACAAACTTTCCTTATTGAGCAGATCTTGTCTGGAATGATGTCGTTGGTAATAATACGCTTTCAATGCACAGTACCGTTGCTTACTTAAAGCATTTTCTGGCTTGGCTTCATTCTGACTCTGCTTAACTGCTGATGAACTGTTGTTGTCTTTATCAGAGTGTTGAGCGCAGTTCTGTTCATCAAGCTTTAGCATACATGTGAGTTAATCTTCTGATTCTGGTATTCTGATATAGCAACTTCTGATGCTGGTGTTAAAGACCAATATTCTGATGCTGATTAAGTGTGCTCTTACTGATACCTATCAGAGTTTTTGCAAAGCAGAACGTAATATTTTAGGTAGCAAATCGTTCATACATGAATCACATAAATAATATATCTTTTCATTTTGTTATCATCAAAACTTAAACATAGGGTAGTAGATTCAAACTTTGTTCTAACATGGAGGACGACCATATAGCAAGTGTAATCTCATCTCCCCAGTAAGTCACTATAAAACCTGGAGCACGACCAGATAGCAGTCAGTCTTATTTTCCTCAACAAAGCACTGTAAATCCTGGAGCACGACCAGATAGAAGTTCATTTTCACCTCCTCGACTAAGAGATGATTCCCCAGTAGAGTAACGGACAACTGAAGTTCCTAAAACTCTATTTCTCTCAAGACAAAGAACAACATTCCCCAGCGTAGTCCTCCTCAATAACAGGTGTACAGGCTCTCGCAAAGGAATCTCTTATGCGATCGATACTCCTTCTGATGGAATCTTTAAGCCCATATTCTGTCATTGACTTCCAAATGGCATCTATAAGCCCATTCCCGATATCGCGAGACCAGTACCACTTCATGCGAGTGCAAATTTATGGGCACTCTAGTGTTCAATCATCTTCCACCTTCGGATCACGAAAGGAAGACAAGCCAATCTACATCCTCAGGTTTAAGAAGATTGAACAGAGGTAGCTGTTGTACCCCAAATTTTTCCCTCCCATATTTCTCAATACATGTCAAGTGAGTTCCTCAAATTGCTCAAGGAAGTCCAAGAGTTGACCAGACAAACCCTCTCCTAAGGCAGTCTACCCCAAATTAGGGTTTCATGTTGCATCAAGATGCTTGAGTCCAAAGGGTCCCAAATTTTCACTATTTCCCTAATATGTTCTCAAGATCATCCATGTCAAGTTTCAAGCCTTGCAGAGGAAGTTTGCTCAGTCAATTGCTTAAAGGCCTGAAAATCGACTATGCTAGGGCAAAAGTCAACTGTGGCCCACATACAGTCAAACTTCAAGATTTTTGGTCAATATTCTCATTGTGAAGTATTATTCATCATTTGATCAAGGGTTGATCATGATTCTTCAAGGATTGCTCACAATTCATCAAAATCCAAAAGTTGCTAAATTAGGGTTTTGTAGGAAAAGTCAACTCAACTTTGACCAAGCATAACTTTCTAATAATTTATCAAAAATGACTCATACAAAGCTCATTTTGAAGGGGATGCAATTCCCTACAATCCATCTTCAGCTCCTAAGTTTAAAATATGCACTCACAAGAAGATATAAATTTGGACATTATAGGTCATTTTGGAAAGTCAACAAAAATACCTTTTATGTCAAACTTCATACATGAACATGGAAGATTCAATTGAGATGATACCAAAAGGGTTGTTTAGAGGACATCTTAAGATTTCTAAAAAGTCCAAAAACACATCTCTAGGGTCAAAATTGAAAGAGTTATGCATTGGTAAAATTGACCTTTTTTGCAAAATTGCCAAAAGTCAAAAGGGTCAAAAATTGAATTTTTTTTGTCATATGGGCCTAACTTTTTATGCTTGCACTGAGTTTGTAATGTGACCCACGACCCATGAGCCCTTCCACTTGTCATTCTTTTATTTTTGTCATTTATTTTGATTTTATTTCATTTAAATCAAATAAAATCAAAATAAAATAATGAAAATATCAAAAACTAATTGAATCTTGAGATTTTGTGCATGATTAGGTCCAATACACACTTGGAAGTAAGATCAAATCGTGCAAGACTCATATGGACACAAAAAGATTGCATTTTGCTTGATTTGGAAAGATTTTGTACAAGGATCAAATCATGAATCAATATTCATAATTGGAGAAGATTTGAAACAAATGGCAACCCTAATTCATTCTTGGATACATAAGGGACGAGTTCAGATAAAAAACAAGAGGTTGGAGGCGTGCAAAGGAGAGAACGAATCTCAAAATTCAAGGAAAAGTTGCAAATTGATTTCCCAGTTTCAAGCCTTCTCAAGCCATTCTAACCATCCCAATCGTTTGCTGGATATCCCTGGATCGTATTGCAATCATTAACAAGCTTCCCCACGTTCAGAATCACACTGTAAGAGTCACACGGTTCATCTCTTTTCTTGAATTCGAATATCTTAATTCTGGCATCTTTAACATGATTTATTAGCATATTCTTAATCCTTGAGTTGTTTTCAAAACTAATGGTTATGATTAATTGCATTTTATTGACTGTATACCAAGATGCCATGGCTAGGGTTCGTGCTCCTTTTTTAGGGGTTTTTCATACAGGAACAGTTAGCCATTAATAATGGTACCATGATGCTCGTGAGGTTGCAACGAGTTGATTGGCACCATTGGTTGTGATTTATCATACAGGGACAGGATTTTGGAGTGGACAAGGGTTGTACCTACGCCTAGTGTCCGTAGGTAAAAGTAGTTTGTCTAAAACGACAGAGGCAGCGAGAAAGATGATGGTGTGGCATGCTGTGAATGGGCCATTTGAATTTCGCGCGTTTCAGAATTTGGTTTTTTGTTTTTATCACATAATATTTATTTGTTATCATTTATACAACTAACATAGCTAGCTCAGCTGGTAAGCGCGCAGGGTGAGAACGCCTAAGGGCCTGGGTTCGATCCCCAGGTCCCAACATTGCTTCATATTATTTTTCTTGGCATAATCAGGTGTACTAGAGTCTCACGAGTCTACCATGCATCATCAGCATCCAACCATCCAAACCACCCAGGCTTCAGATCCAAGGTTATCCCTTGAAGGTCCACCGTACGCCCAGTCAAGCAAGCACGTGGGATCTGGCAAAGTCAACAAAGGCCAGGAGTTACTGGGCCCATAATTGTAATTAGCACCCCCCCCCCCCATTCTTGCTAGGAAACCGGGCCCATCTTTCTTTCTTTTTATTTATTTTAATTCTTTTAATTTATTTAATTTGCTTTTTTTAACAAAATCAATTTCTTTTTTCATAAAAAATCATAAAATCAAGTTTCACAAAATTCAGAATTAGGTTTTTTTTTATTTTTTTATCAAATTTAATTTAATATTAGTTTAAATTTAATTTAGGGTAATTCTAACTTTTTGTAGATAATTAAAATCAATTAAAAAAAAATTAGGGTTAGCTTTTGATTTAATTTTTATTTCTTTTCTCAAAACAAAAATACCAAAATAAGTTAATTTAGTTATTTTTATTAATTAAAATTAATTAGTAATTAGGTTTTTTTTATTTATTCAATTAAACTTTATTTTCTCAAAATAACACAAAAACCACAAAAAAAAAGATTTTTTCTTTTAAAATAAAAATTAGGTAGTTGGGGTCAAAACCCCTAAATCTCTCGTTTTCGGTTTATCGCGCGCGTTTATTATTTCTGCAAATATTAATGTATCTGCCCATGGTATGTAATAGTTAAATTAGGATTTTCTTTTATTTATCGTTTTACGGGTTTTTTAGCTATGTAATTAATCCCTACCCCAAAGCCTTGTAATAGCGTAGGTTTTACTTCTCGCATTTTAATTCTCGCAAATATCAACTGTTAGATGTATGTTAATAGGATTGCATAGCAAGATTGCATGATAATTTAAAACGGCTAGAAAACCCTAATGTGCAAAGATAATAACTAAAATCAAATGACTCGCACATGCGCACTCTTAGGGTATACTCTCACTTAGGTTGCCTTCGGTAAACGTTCATTAAGTATAGGGTGTCTTAATGGTTACCCTCTTGTCTAACAAAGATCAAAAGTCCCGTTCGGAAATGTTGCCTCGAATATGATCTTAAGACTCTAGGGTTATTACTAAGACGTCCTAACATTGCTTTAGTGATCGTACGTCCCTTACGAATTGACCCTTACATCCAACGACGGTGCTACCTGTTTCTCAATAGTAGGATAGCACTGTCTAAAGGAAACAAGAACATAAACGATATTTTTTCGAGTAGGTAGATAACTGTTAGGTACTTGCTCAAAACAAACAAACTTTTTTCACACTTACACTTTTTTCAAACAAAGTTTTCAAAAACAACTTCGTAACACTCTTGAGGATAGAAACAAGGGTTAAGACGAAGTAAAACAAAACTTTTCAAAACAAACACACACAAGCAATTTTAAAAGATGAGCAAGTACCTAAGAGCCCATGGAAAACCATGGATAGAAAGGGTTCTAACACCTTCCCTTTCTATAATCTACCCCCCGTACTCAAAATCTCGAAAAAAGGAATTTTTCTGTGCTTTTTTCCTTTCTAGTTGGATAAAATAAAAGTCGGTGGCAGCTCTTGCTTACCGTGACATTTTGCGAATACAAAATGCAAAATGCAAACCAGTATTTCCAAAACAATCGGTTCTGCCACCGTATTACAACAACCTTCGTTACATAATGGGGCACCTTCTGTTATAAGGTAATGCCTTTTAGATTAAAGAATGATGGGGCAACTTAACAGCGCGCCATGGTCACCTTGTTCCATGATATGATTCACCACGAGATTGAGGTTTATGTTGATGACATGATAGCCAGGTCTCAGACTGAGGAAGAGCATCTCAATCATCTCAAGAAACTGTTTGACAGGTTAAAGACATACAAGCTGAGGTTGAATCCGAACAAGTGTACCTTCGGGGTAAGATCTGGTAAGCTTCTGGGTTTCATCGTCAGTGATAAAGGTATTCAGGTAGACCCTGCAAAGGTAAAAGCCATACAAGAGATTCTGGTTCCCCGCACAGAAAAAGAAGTTAGAGGTTTCTTGGGACGTCTGAATTACATCGCCAGGTTCATTTTGCATCTGACTGCTACTTGTGAGCCAATCTTCAAGCTGCTGAAGAAAGATCAAGTGGTAAAGTGGAATGATGAATGCCAGACCTCTTTCAAAAGACTCGAGGAATACCTTCAAGAACCTTCAAGAACCACCAATTCTGATGCCTCCAGTAGAAGGAAGACCTTTGATATTATACTTGACAGTGCTAGACAATTTAATGGGGTGTGTGCTGGGGCAGCATGACGAGTCGGGCTGAAAAGAGCACGTTATTTACTACCTTAGCAAAAAGTTTACCGACTGTGAGACCCGATACTCATTGCTCTAGAAAACTTGTTGCTCTTTGGCATGGGCTATTCACCGGCAGAGACAGTATATGCTGACTCACACTACCCTGTTGATATCAAAGATGGATCCAATCAAGTATATCTTCGAAAAGCCCGCTCTCTCCGGAAGGATAGCAAGATGGAAGATGATCCTAACTGAGTACGATATCCAATACACAACCCAAAAAGCAATCAAGGGGAGTGTATTGGCAGATCATTTGGCACATCAGGCTGTGGATGACTACCAGTCCATGAATTTCGAGTTCCGAGATGAGAATATCATGTTAGTAACCGACTGCGAAGAACCTGGACCGGATGAAGGACCTGAGGCAGGATCCCGATGGTCTATGTATTTTGATGGAGCATCAAACGCTTTGGGTAACGGCATCGGCATTGTAATCATATCTCCTGAGGGCTGTCATACTCTATTCACCGCCCGACTATGTTTTAACTGTACCAATAACATGGCGGAGTATGAAGCGTGTATCCTGGGTCTTCGAGCTGATATTGACCTGAGGATTAAGTTCTTGAGTGTATTCGGAGATTCTGCTCTAGTGATAAGTCAGACCAAAGGCGAGTGGGATACAAAGCACCCAAAACTTATTCCTTACAAAGAATATGTACTGACATTGCTCCCACACTTTGAGGATATAACTTTTGAACATTTCCTAAGAGAGGAGAACCAGTTAGAGTACGCGCTAGCTACCATGTATTCTATGTTCAAAGTCAGGTGGGACAATGAAGCTCCCCAGATTACCATCGAGAGGTTGGACGAACCCGCACATTGTTGTGACATTGAGACTGAGGAGGTAGAAGATAAACCCTGGTTTCACGAGGTAAAGAGGTATCTTTAGGCTCAAGAATACCCCGAGGGAGCATCTACTAATGATAAAAAGTTCTGAGGAGGTTTGCTGCGAATTTCTTCATCAGTAATGGGATCGTCTATAAGCGTAACCATGATTCAACTTTACTGCGGTGTATGGACAAGAGCGAGGCAGAAAGGATCATGGCAGAGTTACATGGAGGTACCTTTGGAACTCATTCTATTGGATACACCATGGCGAAGAAAATCCTACGGGCAGGATATTACTGGTCTACTATGGAAGCTGATTGTTATCTTCACTCTCGGACCTGTCATAAATGTCAAGTCTATGCTGATAAGGTGCATGTGCCTCTAGTTCCCCTGAATGTTTTGACAGCTCCTTGGCCCTTTGCAATGTGGGGCATCGACATGATCAGCGAGATCAGACCTACTGCGTCTAACGGGCATCGTTTCATTCTAGTAGCAGTTGATTACTTTACGAAGTGGGTTGAGGCAGATTCCTTTGCTACAGTAACCAAGAACGTCGTGGCGCGGTTCATCCGGAATAATCTGATATGTCGATACGGTGTCCCCGAGAGGATCATTACTGGCAACGGTACAAATCTCAATAACACAATGATCACCAAGCTCTGCAAACAGTTCAAAATACAACATCATAATTCTTCTCCCTACCGGCCGAAGATGAATAGGGTTGTTGAAGCAGCTAATAAGAACATCAAGAAGATTGTGCAGAAGATGACGGTGACATACAAAGACTAGTACGAGATGTTACCATTTGCTCTTCATGGGTATCGTACCTCAGCACGGAAGTCAACAGGGGAAACACCCTACTCTCTGGTATATGGCATGGAGGCAGTCCTACCCATCGAGGTCCAGATACCCTCTCTCAGGATTATGAAGGATGCGGGTTTGAACGAAGACGATTGGATCCTAACCCGACTTGATCAGCTGAATTTATTTGATTAAAATAGACTTACTGGTATTTGTCATGGTCAAACGTATCAAAAGCGAATGATCAAGGCTTTTAGCAAGAAGGTCAGACGTTAGGAATATCAAGTCAGGGATTTAGTAATCAAACGCATCATACTGCCGCAAGGTGATCCCAGGGGCAAATGGACCCCTACATACGAAGGGCCATTTGTGGTTAAGAGCATTTTTTTCGGGAGGAGCTATGATTCTAACCACCATGGACGGTGACGACCTTCCTCACCCCGTCAATGCATACATAGTAAAAAAATACTACGCCTAATCAAAGACCCGCTAGGTTGACTGGCCTAGGCAAAAATAAGGGCTTCTCGGCGAACCAAAAGGGTTCGGGCAAAAGTAAGGGATAAAAATGAAAAAAAATGTACACCTGGCAAGTCGAAAACCTGAAAAGGCGGCTTGGGAAAAAAAGGGTATCCCGTTGGATTGAAAACCCGAAAGGGCGGTCTAGGAAAAAATTAGGGATCGAAGCGTAACACTATGTCTCATTGGATCATCTTGCAAGCAGACCTCGGTATCAACTGTCAACTATCAAGCTCGCATAACGCCAATCAATCTGATCCGCCTTCGACCAAACGACAAAGTGATGAGATGCTTGAAGATATAAGGGCAATAGCAGAATTGGAACCCAATGGGACTCTTTCACATAGCTGTTTTTCTTTTAATTGTAATTTCCATCTTTCGGCGGCATTCTCTTACTAGAGCGTCAGCCTCTTTGTACAAAAACGCCTGTTACAGGCCAATTTCAAAAATCAATACAATTCATTTTCACAAGAAATTTCAATTTGCTTTTCTTTTTCTGTTTTGTTTTGCAAGAGCGTCCAATGATTCATTTTTTTGATATATGCATTTGAAAATAATTGCTGCTCATAAATATTTACATAAAAAAACAAAAGACAATTACTCGTAATTCCAGAAACATGGAAAAACAAGAAGTGCCCAAACCTTACAGTTACTCTGCCCACCAGGTACCGGGATAGAGCCGGCTCGAGAACATAAGTAGTGATGCATATACTCCCCATAGAGTAAAAGATATCCAAAGACGGTGATGTCAGCTCTCCCTAACAGGACACGCCTCTCCCTAGCCGAGGTTCACAATCACAGGTGAATCGGTAAATTTTCCCCCAAGCAGAGTTTATTTCTCTTACAGGAAAAAATTCATCCCCAACTGATTTATTTCCCCAAGTCGACAGATCTATCAACAGAATATCTCCTCTCTAACAAAGTTATTCCCCACAGAATTATCTTCAGACAGAGTCTCGTCCGGCGGAATATTTACCAGCCAAGGGGCAAATTCCCAACACGGTCATCTTTGTTCACCATCCCCAATAGAGGTGGAGGAACTATGGTTTTCATATCAATCAGGGATTTATTTTCCCATATTCAGATTATCACGTCAGCATTTCATGTTCATACATCATGACATATGCATACACCGCATACAACATGGTCTCATTTATTCTGATAATATCAACACACAATGCATCTCATGCATCACATATAACTAACCCTGTATTTATTTCAGGAAAGACATTATTATCAACAACTTCCAGCAACCCTACTATCCAGGCTTTCATATCGAAGTAACCCTACTATCCAGGTTCCTTCTCGCAGCCCTACTATCCAGGCTTTTCATATCGAAGTAACCCTACTATCCAGGTTCCTTCTCACAGCCCTACTATCCAGGATTTTCATATCGAAACAACCCTGCTAACCAGGTTCCTTTTCACAGCCCTACTATCCAGGCTTTTCACATCGAAGCAACCCTACTATCCAGGTTCCTTCTCACAGCCCTACTATCAAGGTTTTCATATCAAAGTAACCCTACTATCCAGATTCCTTCTCACAGCCCCACTATCCAGGCTTTTCATATCGAAGCAACCCTACTATTCAGGTTCCTTCTCACATCCCTACTATCTAGGATTTTCATATCGAAGCAACCCTACTATCCAGGTTCCTTCTCACAGCCCTACTATCCAGGCTTTTCATATCGAAGCAACCCTACTATCCAGGTTCCTTCTTACAGCCCTACTATCCAGGATTTTCATATCGAAACAACCCTATTATCCAGGTTCCTTCTCACAGCCCTACTATCCAGGTTTTCATATCAAAGTAACTCTACTATCCAGGTTCCTTCTCACAGCCCCACTATCCCGGCTTTTCATATCGAAGCAACCCTACTATCCAGGTTCCTTCTCACAACCCTACTATCCAGGCTTTTCATATCAAAGCAACCCTACTATCCAGGTTCCTTCTCACAGCCCTACTATCCACGCTTTTCATATCGAAGCAACCCTACTATCCAAGTTCCCTCTCACAGCCCTACTATTCAGGCTTTTCATATCGAAGCAACCCTACTATCCAGGTTCCTTTTCCCAACCTTACTATCCGGGTTCGGCCTCCCTTGTCCCCATACAACAGTCCACAACGCTGTGAGACTGGGACCCGATCAAACACAAACTGATTTCACATGTCCCCAGTAAGTCGCGATGCAACATATACCCCGACCAAACACAAGTACAGAGACCAATATTCCCCAGCGAAGTCCTCCTCAAAAATAGGTATACGGATTCTCGCAAAGGAATCTCTTGTGCGATCGACACTTATTCAGATGGCATCTCTAAGCCTATCCCCGACGATTCTCTAGCAAACTTCCGAATGGCATCCATAAGCCCATTTCTGATATCACAAATTAAGCACCACTTCATGCGAGTGCAAATTTCTGGGCACTCTAGTGTCCAATCATCTTCTACCTTCAGATCACGAAAGGCAGACAAGCCAATCTACACCCTCAGGTTTAAGAAAATTGAACATGAGCAGCTATTGTACCCCAAAATTTTCCCTCCCATATTTCTCAATACATATCAATTGAGGTCCTCAAATTGCTCAAAGAAGTCCAAGAGTTGACCAGACAAACTCTCTTCTAAGGCAGTCTATCTCATATTAGGGTTTCATTTTGCATCAATATGCTTAAGTGAAAAGGATGTCAAATGCTCACCATTGCCCTAATATGTTCTCAAGACCATCCATGTCAAGTTTCAAGCCTTGCAGAGGAAGTTTGCTCAGTCAACTACTCAAATTCCTGAAAATCGACTCTGTTAGGGCAAAAGTCAATTGTGACCCACATACAGTCAAATCTCAAGCTTTCTAAAAAGTCAAAGAACACGTCTATAGGGTCAAAATTGAGAGAGTTATGCATTATCCAAGATGACCTTTTTTACAAAATTGCCAAAAGTCAAATGTGTCCAAAATTGCATTTTTTGCTAAATGGGCCCAACTTTTTATGCTTGCCCTGAGTTTGTAATGTGATCCACGACCCATGAGACCGTCCACTTGGAATTCTTTTATTTTTGTTATTTATTTTGATTTTATTTCATTTAAATCAAATAAAATCAATATAAAATAGTGAAAATATCAAAAATCATTAAAACCTTGAGATTTTGTGCATGATTAGGTTCATTATACAGCTGGAGACAAGATCAAATCGTGCAAGGCTTCATATGGACACAAAAAGATTGAATTTGCTTGTTTTGGAAAGATTTGGTGCAAGGATTGAATCATGGATCAATATTCATAATTGGAAAAGATTTGATACAAATTGTAACCCTAATGCATTCTAGTATACATAAGGAACAAATGCAGACCAAAAAAAAGAGACTAGAGGCATGCAAAGGCATAGAACAAATTGCAAAAACTCAAGAAAAAAGTGCAGACCAATTTCCAAGTTTCAGACCATCTCAAGCCATTCTAATCATACCAATCAATTGCTGGACTCCCCAGGATCGTGTTCAAATCATTAGCAAGCTTCCCCACGCCCTGAAATGCATCGTAGCAGTCACACGGTTTGCATATTTTCTTGAATTAGTATATATTGATTCTGACATATTTAGCATGATTGATTAGCATATTTATAATCCTTGAGATGTTTTGCAAGCTAATTACTATATTCAATTGCATTTTTATTGATTGAACATGAAATTGCCATGGCTAGGGTTCATGCTTTGTTTTTAGAGGTTTCTTGTACAGGGAAAATTGGACATTAATAATGGTACCATAATGCTCGTGAGGTTGAAACGAGTTGATTGGTACCATTGGTTTTCATTTATCATGCGTGTACAAGATTTTGGAAATGCACAGGGGCTATACCTACGCTTAACGTCCGTAGGTAAAAGTTGCAAAATTTACAGCGACGGTGGGAGGAAGAAGATGGTTACGTGGCGCTCCCTGACTTGCCAGTTTGAATTTCGCGCGTTTTAAGGACTAACATTTTGTTTGTATTATATAATAATTGTTTGTTATTGTAATTACAACTAATCATCCTGGCTCAGCTGGCAGCGTGGCAAGGGGAAAATGCTCAAGGACTTGGGTTCGATCCCCAGGTCCCAACATTTGCTTCATATTATTTTTCTTTACATGATCATGTGCGCTAGTATCCCATATGTCCACCATGCATCATCAGCATCCAACCATCAGATCACCAACAAGCCAGATCCAAAGCCTTCTCCCTGAGGGACCACCGTGCGCCTGAGTCAAGCGTGCATACAGTATTGGGGCAAGGTCAACAAGGCCAAGAATTGTTGGGCCAAGAAGTCAGATTCACACCCCCTTTCTTGCTAAGCAATCAGACCCATCTTTCTTTCTTTTCTATTTATTTCTTTTATTTAATTTAATTTGCTTAATTATTTTTAACCAAAATTAATTTCTTTTTTCACAAAAATCATAAAATCAAGAATTTCACAAAAAATTAGAATTAGGTTTTATTTTATCAAATTTAATTTGATATTAGTTTAATTTAATTTAGGGAAATTTTAACCTTTTTTTTATAATTAAAATCAATTATAAAAATTAGTGTTAGACTCTTGATTCAATTTTTATTTCTTTTCTCAAAATAAAAAATACAAAAATAGGTTATTTTAATTTTTTTTCTTAAATCAAAATTAATTAGTAATTAGGTTTTTTTTATTATTCAATTAAGCTTTATTTTCTAAAATGACACAAAAACGACAAAAAAATGATTTTTCCTTTTAAATTGCAATTAGGTATAGTGGGGTCAAAACCCTAATCATTTTGTATTCGATTCATCATGCGCGTTTATTATTTTTGCAATATTGATGTAACTGTCCACGGTATGTAATAGTTTAATCTAGGATTTTCTTTTATTTATCGTTTTTTACGGGTTTTTTTGGCTATGTAATTAATCCCTACCCCGAAGCCTTGTAATAGCGTAGGTTTTATTTTCTTGCATTTTAATTTTCGCAAAGATTAACTGTTTAGATGTATGTTAATAGGATTGTATGACAAGATTGCATGATAATTTAAAATGGCTAGAAAACCCTAATGTGCAAAGATAATAATTGAAATCAAATCACTCGCACATGCGCACTCCTAGGGTATAGTCTCACTTCGGTTGCCTTCGGTAAATGGTCATTGAGTATAGGATGTCTTAGTGGTTACCTTCCTATCTAAAGAAATCAAACGTTGCCTCAGAAATGTTGCCTCAAATATGATCTTAAGACTCTAGGGTTACTACTAAGGTGTCCTAACACTGCTTTAGTGATCGTGCGTCCCTTTCGAATTGACCCGTACAACTCCAACGACGGTGCTACCTACTCCTTAATAGCGGGTGTTGTACCCCAAAATTTGCCCTCTCATTTTTCTCCAAAAATCACCCTAGATCCTCAGGTTTACTTCCAAGCTTTGAGTTACAAATTGTTTCATGAAGATCACTCTCAAGGGTAAAATAGTCATTTGCACTGAAAGGCCAAACTTTTACCTCTTGATCAAAATCAAATCTTAAAAATTATATTTCATCAAAACATGTTGAAATAGGAAATTTTTCCATTTAAAGTTCAAAAGTCAAATTTACTTTGGAAAAAATCAAACTTCTAAGTACTTGAGAAATTTCTAAGTATTTAAGGGAAAAATGGCACTTTAGAGCTTCTGAACCAACCTCCAGGCAGGAGCAGTCGGAAGTTGCAAGCTTAGCTCAGCACATAACCTTCAGTCAGAAGTTGCAAGACTAAGCTCAACACATAACCTTCAGTCAGAAGTTGCAAGATTAAGCTCAGCACATAACCTTCAGTCAGAAGTTGCAAGCTTAGCTCAGCACACAACCTTCAGTCAGAATGTGGCTCTTCAGCAGCTACGCAAGTTCAGTCAGAATCTACCAAGGTAAGAACAGAAGATTATAAAACATGCTGGAAAGCCTAAGGATCCCTCAGAACTAGCTAAGGCAGCAGGATATCAAGATCAGAACTTGGGTACATTGTTCTAGACTACACTGAAGTGGAACTTCTGGCTCAAATTTAAGTAATGATGCAAAATCCCCCATTACAGGATTTCTGATTTTGACAAATCTCATCACCATTTAATGCTCATTTAATGCTCACAACCACTTTTGAGTATTTATCCAAAGGGTCTCTCCACGTGTAGCATAGCAACACCTTTGTACAGATTTAGGTATGGGTCTATGTGCCACTTTTCGCCTATGGGTGTCACTTTTCCTTAATCCTCGCTTACTATTCCATCCTAGGATAAAAGCTGTCAATCATCACAACTTTTTATGAACTTTCTTCAAGAGTAAGTCAGCATCTATTGCATGGTATTGGAGCCACTTAACGTTTTAAAAAACCACAAAGCTTTTCCTATAAATAAAACACCATTGTCCACTAAAAAAGCCCGGTCCAAATCCAGAAAAATTGCTAAAAAGAAATAGAAAGTTTTTAGCAAGAAAACACCTTGAAACTTTGCCAAAATTCCTAGTGTTTCAAGAACCTTAAACACAACTTTGAATCTACTACCTTCAAACTCCATTTTTCCCAAAGTATTTCTTGACTAAGAAACGCCCATACAGTTTTTGACCCACATATATACCCTCCATCCATTCAAAGAACCCTTTCAAAACACCATCAGAGTTAAGGCTAACTCCAGTTCACATAATTTCTTCCAACGGCAAGGTAAGCACCTGCTGACTCTCACCACACTGCTTAAGCATCACCATATTTGCATGCTCAAAAAACACAATGTAGATATCATGTTTCTGATGTTGTACATGTTCTGATATTTTTACGCCTCTGCATGGTTAAGTAGAGAACGAATCGGTTCATAACTGCCTTAAAGAAATTGAAACTCAGAGTTAGAATTAGCAAAGGAATACTTGCCTCTAATTTTTGGTTCTGATTCTCCTTATTTCTGAAGCGCTATGACACCTGCTGAAACTGTCTTAGGCATGTCTTCTGTTTTGTAGAGAAATAACCAAATTGCAGATGTTCTGACTAGCACAGAGGGAGACCAAGTTCTGACTTTGACGCCAACACTTCTAAGGCCTGTTTTGTTATCAGTAATATCAGAACTTCTGAGAATTACTGTGTTCCCAGCAGGGTCAGAACCTCTGACCCCATACATTTTCACTAACAGGTTTCTATTTTGCAGCGCACCAGGGTCAGAACTTCTGACCTATTCATTTTCACTAACAGGTTGCTATTCTGCAGCAGGCCAGGGTCAGAACTTCTGACTTCCTCTCAGCAGCACGCCGATCCTTTTCCTTTTTCTTTCTTTCTTCCCCTTGTTATTTTCTTTATTTTTCTCGCTGGTACTCCCCATTCATAATTTTGTACCCCCACCCCCTAAATATTATAATGGCATAGGACTTTACATTTCCGCATTTTATCACTTTCAAGTGTAAATGCTAGCAATTAGGATATGTATGGCAAGATAAAAATCAATGAAATAGAAAATCCTAATTCAAGATAAAATCATGCATGCAATAAAACACACTTGCACACAAACACCCTTAGGGTTTCTCCACTTGGTTTCCTTATACAAAAATAGCCATGTTACGCATGCAAAGTATCTTGGTAAAACAAATAAAATCAAAAGATCATAGTCCCTCGATGACGCTATTCTAAGTTGCCTAACAAAATGATCTTAGTCCCTCGAAAATGCTAAGATACTTTGCAACATTGCTAATCATGATTATACGATGACCCGTTCCCGTCCCATTAAACTCCAAAGATAGGGTTGCTTACCAAATCAATGGTAAGAAAACAATGACATGGGAATAGAAAATGCATAAGAAAGACATTTGAGTAGGTAGATTGCCTCTAGTTACTTGCTCTATTTCCAAACAACTATCCTTGCTATTTTCAAAAATACACATATTTCCAAAACATTTTACAAACATTGAAAACATTTTCAAAAGGACAAACATCTTTGTATACATTCTTACAAACAAGAATCATTACAAAGATTGCCTAAACGAATGACCTCTTTTACAAAATACTTTCAAAAACCACACCAAGCACATTTTAAAACAAATGAAAGCAAGTGGATCTAGCAAGTAACTAAGAGCCCATGGAAAACCATGGATGAAAACGGTGCTAATACCTTCCCTTTTCATAATCTACCCCCCGAACTCAAGAAACAATCTCAAAGGTCTTTCCTGTGCTTTTTCACCTTTCCTTTTGGATAAAAGAAAAGTCGGTGGATACTCTTGCTAAACCGCGACATTTGCGATAAAACGCAAAACCTCAAGTCAGTTCTCCCACCGTATCACAGAACTGGTGACTCTGCTGGGGAAAATTATTAAAAGTGGGGTTACCTTAGGGCTAGATCACATTTACTTGCTTACATTGTTTGATTTCCTTGCTTTACATTATGGTTCTTCGTTTGGGTTTGAATGCTCTACCCGGATTTGGGGACACATTATAGGTAAATAACAATACGTTGTGGAAAATGTGCGGGGTATACCGACATGGTCTAAGCAATAGCTATGTTAGTGTGACATATTTGTGGGTACCGGTAGCCCTTGAGTAGTCAAGGAGAATACGGGGCCATTGAGTGATGTCGTGAAACACTAACGAACTTTTAGAACCTTTAATTGACCAACTTGGCCTTTAGGGCGTAGTGAGATGACCGGCTTTGGTGCAATCCAAAGTTGGTAGATACTCGATACTACACTCATTAAGGGTTGGTTTCTTGGAATATTTCGGTCGCCATTAAAGAGGCTTGAGCTGAAACAATGAACAAGGAAACAATCCAGTGATATTGAGCTCCTTAGAACCCGGTTACTATTACTAGGACAGGTTGAGCCAACTAAACTTTAAGAGGGTACTTACCTATAAAACCCCACGCAAGCCTAAACTAGAAACATGTTTGCTTTGCTTGTATATGCATACTTGTGCATAACATCATGGACATCATAAACATCATATGGATCCACTAACCATTTCAAGGATTTTTGGAGATTCATCTTTGTTCTAGTTTTGTAGGATATGAATTCACTCCGCAGGAAAACTATCCAAGTCAACCTTGTGAGAACTCCTCCACAACTTAAGGAGCTAGCTTCAAGGATCCCTGAAAGCTCTCCTTTCACCAAGAGACATGGCCATCTACTCAACTTGGTCACCTCCAACACGGATGAGGATATGATGAAGGTTCTCTTTCAGTTCTTTGATCCTTTGCACCATTGCTTCACATTTCCCGACTATCAGCTTGTGCCTACTTTGGAAGAATTCTCTCAACTCTTGAGAATTCCCATTCTCAATCAACTACCTTTCAACAGTACAGAAAGAAACCCAAATCCAGAAGAGATTGCTCAAGCTCTGCACTTGCACTCATCTGATGTCACAACCCATTGGGAAACTAGGAGTGGAGTCAAAGGCTTCTTAGAAATGTTTCTATTTGAGAAAGCCCAAATCTGTTGGAATTCCTTAGACTTGCAAGCCTTTGAGGAAATTGTGGCTCTTCTTATCTATGGGATGGTCTTGTTCCCAAATTCCGGTTTGCATTTTGCATTTGTGTTCGCAAAATGTCGCGGTAATCAAGAGTCGCCACCGACTTTTATTTTATCCAACAAGGAAAGGACAAAAGCACATAAAAATTCCTATTTCGAGATTTAGAGTACGGAGGGTAGATTATAGAAAGGGAAGGTATTAGCACCCTTTCTATCTGTAGTTTTCTACGGGATCTTAGGTACTTGCTCGTCATTTTAAAATTTGCTTATGTCTTTATGTGATTTGAAAAGTTTTTGTTTTACTTCGATTTAACCCTTGCTTTTGTCTTCAAGAGTGTTACGAAGTCGTATTGAAAACTTTGTTTGAAAGAGTGTAAGTGGGAAAGGTTCGTTTTGAGCAAGCCCCTACTAGCATCTACCTACTCGAAAAAAGAATGTTTCTGTCCTTGTTTCCTTTAGACAACACTATCCCACTATTAGTGAGTAGGTAGCACCGTCGTTGGAGTTGTTAGGGCAAATTCGAAAGGGACATACACTAAAGCAATGTTAGCATGTCTTAGTAATAACCCTAATGTCTTAAGATCATATTCGAGGCAACAATTCTGAGGCAACCTTTTCCTAGGCAACATTTGATCTTTGTTTAGACAAGAGAGCGACCACTAAATCACCCTATACTTAATGATCGTTTACCGAAGGCAACCGAAGTGAGAGTATACCCTAGGAGTGCGCATGAGCGAGTGATTCAATTTCAAGTTATTATCTTTGCATATTTAAGGTTTGCTAACCGTTTTAAAATTAACATACATTCTTGTCATGCAATCCTATTATCGTACATCTAATAGTTAATATTTACGGAAGTTAAAATGAGAGAAATAAACCTACGCTATTACAAGGCTTTGGGTGGGGAATTACATAGCCAAAAAACCGTAAAATGATAAATAAATGGAAAAGAAAGGTCCTAATTAATCTATTACATCCCATGAGCAATTACATGAATATGGTAAAAATAAGGAAACGCACGACGAATAGAGAACGAAAGGAAATTAGGGTTTTGACTCCGTCTAACCTAATTAAAAGAAAAATCGTTTTTTGGTTGTTTTTTATTGTTTTAAGAAAAAGAATAAGGTTTTAAATTAAATACAAACCTAATTTCTAATTAAATTAGATTAATAAAATTAATTACATTTGACCTATTTTGTGTTTTGGTTATTTTTTTAAGAAAAAGAAAATAGAATTTAAATAAAACAAAAACCCTAATTTCTAATTTATTTTAATTTATTTACAAAAGAATTAAAGTTACCCTAATATTAAATAAACTAATTAAATTAATTTTTGGTAAAAAAAATAAAACCTAAATCTAATTTGATGAGAAATTGATTTTATGATTTTTGATAAAAAAAGAATTAATTTTTGTGTTAGTAAAATAATTAAATAAATTAAATAAAGAAAATATAAAAGAAAAGAAAAATAAAATGGGCTTGTTTGCTAGAAATTTGGGGGGGTTTCTTTAGCAATTTTTGGGCCCAATAACCCTGGCCCATGTTGAGCTTTCTGATCCAGCGATGTGCATTGACCAGGGTGCATCATGGTCCTTCATGTGATGGCCCTCAGATCTGGCCTTCTGGAGATCCAATGGTTGAATCCTGAGGGCACATGGTGTTCTTCACGCCTGTGTACATTCCTGATTATGCAAATATAAATAACATGAAATAATGGGGGGACCTGGGATTCGAACCCAGGTCCTATGGCCTTTCCATTCACATTCACACCAACTGAGCTGGGCACTCGTGTTGTACATGAAATAATAATAAACAATAATATGGAAAACAAACAAAATAACCATTATCCGCGCGCAAATTTAAATGAAGCAATCAAGGCTTGCCACGCCATCGTCCCTAACCTCTCTCTATTGCTAAAAGTCTGGAGACTTTTACCTACGGACAAAAGTCCGTAGCTACAAACCCTGCATATTTCAAAATCATACACATGCACAAAAAATGAAATCTAATGTTGTGGATCAAATCGCCTTGGCCTGCTGAGCATTATGGTGCCCTTCTTGTGGACCAATTTTACCTGTATAAAAAGATCCTAAAACGAGATAACAAAACCTAGCAATGGTGGATTCCAATATAGCCAACAAAAATGCAATTAATTGTCACCATGAGCTTGCAAACACGTTAGGGAATCAGAATATATACATGATTCATGCTACAAATGCTTAAACAATGGTATTCAATTTCAAAAATATGTCCAATCCGTAAACCACTTACAATGAGTTCTAGCGCGCGAGAAGACTTGCTTTTGATTGCTATGGCTTTCCTGAGTGCCCAGGAAACGAAAGAGATGGCTTGGGAGTCTTGAAAATGCCTAGAAGTACAAAATCAAATCAGCACTTTTCTTGAGTTTTTTCAAGTTTTGTTCCTTCTCTCCACGCTTCCAAACCTTGTGCTTCTGATCTGCATTTTTTCACTATATACCACTGATTGAATTAGGGTTACAATTGTGCTCTCAATCTTTATCAATTATGATATTTGATCATGATTTGATCTCCATGAAAATCTTTCCAAAAATAGGCCAAAATCAATCTTTTTATGCCCAACCATGCCTTGCACGATTTGATTCACTTGCTAGCGGTATGAGATACCTGAAATATGCATAAAATATTAAGGTTTGAATGATTTGGATATTTCCATGATTTGTTTTGATTTAATTTGATTTAATTGAAATCAAAAAAAAATGTTAAAGATAAAATAAAGGCAAGTGGAAAGAGCTAGGGCTCGTGGTCCATGCTACAAACTCAAAACAACTGCAAAAAGTTGGGCCCATTTGACAAAAATTACAATTTGAGGCACTTTTGACTTTTGGCAATTTTGCAAAAAAGGTCAACTTCACCAATGCATAACTCCTTCAATTTTGAATCTATGAGGGTGTTCTTGGACTTTTTAGAAAGCTTGAGATGTCCTCTAAGCAACCTTTTTGGTCTCATCTCAATTGAGTCTTCTATGTTCATGTATGAAGCTTTGACAAAAAAAGTGTTTTTTTTTACTTTTCAAAATGACCTAAAATGTCCAAATTCATAACTTCTTGTGAGTGCATATTTTGAACTTGAGAGATGAAGATGAATTGTAGGGCATTCCAGCATCTTCAAAATGAGCTTTGGATGGGTCATTTATCATAAAGTATGAGAAAGTTATGCTTGGTCAAAGTTGAGTTGACTTTTCCTACAAAACCCTAATTTAGCAACTTTTGGGTTTTGATGAATTGTGAGCAATCCTTGATGAATCATAATCAACCCTTGATAAAATGATGAATTATACTTCAAAATGAGGATGTTGACCAAAAATCTTGAAGTTTGACTGTATATTGGCCACAATTGACTTTTGCCCTAGTATAGTCGATTTTCAGACCTTGGAGCCATTGACTGAGAAAATTTCCTCTGTAAGTATTGAAACATGACAAGGATGATCTTGAGAACATATTAGGACAATGGTGAGAATTTGGGATTCTTGGGACTCAAGTATCTTGATGCAACATGAAACCCTAATTTGAGGTAGACTGCCTTAGGAGAGACCTTGTCTGGTCAACCCTTGGACTTCCTTGAATAATTTGAGGAACTCACTTAAAATGTATTGAGAAAAATGGGAGGGAAAATTTTGGGGTACAACAGCTGCCCCTGTTTAATCTTTTTAAACTTGAGGATGTAGAATGGCTTGTCTGCCTTTCGTGATCCGAAGGTTGAAGATGATTGAACAGTAGAGTGCCCAGAAATTTGCAATCGCATGAAGTGGTACTTGTCTTGTGATATCAGGAATGGACTTATAGATGCCATTTGGAGATTGACGACGAAAGATGGGCTTAAAGATGCCATCCAAAAGAGTGTCGATCGCGTAAGAGATTCCTTAGCGAGAGCTTGTATACCTGTTGTTGAGGAAGATTCCGCTGGGGAATGTTGGTCTCTGTCTTGAGAGAAAGTTGAATTTTAGGAGCTCCAGTCGTCCGTTATTCTACTGGGGAATCGTATCTTGGTCGAAGAGGTGAAGATAAACTACTATCTGGTCGGGATCCAGGCTTCATAGTGATAAGATCAATTGCTATCTGGTCGTAATCCAGGCTTTATAGTGACTTACTGGGGAGATGAGATTAAAATTGCTATCCGGTCGTAATCCAGGCTTCACAATTTCTCAATTCTTATCTGGTCATAATCCGGGCTTCAGAAGGAATTCAATTATTATCTTGTCGCATCCGGGCTTCAACTTGAATTTAGGGCACACTAATATTTGGTCGACTCCGAGCTTCTTAGTTATTGTCCAGGTAAAATTGCTATTTGGTCGAAATCCAAGCTTCGCAATGTCTTGTACTGCTATCTGGTCGTAATCCAGGCTTCACGATGTTTCATACCATTATCTAGTCTAATCCAGGCTTCATGGCGTCCTGTACTGTTATCTGGTCGAATTCAGGCTTCCCAATACCTCACTTCTCATCTGGTCGAAATCCAGGCTTCAGAAGAAATCAAGTGGTTATCCAATCGCATCTGGGCTTCCATATGATTTTAAGGCCTACTAATATCCGATCGAATCTGGGCTTCATAATGATTGGTCGGGTGAACTGCTATTTGGTCGAAATCCAAGCTTTAAAGTGTCCCTTACTATTATCTGGTCGTAATCCAGGCTTCAGTCCTTTTACCTTTATCTGGTCGTAATCCAGGCTTCACGATGTTTTATACCATTATCTGGTCGAATCCAGGCTTCATGGTGTTCTGTACTGCTATCTGGTCGTAATCCAGGCTTCACAATACCTTACTTCTTATCTGGTCGTAATCCAGGCTTCAGAAGAAATCAAGTGGTTATCTTGTCGCCTTCGGGCTTCCATTTGATTTTTGGGCCTACTAATATCCAGTCGAATCCGGGCGTCATAGTGATTAGCCGGGTGAACTACTATTTCATCAAAATCCAAGCTTTGCAGTGTCCCTTACTGTTATCTGGTCGTAATCTAGGCTTTAGTCCTTTTACCGTTATCTGTTCGTAATCCAGGATTCAGGATATTTATACCATTATCTAGTCGAATCCAGGCTTCATGGTGTTCTGTACTGCTATCTGGTCGTAATCCAGGCTTCACAATACCTTACTTCTTATCTGGTTGTAATCCAGGCTTTAGAAGAAATCAAGTGGTTATCCGGTCGCCTCCGGGCTTCCATTTGATTTTTGGGCCTACTAATATCCGGTCAAATCCGGGCTTCATAGTGATTGGCCGGGTAAACTGCTATTTGGTCGAAATCCAAGCTTCACATTGTCCCTTACTGTTATATGGTCGTAATCCCAGGCTTCAGTGTTCTTTATTGCTATCTGGTCGTAATCCAGGCTTCACGATGTCTTATACCATTATCTGGTCGAATCCAGGCTTCATGGTGTTCGGGGAGATCAAGATATTATCCGGTTGAATCCGGGCTTCATAACTTAAATCAAAGATATACCACTATCTGGTCGACTCCGGGCTCCGTAGTATTCTTGGCTGCTATCTGGTCGTAATCCAGGCTTCACAACGTCTTCTACCATTATCTGTTCGAGTCTAGGCTTCATGGTGTCTTGTATTTCTATCTGGTTGTAATCCAGGCTTTACAATAACTTGTTAAGCTGCTATCCGGTCGATTTATGGGCTTCACGGCTTGTGTTTATGATATACCACTATCTAGTCGAATCCAGGCTTCATGGTGTCTTTGTATTGCTATCTGGTCGTAATCCAGGCTTCATAATAACTTGCTGGGGATTAAACTATTATTCGGTCGAATCCGGGCTTCATAGCTTATTTAAAAGATGCCACTATCTGGTCATAATCTAGGCTTCACGGTATTCTGATACTGTTATCCGATCGTTCTCCGGGCTTCACAATATGATGGAGATATCAAGATACTATCCGGTCGTATCCGGGCTTCATAGCTTAAACTTTGTGAGAATTTGATTGTTTTCCTGAAATGTAAAGAATTAGTCATATGTAATGCTATGATGCATGACATGTATCTAGCGATGATGTTCTGAAAGTAAATAAGATTGTATTGTATGATGCGTATATGCATGCCATGATGTATGGATGTGTAATGTCTTTACGATGTTCTCTAACTGGGGAAAATAAATCCCGGACTGCTGCTGGAGAATATAAAGAGTTTCGCTCGCTGGGGATAACGACCGAAGATGACTTGAGAATAAATTGGCAGGAGAATAACTCTGTTGTAGAATAAACTGGTGAGAAAATGACTCTGTGGGGACGAGATATTCTTCTAGAAGATCTGCTGATTTGGAGAAATAACCTCGGCTGTGGATGAATTACCGTTGCTGGCGACGATGAACTCTGTCGGGGATAAAGTTTCTATTTGTGGAAGGAATAAACTCCACTGGGGATGATCTTCCATTGTTGGTGATAGATGAACTTTGCTTGGGGAGAATTAACACCAATGTTTTCAGGGTATTTCTTACTCTGCGGGGAGTGTAGATGTTACTGGGACGTATGTTGAGGATATTACAATGACTTTGTATCGAGACTTTTCTACCCCTGTATCTGCTGGAGAAAGTGCCTCAGGAGGCCTTGTGGATTGAGTGTTATCCCAACTTATGAGGTGCTTGGTAACTTTCGATTGAAATGATAAGTCTTCTTCTGTTAGGCAAGTGACGAGATGATGGGACATAGTCGTACGCTTTAATCCCTAATTTTTTCCTGGACTGTCTTTTCAGATTTTCAGTCCACCGGGATACCCTTTTTTGCCCAAGCTGCCTTTTCAGGTTTTCGGCCTGCCGGGTGTACATATATTTTTAGTTTTTATCCCTAATTTTTGCCTGAACCTTTTTGGTTCTCCGGGATGCCCTTATTTTTGTTTAGGCCAGTCAACCTAGCGGGTCTTTGTTCATGCGCTGTATTTTCTGACTATGTCCACGCTCTCAGGGTGTAGGGAGTTGTCACTGTCGGTAGTGTTGTGTTGCCACACTACCAGAAGATGTTCGTTTGATCATACAAGATTCGTTGCTGGAATTCATGTCCAATGCCCCAAGTGATTCAGATGGAGAACTGCCCCTGGCTATTTGGCATCTTTGCGAGATTCCTTGAATCTTGACTTGACTGCCCTAGATGATGGACAATGATCATGCCGTGCCTCTTGGTTGGAAGTGTTTTTTTCACTTGAGGTGATCCTTTTTATTAAGAAGGTTTGTGTTCACTAGATATTCGTCATGCGAATTTCTCTGATGTTGAACAAATAGTCATATGCAAACGATATTATTTTAAGAATGCAAAGCTTATGTCTGTCTTGAAGTTTGAAAATACATTTTTTAGTAAAACAAGTTTTTTTTGTAAAAGTGTGATGTCAACTCAGGATTTATAGCAAACCTTATAGGAGTCAGGATACCTTTTGTAACAGTATGCTTTCGAACTAACCCATGCTTCAGCTAGGACTTTTAAGGATTATAACGTGGCCTGGTTCACGGTTCAAGAAACAAAGGATAAAGGCTCAAAATTTATTTGTATCCACCCGCTCTTCGTGATGTTCTTCAGTCCTATGCTCAGTTAATTGCGCGTTTAGAATCCGTTTGAGTCTTTTCTCTAATATTCCAGTGATGGTTCAGATACTGACAGTTTACTTGAAAAAGGCAGTCATTTTGTAATCTTTTTTTGCGAGGATTTGTAGTAACCTCTTTTTTGGTTTTACTATCCCTGTTTTTTTCCTGAACTGTTTCTTTTGTGATTACAGTCAGCGGGATGCCCTAATTTTTTCCCTTAAGTCTCCTTTATAGGTTTTGACTTAATGGGTTTTTATTTCGAGAGATAATGATTGCCTGCTTGGATGATTATGCGGAACCATCACCGCCCTTTGTTTTGGAAGGAAGTCTTTGATGTCGTTCATTGTGCACCTGGATTAACTGAGAAAACTACCCTACCCCAGGTTGTGATTAAGGGTTTTAATTCGTGTGAAAAGAAAAACTCCTACTTCTTTGGCTCAAAGGGGTTGACTAAGGATTATCTTCCTTATAACTCCACTATTTAGGATTTGAAACAACGCTTGTACATCATCAGCGGGGTCTGCTCAAAAACATACTGTAGAGATTTTGGTATCATTTTCGTCATCCTCCCTCTAAAGACTCAGAGCTTTTGTTCGAGAGTTGAATATCACAAAAAGGAAAGCAATTTAAATATAGTGAATACGAATGGATTGATTCAAAATAGACATATGCAATGCATTGATAAAGTAACAGAGTTTGACATGAATAGATGTTCGAACAATTAAAAGAAAATTGCAAATTGAAAATTCTAATGAACAAAAGCCTCTCTTGTCATGACTTATCACTTCAAATGGTGAGCCTCGGAGGATTGACAGAAACATTCCAGTTGACCATCTTGTGTGAATTCCAACGCTCCTTCATCAATCAGGTCTTGAATTTTGTATTTCAACCTCCAACAGTCGTCAGTATCATGCCCCGGACTGTTGGAATGATATGCACACCTTGCATCAGGATTGTAGTTAGGGGAAGAAGTCTTGGGGTTCGGATGAGGTCCTATCAACGTAACCAGATTCATCCTCAACATGTGTTAAAAAGCTTGAGACAACGACATGTTGAGTTTGGTAAACTGCCTCTTGCGTGTATCTGGCTTACTCTGATTAACCCGTTGTTTTTGGCGAGGTTGTTGTTGGATCCGTAAGGTAGTAGAAAGTGGGAAAGGTCCACTCTTCACCAAACCAAACTCTTGTCTTCTTGGGGGTTGATCAATGACTTGGTCCTCGGCCTCGACTCTTTGCTTCATACTGTTGTATCCGTCTTGATGAAGTTTGTTGATAATGGTTCTCAACTCTTCTTGTCCCCCGGCTAGGCCTTGGATAAGAGCCATCTGCCCCAGCATCTGGGTTCTCATTGCACCTATCTCAGCTTCCTGTTGTTCCAGTCATTCGTCTTTATTGTCTTCAGGACTTTTCTTGACCAAGTTCCCAACAAGGAGTGTTTTCAACTCTTCCTGTCCCTTGGATAGGTTTAGGAATATTTCCCTGAACTGAGCTTCTTGAGTTTGAAGATCTCAGCTGTCTTGTTTGAGAGCCATTGCTAAAATAAACAGCGAGAACATGAGATACCTGTAATGGAAGACCTATTATGCAATGATATGTATGATATATGTATGCAATGTTTTCAAGGATCTTGCGGGGTAAACAAGAAACTGTTATAATTTGATTGCAGCTTGATTGAAGAAACTTCTTGTCGTTAAGAGTCCTTCTTCAAGAGTCAAGCTCACCATATCGAGTGGGTCATAGCCACTGACTCAAGTTATCGTGTTTTGATCTCTAGACGACATTGGCTAGAGGAAAATAAATCCCCTTGCCTCTTGCTAGACGTTTGGTTCATCATAACCTGCACCACAGGCCCTTGAAATCCTTGAAATGGTTAAGGAAATGTTATGGTATGATGTTATTATGTGTATGTTATGCGTTTAAGAAAAAGTGAAAGGTGATGTAAGCAAGTAAACTCGGCAAGAAATCCAAGTTATCAGATAAGGATTGTAAACAAAACCTGCAAGGAACTCATGTTGTCAGATAATAAAAATGTGCAAGTAGTTCAAGTTGAAAGCACACAAGTCACACAAACAGCCTTAGGTTTAGGCTTGCATGGGTTTTAAGGTAGTACCCTCTTGAAGTTCAGTTGGTTTCAACCTGTCCTAATAATAGTAACCGGGTTTTAGAGGTTCTCAATATCACTGACCATCCTCCATCGGTCATGGTTTCAGCTCACGCAATCTTTTCTTGCGGCCGGAATTATCTCGAGAGTATGGTCTCAATGAGTGTAGTATCGAGTATCAACCAGTTCCCAGCTTTATACCGAGACCGGCTATCTCACAACTTCCTATCGCCAAGTTGGTCAATTATAGGTTCTAAGGTCAGTTGATGCTTAACGACACACATAGCAGCCCCATATTCTCCTCGTTTCTCCACGAGGGATACCAGTACCAACCAATGTGCCACATCAATGTAGCTACTGCTTCAACCGTATTGATCTACGCCGTACAATTCCCTCACAATTTATTGCTACTTACCTAAAAGGGGTCCCCCAGATCCGAGTTAGGATCTATAGTAACTCCCAATATAAAGCCCTCAACAGTAAAGCAATCAAATCAAACAATAGAAGAAAATATGATGAACTAATTCTAAGGTATACCCCACTTATATTGTCCCTAGCAGAGTTGCCATTTCTGTGATACGGTGGTAGAACCGGGCTGTTTTGGAAATGTTGGTTTTCGTTTTGCATTTGTGTTTTCAAAATATCGCGGTAAGCAAGAGTCGCCACCGACTTTTATTTTATCCAACAAGGAAAGGACAAAAGCACAAAAAAATTCCTTTTTCGAGATTTTGAGTACGGGGGGTAGATTATAGAAAGGGAAGGTATTAGAACCCTTTCTATCTGTAGTTTTCTACGGGCTCTTAGGTACTTTCTCATCATTTTAAAAATTGCTTCTGTGTTTGTGTGATTTGAAAAGTTTTTGTTTTACTTCGATTTAACCCTTGCTTTTGTCTTTAAGAGTGTTACGAAGTTGTTTTTAAAACTTTGTTTGAAAGAGTGTGAGTGTGAAAGGTTCGTTTTGAGCAAGCACCTACTAGCATCTACCTACTCGAAAAAAGAATGTTTCTGTCCTTGTTTCCTTTAGACAATGCTATCCCACTATTACTGAGTAGGTAGCACCGTTGTTGGAGTTGTTAGGGTCAATTCGAAAGGGACGTACGATCAATAAAGCAATGTTAGGATGTCTTAGTAATAACCCTATTGTCTTAAGATCATATTCGAGGCAACAATTTCGAGGAAACCTTTTCCGAGGCAACATTTGATCTTTGTTTAGACAAGAGAGCGACCACTGAAGCCCCATATACTTAATGATCGTTTACCGAAGGCAAACAAAGTGAGAGTATACCCTAGGAGTGTGCATGTGCGAGTGATTCAATTTCAAGTTATTATCTTTGCACATTTAAGGTTTGCTAACCGTTTTAAAATTAACATACATTCTTGTCATGCAATCCTATTATCATACATCTAACAGTTAATATTTGCGGAAGTTAAAATGCGAGAAATAAAGCTACGCTATTACAAGGCTTCGGATGGGGAATTACATAGCCAAAAACCCGTAAAACGATAAATAAACGGAAAAGAAAGGTCCTAATTAATCTATTACATCCCATGATCAATTACATCAATATGGTAAAAATAAGTAAACGCGCGACGAATAGAGAACGAAAGGAAATTAGGGTTTTAACCCCGTCAAACCTAATTAAAAGAAAAATCGTTTTTTGGTCGTTTTTTATTGTTTTAAGAAAAAGAATAAGGTTTTAAATTAAATACAAACCTAATTGCTAATTAAATTAGATTAATAAAATTAATTACATTTGACCTATTTTGTGTTTTGATTATTTTTTTAAGAAAAGAAAATAGAATTTAAATTAAACAAAAACCCTAGTTTCTAATTTATTTTAATTTATTTACAAAAGAATTAAAGTTACCCTAATATTAAATAAACTAATTAAATTAATTTTTGGTAAAAAAAATAAAACATAAATCTAATTTGATGAGAAATTGATTTTATGATTTTTGATAAAAAAAGAATTAATTTTTGTGTTAGTAAAATAATTAAATAAATTAAATAAAGAAAATATAAAAGAAAAGAAAAAGAAAATGGGTCTGTTTGCTAGCAATTTGGGGTGGTGTCTTTAGCAATTTTTGGGCCCAAGAACCCTGGGCCATGTTGACCTTTCTGATCCAGCGCTATGCATTAACCAGGGTGCATCATGGTCCTTCATGTGATGGCCCTCAGATCTGGCCTTCTAGAGATCCAATGGTTGAATCCCGAGGGCACATGGTGGTCTTCACGCCTGTGTACATGCCTGATTATGCAAATAAAAATAACATGAAATATATGGGGGGACCTGGGATTCGAACCCAGGTCCTATGGCCTTTCCATTCACCTTCACACGAACTAAGCTGGGAATGCGTGTTGTACATGAAATAATAATAAACAATAATATTGAAAACAAACAGAATAACCGTTATCCCCGCGCAAATTCAAATGGAGCAATCAAGGCTTTCCACGCCATCGTCCCCAACCTCTCTCCGTTGCTAAAAGTCTGGAGACTTTTACCTACGGACAAAAGTTCGTAGCTACAAACCCTGCAGATTTCAAAATTACACACAGGCACAAAAAATGAAATCTAATGTTGCGGATCAAATCGCCTTGGCTCGCTGAGCATTATGGTGCCCTTCTTGTGGACCAATTTTACCTGTATAAAAAGATCCTAAAACGAGACAACAAAACCTAGCAATGGTGGATTCCAAAAATAGCCAAGAAAAATGAAATTAATTGTCACCATGAGCTTGCAAACACGTTAGGGAATCATAATATATACATGATTCATGCTACAAATGCTTAAATAATGGTATTCGATTTCAAAAATATGTCCAATCCGTAAACCACTTACAGTGAGTTCTAGTGCGCGAGAAGACTTGCTTTTGATTGTTATGGCTTCCTTGAGTGCCCAGGAAATGAAAGAGATGGCTTCGAAGTCTTGAAAATGCCTGGAAGTACAAAATCATATCAGCATTTTTCTTGAGTTTTTTCAAGTTTTGTTCCTCCTCTCCTCGCTTCCAAACCTTGTGATTCTGGTATGCATTTTTCCACTATATACCACTGATTGAATTAGGGTTACAATTGTGCTCTCAATCCTTATCAATTATGATCTTTGATCATGATTTGATCTCCATGAAAATCTTTCCAAAAATAGGCCAAAATCAATCTTTTTATGCCCAACCATGCCTTGCACGATTTGATTCACTTGCTAGCTGTATAAGATACCTGAAATATGCACAAAATCTTAAGGTTTGAATGATTTGGATATTTGCATGATTTGTTTTGATTTAATTTGATTTAATTGAAATAAAAAACTCAAATTAAATGGTAAAAATAAAATAAAGGCAAGTGGAAAGAGCTAGGGCTCGTGGACCATGCTACAAACTCAAAACATGTGCAAAAAGTTGGGCCCATTTGACAAAAATTGCAATTTGAGGCACTTTTGACTTTTGGCAATTTTGCAAAAAAGGTCAACTTCACCAATGCATAACTCCTTCAATTTTGACTCTATGAGGGTGTTCTTGGACTTTTTAGAAATCTTGAGATGTCCATAAGCAACCCTTTTGATCTCATCTCAATTGAGTCTTCCATGTTCATGTATAAAGCTTTGACAAAAAAGGTGTTTTTGTTGACTTTTCAAAATGACCTAAAATGTCCAAATTCATAACTTCTTGTGAGTGCATATTTTGAATTTGGGAGATGAAGATGAATTGTAGGGTATTTCATCCTCTTCAAAATAAGCTTTGGATGGGTCATTTTTCATAAAAAATGAGAAAGTTATGTTTGGTCAAAGTTGAGTTGACTTTTCCTACAAAACCCTAATTTAGCAACTTTTGGGTTTTAATGAATTGTGAGCAATCCTTGATGAATCATGATAAACCCTTGATAAAATGATGAATTATACTTCAAAATGAGGATGTTGACCAAAAATCTTGAAGTTTGACTGTATATTGGCCACAGTTTACTTTTTCCCTAGCACAGTCGATTTTCAGACCTTGGAGCCATTGACTGAGCAAATTTCCTTTGTAAGTCTTGAAACTTGACAAGGATGATATTGAGAACATATTAGGACAATGGTGAGCATTTGGAATCCTTAGGACTGAAGTATATTGATGCAACATGAAACCCTAATTTGAGGTAGACTGCCTTAGGAGAGAGCTTGTCTGGTCAACCCTTGGACTTCCTTGAACAATTTGAGGACCTCACTTGAAATGTATTGAGAAATATGGGAGGGCAAATTTTGGGATACAACAGGAGGCATCACCTACAACCCATGCTTAACCTTAAGACAGTTTGGTTATGCCCGAAGAGATGGCCCGCACGAGATGCTGATTCAAGGTTTGGTATTTAACTACGACAACGAAGATCAAGGTCTTCGCCAGAGATTCATCCGAGCTTGGAGGACACTAAACAAGGTGGATAGCAAGACTTTGGGACACAAGAATTCCTTCCCTCTTGAGCCTTACCTAAAGTGGGTACGAACCCGCGCTCAAAGTCTTTTGATGCCTTATCCTTCCATCCTCCCGATGATCGTTGAGCCTGTTAAGGAGGGAGAAGTTCCATACAATATCCTACATCCTGACATGCCCACATCTCTTGAAGACCTACAAAGGGATTGGATACAGCTCAAAGGGGGAGCGTGATACTTTCGAAGCCCAACTCTACGCGAGTGAGAAGAATATTTTAGAACTCACTAGGCTACTTCGTGAAGAGCAGACTCTAAATGCCTACATTGCACCGAAGAGGATGCGCACCACTTTTTTTATCTTAGAGAGTGTATTATTTTGCCCAAGGGGCATTGTTGTACTCTAACTCTATCTTATTAATATAACTTGTGTTTCTTCTTGTCTAAAACGAACTTGAATTTTTGAAATCCTTGAAAACATTGCATACGTACATATCATTCATCATACCATAAATAGGTCTTTTGCAACAAGTTCCCTCATCTCTCTGCTGTTTATTTCAGTAAGATGGATCTCGAACAGACAGTCAAAGATCTTGAAGCTCAAAACACGCAGTTTCAATAGTTACTCACAACCCTATCCAAAGGATAAGAGGATTTGAAGACTCTGTTGGCCAAAGAGAAGAAAAAGAAAGAGAAGAAACAAACCGGTGTTGTAATTATGGGAAGAAGGTTTCAAGGACAAACTAGAAGAACCTTGGATTTTGCAACAACATCTGATGAAAGAGAAGGTAAAGGAAAGGAAACATCAGTTCCGTCAGAATCTGAAGAGGAGGAAGAAGAGGAAGACTACTCCGAAGAACAATATTCGCCAACTGATGATAAGTTCAGACATCTTGAAGAGCGTCTGAGTGTTATGGAAATACAGAGGGTACCAGGTCCAGACTTTGAAGAACTGGGTCTAGTGTCGGGAATTATGATCCCACCGAAGTTCAAAGTGTCGTTATTTGAAAAATATGATAGGGTGTCATGTCCTAAGATGCACCTCCAATCATATGTAAGAAAGATCCAACCATACTCCGCTGATAAAGACTTGTGGGTGCACTTTTTCCAGGATAGTCTATCTGGAACACAACTCGACTGGTTTTAACAACTGGAAAGGGCCAACATCCACAAATAGGAAGATCTTTCTGCAACTTTCTATAAGCAATACCAGTATAATGCAGATTTGGCGCCTTCCCATACTTAACTCCAGAGTATGGCTATGGTTTTCAATGAGGGTTTCAAAGATTACGCGCACAAGTGGAGAGATCTAGCTGGGAGAGTCCAACCCCCTCTATCTGAAAGGGAATTGGTGGACATGTTCTTAGGCACTTTGTCAGGCCCTTTCTTCAACCATTTAATCGGAAGCTCGTCTATAGGATTTACTGAGTTAATACTGACCGGAGAGAGGGTGGATGCTGGCATAAAAAGTGGAAAGACTCAAAAGGATTTGTCTGCCTCTACAGCTGTGAGAAAGCCTTTCTCTGGGAAGAAGGAAGTATCTGCTGTTTACCCACCAAGGAACCAAGGGAGAACTAAACACCGTCCAACGGTAGGGGCTGTCATGATCTCTAAGCCTGAACCTGCCCAACAAAGGATTAATCCATCGAGAACAGAAAGGCTGGTAAGATAGTTTACTCAGATAAATATGACTCTATCTCAAATCTTGCCACAGTTATTAAAAACCAATCTAGTAACTCTAAAGGAAGCTCCGAAAAATCCCAACACGACATCCCTTCATTATAACCCCAATGCCCGTTGCGCATATCACTCCGAAAGTCCTGGGCACGATACCAACAACTGTTGGGCCCTGAAAAACAAAATACAAGATCTCATTGAAACAAAGGAAATCGAGTTTGATACACCCGAGAAGCCAAATGTTATCTCTGCTCCCATGCCCAAACATGGCCACAACCCCAATGCTATTGAAGAAGACTTGTTTGTTACCACAGTTGATAAACTCGTGACTCCACTCCCAATCATTAAGATAAACTTGTTGAAAGCCAGTATGTTCTCGGGCTGTAATGAAGTTTGCCACCTCTACGTATCCTCACCAACTGATTGCCCTTTGTTGAAAGTAGGCATTCAACGCTTGATAGACAACAAAGATATTCTGTTTGAATGTACTCCTATTTTACCTATTTTTGTTGAAGACATTTCAATTATTACCATATCCACCAATTCTTCCAGGGTTTCCAAAAAACCCGTTAGAATTACATTGGTTCCAAAAGCAACTCATTTTATAATCACCATGCCTGGGCCAGTCCCATATGAATCAGACAAGGCCGTACCATGGAATTACGGTGGGGACATTTATTACCATGGCATCAAACAAGATGGGCTGGCCGCCGAAGAAATAAACTCCGAAGAAGACTCTGACATTAGAAATATTTCCGAAACCAGTAAGATTACCCGAAGCGGTAGAATCTTTTCTCCAGAAATTGCCCCCCCCCCCCCAAAATCAATTTTTGGACCCGTGGCTGTTCCAAAGGTTACCTCCGTACCAATAATCATGTCTGCAAGTGCTCCTAATGACAAAAACGACATAATGCCTACTTTCATCCCTACCAACACTTCTACTTCTGAAACCCAAGGGAAAAATATTCAAGAAGAGCCTGTCCGGACGAAGGCTCAACCACTGACTATTCCCGAGGCTTCTAAGAAGGAAATGGAGGAGATCCTGAGAATAATAAAGAAGAGTGACTATGACGTAGTCGAACAGTTGGGGAAGACTCCCTCCAAGATCTCCATGCTGGCATTGTTACTGTGCTCCGAGGCGCATGCGAAAGCCCTGATGAAGTTTCTAAAGACAGCCCATGTGCCTCAAGAGACGTCTGCTGACCAATTTCAAGATTGTGTGGCCAGTCTGACAGCGGATAACGGCCTAGGCTTCTCGGATGCTGGTCTAACACCAAGGGGAAGAAAGCACAACGAGGCATTTCATGTCTCTGTGGAATGTAGAGGAACAACTCTGGCCCATGTCTTTGTAGACACTGGCTCATCTTTGAATGTTTTACCGAAGAAAGCTCTCGACAGATTGGATTACGAAGGACTGACGCTGAAACCCAGTAACATAGTCGTAAGAGCATTTGATGGCTCAAAGAGGATGGTCCACAGGGAAGTGGACATCCCCGTAAAGGTTGGGACTCAAACTTTCAACTCGACCTTCTATGTAATGGACATCCGTCCCTCTTATTCCTGCCTTCTAGGACGGTCGTGGATCCATAATGTCGGTGCTGTCACCTCTACACTACACCAGATGCTGAAATATCTGGTCCATGGAAAGATTATCACTGTCCACGGATAGGAAGAATATATGATTAGCCACCTCAATTCATTCAGGTATGTGGAATTAGATGGCGAGTTCATTGAAACTCCTTTTCAACATTTCGAAGAAGTTCCCCAAGAGGTAGCAGTAACCAAAACTGTGTCCCAGATTCCCGAAATTACAAAACCTCCACTTCGGATGTCATCTCTGAAGGAAACCAAAGTTGTAGTTGAGCAAGGAGGATGCACCATTTGGGGGCAACTTCCAGACATCCCGTATAAATCTGACAAGTTCGGCTTAGGGTTTACTTCAAGCGCTCAGAAGGCTGTGCGCCGCACCCGTGCGGGAGGGCAACCTTTGAAGATTAGCAACCGAGAGGTTAATGCGGTGGAAGACAGTGAAGAGGATTGCATCTTGAAGGATTGGATATTTCCTACTATCAACGGAGACTTCGCAATTGGGAAGCCAAAGACTTTGTTCCGATAACTTTCTTCCCTCAGTAATTTATCTTCCACATTTTTGTTGGATTTGTAATATTCACAAACAATTCGCATATTTTAAACCTTGTGTCTTGCCCGAGGCACAATGGTCCATTTGTAAGGGTTGTCATTTCATCTTCATATGACTTTCAATGACTCACCGACGTTTTGCATACAAACTTTTATGCTCATTGTTTTTTATTTTACATTTATTTTCCTTTAAAAAGATGGTTATACCCTTACACACACCCACACTCACAAATGCAGGTACCGATCCATGTTGGATCCCATGGGTAATGATACTGCTATGGCCTTTCATGACTCTGAGGATCTAATCTACCAAGCCGAAGACGAAGGTGAGGAAGATTGTGAAGTACCAGGGGAACTTACCAGACTACTACAACAAGAGGAAAGAGATATGCAGCCTCATGAGGAACCGATGGACACAATCAACTTAGGTACCGAGGAGAATAGAAAAGAGGTCAAAGTAGGTGCCAATCTAGAGGCCAGCATCAAGGAGCGTTTGATTCAGATGCTACATGATTATGTTGAGATTTTTGCCTGGTTATATGAAGACATGCCGGGACTTGATACAGACATCGCGGTACATCGCCTTCCAACAAGAGAAGACTGTCCTCCAGTGAAACAAAAAGTCCGTCGTATGAGACCTGATATGTCATAGAAGATCAAAGCGGAAGTCATGAAACAATTCAATGCTGGATTCTTGGCTGTCAATTTCTATCCCCAATGGGTTGCCAACATCGTTCCCGTGCCTAAAAAGGACGGCAAAGTACGAATGTGCATGGACTATAGAGATTTGAATAGGGTCAGCCCTAAGGATGATTTTCAACTTCCCCACATAGATATCTTGGTTGACAATACATCCCAGCACAAAGTGTTTTCCTTCATGGACGGATTATCAGGTTACAATCAAATCAGAATGGCACCTGAGGACATGGAGAAAACTACATTTGTCATGCAATGGGGCACATTCTGCTACAAAGTGACACCATTCAAACTGAAGAACGCTGGGGCCACCTATCAGCGCGCCATGGTAGCCTTGTTTCATGATATGATACACCATGAAATAGAGGTCTACATAGACGATATGATAGCCCGACCACAAACTGAAGAAGAACACCTTGATCACTTATAAAAGCTGTTTGAGATATTAAAGGAGTATAAGCTGAGGTTGAATCCAAACAAGTGCATATTTGGAGTACAGTCCGGTAAACTCTTAGGTTTTATTGTCAGTAACAAGGGTATCGAGGTTGATCCTGCCAAGGTTAAAGCAATACAAGAAATTCCTGCTCCTCGTACTAAGAAGGAAGTCAGACGATTCTTGGGACGCCTGGACTATATTGCCATATTCATTTCTCACCTAACAGCTACTTGTGATCCAATCTTTAAACTATTGAAGAAAGATCAGGTAGTCTGATGGAATGATGAATGCCAAGTTTCCTTCGACAAGATCAAAGAGTATTTACAAGAGCCTTCTGTGTTGCTACCACCAGTCGAGGGAAGACCGTTGATCATGTATCTGACAGTTTTAGAAAACTCAATGGGGTGTGTATTGGGGTAGCATGACGAGTCTGGCCGAAAAGAGCATGCTATTTACTACCTGAGCCAAAAGTTTACCGACTGTGAAACCATATATTCACTGCTCGAGAAAACTTGTTGTGCTCTGGCATGGGCTGCTCGCCGGCTAAGACAGTATATGCTAACTCATACTACCTTGTTGATATCTAAGATGGATCCGATAAAATATATCTTCGACAAGCCTGCTCTGTCTGGGAGGATAGCTAGATGGCAGATGATCCTAACAGAATACGACATATAGTATACTACCCAAAAAGCTATAAAGGGCAGTGTATTGGTTGATCACCTTGCTCACCAGGCTATAGAAGACTATTAGTCCATGAAGTTTGAGTTCCCGGAAGAAGACATCGTGACATTAGACAACCATGAAGAAATCAGGCCATATGATGGACCTGAACAAGGATCCTGTTCTTTGATGGAGCATCCAATGCACTTTGTAATGGTATCGACGTCGTGCTCATATCTCCAGAAGGGTGTCATACTCCCTTTACGGCCAGACTTTGCTTCAACTGTATGAACAACATGGCGGAGTACGAAGCATGCATCTTCAGTCTTAGAGCTACCATAGACTTGGGAATCAAATTCTTAGACGTGTTTGGAGATTCAACTTTAATCATCATTCAAATCAAAGGGGAATGAGACACTAAGCACCCAAACCTTATCCCTTACAAAGAACATGTTTTGACATTGCTACCACATTTTGAGAAGATTACCTTCGAGCATTTCCCGCGAGAAGAAAATCAGCGGGCAGAGGCTCTAGCTACAATGTCGTCTATGTTTAAACTTAATTGGGACAATGAGGCTCCCCAGATCACCATCGAACGAATGGATGAACCAACACACTATCACGAGATCAACACTGAAGAAGTAATGGACCAGCCTTGGTTTCATGAAGTCAAGAGGTATCTTGAGGATCAAGAATACCCAGAAGGAGCTTCAATCAATGATAAGAAGTTCTTAAGGAGATTCTCTGCTAAGTTCTTCTTGAGTAATGGCATCCTGTACAAGCACAATCATGACTCCATTCTGCTTCGGTGTGTGGATAAGGTTGAAGCTGAAAAGATTATGGCTGAATTACACGAAGGTACTTTTGGCACCCACTCCAGTGGACATACGATGGTAAAGAAAATCCTGCGGGCAGGCTATTATTGGTCTACCATGGAAGCAAATTGTTATCAACACTCTTGGACCTTCCATAAGTGTCAAATTTATGCTGACAAAGTGCACGTGCCTCCGGTTCCTCTGAATGTCTTGATGGCTCCTTGGCCCTTTGCTATGTGGGGAATTGATATGATTGGAGAAATCAAACCGACAGCCTCCAATGGACACCGCTTCATCCTAGTGGCCATTGACTATTTTACAAAGTGGGTTGAAGCAGCTTCCTTTGCATCTGTTACCAAGAATGTTGTTGCTCGCTTCATCAAGCAAAACCTTATTTGTCGGTACGGTATCCTGGAAAGGATCATCACTGAAAATGGTACAAATCTTAACAATATTATAATCACCGCCTTGTGCAAGAAATTCAAGATTTAGCATCACAATTCTTCTCCCTACTGGCCAAAGATGAATGGTGATGTCGAAGCGGCAACTAAAAACATTAAAAAGATCATACAAAAGATGACTGTCACATACAAAGAGTGGCATAAGATATTACCATTCGCTCTCCATGGGTATCGTACCACGGCTCACACATCAATCGGGGCAACACCTTATTCTTTGGTATATGGCATGGAAGTTGTTTTACCTATTGAGGTTCAAATCCCCTCTCTGACAATTATGAAGGATGCAGGTTTGAATGAAGATGATTGGATCAAAACTCGACTTGATCAATTGAACTCGATTGATGAGAAGAGACTTACTGCCGTTTGCCATGGTCAAATGTATCAAAACAGATGATCAAGGCTTTCAACAAGAAAGTCAGACGCCAAACATATCAAGTTGGGGATCTAGTGATCAAACGTATCATCTTGCCACAAAGTGATTCCAAGGGCAAATGGACTCCTACCTATGAAGGACCATTTGTAATCAAAAACATATTTTCCGGTGGGGCAATGATCTTAACCACCATGGACGGTGATGACCTGCCACACCCTGCGAACACAGACATAGTCAAAAGATACTACGCATAAGAGACCCTCTAGGTTGACATACCTAAGCAAAACAAGGGCATCCCGACGAACCAAACGGGTTCGGGAAAAAATTAGGGATAAAAAAAAATCTGTACACCCGACAAGTTAAAAACCCGAAAGGGCGACTAGGGCAAAAAAGGGTTTCCTGGTGGACTGAAAACCCGAAAAGGAGGTCCAGGCAAAAGTTAGGGAATAAAAGCGTATGACTATGTCCTGTCAGATCACTTACGGACAACCTTTGACTTTGTGATACGGTGGGAGAACTGACTTGAGGTTTTGCGTTTGTGTTCGGAAATGTTTCGGTTTAGCAAGAGTCGCCGCCGACTTTTTATTTTATCCGAAGGAAAGGTTAAAAAGCACAGGAGAGACCTTTGAGATGTTTTCTTGGGTTCGGGGGGTAGATTATGAAAAGGGAAGGTGCAAGCACCCTTTTCATCCATGGTTATCCACGGGCTCTTAGTTACTTGTTTAGATCACTTGCTTTTGCTTTTCAATTGTTTGAAATGGTGCTTTGTGTGTGGTTTTTGAAAATGTTTTGAAAATAGGCCATCATTGTGGCAACCTTTGTAATTATTCTTGTTTGAATATATACAAAGGTGTTTGTCTTTTGAAAAGATTTTTCAATGTTTGAATGTTTGAAAGTTTGTTTTGGGAAATGTTTTGAAATTGTGTTGTGATGTGTTTTTGAAAATAGCAAGGATGTTTGCAAGTTTTGTTCAAGTAACTAAGAGCATCTACCCTATCTACTCAAAGATCTTTCCTATACATTTTTAACCCTTTTACATTGTTGCTTTACCATTGCATTTGGTAAACAACCTTGTATTTGGATATTAAAAGGGACAGGCGCGGGTCATCGTATTGACCATGATAGCAATTGTGCTAAGTATCTTTAGCAAATTTTTGAGGGAGTAGATCATTTTGTATAGTCATCCAAGATAGCGTCATCGAGGGACTATGATCTTTTTGTTTTGTTTTTGTTTTGCCAAGATACTCAACATGCATATCATGGCCATTTTAAAGGCAACAAAGTGGATGAAACCCTAGGGGTGTTTGTGTGCAAGTGTGTTTTATTGCATGCATGATTTTATCTTGAATTAGGATTTTCTATTTCATTGATTTTATCTTGCCATACATATCCTAATTACTAGCATTTACATTTGAAATCAATAAAAATGCGGAAATGTAAAATCCTACGCTATTACAATATTTAGGGGGTGGGGGATAAACACTCGTACATGGGGATGGTTCAACGAGAAAAATAGATAAAAAAAAGAAAATAACAAGGGGAAGAAAAAGAGAAAGAGAGAGAGGGCTAGCACGCTGCTGAGAGGAAGTCAGAAGTTTTGGCCCAGGCCTGCTGCAGGATATCAACCTGTTAGTGAAAATGTATGAGTCAAAACTTTTGACTCTGGTGGGCTGCAAAACAGAAACCTGTTAGTGGGGAGGTCAGAAGTTCTGACTCCCATGTGCTGCAAAACAAAAATCTGTTAGTGGGGAAGTCAAAAGTTCTGACCCTGTTGGAAACACAATAATTTTCAGAAGTTCTGATATTATTGATAGCAAAACAGGCCTCAGAAGTGCTGGCGTCAAAGTAAGAGCTTGGTTTCCCCCTGTGGTAGTCAGAACATATTCAATTTTATTATTTTTCCATAAAACAGAAGGCATGCCTAGGACAGTCTCAGCAAGTGTCATAGCGTTTCAGAAGACAGAACCAAAAAGGTCACATGCGGGTTCTACACTGATTCACTTCCTACTTAAACATTCAGAGGCATGAAAATCCTCAGAACACGTACAACAACAACATGATATCTACATTGTGTTTGTTGAGCATGCAAAGCTGATGATGCTTAGCAGTGTGTTGAGAGTCAGCAGGTGCTTACCTTGTTGTTGGAAGAAAATCTGTGAATTGGAGCTAGCTTTAGCTTTGATGGTGTTCTGGACAGGTTCTTTTTTGAATGGGTGGATGGAGAAGATATATGTATGTATGGTCAGAAACTGTATGGGCGTTCTCTAGTCGGGAAGAAAATTGGCTATCAATGAAGTTTGGAGGAAGGAAGTTCAAAGTTATGAAACACTAGGAATTTTGGCAGAGTTTCACAATGTTTTCTTACTAGAGTTTTCTGTTCCTCTTCTAGCAATTTTTCTGGATTTTTTGACCGGGGCTTTTTAATAGACAATGGTGTCCTATTTATAGGCAAGGCTTTGTGAATTTTTAAACGTTAAATGGCGCCAATACTATGCAGTAGGTGTTAACTTGTTCTTGAAGGAAGTTTATGGAAAGTTGTGATAATGGACAGTTTTCCAGCCTAGACTGGAACAGTAGGTGAAGATTAAGGGAAAGTGACGCCCATAGGAAAAAAGTGGCACATAGATCCAAGCTTAACCTTGCACGAGGGTGTTGTTATGCTGCACTTGGAAAGGCCCTTTGGATAAATGTTCAAAAGTAGTTGTGAGCATTTAATGGGCATTAAATGGTGATGAGATTGGTCAAGACTAAGAGATCTTAGTGTGAGATTTGCATCATTACCTATATCCTGAGCCAGCAGTTATGCTTTACCCAAAAAACCATGCAAACCAAACTCTGACTTTGGCCTCTTGCTGCCCCAGCAAATTCTGAGGGTTCTCTAGATTTTCCAGCATGTTCTTTTTGATCTGCCTCTGAAAACTATGGACTTAGAGATTCTGCTTCAGTATTATACCCAATCTGCTGGTCCCATTACCTTCTAATCCCAGCAGGTTCTGAAGGAGTTTTAGGCTTTGTTGCCTTCCTTGCATTTCGCTAGCAAATTATGGCTGAACTTGCATAATTGTTGAAAGAGCCATGTTCTGTTTAAAGATTACATGCTGAACCATGTTTACAACCCCTAACTGAGTAGGTGTAACTGTTGAAGAACCAACTTCTGACTGAATGTTATATGCTGAGCCAAGTTTGCAACCCCTAACTGAGTTGGTGTAGCTGCTGAAGAACCATCTTCTGACAGAATGTTATGTGCTGAGCCAAGTTTGCAACCCCTAACTGAGTTGGTGTAGCTGCTGAAGAACCAACTTCTGACTGAATGTTATGTGCTGAGCCAAGTTTGCAACCCCTAACTGAGTTGGTGTAGCTGTTGAAGAACCAACTTTTGACTGAATGTTATGTGCTGAGCCAAGTTTGCAAATTCTGACCATTTCTTCCTGGAGGTTGGTTCAGAAGTTCTGAAGTGCCATTTTTCTTAAATACTTAGAAAATCTCAAGTACTTAGAAATTTGGTTTTTGAACCTTAGCTGGAATACACTTCTCATTTCAAGCATGTTTTGCTGAAATAAGATTTTTTTTGGGACTTGATTTTAATCAAGAGGTCAAGGTTTGTCTTTTCAGCGCAGATGACTGTTTTGGTCTTGGGAGTGATCTTCATGAAAAATTTGTAATCCAAAGCTTCGGATTGAATGGGGAGTAAACCTGAGAAAAATGAGAGGGGAAATTTTAGGGTACAACAGTTTCCCCTGTTCAATCTTCTTAAACCTGAAGAGTTAGATCGGCGAATTTGTCGTTCGCGACTCGAAGGTAAATGATGATTGGACACTAGAGTGCCCAAAAATATGAACTCGTCAAAGTATAGTTGAGGGAATGGGCTTAAAGATGCCATTTGGATATGTGATAAAATCTTGTCGGAGATGAGCTTAAAGATGCCATCCAAGAATGTTTGTTGAATTGTATGTTATAGGTGAGCGTCAGAATGGTATCCACGTCTGGAGCATCTCTGAGCTGGGGGTCTGATAAGCAATAGAATAGCATTCGTGTCTGGAGCATCTATAAACTGTTTTCTGAGCCTTGAATCTGAACAAGCGATAGATTAGCATCCATGTCTGGAGCATCCCTAGGCTTTTTTCTGAGTTGAATCTGAACAAGCAATAGATTAGCATCCATGTTTGGAGCGTCTCTAAATTGTTTTCATGATCCTTAAATTTGAATAAGCAATAGATTAACATCTGTGTCTGGAGCATCCCTAGGCTATTTTCTAAGCTGAATCTGAACAAGCGATAGATTAGCATCCATGTCTGGAGCATCCGTAAACTGTTTTCATGATCCTTAAATTTGAATAAGCAATAGATTAGCATCTGTGTCTGGAGCATCCCTAGGCTGTTTTCTGAGCTGAATATGAATAAGCGATAGATTAGCATCCATGTCTAGAGCATTCGTAAACTGTTTTCATTATCCTTAAGTTTGAATAAGCAATAGAGTAGCATCCGTGTCTGGAGAATCCCTAGGCTGTTTTCTGAGCTGAATCTGAATAAGCGATAGATTAGCATCCATGTCTGGAGCATCCGTAAATTGTTTTCACGATCCTTGAATTTGAATAAGCCATAGATTATCATCCGTTCCTGGCGCATCTCTAGGCTATTTTCTGATTGTATACTGGTAGCTTATTAATCTTATCTTGAAAAGGGTAAAATATTAGCTGAAACACAAAGTTATGTTGCATGAAATGTATGATGCAATATATGTGTTTTATCAATGTTTATGATATATGGTTGTAATGTATGCGCATGTAAGCTGTTATTAGCTGTCTTGCTGAGGAAAGTGAATCCTTGATAGCTAGAGATAATAAAATCTTTGACTGCTGTCAGGGAAAATAAATCCTTGACCACTACTGGAGATTCAAAATCTTTGACTGCTGAAGATGAGAAATCCTTGCTGACTGCTTAGGGATAGAGAATCCTTGGCAACTTCTGTGGGGATTTTATGATAAGAATCCTTACTCGGCTACGGAATAAGGGAAACTCTAGAGATCTCTACTGAGAATCACACAAAGGAAAACCTTGATCTGCGGGAGAATAAGGAACACTCTGATGGCTTCTGCGGAGAAATGAGAATCTTCAATCTGCTAGGGGAGTTGAAAAATTCTGATGAATTCATGTTGGGTGGCAATGAAGATTCTGGAAATTTCACTGGGAATTAAGAATGAGAATCTTCATTTTGTTGGGGAGTAAAAGCTCTGTGGGGAGTAGCTATACTGCTGGAGGGTAAGATATCCTGTTAGAGAGTAAGTTCTGGACCCTGGGGGAAAAAGCTTACTGCTGGGGAGGACAAGAGCTTGGGTTGTATGACAATCTACTGGGGATTTATCCTAGGTTGGGGGCAAGATAAAAGTTAACTGTTATCTGGTTAATTCTCTGGCTTTAAGGCAACTTGCTGTAGAATCTGGAGATGCTGAATGGTTTCCGTTGTGGATTGATAGTTTGGCTTCGCTGGGGAAGACGGTTTTTAAGATAACTCTCTGGGGAATTATCTGTTTTTAAAGCGACTCTCCGAGGAATTTGTAAGAAACTGGATGGTTTCCACTTGGGTTTAGGGGTTGAAGATTTGACTCCATTGGGGAAGAAAGTTTCATCTTGACTGAAGATCTGTAATTCAAAGTTTTGCTCCGCTGGGGATTGGGAGTTTGAAAATTTAACTCTGATGGGGATTTTGAAATTTAATTCTGTTGGGGATATGCATTTCAAGGTTTTAACTCTGTCGGGGACCTATATGATGTACTGCATGGGATTTCTCTTGGAATAGCCTAAAGATTTTTTCCTATACTTTCAACCTGTCAGTAATTATTCTTTCGCGTTTTGTTTATTTGTAAACAGTGATTATATTCAAATGCATATGCTCATTTAATAAATCATTCTACGTTTTCAAATAAAACACAAGTGTAAAAAGAAAGAAAAAGCAAATAATTTTCTGCACTTTGAAGTATCTTTGTATTATCTTTATGTAAGTATTTTGTACAAAGGAGACAGACATCCTAGTAAGAGAATGTTGTCATAAAAAATGAGAAAAATTTATACAAAGAAAGGTGTCTATGTGTAAACTTCCATGGGGTTCCCATTCTGCTATAGCCTTCGTCACTCTGGATATCTTGTCCATTCGTTGCTTCGTCCGAAGATGACTGGATCGATCAGAAGCCAGGAGTTTGTCTAGTGAAGAGATTGTCCTTAAAGTGATCCGACGAGACATAGTCATACGCTTTAATTCCCTAACTTTTGCCTAGACCGCCCTTTCGGGTTTTCGATCCACCGGGAAACCCTTTTTTGCCCAAGTCGCCCTTTCGGGTTTTTAACTTGCCGGGTGTACAGATTTTTTTTTATTTATCCCAAACTTTTGCCTGAACCGCCCTTTCGGGTTTTCGATTCACCGACATGCCCATTTTTGCCCAAGTTGCCCTTTCGGGTTTTCAACTTGCCGGGTCGTTTATGCGTAGTATATTTTGACTATGTTTGGGTTCGTAGGGTGCGGCAGGTCATCACCGTCCATGGTGGTTAATATCATTGCCCCACCAAAAAAGATGTTTTTAATCACAAATGGTCCTTCGTAAGTAGGAGTCTATTTTCCCCCGGGATCACTTTGCGGAAAGATGATCCGCTTGATTACAAGTTCCCCGACTTGATATACCTGGCGCCTGACTTTCTTGTTGAAGACCTTGATCATATGTTTCTGATACGCCTGACCATGGAAAACAGCAGTAAGTCGCTTTTCAACAATCAAGTTAAGTTGATCAAGCCGGGTCTGAATCCAATCGTCTTCACTCAAACCAGCATCTTTCATGATTCTCAAGGATGGAATCTGAACCTCGATAGGTAAGACAGCTTCCATGTTGTATACCAAAGAATAGGGTGTTGCCCCAGTTGATGTTCGTGCAGTGGTACAGTACCCGTGTAGAGCAAACGGTAGCATCTCATGCCAGTCTTTGTAGGTGACTGTCATCTTTTGAATGATCTTATTGATATTTTTGTTCGCAGCTTCGACAGCACTGTTCATCTTTGGCCGATAGGGAGATGAATTGTGATGTTGAATCTTGAACTGCTCGCACAGAGCGGTGATCATAGTGTTGTTCAGGTTTGTACCGTTGTCCGTGATGATACGGTCGAGGATACCATACCAGCATATGAGGTTCTGTTGATGAAGCGGGCAACCACATTCTTTGTAACAGAGGCGAAGGAAGCTGCTTCAACCCACTTGGTAAAGTAATCAATGGCCACCAGGATGAAACGGTGTCCATTGGATGCTGTAGTCTTGATCTCTCCAATCATGTCGATCCCCCACATAGCGAATGACCAAGGAGCTGTTAGGACATTGAGAGGAATTGGAGGAATATGTACCTTGTCCGCATAAATTTAGCATTTGTGACAAGTACGGGAATGCTGATGACAGTCGGCTTCCATGGTAGACCAGTAATAGCCTGCCCTTATAATCTTCTTAGCCATCGTATGACTGCTTGAGTGTGTGTCAAATGTACCATTGTGTAGTTCAGCCATGATCTGCTCAGCTTCAACCTTGTCCACACAACGGAGCAGGACACAATCATGATTACGCTTGTATAGGATACCATTGCTCAAAAAGAACTTGGTAGAGAATTTTCTCAAGAACTTTTTGTCATTGACTGAAGCTCCTTCAGGGTACTCTTGTGCTTCGAGATACCTTTTGACATCATGAAACCAAGTTCGGTCCACTACTTCATCGGTATTAATCTCGTGACAATGTGCAGGTTCGTCCATCCGTTCAATGGTGATTTGAGGAGCCTCATTATCCCAATTAAGTTTAAACATGGATGACATTGTAGCTAGAGCATCTGCTAGCTGATTCTCTTCTCTGCTCGAAATGTGGTAACAATGTCAGGACATGTTCTTTGTAAGGGATGAGGTTTGGATGCTTAGTATCCCACTCTCCTTTGATCTGACTGATGACTAAAGCGGAGTCCCCAAATACAATCAAAGATTTGATTCCCAAGTCAATAGCAGCCTTGAGACCAAAGATACAAGCTTCATACTCGACCATGTTGTTGGTGCAGCTGAAGCAGAGTCTGGCTGTGAAAGGTGTATGGCAACCTTCTGGAGAAATAAGTACCGCGCCGATACTGTTGCCAAGTGCGTTGGAGGCACCATCAAAGTGCAGGGTCCATCGGGATCCTTGTTCAGGTCCGTCATACGGTCTGTTTTCTTCAATGCTGCTCAAAGTCATGATATCCTCGTCGGGGAAGTCGAATCTCATGGATTGGTAATCTTCAACAGCTTCATGGGCCAGATGATCGGCTAGCACACTCCCCTTTATAGCTTTTTGGGTTGTGTACTGTATATCATATTCAGTCAGGATCATTTTCCATCTAGCTATTCTTCCAGATAAAGCAGGCTTCTCGAAGATGTACTTGATCAGATCCATCTTAGAGATCAGTAAAGTGGTATGTGTCAACATATACTGCCTTAGCCGACGAGCAGCCCATACCAAAGCGCAACAAGTTTTCTCGAGTAGTAAGTATCGAGTCTCACAGTCGGTAAACTTTTTGCTAAGGTAATAAATGGCATGCTCTTTTCGGTCAGACTCGTCATGTTGGCTCAGTACGCACCCCCATTGAATTCTCCAAGACAGCCAGATACATGATTAACGACCTTTCTTTGACGGGTGGCATCAAGATAGGAGGTTCCAGCAAATACTCCTTGATTTTATCGAAAGCAACTTGACAGTCATCATTCCATTTAACCACCTGGTCTTTCTTCAACAACTTGAAGATTGGCTCACAGGTAAATGTTAGGTGAGAAATGAACCTTGCAATGTAGTTTAGGCGTCTCAAGAAACCTCTGACCTCCTTCTCAGTGCGAGGGGCAGGAATTTCTTGTATAGCTTTGACTTTGGCAAGATCAACCTCGATGCCTTTGTTACTAACGATGCATCCAAAAATTTTACCGGACCCGACTCCGAAAGTGCACTTGTTAGGGTCCAGTCTGAGCTTGTACTCTTTCAACCTGACAAACAGCTTTTGCAGATGGTCGAGGTGTTCTTCTTCAGTTTGCGAGTGGCTATCATGTCGTCTACGTAGACTTCAATTTTATGATGTATCATGTCATGAAACAAAGCTACAATGGTGCGCTGATAGGTTGCCCCGGCATTCTTCAGTCCGAATGGCATCACTTTATAGCAGAAGGTACCCCATTGTGTAACAAAAGTAGTTTTCTCCATGTCTCCAGGGGGCCATTTTGATCTGGTTATACCCTGAAAATCCATCCATGAAAGAAAATACCTTATGCTGAGCTGTATTGTCAACCAAGATGTCAATGTGCGGTAGTGGAAAGTCATCTTTAGGGCTAGCCATGTTTAAGTCTCTGTAGTCCATGCATATTCTCACTTTGCCGTCCTTCTTGGGCACGGGCATAATGTTAGCAACCCATTGTGGATAGGAAGTAACAGCAAGAAAACCGGCATTGAACTGCTTCATCACTTCGGCTTTGATCTTTTTGGACATGCCGGGCCTCATTCGGCGGACTTTCTGTTTGATTGGTGGACAATCTTCTCTTGTAGGGAGACGGTGAACCACAATATCTGTATCCAATCCCTGCATGTCTGCGTAGGACCAGGCGAAGATCTCAACATATTCATTCAACAACTGAACTAAACGTTCCTTGACATTTGGCTCAAGGTTGGCACCCATTTTAACTTCTTTTCTGTCTTCCTCTGTTCCCAAGTTGATGGTTTCTAACAACTCCTCGTGAGGTAGAATAACCCTTTCTTCCTGTTGCAGCTGAAATTCTGGCTGCAGATACTCAATGTCATGTTCAATGTTATGACACCGTATCTGACTTACTATATGACAGTAAATACAAAAGCAATAAAGAACACAGTCAATTGTTTACCCAGTTCAGTGTGCAACAACACCTACTCTGGGGGCTACCAAGCCAGGGAGAGAATCCACTATAAGAGATGTTAATTCAGGAATAAACCAACCAGTTTATCTCCTTCACTTAAGACCTACCCAATGCAATTCTAATCTAAGTACAACTTAAACCTGAGTTCCTACTCACTCCCCCTCAATCACAGCAGTGATACATAAACCAATTTTGACTTAAGAATGGATGAAGACACTCTTCAAAAACACACACTTGATTAAGCTTCACAGCTTTTTAATCAAGCAACACAATCACTCGTGCTTCACAGCTTTGAGTGATGTACACAACTAACTTGACTCTGCTTCACAGCTTTAGTCAAGGAACATTCAAACACTCTTGCTTCAAAGCTTAGAGTGCTACACAACCCTTACAAATAGAAACCTATTCCAAGGCACTTATCACAATGATAATTTCTTGGAGTACAATAATCAAATCTATACAGATTACAAATTGATCTTCTAATCAATCAGCAGGGGATACTTGAAAAACAGCAGCTCTGTTGAATATATAGCAGCTGCAACTTCAGTTAGGGTTTCCAAAAACCTAGGGATAATTCCGTTTGACCTAAAGACCAGGTCACAGGACTTTATTAACCAGATTAGGGTTGAGCTAGGTTACCCCTCAGAAAACGCAGGATTCTATTCAGAAAGGACTGGGTTATTTCCTGAAAAAACTCAGACTTATCCAATCCTGCAATCCTGTTAGTTCAGAACAGGATGTCATAACATCTGTTATGACATCTGAGAAAACCTGTCTACTGATTTAGCAAAATGTGATCATTTTGCAAAATGCTCAGATACACACTTATAAACATCAGTATTTGAATTACAATATTTTTCTGCAAAGGTACCTACTGATTCAGTACAAACTGAACTAGAATGTTATGACATCAGTCATGACATTCACACATACACTTGGGATTTACCAAAAATGCAAGCCAATACCTAAACACCTACAAACTCCCCCTTTGGCAGATTTTTGGCTAAAGACCCTAAAACAATCAGAGATAGATAGCAGCAGAAATAAGTGATAGCAGAAAAATAGAATGTCAAGTACTAATTAAGTAAGTACCAAAATATTCTCCCCCTCTGTAGCCACAAATGGGCCAAAGATACATGTTCAGAAAATTTTACAGTTATCCAAAACAAAATAATAAGATCAGCAGCAGACAGCAACATAACACACTTCCAAACTCCACCAGCAACACCACCAAGCAGCAATCAACCTTCAAGCACTGTCATCAGACTCAGAGGAGCTAGTTTCTTCAATGTTGAGTTGTCCTTCAGCTTCTACACCTTCTTCCCTTCTGCTTTCTTCAGCTTCCTCCTTTTCTAGCCTGGAAATTAGAATTTCTAGGGTCCTTTTTCTAGCATCCAGCTCTTTGCAAGTTTCTTTTAAGACACCTATGACATCTGATGTCTTGGACTGGGTCTTTACAGACGATGTCTCAGCTGATGTTATGACAATGTCTGGAGCATGAGATCCCTGAAACAGTTTGTAGTGCAGGCCAAGGGCAGGAGCTCTTTTGCAGACTGTATCTCTTGCTACAAGGATATCAGGGTATTGTGCAAGGATGATTCCACAAAGGAGGGAGGGAAAGGCAATTGGTCCTTTGACAGCATAACTGCCAGCATGCTTTAAAGTTTGTTCAAAGATGTACCTTCCATAGTCAAAGGCAGTCTTGGTTCCTACAGCATAGATAAATCTCCCCAATCCTGTGGAGATAGTTGATTTGTGATTTGTAGGCACCCAGTTTGTTGCACCTATTTTATGCAAGATGGCAAATTTCATGCTGAGTTTACTAGCATTCAGCTTCCCTTTTAATGGCCAGCACTTTACTTGCCTGGCTGTGATAGTTAGACAAACTTTATTGTCAGTTGCCTCTAGATCAGGACAGTCCTTATTTGTTCTTCCAAGAAACTTGTTGATTTCTGATGGAGAGAACTTGACCCTTCTTCCTCTAACAAAGACACTTTCAAAGTCAGCTGACCTTCCATCAGCACAATCATTTGACAAGTTCACTACAAACTCCTTAACCATATTTTCATAACATTTGTTAAACTTTATCACTGTCTTCATTAGCCCAGCATTCTTGATTAGATCCATGATGTCTTTGCACTCCAAGGCATCATTGTTGAGTTCTCTCTCCAAGGTTATTCTCTTTAAGCAAACATACTTCCATCTGTTTGCATTGTCAGGATGATGAAAGGAGATGTTGTCTGTTGGCACTTCAGGCACTCTAGCAATCTTGCTGGAGGGGAGCTTCCTTCTGATGGGAGTTTCTTCAATATCAATCTCAAATTCTGATTCATCATCAGAATCAGAAGTTTCAGGTTCTTTACTTTTCTTAGAGATTGGTTGTCTAGCAGTCTGCACCTGTGCCTTCTTCCCTTTTGTCTGAATACTTTTCTCAGCCATCCCTTCAGCCTTGGATTTCTTAGCATCAGGTTTATCATTCTGACTACTCTTTCTTTTCATCAATCTCCTAGCAATGCTAGGGTTCACATTAGCAATCAGTTCATTATCTGAGTAATCTTCATCCACATCAATGATAGGTGGATCAGCAGCCTTTTCAGAGGGGTTCTGAATGTTGTCTTTTGGTGTCACAACATCCTCAGTGACATCTATATTTTCAGAACCTTCCACATTTGGACTTTCTGATTGATTTAAAGGGATAGAAATCCCCGGTACAGATTGGTTTCCACTCAGTATGCTAGTAACCAGCCTAGCAATAGCTTGGTGTACTTGAACTGATCCTTCTCTATTAGGTACAGAAGACGAAGGATGAGAAGAATTACCAGAGGCTGTAGCTTGAGCTCTTCCTGCATGTCTGGTTCTGAGCTTTTTGACTCTGGCTGGGTCAGTTGCCATCTCCCTGAGAGGAGTGACCTCCAGAACTTCAGATTCTATGCATGTAGTGATTGCCCTAGAATCTTAGTCAGATGATGACGATGATGCGGAAGACGAAGTCGCCTTGGTTGAAGACGATGTCTGAGACATTTTGATTGACTTTGAGTAATGGTAGCAGTTTGAGAAAAATCTTTGATTGGGAGGAGGAAAAAGGTTGCAAGGATGAGAGAGGTAGGAGGTAAAAGGGAGTCTCTTCAACTTCTTAAAGCTTTTGAAGGAATTGTGAAATAATATGATTAACTCACTAAATATAGACTTAATAAAATTAATCCCTCCAACCCTTGTTTTAAGCAAAATTAATTGCTATAATTTCTCATGTTGGTGAATACCCAACCTGCCCCTCAAATTTTCAAGTTTATTTCCAACAAGAGCCTTGGTAGAAGAATCAGTCAGCTGAAGCTTAGAGAAACTATGTTCCAGTTTAAATGACTTCTTCTCTTCAAAGTCAATAGGGTTCAAGGAAATGTTGAATGTTTTCAGATTGTCACAACACAATGTCACAACATCTTGTGTAACATTGTACCCAGGGAGCATCTGTTTTGACCAGATGTTTTGAGAACAGAATTTATGAGACTTGTTATTTCCAACATCCTTGTCAAGATGACTTAAGGTTCTGACAACACATTTATTTCCCACATCACAGATATCATCAACCTGTAGTTTTGGAGTTCTTCTGACAGTTTCCATAGAGATAGCTCTCTTCATTCTTCTTAGATGAAGGAGACCAAGCTTATGCTGCCACAGTTTCACCTCTTTTTCTTCTTTTGCAATGGAACACACAGATGAGAAATTAGTGTTCTCAGCCTCCCACAAGTAGCAGTTGTCTTTGGATCTGACTCCTTTCATTACTATCTCTTGTTTGTCATTGATTACAAGGCATTCAGATTTTGAGAAATTGACCTTGAATCCTAGATCACACAGTTGACTGATACTAATGAGATTAGCGGTCAGTCCTTTCACCAGCAGTACTTCATTCAGACTTGGAACTCCAGGGCAGTCCAAATCACCAACTCCTTTGATTTCACCTTTAGCCCCATCTCCAAAGGTCACAAAACTGGTGGTGTGAGGCTTAACATTATTGAGGAGGTTCTTGATTCCAGTCATATGTCTGGAACATCCACTGTCAAAGTACCAGTCTTCCTTTGCAGAGACCCTCAGGGAAGTGTGAGCTATCAGTGCAGTAGCCTTTTTCTTCCATTGAGGAGCATGTGGTACCTTTTTAGACTTAGGTTTGACACCTGAGATCTGATTAGGGTATCCATGTAATCTGAAGCAGAAGGGCTTTATGTGGCCATATCTACCACAATGATGACATTTCCATCTTTGGTACCTTTTCTTCATATGTCTCTGTTCTTGATGTTGAGAGTTGTGTTGAGACATCCGTTTTGACATTTGCTTACCAGTACCAGATTTCTTTGCTTCCATAAATCCTAGTCCAGATTTATTTCCCACATTTTGTCCAACCTGAAGGATCTCTTCCAATTTGTCTGTTCCATTGGTCAACATCTTGACAGATTTGGTCATTTGATTCAGTTGTGAGTTCAGCAGTTGAACTTCTCCTTCTAGATGACTTATAGTTTCAAGATTTGCCCTTTTTTCAGCCTCCAGCTTTATAATGAGTTTTGATTGTTTCTCATTCTGCACACAGACTTCAGCACTTCTGATACACAATTTCTTGTGGGTATCAGCCAGTTCTTCAAATGTCACTTCTTCATCACTAGTGTCACTTTCAGAAGTACAAACACTAGTTAGGGCAGTAACTAGTTTGGCAGATTCTTCTTCAGAATTACTTTCTGAATCATAGTCAGACCAAGTAACAGTCATTCCTTTCTTTTGCTTCTTAAGAAAGGTAGGACATTCAGCTCGAATATGCCCATATCCTTCACATCCATGGCATTGAATACCTCTGCCTTGGTTTCCCTTATCTTCTGACCTTGGTCTTCTGCTGGAACTGTCAATGTCAGAGGGAATGTTATGAACATTAGACCTTGACTTTGGGTCCATTCTTTTGATGAGCCTGTTGAACTGTCTTCCAAGCATGGCAATAGCTTCTGATATGTTTTCTTCTTCATCCTCCTTGTATTCAACATCAGTGTTGGATACAAGTGCTATGCTTTTGTTCTTCTTGTCACCATTATCAGTGATCCCCATCTCAAAAGTCTGAAGAGACCCAATAAGTTCATCCACTTTCAACTTGCTAATGTCCTGGGCTTCCTCTATGGCAGTTACCTTCATTGCAAATCTTTTAGGCAAGGATCTGAGAATCTTCCTCACCAGTTTTTCTTCTGACATCTTTTCTCCTAGTGCTCCTGAGGTGTTGGCAATCTCCAAGATGTTCATGTGAAACTCATGAATGGTTTCATCTTCCATCATTTTTAGATTCTCAAATTTTGTAGTCAACATCTGAAGCCTTGACATTTTTACTTTGGAAGTGCCCTCATGAGTAGTTTTGAGAGTGTCCCAAACTTCCTTGGCCAGTTCATATTGATGTACTAGTCTGAAAATGTTTCTATCAATTCCATTGAACAAGGCATTTAAAGCTTTTGAATTTCCCAGAGCTAACTCATCTTCTTCTTTACTCCAATCTTCCTCAGGCTTCAGACTGATTGTCCCATCTATCTCAGTTATGGTGGGATGAATCCATCCTTTCTCAGCAGCTCTCCAAGCCTTTTTGTCCAGAGATTTTAGGAAGGCAATCATACGAGGTTTCCAGTAGTCATAATTGGTTCCGTCCAGAATGGGTGGTCTATTTCCAAAAACTCCTTCTTTGTCCATAGTGGCAGAAAGTGATATCCCTAGATCTCACCCAGTAATACAGGCAGGGTGCCTGCTCTGATGCCAATTGAAATTCTGGTTGCAGATACTCAATGTCACGTTCAATGTTATGACATCGTATCTGACTTACTATATGACAGTAAATACAAAAGCAATAAAGAACACAGTCAATTGTTTACCCAGTTCAGTGTGCAACAACACCTACTCTGGGGGCTACCAAGCCAGGGAGAGAATCCACTATAAGAGATGTTAATTCAGGAATAAACCAACCAGTTTATCTCCTTCACTTAAGACCTACCCAATGCAATTCTAATCTAAGTACAACTTAAACCTGAGTTCCTACTCACTCCCCCTCAATCACAGCAGTGATACATAAACCAATTTTGACTTAAGAATTGATGAAGACACTCTTCAAAAACACACACTTGATTAAGCTTCACAGCTTTTTAATCAAGCAACACAATCACTCGTGCTTCACAGCTTTGAGTGATGTACACAACTAACTTGACTCTGCTTCACAGCTTTAGTCAAGGAACATTCAAACACTCTTGCTTCAAAGCTTAGAGTGCTACACAACCCTTACAAATAGAAACCTATTCCAAGGCACTTATCACAATGATAATTGCTTGGAGTACAATAATCAAATCTATACAGATTACAAATTGATCTTCTAATCAATCAGCAGGGGATACTTGAAAAACAGCAGCTCTGTTGAATATATAGCAGCTGCAACTTCAGTTAGGGTTTCCAAAAACCTAGGGATAATTCCGTTTGACCTAAAGACCAGGTCACAGGACTTTATTAACCAGATTAGGGTTGAGCTAGGTTACCCCTCAAAAAACGCAGGATTCTGTTTAGAAAGGACTGGGTTATTTCCTGAAAAAACTCAGACTTATCCAATCCTGCAATCCTGTTAGTTCAGAACAGGATGTCATAACATCTGTTATGACATCTGAGAAAACCTGTCTACTGATTTAGCAAAATGTGATCATTTTGCAAAATGCTCAGATACACACTTATAAACATCAGTATTTGAATTACAATATTTTTCTGCAAAGGTACCTACTGAGTCAGTACAAACTGAACTAGAATGTTATGACATCAGTCATGACATTCACACATACACAGGATTTTTATCAAAGAGAATTTCTTGATTATCCATTAGGCGTTGGATGCATAATTTCAACAGCGGACAGTAGGATTGTAAGGACAAACAAAGGTAGCAATCTTTTTCACAGCCCGGGAAAATCCCGGCTTTCAACAAATTCATCTTGATCATTGGTAATGGAGTCATTAAGTCATCAACAACAGCAACATAAAGATCTTCTTCAATAGCATGGACATTATGACCATGTTTTGGCATTGGAGCGGATATCACATTAGGTTTTTCAGGGGCATCAAACTCCACCTCTTTGGCATCTATTAAATCTTGGATCTTATTTTTGAGGGCCCAACAATTGTTGGTGTCGTGCCCTATACCGTCTAAATGATAAGCACATTTAGCGTTGGCATGGTAAAAAGGAGAAGTTGTATTCGGATTTTGTGGTGGCTCTCTCAAAGTTGTAAGGTTTAACCTCAAGAGATGGGGGAGAACCTGGGTAGGCGTCATGTTTATCCGGGTATATTGTCATTGTGGTCTTTCCACCCTTTGCTGGTTGGCCCTGGGTTGATCATTCCTTGGTTGACTGTTTCTAGGCTGATCAGATGCGGATTTCTGAATCATTACGGCCCCCACCGCTGGCCGGCACTCCATTCTTCCATGACCTCTTTGGGAGTAAACAGTTGAGACTTCTTTCTTGGCTGAAAAGGTCTTCTTGATAGCAGCAGAAGCAGATGCATCCTTTTGAATTTTATCGCTCTTGATTCCAGCTTCAACTCTTTCACCAGTCAGAATTAACTCGGTGAACCCCGCAGACGAACTCCCGATCAAGTGATTAAAGAATGGATCTGACAGGGTCCCCAAAAACATATCCACAAGCTCCCTCTCAGACAATTGTGGCTGCACCCTTCCAGCCAAGTCCCTTCATTTCTGGGCATACTCCTTAAAGCCTTTATTAGAGACCATACCCATACTCTGTAATTGAGTACGAGTAGGTGCTAAGTCCGTATTATATTGATATTGTCTATAGAAGGCAGCAGTTAAATCCTCCCAATTGTGCACATCAGATCTCTCAAGCTGGTAGAACCAATCCAATTGCGTACCCGACAAACTATCTTGAAAAAAGTGGACCCACAGATCCTTATTAGAAGAATGAGGTTGGATTTTTCTGACGTAAGACCGTAGGTGCATCTTCAGACAAGACAAACCATCATATTTAGCAAATGTAGGCACCTTGAATTTAGGGGGAATCACAATCCCAGCAACCAACCCTAGCTCCTCGAAATCCAGCCCAGGCAATCTTTGTACCTCCATAGCTGCCAGACGCTCTTCCAGATTCTTGTACTTGTCGCCCGCAGGAGGGTACTGCTTCTCAGAGTAGTCTTTATCCTCTTCTTCTTCTTCTTCCTCCTCAGACTCGGAGGGCACTGCAACTCCCTTTCCTTTACCTATCCCTTCATCAGATGTTAAGGGGAAATCCTGGACCCTTCTAGCTTGGTTCTCAAATCTTCTACCCAGAGTAGCCATACCTACTCTTTTCTTTTTCTTTTTCTCCTTTTCTTTTTCCTTTTCCTTTTCCTTTTCCAGCAGTGCTTTAAGATCCTCCTGACCCTTTGCCAAGGTCATGAGTAGTTGTTGGAACTGTGAATTCTGCACTTATAAGTCTTTGACCGTCTGCTCTATATCCATCTTGCTGAGATAAACAGTAGAGAGATAAGGAAACCTGGTGTGAAGACCTGTTTATGCATATGATGAATGATATGTATTCATGTAATGCATTCAAGGATTCAGAAATTCAAAGTTGTTACAAACAAAAAGAACACACGTCATATTAATAAGATAGAATTTGTTAGTACATAAGTGCCCCATGGGCAAAATAATACAAAATTCTAAGGTAAAAAGACGTTGCGCATCCTCTTTGGTGCGATGTAGGTGTTGAGAGTCTGCTCTTCGTGGAGTCGACGAGTATGTTCCAAAACCTTCTTCTCATTGGCGTAGAAGCTGGCTTCGAAAGTGTTTCATTCTTCCTTGAGCTGTATCCAACTCTTTTGCAAATCTTCCAATGATGTTGGCATGTCAGGATGTAGGAGGGTGTATGGAACCTCTCCTTCCATAACAGGCTCTTTGATCATAGGCAGAATGTAGGGGTAAGGCATCATAAGACTCTGGGCGCGGGTTCGTACCCACTTGAAGTAAGGTTCAAGGGGTATAGAATTCTTGTGTCCCAGTGTCTTACTGTCCACCTTGTTGGGCATCCTCCAAGCTCGGATAAACCTTTGTCGAAGTCCTTGAGCGTCGTTGTCGAAGTCAAAAACCAAGTCTGGAATCAGCATGTCATGAGGGCCATCCCTTTGGGCGTACCCAAATTGTCTCAGAGCTAAGCAAGGGTTGTAGGTAATGCCTCCCTTAATGCCAAGTAGAGGGACATTAGGAAATTCCCCACAACGGTAAATGATAACATTTTCTCTGGACCGAGAACACCAATGAACATTTGAATGTGTAAGAGTCATCAATCATTGTGACCACCTCAAGCCTTGTTCATTCTTCAAGACTGGCTGGGGAATGTGAGAAATAAACCACCTTGCTAGAAGAGGAGTACAACACATGAGAACACCTTTTTTCCTCATTGTTCGTGTGTAAAATGAGTGTAGGATGTCCCCAAGTAATATAGGCACAGGATTCCGAGATATGAAAATCTTGACAGCATTCACATCTATAAGCTGATCAGGGTTTGGGAATAAGACCAACCCATAGATGAGAAGTGCTACAATCTCCTCAAAAGCTTACAGATCTAGAGAATTCCAGCAGTCTTGTGCCTTCTCAAACAGAAACTTTTCTAAGAAACCCTTGACACCACTTATGGTTTCCCAATGACCTTTGATATCAGATAGTTGCAAGTGTAAGGCTTGAGCAACACCTTCAGGCTTTGGCTCTCTTTCCGTACCGTTGTAGGGTATTTGATGGAGAATAGGAATCCTCAGGAGTTGAGAAAATTCCTCCAAAGTAAGCACTAGTTGGTAATCAGGAAATGTAAAGCAATGGTGTAGGGGGTCAAAGAACTGGAAGAGAACTTTCACCATGTCTTCTTCAATGTTGGAGTTAACCAAGCTGAGAAGTCTACCATGTCTTTCACTGAAGGGGGAATTCTCCGGAATCTTGGAAGTAAGCTCCTTGAGTTGAGGGGGGATTCTCACAAGGTTGACCTGAGTGGTTTTTCTGCGAAGTGATTCCATAACCTACTAAACAGGAACAAAGATGAAGATCCAAACCCTTGAAATGGTTAGTGGATGCATATGATGCTTCATGATGTTCATGATGTACGCACAAGTATATGTACAAGAAAATCACACAAGGTCCTAGTTTCAGGCTTGCATGGGGTTTCATAGGTAAGTACCCTCTTGATGTTTAGTTGGCTCAATTTTTCCTATAAATAATAATCGGGTTCTAAGGAGCTCAATATCACTGGATTATTTTCTGTGTTCATTGTTTCAGTTTAGCCACTTAACTGGCGACCGAAATATTCCAAGAAAACAACCCTCAATGAGTGTAGTATCGAGTATCTACCAACTTCGGACTGCACCAAAGCCGGTCATCTCACTACCCCTAATAAGGCCAAGATGGTCAAGTAAAGGTTCTAAAAGTCCATTAGTGCTTCATGACATCACTCAGCGGCCCCGTATTCTCTTTGATTAACTGAAAGGCTACCAGTACCCACAAATATGTCGCACTAATATAGCTATTGCTTCAACCATGTCGGTATACCCCGCACAGTTTCCACAATGTATTGCTATTTACCTATGAATGTTTCCCAAATCCGGGTAGAGGATTTTAAACCCAAACAATAGAACCAATTGTAAAGCAATCAAAGCAAACAAGGTAAGCATGTAAAGGTGATCTAAACCATAAGGTAACCCCAACAGTATTGAAAATCCCCAGCAGAGTCGCCAGTTCTGTGATACGGTGGGAGAACTGACTTGAGGTTTTGCGTTTGTGTTCGCAAATGTTTCAGTTTAGCAAGAGTCGCCACCGACTTTTTATTTTATCCAAAGGAAAGGTCAAAAAGCACAGGAAAGACCTTTGAGATGTTTTCTTGGGTTCGGGGGGTAGATTATGAAAAGGGAAGGTGTAAGCACTATTTTCATCCATGGTTATCCATGGGATATTAGTTACTTGTTTAGATCACTTGCTTTTGCTTTTCAATTGTTTGAAATGGTGCTTTGTGTGTGGTTTTTGAAAATGTTTTGAAAAGAGGCCATCATTGTGGCAACATTTTTAATGATTCTTGTTTGAATATATACAAAGGTGTTTGTCTTTTGAAAATATTTTTCAATGTTTGAATGTTTGAAGGTTTGTTTTGGGAAATGTTTTGAAATTGTGTTGTGATGTGTTTTTGAAAATAGCAAGGATGTTTGCAAGTTTTGTTCAAGTAACTAAGAGCATCTACCCTATCTACTCAAAGATCTTTCCTACACATTTTTAACCCTTTTACATTGATTCTTTACCATTGCATTTGGTAAACAACCTTGTATTTGGATGTTAAACGGGACAGGCGCGGGTCATCCTATTGACCATGATAGCAATTGTGCTAAGTATCTTTAGAAAATTTTTGAGGGACTAGATCATTTTATATAGGCAACCAAGATAGCGTCATTGAGGGACTATGATCTTTTTGTTTTGTTTTTGTTTTGCCAAGATACTCAACTTGCATATCATGGCCATTTTAAAGGCAACAAAGTGGATGAAACCCTAGGGGTGTTTATGTGCAAGTGTGTTTTATTGCATGCATGATTTTATATTGAATTAGGATTTTCTATTTCATTGATTTTATCTTTCCATACATATCCTAATTACTAGCATTTACATTTGAAAGCAATATAAATGCAGAAATGTAAAATCCTACGCTATTATAATATTTAGGGGGTGGGGGATACACACTTGTACATGGGGATGGTTCAACGAGAAAAATAGATAAAAAAAAGAAAATAACAAGGGGAAGAAAAAGAAAAAGAGAGAGAGGGCTAGCGTGCTGCTGAGAGGAAGTCAGATGTTCTGGCCCAGGCCTGCTGCAGGATATCAACCTGTTAGTGAAAATGTATGAATCAAAACTTCTGAATCTGGTGCGCTGCAAAACAGAAACCTGTTAGTGGGGAGGTCAGAAGTTCTAACTCCCATGCGCTGTAAAACAAAAATTTGTTAGTGGGGAAGTCAGATGTTCTGACCCTGCTGGAAACACAATAATTTTTAGAAGTTCTGATATTATTGATAGCAAAACAGGCCTCAGAAGTGCTGGCGTCAAAGGCAGAGCTTCGTTTCCCCCTGTGCTAGTCAGAACATATACAATTTTATTATTTTTCCACAAAATAGAAGGCATGCCTAGGCCAGTCTCAGCAAGTGTCATAGCGTTTCAGAAGACAGAACCAAAAAGGTCACAGTCAGGTTCTACACTGATTCACTTCCTACTTAAACATTCAGAGGCATGAAAATCCTCAGAACACGTACAGAAGCAACATGATATCTACATTGTGTTTATTGAGCATGCAAAGCTGATGATGCTTAGCAGCATGGTGAGAGTCAGCAGGTGTTTACCTTGCTGTTGGAAGAAAATCTGTGAATTGGAGCTAGCTTTAGCTCTGATGGTGTTCTGGACAGGTTCTTTTTAGAATGGGTGGATGGAGAAGATATATGTATGTATGGTCAGAAACTGTATGGGTGTTCTCTAGTCAGGAAGAAAATTGGGTATCAATGAAGTTTGGAGGCAGGAAGTTCAAAGTTATGAAACACTAGGAATTTTGACAGAGTTTCACAATGTTTTCTTGCTAGAGTTTTCTGTTCCTCTTCTAGCAATTTTTCTGGATTTTTTGACCGGGGCTTTTTAATGGACAATGGTGTCCTATTTATAGGCAAGGCTTTGTGAATTTTTAAACGTTAAATGGCGCCAATACTATGCAGTAGGTGTTAACTTGTTCTTGAAGGAAGTTTATGGAAAGTTGTGATAATGGACAGTTTTTCAGCCTAGATTGGAACAGTAGGCGAAGATTAAGGGAAAGTGACGCCCATAGGCGAAAAGTGGCACATAGATCCAAGCTTAACCTTGCACGAGGGTGTTGTTATGCTAAACGTGGAAAGGCCCTTTAGATAAATGTTCAAAAGTAGTTGTGAGCATTTAATGGGCATTAAATGGTGATGAGATTGGTCAAGACTAAGAGATCTTAGTGTGAGATTTGCATCATTACCTATATCCTGAGCCAGCAGTTCTGCTTTACCCAAAAAACCACGCAAACCAAACTCTGACTTTGGCCTCTTGTTGCCCCAACAAATTCTGAGGGTTCTCTAGATTTTCCAGCATGTTCTTTTTGATCTGCCTCTGAAAACTCTGGACTTAGAGATTCTGCTTCAGTATTATACCCAATCTGCTGGTCCCATTACCTTCTAATTCCAGCACGTTTTGAAGGAGTTTCAGGCTTTGCTTCCTTCCTTGCATTTCTCTAGCAAATTTTGGTTGAACTTGCGTAATTGTTGAAAGAGCCATGTTCTGTTTAAAGATTACATGTTGAACCATGTTTACAACCCCTAACTGAGTTGGTGTAACTGTTGAAGAACCAACTTCTGACTGAATGTTATGTGCTGAGCCAAGTTTGCAACCCCTAACTGAGTTGGTGTAGCTTCTGAAGAACCAACTTTTGACTGAATGTTATGTGCTGAGCCAAGTTTTCAACCCCTAACTTAGTTGGTGTAGCTGCTGAAGAACCAACTTCTAACTGAATGTTATGTGCTGAGCCAAGTTTGCAACCCCTAACTGAGTTGGTGTAGCTGCTGAAGAACCAACTTCTGACTGAATGTTATATGCTGAGCCAAGTTTGCAACTTCTGACCATTTCTGCCTGGAGGTTGGTTCAAAGGTTCTGAAGTGCCATTTTTCTTAAATACTTAGAAAATCTCAAGTACTTAGAAATTTTGTTTTTGAACCTTAGCTGGAATACACTTCTCATTTAAAGCATGTTTTGCTGAAATAAGAATTTTTTTTTGGACTTGATTTTAATCAAGAGGTCAAGGTTTGGCCTTTCAGCGCAGATGATTGTTTTGGTCTTGGGAGTGATCTTCATGAAAAATTTGTAATCCAAAGCTTGGGATTGAATGGGGAGTAAACCTGAGAAAAATGAGAGGGCAAATTTTGGGGTACAACAGACTTCCACTGATAAACTCGGAGTTTCTGATCAATCCAATTATCTTCGGACAAGACAAATAGACAAGATACTCAGAGATGCGAAGGCTATAGCAGAATGGGAACCCCAGGGGATTATTGTACATAGCTATCTTTCTTTCTCTAAGTTTTTCTTGTTTACGACGACATTGTCTTACTAGGGTGTTTGTGTCCTTTGTACAAAATACTTACTCAGAGTCAATACAAAAATATTCCTTTGAAAGTGCAAAAACTATTTGTTTTTACTCTCGTGTTTTGTTTGCAAAAAACGTCCAATGATTCATTAATGAACATATGCATTTGAACATGATTACAGTTTACAGATAAACAGAACGAGGAAGATACAATTACTGATAGGTCGAAAGGATAGGAAAATATCTCTAGGCCACTCCATAAACTCTCTCCCCATGGAGTTTTCAATAATCCCCAGCGGAACAAAACTCCCAGCTACCCAGCAGGACGAAGCTTCTAGTTTACCAATCCCTGGTAGAAGTCGCCCAATTTCTCCAAATTCCCCAGCAGGTTGTTTTGAAGCCTGAAATCCGACCGGATAACAGCTAACTTCTGATTCTCTCCAACCAAGGATAACTCCCCAGTAGAGCGGAAGACGACCGAAACTCCTAAACTTTATCCCAAATAGGAATAAGCTTTTTCCCCACAGAATTTTCAATGCTCCCCAACGAAACAAAAACTCCCAATGGTTAATCCCCAGTGGAAATCGTCAAGATTTCCAGGTTTCCCCAAGCACATCTTACGAGCAATACATGGCATTTATCTTAGCAGAAATTCATCAACACCTCGACTTCAAGACCTGAAGACTTACATATCCTCAATAGTAGTCACGGATTTATTTTCCCCGAGCAGATAGCAATACATCAAATCAGCTCACATACACATACATTACATCCATATATCATAACCATCAATAAAGCTAATACATTGCATCATACATTTTCATGCAACATAACTTGGTGTTTCAGCTAACATTTTACCCTTTTCAGGATAAGATTAACAACTACCATTAACAATATTCACCTCTTGATACAGTTCAGATACACTCCAAACACGGAAGCCATTCTGATACTCATTCAGATTCAACTTCTTGATACAGTTCAGATATGCTCCAGACACGAAAACCATTTTGATACTCATTCAGATTCAACCTCCTGATACAGTTCAGATACGCTCCAGACATGGAAGCTATGCTGATACTCATTCAGATTCAACCTCTTGATACAATTCAGATACGCTCCAGACACGGAAGCCATTCTGATACTCATTCAGATTCAACCTCCTGATACAGTTCAGATATGCTCTAAACACTGAAGCCATTCTGATACTCATTCAGATTCAACCTCCTGATACAGTTCAGATATGCTCCAAACACGGAAGCCATTTTGATACTCATTCAGATTCAACTCCCGATACAGTTCAGATACGCTCCAGACACGGAAGCCATTCTGATACTCATTCAGATTCAACCTCTTGATACAGTTCAGATACGCTCCAAACACGGAAGACATTCTGATACTCATTCAGATTTCACACACTTGATACAGCTCAGATACGCTCCAGACACGGAAGCCATTTTGATACTCATTCAGATTCAAAGACCACTCTTGATACAGTTCGGATACGCTCCAAACACGGAAGTTGTTCTGATGTTCAAACATACAAATTACATCTCAACAAGAATTCTTGGATGGCATCTACAAGCCCATCTCCAACATGATTCTATCACCTCTCTAAATGGCATCTTTAAGCCCATTCCCTACACAATCAACCAACACGCCGTCAAGTGCAAATTTATGGGTACTCTAGTATTCAATCATCTTCCACTCTCAAGCCACGAACGACAAACATGTCAATCTCGCTTTTCAAGTCTAAGAAGATTGAACAGGGGCAGCTGTTGTACTCCAAAATTTGCCCTCTCATTTTTCTCCAGAAATCACCCTAGATCCACAGGTTTACTTCCGAACTTTGAGTTACAAATTGTTTCATGAAGATCACTCCCAAGGTAAAAATATTCATTTGCGCTGAAAGGCCAAACTTTGACCTCTTGATCAAAATCATATTCCATCAAAACATGTTGAAACAGGAAGTTTTTCCATTTAAAGTTCAAAAGTCAAATTTACTTTGGAAAAAACCAAACTTCTAAGTACTTGAGAAATTTCTAAGTATTTAAGGGAAAAATGGAACTTCAGAGCTTCTGAACCAACCTCTAGGCAGGAGCAGTCAGAAGTTGCAAGCTTAGCCCAGCACATAGCCTTCAGTCAGAAGTTGCAAGATTAAGCTCAGCACATAACCTTCAGTCAGAAGTTGCAAGATTAAGCTCAGCACATAACCTTCAGTCAGAAGTTGCAAGCTTAGCTCAGCACATAACCTTCATTCAGAATGTGGCTCTTCAGCAGCTACGCAAGCTCATTCAGAATCTACCAAGGTAAGAATAGAAGATTATAAAACATGCTGGAAAGCCTAAGGATTCCTCAGAACTAGCTAAGGCAGCAGGATATCAAGATCAGAACTTGGGTACATTGTTCTAGACTACATTGAAGTGGAACTTCTGGCTCAGATTTAAGTAATGATGCAAAATCCCCCATTACAGGATTTCTGATTTTGAAAAATCTCATCACCATTTAATGCTCATTTAATGCTCACAACCATTTTTGAGTATTTGTCCAAAGGGTCTCTCCACGTGTAGCATAGCAACACCTTTGTACATATTTAGGTATGGGTCTATGCGCCACTTTTTTCCTATGGGTGTCACTTTTCCTTAACCCTCGCTTACTATTCCAGCCTAGGGTAAAAGCTGACAATCATCACAACTTTTTATGAACTTTCTTCAAGAGTAAGTCAGCATCTATTGCATGGTATTGGAGCCACTTAACGTTTTAAAAACCCACAAAGCTTGGCCTATAAATATAACACCATTGTCCACTAAAAAATCCCGGTCCAAATCCATAAAAATTGCTGAAAAGAAACAGAAAGTTTTTAGAAAGAAAACACCTTGAAACTCTGCCAAAATTCCTAGTGTTTCAAGAACCTTAAACACAACTTTGAATCTCTTACCTTCAAACTCCATTTGTTCCCAAAGTATTTCTTGACTAAGAAACGCCCATACAGTTTCTGACCCACACATATACCCTCCATCCATCCATTCAAAGAACCTGTTCAGAACACCATCTGAGTTAAGGCTAACTCCAGTTCATAGAATTTCTTCCAATGGAAAGGTAAGCACCTGCTGACTCTCACCACACTGCTTAAGCATCACCAGACTTACATGCTCAAAAAACACAATGTAGATATCATGTTTCTGATGTTGTACATGTTCTGAGATTTTTATGCCTCTGCATGGTTAAGTAGAGAACGAATCAGTTCAGAACTGCCTTGAAGAAATTGAAACTCAGAGTTAGAATTAGCAAAGGCATACTTACCTCTGATTTTTGGTTCTGATTCTTCTTATTTATGAAGCGCTATGACACCTGCTGAAACTGTCTTAGGCATGTCTTCTGTTTTGTGGAGAAATAACCAAATTGCAGATATTCTGACTAGCACCGAGGGAGACCAAGTTCTGACTTTGACGCCAACACTTCTGAGGCCTATTTTGTTATCAGTAATATCAGAACTTCTGAGAATTATTGTGTTCCCAACAGGGTCAGAACCTCTGACCCCATACATTTTCACTAACAGGTTTCTGTTTTGCAGCACACCAGGGTCAGAACTTCTGACCTATACATTTTCATTAACAGGTTACTATTCAGCAGCAGGCCAGGGTCAGAACTTCTGACTTCCTCTCAGCAGCACATTGATCCTTTTCCTTTTTCTTTCTTTCTTCCCATTGTTATTTTCTTTATTTTTCTCACTGGTACTCCCCATTCAAAAGTTTGTACCCCCACCCCCTAAATATTGTAATGGCGTAGGACTTTACATTTTCGCATTTTATCGCTTTCAAGTGTAAATGCTAGCAATTAGGATATGTATGGCAAGATAAAAATCAATGAAATAGAAAATCCTAATTCAAGATAAAATCATGCATGCAATCAAACACACTTGCACACGAACACCCTTAGGGTTTCTCCACTTGGTTGCCTTATACAAAAATATCCATGTTACGCATGCAAAGTATCTTGGTAAAACAAACAAAATCAAAAGATCATAGTCCCTCGATGACGCTATTTTAAGTTGCCTAACAAAATGATCTTAGTCCCTCGAAAATGCTAAGATACTTTGCAATATTGCTAATCGTGGTTATACGATGACCCGTTCCCGTCCCATTAAACTCCAAAGATAGGGTTTCTTATCAAATCAATGGTAATACAACAATGACAAAGGAATAGAAAATGCATAAGAAAGACATTTGAGTAGGTAGATTGCCTCTAGTTACTTGCTCTATTTCCAAACAACTATCCTTGCTATTTTCGAAAATACACATATTTCCAAAACATTTTACAAACATTGAAAACATTTTCAAAAGGACAAACATCTTTGTATACATTCTTACGAACAAGAATCATTACAAAGATTGCCTAAACGAATGGCCTCTTTTACAAAATACTTTCAAAAACCACACCAAGCACATTTTCAAACAACTGAAAGCAAGTTGATCTAGCAAGTAACTAAGAGCCCATGAAAAACCATGGGTGAAAAGGGTGCTAATACCTTCCATTTTCATAATCTACCCCCCGATCTCAAGAAACAATCTCAAAGGTCTTTCCTATGCTTTTTCACCTTTCCTTTTGGATAAAAGAAAAGTCGGTGGCGACTCTTGCTAAACCGCGACATTTGCGATAAAACGCAAAACCTCAAGTCAGTTCTCCCACCGTATCACAGCGGGATAGCGTTGTCTAAAGGAAACAAGAATAGAAACGATCTTTTTTTTCGAGTAGGTATATGCTAGTAGGTACTTGCTCAAATCAAACCTTTCACACTTACACATTTCAAAACAATTTTCAAAACAACTTCGTCACACCTTTGAGGACTGATACAAAGGTTATCACGAAGTCAAACTTTTCCAAAACAAAACACATACACAAGAAATTTTAAATATGAGCAAGCACCTAAGAGCCCATGGAAAACCATGGATAGAAAGGGTGAGAATACCTTCCCTTTCTATAATCTACCCCCCGTACTCAGAATATCTCGAAAAAGGATTTTTTCTGTACTTTTTTCCTTTCCGATAGGATGAAATAAAAGTCGGTGGCGACTCTTGCTTACCGCGACATTTTGCGAACATAAAACGCAAAATGCAAACCAGCATTTCAAAACAGTCAGTTCTGCCATATCACAGTAGGCACAACTCATTGGGAAATAAGGAGTGGTGTCAAAGTTTTCTTAGCAAAGTTCCTGTTTGAGAAAGCCCAAAGCTGTTGGAATTCCTTGGACTTGCAAGCCTTTGAGGAAATTGTAGCTCTCCTGATCTATGGGATGGTTTTGTTTTCAAATCCTGACCAACTCATAGATGTGAACACCGTCAAAATCTTCATATCACGCAACTCAGTGCCTACATTACTAGGAGATATCCTACACTCCTTTCACACTTGCACAATAAGGAAAAGAGGTGTCCTCGTGTGTTGCAATCCTCTCTTGGCAAGATGGTTTATTTCTCATCTTCCCCAATTTGTATTAAAGAATGAGCAAGGTTCAAGGTGGTCACAAAGGTTGATGACGCTCAAACATTCAGACATTCATTGGTGCTCCCGATCCAAAGAGAATTGGATACAACTCAAAGGAGACCTACAAAGGGATTGGATACAACTCAAAGGAGAGCGAGATACTTTCGAAGCCCAATTCTACGCAAGCGAGAAGAAGATTTTGGAACTCACTAGGCTACTTCATGAGGAGCAGACTATGAATTCCTACATTGCACCAAAGAGGATGCGTACTACCTTTTTATCTTAGAGTTTTTGTATTATTTTGCCCAAGGGGCATTGATATATTCAAGCTTTAACTTATTAATATGACATGTGTTTCCTTTTTGTCTAAAACAAATTTGAATCTTTGAAATCCTTGAAATTATTACATATGCATATACCATTTATCATAACATAAGCAGGTTTCTTGGAACAAGTCTCCTCATCTTTCTACTGTTTATTTCAGTGAGATGGATCTTGAGCAAACAGTGAAAGACCTCCAAGCTCAGAATACACAGTTTCAACAGTTGCTCTTGACCCTAGCCAAAGGACAAGAAGAATTAAAGACTTTGCTGGCTGAAGAGAGGAAAAAGAAGACAAAGAAGGTAATCAGAGTCCTAAACACGGGGAGAAGATTTCATGAACAGACAAGAAGGACCTTGAACTTTGCAATAACATCCGGCGAAGGAGAGGGGAAAGGCAAGGAAACATTTGTCCCGTCATTATCGGAAGAGGAAGAGGAAGAAGAAGACTACTCTGAAGAACAATACCCTCCAGCTGATGACAAGTATAGACACCTCGAAGAGCGGTTGAGCGCGATGGAAATCCAAAAAGTTTCAGGCTTGGACTTTGAGGAATTGGGATTAGTGTCGGGAATTGTGATTCCTCCGAAACTCAAAGTACCTATATTCGCCAAATATGATAGAGTTTCATGCCCTAAAATGCATCTCCGGTCATATGTGAGGAAAATCCAACCCCATACCGCTGACAAAGACTTATGGGTACACTTCTTCCAAGACAGTTTGTCTGGAACTCAGCTTGACTGGTTTTACCAACTAGAAAGAGCCAACGTTCACAATTGGGAAGATCTTGTCGCAGCTTTCTACAAGAAATATCAATGCAATGCTGATTTAGCGCCTACCCATACTCAACTCCAGAGTATGGCCATGGCTTCCAATGAAGGTTTCAAGGACTATGCGCAAAAATGGAGAGACTTAGCTGGAAGAGTTCAATCCCCTCTATCTGAGAGAGAGTTGGTAGACATGTTCTTGGGCACCTTGTCTGGTCCTTTCTTCAATCATTTAATTGGAAGTTCGTCTACAGGCTTTACTAAACTAATATTGACCAGAGAGAGGGTAGAAGTCGGTATAAAAAGTGGAAAGATTCAGAAAGATACATCTTCTTCTACAGCTGTAAGGAAGCCTTTCATCGGAAAGAAAGAGGTGGATGTTGTATATCCGCAAAGAAACCAAGATAGAGTCGAAAGCTGACCAATGATGGGGGCTGTTATGATTCTTAAGCCCGCGTCTGATCAACAAAGAAGTAATCAACCAAGGATAGAAAGGCCAGTCAGGCAGTTCACCAGAATTAACATGACCCTATCTCAAGTATTACCGCATCTACTAAGATCCAACTTGGTGACCTTGAAAGAAGCTCCAAAAAACCCCAATACAACATCTCCTCATTATCATCCCAATACCCGTTGTGCATATCACTATGAAAGGTCACGATACTAATAAATGTTGGGCCTTGAAGAATAAAATACAAGACCTCATTGAAGCAAAAGAAATTGAGTTCGATGCGCCCGAGAAGCCAAACTTAATTTCTGCTCCTATGCCCAGACATGGCCACAATACCAATGCCATTGAAGAAGGATTATTTGTTACTTCAGTTAATGAACTTATGACCCCACTTCTGACTGTTAAAATGAACTTGTTGAATGCCGGTGTGTTCCCGGGCTCTGATGAAGATTGCCATTTATGTTTATCCTCACCAACTAGATGTCCTTTGTTAAAAGAAGGCGTTCAGTGCTTAATAGATGACAAAGAGATTTTATTCGAGAAGACTTCTGTTCCACTTGTTCCATTTGAAGATGTTTCTATGATTACCATTTCCGCCAATTCTTCTAGGGTCTCCACCAAAAGACCCTTTAGAATTACATCAGTTCCGAAAGCAACTCCTTTAATAGTCACAATGCTTGGACCAGTCCCATATGCATCAGACAAAACCGTGCCATGAAATTATGCAAGGGATATCTACTACCATGGCATCAAGCAAGACTGGCCAGCCACCGAAGATTTAATTTCTGAGAAAGTGGACCCCGACATCAGTAATATTGCAGGAACTAGCAAAATTACCCGAAGTGGTAGGATCTTTTCTCCAGAAATTGCTCCCCCAAAAGCATTTTCTGGACCCATAATCATCCCTGTGGCTGCTCCAAAGGTTACTCCCACACCCATAATCATATCTGTAAATACTCTTATTGACAACATCGTTACAAGCCCTGTTATCATTCCTACCAACACTCCTGCTGCCGAGACTCGAGGAAAAAGTATTTTGGTTGAGCTTGTCCAGACGAAGGCTCAATCATTAACTATCCCTGAGACCTCCAAGAAAGAAATGGAGGAGATCCTAAAAATTATAAAGAGGAGCAACTACGATGTAGTTGAACAATTGGGGCAAACTCCCTCTAAAATCTCCATGCTAGCATTACTACTATGTTCTAAGGCGCATGAAAAAGCCTTGGTAAAGTTCTTAAAAACCACCCATGTACCTCAAGAGACGTCTGCTGATTAATTCCAAGACTGCGTAGCCAGCTTGACAACAGATAATGGCCTAGGTTTTTCTGATACTGATCTAACACCGAGGGGAAGGAAGCATAATGAGGCATTGCATGTCTAGGTTGAATGTAGGGGCACAACCTTGGCTCATGTTTTAGTGGACACTGGCTCATCTCTTAATATGTTACCCAAAAAGGCTCTTGATAGACTTGACTGCGAGGGACTGACATTAAAGCCAAGCAATATAGTAGTAAGGGCTTTTGACGTCTCGAAGAGGATGGTGCATGGGGAAGTGGACATTTCCATAAAGGTTGGAACCCAAACTTTCAATTCAACTTTCTATGTAATGGACATCCTCCCTTCATACTCCCGCTTGCTAGGCCGACCATGGATCCACAATGTTGGCGCTGTTACTTTTTTGTTGCACCAAATGCTGAAGTATCCAGTTCAAGGGAAGATTATCACCTTTCATGGAGAGGAAGAATACATGATTAGCCATCTAAATTCCTTCAGATATGTGGAATTAGATGGCGAATTTATTGAAACTCCATTTAAAAAATTTGAAGAGGTCCCGCAAGATGTGGCAGTGACCAAGGCTATGTCTCAGGTTCCCAAGGTTACATGGCCTCCACTCCGGATGTCATCACTAAAGGACGCCAAAGCAGTGGTAGAAGAAGGAGGGTGCACTATCTGGGGATAACTCCCGGATATCCCATATAAGTCTGACAAGTTTGGCCTAGGTTTCACTTCAACTGCTCAAAAATTTGTACGTCGTGCCCGTGCAGGAGGACCACCCTTGAAGATCAGCAACCGTGAAGTCAACGCGGTAGAATATGGTGAAGATGGTTGCAACTTGGAGGACTAGATACTCCTGACTATCAATGAAGGGATCAATAATTGGGAGGCTAGAGACTTTGTCCCGATTACTTTTATCCCACAGTAATTTATCTTTACATTTTATTGGATCTGTAATATTCAAAACAATTCGCACTCTTAAAACCATGTGTCTTACCCGAGGCACAATGGTCCATTTGTAAGGGTTCTTATCTCATTTTCATATGACATCAATGAATCATGGACGTTTTCGCATACAAACTTTTGTGCTCATTGTTTTTCTTTTACATTTTACATTCTTTCAAAGTTAGCTATACCCTTACACACACCCACACTCACAATGAAGGTATACATCCATTCGGGATCCCATGTGTAACGATACTGCTATGGCCTTTTGTGACTCTGGGAATCTAATCTACCAAGCCGAAGACGAAGGTGAGGAAGATTGTGAAGTACCAGGGGAACTTGCCAGACTTCTACAACAAGAAGAAAGAACCATTCAGCCTCACGAGGAACCCTTGGATACAATCAACTTAGGTACCAAGAAGACAAAAAAGAGGTCAAGGTGGGTGCCAATCTAGAACCCAGTGTCAAGGAGCGTTTGATTCAGTTATTACACAATTATGTTTAAGTCTTTTCCTGGTCATACGAAGACATGCCGGGAATTGATGCAGACATTGTGGTACATCATCTGCCTACAAGAGAAGATTGTCCGCCAGTAAAGCAAAAGGTTCGCCGCATGAGACCTGATATGTCAGAAAATATTAAAGCAGAAGTCATGAAGCAATTCAACACTGGATTTTTGGCTGTCACCTCTTACCCTCAATGGGTTGCCAATATTGTTCCCGTACCCAAAAAAGACGGCAAAGTGCGAATGTGTGTGGACTACAGAGATTTGAATAGGGCGAGTCCTAAGGATGATTTTCCACTCCCCCACATTGATATCCTAGTTGACAATACGGTACAACACAAAGTGTTTTCCTTTGTGAACAGATTCTCAGGTTACAACCAAATCAAAATGGCGCCTGAGGACATGGAGAAAACAACATTTGTCACACAGTGGGGCATATTCTGCTACAAGGTGATGCCATTCGAACTGAGGAATGCTGGGGAAACCTATCAGCGTATCATGGTAGCTTTATTTCATGACATGATACATCACGAAATAGAGGTCTACATGGACGATATGATAGCCAGATCGCAAATAGAAGAAGAGCATCTTGATCACTTACAAAAACTGTTTGAGAGACTAAATAAGTACAAGCTGAGGTTGAATCCAAACAAATGCACATTTGGGGTACGGTCTTGTAAACTCCTAGGCTTTATCGTCAGCAATAAAGGTATCAAGGTCGATCCTGCCAAAGCTAAAGCAATAAAAGAGATGTCTGCTCCTCGTACTGAAAAGGAAGTCAGAGGATTCATGGGACGTTTGAACTATATTGCCAGATTCATTTCTCACCTGACAGCTACTTGTGAGCCAATCTTCAAACTATTAAAGAAAGATCAAGTAGTCAAATGGAATAATAAATTCCAAATTCCTTTTGAAAAAATCAAAGAATACTTACAAGATCCTCCTGTGTTGATGCCACCAGTCGTGGGAAGACCATTGATCATGTATTTGACTGTTTTAGAAAACTCAATGGGGTGTGTATTGGGGCAGCATGATGAGTCTGGCCGAAAAGAGCACGCTATTTACTACCTGAGCAAAAATTTTACCGACTGTGAATCTAGATATTCACTGCTCGAGAAAACTTGTTACGTCTGGCATGGGCTTCTCACCGGCTAAGACAGTATATGCTGACTCATACTACCTTGTTGATATCTAAAATGGATCCGATAAAGTACATCTTCGAGAAGCCTTCTCTTTCTGGGAGAATAGCAAGATGGTAGATGATCCTAACAGAGTACGACATACAGTATACTACCCAGAAAGTTATAAAGGGTAGTGTACTAGCTAATCACCTTGCTCACCAAGCTGTAGAAGACTATCAGTCCATGAAGTTCGAATTTCCGGATGAAGACATCATGACATTAGACAACTGTGAAGAATTCAGGCCATATGACGAACCTGAACAAGGATCCCGAAGGACCCTGTTCTTCGATGGAGCCTCCAATGCACTCGGCAATGGTATTAGTGTTGTACTCATATCTCCGGGGGTGTCATACTCCCTTTACCGCAAGACTTTGCTTCAATTGTACAAACAACATGGCGGAATATGAAGCGTGCATGTTTGGTCTCAGAGCTTCCATAGACTTGGGGATCAAATCATTAGATGTATTCGGAGACTCGACTTTGGTCATCATCCAGATCAAAGGGGAATGAGACACTAAACACCCTAACCTTATCCCTTATAAAGAACATGCTTTGACATTGCTACCACATTTTGAGAAGATTTCCTTCGAGCATTTCCCGCGAGAAGAAAATCAGCTAGCAGACGCTCTAGCCACAATTTCGTTGTTGTACCCCAAAATTTTCCCTCTCATTTTATCAAGATTTTCCTCACAAGACCTCTTGGACTCCAGACAGGATTAGAGTTTGCTCAGCTCAAGACCTCCTCTTGCACTGATGACCTGAAATTAGGGTTTGACTTTGCACAGGGAATTTTGGACCTTCAATGCTTCATGTAGATTTCATACACCATCTTCGACCCCTAAGATTTCTCATACCAAGTTTCAAGCCTTGAATCACATTTTTGCCCAGTCAATTGGACAGTTGACCTAAAAATCAGCTGTATTGGGGAAAAAGTCAAACATGGCCAATTTACAGTCAAACTTCATAATTTTTTATCCACAATCTCATTCTTAGCTCCTATGTACCATTTGATCAAGTTTGGATTACAACTCCTCAAGAACTTTGATCAGATCATCAAAAGGGCAAAATGGTCAAAATTAGGGTTTTGACTGAGAAAGGGCAATTTCTGATTTTTAACCAAGCCAATGACCAATTGTGTTAAATCATGATTTCTAGGACTCAATAGAATCATCTTAACCTAATCACATAGTTGAAAAGATATCAAATGCATAGGATTGACAGATGAATTTTGCAGTCAACTGATCAAAAATCAATTGTACACTGAAAAGTCAAACTTTGACTTTTTGGTCAAAATCAAGTGTCAAGGGTCATAATTCATCAAGATATATAAAAATGTGAAACTTTTTGATCAAGAAACCTAAAATTGAAAATTAGGGTTTCAATTTGAAAATTTTTCATAACTTAAAAATTTTCTAAGTTATGAAAATTTCTTATGTTTTCCCAACTTTCCACAACTTTTTCACCATGATGCAATTGGATTCAAAGGAAACTTCCAACATGAAAGTTGTAGTCCTCCATGAAATATACATCTTTGATTCACTAAGTTTTCCAAAATGATGCTTGGAACTCAAGTTATGATTTTTTGAATAGGGGTCCATAAACTTTTTAACTTAGTAAAATTTTGCCCTAGTTTAGGCAGATTTTTGACCTAACTTCATGGAACATTTTCACCTAGTTCCAAGAGGAATCTCAAAATGCATTTCAAATATGTATTGTAAAGCATGTTACAAGCTTTCCAAAATGTCCAAGAACTTTACAAGATCATTTATGGTTAGGGAGAATCGAAGAAATGAAAATGGCAATTTATCACTTTTGTTCAAGGCATTTTCACAATGTTACAAGTTGCAAATCAGTTTCAAACATGCTTGTACTTGGTTTTACAGGTCCTAATCCATTCTACACTCCATAATTGAATTCTAATACATTGGATATTGGCTTTATTCTGATCTTTGAAGCATTGCACAATGAATTAATCCATTTATGGCATAAAGTTCATAATGCCATTTTGATAAAGCAAGACTTTTACAACTTTTCATTTCTTGAGCCATGGACCTAATCTCTTTTTGCAAACAAGATATACAAATATCAGGCAACTTGTACCAACTATGTGCAGCTAGCAAGCAAGCCTGTACAGGCTTTGGCATTGTCACTTCCAACTTTTCTTCAAAAGCAAGAAACTTGCAAAAGTCAAGGGATCTCATCCATCTGATAAAGGAAAGCCTTGGCCTCATTTGAACCAACTTCAAAACATTGTAACAAGCAAGAAACACGAATTCATAACTTCTTAAACACCCTAAAACACAAAAAACCCAAGTTCCTGCCCAAACAGGGCATCATCTGCAGAACTCAAGCCATTTCAAAATTGGCTCGTGCATTTTGCTTTGAATCACTTCAAACACATTCCATACCTCCTACCTAAACTGTCCAGGCCCTTGTCTTGCAACTGTGTGCCCTGTTTCAAGCTTCATCATTTTCATTTTGAAGGTTTGCAGGTTGACTCGTGCAGCAAGATTCAAGCATCTACAAGGCAAGCTGAGCATTGGAGAAGCTTGAGGGAACTTCAAGGAAGCTCACAAGAAATTCAGGCCTCACTCAAAGTTCCTACATTGCCATATCCAAACTCAACTGAACAAGGTATTTTCAAGTTTCTATCTCCTTATTTAGGCATCCTTAAGCTTAGGTTTGTGAAGCAAAAATGTAGTCCTTAACATGCTTGAGCTGTACATATGCATAATTTCCATTTATATTAACTGAGCTAAGAGTATTTGATTGTTGAAGTTCATGAAAAAACTAGGTCAGAAATTAGGGCCATTAAAATTCTCCTTGGTCTTTTAGAGTTAGTTCATGTTCTTTATATCATTGGAATCGTGAGTTCATGAGCTACATTTTTCATGTTATAAGTTTTTGATTTTATGCAAAGAATAGCAAGAACAGGATTTGAAGGCAAGCGCGCACGAAGTTGCTATCTGAAAGTCAGGGACGAAGCTGTCCTAGGCCAGGGCATGTTTCTATTCACACCCCCCATTTTGCTTTTGCACCCCCGTGATTCATATTTTGTTATATTTCATATTTTCTTGTTATTTTTATATTTTTGACTTTATTATTTTTTTCTGAACATTAAAAAATCTCAAAAATATTTTCTTTATTTTTTGCATTTTATTTTATTTTATTTTTATTTTTTATGGCATAAAAATAGTTTATTAGGTTTAATAGAATTTATTTTCTTAAATAAACTTGTAAATAATTTGAAAATACTATACATTTTTATTTTTATTATTCATACACTTAAAACATTTATTTTTCATACATATTTAATATTTAATATTTGTACATAATATTATTATTATTTTTCTTAAACAAAAAATGGACAAGAATATTAGAAAACATATATTTTTCTTTTAATAAAAAAAAGTAGGGTTTCCCCTTTCAAAAATAATAACATTATTTTTTTCTTATTTTTAGGACTTTGATAATATTATTTTCCCATACATAAAACAATTCCAAAACATTTTCTTGCATATTTACATTTTATTGCATATTTAAATAATTGTTTATTTATTTATTTGTACAATAAATTCAATTGGGTTGTAATAGTAAATTAGGGTTTTATTTTTGTGCAAATATCCCCCATTCAAAACTTGTATCCCCTTCCCATAATATTGTTGTAATAGTTTAGATTTACTTTACGCAATTTATCGCATTATATGCATGTTTAGTAAACTAGGGTTTGTATGATAAGACAAAAATCAAACAAATAGCATGACCTAAATACAAGACAAAATTGCATGAAAAATGACAACACCTTGCACACAAGCACCTCTAGGGTTTCACCCACTTGGTTGCCTTAAAACATGGCCATGGTATGCATGCTAGGTATCTTGGCAAAACAAAAACAAAACAAAAGATCATAATCTCTCGGTGACGCTATCTTGGTTGCCTAAACAAAAATGATCTTAGTCCCACAAAACTTGCTAAAGATACTTGGCAATATTGTCATCATGGTCATACGATGACCCACGCCCATCCCGTTTAACATCCAGAGATAGGATTGTTTACCAAATCAATGGTAAATTAACAATATCAAAGGAATAAAAATGTGTAGGAAAGACTTTTGAGTAGGTAGATAGCTTCTAGTTACTTGATCAATTTGCAAACCATCCTTGCTATTTTCAAACAAACACACACACAATTTCAAAAACAATTTCCAAACAAATTTTAAACATTGAAACATTTTTCAAAAGACAAACATCTTTGTATACATTCTTACGAATGAGAATCATTACAAAGATTGCCTAAACAAAGGCCTCTTTTCAAAATACTTTCAAAACCACACAAAGCACCATTTCAAACAATTGTCAAAGCAAAGCAAGTGATCTAAAACAAGTAACTAAGAACCCATGGAAAACCATGGATGAAAAGGGTGCTAGCACCTTCCCTTTTCATAATCTACCCCCCGAACTCAAAAACAATCTCAAAGGTCTTTCCTGTGCTTTTTTACCTTTCCTTTTGGATAAAAGAAAAGTCGGTGGCGACTCTTGCTAACCGCGACATTTGCGAACACAAACGCAAAACCTCAAGTCAGTTCTCCCACCGCATCACAGAACTAGCGACTCTGTTGGGGAATTAAGAATGAAAGTGGGGTTACCTTAGGGTTTTAGATCACCTTTACATGCTTATCTTGCTTGACTTGTATGCTTTACACTTTGGTTGTATTGTTTGGGTTTGAATCCTCTACCCGGATTTGGGAAACATTCTTAGGTAAATAGCAATACATTGTGGAAACTGTGCGGGGTATATCTACATGGTCTAAGAAATAACTATATTAGTGCGACATATTTGTGGGTATCGGTAGCCTTTGAGTCAATCAAAGAGAATACGGGGCCGTTGAGTGATGTCATGAAGCACTAATGGACTTTTAGAACCTTTACTTGACCAACTTGGCCTTTTAGGATGTAGTGAGATGACCGGCTTTGGAGTAGTCCGAAGTTGGTAGATACTCGATACTACACTCATTGAGGGTTGGTTCCTTGGAATATTTTGGTCACCAGTAAAGAGGCTGAATTGAAACAATGAACAAGGAAACAATTCGGTGATATTGAGCTCCTTAGAACCCGGTTACTATTTCTAGGACAGGTTGAACCAACTAAACTTCAAGAGGGTACTTACCTATGAAACCCCATGCAAGCCTAAACTAGGAACTTGTGTGATTTGTTTGTACATATATACTTGTGCATAACATCATGGACATCATGAAGCATCATATGCGTCCACTAACCATTTCAAGGATTTTGGATTTTCATCTTTGTTCCTGTTTTGTAGGTTATGGATTCACTTCGCAGGAAAACTATCCAAATCAACCTTGTAAGAATTCCTCCTCAACTCAAGGAGCTAGCTTCAAGGATTCCTTAGAATTATCCGTTCACCGAAAGACATGGTCGTCTTCTCAACTTGGTCACCACCAACACTGAGGAGGATATGCTGAAAGTTCTCTTCCAGTTCTTTGACCCTCTGCATCATTGTTTCACATTTCCCGACTATCAGCTCGTACCCACTTTGGAAGAATTCTCTAAACTCTTGAGGATTCCTATTCTAAATAAACTACCTTTCAATGGTATGGAAAGAGACCCAAAGCCAGAAGAGATTGATCAAGCTCTACACTTGCACTCATCTGATGTCACAACTCATTGGGAAACTAGAAGTGGTGTCAAATGCTTCTTGTCAAAGTTTGTGTTTGAGAAGGCCCAAAGCTGCTGGAATTCTTTGGACTTACAAGCTTTTGAGGAGATTGTAGCTCTTCTCATATATGGGATGGTCTTTTTCCCTAATCCTTACAAACTTATAGAGTGAGTGCTGTCAAAATCTTCATGACTCACAACCCGGTGCCTACATTGCTTGGGCATATCCTCCACTCTTTTCACACTCGTACAATGAGGAAAAGAGGTGTTCTCATGTGTTGCACTCCTCTACTGGAAAGATGGTTTATTTCTCATCTTCCCCAATCAGTTTTGAAGAATGAGTAAGGTTTGACGTGGTAATAACGGTTGATGACCCTTACACATTCAGATATTCATCGGTGTTCTCGATCCAAAGAGAATGTCATTATCATTGACCGTTGTGGGGAATTTCCTAATGTCCCTCTACTTGGCATTAGGGGAGGCATCACCTACAACCCTTGATTGGCTCTGAGACAGTTTGGTTATGCCCGAAGGGATGGCCCATATGAGATGTTGATTCAAGGATTGGTTTTCGACTTCGACAACGACAATCAAGGACTCCGACAAAGGTTCATCCGAGCTTGGAGGATGCCCAACAAGGTAGACAGTAATACCTTGGGACACAAGAATTACATCCCTCTTGAGCCTTACCTCAAGTGGATACGAACCCGCGCCCAAAGTATTATGATGCCTTACCCCTCCGTTCTCCCTGTGATTATAGAGCCTGCTATGAAAGGAGAGGTTCCATACACCCTCCTACATCCTGACATGCCAACATCACTCGAAGATTTACAAATGAGTTGGATACAGCTCAAGGGAGAGCGTGATACTTTCGAATCCCAATTCTACACAAGCGAGAAGAAGGTTTTGGAACTCACTCGTCAACTTCATGAAGAGCATAATCTTTACACCTACATTGCACCAAAGAGGACGCGCAACGTCTTTTTACCTTAGAATTTTGTATTATTTTGCCCATGGGGCATTGATATACTGACAAATTCTATCTTATTAATATGACGTGTGTTCCTTTTTTGTTTAAAACAAATTTGAATTTCTGAATCCTTGAATGCATTACATGAATACATAACATTCATCATATGCATAAACAGGTCTTCACACCAAGTTTCCTCATCTCTCTGTTGTTTATTTCAGCAAGATGGATATTGAACAAACGGTCAAAGATTTGCAAGCCCAGAATTTACAAATTCAACAGCTACTTCTGACCTTGGCCAAGGGGCAGGAGGAGCTCAAGACTCTACTAGAGAAGGAAATAGATAAAAAGAAGAAGAAGACAGCTGGTGTGGCTATCTTGGGCAGAAGATTTAAAGGACAAGCCAGACGAACTTTGGATTTCCCATCAACATCTGAAGAGGGGGAAGGAAAAGGTAAAGGAACTGCAGTGCCATCTGAATATAAAGATGATGAAGAAGAGGATGAGGACTATTCTGAATAGCAGTATCCTCCGACCGATGACAAATACAAGAACTTGGAAGAGCGTCCAGCTGCCATGGAGATACAAAGAGTCCCGGGGCTGGATTTTGAGGAGTTAGGGTTGGTTTCTGGAATTGTAATCCTTCTTAAATTTAAAGTGCCACTATTTGCTAAGTACGATGGGGTGTCTTGTCCCAAGATGCACCTGCGATCCTATGTCATGAAAATTCAACCACCTTCTTCTGACAAGGACCTGTGGGTCCACTTTTTCCAGGACAGCCTTTCGGGAATACAGCTGGATTGGTTCTACCAGTTGGAGAGGTCTGATGTTCATAATTGGGAGGATTTGGCAGCCGCATTCTATAAGCAGTATCAATACAACGCCGACTTGGCGCCAACCCGTACTCAACTACAGAGTATGGCTATGGCTACCAACGAGGGTTTCAAAGACTACGCCCAAAAATGGAGGGATTTGGCCGGAAGGGTGCAGCCACCTTTATCTGAAAGAGAGCTAGTGGACATGTTCTTGGGGACTCTGTCAGGTCCTTTCTTTAATCACCTGATTGGAATCTCCTCTGCAGGTTTCACTGAGTTAATTCTAACTGGCGAAAGGGTTGAAGCCGGTATTAGAAGAGGGAAAATTCAGAAGGACGCATCTACCTCTGCTGCTGCAAAAAAGCCCTTCACGGGAAAGAAATAAGTGTCTACTGTCTATGCCCAAAGGAATCAGGGAAGGATTGAAAGACGAACAATTGTGGGTGCTGTTATGATTCAGAAGTCTGCATCAGACCAGCCGAGAAACAGTCAGCCAAGAAATGATCAGCCGAGGAATAACCAGCAAAGGGTGGAAAGGCCTGTAAGGCAATTCACCAAGATAAACATGACTCCTGCTCAAGTACTACCACATCTCTTGAAGTTGAACCTGGCCATGCTAAAGGAGGCCCCTAAAAATCCTAACACTACTTCTCCATATTACCATCCCAAGGCCAGATGCGCGTACCACTCAGAAAGTCCAGGGCACGACACCAACAACTGTTGGGCCCTGAAGAATAGGATTTAAGATCTAATTGACACCAAGGAAGTTGAATTCGAAGCTCCTGAAAAGCCGAATGTTATCTCCGCCCCAATTCCGAGGCATGGGCACAATGCCAATGCTTTGGAAGAAGAGCTGTTTATTTCTGCTGTGGATGAACTGTCAACTCCTCTCCTAACCATCAAATTGAATCTGTTGAAGGCTGAGGTGTTCCCAAGATGTGACCAAGATTGCCATGCTTGCCTGTCCTCTCCATTTGATTGTCCTCTTTTGAAGAAAAGAATCCAACAATTGATTGATAATAAGGAAATTTTGTTTGAGAAAGCTCCGGTCTCACCCATTCCAATTCCCGAAGTTTCAATAATAACCATATACGCCAATCCTTTCAGGGTTCCTAAAAAACCCGTTAGGATTACATCTTCTCCTATGACTACTCCGTTGAAGATAACAATGCCAGGGCCAACCCCTTACAAAACTGATAAAATGGTACCATGGAACTATGGTGGAGATATCTACTACCATGGTGTCAAGCAGATTGAACAGACCATTGAAGAAGAAAGCTCTGAGGAAGATAACCCCGATATCAGTAACATTTTCGGAACAAGCAAAATTACTCGTAGTGGAAGAATCTTTTCTCCAGAGATTGCTCCTCCAACAGTAGTTTTTGGACCCGCGGCCATCCCGAAGATTACGCCTGTAATTGTACCTGCAAGTGTACCCGCCAACAATCACAATACAATTCCCATCCTTGTTTCTGATGCTGAGAAAAAAGGAAAGAATGTTCAAGAGGAGCCTGTCTTGACGAAGGCTCAGTCATTAGTCATTCCTGAAACATCCCAGAAAGAGGTGGAAGAGATTCTGAGGATTATTAAGAAAAGTCATTATAATGTTGTTGAACAACTGGGGCAGACCCCCTCCAAAATATCTATGTTAGCCCTGTTATTGTGCTCTGAGGCACATGCTAAAGCTTTGGTCAAGTTTTTTAAGACATCCCACGTGCCACAAGAAACCTCCACTGATCAATTCCAGGAGTGTGTAGCCAGTCTGACAATTGACAATGGCTTGGGATTCTCCGATGCAGACTTGACCTCCAGAGGGAGAAAACATAATGACGCGCTACATGTGTTGGTGGAGTATAGGGGAACCACCCTAGCTCATGTTTTGGTTGATATTGTGAAGGCCTAACCCTGAAATCCAGCAACATCATTGTCAGAGCCTTTGATGGTCCTAAGAGGATGGTCCATGGAGAGGTGGACATCCCGATCAAGGTGGGTACCCAGACATTCTATTCGACATTCTACGTGATGGACATCCGTCCTTCCTACTCTTGTCTGTTGGGAAGACCTTGGATTCACCATGCTGGACCTGTCACTTCTACTCTGCACCAAAAGCTCAAATACCTTGTCCAAGGGAAAATCATAAATGTTCATGGCGAGGAGGAACACATGATCAGTCATCTGAATTCCTTCCGTTATGTGGAGTTAGATGGCGAATTCATAGAGACCCCTTTCCAACACTTTGAGGAAGTTTCTGAAGAAATAGTGGCGACCAAGGTAGTGTATTCAACTCCTGTGATCACAAGACCTGTGCCTCGGATGTCATCTCTCAAGGATGCTAGGGCAGTAGTGGAAGAAGGCAGATCCACTATCTGGGGACAGATTCCTGACTTTCCTTTCAAATTAGACAAATTCGGCTTGGGATTTACGTCGACTGGTCAGAAGGCTGTGCACCTCTCCCGTCCCGGAGGACCACCTGTGAAGATCAGCCACTGAGGGGTTAATGCGCTAGAGGACAGTGAAGAAGAGGGCAACATGGAAGACTGGATTTTCCCTACTGTTGACGGAGGATTGTGCAACTGGGAAGCAAAATACTTTGTTCCAATTACTTTCATAAATCAGTAATTTATCTTTTCCATTTATGTTGGACTGTAATAATTCACAAACAATTCGTACTTTTTCAACCATGTGTCTTACCCGAGGTACATAGGTCCATTTGTAAGGGTTCTTATTTTCATTTCATATGTCATTTTAATGAATCATGGACGCTTTTCATATTTAAACCTTTTGTGCTCATTGTCTTTCTTTTACATTTTGTTGTTTTAAGATGGATGTGCCCTTACACACACCCACAGTCACAAATGCAGGTACCCTTCCATTCCGGAACCCATGGGTAACGATACTGCTATAGCCTTCAGTGACTCTGAAGATCTGATCTACCATGTCGAATATGAAGGTGAGGAAGATTGTGAGGTGCCAGGGGAATTGGCCAGACTTTTACAGCAAGAGGAAAGAGCAATTCAGCCTCATGAGGAGCAGTTGGATACAATCAACTTAGGAACTGAGGATGACAAAAAGGAAATCAAGATATGTGCCAATCTAGAGCCGAGTGTCAAGGAGCGCCTAATTCAGCTACTGCATGATTATGTTGAGATCTTTGCCTGGTCATATGAAGACATGTCGGGACTCGATACAGACATTGTGGTACACCGTCTCCCCACAAGAGAAGATTGTCCACCAGTAAAGCAAAAGGTCCGCTGCATGAGACCTGACATGTCCGAAAAGATCAAAGCAGAAGTTATGAAGCAGTTCAATGCTGGATTTCTGGATGTTACTTCCTATCCACAATGGGTTGCTAACATTGTGCCTATTCCTAAGAAGGATGGCAAAGTGAGAATGTGCTTGGATTACAGAGACTTAAACAGGGCCAGCCCTAAAGATGATTTTCCACTTCCGCACATCGACATCCTGGTCGACAACACAGCTCAGCACAAAGTATTTTCTTTCTTGGACAGATTCTCAGGCTATAACCAAATCAAAATGGCACCTGAGGACATGGAGAAAACTACTTTTGTTACACAGTGGGGTACGTTCTGCTACAAAGTGATGCCATTCGGACTGAAGAATGTCGGGGCAACTTATCAACGCGCCATGGTAGCTTTGTTTCATGATATGATACATCATGAGATAAAGGTCTACGTAGATGACATGATAGCCCGATCACAAACTGAAGAAGAACACCTTGATCACTTGCAAAAGCTGTTTGTCAGGTTGAAAGAGTACAAGCTAAGATTGAACCCAAACAAGTGTACATTCGGAGTCAGGTCCGGTAAGCTCTTAGGTTTCATTGTCGGCAACAAAGGCATTAAGGTTGATCCTGCCAAAGTCAAAGCTATACAAGAAATGCCTACTCCTCGCACTGAGAAGGAGGTCAGAGGTTTCTTAGGACGCCTAAACTACACTGCAAGGTTCATTTCTCACCTAACATCTACCTGTGAACCAATCCTCAAGCTGTTGAAGAAAGATCAGGTAGTTAAATGGAATGATGAATGTCAACTTTCTTTCGATAAAATCAAGGAGTATTTGCTAGAACCTCCTATCTTGATGCCACCCGTCGAAGGAAGACCGCTAATCATGTATATGATTGTCCTAGAGAATTCAATGGGGTGCGTACTGGGCCAACATGATGAGTCTGGCCGAAAAGAGAATGCCATTTATTACCTTAGCAAAAAGTTTACCGACTGTGAGACTCGATACTCACTGCTCGAGAAAACTTGTTGCGCTTTGGTATGGGCTACTCGCCGGCTAAGGCAGTATATGTTGACTCATACCACTTTGCTGATATCTAAGATGGATCCGATCAAGTACATCTTTGAGAAGCCTGCTTTATCTGGAAGAATAGCTAGATGGCAGATGATCCTAATGGAACACGACATATAGTACACAACCCAAAAAGCTATAAAGGGGAGTGTACTAGCTAACCATCTGGCTCATCAAGCTGTCGAAGATTACCAATCCATGAGGTTCGACTTCCCTGACGAAGACATTATGACATTGGACAATGTTGAAGATTTCAGACCATATGACGGACCTGAACAAGGATCCCGATGGACCCTATACTTTGATGGGGCCTCCAATGCACTTGGAAACGGTATCTACGTGGTACTCATCTCCCTAGAAGGTTGCCATACTCCTTTCACTGCTAGACTTTGCTTCAGTTGTACGAACAACATGGTAGAGTATGAGGCATGCATATTTGGACTCAAGGCTGCCATAGACTTGGGAATCAAATCATTGATTGTGTTTGGGGACTCAGCTTTGGTCATCAGTCAGATCAAAGTAGAATGGGATACTAAGCATCCAAACCTCATCCATTACAAAGAACATGTCTTGACATTGTTACCACATTTCGAGCAGATTACCTTCGAGCACTTCCCGCGAGAAGAAAATCAGATAGCAGATGCTCTAGCTACAATGTCATCCATGTTTAAACTTAACTGGGATAATGAGGCTCCTCAGATCACCATTGAACGGATGGATGAACCTGCACATTGTCACGAGATTAATACCGAAGAAATAGTGGACCAACCATGGTTTCATGAAGTCAAAAGGTATCTCGAGGCTCAAGAATACCCTAAAGAAGCTTCAGTCAATGACAAAAAGTTCTTAAGGAGATTCTCGGCAAAGTTCTTCCTAAGTAATGGCATCCTGTACAAGCGCAATCATGATTCTATTCTGCTCCGTTGTATGGACAAAGATGAAGCTGAAAGGATTATGGATGAATTGCATGAAGGTACCTTCGGCACTCACTCTAGCGGGCATATGATGGCTAAGAAGATTCTAAGGGCAGGCTATTACTGGTCTACCATGGAAGCTGACTGCTATCAACATTTCTGCACTTGTCACAAATGTCAAATCTATGCAGACAAGGTGCACGTGCCTCTAGTTCCTCTAAATGTCTTAACAGCTCCTTGGCCATTCGCTATGTGGGGAATCAACATGATTGGAGAGATCAAGCCTACATCATCCAATGGACACCCCTTCATTCTGGTGGCCATTGACTATTTTACCAAATGGGTCGAATCAGCTTCCTTCGCATCTGTTACTAAGAATGTGGTTTCCCGCTTCATCAAACAGAACCTTATTTGCCGGTACAGTATCCCAGAAAGGATCATCACAATTCATCTCCCTACCAGCCAAAGATGAACGGTGTTGTCGAAGCTGCGAACAAAAATATCAAGAAGATCATACAAAAGATGACAGTCTCTTACAAGGATTGTCATGAGATGCTACCGTTTGCTCTTCACGGGTACCGTACCACGGCACGCACTTCAACTGGGGAAACACCCTATTCCTTGGTATATGGCATGGAAGATGTTTTACCTATTGAGGTTCAGATTCCCTCCTTGAGAATCATGAAAGATGCTGGTTTGAGTGAAGATGATTGGATTCATACCCGGCTTGATCAACTTAACTTGATTGACGAGAAGAGACTTACTGTTGTTTTCCACGGTCAGACGTATAAAAAACGGATGATCAAGGCTTTCAACAAGAAAGTCAGACGCCAGGCATATCAAGTCGGGGATCTGGTAATCAAGCGCATCATCTTGTCGCAAAGTGATCCCAGGGGCAAATGGAATCCTACCTACCAAGGACCATTTGTGATCAAGAACATCTTTTCTGGTGGGGCAATGATCTTAACCACCATGGACGGCAACGACCTGCCGCACCCTGCGAACGCAGACATAGTCAAAAGATACTACGCATAAATGACCCGCTAGGTTGACACACCTAGGAAAAAAAGGGCATCCCGGTGAATCGAAAACCCGAAATGGCGGTTCAGGAAAAAATTAGGGATAAATAAAAAAAATCTGTAAACCCGGCAAGTTGAAAACCCGAAAGGGCGACTTGGGGAAAAAAGGGTTTCCCGGTGGACTGAAAACCGGAAAGGGCGGTCCAGGCAAAATTTAGGGAATTAAAGCATATGAATATGTCTCGTCGGATCACCTTAAGGACAATCTCTTCACAGACAAACTATGAGCTTCTAATTAATCCAATCATCTTCGGACGAAGCAGCAGATGGACAATATATTCGGAGATACGAAGGCTATAGCAGAATGGAAACCTCATGGGATTTTTACACACATAGCTATCTTTCTTTGTATAAATTTTCCTTACTTTTATGACACCATCCTCTTACTAGGATGTATGTCTCCTTTGTACAAAATATTTACTCAAAGTAAATACAAAGATACCTCTTTAAAGTGCAAAAACTATTTCTCTTTTTCTTTTACACTTGTGTTTTTATTTGCAAATACATACAATGATTCATTGATGAACATATGCATTTGAACATAATTATTGTTTACAAATAAACAGGATGGAAAAGAATAATTACTGACAGACTGAAAGGATAGGAAAACGTCTTTAGGCTATTCCAAGAGAAATCCCCTGCAGTACATCATCTAGATCCTCAATGGAGCTAAAACCTTGAAATACATATCCCTAATGGAGCTAAATTTCAAACCCTTAATTCCCATCAGAGTTAAGTTTTCAAACTCCCAATCCACAACAGAGCAAAAACTTTGAGTTACAGATTCCTAGCAGAGATGAAACCTTCTTCCCCAGTCGAGTCAAGACTTCTAATCCTCAGCAGAAACCATCTGATTCCCCCAGCAAGTTACCTTGAAACCTGGAAATCAATCAGATAACATTTAACCTTTGTCTCTCCCAAACCTAGGATAATTCCCGAGTAAAGTGGCAGACGACCGAAAACTCCTGAACTTACTCTCCAACAGTAAGCCTTCTTCCCTACAGAGTTTTTACTCCCCAACAGAATGAAGATTCTCATTCTTGATTCCCCAGTAAAGTTGTCAGATTCTCATTACTCCCCAGTGAAGTCACCAAAGTTTTCATTGCTCCTCAACATAATGAAGATTCTCGTTCTTAGTTCCCCGCAGAAATCATCAGAGTTTTACAGATCTGTTAACTTATGTGAAACAATTAAAAGAAATATGAAACTGAAACGCATTGACTGGAGAGACGCTGGAGCCCTAGCTCCGGTCATCTTCTCTAGTGAGCCAATTTATTGTTCATACAAAATATAACACATTAAGGATCCAGGGGGACCCTACCCCCTTAAATCGAGGGTTGCAAGTTCTATAGGATGGTTATTTTGAATCTGAATAAGCAATAGAATAGCATCCGTGTCTGGAGCATCTCTAAGCTGTTTTCTGAGCTTTGAATCTGAATAAGCAAATAGAATAACATATGTGTCTAGAGCATCTCTAAGTTGTTTTGAGTTTGAATCTGAGTAAGCAAATAGAATAGCATCCGTGTCTGGAGCATCTCTAAGCTGTTTTCTGAGCTTTGAATCTGAATAAGCAAATAGAATAGCATCCGTGTCTGGAGCATCTCTAAACTGTTTTCTGATTGTATATTGGTAGCTTGTTAATCTTATCCTGAAAAGGGTAAAATGTTAGCTGAAACACAAAGTTATGTTGCATGAAATGAATGATGCAATGTATGTGTTTTATCAATGTTTATGATATATGAGTGTAATGTATGCGCATGTAAGCTGATTAGTTGTCTTGCTGAGGAAAATAAATCCTTGATGGCTGGAGATAATAAAATCCTTGACTGCTGTCGGGGAAAATAAATCCTTGACCGTTGTTGGAGATTCAAAATCTTTGATTGTTGAGGATGAGAAATCCTTGGATCACTGTTCGGGATAGAAAATCCTTGGAAACTCGCGGGGATTATCATAAACTTTGACAACTTCTGTGGGGATGTAAGAATCCTTCACGACTTTCCTGGGGATATAGGGATCCTTCAATTCTTTGGAGTTGGAGGATGATAAACATTCTGCTGCGAGAATAATGCCGAGTGCTTCTTGAGGAACCTGCTTGGGGAATCCCAAGAACTTTGATGACTATGGCTGGAGATTACACAAAGGGAATCCTTACTTGGCTGGGAAATAGGGAAAACTCTGGCGATCTCTACCGGGGATTAAACAAAGGAAAACCTTGATCTGTTGGAGAATAAGGACGACTCTGATGGCTTCTGCGGGGAATTAAGAATGAGAATCTTCAATCTGCTAGGTGTTGTACCCCAAAATTTTCCCTCTCAATTTTGTCAACATTTCTCATCACAAGGCTTTTGGAACTCAAGATCAAGCTAGGGTTTGCTTTGCTCAAGACATCTCCTTGCACTAATGACCTAAATTAGGGTTTGAGTTTGCACAGGGATTTTTGGACCTTCAATGCTCAAATTGACTTTCATACTTCATATTGGACTCATAAGTTTGTCCGTACCAAGTTTCAAGCCTTGAATCAAATTTTTTCCCAATCAATTGGACAGTTGACCTAGAAATCAACTATATTGAGGAAAAAGTCAATTGTGGCCAATTTACAGTCAAACCTCATGAATTTTGACCCACATCAACATTATGAACTCATATGAACCATTTGATCAAGTTTGGACCATAATTCCACAAGAAATTTGATCAGATCACCAAAAGGGCAAAATGGTCATTTTTAGGGTTTTGACTGTACAAAGGAAATTTCTGACTTTTTGACATAACCAATGGCAAATTAGGTTCAACCATGGACTCAAGGACTCAATGGCATCATCTTGACCTATTCAACAAGTTCAAAAGACCTCAATTGCATTGGATTGACAGATGAATTTTTCAGTCAACTGATCAAAATTTGACTGTACACTGAAAAGTTAAACTTTGACTTTTTGGTCAAAATCAAGTTCCAAGGGTCATTTTTCATCAAGATGTGTCAAAATATGAAACTTGTTCATCAAGAAACCCAAAATTGCAAATTAGGGTTTGAAATTGGAAATTTTCATAACAGAATTTTTCTAAGTTATGAAATTTTCTTATTTTTTCCTAACTTTGCCCAACATTTTCACCATGATGCAAATGGATTCAAACAAAACCTATAACATGAAAGTTGTAGTCCTCCACAAAGTATACAACTTTGATTGACAAAGTTTTCTCAAAAGAAGCTTGTATCTCAAGTTATGATTTTTGGAACAAGGGCCCCTAAAACTTTTAACTTAGTGAAATTTTGCCCTAGTTTAGGCAGGATTTTGACCTGTCTTCTTGGACATTTTTCACATAGTTACACTTGGAATCTCAAGTTTCATTTCAAAGATGTATTATAGAGCATGTTTCAAGCTTTCCAAATTGTCCAAGAACTCCTCAAACACATTTGTGGTTAGGGAGAATCGAAGGATTGAAGTTGGCAAAAACTCACTTTTCATCCATGGCATATTCATGTTCATACAAGTTGCATTTTCAAACCAGCATGCCTTACACTAGTTTGCAGGCCTCTAAACCACTTCAAACTCCATAATTAAATGCAAATCCATCAGTCTAAGCTTTTGTTTTGGTCATTTGGACATTATACACAAGATTAAGCCCTAAGTAGAAAAAGGCACATTTCAATTTTTTCCATAATGTGCTTTATGTCAAACCACTATCCCTTGAGCATTGGTCCATATCTCAGAGGGCAAATCAAATCCACAAGTTGGAGGGGCCAAGAGAAAAGTATGCAAGCATATTTGATAGCCTGTACAGGCCTGTAACTTCACTTCCACATTCTTACTTCAAAAACAAGAAACTTGTCAAAAACTGGAAAACTTGAAAACCAGCCAATGTTAACTTACACAAACAGTTTGAACATCTTTCTCACACCCCTTTGAGCTATAAACACGATTGCTTGAGCCTCTAAACACCCCCATATCCATAAATCACATTCCTTTGGCAAAACAGGGCAGGTTCTGCAACTTGAGTTCCATAGCTCATTTGGCTCGTGCATTTTGTCCCAAGTTCCTTCAAACACCTTCCATTCAACTCACCCAAGCTATCCCAAACCTTAAACACCAATTGTAACTCCATATACAGTGTTCACCATTTTCATTTTGAGCTTGTGTAGGTTGAGTTCTATAGGCTGATTCAAGGACATTCAAGGCAAGCTAGCTATTGGAGAAGGTCAAGTGAAGTTCATGAAAGCTACCAGATATCTCAAGCCTTGTTGAAAAGCACTACATTTCCCTACACGAATCCAACTGAAATAGGTTTTTATCCACTTTCTATCGCTCTATTTAGGAACATTTAGCCTTAGGTTTGTGAATAAAAAATGTAGTGTTCATTGCCATGAAGCTGTACATATGCTCAGTTTTCATTTATATTAAGTGTGCTAGGAGAATTTCATCCATGAACATGCTGAAAACACTAGATCGGATTTTAGGGCCAGAGAAATTATCTCTGGTCTTTGAGAGTTAGGACGGGTTGTTTATATGGTTGGAATCGTCTTGAAATTCTCTACAAGTTTGATGTTGTGTGTTTTTGCAATAGAGCACGTATACAGGATCTGGTAGTTTGTACAGGGGCGCGCGCGTTTTTTCAAATGCTGGATGTTGAAGATGAAGTTTTGGGCTGGGCTTGGCCTGGCTACTTTTGACACCCCCCTTTTTTCTTTTTGCACCCCTGGCCCAATTTCTTGTATGTTCATATTTTTGCATTTTTATTTTCATTTCTAATTTTGTTTATTTATTTCCAAACATAAAAAATGCTCAAAAATATTTTCATAATTTTTTTCACATTTATTTGGCATTTTATTTTAATTTTTCTAACATGAAAAAGTATTTAAATACTTTTATATTATTTATTAAGACTTAAAAATATATATAATTTATACTTTTATTTTTGTTCTTTATACTAAAAATATTTTCCTAAATATATTTTATTTTTGTACATATTTTATTTTATATTGTACATATTTAATTTGATTAAACATTCTAGAATAAAAAATACAAAATATTACATTTTTTACTTTTATTTTTTTTATACTAAAAAATACTTTTTTCTAAGTATATTTTATTTTTACATATATTAATATATTTTATTGTATATAAATAATATAATGTATTTATTTTCTTAAAGAAATTAGGATTTTACCCTTAAACAAATAAAATAAATCTTTTGTTTATTCCTTTATTTTTTACATTAAATATTTTACATACATCAATGAACAAAAACCCCTTTTTTGCGTATTTCATATTATTTGATATATTTGTCTTTTTTGTTTATTTAAATATTATCCATTTATTATTTATGCAATTAAATTCAATTTGGATGTAATAGTAAACTAGGGTTTATATTTCTTGTCAAATACCCCCCCATTCAAAGATTGTACCCCCAATCCTATAATCATGTTGTAATAGCTTAGAATTTTAATTCTCGCACTTTACGCTTTCAATTATGCCATGATTAGAGAATTAGGATTTGTATGCAAAAATCCAAATCAACAAATAGTTTGACCTAATCAAAGACAAAAATGCATGAAAATCAAACACAGTGCACACTTGCACCCCTAGGGTTACAATCCACTTATTGCCTTCAAAAATGGGTCATGTTATGCATGTTGGGTATTTTGGCAAAACAAAAACAAAACAAAATATCATAGTCCCTCGATGATGCTATCTTGGTTGCCTAAACAAAAATGATCAAGTCCCTCAAAAATTTGTCAAAGATACTTAACACAATTGCCATCATGGTCTATACGATGGCCTGCACCTATCCCGTTTAACATCCTAACACAAGGTTGCTCACCAAATGCAATGGTGAAACAACACTGTCAAAAGGGTTAAAAACATTAGGAAAGATCTTTGAGTAAAATAGGGTAGATAGCTCTTAGTTACTTGATCAAAAATCTTGCAAAAAACATCCTTGCTATTTTCAAACACACTTCACAACACAATTTGAAAACATTATCAAAATCAAGATCTCAAAACATTGAAATATTTTCAAAAGACAAAAACACCTTTGTATACATTCAAACAAGAATCATTACAAAGGTTGCCACAACGATGGCCTCTTTTCAAAACATCTTTCAAAACCACACACAAAGCACCATTTCAAACAATTGAAAAGCAAAAGCAAGTGATCTAAACAAGTAACTAAGAGCCCATGGATAACCATGGATGAAAAGGGTGCTTGCACCTTCCCTTTTCATAATCTACTCCCCGAGCCCAAGAAAACATCTCAAAGGTCTTTCCTGTGCTTTTTGACCTTTCCTTAGGATAAAATAAAAAGTCGGTGGCGACTCTTGCTAAACCGAAACATTTGCAAACACAAAAACGCAAAACCTCAAGTCAGTTCTCCCGCCGTATCACAGAACTGGCGACTCTGCTGGGGATATCTTTAAAAGTGGAGTAACCTTAGGGTTTAGATCACCTTTGCATGATTATCTTGTTTGCTTTGATTGCTTTACACTTGGTCCTATTGTTTGGGTTTTAAATCCTCCACCCGGATTTTTGGGAAACATTCATAGGTAAATAGCAATACATTGTGGAAACTGTGCGGGGTATATCGACATGGTCTAAGAAATAGCTATATTAGTGCGACATATTTGTGGGTATCGGTAGCCTTTGAGTCAATCAAAGAGAATACGGGGCCGCTGAGTGATGTCATGAAGCACTAATAAACTCTTAGAACCTTACTTGACCATCTTGGCCTTTTAGGGGTAGTGAGATGACCGGCTTTGGTACAGTCCGAAGTTGGTAGATACTCGATACTACACTCATTGAGGGTTGTTTTCTTGGAATATTTTGGTCGCCAGTTAAGTGGCTAAACCAAAACAATGAACACAAAAAATAATCCAGTGATATTGAGCTCCTTAGAACCCGGTTACTATTTATAGGACAGGTTGAGCCAACTAACTTCAAGAGGGTACTTACCTATGAAACCCCATGCCAGCCTGAAACTAGGAACTTGTGTGACTTGTTTGTACATATGCTTGTGCATACACCATGAACATCATAAAGCATCATATGCATCCACTAACCATTTCAAGGGTTTGGATCTTCATCTTTGTTCTTGTTTTGTAGGTCATGGAATCTCTTCGCAGGAAAACAATTCAAGTCAACCTTGTGAGAGTCCCTCCTCAACTCAAGGAGCTTACTTCCAAGATTCCAGAGAATCCTCCCTTCAGTGAAAGACATTGTAGACTTCTCAACTTGGTCAACTCCAACATTGAAGAAGACATCGTGAAAGTTCTCTTCCAGTTCTTTGACCCCCTACACCACTGTTTCACATTCCCTGATTACCAACTATTACCTACGTTGGAGGAATTTTCTCAACTCCTGAGGATTCCTATTCTCCATCAACTACCCTACAACGGTACAGAAAGAGAACCAAAGCTTGAAGATGTTGCTCAAGCATTACACTTGCAACCATCTGATATCAAGGGTCATTGGGAAACCAGAAGTGGTGTCAAGGGTTTCTTGGCAAAGTTTTTGTTTGAGAAGGCACAAGACTGCTGGAATTCTCTAGATCTACAAGCTTTTGAAGAGATTGTAGAACTTCTCATCTATGGGTTGGTCTTGTTCCCAAACCCTGATCAGCTTATAGATGTGAATGCTGTCAAGATTTTCATATTGCGGAATCCTGTGCCTACATTGCTTGGGGACATCCTACACTCATTTTACACACGAACAATGAGGAAAAGAGGTGTTCTCATGTGATGTACTCCTCTTCTAGAAAGGTGATTTATTTCTCACCTTCCTCAATCCGTTTTGAAGAATGAGCAGGGTTTAAGGTGGTCACAACGGTTGATGACTCTCACACATTCTAATGTTCATTGGTGTTCTCGGTCCAGAGAAAATGTCATCATCATTGATCATTGCAGAGAATTCCCTAATGTCCCTCTACTTGGCATTAGGGGAGGCATTACCTACAACCCCTGTTTAGCTTTGAGGCAATTTGGGTATGCCCAGAGGGATGACCCTCATGATATGCTGATTCCTGACCTATTTTTTGACTTCGACAATGACGCTCAAGGACTTCGACAATGGTTTATCTGAGCTTGGAGGATGCCCAACAAAGTGGATAGTAAGACATTGGGACACAAGAATTCCATCCCCCTTGAGCCTTATCTCAAGTGGGTATTAACCCGCGCCCAGAATCTTATGATGCCATATCCTCACATTCTCCCCGTGATCAAAGAGCCTGTTGTGGAAGGAGAGGTTCCATACACCCTCCTACATCCAGAAATGCCAACATCATTAGTAGAATTGCAAAGGAGTTGGATACAACTCAAGGAAGAACGAAACACTTTTGAAGCCAGCTTCTATGCCAGTGAGAAGAAGCTTTTGGAACTTACCTGCCAACTTCATGAAGAGGAGACTCTTAACACTTACATCGCACCAAAGAGGATGCGCAATGTCTTTTTACATTAAGAATTTTGTAATATTTTTTCCCATGGGGCATTTATGTACTAACAAATTTCTTCTTATTAATATGACGTGTGTTCTTTTTGTTTGCAACAAATGTGAATTTCTGAATCCTTGAATGCATTACATGAATAACATATAATTCATCATATGCATAAACAGGTCTTCACACCAGGTTTCCTTATCTTTCTGCTGTTTATTTCAGCCAGATGGATATAGAACAGACGGTTAAAGATCTGCAAGCACAGAATTCGCAGTTTCAATAACTCCTCATGACCTTAGCAAAGGGTCAAGAGGACCTTAAAGCACTGTTGGAGAAAGAGAAAGATAAAGAGAAAAAGAAGAAAAGGACTAGTGTGGCCACTATGGGAAGAAGGTTTGAAATCTAGGCTATAAAGGTCCTCGAGTTCCCCTCGACGTCTGATGAAGGGGTTAGTAAAGGTAAAGGAGTTGCAATGCCCTTCAAGTCTGAAGCTGAAGAGGAAGAGGAAGAATAGGAGGAGGATTACTCTGAACAGAAATATCCTCCTGCGGATGATAAGTATAAGAATCTAGAGGATCGGCTGGCCGCCATGGAAGTACAAAGGGTTCCCGGATTGGATTTCGAAGAACTAGGGTTGGTTGCTGGGATCGTCATTCCTCCCAAGTTCAAAGTACCTACATTTGCTAAGTATGACGATTTGTCCTGTCCGAAGATGCATCTGAGATCCTACGTTAGAAAGATCCAACCTCACTCTTCTGATAAGGATCTATGGGTCCACTTTTTTCAAGATAGCTTGTCGAGTACGCAATTGGACTGGTTCTATCAACTTGAGAGATCTGATGTTCATAACTGGGAAGATTTGGCTGCTGCTTTCTACCGAAAATACCAATACAATGCAGATTTAGCGCCTACTCATACTCAACTACAGAGTATGGATATGGCCTCTAATGAGGGATTTAAGGAGTATGCCCAGAAGTGGCGAGATTTGGATGGAAGGGTGCAGCCACCATTGTTGGATAGAGAGCTGGTTGACATGTTTTTGGGGACCCTGTCAGGCCCATTCTTTAATCACTTAATCAGGAGCTCATCTGCAGGGTTTACCGAATTAATACTGACATGAGAAAGGGTCGAAGCTGGCATTAAGAGTGGTAAATTCAGAAGGATGCAACTGCTTCTGCTGCTGTTAAGAAGACCTTCCCAACTAAGAAAGAGGCTTCTGCTGTTTATTCCCAGAGAAATCAAGGAAAGACGGAGCGCTGACCAACGGTGGGGGCTGTGATGATTCAGAACTCCTCATCCGATCAACCTCGCAGCAATTAACCAAGAGCTAATCAGCAAAGGGTAGAAAGGCCACAACGGAAATTCACCAGAATCAATATGACATTGGCCCAGATCCTCCCTCATCTGTTAAAGTTAAACCTTACCAACTTGAAAGAAGCGCCGAAAAACCCCAATACCTCTTCTCCTTATTATCATTCTAATGCAAAATGTGCATACCACTCGGACAGTGTAGGGCATGATACCAACAACTGTTGGGCTCTCAAAAACAAGATCCAAGACCTAATAGACGCCAAGGAAGTAGAGTTTGATGCTCCCGAAAAACCTAATGTGATATCCGCTCTTATGCCGAAACATGGTCATAATGTCCATGCCATTGTGGAAGATCTTCATGTTACCACTATTGATGACCTTTTGACTCCGTTACCAGTGATTAAGGTGAATTTGATGAAAGTCGGGATATTCCCAGGCTGTGGAAAAGACTGTTACTTTTGTTCAAACTTGCCAACTGACTGCCCATTGTTGAAATCAGGCATCCAATGCCTGATGGTTACCCAAGAGATCCTCTTTCAAAAGACTCCTGTTGATACTATCACCCATGTTACTCTTGTTACCTTTGATATCCCAATCAATGACATTGCTATAATAACCATCTCCGACGATCTTTCCAAGACCTGCAAAAGGCCTGTTAAGATTACGCCTGATCCTAAGTTTGTACCGTTGAAAATTACCATGTCGGGGCCCGTCCCCTATAACTCCAACAAGACGATACCATGGAATTATGGAGGAGAAATCTTCTACCATGGTGTTAAGCAGATCGAATCAGTCCAAGAGAATTCCGATGATGAAACCCCTGATATAGGGAATATTGCGGGAACGAGCAAGATAACTCGCAGCTGAAGGATCTTCTCTCCGGAGATTGCTCCTCCACGGGCAATCTTCGAACCCTCGAGAGTTTCTGTGCCTGTCAAGCCATCTGTGCAAAGTCCAGTAATTGAAGAAATCGATGCTCCCGAAGCTAGACCCTCTGTTGTTACCACCGATAAGGGTAAGGGGATACAAGAAGCGCCTGTCAGGACGAAGGCTCAGACTGTGGTTATCCCCGAGACCACCCAAAAAGAGATGGAAGAAATCTTAAAGATAATCAAGAAAAGCGACTATGATGTCGTAGAGCAGCTAGGGCAAACCTCTTTAAAAATCTCCATGTCGGCTCTCTTACTCTGCTCCAAGGCTCATGCCAAAGCCTTGATCAAATTTCTAAAGACGGCACACGTGCCTCAAGAAAATTCTGCGGACCAGTTTCAAGGGTGCGTGGCTAGCCTTACAGCCGATAATGGTCTTGGTTTTTCTGATGCTTATTTGACCCCTAAGGGAAGAAAACATAACGATGTGCTGCATGTCTCGGTAGAGTGCAGAGGGACCATGCTTGCTCATGTTCTGGTGGATACTGGTTCATCTCTAAATGTTCTACCAAAAAAGGCGTTGGACAGATTGGATTGTGAAGGTTTGACCCTAAAGCCCAGTAACATCATTGTTAGAACCTTCGAAGGTTCTAAGAGGATGGTTCACGAAGAAGTGGACATTCCAATCAAAGTGGGTACAGAAATTTTCAAGTCTACTTTTTATGTGATGGACATCCGTCCTTCATATTCATGCTTGTTGGGAAGGCCATGGATCCACAATGCTGGGGCAGACACTTCTTCTCTACACCAAATGCTAAAGTATCCAGTTCAGGGTAAGATCATAACGGTTCATGGTGAGAAGGAGTATATGATAAGTCACCTTAACTCCTTCCGCTATGTGGAGTTAGATGGCGAATTCATAGAAACGCCTTTCCAACACTTTGAAGAGGTTTCTCCTGAAGTCGCAGTAGCAAAGACAATGACTGATGTGCCGATCATTTCCAAGCCTGTGTCTCGGATGTCATCCCTTAAGGATGTGGAGGCTGTAATCAAGGAGGGAGGAAGTACAGTATGGGGTCAGCTGCCAGATTTTTCTCACAAGACAGACAAGTTCGGACTAGGTTTTACTGCTGCTGGCCAGAAAGCTGTGTGTCGCTCCCGGGATGGAGGACCACCCTTAAAAATCACTCACCATGGAATTCATGCCTTAGAAGATGATGATGAAGAAGACAACTTTTAAGATTGGATCTTTCCAACCATTGAAGGAGGATTAAGCAACTGGGAGGCGAAAGACTTCATTCCCATCACTTTCATCAATCAGTAATTTATCTTTGAACAATTTCCTGTTTGGTCTGTAATAATTAAAAAATTCGTACACTCTTTTTGCCTTGTGCCTTTCCCGAGGCATATAGGTTCATTTGTAAGGGCTTGATTTCTTCATTATCATATGCCATTTTTAATGAATCATGGATGTTTTCATCTATAAATTGTTGTGTTCATTTTCTTTCATTTTACATTTTATTTTGTTTAAGGATGGATATCCCTTACACGCACCCACACTCACAAAATGCAGGTACCCATCCACTCCGGATTCCATGGGTGACTATTTTGCTTTTGCCTTCGGTGACTCTGAAGATTTGGTCAATCATGTCGAGTACGAAGTTGATGAAGACTGTGAAGTGCCTGGAGAGTTAGCTAGACTTTTGCAACAAGAGGAAAAGGCTATTCTGCCCCATGAAGAATTGCTAGAGACTATTAATTTGGGAACAGAGGAAGACAAGAAAGAGTTTAAAGTGGGTGCCAAACTGGAGCCAAATGTCAAAGAGCGTTTAGTTCAGTTGTTAAATGAATATGTTGAGATCTTCGCCTGGTCCTATGAAGACATGTCGGGATTGGATACGGATATTTTGGTTCACCGTCTCCCTACAAGAGAAGATTGTCCGCCAATCAAACAGAAAGTTCTCCGAATGAGGCCCGACATGTTGGAAAAGATCAAAGCCGAGGTGATGAAGCAGTTCAATGTTGGCTTTCTGGCTGTTACTTCCTATCCACAATGGGTTGCTAACATTGTGCCCGTGCCTAAGAAGGACGGCAAAGTCAGAATATGTGTGGACTACAGAGACCTAAACAGGGCTAGCCCTAAAGATGATTTTCCACTTCCACACATCGACATCTTGGTTGACAATACAGCTCAACACAAGGTATTTTCCTTCATGGATGGATTCTCGGGATACAACCAGATCAAAATGGCCCCCGAAGACATGGAGAAGACTACTTTTGTTACGCAGTGGGGTACCTTCTGCTATAAAGTGATGCCATTCGGATTGAAGAATGTCGGGGCAACCTATCAGCGAGCCATGGTAGCTTTGTTTCATGACATGATACATCATGAGATTGAAGTCTACGTAGACGACATGATAGCCCGTTCACAAACAGAAGAAGAACACCTCGACCATCTACAAAAGCTGTTAGTCAGATTAAAGGAATATAAGCTCAGATTGAACCCTAGCAAGTGCACTTTCGGAGTCAGGTCCGGTAAACTTTTGGGATTCATCGTCAATAACAAAGGCATTGAGGTTGATCCTGCTAAAGTCAAAGCTATACAAGAAATGCCTGTCCCCCGCACTGAAAAGGAGGTCAAAGGTTTCCTGGGACGCCTAAACTACATCGCAAGGTTCATCTCTCACCTAACATCTACCTATGAACCAATCTTCAAGTTGTTGAAGAAAGATCAAGTGGTTGAATGGAATGATGACTGTCAAGTTGCTTTCGATAAGATCAAGGAGTATTTGCTGGAACCTCCTATCTTGATGCCACCCGTCGAAGGAAGGTCGTTAATCATGTATCTGACCATTTTGGATAATTCAATACGGTGCGTACTGGGCCAACATGACGAGTCTGGCCGAAAAGAGCATGCCATTTATTACCTTAGCAAAAAGTTTACCGACTGTGAGACTCGCTACTCACTTCTCGAGAAAACTTGTTGCGCTTTGGTATGGGCTGCTCGCTGGCTGAGGCAGTATATGTTGAAACATACCACTTTGCTGATTTCCAAAATGGATCCGATCAAGTATATCTTCGAGAAGCCTGCTTTATCCGGAAGAATCGCTAGATGGCAGATGATCCTCACTGAGTATGATATCCAGTACACAACTCAAAAATCTATAAAGGGGAGTGTACTAGCTGACCATCTAGCTCATCAAGCTGTTGAAGATTACCAATCTATGAGGTTTGACTTCCCTGACGAGGATATTATGACATTGGACAACATTGAAGGTAACGGACCGTATGATGGACCTAAACAAGGATCCTGATGGACCCTGTACTTTGATGGTGCTTCAAATGAACTTGGCAACGGTATCAGCACGATACTTATTTCTCCAGAAGATTGCCATACACCTTTCACTGCTAGACTCTGCTTCAGTTGTACCAACAACATGGCCGAGTATGAAGCTTGTATCTTTGGTCTCAGGGCTGCTATTGACTTGGGAATCAAATCTCTGATTGTATTTGGGGACTCAACTTTGGTTATCAGTCAAATCAAAGGAGAGTAGGACACTAAACATCCTAATATTATCCCATACAAAGAACATGTCTTGACATTGTTGCCTCATTTCGAGCAGATTACCTTTGAGCACTTCCCGCGAGAAGAAAATCAGCTAGCAGATGCTCTGGCTACAATGTCTTCCATGTTTAAACTCAAATGGGATAATGAGGCTCCCTAAATCACCATCGAACGAATGGACGAACCTGCGCACTGTCATGAGATTAATACCGAAGAAGTAGTGGAACAACCCTGGTTTCATGAAATCAAAAGGTATCTCCAGACTCGAGAATACCCTGAAGGGGCTTCAGTTAATGACAAAAAGTTCTTAAGGAGATTTGCTGCCAAGTTCTTCCTGAGCAATGGTATCTTATATAAGCGCAACCATGATTGTGTTCTACTTCGTTGTATGGATAAGGTTGAAGCTGAGTTGATCATGACTGAAATACATAGTGGCACATTTGGCACCCATTTAAGCGGACATACGATGGCTAAGAAGATTCTAAGGGCAGGCTACTACTGGTGTACCATGGAAGCTGGATGTCATCAATATTCCCGTACTTGTCACAAATGCCAAGTCTATGCTGACAAGGTACATATTCCTCCAGTTCCTCTCAATGTCTTAACAACTCCTTGGCCATTCGCGATGTGGGGTATCGAAGTGATTGGAGAGATCAAGCCTACCGCATCCAATGGACATCGCTTCATCCTGGTGGCTATTGATTACTTTACCATATGGTTCGAAGCAGCTTCCTTCGCCTCCGTTACAAAGAATGTGGTTGCCCGCTTCATCAAGTAGAATCTCATATGCCGGTATGGTATCCCTGATAGGATCATCACGGACAACGGTACAAATTTGAACAACACTGTGGTCACCGCTCTATGCGAGCAGTTCAAGATTCAACATTACAATTCATCTCCCTATCGACCAAAGATGAACGGTGTTGTTGAAGCCGCGAACAAAAATATCAAGAAGATCATTCAAAAGATGACAGTCACCTACAAGGACTGGCATGAGATATTACCGTTTTCTCTACATGGATACCGTACCACGACGCGTACTTCAACTGGGGCAACTCCCTTATTCTTTGGTATATGGCATTGAGGCTGTTTTACCTATGGAAGTTTAGATCCCTTCCTTAAGGATTATGAAGGATGGTGGTTTAAGTGAAGACGATTGGATTCAGACCCGGCTTGATCAACTTAATTTGATCGATGAAAAGCGACTTACTGCTGTTTTTCATGGTCAGACGTATCAAAAACAGATGATCAAGGCTTTCAACAAGAAAGTCAGGCGTCAGGTATACCAAGTCGGAGATCTTGTAATCAAGCGGATCATCTTGCCGCAAAGTGATCCCAGGGGAAAGTGGACTCCTACTTACGAAGGACCATTTATGATCAAGAACATCTTTTCTGGTGGGGCAATGATTCTGACCACCATGGACGGCGACGACTTGCTGCACCCTGCGAACACAGACATAGTTAAAAGATACTACGCATAAAATGACTCGACAAGTTGAAAACCCGAAAGGGCGACTTGGGCAAAAATGGGCATCCTGGTGAATCGAAAACTCGAAAGGGCGGTTCAGGCAAAAATTAGGGATAAATAAAAAAATCTGTACACCCAGCAAGTTGAAAACCCAAAAGGGCGACTTGGGCAAAAAAGGGTTTCTCGGTGGACTGAAAACCCGAAAGGGCGGTCCAGGAAAAAGTTAGGGAATTAAAGCGTATGACTATGTCTCGTTGGATCACTTTAAGAACAATCTCATCACGGATAAGCTCCAAGCTTCTGATCTATCCAATCATCTGCGGACGAAGCAACGAATGGAAAAGATACTCAGAGTTGTGAAGGCTATAGCAGAATGGGAACCCCATGGAATTGTTACACATAGCCATCTTTCTTTGTATAAAAATTTTCTCAATTTTTACGTCAACATTCTCTTACTAGGATGACTGTCTCCTTTGTACAAAAATACTTACAAAGTTAATACAAAAATACTTCAAAGTGCATAAATTTGCTTTCCTTTCCTTTCTTTTTATAACTAGGTTTTATTTGAAAACGTCCAATGATTTGTTAAATAAGCATTTGCATTTGAATATAATCACTGCTTACAAATAAAACGAAATGAGAAAGAATAATTACTGATAGGTCGAAAGTATAGGAAAAACGTCTTTAGGCTATTCCAGAAGAAATCCCCTACAGTATGTCATTCAGATCCTCAACAAAGCTAAAACCTTGGAGTATATATCACCAGCGGAGTTAAGTTTCAAAATTCTCATCAGAGTTAAGTCTCTAAACTTCCGATCCCCAGTGAAGATGAAACTTTCTTCCCCAACAGAGTCCAAAACTCCAAATCTTAAACCCCGGTGGAATACTATCCAACTTCCTCCGATTCACCAGCAGAGTTCTCCATAAAACAAGGAATCCCCAATAGTTTGGCATACAACCCAAGCTCCTGATTTCCCCGGCAGAATAAACACTCTCCCCACAGAGTTATTTCCCGACAGAACGAAGATTCTAGTTCCCGTTTCTCCATTTGAAGCCTCCCAGGTTTTAATTCCCCAGTAGAGGTCGCCGGATTTTTCCTTATTTCCCCGGGAAAGTCATGAAGGATTCTCACATCCCCACAGAAGTTGTCAAAGTTTTGATAATCCATGCAGGTTGCCAAGGATTCTCTATTCTCAACAGTAATCAGCAAGTGTGATGCGGTGGGAGAACTGACTTGGGATTTTGCGTTTGTGTTCGCAAATGTTTCGGTTTAGCAAGAGTCGCCACCGACTTTTTATTTTATCCTAAGGAAAGGTCAAAAAGCACAGGAAAGACCTTTGATATGTTTTCTCGGGTTCGGGGAGTAGATTATAGAAAGGGAAGGTATTAGCACTCTTTCTATCCATGGTTATCCATGGGCTCTTAGTTACTTGCTTAGATCACTTGCTTTGCATTTTCAATTGTTTGAAATGGTGCTTTGTGTGTGATTTTTGAAGATGTTTTGAAAAGAGGCCATTGTTGTGCAAACCTTTGTAATGATTCTTGTTTGAATGTATACAAAGGTGTTTTGTCTTTTGAAAAGATGTTTCAATGTTTTGAAAGTTTGATTTGGGAAATGTTTTGAAATTGTGTTGTGAGGTGGGTTTGAAAATAGCAAGGATGTTTTGCAAGTTTTGATCAAGTAACTAAGAGTTGTCTACCCTATCTACTCAAGGATCTTTACTACACATTTTTAACCCTTTTGATAGTGTTGTTTTACCATTGCATTTGGTAAACAACCTTGTATTAGGATGTTAACGGGACAGGCGCGGGTCGTCGTATAGACCATGATAGCAATAGTGTCAAGTATATTTGGCAATTTTCTTGAGGGACTTTGATCATTTTTGTTTAGGCAACTCCGATAGCGTCATCGAGGGACTATGGTATTTTTGTTTGTTTTTGTTTTGCCAAAGTACTCAACATGCAACCATGGCCCATTTTTGAAGGCAACAAGTGGATGAAACCCTAGGGGTGTAAGTGTGCATTGTGTTTGTTTTTCATGCATGTTTATCTTGGATTAGGTCAAGCTAATTGTTGATTAATTTTGCATACAAACCCTAGGTCTAGGCATGGCATAATTGAAATCTTTTTAAATGTGCGAGAATTTAAAAGCTAAGCTATTACAACATGATTATGGGGATGGGGGTACAAATTTGAATTAGGAAGATTTTGACAAGGAAATAAGTTCTAAATTATTACAACCATATCGAATGTACAAGTTAATATTTATCATTCAAATAAATACAATTAAGTAAATATCAAAAATGAAAATGTATTATGCAAAAAAAAGATTATTTATGTATGTGAAAAGGGTATTTTTAATGTGAAATATAAACAAAATAAAAAGTCAAATTTTTAATTATTTTGGTCATTTAGGGCAAAACCCTAATTTTTCAAATAAAAGGCAATATTTATTAATTATATACAATATATATTAATTTATGTAAGAATAAAAGTACATTGTTAAAAAAAGTATTTTTAGTGTCAAATATTAATAAAAATAAAAGTGTATTATTTCTATATTTTTATCCTAATTATCTAATATAATAAAATATATATATATATATATATATATATATATATATATATATATATATATATATATATATATATATATATATATATATATATATATATATATATATATTTATCATATTAAATATACAAAGATAAAAATTAATTCTTTACAAAAAATGTATATTCAAGAAAATGTTTTTAAAATGTAAATAAAAATAATAAATATATTTTTGTATTATTTTTTAAGTTTTATTAAAAGAAGAAAAATGGTTTATTTATACATATATGCCTAATAAAGTAAATAAATATCAAATAAATATGAAAAAAATGTGGAAAATTATTTTTAGCATTTTTTATGTTTGAACAAAAAATATAAAGTCAGAATAAAAAATAAAAACATAAAAATAACAAATATTCAATCAAATGGGTCAGGGGGGTGCAAACTGAACAAAAGGGTGTTGGAAGCAAGAATGACTCAGGCCCATCCCAAACCATCATCTTCAACCTCCAGACTGTTTGAAAATGCGCGCGCCTCTTGTATAACATGCTATCTCCTGATTCTTTGATCTTTTGACAAAACTTAAAACATGAAACTTATAGAGAATTTAAACACGAATCTAACCATATAAAGCATTAAATCTAACTCTCAAAGACCAGAGAGAATTTCTCTGGCCCCAAAATCTGACCTAACTTTTTTCACATGTTTATGGCTGAAGTTCTCCTAGCACACTTAATATAAATGAAAGTTGATCATATGTATGGCTTCAGGGCTATGAGTACAACATACTTCATTTACAAACCTAAGCCTAACCATTCCTAAATAGAGAGATAGAAGTCCATGAAATACCTGTTTCAGCTTGAATCGAGTAGAGCAATGCATCAACCTTCAATGGTGTTTGAGCTTCTGTTGAGCTTGCCTGAGGTCCAAGGAAGCTTCTCCAATACTTGGCTTGCTTTGAAACACCTTGTATCGTGCTATAGAAGTCCACCTGCAAAGCTTGGAAATGAAAATGGAAAAGTTTATTAGAGGTGTTACAGCTGGTGTTTAAGGTTTGAAATAGTTTGGATGGATGAAATGGAAGGTGTTTGAACAGGTTTGGGCCAAAACACACGAGCAAATTGTTCTATGGAAGTCAAGTTGTAGAACTTGCCCTGTTTTGCAGCAAAACAGGGATTCTGAGTATTAGGAGGTATGAGGGATGAATGAGTCGTGCCTTAGGCTTGTTTTGATGTATGGAACTTGTGTGCAAAGTTTGTTTTGGCTCTTGTTCACAGATATGAGAGTTGGTCTTGTTTTGCAATGTTTCTTCTATATGAAGCAAAGATGTGTAAGTCTATGTTCACAGGCCTGTACAAGCCATCTTGTATGCTGCACATAATCCTCTAGGCCCCTCTAATCCATGGATTTAGTTTTTAGTCTCAGATCATTGTTCAAGGCCCAATGCTTAGTGGTTTGACATTAAGCTACTTTTGCAAAAATGGCAATATCACTTTTACTACTTAAGGCTTAAACTTGCATGTAATGCCCAAATGGATGAGATAATACCTTAACACAATGGCTAGGAATTAAATTATAAAGTGTAAGTTGGTTTTGAGGCCTGAAAGCTAACATTACACAAGCTGATTTGAAAATGCAAGTTGCTATGAACATGCCTTGGCCATGAACAAAAGTGAGTTTTGGCCAACTTTGTGAATTCGATTATCTCTAACCACAAGGGTGTTTGAGGAGTTCTTGGACAATTTGGAAAGCTTGGAACATGTACTACAATCCATCTTTGTAATGAAAATTGAAACTACAAGTGGAACTATGTGAAAAGTGGCCAAGAAGATGGGTCAAAATCCTGCCTAAATTAGGGCAAATTTCTTCTGAGTTAAAAGTTTTTGGTACCCTTGTTCCAAAAATAATAACTTAAGATACAAGCTTCTTTTGAGAAAACTTTGTGATCGAAGTTGTAGACTTTGTGATGGACTACAACTTTCATGTTGCAAGTTTTGTTTGAATCCATTTGCATCTTGGTGAAAAAATGGGACAAAGTTAGGAAAAAATAAGAAAATTTTATAACTTAGAAAATTTTCTAAGTTATGAAATTTTTTCATTTCAAACCCTAATTTGCAATTTTGGGTTTCTTGATGAACAAGTTTCATAATTTAACATGTTTTGATTAAAAATAACTCTTGGCACTTGATTTTGACCAAAAAGTCAAAGTTTGACTTTTCAGTGTACAGTCAAATTTTGATCAGTTGACTGCAAAATTCATTTGTCAATCCTATGCATTTGAGATCTTTTGAACTTGTTGAATGGGTCAAGACCAAGTCATTGAGTCCTTGAGTCCATATGTGATCTTGGTTTGCCATTAGTTAGGTCAAACAGTAAAAAATTGCCTTTGTGCAGTCAAAACCCTAAAAATGACCATTTTGCCCTTTTGGTGATCTGATCAAATTTCTTGTGGAATTGTGATCCAAACTTGATCAAATGGTTCATATGAGTTCATAATGTTGACGTGGGGTCAAATTTCATATGTTTTGACTGTCAATTGGCCACAATTGACGTTTTCCCCAATACAGTTGATTTCTAGGTCAACTGTCCAATTAACTAAGCAAAGATTTGAATCAAAGCTTGAAACTTAGTATGGGAAAACTTGTGAACCCAACATAAAGTATGAAAGTCAATTTGGGCATTGTAAGTCAAAATATCCTTGTGCAAACTCAAACCCTAATTTGGGTCAACAATGCAAGGAGGTGTCTTGAGAAGATCAAACCCTAGCTTGATCTTGAGTTCCAAGAGTCTTCTGATGAGAAAATGTTGGTGAAATGAGAGGGAAAATTTTGGGGTACAACAGTTGCCCCTGTTCAATCTTCTTGAACCTGAAGAGTTAGATTGGCAGGCTTGCCTTTCGCGACTCGAAGGTAAAAGAGGATTGGACACTAGAGTGCTCGTAGATTTGTACTCTTCAAAACAATAGGTGCGGGAATGGGCTTAAAGATGCCATTTGGAGATGGCAGAATCTTGCTGGAGATGGGCTTAAAGATGCCATCCAAGAACGTTTGTTGAACTGCAATGTCGTAGGTCAGGAGAATAAGCATCAAAATGGTATCTGTGTCTGGAATGCATTTGAACTGTATCTGGAGATTGAGTTTGTATGAGCAAAAGAATGGCCTTCGCGTCTGGGGCGTATTTGAGCTGTAACTGTATTTGAATGTTGAATGAATATCAGAATGACTGCCGTGTCTGGAGTATATCTATATTGTATCTGGGTAATAGAGAAATATCTGTGTATGGAGCAAATGTGTGTTGGGGGATAAATTTTGAATGAGTGACAGAGTGGCAACTGTGTCTGGAGCGTATCTGGACTGTATCTGAAGTTGAAATATGTATGAGTAGTAGAATGATCGCCGTGTTTGGGGGGGGGGGGTATCCATACTGTAACTGGGATCTGAATGAGTGACAGAATGACTTCCGTGGCGACTGCACTGAGGGAATCAAACTGTTGATGTAAGGGTCAGAATGGTATCCGTGTTTGGAATGCATATCTGAACTTGAGGTTGATAAATCAATCTGAATGAGAGATAGAATGGCCGCTGTGTATGGAGCGTATCTAGTATGTATCGGATTGCTGAAGTCTGAATGAGTAGTAGAATGACCGCCGCGTCTGGGGTGTATCTGTACTATATTTGACTTGAAATTCTGAATGAGTAATAGAATGACCGCCGTGTCTGGGGTGTATCCATACTGTATCTGAATAATTTTCAATGATAGCCTTTTGATCTTATCCTGAAAAGGATGAAATGTTAGCTAAACACAAAGTTATGTTGCATGATATGTATGATGCAATGAATCGTGTTTCATCAATGTTTATGATATATGAATGTAATGATTATGCATGTAAGCTGAGTAGTCGTCTTTCTGAGGAAGATAAATCCTAGTAGCTGGAGATAATGGAATCTTTGACTGCTACCGGGGAAAATAAATCCATGACCGAAGCTGGGGATTCCAAAAATCTTTGATTATTGAAGATGAGAAATCCTTGCTGACTGTCGACTGCTTGGGGAATAAGGAAAACTTTGAAAATCTCTACTGGGAAGTTAAAACCTGGGAGACTTATGTTGGAGGAGGGAGATTGAGAATCTTCAATCTGTTGGGAAATATCTCTGTGGGGAGAATGTTCACCATTCTGGTTCCGCTGGGGATAGGATTTTCAGGGTTTTTGGGCTCCACTGGGGATCTTGAAACTTGACTCTGAGGGGAATTAAGTTTTGGAATGCACTTTAGCTGGGGAATCCAGCTTTAGAAAGCTTTTGCTCTGCTGAGGATCCTGAAGTTTAACTCTGTTGGGGAAATATATTCCGAATTTTAACTCTGTTGAGGATCTTAAAGTTTAATTCCGCTGGGGATTTCTTCTGAAAGGGCATCAAGGTATCTTCCTATACCTTCAACCTATCAATAATCATCTCTTCTTAATTTCGTTTTATTTGTAAGCAATGATTATGTTCAAATGCATATGCCTATTTAACAAAACATTGGACGTTTTCAAAATAAACATAAGTGTAAAAGGAAAAGAAAGGCAAGCAAATTTCTGCACTTGGAAGCGTATTTGTATTAACTTTTATGAGTATCTTTGTACAAAGGAGACAGACATCCTAGTAAGAGAATGTTGTCGTAAAAATTGAAAAATTTTATACAAAAGAAAGATGGCTATGTGTAACAATTCCATGGGATTCCCATTCTGCTATAGCCTTCACAACTCCGAATATCTTGTCCATTCACTGCTTCGTCCGCCGATGATTGGATTGATCAGAAGCTCGGAGCTTGTTGATGAAGAGATTGTTCTTTAAAGTGATCCGACGAGACACAGTCATACGCTTTAATTCCCTAACTTTTGCCTGAACCACCCTTTCGGGTTTTCGATCCACCGGGAAACCCTTTTTTGCCCTAAGCCTCCCTTTCGAGTTTTCAACTTTTCGGGTGTATAGATTTTTTTTTTATCCCTAATTTTTGCCTGAACCTCCCTTTCGGGTTTTCGGTTCACCGGGATGCCCATTTTTGCCCAAGCCTCCCTTTCGGGTTTTCGACTTGTCGGGTTATTTCATGTGTAGTATCTTTTGACTGTGTCCGTGTTCGCAGGGTGTGGCAAGTCATCGCCGTCCATGGTGGTCAGAATCATTGCCCCACCAGAAAAGATTATCTTGATCACAAATGGTCCTTCGTAAGTAGGAGTCCATTTTCCCCTGGGATCACTTTGCGGCAAGATGATCCGCTTAATTACAAGATCTCCGACTTGATATACCTGACGCCTGACTTTCTTATTGAAAGCCTTGATCATCCATTTTTGATACGTCTGACCATGACAAACAGCAGTAAGTCGCTTCTCGTCGATCAAATTAAGTTGATCAAGTCGGGTTTGAATCCAATCGTCTTCACTCAAACCAGCGTCCTTCATAATCGTTAAAGAAGGAATCTGAACTTCCATGGGTAGGACAGCTTCCATGCCATATACCAAAGAGAATGGGGTTGCCCGTGTTGAGGTACGTGTTGTGGTACGATATCCATGCAGAGCAAACGGTAACATCTCATGCCAGTCTTTGTAGGTAACTGTCATTTTTTGAATGATCTTCTTGATATTTTTGTTCGCAGCTTCAACAACACCGTTCATCTTCGGCCGATAGGGAGATGAATTGTGATGATAAATCTTGAATTGTTCGCATAGAGCGGTGATCATAGTATTGTTTAAATTTGTACCGTTGTTTGTGATGATCCTGTCAGGGACACCATACCGGCATATGAGGTTCTGCTTGATGAAGCGGGCAACCACATTCTTTGTAACAGAGGTAAAGGAAGCTGCTTCGACTCACTTGGTAAAATAATCAATAGCGACCAAGATGAAGCGATGTCTATTGGTCGCCGTGGGCTTGATCTCTCCAATCATGTCAATGCCCCCACATTGCGAATGGCCAAGGAGCTGTCAGGACGTTGAGAGGAACAGGAGGAATATGTACCTTGTCGGCGTAGACTTGGCATTTGTGGCAAGTACGGGAATATTGATGGCAATCAGCTTCCATGGTAGACCAGTAATAGCCTGCCCTTAGAATCTTCTTAGCCATCGTATGTCTGCTCAAATGGGTTCCAAACGTGCCACTGTGTATCTCAGTCATGATCAACTCCGCTTCAGCTTTGTCCACACATCGAAGTAAAACACAATCATGGCTACGCTTATAAAGGATGTCATTGCTTAGGAAGAACTTGGCAGCAAATCTCCTTAAGAACTTTTTGTCATTGACGGAAGCTCCTTCGGGATATTCTCTAGTCTGGAGATACCTTTTGATTTCATGAAACCAGGGTTGTTCCACTACTTCTTCGGTATTAATCTCATGACCGTGCGCAGGTTCGTCCATTCGCTCGATGGTGATTTGGGGAGCCTCGTTATCCCAGTTGAGTTTAAACATGGAAGACATTGTAGCTAGAGCATCTGCTAGCTGATTCTCTTCTCATGGGAAATGCTCGAAAGTAATCTGCTCGAAATGAGGCAACAAAGTCAGGACATGTTCTTTGTATGGGATGGGATTAGGATGTTTGGTGTCCCACTCTCCTTTGACTTGACTGATAACCAAAGCCGAGTCCCCAAATACGACCAAAGATTTGATCCCCAGGTCTATAGCAGCCTTGAGACTAAAGATGCAAGCTTCATACTCAGCCATGTTGTTGGTACAGCTGAAACAAATTCGGGCAGTGAAAGGTGTATGGCAACCTTTTGGGGAAATGAGTACCGCGCCGATACTGTTGCCAAGTGCATTTGAAGCACCATCAAAGTACAGGGTCCATCGGGATCCTTGTTCAGGTCCGTCATACGGTCTGTTACCTTCGATGTTGTCCAAAGTCATGATGTCTTCGTTAGGGAAGTCGAATCTCATGGATTGATAATCTTCGACGGCTTGATGAGCTAGATAATCAGCTAGTACACTCCCTTTTATAGCTTTTTGAGTAGTATACTGGATGTCATACTCAGTCAGGATCATCTGCCATCTAGCTATTCTTCTAGATAAAGCAGGCTTCTCGAAGATATACTTGATTGGATCCATCTTGGAAATCAACAAAGTGGTATGAGTCAACATATACTGCCTTAGTCGGCGAGCAGCCCATACCAAAGCGCAACAAGTTTTCTCGAGCAGTGAGTAGCGAGTCTCACAGTCGGTAAACTTTTTGCTTAGGTAATAAATGGCATGCTCTTTTCGACCAGACTCGTCATGTTGGCCCAGTACGCACCCCATTGAGTTGTCCAAAACAGTCAGATACATGATCAACGGCCTTCCTTCGACGGGTGGCATCAGGATAGGAGGTTCTAGTAAATACTCCTTGATCTTATCAAAAGCAACTTGACAATCGTTGTTCCATTCAACTACCTGATCTTTCTTCAACAATTTGAAAATTGGTTCACAGGTAGACGTCAGGTGAGAGATGAACCTGGCGATATAGTTCAAGCGTCCCAAGAATCCTCTAACCTCCTTTTCAGTACGGGGGGCAGGCATTTCTTGTATAGCCTTTACTTTAGCTGGATCAACCTCAATACCCTTGTTGTTGACAATAAACCCCATAAGTTTACCAGACCTAACTCCAAAAGTGCACTTACTTGGATTCAGTCTGAGCTTGTACTCTTTCAACCTGGAAAACAGCTTCTGCAAATGTTCAAGGTGTTCTTCTTCTGTTTCTGATCGAGTTATCATATCGTCTACGTAAACTTCGATCTCATGATGTATCATATCATGAAACAAAGCTACCATGGCGTGTTGATAGGTTTCCCCTGCGTTCTTCAGTCCGAACGGCATCACCTTGTAGCAAAAGGTACCCCATTGTGTAACAAAGGTTGTTTTCTCCATGTCCTCGGGGGCCATTTTAATCTGGTTGTAGCCCGAGAATCTGTCCATGAAATAAAATACTTTATGCTGAGCTGTGTTGTCAACCAAGATGTCAATATGTGGCAGCGGAAAATCATCTTTAGGGCTAGCCCTGTTCAAATCCCGATAGTCCACGCACATTCTAACCTTGCCGTCCTTTTTGGGTACGGGCACAATGTTAGAAACCCATTGTGGATAGGTTGTAACAGCCAGAAAGACGGCGTTGAATTGCTTCATTACTTCAGTCTTAATCTTCTCAGACATGTCAGGTCTCATTCGGCGAACCTTTTGCTTAATCGGTGGACAGTCTTCTCTTGTAGGGAGACGGTGAACCACGATATCTGTGTCTAACCCTGGCATGTATTCATAAGACAAAGCGAAGATTTCAACGTATTCATTCAACAACTGTATTAAGCGTTCCTTGACACTCGATTCCAGGTTGGCTCCCACTTTTACTTCTTTCCTGTCCTCCTATGTCCCCAAGTTGATGGTTTCTAACAACTCTTTATGAGGCAGAATGGCCCTCTCTTCTTGTTGTAAAAGTATGGCTAACTCTCCCGGCACTTCAAAATCTTTGTCAGCTTCGTACTCAGCGTGATTGACCAAATCTTCAGAGTTATTGAAGGCTAAAACAGAATAGTCACCCATGGAATCCGGAGTGGATGGGTACCTGCATTTGTGAGTGTGGGTCTGTGTAAGGGATAGCCATCCTTAAACAAACAAAAATGCAAAAAGGAAAGAAAATGAGCAGTTTATAGATGAAAAATGTCCAATGATTCATTAAAACATGGCATATGATTATGAAGGAAATCAAACCCTTACAAATGGACCTACATGCCCCGGGCAAGGCATGAGGTGAAAATAGTGTGCGAATTGTTTTAGTTATTACAGACCATAAAAATGGGAAATTGTTCAAAGATAAAAATTACTGGTTGATAAAGGTGATAGGAACGAAATCCTTTGCTTCCCAATTGCTCAAACCCCCTTCGACAGTCGGAAAAATCCAATCTTGAAAGTGGCTCTCTTCATCTTCATTTTCAATAGCATTGATTCCGTGGTGAGAAATCTTGACAGGTGGCCTTCCAATCTTAGAGCGACGCATAGCCTTTTGTCCTGCAGCAGTAAACCCTAAACCAAACTTGTCCGTCTTATGGGAAAAGTCAGGCAACTATCCCCATATTGTGCTCTTCCCCTCCTTAATCACAGCCTCTGTGTCCTTGAGAGATGCCATCTTATCCACATGCTTGGGAATGATAGGTACCTCAACTGCTGTTTTTGCAACTGCTACCTCAGGAGAAACTTCCTCGAAATGATGAAAAGGTGTTTCGATGAACTCGCCATCTAACTCCACATATCGAAAGGAATTGAGATGACTAATCATGTACTCCTCCTCGCCATGCACAATTATGATTTTACCCTTAACAGGATACTTCAGCATCTGGTGCAAAGAGGACGTAACTGCCCCGGCATAATGGATCCACGGTCTTCCCAGCAAACATGAGTATGATGGAAGGATGTCCATCACGTAGAAGGTGGAGTTGAACACTTCGGTGCCTACCTTGATGGGAATATCAACCTCTCCATGAACCATTCTTTTGGAACCATCAAAAGCTCTGCCGACTATGTTACTAGGTTTGAGGACCAAACCTTCGCAATCCAAACGGTCTAAGGCCTTCTTTGGCAGCACATTCAGGGAAGAACCAGTATCAACCAAGACATGGGCGAGGGTGGTTCCTCAGCACTCAACTGAAACATGTAACGCATCATTGTGTTTCCTTCCTTTGGGAGTTAGGTCAGCATCGGAAAAGCCCAGGCCATTGTAAGCAGTAAGACTGGCCACACAATTTTGAAATTGGTCAGCTGAGGTCTCTTGGAGGACATGTGCCATCTTCAAGAATTTAATCAGGGCCTTAGCATGGGCCTCTGAACAGAGCAGGAGAGCTAACATTGAAATCTTAGAAGGGGTTTGCCCTAATTGTTCCACAATGTCGTAGTCACTTTTTCTAATTATTTTTAGGATCTCATCCATCTCCTTCTGAGTGGTTTCAGGGATAACCGCAGCACGAGCCTTCGTCCTGACAGGCATTTCCAGTATCCCCTTACCTTTGTCGGTGTTATCAGCGGATGGTCTTTCTTCAAGAGTGTTTAACTCTTCAATCACTGGGCCTTGCACAAAGGGTCCAACAGGTGCAGAAGCTTTTAAGGGTCCGAAGACTGCTCGGGGAGGAGCAATCTCCGGAGAAAAGATCCGGCCACTGCGGGTGATCTTGCTAGTACCCGCGATGTTTCCTATATCAGGGTCTTCTTCAGAGATTTCTTGGACTGTTTCGATTTTTTTGATGTTGTGGTAGAAGATCCCGGCATTGTGATCTTTAGAGGTACACATTCAGAGTTGGGTGTAATCCTGATAGGCCTTTTGCAAGCCTTGGGAGGATTGTCAGAAATGGTTATGATGACAATATCATTGGTTGAGGTATCACAAGTATCAGGAGTAATTGGATTGAAAGTGTTAACAGGGGTTTTCTGGAAAAGTATTTCTTGAGTATCCATCAGGCGTTGGACACCTGACTTCAACATTGGACAATCATCTTGAATATTCAAACAAAAGTAGCAATCTTCATCACAACCAGGAAAGATCCCGGCTTTCAACAAATTTTCTTTTACCACTAGCAATGAAGTCAACAGATCGGTAACGTCAATAACATGGAGATTTTCCAAAACAGCATGCACATTGTGGTCGTGCTTGGGCATTGGCGCGGATATAACATTGGGCTTTTCCGGAGCGTCAAATTCGACCTCTTTGGCGTCAATTAAATCCTGAATTTTGTTCTTGAGCGCCCAGCAATTATTGGTATCGTGCCCAATACTGTCGGAATGGTAAGCACACTTGGCTTTTGAGTTGTAGGATGGAGATGTGGTATTCACATTTTTTGGCGCCTCTTTTAAATTATCAAGATTCAACTTCAGGAGATGTGGAAGGATTTGAGCAGGTGTCATATTTACTGGGGTAAACTGCCGTGGTGGCCTTTGTTGATAAGTTTTGGGCTGATCATTCCTCGATTGATTGTTTCTAAGCTGGTCTGATGCGGACTTCTGTATTAATACGGCCCTCACTGTTGGCCGACGTTCTTCTCTTTCCCGATTTTTCTGGGTGTACACAGTAGATGCTTCTTTCTTGGCTGGGAAAGGTTTTCTAGAAGCTGTGGATGCGGAAGCATCCTTTTGAATCTTTCCACTTTTGATACGGGCTTCTACCCTCTCGCCAGTCAAAATCAACTTAGTAAATCCCGCAGAAGAGCTTCCGATTAGATGGTTGAAGAAGGGGCCAGACAGGGTTCCCAAAAACATTCAACTAATTCCCTATCTGATGGCGGTGGCTGCACCCTTCCAGCCAGGTCGCGCCACTTCTGGGCGTACTCCTTGAACCCTTCATTTGAAGCCATCCCCATACTCTGTAGCTGAGTACGAGTAGGCGCCAAATCAGTGTTATATTGATACTGAAGATAGAAAGCGGCTGCCAAATCTTCCCAATTATGGACTTCTGATCTCTCGAGCTGATAAAACCAGTCTAACTGAGTGCCAGACAAGCTGTCTTGGAAAAATTGCACCCAGAGGTCTTTGTCGGATGAATGTGGCTGGATTTTTCTAACATACGACCTCAAGTGCATCTTAGGGCAAGACAGACTTTCGTACTTGGCGAATGTTGGCACCTTGAACTTAGGATGGATAACAATCCCAGCTACAAGCCCCAGCTCCTCAAAATCCAATCTGGGCACCCTCTGCAATTCCATAGCTGCCAATTTGTCTTCAAGGTTCTTATACTTGTCATCCGCTGGTGGATACTGTTGTTCTGAATAGTCTTCGTCTGCTTCCTCTTCCTCCTCTTCTACCTCAGATTCGGAAGGTACAGTAACTCCTTTCCCCTTGCCAATCCCTTCGTCGGACGTTGATGGAAACTCAAGAGTCCTTCTAGCATCACCCTCAAATCTTCTTCCGAAAGTAGCTACCCCCGGTCTCTTTTTCTTTTTCTTCTCTTTACTATTCTCTAGCAGAACTTTGAGATCCTCTTGACCCTTTGCCAAGGTCATGAGGAGTTGCTGAAATTGTGAATTTTGTGCCTGTAAGTCCTTCATTGTTTGCTCCAAATCCATCTTGCTGAAATAAACAGCAGAAAGATAAGGAAACCTGGCTTGAAGACCTGTTTGTGCATATGATGAATGATATGTTATTCATGTAATGCATTCAAGGGTTCAAAAATTCAAATTTGTTGCAAACAAAAAGAACGCACGTCATATTAAGAAGAAATTTGTTAGTACATAAATGCCCCATGGGCTAAATATTACAAAATTCTTAATGTAAAAAGACGTTGCGCATCCTCTTTGGTGTGATGTAGGTGTTGAGAGTTTCCTCCTCGTGAAGTCGGCGGGTGAGCTCTAAAACCTTCTTCTCACTGGCATAGAAGTTGGCTTCAAAAGTATCTCGTTCTTCTTTGAGTTGGATCCAACTCTTCTGCATTTCCTCCCATGATGTTGGCATGTCAGGATGTAGGATGGTGTATAGAACCTCTCCTTCCTTAACAGGCTCTTTAATTAAAGGGAGAATGTGAGGATATGGCATCATAAGATTCTGAGAGCGGGTTCGTACCCACTTGAGGTAAGGCTCAAGGGGGATGGAATTCTTGTGCCCCAGTGTCTTACTATCCACTTTGTTAAGCATCCTCCAAGCTCTGATGAACCTTTGTCGAAGTCAAAAACTAGGTCAGGAATCAGCATGTCGTGAGGGCCATCCCTCCGAGCATATCCAAATTGTCTCAAAGCTAGACAGGGGTTGTAGGTAATGCCTCCCCTAATGCCAAGTAATGGGACATTAGGAAATTCACCGTAATGATCAATGATGATGACGTTTTCTCTGGACCGAAAACACCAATGTACATCAGAATGTGTGAGGGTCATCAATCGTTGTGACCACCTTAAATCCTGTTCATTCTTCAAAATTGATTGTGGAAGGTGAGAAATAAACCACCTTGCTAGGAGAGGAGTACAGCACATGAGAACACCTATTTTCCTCATTGTTCGTGTGTAAAATGAGTGTAATGTGTCCCCAAGCAATGTAGGTATGGGGTTCTTGGACATGAAAATCTTGACAGCATTCATATCTATAAGTTGGTCAGGGTTTGGAAACAAGACCAACCCATAAATAAGGAGTGCCACAATCTCTTCAAAGGCTTGCAGATCCAGGGAATTCCAACACTCTTGTGCCTTCTCAAACAAGAACTTTGCCAAGAAGCCCTTGACACCACTTCTGGTTTCCCAATGCCCCTTGATGTCAGATGATTGCAAGTGTAGTGCTTGAGCAACATCTTCAGGCTTTGGTTCTTTTTCCGTACCGTTGTAGGGTAGTTGATTAAGAATAGGAATTCTCAGGAGTTGAGAAAATTCCTCCAAAGTAGGCACCAATTGGTAGTCGGGGAATGTGAAACAGTGGTGTAGGGGGTCAAAGAACTGGAAGAGAACTTTCACCATGTCTTCTTCAATGCTGGTGTTGACTAAGTTGAGGAGTCTACCATGTCTTTCACTGAAGAGAGAATTATCTGGAATCCTGGAAGTAAGCTCCTTGAGTTGAGGAGGGATTCTCACAAGGTTGACTTGAATTGTTTTCCTGCGAAGAGATTCCATGACCTACAAAACAGGAACAAAGATGAAGATCCAAACCCTTGAAATGGTTAGTGGATGCATATGATGCTTTATGATGTTCATGATGTATGCACAAACACATGTACAAGCAAGTCACACAAAACCCTTGTTTCAGGCTTGCATGAGGTTTCATAGGTAAGTACCCTGTTAAGTTTAGTTGGCTCAAAACCTGTCCTATAAATAGTAACCGGGTTCTAAGGAGCTCAATATCATTAGATTGTTTTCTATGTTCATTGTTTTGGTTTATCCACTTAACTAGCGACCAAAATATTCCAAGAAAACAACCCTCAATGAGTGTAGTATCGAGTATCTACCAACTTCGGACTGCACCAAAGCCGGTCATCTCACTACCCCTAATAACAGGCCAAGAAGGTCAAGTAAGATTCTAGTTCATTAGTGCTTAATGACATCACTCAGCGGCCCCGTATTCTCTTTGATTGACTCAAAGGCTACCGGTACTCACAAATATGTCGCACTAATATAGCTATTGCTTCAACCGTGTCGGTATACCCCGCACAGTTTCCACAATGTATTGCTATCTATGAATGTTTCCCCAAATCTGGGTGGAGGATTTCAAGCCCAAACAAGAGAACCAAAATGTAAAGCAATCAAAGCAAACAATAATCATGCAAAAGGGTGATCTAAGCCCTAAGGTTACTCCACTTTAAAAATATCCCCAGCAGAGTTGCCAGTTTTGTGATACGGTGGGAGAACTCACTTGGGATTTTGCGTTTGTGTTCACAAATGTTTCGGTTTAGCAAGAGTCGCCACTGACTTTTTATTTTATCCTAAGGAAAGGTCAAAAAGCACAGGATAGACCTTTGAGATGTTTTCTCGGGTTCGGGGAGTAGATTATAGAAAGGGAAGGTATTAGCACCCTTTCTATCCATGGTTATCCATGGGCTCTTAGTTACTTGCTTAGATCACTTGCTTTGCATTTTCAATTGTTTGAAATGGTGCTTTGTGTGTGATTTTTGAAGATGTTTTGAAAAGAGGCCATTGTTGTGGCAACCTGTTGCACCCCAAAATTTGCCCTCCCATATTCTTCAAAGTTTTGACAGGCATCATCTAGATTTGTTCAAAATCTCTCAAGGGTTGCACAGTCAACCATCCTCCTAAGCCATTCAAACTAGGGTTTTGGTTCTCACAAGGAAGCTGAGGTTTTCAAGGGCTCAATCAAGTCCCATATGCTCATACACATTGTCAAGCACCTACATGTCAAGTTTCAAGGCTCATAAGGTCAAGTTGCACAGTCAAAAACCCTAATTGCTTCACAATCAACTGTAGGGGCAAAATGGTCATTTGGCAGTCAAAAGTCAAAATTTTTGGTCAACATCTTATTTTGAATCCACAATCCTCATTTGATCAATTCTTGATCATGATTTCACAAGCATGGCTCAAAAAGTCTCAAGATGCAAAAGTTTCTATTTTTGGACAGTTGAAAAGTCAACTGTAACTTGACCAAGGCATAACTTTTCCATGGTTCATCATAAAAATCCCATCCAAAGCTCATTTTTAAGGGGATGACATTTACTACAACTCATCTTCACATTCCAAGTCCAAGAAATGCTCTCACAAAAAGTTATCAATTTCAACATTATAGGTCATTTTCAAAAGTCAACAAAAAGGGACTTTAAGTCAAAGACCATAACTTGAGATTGGTAAATCAAAATGACATGGGACCAAAGACATTAGTTAGAGGACTTCAAGACCTTTCGAAAATGTCCAAGAACATGTTCATAGCTTTAAAATTGAGCAAGATATGCATTGGAGAAGTTGGGAAATTTTTGTGAAATGGCCAAAGTCAACTATCCTTGAAATTTCATTTTTTGACAAAAGGGGCCCACTTTTTCCACTTGGTTCAGCTTGGACATGCCTCCCACGTGTCCCACAATTTATTTCAAGATTAAAAATTAATTTTTCCATTTTTATTTAATTTTATTTGATTTAAATCATTTTAAATCTTTAAAATTCAAATAAAAATCAAGAAAATTAATGGAGGGATATCTTTGAGTTTGAATAGCTTTGATACACCATCATTCACCTTCCAAATTCGTGCAAGGCCTATTCTAAGCAAGAAATTCAAATTTTCACAAAAATGGCAAGTTGTTTAAATGGTGTTCATGGCAAAATCCAAAACATGATGGCAAGGCTTCAAGGCTCTTTATTTTGATTAATACTCATTCATATACACATATACAAGCCTTCCCACCCTCATGGACAAAAAAAAAGGAGGCATCCCTAAAACGGCAGAGCAAAAACTCAGAATTTGTCAAAAAAGTTTGAGATCTAAAGCAAGGTTGCAGGCAGTTTCAGACAAAACAAAGCACGTGAGATCCTTCATTGCCATACCCTGAAACTAAAGAGACCTTTACCACGCCCTGAGACTCCATATCAAGCACTGTAAGTCATCACAAACTCACCCCCGCTATCTGCTTTATGTTTTTTACAGGAAACGAAGAAGATGAAGGACGTGCCTCCATGTGATTGGCTGATTCAAAACGGGCGCGCGCTTTTTCCTTTTTTCAGCATATAGTGCACTTATTTTATATTATTTTTATTTTCTATTTTACTAACAAACGCGCAGGATTGGTGTAGTGGTTGGCAATATAGTTGGTAATCTCTGGGACCTGGGTTCAATTCCCAGGTCCCCCCATAATTCCAATATTATTTTTTCTAACGCTTTTCAGTGCAGCGTCTCATCAAATAACTCACCATAAACCTCACATACCCAAGCGCCAGGTGGCCTCTCTCATAGATCTGATGGCCAGGAGGTGGTCCTCACCATGTTCAGGAGTCAACACACAAGCATTGGATTCCAGAAAGTCAAACGAGCTGGATTCAAATGGGTCTAAATTCCTGATTCACCCCCCTTGGGTTTAATCCTTTTTTTATTTTTTTATTTTCATTTTTTATTATTTGCCTTATTTTATTTATTTTATTATTAACAATTAACATAATTAACATATTTTTCATAAAAAATCAAAAAAATAGAACTAACATCATTATTATTATTATTATTATTTTGTAAATAAACAACAAGTGAAATAGTTTAATTAGGCAATTTTGACTTTTCTTTTAATAATTAAAATAGATTTAAAATTAGGAAAAATTAACTTTTAGTTTTATTTCTTTTTATTTTATTTCATAAAAAACATTAAAAAAAACAAAAAATATTTTCTTTTAATTAAATTAATTAATTAGTCATTAATTAGTTTTAATTTTATTTTAATTACAAAAAGACCAAAAAAATTCATTTCTTTTCTAAAAAAAAAGGGTCAACACCCTTAGACATTCCCGATTAATTTATTCGCGCGCATTTACTTTATTTGATTATTATGTAATTTCCTTCAAGAATGTAATAGTTAAATAGGTTTATCGCTTTATTTAATTTCCGTACTTATTTACTAAAAAAACGGGTCTTTGTAATTTTTGGCGATGTATAGACCCGCGCCTTGTAATAGCGTAGGATTTATGTTTTCGCAATGTACTTTCTGCACCCCTTAACTGTTAACTTGCATGAAAGAATGTATGTAAATAAAAATAACTCGTAGCTAACTAATTACATAGACAAACATTAATTGAATACAACACACAATACACACACCACTTCTAGGGTACGCCTCACTGGTTGCCTTCGAAACGTGGTCGTCAAGTATAGGACGTTTTAGCAGTCCTTATGTCCATGATCCAGTTGCCTCGAAACAGTTGCCTCGAAACAGTTGCCTCGAAATGGTTGCCTCAGATTAAAAAAGGATCAAGGACATAAGGGTAGCCTCTAAGGTGTCTAATTATTGCTTCGGTGACCACACTGTCCCGACAATCGAATTGACCCGAACACCTCCAACGATGGTGCTACCTACCTCTCAATGGTGGGATAGCACTATCTAAAGGACACTTACACAGCTTAATTCCTTAGGGTAGGTAGATGACTCATAGATACTTGCTCTTTTCAAAAACAAACAAAATACTTTTCACACCTTACACTTTCAAAAGCTTTCAAAACAAATTTTTCAAACACTCTTGAGGACAGATACAAGAGTTATTCAGAAATCTTTCAATGAAACTTTTTTCAAAACCCACTCACATTTGAAAATCAAACATTTTGAAAACATAAGAGCAAGTATCTAAGAGCCCATGGATAACCATGGATAGAAAGGGTGCTAACACCTTCCCTTTCTATAAATCTACCTCCCGAACCGAGAAACAATCTCATAAGGAATTTTGCTGTGCTTTTGTCCTTTCCATGTTGGAGAAAATAAAAGACGGTGGCGACTCTTGCTTCCGCGACATTTCGCGAACCAGCTTAAAAAAAAACAGTCAGTTCTAAATCCACCGATCACAGAACTGGCGACTCTGTTGGGGAGTATAAAAGTGAGGTGTACCTTAGGATTAGATCATACTTATGTTTTCAATTGCTTTGCTTTGATTGCTTTATATTTGTGGGCTTTGCATCGGAGTTTCATAGATCCTAACCCGGATCTGGGGATACCCTTTTAGGTAGCATAAGCTGTGAGGGACTTGTCCGGCGTAGACCGGCACGGGTGAAGCAGTGGCTACGTTGGTGTGGCACCTTGGTCTGTACCGATATCCCTTATGTTGCAACGAGGAGAATATGGGTCTTCTGAGGAGTCATTAAGCACCAACCGACCTTAGAACCCTAATGTGACCCAACTTGGCCATAGAACAGTAGCAGTATGCTACACCCATTGAGGCTAAACTCTCGCGATGGTTCTGGCTGCAAGAAAAGATTGCGACGCTGGAGTTATGACCGATTGAGGGTAGTCAATGATATTGGGATCCTCTAGAACCCGGTTACTTTTGATAGGACAGGTCTTAACCAACGAAACTTCAAGAGGGTAGTACCCCAAACTTCATGTTGGCCTGAACTCTAAGGGCTGTCTTGTGTGACTTGTGTGCTTTCAAACTTGACTACTTGCATGCTTGTTATCTGACACTTGAGTTTCTTGCAGGTTTTGTTTACAGTCCTTAATCTGGACTCATAACAGGGTTTACCTACATTACTCCACGCATAGCATAACATCATACCATCATACCATTGCATGCATCCTACATAAGGACTAATCCATTTCAAGGATCTCAAGGGTTTGTGATGCAGGTCATGATATCTAGCAAGGGGAAAAGGGGATTTATTTTCCTCTAGCCAAGGTTGATAACTTGAGTCAGGGGCTATGACCCACTCGATATGGTGAGCCTTGACTCTTGAAGAAGGACTCTCAACAACATGAAGTTCCTTCAATCAAGCTACCCAAATTCAAATTCTAACAAGTTTCCTTGTTTACCCCGCGAGATCCTTGAAAACATGGCATGCATACATACATATCATTGCATTACAGGTACCCTTTGTACAGGTCACTTTCCTTCTTCGCTGTTTATTTCAGCAATGGCTTCCCAACAAGACAACCGGGACCCTCATATTCAAGAGACTCAGTTCGGGGAAATCCTCCTAAATCTATCCAAGGGGCAGGAAGAGCTGAGAACACTCCTCATGGGGACTTTGGTCAGGAACAGTCCTGAAGACGATAGGGACGAACGGCTGAAACGTCTACAAGATGAGGTGGATACAATGAGAACCCAGATGCTGGGGAAAATGGCTCTTGTCCAAGACTTATCTCAAAAACAAGGAGAGCTCAGGGTTCTCGTCAACCAACTGCTTCGAGATAACCAACTGGGGAAAACATCTAAGGTTGAAGAGCAAGCCATCATTCAACCACCTGTGGGGCAAGAAGACAAGGGAAAAGTTCCTCAGTTTGCTTCGGGGTCACAAGCCCAGCATCAACCTCACCAATGTCAACAGGGTAATTGGCGTAAGCAAAATACGTCTGGAAGACATTTCTTGGAGACTGGTGTGCCATCCTCACTAATACTGAAATGCTTGTTGGAGGTCAAGATGATTGCTTTAAAGGATCCTCCCAAGAAGCTCAACATAACCTCCCTAAAGTACAATCCTGATGAAAAGTGTGCCTACCATTCTGACAGTCCTGGACACGACACTGACGACTGTTGGAGCCTGAGGAACAAGATCCAAGACTTGATCGACGGAAGGGTGCTGGAGTTCATGCCGGGTGGAAAAATGAAAATCTTCTGCTGAGAATCTTCCATCTGAGATGACTAGTTCAAACTAAGAAGCTTTTGTTCATTCGAATGTTCAAGTTGTATTTTTCTTTGATTGTTCAAACATTTGTTCATGTCAAACTCTTTTACTTTATCAATGCATCGCATATGTCTATTTTGAATCAATATATTCGCATTCGCTATATTCAAACTGCTTTCATTTTTGATGTCAACTCTCAATTAATAATTCTAAGCCTCTTGAGGGAGGATGACGAAAACGATACCACAATCTACAATATGCTTTTTAACAGACCCCGCTGATGAGGTACAAGCATTGTTTCAATTCCTAAACACTGGAGTTATAAGGATGATAATCCCTCGTCAACCCCTTTGAGCCAAAGAAGTAGTGGTTTTTCTTTTCACAAATTAAAACCCTTAATCATAACCTGGGGCAGGGTAGTTCTCTCAGCTGATCCAAGTGCACAACGAATGGCACCAAAGAAGTCCTCACAAAACAAAAGACAGTGACGGTTCCGAATAACCATAAAGACAGGCAGTCATTATCCCTCAAAATAAACGCCCATTAAGTCAAAACCTATGAAGGAGACTTACAAAACTGGGGCATCCCGCTGACTGTAATCACAAAAGAAACAGTTCAGGCAAAAAACAGGTATAACGAAATCAAAAAGAAAAGAGGACCTGCAAACCCTCAACAAGGAAATAACTGCCTATTCAAAATAAAATGTCAACATCCGAACCATCATGGGAATATTAGGACAAAGACTCGAACAAGGTCTAACGCACGATCAACTGAGTTTAGGTTTGAAGAACATCATGAAGAGCGGGTGGGTACAAATATAATTTGAGCCTTTATCCTTTGTTTCTTAAACCGTGAACCAGGCCACGTTATAACCCTTAAAAAGTCCTAGCTGAAGCATGGGTTAGTTCGAAGGCATACTGTTACGAAAGGTATCCTGACTCCTTAAGGCTTGCTGTAAAATACTGAGTTGACATCACATTTTACAAAATTTGCTTGTTTTACTGAAACTGCATTTTCAAAAATTTCAAGACAGACATAAGCTTTGCATTTTTAAAAAATGTTGTTTGCATATGACCTTTTGTTTGAACAGCATAGAAATTCGCACGAAGAATATCTAGTGAACAAAAGCACTGCACTACCAACGGGGGCACCTCCCTACATCCTGAGAGCGTGGACATAGTCGAAAAGATACTACGCACAATCAAAGACCCGCTGGGTTGACACACCTAGGCAAAAATAAGGGCTTCCCGGCGAACCAAAAGGTTCGGGCAAAAACAAGGGATGAAAATAAAAAAATCTGTACACCCGGCAAGTCGAAAATCTGAAAAGGCGGCTTGGGCAAAAATGGGTATCCCGGTGGACTGAAAACCCGAAAGGGCGGTCCAGGAAAAAATTAGGGATCACAGTGTACGACTATGGCCCGTCATCTCGTCACTTGCCTACCAGAAGAAGATTTGTCAATCGGCAATCATCGATCGCCTCCACTGGTATCTTCTCCCATAAGAAACAGGGGCAATAATGAGTTGTCCAAGCGGTCTAGTCGCTCTGTCAACCAAGGTACCAAGGTAGGTTCGGCTGAAGAACATAACCCAGATACCTCCACTCCCCGCAGAGTAAGACAAGACTCAGCAATACTCTCCCCCAAGCAGAGTTGGTCTCCTGTCAGCCCTAATAAGGCACAGTATCTCCAGTAAGTCAATGCTTTCCCCAAGCAGAGTTAGTCCACTGTCAGCCTTAAGGAAGTTGGATTACCCCCAGAAGATCTCAATATTCCCCAGCGGAGTATGCAGACATTCTTAACAAGCATCCCCGGCAGTCTTGATCTAAGATTGTTCCCCGGTGGAACACAAGACACTCCAGTGGAGCCACTTCCCCAATACAGCTCAAAAGGTTCCCCAGGAGAGTTCAATCAACCTACCCAGTAGGAAGCTTATCCCCAGTAGATTCTGGAAGCTTATCCCCTGCAGAGTACGAAAGCTGCTCCCCGGCTTTATTCCAAGGTTATTTCCCCACCAGGATATAACTGGGTTATCCTCAGCCAATTGCCACGGAAAGATCGTCCTCGGCAAGTTCTTTCTACCCCCCAGCGGAGTTCATCAAATCTTCCAACATAACTCATCAACGGTATCCCCAGCGGAGTTATCATCAAACCTCAACGGAAGTATCTCGTCCCACAGAGTAATTCCCCGTAGAGTAATCACTCCAACAAGTTTATTCCCCAACGGAGTCATCTTCTCCTACCGGTTTATTCTTGCAACCATCATCCCCAGCGGAAACGAAGAACTCCACTCTTCAAACATCAAGCCCAGGATTCAATAAACTTCCTGGCATTCGTCAAGGATTTACTTTCCTAGACGAAAATACATTCATAAACGTCACATTGACATACATCATGACATATACATATACGCATCATAACACAAATCTCATTTATCTTTGAGAACATCTTAAAATCATGCAGTTCATGCATCATGACATTGCATACAACTGATGTTTTGCCTTTTCAGGAAAAAGGTCAATCCAAAGACGGTTACTATCAACTGTCACAATTCCAGATTTCCTTTCAGAGATAGCTTGGAAATGCTCCAGATATGGATGCTATTCTTTTGCTTATTCAACACTCCTTCTAGCTATAGTTCAGATGTGACCCAGACATGGCGACGTTCTGATACTTATTCCATATTTCCTTTCAGAGATAGCTTAGAAATGCTCCAGATATGGATGCTGTTCTTTTGCTTATTCAAGACTCCTTCTAGAGATAGTTCAGATGTGACCCAGGCATGGCGACGTTCTGATACTTATTCCAGATTTCCTTTCAGAGATAGCTTGGAAATGCTCTAGATATGGATGTTGTTCTTTTTCTTATTCAAGACTCCTTCTAGAGATAGTTCAGATGTGACCCAGGCATGGCGATGTTCTGATACTTCTTCCAGATTTCCTTTCAGAGATAGCTTGGAAATGCTCCAAATACGGATGATGTTCTTTTGCTTATTCAAGACTCCTTCTAGAGATAGTTCAGATGTGACCCAGGCATGGCGACGTTCTGATACTTCTTCCAGATTTCCTTTCAGAGATAGCTTGGAAATGCTCCAGATATGGATGCTGTTCTTTTGCTTATTCAAGACTCCTTCTAGAGATAGTTCAGATGTGACCCAGGCATGGTGACGTTCTGATACTTCTTCCAGATTTCCTTTCAGAGATAGCTTGGAAATGCTCCAGATATGGATGATGTTCTTTTGCTTATTCAAGACTCCTTCTAGAGATAGTTCAGATGTGACCCAGGCATGGCGACGTTCTAATACTTCTTCCAGATTTCCTTTCAGAGATAGCTTGGAAATGCTCCAAATACGGATGATGTTATTTTGCTTATTCAAGACTCCTTCTAGAGATAGTTCAGATGTGACCCAGGCATGGCGACGTTCTGATACTCATTCCATATTTCCTTTCAAAGATAGCTTGGAAATGCTCCAGATATGGATGTTGTTCTTTTGCTTATTCAAGACTCCTTCTAGAGATAGTTCAGATGTGACCCAGGCATGGCGACATTCTGATACTCATTCCAGATTTCCTTTCAGAGATAGCTTAGACATGCTCCAGATATGGATGTTGTTCTTTTGCTTATTCAAGACTCTTTCTAGAGATAGTCCAGATGTGACCCAGGCATGGCGACGTTCTGATACTCATTCCAGATTTCCTTTCAGATATAGCCTAGAGATGCTCCAGATTCGGACGCCGTTCTATTGCTTATTCAGATTCAAACTTCTAAAAGACAACTTAGAGATGCTCCATCCCGGATGCTCTTCTATTGTTCAGTCCAGATTCGGATGACATTCTGTTACTCATGCAGTATGGATATACCCCAGACACGGCGGTCATTCTACAATTTATTCAGACGTCAGCAATTAGACACAGACTAGATATGCTCCAGACACGGAAGCTATTCTATTTCTTATTCAGATTCACCTCGCCATCATCTCTCCAAATGGCATCTGTAAGCCCATTCCCGACATCACACTGCTGATACTCGACTATGTGAGTGCAAATTTCTGGGCACTCTAGTGTTCAATCATCTTCCACCCTCGGATCATGAAAGGAACACAAGCCAATCTACATCCTCAGGTCTAAGAAGATTGAACAGGGGCAACTGTTGCACCCCAAAATTTTCCCTCCCATATTCTTCAAAGTTTTGACAAGCATCATCTAGATTTGTTCAAAATCTCTCAAGGGTTGCACAGTCAACCATCCTCCTAAGTCAGTCAAACTAGGGTTTTGGTTCTCACAAGGAAGCTGAGGTTTTCAAGGGCTCAATCAAGTCCCATATGCTCATACACATTGTCAAGCACCTACATGTCAAGTTTCAAGGCTCACAAGGTCAAGTTGCACAGTCAAAAACCCTAATTGCTTCACAATCAACTATAGGGGCAAAATGGTCATTTGGCAGTCAAAAGTCAAAAATTTTGGTCAACATCTTATTTTGAAGCCACAATCCTCATTTGATCAATTCTTGATCATGATTTCACAAGCATGGCTCAAAAAGTCTCAAGATGCAAAAGTTTCTATTTTTGGACAGCTGAAAAGTCAACTGTAACTTGACCAAGGCATAACTTTTTCATGGTTCATCATAAAAATCCCATCCAAATCTCATTTTGAAGGGGATGACATTTCCTACAACTCATATTCATATTCCAATTCCAAGAAATGCTCTCACAAAAAGTTATCAATTTCAACATTATAGGTCATTTTCAAAAGTCAACAAAAAGGGACTTTAAGTCAAAGACCATAACTTGAGATTGGTAAATCAAAATGACATGGGACCAAAGACATTGGTTAGAGGACTTCAAGACCTTTCCAAAATGTCCAAGAACATGTTCATAGCTTTAACATTGAGCAAGATATGCATTGGAGAAGTTGGGAAATTTTTGTGAAATGGCCAAAGTCAACTATCCTTGAAATTTCAGTTTTTGACAAAAGGGGCCCACTTTTTCCACTTGGTTCAGCTTGGCCATGCCTCCCACGTGTCCCACAATTTATTTCAAGATTAAAAATTAATTTTTCCATTTTTATTTAATTTTATTTGATTTAAATCATTTTAAATATTTAAAATTCAAATAAAAATCAAGAAAATTAATGGAGGGATATCTTTGAGTTTGAATAGCTTTGATACACCATCATTCACCTTCCAAATTCGTGCAAGGCCTATTCTAAGAAAGAAATTCAAATTTTCACAAAAATGGCAAGTTGTTTAAATGGTGTTCATGGCAAAATCCAAAACATGATGGCAAGGCTTCAAGGCTCTTTATTTTGATTAATACTCATTCATATACACATATACAAGCCTTCCCACCCTCATGGACAAAAAAAAGGAGGCATCCCTAAAACGGCAGAGCAAAAACTCAGAATTTGTCAAAAAAGTGTGAGATCTAAAGCAAGGTTGCAGGCATTTTCAGACAAAACAAAGCATGTGAGATCCTTCATTGCCATACCCTGAAACTAAAGAGACCTTTACCACGCCCTGAGACTCCATATCAAGCACTGTAAGTCATCACAAACTCACCCCCGCTATCTGCTTTATGTTTTTTATAGGAAACGAAGAAGATGAAGGACATGCCTCCATGTGATTGGCTGATAAAAAACGGGTGCGCGCTTTTTCCTTTTTTTCAGCATATAGTGCGCTTATTTTATATTATTTTTCTTTTCTATTTTACTAACAAACGCGCAGGATTGGTGTAGAGGTTGGCAATATAGTTGGTGATCTCTGGGACCTGGGTTCGATTCCCAGGTCCCCCCATAATTCCAATATTATTTTTTCTAACGCTTTCCAGTGCAGCGTCTCATCAAATAACTCACCATAAACCTCACAGACCCAAGCGCCAGGTGGCCTCTCTCATAGATCTGATGGCCAGGAGGTGGTCCTCACCATGTTCAGGAGTCAACACACAAGCATTGGATTCCAGAAAGTCAAACGAGCTGGATTCAAATGGGCCTAAATTCCTGATTCACCCCCCTTGGGTTTAATCCTTTTTTTATTTTTTCATTTTCATTTTTTATTATTTGCCTTATTTTATTTATTTTATTATTAACAATTAACATAATTAACATATTTTTCATAAAAAATCAAAAAAATAGAACTAACATCATTATTATTATTATTATTTTGTAAATAAACAACAAGTGAAATAGTTTAATTAGGCAATTTTGACTTTTCTTTTAATAATTAAAATAGATTTAGAATTAGGAAAAATTAACTTTTAGTTTTATTTCTTTTTATTTTATTTCATAAAAAACATTAAAAAAAAACAAAAAATATTTTCTTTTAATTAAATTAATTAATTAGTCATTAATTAGTTTTAATTTTATTTTAATTACAAAAAGACCAAAAAAATTCATTTCTTTTCTAAAAAAAAAGGGTCAACACCCTTAGACATTCCCGATTAATTTATTCGCGCGCATTTACTTTATTTGATTATTATGTAATTTCCTTCAAGAATGTAATAGTTAAATAGGTTTATCGCTTTATTTAATTTCCGTACTTATTTACTAAAAAAACGGGTCTTTGTAATTTTTGGCGATGTATAGACCCGCGCCTTGTAATAGCGTAGGATTTATGTTTTCGCAATGTACTTTCTGCACCCCTTAACTGTTAACTTGCATGAAAGAATGTATGTAAATAAAAATAACTCGTAGCTAACTAATTACATAGACAAACATTAATTGAATACAACACACAATACACACACCACTTCTAGGGTACGCCTCACTGGTTGCCTTCGAAACGTGGTCGTCAAGTATAGGACGTTTTAGCGGTCCTTATGTCCATGATCCAGTTGCCTCGAAACAGTTGCCTCGAAATAGTTGCCTCGAAATAGTTGCCTCGAAATGGTTGCCTCGAATTTAAAAAGGATCAAGGACATAAGGGTAGCCTCTAAGGTGTCTAATTGTTGCTTCGGTGACCACACTATCCCGATAATCGAATTGACCCGAACACCTCCAACGATGGTGCTACCTACCTCTCAATGGTGGGATAGCACTATCTAAAGGACACTTACACAGCTTAATTCCTTAGGGTAGGTAGATGACTCATAGATACTTGCTCTTTTCAAAAACAAACAAAATACTTTTCACACCTTACACTTTCAAAAGCTTTCAAAACAAATTTTTCAAACACTCTTGAGGACAGATACAAGAGTTATTCAGAAATCTTTCAATGAAACTTTTTTCAAAACCCACTCACATTTGAAAAGCAAACATTTTAAAACATAAGAGCAAGTATCTAAGAGCCCATGCATAACCATGGATAGAAAGGGTGCTAACACCTTCCCTTTCTATAAATCTACCTCCCGAACCGAGAAACAATCTCATAAGGAATTTTGTTGTGCTTTTGTCCTTTCCATGTTGGAGAAAATAAAAGACGGTGGTGACTCTTGCTTCCGCGACATTTCGCGAACCAGCTTAAAAAAAACAGTCAGTTCTAAATCCACCGATCACACAACCTTTGTAATGATTCTTGTTTGAATGTATACAAAGGTGTTTTGTCTTTTGAAAAGATGTTTCAATGTTTTGAAAGTTTGATTTGGGAAATCTTTTGAAATTGTGTTGTGAGATGTGTTTGGAAATAGCAAGGATGTTTTGCAAGTTTTGATCAAGTAACTAAGAGTTGTCTACCCTATCTACTCAAGGATCTTTCCTACACATTTTTAACCCTTTTGACAGTGTTGTTTTACCATTGCATTTGGTAAACAACCTTGTATTAGGATGTTAACGGGACAGGCGCGGGTCATCGTATAGACCATGATAGTAATAGTGTCAAGTATGTTTGGCAATTTTCTTGAGGGACTTTGATCATTTTTGTTTAGGCATCTCCGATAGCGTCATCGAGGGACTATGATCTTTTTGTTTGTTTTTGTTTTTCCAAAGTACTCAACATGCAACCATGGCCCATTTTTGAAGGCAACAAGTGGATGAAACCCTAGGGGTGTAAGTGTGCATTGTGTTTGTTTTTCATGCATGTTTATCTTGGATTAGGTCAAGCTAATTGTTGATTGATTTTGCATACAAACCCTAGGTCTAGGCATGACATAATTGAAAGCTTTTTAAATGTGCGAGAATTTAAAAGCTAAGCTATTACAACATGATTATGGGGATGGGGGTACAAATTTGAATTGGGAAGATTTTGACAAGGAAATAAGTTCTAAATTATTACAACCATATCGAATGTACAAGTTAATATTTATCATTCAAATAAATACAATTAAGTAAATATCAAAAATGAAAATGTATTATGCAAAAAAAAAAGATTGTTTATGTATGTGAAAAGGGTATTTTTAATGTGAAATATAAACAAAATAAAAAGTCAAATTTTTAATTATTTTGGTCATTTAGGGCAAAACCCTAATTTTTCAAATAAAAGGCAATATTTATTAATTATATACAATATATATTAATTTATGTAAGAATAAAAGTACATTGTTAAAAAAAAGTATTTTTAGTGTCAAATATTAATAAAAATAAAAGTGTATTATTTCTATATTTTTATCCTAATTATCTAATATAATATATATATATATATATATATATATATATATATATATATATATATATATATATATATATATATATATATATATATATATTAAATATACAAAGATAAAAATTAATTCTTTACAAAAAATGTATATTCAAGAAAATGTTTTAAAAATGTAAATAAAAATAATAAATAAAAAATAAATATATTTTTGTATTATTTTTTAAGTTTTATTAAAAGAAGAAAAATGGTTTATTTATACATATATGCCTAATAAAGTAAATAAATATCAAATACATATGAAAAAAATGTGGAAAATTATTTTTAGCATTTTTTATGTTTGAACAAAAAATATAAAGTCAGAATAAAAAATAAAAACATAAAAATGACAAATATTCAATCAAATGGGTCAGGGGGGTGCAAACTGAACAAAAGGGTGTTGGAAGCAAGAATGACTCAGGCCCAGCCCAAACCATCATCTTCAACCTCCAGACTGTTTGAAAATGCATGCGCCTCTTGTATAACATGATATCTCCTGATTCTTTGATCTTTTGACAAAACTTAAAACATGAAACTTGTAGAGAATTTAAACACGAATCTAACCATATAAAGCATTAAATCTAACTCTCAAAGACCAGAGAGAATTTCTCTGGCCCCAAAATCTGACCTAACTTTTTTCACATGTTCATGGCTGAAGTTCTCCTAGCACACTTAATATAAATGAAAGTTGATCATATGTATGGCTTCAGGGCTATGAGTACAACATACTTCATTCACAAACCTAAGCCTAACCATTCCTAAATAGAGAGATAGAAGTCCATGAAATACCTGTTTTAGCTTGAATCGAGTTGAGCAATGCAGCAACCTTCAATGGTGTTTGAGCTTCTGTTGAGCTTGCCTGAGGTCCAAGGAAGCTTCTCCAATACTTGGCTTGCTTTGAAACACCTTGTATCGTGCTGTAGAAGTCCACCTGCAAAGCTTGGAAATGAAAATGGAAAAGTGTATTAGAGGTGTGTTGTACCCCAAAATTTGCCCTCCCATATTCTTCAAAATTTGCAAAGAGCATGCTTCAAAATTCCCCAAGGGTTGCACAGTTCAAAGGCCTCCTAACAGTCAAAAATTAGGGTTTTGGTTCTGACAAAGAAAATGAAGTTTCCAAGGGTCCAATCAAGTCCCACATGCCTATAAACATGGTCAAGCATCCTCATACCAAGTTTCAAGACTTACAGCACAAAATTGCACAGTCAAAAACCCTAATTGCACTACAGTCAATTGTAGGGGCAAAATGGTCATTTGACAGTCAAAAGTTCAAATTTTTGGTCAACATCTCATTTTGAAGCCACAAGCATCATTTGATCAATGCTTGATCATGATTCTCAAAGTTTGGCTCAAAAAGTCTCAAGATGCAAAAGTTTCCATATTTGGACAGTTGAAAAAGTCAACTGTAACTTGACCAAGGCATAACTTCCACATGGATTATCAGAAAAATTCCATCCAAAGCTCATTTTGAAGAGAAAGACATTTCCTACAACTCCTCTTCATACTTCAAGTCCAAGAAATGCTCTCACAAAAAGTTATCAATTTCAACATTATAGATCATTTTCAAAAGTCAACAAAAAGGGACTTTAAGTCAAAGGCCATAACTTGAGATTGGTAAATCAAAATGACATGGCACCAAGGGAATTGGTTAGAGGACTCAAAGACCTTTCCAAAATGTCCAAGAACATGAGCAAAGCTTAAAAATTGAGCAAGTTATGCCTTGTGGAAGTTGGGAAATATTTGGATATTTTGAAAAGTCAACATTGCTTCAAATGTCTTAAAAATGCTAATGGGCCTCTTTAACTTCCACAATTCATCATCCAAAACATGTGCACGACCATTTGGCCCAAAGGAAAGTTTTTTATCATTTTTATTTATTTATTTGGATTTTTAATTATTAATAATTCATTTAATTAAAATAAATAGGTGAAAAATACTAAACCTAATTTTCTAAATCTTTTTGTGCATGGAATAGGCTTAAGATTTCGTGTATGATCAGATTTGGAAGGAATTATGGTGATTGGATATGATTGAGACCAAATATGCTTGAAAAAGATTGGAAAATTATGGCATAAAAATCAAAGATTGATTCCTTCAATTCATGGATTCTTTGGACAAAAAAACCAACCCTAATCATTCACATGTATATATTGATGCTAACCCTAATGCATATAATCTCCAAGCTGCGCCATACCTCCATAACAAAACTTGCAATTTTCTCAAAAAATTCCAATACTGAAAACTGTCTTCCAGGGCGATTCGAGCCAAAATAAGTATCTCATCACCTTCCTGAGACATCAAGAAATGTGTTTGGATCGTTTTCCACGTCCCTAACGCCCATAATTGGTGTACAAAACTCAAACTTTTTCATGTAATATGCATATTCGTATTTCAAATTCCAAGCATTCTCATTGCATTTTATTCATGGATTTGTACTAATGAGACCTTGCTGAAGCTAACAATGTGGTTTGATTGAAGTTTTGTGCATCATACGCGAAATTGCCATTGTTGCCTTTTAGGGTTACAGAGGTCATGAATTAGGGTTTCTTTATTCTGGAACAATTGAGATTCGAGACCTATATCGTTGAAACCAGCATGCTTGGACGATCCAGAATCACTAGTCGCGCCCTTTTTTATTTTGGCTTGATTTCTATTCGCTATTTTTCTGCATTTTAGATTGTGGGGGTTTAAAACCCCCGCTATTTAATATATATTTGCAGGCAAAAGCAAGGAATCAATGGGGAAGATGAGGCGTGGAAGAATACCATTGGAGGATTCAAATAATTAGCGCGTTTTTTTTTATTCTGTCCACTAATCCATTTTTTTCATTATATTATTTAGTTTCCATCAGGTTAAGGAATGAACGCGCTAGTTTGAGTGGTGGAGAAAGCACTTGGTAAACCACAGGACCTGGGTTCGATCCCAGGTCCCCCTCCCTTTCCTTATATTTTTCTCATAATTGTGTTCTTGTGCAATTCCCTTGCAAGCGTCCACCCTATGGCCTTACATCCAGGCGTGCCACCCGTCCCACTATGTCAAACCCAAGGCCAGGATTTAGAGCATATGGTGTGTCTCAGTCCACGCGTACACATGCCAGCGCAAAAGTCAACAAGGCCAAAAGCTTAATATGCCTGAATTACTGGACTTTACCTCCCAATTTGGGGACAGACCCCCCTAGGTTTGCAATTTCTTTTATATTTTTTTCATCTTTTATTTGATTCAATTATTATTTTTAATTAATTCCTTTAATTTAATTATTTTCATACAAATATAAAAATATAAAAATCAGAAAAAGACAAAAAATAAGTATTTTTATTTAATGTTATATTTTGTAAATAAATATCATTAATTGATTTTAGTTTTTTTTATTTAGGTTCAAATCTTAATATTTTTCTAATAAACTTAAAATTTATAGAATTAGGGTTTGTATCAATTTTTTATCCTTTTTCTTTTCTTTTCACTAATAATTAAATATTATTTATTTTTATAAATCAAATTGCATGTAAATAATTAATTTAATTTTAGGTTTAAATTTTAACATGTTTTCTTAATAAATAAAAGTTGTAGAATTAGGGTTAATTAGTTAATTTCATTTAATTCTCATAAAAAAACCATAAATACGAAAACCTCAAAAATAATTTCTCTTTCTATTTTAATTGAATTAATTTGTAAATAATAATTTAAGTTCATTAAAGGGTCCAACGCCCTCGCTTCCAATTTTAATTTAATTCGCGCGTTTTGTTTTGTTTTGTTTAATTATTTATGTAATTCTCCCGAAGCCGTGTAAACTTAATTTCTCGCACTTTACCTTATTTCTTTATTTTCTGTCAAATCGGGTCCTGGATTAAATTTGGCGATGTAGACCCGCGCCTTTGTAATAGTTTAGGAATTTATCTTTCCGCACTTTTCTCTTTTAATTGTTAAATAAATGCATGCGAGAATGAATGGCCTAAAATAAAAACAAACGCATAGATCACTTTGACATGAACAAGATAAAATAACTGAACATGACACACAAATCACACATCACCCCTAGGGTACGCCTCACTGTTGCCTTGCCTCAAAAGGTGATCGTCGAGTAGAGGATGTCTTAGTAAGTCCTCATGATCCGGGAACCTGGCATGAGGGTAGCTTCTAAGGTGTCTTCCCATTGCTCTGGTGATCACCATGTCCCGAACCTCGAATTGACTCGAACACCTTCAACGGTGGTGCTACCTACCTCTCAATGGTGGGATGGCACTACTTTAAAGGACATTTACACAGACGAATTCCTTAGGGTAGGTAGATTCTCGTAGATACTTGCTCTAATTTCAAACAAAATTCAAAAATACTTTTCACACCAACACATTTTCAAAAAGCTTTTGAAAGCAATTTTTCAAACACTCTTGAGGACCGATACAAGAGTCGAACTGAAATTTTCAAAGAAACTTTTTAAAAACCCACATTTGAAAAGCAAACAAACCATTTTTGAAAACACAATGAGCAAGTATCTAAGAGCCCATGGATAACCATGGATAGAAAGGGTGCTAATACCTTCCCTTTCTATAACCTACCTCCCGAACCGAGAGAAATCTCTTTAATGAATTTTTCTGTGCTTTTGTCCTTTCCATTTGGAGAAAATAAAAGACGGTGGCGACTCTTGCTTCCGCGACATTTCGCGAACCAGCATTAAACAGTCAGTTCCAGATCCACCGATCACAGAACTGGCGACTCTGCTGGGGAAATCTTTTTAAAGTGAGGTGTACCTTAGGGTTAGTTCATAACTGTGTTTTCAATTGCTTTCTTTGCTTGCTTTAAATTGTGGGACTGTCTTGGGAGTTCTATAGATCCTAACCCGGATCTGGGGGATACCTTCTTAGAAAGTAGCAACAAGGCTGTGGGGGAACTGTGCGGGGTATACCGACATGGTTGAAACAGTCTGCTACGTTGATGTGGCACTTTGGTGTGTACCAGTAACCCTTGAGTTCAGTCAAGGAGAGTACGGGGCCTCCGCGTGGTGTCGTGAAGCATCAACAGACCTTAGGAACCTTAATTGAACTATCTTGGCCTCTTTAGGGTAGTGAGATAACTGACTTTGGTGCAGTCCGAGGTTGGTTGATACTCGATACTACACTCAATTGAGGGTTGCTTTCCTGGAATATTTCGGTCGCCAGTTCAGTGGCTAAATCGAAACGATGAACAATGAAAGCAATCCCGTGATATTGGGACCCTTAGAACCCAGTTACTTCTAATAGGACAGGTTGAACCCACCAACTTCAAGAGGGTACTACCCAAACCCCATGCTGGCCTAAACGCTAAGGGCTTGTCTTGTGTGCCTTGTGTGCCTTACATGTTTGTCTTTGTAAATATTTGTGGTGTGTTTAATCATAGCATCATGACATCATCCAGCATCATATGCATTGACTAACCATTTCAGGGGTTTGAATCTTCATCTTTGTTTTTGTTTTGTAGGACATGGAAACTGTTCGCAGAAAGACAATTCAAATCAGTCTTGTAAGGGTCCCTCCTCAGCTTAAGGAACTTATATCCAGGATTCCCGAGAGCTCTTCATTCAGTAAGAGACATGGAAGACTCATCAGCTTGGTCAATACCAACATTGAGGAAGACATGATAAAGGTCATGTTTCAGTTCTTTGACCCTCTGCATCACTGTTTCACCTTCTTGGACTATCAGCTGGTACCTACGTTGGAGGAGTTCTCCCGGCTCCTGAAGATCCCTATCCTTGATCAACTACCCTACAACGGTACGGAAAAGGAACCCAAACTTGAAGAGATTGCTAAAGCCTTGCACCTACAGTCATCTGACCTCAAGGGACATTGGGAAGTTAGAAGTGGTATCAAAGGGTTCTTAGCCAGGTTTCTGTTTGAAAAGGCCCATGAATGTTGGAACTCCCTTGACTTACAAGCTTTTGAAGAAGTTGTGGCCCTCCTTGTCTATGGTTTGGTGTTGTTCCCTAACCCAGATCAGCTTATAGATATCAGTGCTGTTCAGATCTTCATGTCCAGGAATCCTATACCTACGTTGCTAGGGGACATCCTTCACTCATGTTACACTCGAACCATGAGAAAAAGAGGTGTCCTTATGTGTTGCACTCCTCTCCTGGGAAGGTGGTTTATTTCGCACCTTCCACAATCAGTTTTGAAGAACGAGCGGGGTTTGAGATGGTCACAATGGTTGATGACTCTTACACATGCAGATATACATTGGTGCCCTCGGTCCAGAGAGGATGTCACTATCATTGATCGTTGCGGGGAGTACCCTAATGTTCCTTTACTTGGAATCAGAGGAGGTATTACTTACAGCCCATGCCTGGCTTGGAGACAGTTTGGTTATGCTCGGAGGGATGGTCCTCATGACATGTTAATTCCTGACATAGTTTTTGACTTCGACAACGATGCACAAGAACTTCGCCAGAGATTTATCAGAGCTTGGAGGATGCCAAGTAGGATAGACAGCAAGACACTGGGGCACAGGAACTCCATCCCATTGGAACCTTATCTCAAGTGGGTACGCGCCCGCTCCCAGAAGTTAGTGATGCCTTATCCTCATATGCTCCCAGTAATTAAAGAGCCAGTCTTGGAAGGAGAAGTGTCTTACACTATTCAGCACCCTGACATGCCCACATCCTGGGAAGAGATGCAGAAGAGCTGGATCCAGCTTAAGGAAGAACGAAATTCTCTTGAGACCAGTCTACATGCTAGTGAAAGGAAAGTCTTAGAGCTCACCCGCCTGTTGCATGAGGAGAGGAGTCTCAACACCTACATAGCTCCAAAGAGGATGCGTAGTGTCTTTTGGGATTGATTTGTTTTGTAATTTTTGCCCATGAGGTTGTGATGTACTGAACAATTATTTCCTTAATGATAACGTGTGTTTTTTTTTTTTTTTTTACAACAAATTTGAACTTTCGAACCCTTGAATGCATTGCATAAACACATATCATTCATCATGTGCATAACAGGTTTTCTCCTTTTCAGGTTGCTTACCGTTCTTCGCTGTTTATTTCAGCATCATGAATCCTGACTCATCATCAACTGAGATGTCCATCAAGGCTCTTCAGGCGCAGAATGCGCAATTTCAGGAACTAATCATGGGTTTGGCTCAGGGCCAAGAAGAGCTGAAGGCTCTGCTCCTGAAGAAGGAAAAGAAGAAGAAGAGAAGGACTGTTCTTTTCAACTCGGGCCGAAGGTTTGGCAACACTCTGCAAAATGAAGAGGCTGGTTCTTCCATTGGCAAGGGTACCCCTCAAGGGGAAAAAGGTCCTAGTCCGGTAGTCTCCGACAACGAGACTGACTTTGATGAGGAACAATATCCTCCTGCAGAAGACAGATATAAGCAGTTGGAAGACAGGCTGAATGCTATGGAGATCCAACAGGTGCCTGGGCTGGATTTTGGAGATTTGGGTTTGTCTACTGGGGTGATCATTCCTCGTAAGTTCAAAGCACCATCCTTTACCAAGTACGACGAGGCGTCCTGTCCCAAGCTACACCTCAGATCCTACGTGCGGAAGATTCAACCGTACTCAGTGGATAAGAATTTGTGGATCCACTTCTTCCATGAGAGTCTTTCAGGGACTCATCTCGAATGGTTCTATCAGCTGGATGGGACCAAGGTTCGTAACTGGGAGGAGTTGGCTACTTCTTTCTATAAGCAGTATCAATATAATGTCGACCTTGCCCCTACACGTACCCAACTCCAGGGTATGTCGCTAGGTTCAAGTGAAGGTTTTAAGGAGTACGCACAGAAGTGGAGGGATCTGGCTGGCAGGGTGCAGCCTCCGTTGACTGACTGGGAATTGGTAGACATGTTCTTGGGGACCCTATCTGGGCCATTTTTCAACCATCTTATCGGTAACTCATCTGCAGGGTTTACTGATCTTATTTTGACCGGAGAGAGAATTGAGGCTGGGTTGAAGTCTGGTAAGATTTCGAAGGGTGCATCGTCTAGTTCTGAGAAGAAACCCTTCAAGAAGGAGGCTAGTGCTGTATATGGCTCTAGAAGACAAGAGAAATCTGAGCGCCGCCAATCTGTCAGTGCGGTAATGATTGCTAAGCCTGCTGACGCTCCTCGGCAAACCAATCCTCCAAGGGCTGAAAGACCCCGAAGAGAATTCACCCGTTTGAGCATGACCTTATCCCAGATCTTGCCACAGTTGCTGTCCACCAACCTAGTGACTGTCAGAGAGGCCCCTAAAGTTGTGAACACTGCCTCCCCCAAATACAACCCAAATGCCCGCTGTGCTTATCACTCCGATAGCCCGGGGCATTCCACTGATGACTGTTGGGCATTGAGGAATAAGGTGCAAGACCTTATTGACGCAAAAGAGATACAGTTTGAAGCGCCTGAGAGGCTGGTAACTTCTCCCATGCCCCAGCATGGAGTAAATGCTGTTGATGAGGATGTTTACGCTGTTTCTATGAATGATCTAGCTACTCCCTTAATGACCGTCAAGAGGAACCTACTGCTGGCCGGTTTATTTCCGGGTTGCAGTGAGGGTTGCCTGTTCTGTGCTGTTTCCCTATCTGGTTGTCCTTTGCTGAAATTGGGCATCCAAAGCCTAATGGACAGCAAGGAGATTCTGTTTAAGAAGTCTGTTGTTCAGTTGGTTCCGGTAGAAGAAGTTTCTGTGGTCACAATCTTCAATAACCCAATCAAGGCTCTCCCAAGGAAGCCCGTCCAAATCATGACTGTCGCACCTGTTGTTATTACTGTTTCGGGGCCTCTCCCCTACGTATCTGATAAAGTTGTCCCCTGGCACTATGGGGCAGACGTATATGTGAATGGAATCAAACAAGAGTTCAATGCTGGCGCCAGCATCTGCGATATCACTGGCCCAACCAAGGTTACCCGCAGTGGCAGGCTCTTCTCGCCTGACATTGCACCGCCCACTATTCGAAGACCCCTTACAATAACACCTACAAGTATACCTGTTCCTGTTTCCGACCAAGTTGTTTCCCCTACTGCCGAGTCATCTAAAGCTCGGGGCAAAGGGATTGAAGACGAGCCTGCCCGGATGGAGGCACCAATACCTATAAATGCTGAGGCCTCCCAACAAGAGATGGAGGAAATTCTGAAAATAATAAAGAAGAGTGACTTCAACATTGTCGAGCAGCTGGGGCATATGCCCTCCAAGATCTCAATGCTCTCCTTATTACTGTGCTCAGAGGCCCATGCTAAGGCCTTGATCTCATTTCTCAAGACGGCCCATGTGCCACAGGAGACATCTGCAGTCCAGTTCACTGATTGCGTAGCAAATTTGACAGCGGACAATGGCTTGGGTTTCTCAGATGCTGACCTTACTGCCAAGGGAAGAGACCACAATGACGCCCTGCATGTCTCTATTGAATGCAGGGGCACTACTCTGGCGCATGTGTTGGTGGACACCGGCTCTTCCCTAAATGTGCTACCCAAGAAGGCCTTAGACCGTCTAGATTGTGAAGGCCTGGAACTAAAACCTAGAAATATTATCGTCCGAGCCTTTGATGGTTCCAAGAGGATGGTTCATGGAGAGGTTGACATTCCTATTCGTGTGGGCTCTCAGGTGTTCGACTCTACTTTCTATGTGATGGATATCCGTCCATCGTATTCTTGTCTGCTGGGTCGACCTTGGATCCACAAAGCTAGGGCAGTGACCTCTACCTTGCACCAGAAGCTGAAATACCCTGTCAGAGGGAAGATCGTCACTGTGCAAGGAGAGGAGGAGTATATGGTGAGCCATTTGAATTCCTTCAGATACATTGAGATGGACGGGGAGTTTATCGAAACCCCCTTTCAGCATTTCGAGGAGGTACTTCCAATTTCAGCAGCAGCAGAAACAGCGGTAGAAGAGGATGTTCCTTTGAAGATGGCTTCCCTAAAGGATGCCCGGGCTGTGGTTCAGAAAGGTGAATGTACTAACTGGGGCAGGCTTCCCGACTTTACACAGAAAACTGACAAATTTGGACTGGGTTTTACTGTAGAGGGTCAGAAAGCTATGCGGAAGGCAAAGACCAGAAGACCTCCTGTGCTCATTACTAATCCAGGAGTGAATGCTGTTGGGGAGGATAATGAAGTGGATGAAGAAGAATTCAATAGCTGGATCTACCCGACGACTGAAGGCGGATTGACCAATTGGATTGCCAAAGACCATACTCCTGTTACTTTTGGTACGCAGTAATAAACTTCTTTGTTTTGTTATTTGTAATAAACAATAAATTGAACTCTATGGCCCGGTGTCTTACCCGGGGCACCGTTGGCTTTATTTGTGAGGGCATATAAATTGTCATTTCATATATCATAAATGGAAATCTTGGACGTTTTCTCGCATTTCAAATCTTATGCTCCTTTTCTGTCTTTCCTTCCTTTATATATATTTCAAAACAGCTGTATTTACACACACTCACTCATATAGGTTCCAATCCACTCTGGATCTCACTGGTAACGACTCTGCTACTGCTAGTTATGACTTCGAAAAACCGATCAACTTAGCCGAAGACGAAGGTGAAGATGATTGCGAAGTGCCTGGCGGGCTTGCAAGACTGTTACTTCAGGAAGAGAGGGCAATTCAACCACATGAAGAGCCGGTGGAGATAATAAACTTGGGTACTGAGGCAGACAGGAAAGAGGTAAAGATTGGTGCCAACCTAGAGCTCAGCGTGAAGCAACGGTTGACTAAGATGCTACATGATTATATGGAGATCTTTGCCTGGTCCTACGAAGACATGCCCGGGTTGGATACCGATATTGTGGTCCATCACTTGCCTACTAAGGAAGACTGCCCACCGGTTAAGCAAAAGGTCCGCCGTATGCGTCCAGAGATGTCTGAAAAGATCAAAGCCAAGGTTATGAAGCAGTTTGATGTCGGGTTCCTTGCAGTGACTTCTTACCCTCAGTGGGTTGCTAATGTGGTGCCGGTACCAAAGAAGGACGGTAAGGTCAGAATGTGTGTCGACTACAGGGATCTGAATAGGGCCAGCCCCAAGGATGATTTCCCTTTACCTCACATTGATGTCCTTGTTGACAATACAGCTCAGCATAAGGTGTTCTCTTTCATGGATGGTTTTTCAGGCTACAATCAGATCAAGATGGCACCTGAAGACATGGAGAAGACTACCTTTGTTACTCAGTGGGGCACCTTCTGTTACAAGGTCATGCCTTTTGGACTGAAGAACACTGGGGCAACCTACCAACGTGCCATGGTTGCTTTATTTCATGACATGATCCATCATGAGATATAAGTGTATGTTGACGACATGATCGCAAGGTCCCAGACTGAGGAAGAGCACCTTGATCATCTGCAGAAGTTGTTTGACCGACTGAAGTTGTACAAGCTGAGGTTGAACCCGAACAAGTGCACCTTCGGGGTTAGATCTGGAAAGTTGCTAGGCTTCGTTGTAAGTGATAAGGGTATTCAAGTGGACCCTGCCAAGGTCAAAGCTATTCAAGAGATTCCAGTTCCTAAGACAGAGAAAGAGGTCAGAGGATTTCTAGGACGCCTGAATTACATTGCTCGATTCATCTCGCACCTGACTGCTACCTGTGAGCCAATCTTCAAGCTGCTGAAGAAAGATCAGGTAGTACGTTGGAATGATGAATGTCAGGCTGCTTTTGACAGAATCAAAGAGTATCTCCAAGAACCACCCATCCTTATGCCACCGGTTGAAGGGAGACCTCTGATACTATACCTGACAGTACTTGACAACTCAATGGGGTGTGTGCTGGGGAAGCATGACGAGTCTGGCCGAAAAGAGCATGCCATTTATTACCTTAGCAAAAAGTTTACCGCCTGTGAGACCCGATACTCACTGCTTGAGAAAACTTGCTGCGCTTTGGTATGGGCTGCTCGCCGGCTGAGACAGTATATGCTGACTCACACTACCTTGTTGATCTCAAAGATGGATCCTATAAAGTATATATTTGAAAAGCATGCCCTGTCTGGGAGAATAGCAAGATGGCAAATGATCTTGACAGAATACGACATTCAATACACAACCCAGAAAGCCATCAAAGGAAGTGTATTGGCAGACCACTTGGCACATCAGGCCGTAGACGACTATCAGTCAATGAACTTTGAGTTTCCGGACGAGAGCATCATGATAGTGACTGATTGTGAAGTACCTGGACCGGATGAAGGACCTGAGGAAGGATCCCGATGGTCTATGCACTTTGACGGAGCCTCTAATGCTTTGGGAAATGATATTGGCGCTGTGATCATATCTCCTCAAGGCACTCATACTCCACTCACTGCCCGGCTATGTTTCAACTGTACCAACAACATGGCAGAGTATGAGGCGTGCATCATGGGTCTTCAAGCTGTGATCGACCTAAGGATCAAGTTTCTGAGTGTCTTCGGAGATTCCGCTCTTGTGATCAATCAGATCAAAGGAGAGTGGGATACGAAACATCCGAATCTTATTCCTTATAGAGAATGTGTGTTGACCTTGATCCCCCACTTCACAGAGATAACCTTTGAACACTTCCCGAGAGAGGAGAATCAGCTGGCAGACGCGTTAGCTACGATGTCTTCCATGTTCAAAGTCAAATGGGATAATGAGGCTACCCGGATCATCATCTGGAAACTGGACGAACCGGCATACTATTGTGATCTCGAGACTGAGTTGGTAACTGAGAAGCCTTGGTACCATGAAGTGAAGAGATATTTGGAAGCTCAGGAATACCCTGAAGGTGCATCCGTCAACGACAAGAAGTTTCTGAGAAGGTTCGCAACAAAGTTCTTCCTTAGCAACGGCATCTTGTACAAGCGAAACCATGATTCGACCTTACTGCGTTGTGTGGACAAAACTGAAGCAGAAAGGATCATGGAGGAGTTACATGAAGGGACCTTCGGTACACATTCCAGTGGACACACTATGGCAAAGAAGATCCTTCGGGCAGGGTATTTCTAGTCCACCATGGAGGCTGACTGCTACCAACATTCTCGGACATGCCATAAGTGCCAGATATATGCAGACAAGGTGCATGTTCCCCCAGTTCCTCTGAATGTTCTAACTGCGCCTTGGCCGTTTGCAATGTGGGGCATAGACATGATCGGTGAGATTAAACCTACGGCATCCAATGGGCATCGCTTCATCCTAGTAGCGATCGATTACTTCACGAAGTGGGTTGAAGCAGCATCCTACACTACGGTAACCAAGACTGTTGTGGCACGGTTCATTCGGCATAACCTGATCTGTCGATACGGGGTCCCTGAAAGAATTATTACAGACAACGGTACCAATCTCAATAACAAGATGATCACTGAGCTCTGCGAACAGTTCAAGATACAGCACCACAACTCTTCTCCTTACAGACCGAAGATGAATGGGGCTGTAGAAGCAGCAAATAAAAATATCAAGAAAATCGTGCAGAAGATGACAATGACTTATAAAGATTGGCACGAGATGTTACCGTTCGCTCTACATGGGTACCGTACCTCAGCCAGGACGTCAACCGAGGCAACTCCTTTCTCCTTGGTTTATGGTATGGAGGCAGTCTTACCGATCGAAGTGCAAATACCCTCTCTCCGGATAATGAAGGATGCAAATCTGAACGAAGATGATTGGATCCAGACACGACTTGATCAATTAAACCTCATTGATGAAAAGAGGCTTGCTGCTATCTGTCATGGTCAGACGTATCAGAAACGGATGATCAGGGCATTTAACAAAAAGGTCAGACCACAGGAATATCAAGTTGGGGATCTGGTAATCAAGCGCATCATCCTTCCTCAGAGTGATCCAAGGGGCAAATGGACCCCTACGTACGAAGGGCCATTTGTGGTTAAAAATGTGTTCTCAGGAGGAGCCATGATTCTAACCAACATGGATGGTGACGACCTTCCTCACCCCGCCAATGCAGACATAGTAAAAAGATACTACGCATAAAAAAGACCCGCTAGGCTGACATGCCTAGGCAAAAATTAGGGCTTCCCGGCGAACCAAAAGGGTTCGGGCAAAATGAAGGGATGAAATAAAAAATCTGTACACCCGGCAAGTCGAAAACCTGAAAAGGCGGCTTGGGCAAAAATGGGTATCCCGGTGGACTGAAAACCCGAAAGGGCGGTCCATGCAAAAGTTAGGGATAAAAGCGTAATACTATGTCTCGTTGGATCACTTTGCATCCAGAATCCGGTATCTACATCAAGATCAGACGGCATCGATCAGTCAGCTTCATCTTCAACTAAGGTCATCAAGTGATGAGACGCTCGGAGTTATAAAGGCAATAGCAGAGTTGAAACCCAGTGGGATCATTCATTTCACACAGCTGTTTTATTTTCTTTTGTACAAATTTGTATAAACTCTTTTGTTCGGTGGCGTTCTCTTACTAGGACGTCAGCCTCTTGTATAAAAACGCCTATTTTACAGGCAATTCAAAAATCAATACGATCACTTTTCAGTTAAAATTGCCAATTGTTTTTCCTTTTTCTGTTTTGTTTTGCGAAGAACGTCCAAGGTTCAATTTATGATATATGCATTGACAATAATTTGCTAACTCATGAATATTTGCATACGAAACAAAGGATTAATTGCAGGTAACATTAGAAACAGGGGCAATAAAGAGATGTCTAAGCAATCTAATTGTTCTATCCTCCAAGGTATCAAGGTAGGTTCAGCGGAAGAATACAACCAGATATCTTAATTCCCCAGAGAGTGAGCCAGCAAGCAGTATACTCTCCTCAAGCTACAATCAAACCTTAAGGAAGTTGGGTATTATCCCTTGCAGATCTCAACATTCCCCAACACAGTATATATATTCTTAACAAGCATCCCCGACAGTCTTGACCTAAAGATTGTTCCCCGGCGGTATACCAAACATTCAATGGAGTCACTTCCCTGTTACAGTTCAAACTTCCCCAAGAGAGTCCAATCCAGCTTCCCCAGGAAAGTTGGAATCCATCTCCCCAAGCAGTAAGCTTATCCCCAGTAGATTCTGGAAGCTTATCCCTCGCAGAACACGAACGCGTCGCCCGGCTTTATTCAAAGAGTTATTTCTTTACCAGGATATAACTGGGTTATCCTCAGCCAAAAGCCACGGAAAAATCGTCCTTGACAAAGTCGTCTTACCCCCAGCGAAGTCTATTAACACTTCCAACACAACAATGGTATCCCCAGCAAGTTATTATCAGCATTTCAACAAAGTATCTCTCTCCCCACAGAGTATTGCTTCCCAGCAAGATCGCTAGAGTACTTTTCTCCCCGCAGAGCTATCCATTCGCCAAGTTTATTCCCCAACGGAGTCCTCTTCTCCTACCGGTATTCTTGCAATCATCATCCCCAGCGGAAGTAAAATCTATTCTTCAACGTCATCCCAGGAGTGACTTCCCGGCACCCGTCAAGGATTTACTTTCCTAGACGAAAACATACATTCCTAAACATCACATATATCATTATAGCATGCATATACACATCATATCTTACAAATCTCATTTATGTTGAGAACATCATTGCTTGATCCATATCATGCATTGCATATGACTGACCTTTACCTTTCAGGAAAGATCCAGTTAAATTTTCAACTATATTTCAAGACCTAGTCTGGTTCAGTTAAATCGACTCCAGAGATTTCTCTATTTCTTATCCAGTCAAAGGCCTTCTCTGGTTCAGTCAGATCGACCCTAAGATCTCCCTGTTTCTTACCCAGTTGAAGACATTTCAAGACCTAGACCGGTTCAGTTAAGTCGACCCTAAGACTTTTCTGTTTCTTATCCAGTCCAAGGCCTTCTCTGGTTCAGTCAGATCGACCCTAAGATCTCCCTGTTTCTTACCCAGTTGAAGATTTCAAGACCTAGACCGGTTCAGTTAATCGGCCCTAAGATTTTCTGTTTCTTATCCAGTCCAAGGCCTTCTCTAGTCCAGTTAAATCGACCCCTAACAGATTTCCCTGATAAAGACTCAGCAGAAGTTATCCAAGATTCTCTCAATGATTACTGTTGAGGTTGTAGTCGCCTGTGGTTCTCTCCCCGTTCCGGCGGAGGTAGTAATCGCCCCAGATTCGCTCATCGTTACTGTTGAAGTCGAAATCATCCCCAGATTCTCTCAATGATTACTGTTGAGGTTGTAGTCGCCTATGGTTCTCTCCCCGATACTGCGGAGGTAGTAATCATCCACAGATTCGCTCAGCGTTACTGTTGAAGTTGAAGTCGCCCAAGATTCTCTCAATAATTACTGTTGAGGTTGAAATCATCCAAGGTTCTCTCACTGTTCCTGTTGAGGTAGTAACCATCCCTGGTTCATTCATTACCGTTGAAGCTCCAGATTCAGCTCCTGTAACCAGTCAGGACACATCTACACAAAGAATTTGAAGGCCAGCTCCTGTAACAGGTCAGGTAATCATTTTTCTTTTTCAGGTACGCAAGCTCTCGCTAAGGAATCTCTTACGCGATCAACATCCAGATGGCATCTATAAGCCCATCCACCATCCATTATCTCTTAGCATGGAATCTATAAGCCCATCATCCTATCCATCAATCTCCAAATGGCATCTATAAGCCCATTCCCATCATCACTGCTACTATGTGAGCGCAAATTTCTGGGCACTCTAGTGTTCAATCATCTTCCACCTTCGGATTACGAAAGGCACGTCAGCCAATCTGCATCCTCAGGTCTAAGAAGATTGAACATGGGCAACTGTTGTACCCCAAAATTTGCCCTCCCATATTCTTCAAAATTTGCAAAGAGCATGCTTCAAAATTCCCCAAGGGTTGCACAGTTCAAAGGCCTCCTAACAGTCAAAAATTAGGGTTTTGGTTCTGACAAAGAAAATGAAGTTTCCAAGGGTCCAATCAAGTCCCACATGCCTATAAACATGGTCAAGCATCCTCATACCAAGTTTCAAGACTTACAACACAAAATTGCACAGTCAAAAACCCTAATTGCACTACAGTCAACTGTAGGGGCAAAATGGTCATTTGACAGTCAAAAGTTCAAATTTTTGGTCAACATCTCATTTTGAAGCCACAAGCATCATTTGATCAATTCTTGATCATGATTCTCAAAGTTTGGCTCAAAAAGTCTCAAGATGCAAAAGTTTCCATATTTGGACAGTTGAAAAAGTCAACTGTAACTTGACCAAGGCATAACTTCCACATGGATTATCAGAAAAATTCCATCCAAAGCTCATTTTGAAGAGAAAGACATTTCCTACAACTCCTCTTCATACTTCAAGTCCAAGAAATGCTCTCACAAAAAGTTATCAATTTCAACATTATAGGTCATTTTCAAAAGTCAACAAAAAGGGACTTTAAGTCAAAGGCCATAACTTGAGATTGGTAAATCAAAATGACATGGGACTAAGGTAATTGGTTAGAGGACTCAAAGACCTTTCCAAAATGTCCAAGAACATGAGCAAAGCTTAAAAATTGAGCAAGTTATGCCTTGTGGAAGTTGGGAAATTTTTGGATATTTTGAAAAGTCAACATTGCTTCAAATGTCTTAAAAATGCTAATGGGCCTCTTTAACTTCCACAATTCATCATCCAAAACATGTGCACGACCATTTGGCCCAAAGGGAAGTTTTTTATCATTTTTATTTATTTATTTGGATTTTTAATCATTAATAATTCATTTAATTAAAATAAATAGGTGAAAAATACTAAACCTAATTTTCTAAATCTTTTTGTGCATGGAATAGGCTTAAGATTTCGTGTATGATCAGATTTGGAAGGAATTATGGTGATTGGATATGATTGAGACCAAATATGCTTGAAAAAGATTGGAAAATTATGGCATAAAAATCAAAGATTGATTCCTTCAATTCATGGATTCTTTGGACAAAAAAACCAACCCTAATCATTCACATGTATATATTGATGCTAACCCTAATGCATATAATCTCCAAGCTGCGCCATACCTCCATAACAAAACTTGCAATTTTCTCAAAAAATTCCAATACTGAAAACTGTCTTCCAGGGCGATTCGAGCCAAAATAAGTATCTCATCACCTTCCTGAGACATCAAGAAACGTGTTTGGATCGTTTTCCACGTCCCTAACGCCCAGAATTGGTGTACAAAACTCAAACTTTTTCATGTAATATGCATATTCGTATTTCAAATTCAGGGCATTCTCATTGCATTTTATTCATGGATTTGTACTAATGAGACCTTGCTGAAGCTAACAATGTGGTTTGATTGAAGTTTTGTGCACCATACACGAAATTTCCATTGTTGCCTTTTAGGGTTACAGAGGTCATGAATTAGGGTTTCTTTATTCTGGAACAATTGAGATTCGAGACCTATATTGTTGAAACCAGCATGCTTGGACGATCCAGAATCACTAGTCGCACCCTTTTTATTTTGGCTTGATTTCTATTCGCTATTTTCTGCATTTTAGATTGTGGGGTTTTAAAACCCCCGCTATTTAATATATATTTGCAGGCAAAAGCAAGGAATCAATGGGGAAGATGAGGCGTGGAAGAATACCATTGGAGGATTCAAATGATTAGCGCGTTTTTTTTATTCTGTCCACTAATCCATTTTTTTCATTATATTATTTAGTTTCCATCAGGTTAAGGAATGAACGCGCTAGTTTGAGTGGTGGAGAAAGCGCTTGGTAAACCACAGGACCTGGGTTCGATCCCAGGTCCCCCTCCCTTTCCTTATATTTTTCTCATAATTGTGTTCTTGTGTAATTCCCTTGCAAGCGTCCACCCTATGGCCTTACATCCAGGCGTGCCACCCGTCCCACTATGTCAAACCCAAGGCCAGGATTTAGAGCATATGGTGTGTCTCAGTCCACACGTACACATGCCAGCGCAAAAGTCAACAAGGCCAAAAGCTTAATGGGCCTGAATTACTGGACTTTACCTCCCAATTTGGGGACAGACCCCCCTAGGTTTGCAATTTCTTTTATATTTTTTTCATCTTTTATTTGATTCAATTATTATTTTTAATTAATTCCTTTAATTTAATTATTTTCATAAAAATATAAAAATATAAAAATCAGAAAAAGATAAAAAAATAAGTATTTTTATTTAATGTTATATTTTGTAAATAAATATCATTAATTGATTTTAGTTTTTTTAATTTAGGTTCAAATCTTAATATTTTTCTAATAAACTTAAAATTTATAGAATTAGGGTTTGTATCAATTTTTTATCCTTTTTCTTTTCTTTTCACTAATAATTAAATATTATTTATTTTTATAAATCAAATTGCATGTAAATAATTAATTTAATTTTAGGTTTAAATTTTAACATGTTTTCTTAATAAATAAAAGTTGTAGAATTAGGGTTAATTAGTTAATTTCATTTAATTCTCATAAAAAACCCATAAATACGAAAACCTCAAAAATAATTTCTCTTTCTATTTTAATTGAATTAATTTGTAAATAATAATTTAAGTTCATTAAAGGGTCCAACGCCCTCGCTTCCAATTTTAATTTAATTCGCGCGTTTTGTTTTGTTTTGTTTAATTATTTATGTAATTCTCCTGAAGCCGTGTAAACTTAATTTCTTCCACTTTACCTTATTTCTTTATTTTCTGTCAAATCGGGTCCTGGATTAAATTTGGCGATGTGGACCCGCGCCTTTGTAATAGTTTAGGAATTTATCTTTCCGCACTTTTCTCTTTTAATTGTTAAATAAATGCATGCAAGAATGAATGGCCTAAAATAAAAACAAACGCATAGATCACTTTGACATGAACAAGATAAAATAACGGAACCTGACACACAAATCACACATCACCCCTAGGGTACGCCTCACTGTTGCCTTGCCTCGAAAGGTGATCGTCGAGTAGAGGATGTCTTAGTAAGTCCTCATGATCCGGGAACCTGGCATGAGGGTAGCTTCTAAGGTGTCTTCCCATTGCTCTGGTGATCACCATGTCCCGAACCTCGAATTGACCCGAACACCTCCAACGGTGGTGCTACCTACCTCTCAATGGTGGGATGGCACTACTTTAAAGGACATTTACACAGACGAATTCCTTAGGGTAGGTAGATTCTCGTAGATACTTGCTCTAATTTCAAACAAAATTCAAAAATACTTTTCACACCAACACATTTTCAAAAAGCTTTCGAAAGCAATTTTTCAAACACTCTTGAGGACCGATACAAGAGTCGAACTGGAATTTTCAAAGAAACTTTTTAAAAACCCACATTTGAAAAGCAAACAAACCATTTTTGAAAACACAATGAGCAAGTATCTAAGAGCCCATGGATAACCATGTATAGAAAGGGTGCTAATACCTTCCCTTTCTATAACCTACCTCCCGAACCGAGAGCAATCTCTTTAAGGAATTTTTCTGTGCTTTTGTCCTTTCCATTTGGAGAAAATAAAAGACGGTGGCGACTCTTGCTTCCCCGACATTTTGCGAACCAGCGTTAAACAGTCAGTTCCAGATCCACCGATCACAAGGTGTTACAGCTGGTGTTTAAGGTTTGAAATAGTTTGGATGGATGAAATGGAAGGTGATTGAACAGGTTTGGGCCAAAACGCACGAGCAAATTGTTCTATGGAAGTCAAGTTGCAGAACTTGCCCTGTTTTGCAGAAAAACAGGGATTCTGAGTATTAGGAGGTATTAGGGATGAATGAGTCGTGCCTTAGGCTTGTTTTGATGTATGGAACTTGTGTGCAAAGTTTGTTTTGGCTCTTGTTCACAGATATGAGAGTTGGTCTTGTTTTGCAATGTTTCTTCTATATGAATCAAAGATGTGTAAGTCTATGTTCACAGGCCTGTACAAGCCATCTTGTATGCTGCACATAATCCTATAGGCCCCTCTAATCCATGGATTTAGTTTGTAGTCTCAGATCTTTGTTCAAGGCTCAATGCTTAGTGGTTTGACATAAAGCTACTTTTGCAAAAATGGCAATATCACTTTTACTACTTAAGGCTTAAACTTGCATGTAATGCCCAAATGGATGAGATAACACCTTAACACAATGGTTAGGAATTAAATTATGAAGTATAAGTTGGTTTTGAGGCCTGCAAGCTAGCATTACACAAGCTGATTTGAAAATGCAAGTTGCCATGAACATGCCTTGGCCATGAACAAAAGTGAGTTTTGGCCAACTTTGTGAATTCGATTCTCTCCAACCACAAGGGTGTTTGAGGAGTTCTTTGACAATTTGGAAATATTGGAACATGTACTACAATCCATATTTGTAATGCAAATTGAAACTCCAAGTGGAACTATGTGAAAAATGGCCAAGAAGATGGGTCAAAATCCTGCCTAGATTAGGGCAAATTTCTTCTCAGTTAAAAGTTTTTGGTACCCTTGTTCCAAAAATCATAACTTGAGATACAAGCTTCTTTTGAGAAAACTTTGTGAATCAAAGTTGTAGACTTTGTGATGGACTACAACTTTCATTTTGAAAGATTTGTTTTAATACATTTGCATCTTGGTGAAAAAATGGGACAAAGTTAGGAAAAAATAAGAAAATTTTATAACTTAGAAAATTTTCTAAGTTATGAAATTTTTTCATTTCAAACCCTAATTTGCAATTTTGGGTTTCTTGATGAACAAGTTTCATAATTTGACATGTTTTGATGAAAAATAACTCTTGGCACTTGATTTTGACCAAAAAGTCAAAGTTTGACTTTTCAGTGTACAGTCAAATTTTGATCAGTTGACTAAAAAATTCATTTGTCAATCCTATGCATTTGAGATCTTTTGAACTTGTTGAATGGGTCAAGACCAATTCATTGAGTCCTTGAGTCCATATGTGAGCTTGGTTTGCCATTGGTTAGCTCAAACAGTCAAAAATTACCTTTGTGCAGTCAAAACCCTAAAAATGACCATTTTGCCCTTTTGGTGATCTGATCAAATTTCTTGTGGAATTGTGATCCAAACTTGATAAAATGGTTCATATGAGTTAATAATGTTTATGTGGGTCAAATTTCATGAGGTTTGACTGTCAATTGGCCACAGTTGACTTTTTCCCCAATACAGCTGATTTCTAGGTCAACTGTCCAATTGACTCGGCAAAGATTTGAATCAAAGCTTGAAACTTGGTATGGGCAAACTTGTGAACCCAACATAAAGTATTAAAGTCAATTTGGGAATTGTAAGTCAAAATATCCTTGTGCAAACTCAAACCCTAATTTGGGTCAACAATGCAAGGAGGTGTCTTGAGCAGAGCAAACCCTAGCTTGATCTTGAGTTCCAAGAGTCTTGTGATGAGAAAATGTTGGTGAAATGAGAGGGAAAAATTTTGGGTACAACAACGAGGTTCTCTCATCTTCAACAATCAAAGATTTTTGGAATCCCCAACATCGATCAAGGATTTACTTTCCCCGGCAGCAGTCAAATATTTCATTATCTCCAGCTATCAAGGATTTATTTTCCTCAGCAAGACAGCTAATCAGCTTACATGCACATCCATTACATTCATATATGATAAACATTGATGGAACACATTTTATTGCATCATACATATCATGCAACATAACTTTGTGCTTTAGCTAACATTCTACCCTTTTCAGGATAAGATTAAAAAGTTATCGTTAACAACTATTCAGAGATTTCAGATACAGTATGGATACACCCCCAGACACGGCGGTCATTCTATTACTCATTCAGAATTTCAAGTCAAGATACAGTATGGATACACCTCAGACACGACGGTCATTCTATTACTCATTCAGACCTCAGCAATCAGATACAGACTAGATACGCTCCAAACACGGGAGCCATTATATTTCTCATTCAGATACAGCTGTCAAACTCAAGTTCAGATACACTCCAGACACGGAAGTCATTCTATCACTTGTCCAGATCCCAGTTACAGTACGGATATACTTCAGACACGAAAGTCATTCTGCTACTCATACAGATTTCAACTTCAGATACAGTCCAGATACGCTCGAGACACGGTTGCCATTCTGTCACTCATTCGGAATTTATCCCCAGCACATAGATGCTCCATACACAGATGTTTCTCTTTTACCCATTCAGAATACAGATACACTCCAGACACGGAAGTTGTTCTGATATTCATTTAAGAATCAAATACAATTACAGCTCGGATACGCTCTAGACACGGACGCCATTCCCTTGCTCATACGAACCCAGTTTCCAGATACAACTCAGATACGTTCCAAATACAGATACCATTTTGATGTTCATTCTACTAATTTTCAACAAACAAGTTTTGGATGGCATCTCTAAGCCCATCTCCAGCAAGATTCTACCATTTCCAAATGGCATCTTTAAGCCCCTTCCTTCAGCTACATTTGACGAGTGCAAATTTACGGGCACTCTAGTGTCCAATCCTCTTTTACCTTCGAGTCACGAAAGGCAAACTTGCCAATCTAACTCTTCAGGTTCAAGAAGATTGAACAGGGGCAACTATTGTACCCCAAAATTTTCCCTCTCACTTTATCAACATTTCTCATCACAAGGCTTTTGGAACTCAAGGTCAAGCTAGGGTTTGCTCTGCTCAAGACATCTCCTTGCACTGATGACCTAAATTAGGGTTTGAGTTTGCACAGGGATTTTTGGACCTTCAATGATCAAATTGGATTTCATGCTTCATATTGGACTCATAAGTTTGTCCATACCAAGTTTCAAGCCTTGAATCAAATTTTTGCCCAGTCAATTGGACAATTGACCTAGAAATCAGTTGTATTGAGGAAAAAGTCAACGGTGGCCAATTTACAGTCAAACCTCATGAATTTTGACCCACATCAACATTATGAACTCATACGAACCATTTGATCAAGTTTGGACCACAATTCCACAAGAAATTTGATCAGATCACCAAAAGGGCAAAATGGTCATTTTTAGGGTTTTGATTGTACAAAGGCAATTTCTGACTTTTTGACCTAACCAATGGCAAATTAGGTTCAACCATGGACTCAAGGACTCAATGGCATCATCTTGACCTATTCAACAAGTTCAAAAGACCTCAATTTCATTGGATTGACAGATGAATTTTTCAGTCAACTGATCAAAATTTGACTTTACACTGAAAAGTCAAACTTTGACTTTTTGGTCAAAATCAAGTTCCAAGGGTCATTTTTCATCAAGATGTGTCAAAATATGAAACTTGTTCATCAAAAAACCCAAAATTGCAAATTAGGGTTTGAAATTGGAAAATTTCATAACTTAGAATTTTTCTAAGTTATGAAATTTTCTTATTTTTTCCTAAATTTGCCCAACATTTTCACCATGATGCAAATGGATTTAAACAAAACCTCCAACATGAAAGTTGTAGTCCTCCACAAATTCTACAACTTTTATTCATAAAGTTTTATCAAAAGAAGCTTGGATATCAAGTTATGATTTTTGGAACAATGGCCCCTAAAACTTTTAACTTAGTGAAATTTTACCCTAGTTTAGGCAGGATTTTGACCTATCTTCTTGGCCATTTTTCACATAGTTCCACTTGGAATCTCAAGTTGCATTTCAAAGATGGATTATATAGCATGTTGCAAGCTTTACAAATTGTCCAAGAACTCCTCAAACACATTTGTGGTTAGGGAGAATCGAAGGCTTGAAGTTGGCAAAAACTCATTTTTCATCCATGGCATATTAATGTTCATACAAGTTGCATTTTCAAACCAGCATGCCTTACACTGGTTTGCAGGCCTCTAAACCACTTTAAACTCCATAATTAAATGTAAATCCATCAGTCTAAGCTTTTGTTTTGGTTATTTGGACATTATACACAAGATTAAGCCCTAAGTACAAAAAGGCACATTTCCATTTTTGCCATAATGTGCTTTATGTCAAACCACTATCCCTTGAGCATTGGTCCATATCTTAGAGGGAAAATCAAATCCACAAGTTATAGGGGCCATTAGAAAAGTATGCAAGCATATTTGATAGCCTGTACAGGCCTGTAACTTCACTTCCACATTCTTACTTCAAAAACAAGAAACTTGTCAAAAACTGGAAAACTTGAAAACCAGCCAATGTTAACTTACACAAACAGTTTGAACATCTTTCTCACACCCCTTTGAGCTAGAAACACGATTTCTTGAGCCTCTAAACACCCCATAGCCAGAAATCACATTCCTTTGGCAAAACAGGGCAGGTTCTGCAACTTGAGTTCCATAGCTCATTTGGATCGTGTGTTTTGTCCCAAGTTGCTTCAAACACCTTCCATTCAACTCACCCAAGCTATCCCAAACCTCAAACACCAACTGTAACACCATTTACAGTGTTCACCATTTTCATTTTGAGCTTGTGCAGGTTGAGTTCTATAGGCTGATTCAAGGACATTCAGGGCAAGCTAGCTATTGGAGAAGGTCAAGTGAAGTTCAAGCAAGCTACCAGATATCTCAAGCCTTGTTGAAAAGCACTACATTTCCCTACACGAATCCAACTGAAACAGGTTTTTCTCCACTTTCTATCTCTCTATTTAGGAACATTTAGCCTTAGGTTTGTGAATAAAAAATGTAGTGTTCATTTCCATGAAGCTGTACATATGCTCAGTTTTAATTTATATTAAGTGTGCTAGGAGAATTTCATTCATGAACATGCTGAAAAAACTAGGTCAAATTTTAGGGCCAGAGAAATTCTCTCTGGTCTTTGAGAGTTAGGACGAGTTGTTTATATGGTTGGAATCGTCTTGATATTCTCTACAAGTTTGATGTTGTGAGTTTTTGCAATAGAGAACGTATACAGGATCTGGTAGTTTGTACAGGGACGCGCGCGTTTTTTCAAATGCTGGAGGTTGAATATGAAGTTTTGGGCTGGGCTTGGCCTGGCTACTTTTGACACCCCTTTTTTTTCTTTTTGCACCCCTTGGCCCAATTTCTTGTATTTTCATATTTTTGCATTTTTGTTTTCATTTCTGATTTTGTTTATTTATTTCCAAACATAAAAAATGCTCAAAAATATTTTCATAATTTTTTTCACATTTATTTGGCATTTTATTTTAATTTTTCTAACATGAAAAAGTATTTAAATACTTTTATATTATTTATTAAGACTTAAAAATATATATAATTTATACTTTTATTTTTGTTCTTTATACTAAAAATATTTTCCTAAATATATTTTATTTTTGTACATATCTTATTTTATATTGTACATATTTAATTTGATTAATATATATATATATATATATATATATATATATATATATATATATATATATATATATATATATATATATATATATATATATATATATATATATATATATATATATATATATATATATATATATATATATATATATATATATATATATATATATATATATATATATATATATATATATATATATATATATATATATATATATATATATATATATATATATATATATATATATATATATATATATATATATATATATATATATATATATATATATATATATATATATATATATATATATACTTTTTACTTTTACTTTTATATATATATAGAAAATGTAATATATAAAAAATACAAAATATTACATTTTTTACTTTTATTTTTATTTATACTAAAAAATACTTTTTTCTAAGTATATTTTATTTTTACATATATTAATATATTTTATTGTATATAAATAATATAATGTATTTATTTTCTTAAAGAAATTAGGATTTTACCCTTAAACAAATAAAATAAATCTTTTGTTTATTCCTTTATTTTTTACATTATATATTTTACATACATCAATGAACAAAAACCCCTTTTTTGCATATTTCATATTATTTGATATATTTGTCTTTTTTTTTGTTTATTTAAATATTATCCATTTATTATTTATGCAATTAAATTCAATTTGGATGTAATAGTAAACTAGGATTTATATTTCTTGTCAAATACCCCACATTCAAAGATTGTACCCCCATCCCTATAACCATGTTGTAATAGCTTCGAATTTTAATTCTCGCACTTTACGCTTTCAATTATGCCATGATTAGAGAATTAGGGTTTGTATGCAAAAATCCAAATCAACAAATAGTTTGACCTAATCAAAGACAAAAATACATGAAATCAAACACAATTCACACTTGCACCCCTAGGGTTACAATTCACTTGTTGCCTTCAAAAATGGGCCATGTTATGCATGTTGGGTATTTTGGCAAAACAAAAACAAAACAAAAGATCATAGTCCCTCGATGACGCTATTTTGGCTGCCTAAACAAAAATGATCAAGTCCCTCAAAAATTTTCCAAAAATACTTAACACAATTGCCATCATGGTCTATACGATGACCCGCGCCTGTCCCGTTTAACATCCTAACACAAGGTTGCTCACCAAATGCAATGGTGAAACAACACTGTCAAAAGGGTTAAAAACATTAGGAAAGATCTTTGAGTAAAATAGGGTAGATAGCTCTTAGTTACTTGATAAAAAAGCTTGCAAAAAACATCCTTGCTATTTTCAAACACACTTCACAACACAATTTCAAAACATTATCAAAATCAAGCTTTCAAAACATTGAAATCTTTTCAAAATACAAAAACACCTTTGTATACATTCAAACAAGAATCATTACAAAGGTTGCCACAATGATGGCCTCTTTTCAAAACATCTTTCAAAACCATACACAAAGCACCATTTCAAACAATTGAAAAGCAAAAGCAAGTGATCTAAACAAGTAACTAAGAGCCCATGAATAACCATGGATGAAAAGGGTGCTTGCACCTTCCCTTTTCATAATCTACTCCCCGAACCCAAGAAAACATCACAAAGGTATTTCCTGTGCTTTTTGACCTTTCTTTAGGATAAAATAAAAAGTCGGTGGAGACTCTTGCTAAACCGAAACATTTGCGAACACAAAAACGCAAAACTTCAAGTCAGTTCTCCCACCGTATCACACTAGGGGAATTAAAAAATTCTGACGAATTCATGCTAGGAGTAATGAAGACTCTGGCAACTTCACTAGGGAATCAAGAATGAGAATTCTCAATCTGTTGGGGAGTAAAAACTCTGTGGGGAATAGCCATACTGATGGGGAGTAGCTATCCTGCTGGAGAGTATGTTCAGGACTCTGGGGAAAAGCTTATTCCTGTTTGGAAGAAGTTCAGGAGTTTGGGTTGTATGCCACTCTACTGGGGAGTTATCCAATGTTGGGGATAAAAGTTAATTGTTATCTGGTTGATTCTCAGACTTTAAGACAACTTGTTGGGGAATCTAAAGAAAATTGACTGATTTTCGCTGTAGATTGATAGTTGGAATTTTGACTCCGTTGGGGAAGAAGGTTTCATCTCCGCTGAGGATCTGTAGTTCAAAGTTTTTGCTCCGCCGTGGATTGGGTTTGAAATATAACTCCGTCGGGGATTGAGAGTTTGAAGTTTTGACTCTGGCGGAGATTTTGAGATTTAATTCCGCTAGGGATATGTATTTCAAGGTTTTAGCTCCGCTGAGGATCTAGATGATATACTGCAGGGGATTTCTCTTGGAATAGCCTAAAGACGTTTTCCTATCCTTTCAACCTATCAGTAATCATTCTTTCTCATTTCGTTTATTTGTAAACAGTGATTATATTCAAATGCATATGCTCACTTAATAAATCATTGGACATTTTCAAATAAAACACAAGGTTAAAGAAAAAGAAAAGGCAAATAGTTTTCTGCACTTTGAAGTATCTTTGTGTAAGTATTTTGTACGAAGGAGACAGACATCCTAGTAAGATCATGTTGTCATAAAAATGAGAAAAATTTATACAAAGAAAGATGGCTATGTGTAAAACAATTCCATGGGGTTCCCATTCTGCTATAACCTTCGTAACTCTGAATATCTTGTCCATTCATTGCTTCGTCCAAAGATGATTGAGTTGATCAGAAGCCCGGAGTTTATCTGTGAAGAGATTATCCTTAAAGTGATCCGACGAGACATATTCATACGCTTTAATTCCCTAACTTTTTCCTGGACTGCCCTTTCGGGTTTTCAGTCCACCGGGAAACCCTTTTTTGCCCAAGTCTCGCTTTCATGTTTTCAACTTGTCGGGTGTACAGATTTTTTTTATTTATCCCTAATTTTTGCCTGAACCGCCCTTTCGGGTTTTCGATTCACCGGGATGCCCTTTTTTGCCCAAGTCGCCCTTTCGGGTTTTCAACTTGTCGGGTCATTTATGCGTAGTATCTTTTGACTATGTCTGCGTTCGCAGGGTGCGGCAGGTCATCACCGTCCATGGTGGTTAATATCATTGCCCCACTAGAAAAGATGTTTTTTATCACAAATGGTCCTTTGTAGGTAGGAGGCCATTTGCCCCTGGGATCACTTTGCGGTAACATGATCCGCTTGATTACAAGATCCCCCACTTGATATACCTGGCGCCTGACTTTCTTATTGAAAGCCTTGATCATCCGTTTTTGATACATCTGACCATAACAAACAATAGTAAGTCTTTTCTCGTAAATTAAGTTCAATTGATCAAGCCGGGTCTGAATCCAATCGTCTTCACTCAAACCAGCATCCTTCATGATTCTCAATGAGGGAATATGAACCTCGATAGGCAAAATAACTTCCATGCCTTATACCAAAGAATAGGGTGTTTCCCCAGTTGAAGTGTGTGCCGTGGTACGGTACCCGTGCAGAGCAAACAGTAACATCTCATGCCAGTCCTTGTAGGTGACTGTCATCTTTTGTATGATCTTCTTGATATTTTTGTTCGCATCTTCGACAGCACCGTTCATCTTTGGCCGATAGGGAGATGAATTGTGATTTTGAATCTGGAACTGCTCGCACAAGGCGGTGATCATAGTGTTATTCAGGTTTGTACCGTTGTCGGTGATGATCCTATCGGGGAAACCGTACCGGCAAATAAGGTTCTGCTTGATGAAGCGGGAAACAACATTCTTTGTAACGGATGCGAAGGAAGCTGCTTCGACCCACTTGGTAAAGTAATCAATGGCCACCAGGATGAAGCGGTGTCCATTGGATGTTGTAGGCTTGACCTCTCCAATCATGTTGATTCCCCACATAGCGAATGGCCAAGGAGCTGTTAAGACATTGAGAGGAACTGGAGGTATATGTACCTTGTCCGCTTAGATTTGACATTTATGGCATGTTCTGGAATGTTGATAGCACTCAGCTTCCATGGTAGACTAGTAGTAGCCTGCCCGCAGAATCTTCTTAGCCATCGTATGTCCGCTAGAGTGAGTGACAAAGGTACCATTATGCAGTTCAGTCATGATTTGTTCAGCTTCAACCTTGCCCACACAATGGAGCAGAATGCAATCATAATTGCGCTTGTATAGGATACCATTTATCAGGAAGAACTTGGCAGAGAATCTCCTCAAGAACTTTTTATCGTTGACTGAAGCTCCTTCAGGGTATTCTTGCGCCTCGAGATACCTTTTGACTTCGTGAAACCAAGGCCGGTCCACTACTTCTTCGGTATTAATCTCGTGACAATGTGCAGGTTTGTCCATCCGTTCAATGGTGATTTGGGGAGCCTCATTATCCCAGTTAAGTTTAAACATGGATGACATTGTAGCTAGAGCATCTGCTAGCTGATTTTCTTCTCGCGGGAAGTGCTCGAAGGTAATCTGCTTGAAATGAGGTAGCAATGTCAAGACATGTTCTTTGTAAGGGATGAGGTTTGGATGTTTAGTATCCCACTCTCCTTTGATCTGACTGATGACCAAAGTTGAGTCCCCAAATACAATCAAAGATTTGATTCCCAAGTCTATGGCAGCCTTAAGACCAAAGATACAAGCTTCATACTCGGCCATGTTGTTGGTGCAACTGAAGTAGAGTATGGCGGTGAAAGGTGTATGGCAACCTTCTGGAGAGATAAGTACAGCACCAATACCGGTTCCAAGTGCATTGGAGGCACCATCAAAGTACAGGGTCCATCGGGATCCTTGTTCAGGTTCGTCATATGGTCTGAAGTCTTCAATGTTATCCAAAGTCATGATATCCTCGTCGGGGAAGTCAAATTTCATGGATTGGTAATCTTCAACAGCCTGATGAGCCAGATGATCAGCTAGCACACTCCCCTTTATAGCTTTTTGGGTCGTGTATTGTATATCATACTCTGTGAGGATCATCTGCCACCTAGCTATTGTTCCAAATAAAGCAGGCTTCTCAAAGATGTACTTGATCGGATCCATCTTAGATATCAGCAAAGTGGTATGAGTCAACATATACTACCTTAGCCGGCGAGCAACACATACCAAAGCACAACAAGTTTTCTCGAGCAGTGAGTATTGGGTCTCACAGTCGGTAAACTTTTTGCTAAGATAATAAATGGCATGCTCTTTTCGGCTAGACTCGTCATGTTGGCCCAGTACGCACCCCATTGAATTCTCTAGGACGGTCAGATATATGATTAGCGGTCTTCCTTCGATGGGAGGCATCAAGATAGGAGGTTCTAGCAAATACTCCTTGATTTTATCGAAAGCAACTTGACAGTCATCATTCCATTTAACCACCTGATCTTTCTTCAACAGCTTGAAGATTGGTTCACAGGTAGATGTTAGGTGAGAAATGAACCTTGCAATGTAGTTTAGGCGTCCCAAGAAACCTCTGACCTCCTTCTCAGTGCGAGGGGCATGCATTTCTTATATAGCTTTGACTTTGGCAGGATCAACCTCGATGCCTTTGTTGTTGACTATGAAACCCAAGAGTTTACCGGACCTGACTCCGAAAGTGCACTTGTTATGGTTCAGTCTGAGCTTGTATTCTTTCAACCTGACAAACAGCTTTTGCAGATGATCGAGGTGTTCTTCTTCAGTTTGTGATCGAGATATCATGTCAACTACGTAGACCTCTATCTCATGATGTATCATATCATGAAACAAAGCTACCATGGCGCGTTGATAGGTTGCCCCGACATTCTTCAGTCTGAATGGCATCACTTTGTAGCAGAACGTACCCCACTGTGTAACAAAAGTAGTTTTCTCCATGTCTTCAGGTGCCATTTTGATCTGGTTGTAACCTGAAAATCCGTCCATGAAAGAAAATACCTTGTGCTGAGCTATATTGTCAACCAAGATGTCAATGTGCGGTAGTGGAAAGTCAGCTTTAGGGCTAGCCTTGTTTAAGTCTCTATAATCCATGCACATTCTGACTTTTCCGTCCTTCTTAGGCACGGGCACAATATTAGCAACCCATTGCAGATAGGAAGTAACAGCAAGAAACCCAGCATTGAATTGCTTCATCACTTCAGCTTTTATCTTTTCAGACATATCGGGCCTTATTCGGCGGACTTTCTATTTAACTGGTGGAAAGTCTTCTCTTGTAGGGAGACGGTGAACCACAATATTTGTATCGAGTCCCGACATGTCTTCATAGGACCAGGCGAAGATCTCAACAGCTGAATTAAGCGCTCTTTGACACTTGGCTCTAGGTTGGCACCCACTCTAACTTCTTTTCTGTCTTCCTCAGTTCCCAAGTTGATTGTCTCTAACAACTCCTCATGAGGTAGAATAGCCCTTTCTTCCTGTTGTAGCAGTCTAGCCAATTCTCCCGGCACTTCACAGTCTTCATCACCTTCGTATTCGGCATGGTAGACCAGATCTTCAGAGTCACTGAAGGCCATAGCAGAATTTTTACCCATGGTATCCGGAATGGAAGGGTACCTGCATTTGTAAGTGTGGGTGTGTGTAAGGGATAGCCACCTTTAAACAAATAAAATTCAAAAAAGAAAGACAATGAACACAAAAGTTTATATGTGAAAACGTCCATGATTCATTAAAATGGCATATGAAGATGAAAAATCAAACCCTTACAAATGGACCTATATGCCTCGGGTAAGGTACAAGGTAAAAAGTGTACGAATTGTTTGAGAATTATTACAAACCAACAGAAATATTTGAAAGATAAATTACTGATTTATGAAAGTAATGGGAACAAAGTCCTTTGCCTCCCAATTGCATAGTCTTCCTTCAACAGTAGGGAAAATCCAGTCTTCCAAGTTGTTCTCCTCTTCACCATCCTCCAAAGCATTGACTCCATGATGGGTGATCTTCACTGGTGGCCCTCCAGCCCGAGAGCGACACACAGCCTTTTGACTAGCCGAAGTGAAACCCAAGCCTAATTTATCATACTTGAAAGGAAAATCAGGAAGCTGCCCCCAGATTGTGCTTCCTCCTTCTTCAATCACAGCCTTTGCATCTTTGAGCGACGACATCCGAGGCGGAGGTCTGGTAAACATCGGTACAGAACACATTTTCTTGGTTGCTGCAATCTCTGGAGCTACCTCTTCAAAATGCTGAAAGGGGGTTTCGATGAATTCGCCATCCAATTCTATATAGCGGGAAGAAGTTAGATGGATTATCATGTATTCCTCTTCGCCATGAACAGTTATAATTTTTCCCCGAACAAGGTACTTGAGCTTTTGATGCAGAGTGGAGGTAACAGCTCCAGCATGGTGAATCTAGGGTCTTCCTAACAAGCAAGAATAGGAAGGACGGATATCCATTGCGTAGAATGTGGAGTTGAAGGTATCAGTTCATACTTTAATCGGGATGTCCACCTCCCCGTGGACCATCCTCTTAGAACCATCAAAGGCTATGACAATGATATTGCTGGGCTTCAGGGTTAGGCCTTCACAATCTAACCTATCCAAGGCCTTCTTCGGCAAGACATTCAGCAAAGAACCAATGTCTACCAGGACGTGTGCTAGAGTAGTCCCTCTTCATTCCACCGAGACATGCAAAGCGTCATTATGTTTTCTCCCTTTTGATGTTAAATCGGCATCGGAGAATCCTAGACCATTGTCAGCTGTTAGGCTAGCTACACATTCCTGGAACTGATCCGCGGAGGTTTCCCGTGGCACATGGGCTGTCTTCAAAAATCTGTTCAAAGCTTTAGCATGAGCTTCTGAACAAAGCAATAGGGCCAACATGGAGATCTTTGAGGGGGTTTTCCCCAGTTGTTCCACAACATCATAATCGCTTTTCTTGATTATTTTCAAAATCTCTTCCATTTCTTTTTGAGTGGTTTCAGGGATAATCATCGGCTGAGCCCTCGTCCAGACGGGCTCTTCTTGGATTCCTTTCCCTCTATCATCAGCAGAGGGGACAACCACAGGAGTAAAAACTTCTTCAATAACTAGAGTTCTCGCAGATATGTTGATCGGTACATGAGTAACCTTAGGAGCAGCTGAGGGTCTAAAGATTGCCTTTGGAGGCGCAATCTCCGGAGAGAAATTTCTTCCACTGCGGGTGATTTTACTCGTTCCAGCAATGTTTCCAATGTCGGAAGTCTCTTCATCATAACTCTCTTCAGTTGATTCAATTTGTTTAACACCATGGTAAAATATCTCTCCCCCATAGTTCCACGGTATTGATTTGTCGGACTTGTACGGGATAGGCCCCGGCATGGTTATCTTCGAAGGTGAAATCTTCGGATCGGATGTAATCTTAACAGGTCTTTTGGAGACCTTGGAAAGATTGGCGGATATGGTAATTATTGAAATATCATTGACAGGAGTCAGTGTAACAGGAGTCTTTTCAAAAAGGATTTCTTGGTTATCCATTAGGCGTTGGATGCATATCTTTAACAACGGACAGTCGATTGGTAAGGATGAACAAAGGTAGCAATCTTCTTCACAACCTGGGAAAATCCCAGCCTTCAACAAATTCAGCTTGATTATCGGTAGCGGAGTCATCAAATCATCAACAGTAGCAACGAAAAGATCCTCTTCAACAGCATGGGCATTGTGACCATGCTTTGCCTTTGGAGTAGAGATCACGTTCGGCTTTTCAGGGGCGTCAAACTCAACTTCTTTGGCATCTATTAAATCCTGAATCTTATTCCTGAGGGCCCAACAATTGTTGGTGTCGTGCCCCAGGCTGTCTGAATGATAAGCACACTTGGCGTTGGGATGGTAGTGTGGTGACGAAGTGTTAGGGTTTTTAGGGGCCTCCCTCAAACTTGCAAGGTTTAACTTCAAGAGATGGGGTAAAACCTGAGCGGGAGTCATGTTTATCTGGGTGTATTTCCGTGCAGGCCTTTCCAACCTTACTTGGTTGGTTCTAGGTTGATTATTTCTGGGTTGATCAGCTGCAGACTTCTGAATCATTACGGCCCCCACCGCTGGCCGGCGCTCAATTCTTCCTTGACCTCTTTGGGAGTAGACAGCTGAGACTTCTTTCTTTGCTGGAAAAGTCTTCTTGATGGTAGCGAAAGCAGATGCATCCTTTTGAATTTTTCCTCTCTTGATGCCGGCTTCAACTCTTTCACCAGTCAAAATTAACTCAGTGAACCCCGCAGATGAGCTTCCAATCAGGTGATTAAAGAAAGGACCTGACAGAGTCCCCAAGAACATATCCACAAGCTCTCTTTCAGATAATGGTGTTTGCACCCTTCCCGCCAAGTCTCTCCATTTCTGAGCATACTCTTTGAAACCTTCATTTGAGACCATGCCCATACTCTGTAATTGAGTACGGGTTGGTGATAAGTCCACATTATATTGATACTGCTTGTAGAAGGAAGCAGCCAAATCCTCCCAATTGTGCACATCAGACCTCTCTAGCTGGTAGAACCAATCCAACAGTGTTCCCAAAAGACTGTCCTGGAAGAAATGGACCCACAGATCCTTGTCGGAAGAATGTGGTTGGATTTTCCTGACGTAAGATCGCAGGTGCATCTTGGGACAAGATAACCCATCATATTTAGCAAAAAGAGGCAACTTAAACTTAGGGGGAATGACAATTCCAGAGACCAACCCTAGTTCCTCAAAATCCAGCCCAGGCACTCTCTGTACCTCCATAGCTGCCAGACGTTCTTCCAAGTTCTTGTATTTGTCATCTGTAGGAGGGTACTGTTGTTCAGAATAGTCTTCATCCTTTTCTTCCTCTTCTCCCTCAGACTCAGATGGCACTGCAGCTCCCTTTCCTTTTCCTACCCCTTCATCAGATGTCGAAGGGAAATCCAGGACCCTTCTAGCTTGACCTTCAAATCTTCTACCCAAAGTAGCCACACCAACTCTCTTCTTTTTCTTTTTCTTTTTTTCCTTTTCCAGCAAAGTTTTGAGCTCCTCCTTCCCCTTGGCTAGGGTCATCAGGGCCATCCCTTCGGGCATACCCAAACTGTCTCAGAGCCAAGCAAGGGTTGTAGGTGATTCCTCCCCTAATTCCAAGTAGAGGGACATTAGGTAATTCCCCACAAAGGTCAATGATGATAAAATTTTCTCTGGATCGAGAACACCAATGAACATATGAATGTGTAAGAGTCATCAATCGTTGTGACCACCTCAAACCTTGCTCATTCTTCAAGACTGATTGGGGAAGATGAGAAATAAACTATCTTGCTAGTAGAGGAGTACAACACATGAGAACACCTCTTTTCCTAATTGTTCGAGTGTGAAATGAGTGGAGGATATCCCCGAGCAATGTAGGCACCGGGTTGCGAGCCATGAAGATTTTGACAGCATTGACATCTATAAGCTGGTCAGGGTTTGGGAACAAGACCAACCCATAGATGAGAAGAGCTACAATCTCCTCAAAAGCTTGTATGTCCAATGAATTCCAACATTCTTGAGCTTTCTCAAACAGAAACTTTGCCAAGAAACCCTTGATACCACTTCTGGTTTTCCAATGACCTATGATTTCAGATGGTTGCAAGTGTAGGGCTTGAGAAACATCTTCAGGCTTTGGATCTCTTTACGTACCGTTGAAAGGTAGTTGATAGAGAATAGGAATCCTCAGGAGTTGAGAAAATTCCTCCAAAGTAGGCACAAGCTGGTAAACAGGAAATGTGAAGCAGTGGTGTAGGGGGTCAAAGAACTGGAAGAGAACTTTCACCATATCTTCCTCAGTGTTGGTGTTGACTAAGTTGAGAAGAAGACCATGCATTTCGGTGCATGGAGAATACTCTAGAATCTTGAAAGTAATCTCCTTGAGTTGAGGAGGAATTCTCACAAGGTTGACTTGAATTGTTTTCTTGCGGAGTGAATCCATTACCTATAAAACAGGAACAAACATGAAAATCCAAATCCTTGAAATGGTTAGTGGATGCATATGATGCTTCATGATGCTCATGATGTTATACACAAGTATATATGTACAAACAAATCACACAAGTTCCTAGTTTCAGGCTTGTATGGGGTTTCATAGGTAAGTACCCTCTTGAAGTTTAGTTGGCTCAACCTGTCCTATAAATAGAAATCGGGTTCTAAGGAGCTCAATATCACTGGATTATTTTCTGTGTTCATTGTTTCAGTTTAGCCACTTTACTGGCGACCGAAATATTCCAAGAAAATAACCCTCAATGAGTGTAGTATCGAGTATCTACCAACTTCGGACTGCACCAAAGTCGATCATCTCACTACCCATAAAAAGGACAAGATGGTGAAGTAAAGGTTCTAAAAGTCCATTAGTGCTTCATGACATCACTCAGCGGCCCCGTATTCTCTTTGATTAACTCAAAGGCTGCCGGTACCCACAAATATGTCGCACTAATATAGCTATTTCTTCAACCATGTCGGTATACCCCACACAGTTTCCACAACGTATTGCTATTTACCTATGAATGTTTCCCAAATCCGGGTAGAGGATTCAAACCCAAACAATAGAACCAAATGTAAAGCAATCAAGGCAAACAAGATAAGCATGTAAAGGTGATCTAAACCCTAAGGAAACCCCACTTTTAGAATTTTAATCCCCAGCAGAGTCTCCAGTTCTGCGATGCGGTGGGAGAATTGACTTGAAGTTTTGCGTTTGTGTTCGCAAATTGTTTCGGTTTAGCAAGAGTCGCCACCGACTTTTTATTTTATCCAAAGGAAAAATCAAAAAGCACAGGAAAGACCTTTGAGATGTTTTATTGGGTTCGGGGGGTAGATTATGAAAAGGGAAGGTGCTAGCACCCTTTTCATCCATGGTTTTCCATGGGCTCTTAGTTACTTATTTAGATCACTTGCTTTTGCTTTTCAATTGTTTGAAATGGTGCTTTTGTGTGTGGTTTTGAAAATATTTTGAAAAGAGGCCTTTGTTTAGGCATCCTTTGTAATGATTCTTGTTTTAATATATACAAAGGTGTTTGTCTTTTGAAAAATGTTTCAATGTTTGAAAGTTTGTTTGGAAACTGTTTTGAAATTATGTGAGTGTTTGTTTGAAAATAGCAAGGATGTTTGCAAGTTTGATCAAGTAACTAGGAGTTGTCTACCCTACTCAAAGATCTTTCCTACACATTTTTAACCCTTTGATATTGTTGTTTTACCATTGTATTTGGTAAACCACCATATCTTTGGATGTTAAACGGGACGGACGTGGGTCATCGTATGATTATGATAGCAATTGTGCTAAGTATCTTAGCAAGCTTTTTTGAGGGACTAGATCATTTTTGTATAGGCAACCAAGATAGCGTCATCGAGGGACTATGATCTTTTTGTTTAATTTAGTTTTGCCAAGATACCTAGCATGCACACCATGGCCATTTTTAATGCAACAAGTGGGTGAAACCCTAGAGATGCTTGTGTGTATTGTGTTGTCATTTTCATGTATTTTTGTCTTGCATTTAGTCATGCTAATTGTTTGATTTTGGTCTTTTGCATACAAACCCTAGTTTTTACTATCATGGCATTTGAAAGCAATAAAATGCGTAAAAGTAAATCTAAGACTATTACAACATTATTATGTGGAAGGGGTACAAGTTTGAATAAGGGGATATTGCTCAAAAATAAACCCTAAAACTATTACAACCATATTGAATTTATTTGTACAAATAAATAAATGAATAATATTTAAATATACAATTAAATATAAATATGCAAATATGTTTTTTGTATTTATTTTATGTATGTAAAATAAATTATTTATGTCTCAAAAATAAGAAAAATATTAATGATTATTTTTGAAAGGGTGAAAACCCTAGTTTTTGGTTTTAAAAGAAAATATATTATATTATTTATTTATTCATTTTTATGTACAAGATAATAAATAAAAATATATACAAAAATGTTGAAAAATTAAATATTGTATGAAAATATTAATTTGAGTGTATAAATAATAGAAATAAAAATATATGATATTTTTGTATTATTTACAAGTTTTAATTAAGAAAATAAAGTATATATTATTATCAATAAACTATTTCTATGCAAATAAAAATAAAATAAAAATATAAAAAAATGCCAAAAATAAAGAAAATATTTTTTGGATTTTAAATGTTCGAGAAAACAATAATAAAGTCAGAAAATAAAAATAGAAATGAAAAATATGCAAAAATAAAGAAATGGGCCAAGGGGGTGCAAAAAGCAAGCAGGGGGTGTCAAAAGTCAAAAGAACCAAGCCCAGCCCAAAGTCCCTTCATCCTTGTCCTTGAGACAGAAGAAAAACGCGCGTTTCTTGTTCAAACTTGTAACTCCTGCATACGTGCTTAAAAACAAAAACTTGCAACAAGAAAGTTATAGCTCATCATCATACGATTCTAACCATATAAAAAACTTGATCTAACTCTAAGAAACCAGGGAGAATTTTATCACCCCCAATTTCTGACCTAAAAAATTCAGCAACTTCAACATCCAAATTCTCCTAGCTCAGCTAACATAAATGAATTCTATGCATATGTACAGTTCAAGGACATTAAGGGCTACATTTTTGTTTCACAAACCTAAGCCTAATGATTCCTAAATAAGGAGATAGAAGTTTGAAATTTACCTGTTTCAGTCAAGTTCGAATATGGCAATGTAGGAGTTGTGAGTGAGGCCTGAAGGACTTTTGAGCTTGCTTGATGTTCCCTTGACCTTTCCCAATGCTCAGCTAGCTTTGAAATGGCTTGAGTCTCTCTATAGAACTCAACCTGCAAACTCAGAATTTGAAAATGGTTAAGCTTGAAAATGCAGTTACAGTGGCTGGACAGGTGCTTGGATAGTTTAGGTGTATTGTTTAGAATGTGTTTGAAGTGGTTTGGGACAAAACGCACGAGGTAAATATGTTTTGGCTTGGTGTTTGCAAAAAATGCCCTGTTTTAGGAAGAAGTTGGTGTTTTGATGTATTTGGGTGTTTTAGATGCTAAGAGCTCGTGTTTCTGGCTTGAGATAATTTGTTGAACTTGTTTGAAATGTGCACAAGACTTTCTCTTATCAGATTACAAAGTTATGGACCTTTTGCAAGTTGACTTGTTTTTGAAGTAAAAGTTGGAATTGACAATGCCAAGGTTGTACAAGCTAGCTGGAGGCCTGCTGATAGTTGGTACACCTTTCCTGATATTAGTGAACTTTGTTTGCAGCAAAAGGTTTGGTGTATGGCTCAAGATAAACAATTTGACATAAAGCATGCTTTATCAAAGTAGCAATGTTATCTTTTTGCCAAAAATGGACTAATTCAATGTGTAATGTTCTAAAGCTCAGAACAAAGTCTCTAACCAATGTATTTGCATTTACTTTATTATTGTGGAAGAGATTAGAACCTGTAAACCAAGTACAAGCATGCTTTGGACAGATTTGCAAGTTGTAACATGGTGCAAAATGCCTTGGACAAAAGTGATGATTTGCCATTTTCAATCCTTCGATTCTCCCTAACCACAAATAATCTTGGAGAGTTATTGGACATTTTGGAAAGCTTGTAACATGCTCTACAATCCATATTTGAAATGAATTTTGAGATTCCACTTTGAACTAGGTGAAAAGTTGCAATGAAGATAGGTCAAAATCCTGCCAAAACTAGGGCAAAATTTCACTAAGTTAAAAGTTTCATGGACCCTTATTCACAAAATCATAACTTGAGATCCAAGCATCTTTTGGGAAAACTTTGTGAATCAAAGTTGTATATTTTGTGGAGTACTACAACTTTCATGTTGGAAGTTTTCTTTGAATCCAATTACATCATGGTGAAAAAGTTGGGAAAAGTTGAGAAAAAATAAGAAATTTTCATAACTTAGAAAATTTCTAAGTTATGAAAATTTTCCATTTTAAACCCTAATTTTCAAAATTAGGTTTCTTGATGAACAAGTTTCATGTTTTGACACATCTTGATGAAAAAAGACCCTTGGCACTTGATTTTGACCAAAAAGTCAAAGTTTGACATTTCAGTGTACAGTTGATTTTTGATCAGTTGACTGGAAAATTCATCTGTCAATCCAATGCATTTGAGATCTTTTGAACCTTGTGAATAGGTAAAGATGATGCCATTGAGTCCTTGAAACTATGATTGAACCCAATTTGCCATTGGCTAGGTGAAAAATCAGAAATTGCCCTTATACAGTCAAAACCCTAAAAATGACAATTTTGCCCTTTTGATGATCTGATCAAATTTCTTGAGGAATTGTGGTCCAAACTTAATAAAATGGTTCATATGAGTATATAATGTTGATGTGGATCAAAAATTATGAGGTTTGACTGTAAATTGGCCACAGTTGACTCTTTCCCCAATACAGTTGATTTTTAGGTCAATTGTCGAATTGACTGGGCAAAAATTTGATTCAAGGCTTGGAACTTGGTATGAGAAATCTTAGGAGTCCAACATGAAGCATGAAAGTCACATGAGGCATTGGAAGTCCAAAATTCCTTGTGCATACTCAAACCCTAATTTTAGGCCAACAGTGCAAGGAGATGTCTTGAGCAGAGCAAACCCAAATCTGGTCTTGAGTTCAAAGAGTCTTGTGGGGAAAATCTTGATAAAATGAGAGGGAAAATTTTGGGGTACAACAGCTGCCCCTATTCAATCTTCTTGAACCTGAAGAGTGAGATTGGTGAGTTTTGTCGTTCGTGACTCGAAGGTAAAAGATGATTGGACACTAGAGTGCCCGTAAATTTGCACTCGTCAAAATATGGTTGAGGGAATGGGCTTAAAGATGCCATTTGGAGATGTGACATAATCTTGTCGGAGATGGGCTTAAAGATGCCATCCAAGAATATTTGTTGAAAATCAGGAGAATGAACATCAGAATGGTATCTGTATCTAGAAGGTATCTGAGTTGTATCTGGAGATTGGATCTGTATGAGCAAGGGAATGGCGTCCGTGTTTGGAGCGTATCCGAGCTGTAACTGTATTTGAATATGACTGAATAACAGAATGACTTCTGTGTCTAGAGTGTATCTGTAATGTATCTGAGTCTGAATAAGCGACAGAATAGCATCCGTGTCTGGAGCATCTCTGGGCTGGGGAAAAAGTCAGAATAAGTGAAAGAATGGCAACCGTGTTTAGAGCGTATCTGGACTGTATTTGAATCTTGTATTTGGATAAGAGACAGAATAGCATCCGTTTTTGGAGCATCTCTGAGCTGTATCTGAGCATTGAATCTGAATAAGCAATAGAATAGCATCCGTGTCTGGAGTATCTCTAAGCTGTTTTCTGAGCTTTGAATCTGAATAAGCAATAGAATAGCATCCATGTCTGGAGCATCTCTAAGCTGTTTTCTGAGCTTTGAATCTGAATAAGCAAATAGAATAGCATCCGTGTCTGGAGAATCTCTAAGCTGTTTTCTGAGCTTTAAATCTGAGTAAGCAAATAGAATAGCATCCGTGTCTGGAGTATCTCTAAGCTGTTTTCTGAGCTTTGAATCTGAATAAGCAAATAGAATAGCATCCGTGTCTGGAGCATCTCTAAACTGTTTTCTGATTGTATATTGGTAGCTTGTTAATCTTATCCTGAAAAGGGTAAAATGTTAGCTAAAACACAATGTTATGTTGCATGAAATGCATGATGCAATATATGTGTTTTATCAATGTTTATGATATATGAGTGTAATGTATGCGCATGTAAGTTGATTAGCTGTCTTGCTGAGGAAAATAAATCCTTGATGGCTGGAGATAATAAAATCCTTGACTTCTGCCGGGGAAAATAAATCCTTGACCGCTGTTGGAGATTCAAAATCTTTGATTGTTGAGGATGAGAAATCCTTGGATCACTGTTGGGGATTGAAAATCCTTGGCAACTCGCGGGGATTATCACAAACTTTGACAACTTCTGTGGGGATGTAAGAATCCTTCACGACTTTCCTGGGGATATAGGGATCCTTCAAGTCTTTGGACTTGGAGGATAATAAACATTCTGCTGCGAGAATAATGCCAAGTGCTGCTTGAGAAACCTACTTGGGGAATCCCGAGAACTTTGATGACTATGGCTGGAGATTACACAAAGGGAATCCTTACTCGTCTGGGAAATAGGGAAAACTCTGGCGATCTCTACCGGGAATCAAACAAAGGAAAACCTTGATCTGTTGGAGAATAAGGACGACTCTGATGGCTTCTGCGGGGAATTAAGAATGAGAATCTTCAATCTTCTAGGGGAATTAAAAAATTCTGAAAAATTCATGCTGGGAGTAATGAAGACTCTGGCAACTTCACTGGGGAATCAAGAATGAGAATCTTCAATCTGTTGGGGAGTAAAAACTTTGTGGGGAATAGCCATACTACTGGGGAGTAGCTATCCTGCTGGAGAGTATGTTCAGGACTCTAGGGAAAAGCTTATTCCTATTTGGAAGAAGTTCAGGAGTTTGGGTTGTATGCCACTCTACTGGGGAGTTATCCAATGTTGGGGATAAAAGTTAACTGTTATCTGGTTGATTCTCAGACTTTAAGACAACTTGCTGGGGAATCTGAAGAAAACTGAATGGTTTTCGCTGTAGATTGATAGTTGGAATTTTGACTCCGTTGGGGAAGAAGGTTTCATCTCCGCTGAGGGTTTGTAGTTCAAAGTTTTTTCTCCGCCGTGGATTGGGTTTGAAATATAACTCCGCTGGGGATTAGGAGTTTGAAGTTTTGACTCTGGCGGGGATTTTGAGATTTAATTCCGCTGGGGATATGTATTTCAAGGTTTTAGCTCCGCTGAGGATCTAGATGATGTACTGCAGGGGATTTCTCTTGGAATAGCCTAAAGATGTTTTCCTATCCTTTCAACCTATCAGTAATCGTTCTTTCTCATTTCGTTTATTTGTAAACAATGATTATATTCAAATGCATATGCTCACTTAATAAATCATTGGACGTTTTCAAATAAAACACAAGTGTAAAGAAAAAGAAAAGGCAAATAGTTTTCTGCACTTTGAAGTATCTTTGTATTAACTTTGTGTAAGTATTTTGTACAAAGGACACAAACATCCTAGTAAGAGAATGTTTTCATAAAAATGAGAAAATTTTATACAAAGAAAGATGGCTATGTGTAAAAATATTCCATGGGGTTCCCATTCTGCTATAACCTTCGTAACTTTGAATATCTTGTCCATTCATTGCTTCGTCCAAAGATGATTGAGTTGATCAGAAGCCCGGAGTTTGTCTGTAAAGAGATTGTCCTTAAAGTGATCTGACGATACATAGTCATACGCTTTAATTCCCTAACTTTTGTCTGGACCGCCCTTTCGGGTTTTCAGTCGACCGGGAAACCCTTTTTTGCCCAAGTCGCCCTTTCGGGTTTTCAACTTGCCGGGTGTACAAATTTTTTTTAAATTTATCCCTAATTTTTGCCAGAACCTCCCTTTCGAGTTTTCGATTCACCGGGATGCCCTTTTTTGCCCAAGTCGCCCTTTCGGGTTTTCAACTTGCCGGGTCATTTATGCGTAGTATCTTTTGACTATGTTTGCGTTCGCAGGGTGCAGTAGGTCATCGCCATCCATGGTGGTTAATATCATTGCCCCACCAGAAAAGATGTTTTTTATCACAAATGGTCCTTCTTAGGTAGGAGTCCATTTGTCCCTGGGATCACTTTGCGGTAAGATGATCCGCTTGATTACAAGATCCCCGACTTGATATACCTAGCGCCTGACTTTCTTGTTGAAAGCCTTGATCATCCGTTTTTGATACGTCTGACCATGACAAACAGCAGTAAGTCTCTTCTCGTCAATTAAGTTCAATTGATCAAGTCCGGTCTGAATCCAATCGTCTTCACTCAAACCAGCATCCTTCATGATTCTCAATGAGGGAATCCGAACCTCGATAGGCAAAACAACTTCCATGCCGTATACCAAAGAATAGGGTGTTGCTCCAGTTGAAGTGTGTGTCGTGGTACGGTACCCGTGAAGAGCAAACGGTAACATCTCATGCCAGTCCTTGTAGGTGACTGTCATCTTTTGTATGATCTTCTTGATATTTCACTTTGCAGCTTCGACATCACCGTTCATCTTTGGACGATAAGGAGATGAATTGTGATGTTGAATCTGGAACTGCTCGCACAAGGCGGTGATCATAGTGTTATTTAGGTTTATACCGTTGTCAGTGATGATACTATCGGGGATACCATATCGGCAAATAAGGTTCTGCTTGATGAAGCGGGCAACAACATTCTTTGTAAAGGATGTGAAGGAAGCTGCTTCGACCCACTTGGTAAAGTAATAAATGGCCACCAGGATGAAGCGGTGTTTGTTGGATGTTGTAGGCTTGATCTCTCCAATCATGTTGATTCCCCACATAGCGAATGGCCAAGGAGCTGTTAAGACATTGAGAGGAACTGGAGGTATATGTACCTTGTCCACATAGATTTGACATTTATGGCATGTTCGGGAATGTTGATAGCAGTCAGCTTACATGGTAGACCAGTAGTAGCCTGCCCGCAGAATCTTCTTAGCCATCGTATGTCCGCTAGAGTGAGTGCCAAAGGTACCATTGTGCAGTTCAGTAATGATCTGTTCAACTTCAACCTTGTCCATACAATGGAGCAGAATGCAATCATGATTGCGCTTGTATAGGATACCATTGCTCAGGAAGAACTTGGCATAGAGTCTCCTCAAGAACTATTTGTCGTTGACTGAAGCTCCTTCAGGGTATTCTTGCGCCTCGAGATACCTTTTGACTTCGTGAAACCAAGGTCAGTCCACTACTTCTTCGGTATTAATCTCGTGACAATGTGCAGGTTCGTCCATCCTTTCAATGGTGATTTGGGGAGCCTCATTATCCCAGTTAAGTTTAAACATGGATGACATTGTAGCTAGAGCATCTGCTAGCTGATTTTCTTCTCGCGGGAAGTGCTCGAAGGTAATCTGCTCGAAATGAGGGTAGCAATGTCAAGACATGTTCTTTGTAAGGGATGAGGTTTAGATGTTTAGTATCCCACTCTCCTTTGATCTGACTGATGACCAAAGATGAGTCCCCAAATACAATCAAAGATTTGATTCCCAAGTCTATGGAAGCCTTAAGACCAAAGATACAAGCTTCATACTCGGCCATGTTGTTGGTATAGCTGAAGCAGAGTCTGGCGGTGAAAGGTGTATGGCAACCTTCTGGAGAGATAAGTATAGCACCAATACCGTTGCCAAGTGCATTAGAGGCACCATCAAAGTACAGGGTCCATCGGGATCCTTGTTCAGGTCCGTCATATGGTCTGAAGTCTTCAATGTTATCCAAAGTCATGATATCCTCGTCGGGGAAGTCAAATTTCATGGATTGGTAATCTTCGACAACCTGATGAGCCAGATGATCAGCTAGCACACTCCCCTTTATAGCTATTTGGGTCGTGTACTGTATATCATACTCTGTGAGGATCATCTGCCACCTAGCTATTCTTCCAGATAAAGCAGGCTACCGGTACCCACAAATATGTCGCACTAATATAGCTATTGCTTCAATCATGTCGGTATACCCCGCACAGTTTCCACAACGTGTTTCTATTTACCTATGAATGTTTCCCAAATCCGGGTAGAGGATTCAAACCCAAACAATAGAATCAAATGTAAAGCAATCAAGGCAAATAAGATAAGCATGTAAAGGTGATCTAATCCCTAAGGTAACCCCACTTTTAGAAATTTAATCCCCAGCAGAGTCTCCAGTACTGTGATGCGGTGGGAGAACTTACTTGAGGTTTTGCGTTTGTATTTGCAAATGTTTCGGTTTAGCAAGATTCGCCACCGACTTTTTATTTTATCCAAAGGAAAGGTCAAAAAGCACAGGAAAGACCTTTGAGATGTTTTCTTGGGTTCGGGGGGTAGATTATGAAAAGGGAAGGTGCTAGAACCCTTTTCATCCATGGTTTTCCATGGGCTCTTAGTTACTTGTTTAGATCACTTGCTTTTTCTTTTCAATTGTTTGAAATGGTGCTTTTGTGTGTGGTTTTGAAAATATTTTGAAAAGAGGCCTTTTGTTTAGGCAACCTTTGTAATGATTCTTGTTTGAATATATACAAAGGTGTTTGTCTTTTGAAAAATGTTTCAATGTTTGAAAGTTTGTTTGGAAACTGTTTTGAAATTGTGTGAGTGTTTGTTTGAAAATAGCAAGGATGTTTGCAAGTTTGATCAAGTAACTAGGAGTTGTCTATCCTACTCAAAGATCTTTCCTACACATTTTTAACCCTTTGACATTGTTGTTTTACCATTGTATTTGGTAAACCACCATATCTTTGGATGTTAAACGGGACGGACGTGGGTCATCGTATGACCATGATAGAAATTGTGCTAAGTATCTTAGCAAGCTTTTTTGAGGGACTAGATCATTTTTGTATAGGCAACCAAGATAGCGTCATCGAGGGACTATGATCTTTTTGTTTGATTTTGTTTTGCCAAGATACCTAGCATGCATACCATGGCCATTTTTAAGGCAACAAGTGGGTGAAACCCTAGAGATGCTTGTGTGTATTGTGTTGTCATTTTCATGTATTTTTGTCTTGCATTTAGTCATGCTAATTGTTTGATTTTGGTCTTTTGCATACAAACCCTAGTTTTTACTATCATGGCATTTGAAAGCGATAAAATGCGTAAATGTAAATCTAAGACTATTACAACATTATTATGGGGAGGGGGTACAAGTTTGAATAAGGGGATATTGCTCAAAAATAAACCCTAAAACTATTACAACCATATTGAATTTATTTGTACAAATAAATAAATGGATAATATTTAAATATGCAATTAATTATAAATATGAAAAAAAGTTTTTTATATTTATTTTATGTATGTAAAATAAATTATTTATGTCTCAAAAATAAGAAAAATATTAATGATTATTTTTGAAAGGGTGAAAACCCTAGTTTTTGGTTTTAAAAGAAAATATATTATATTATTTATTTATTCATTTTTATGTACAAGATAATAAATAAAAATATATACAAAAATGTTGAAAAATTAAATATTGTATGAAAATATTAATTTGAGTGTATAAATAATAGAAATAAAAATATATGATATTTTTGTATTATTTACAAGTTTTAATTAAGAAAATAAAGTATATATTATTAAGAATAAACTATTTCTATGCAAATAAAAATAAAATAAATATATAATAAAATGTCAAAAATAAAGAAAATATTTTTTGGATTTTAAATGTTCAAGAAAACAATAATAAAGTCAGAAAATAAAAACAGAAATGAAAAATATGCAAAAATAAAGAAATGGGACAAGGGGGTGCAAAAAGCAAGCAGGCGGGGTGTCAAAAGTCAAAAGAACCAAGCCCAACCCAAAGTCCCTTCATCCCTGTCCTTGAGACAGAAGAAAAACGCGCGTTTCTTGTTCAAACTTGTAACTCTTGCATACATGCTTAAAAACAAAAACTTGAAACATGAAAGTTATAGCTCATCATCATACGATTCTAACCATATAAAAAACTTGATCTAACTCTAAGAAACCAGGGAGAATTTTATCACCCCTAATTTCTGACCTAAAAAATTCAGCAACTTCAACATCCAAATTCTCCTAGCTTAGCTAACATAAATGAATTCTATGCATATGTACAGTTCAAGGACATTAAGGGCTACATTTTTGTTTCACAAACCTAATCCTAATGAGTCCTAAATAAGGATATAGAAGTTTGAAATTTACCTGTTTCAGTCAAGTTCGAATATGGCAATGTAGGAGTTGTGAGTGAGGCCTGAAGGACTTTTGAGCTTGCTTGATGTTCCCTTGACCTTTCCCAATGCTCAGCTTGCTTTGAAATGGCTTGAATCTCTCTATAGAACTCAACCTTCAAACTCAGAATATGAAAATGGTGAAGCTTGAAAATGTAGTTACAGTGGCTGGACAGGTGCTTGGATAGTTTAGGTGTATTGTTTAGAATGTGTTTGAAGTGGTTTGGGACAAAACGCACGAGGCAAATATGTTTTGGCTTGGTGTTTGCAGAAAATGCCCTGTTTTGGGCAGAAGTTGGTGTTTTGATGTATTTGGGTGTTTTAGATGCTAAGAGCTCGTGTTTCTGGCTTGATATAATATGTTGAACTTGTTTGAAATGTGCACAAGACTTACTCTTATCAGATTACAAAGCTATGGACATTTTGTATGTTGACTTGTTTTTGAAGCAAAAGTTGGAATTGACAATGCCAAGGTTGTACAAGCTAGCTTGAGGCCTGCTGATAGTTGGGACACCTTTCTTGATATTAGTGAACTTTGTTTGCAGCAAAAGGTTTGGTGTATGGCTCAAGATAAACAATTTGACATAAAGCATGCTCTATCAAAGTAGCAATGTTATCTTTTTGCCAAAAATGGATTAATTCAATGTGTAATGTTCTAAAGCTCAGAACAAAGTCTCTAACCAATGTATTTGCATTTAATTTATGAGTGTGGAAGATATTAGAACCTGTAAACCAAGTACAAGCATGCTTTGGACAGATTTGCAAGTTGTAACATGGTGCAAAATGCCTTGGAAAAAAGTGATGATTTTCCATTTTCAATCCTTCGATTCTCCCTAACCACAAATGATATTGGAGAGTTCTTAGACATTTTGGAAAGCTTGTAACATGATTTACAATCCATATTTGAAATGCATTTTTATATTCCACTTGGAACTAGGTTAAAATTTGCAATGAAGATAGGTCAAAATCCTGCCTAAACTAGGGCAAAATTTCACTAAGTTAAAAGTTTCATGGACCCTTATTCACAAAACCATAACTTGAGATCCAAGCATATTTTGAGAAAAATTTGTGAATCAAAGTTGTAGATTTTGTGGAGTACTACAACTTTCATGTTGGAAGTTTTCTTTGAATCCAATTACATCATGGTGAAAAATTTGGGAAAAGTTGGAAAAAAATAAGAAATTTTCATAACTTAGAAAATTTCTAAGTTATGAAAATTTTCCATTTTAAACCCTAATTTTCAAAATTAGGTTTCTTGGTGAACAAGTTTCATGTTTTGACAAATCTTGATGAAAAATGACCCTTGGCACTGGATTTTGACCAAAAAGTCAAAGTTTGACTTTTCAGTGTACAGTTGATTTTTGATCAATTTACTGGAAAATTCATTTGTCAATCCAATGCATTTGAGATCTTTTGAACCTTGTGAATAGGTCAAGATGATACCATTGAGTCCTTGAAACTATGCTTGAACCCAATTTTCCATTGGCTAGGTGAAAAATCAGAAATTGCCCTTATACAGTGAAAACCCTAAAAATGACCATTTTGCCCTTTTGATGATCTGATCAAATTTATTGAGGAATTATGGTCCAAACTTGATCAAATGGTTCATATGAGTCTATAATATTGATGTGGATCAAAAATTATGAGGTTTGACTGTAAATTGGCCATAGTTGACTTTTTCCCCAATACAGCTGATTTTTAGGTCAATTATCCAATTGACTGGGCAAAAATTTGATTCAGGGCTTGAAACTTGGTATGAGCAATTTTAGGAGTCCAACATGAAGCATGAAAGTCACATGAGGCATTGGAAGTCCAAAAATCATTGTGCAAACTCAAACCCTAATTTCAGGCCAACAGTGCAAGGAGATGTCTTGAGCAGAGCAAACCCTAATATGGTCTTGAGTTCAAAGAGTCTTGTGGGGAAAATCTTGATAAAATGAGAGGGAAAATTTTGGGGTACAACACCCTTGATCTTTCTTCAGAAGCTTAAAGATTGGTTCACATGTTGCAGTCACATGGGAGATGAACTTGGAAATATAAGTCAAACGCTCGAGGAAACCTCTAACTTGTTTTTCAGTCCTTGGAGTAGGCATTTCTTGAATTGCCCTGACTTTATCAGGATTAACTTTAATTCCTTTTTGGATGACAATGAAACCTAGCAACTTTCCAGAATTAACACCAAAGTTACATTTATTCAGATTCAAACGAAGGCGATACTTCCTCAAGCGTTGAAATAACTTCAACAAATCTTTCATATGTCCTTCCTCGATATGAGATTTAGCGATCATATCATCAACATATCCTTAGATTTCCTTATGCATTAGATCATGGAATAGGGTCGTTATAGCCCTCTGGTATGTTGCACCAGCTTTCTTCAACCCGAAGGGCATCACTCTGTAACAGAATGTTCCCCAGGGTGTGATAAACGTTGTTTTTTCCATGTCCTCAGGAGCCATCTTAATTTGATTGTACCCAGAAAATCCTTCCATGAACGAGAACACTTTTAATTTTGATGTGCTATCTACCAACATATCAATATGCAGTAATGGAAAGTCATCTTTTAGACTTGCTTTATTTAGATCTCTATAATCAACGCACATGCGGACTTTTTTGTCTTTCTTTGGTACCGAAACAATATTGGCAATCCATTGAGGATACACTGATGTCACAAGAAAACCAGCATCAATCTGTTTCAAGACATATTCTTTAATTTTCATTGTCATATCAGGGTGAGTCCTTCTTAACTTCTGCTTGATGGGCAGACATTATGGCTTCAACGGCATGTGATGCTCCACAATATCAGTGTCTAACCCAGGCATATCATGGTAACACCAAGCAAAAATATCAGAATATTCTTTTAGTCGCTCAATCAACATTCTCTTCAAGTCGGGATGAAGCAATGCTCCAATCTTGACCTCTCTTGGGTATTCCTCTGAACCCAAGTTAATCACCTCCAATGGCTCTTTATACGGTTGAATTGTATTCTCCTCGCGCTCAAGCAACCGTGAAACCTCTTCTGGGATTTCATCGTATTATTCTTCCTCGGCCAAATACACAGGATATTCAAAGTTGGGAGAGGGCGCAGGGTCATTGTATTCAATGGTTTTCTTAGTTAATTTGCACATGCGATTATGATTGGTTTTAGAAACTGACCGATGTACAGGTGATTATGCAGATTTACTAGTAATTATCATTTATTTTGAAAGGTTTTATCTGATTACCATTTCCAAGAAAAAGAAATAAATAAAACATAATTTGGAAAACAAAAATATCTTTTATTAATGATGTAAAAGTCCAAAACAAAAGACATGCCCGTACAATATTTCTTTCACCTTGGGCAGAGTGAAAGGATTTTTGGAAAGATAAACAAAAAACAAATTACTTTGAGATGTGGATGCAAGAAGGCACATTAATGGTGATCCAATTATGGACCCTCACTCCATGCGTTACGAAATTCGGCATCTCTTGCCCTGGCTCATCCTCAAGGATAGCATTGATCTTCGAAGTAGTTGGATGCAGATACCCTGCACTGTGGAATATGTCTTGATACTTGCTAAAATCAAACTTTGGCTTCAAAATATCATACTTATTATTCTTCACCGAGAAGCCCAAACCAGCTTTATTCTTATTCACTGGTGGATTAATAATTTGCCCTCACGCTTTGCTAGGGCCATTCTGTATTACTTGTTGGGCATTTTTGAATGAAGCAATAGAATCCTCATTTTTCCTTATATTATCGATTGACAAAGCTTGGAACTGCGTTCCAACCACAGCCTCGTCAGCCTCTACAACACTGAAGGAAGATAAATGAGATATTAATAAAGCTTACTCGCCGTTTACGATAACCATCTTCCCTTCTCGGACAAACTTTAACTTCTGATGAAGAGTCGACGTAACAGCCCCTTCCTCGTGGATCCATGGTCTTCCCAATAGACAACTCTAAGAGGGAATAATATCCATCACCTGGAAAGTAATCTGGAACATGTGTGGACCTATATGCATAGGCAAGTCCACCTCTCCAATGACTGACTTCCTGGAGCCATCGAAGGCTTTCACTATGATACCACTGGGGCGCATGGGGGCTCCTTGGTACTTAAGCTTTAAGAGAGTGCTCATTGGTATCACGTTTAAGGAAGAACCGTTATTAATCAATACATTGGATAAAGAATCGTTTTTGCAATTCATCTAGATATGTAGATTCATATTGTGGTTTCTTCCCTGCTCGGGTAACTCTTCATCACAAAAGCTCAAATTATTACAAGAAGTAATGTTCCCGACAACACCGTTAAACTGATCCATGGGCATATCTCTTTCAACAAACGCCTGATCTAGCACTCTCATGATTCTCGATGGGCATCAGAATTCAACAATAAAGCCAGGATAGAAATCTTAGACGGGGTCTGTAACAACTGATCTACGATCTTGTAGTCGATCATCTTAATGATCTTCAGCACATCATCAACTTCTTTCTCTAAGGTAGTGCCACTAGATTCCCCGGCCTCCTTTTTAGGTTCAACATTAGTTTCGACGAATTTCTTTCAATGATCAACATCTCCCCAAAAAGTAGGAGCAAATACACGGCCACTATGCGTCACTCGATTGGCTTCAGCGATATTCTCCACATGTGCCAAAGGTCGTATCGGAATCTCCACCCCGTCTTCTAGGATGGTCGTATTATATTTATAGGGTACAACTTTGTCTGATTCATACAGGACGCGACCAGGTAAACATATAACAACAGGGGTTATTGCAGGCTTGCTGCAATATGTAATCTCCACCGGAGAAGGAATGTTAAAATGGGGTACAATAACATTCACCCCTGCCTCTTTTATACATTCAGACTTTATAGAATCACCAAAAAAAGTATCATCTTCAACCACGGGCTTTGACTCATCATCAGAAAAGATATTATCAGCAGAAATGTATTCATCATCTGACACGATCTCACCAGAATGGTCTTCAATCATGTTGACTCCAATGTAACCATCTCTATTTCTTGTGACGCTAATATTTCCTTCATCTAGCAGTAATTGGATACCTCTCTTCATGATGGAGCAGCCACGGGGGTCCCTACAACAGATCCGACAACCACCGTATGATGTACCTCTTGTCCTAACATATGGCAAAAGTTGGCATGTAACTGCACCAGATTGTCCTCCATGTCATTCACGTCATAAATTTGGAACTCGCCGGGACATCCATACACCAAGTTCACTCCTTCTTCACATTCAGCCTTGGTCCTTGTTGTACCCCAAAATTTGCCCTCCCATATTTCTTAAGATTTGTCAAGAATAATCTTCAAGTTACTCATGATGGCTCAAGAGGTAGACAGTCAAACCATCTCCTAAGACAGCTGAAATTAGGGTTTTGGTTCTTTCAAGGAATCTGAGGTTTTCAATGGTTCAATCAAGTCTCATAGGCCTATATACATTCTCAAGCATCTATATGTCAAGTTTCAAGGCTCCCAATGCCAATTTGCACAGTCAAGAGCCCCATTTGATCTACAGTCAACTGCAGGGGCAAAATGGTCATTTTGCAGTCAAAAGTCATAATTTTTGGTCAACATCTTATTTTGAGTCCACAATCATCATTTGATAAAGTCTTGATCATGATTCCATAAGAATGGCTCAAAAATCATCAAAGGTGCAAAAGTTACTATTTTTGGACAGTAGAAAAGTCAACTGTATCTTGACCAGGGCATAACTTTTTCATGGTTCATCATAAAAATTCCATCCAATGCTCATTTTGAAGGGGATGACATTTCCTACAAACCATCTTCACATTCCAAGTCCAAGAAATGCTCTCACAAAAAGTTATCAATTTCTAGATTATAGGTCAAATTCAAAAGTCAACAAAAGTGCACTTTAAGTCAAAGACCATAACTTGAGATTGGTAAATCCAAATGACATGGGACCAAAGGCATTGGTTAGAGGACTTCAAGACCTTTCCAAAATGTCCAATAACATGGTCATATGATCAAAATTGAGCAAGATATGCATTGGAGAAGTTGGGAAATTTTTAGGAATTTGCAAAAGTCAACTTTGCTCAAAACACCTTGTTTTTGCTAATGGGCCTCAAATCTCTTCTTGAAACTTCATCCATGGCCTATTCACGACCCATCAAGCTTAATTGAATTTATTTTCTTATTTTTTATTAATTAATTGGATTTTTAATTGATATTAATTCATTTAATTAATTTAAATTGTAGGAAAATACAAGATTTGGTTTTTAAATCTTTTTGTGAAGCAAATATGACCTAAAAAGGCTGGCAATTTCGTGCACCAAGTCAAAGATGCAAAATCTCCAAAATTGGCAATATTATTCAATCATGAAAATGCAAAAAGATTTGATTTTCAATCAAAGATCAAATCATCATTGCAATGGATTCTTGCTCAAGATTGTGACCTAATTCCATTCCTCATATATATGCAAGTAAACCCTAACTCATGGACGTGCAAGAAAGCTGCAGAAAAGCCATAGCATATTGAAAAATTTCCAAGAAAACTCAAAACTGACTTTGAAATTCTAGAACGATTCAAATGCTTTTGTTGATTCTAATACACTGCAGGAGGTTCCCATGACGTGTTACAATCAAATTCCAGCTTCAAAGCTCAAGAAATCACTGAGAACAGAACCACGGTTTGCACATTTTATCCATAATCGTAACTCTTAATTCATGAGCGTTTAACATGATTTCTTGATTATTTTGCATTGCTAGTAATCATATGAAGCTAATGGTATAACTTAATTGAACTGAAACGCCATAAATCACAAGATGCCATAGTTGAATTTTTAGGGTTCATAAGCTTTGAATTGGGGCTTTGCAATCCAGGAACAATTAAGACTCATAAGGCATATGGTTGGAATCGTTGAACCAAGACGAACACAAAGATACCCTCGCGAAATATTTATGTAAACCACAGTCCTAATCGCTATTTTTCGTCGCTGTAGTTTGTGGGGGTTAAAAACCCCCGCTATCTGATTTGTTTTTACAGGTACAAAGGAAGAAGATGATGATGTGTTGATACATCATTGGACCATTTGAATAAATACACGCGTTTTTCTTTTGTACAGCATATTATTTGTTTTATTAATATATTAATTGCCTGTTATTATAATACTAAAAGCGTGCAAGTAGTGTAGTGGTTGTTGCGTTGGCTTGGAATCATTGGGACCTGGGTTCGAACCCCAGGTCCCCCAAAATATTTGTTTCTATTTTTCTTCACATGATCATATGCAGGTCTCAAAAGAAGGTTTACCATGTACTTCCAATTCCCAGGCGCCAAGTGGCCACAAACTCAAATCCAGTGGTCCTGAGTGGAAGACTACCATGCTCCCTGGTCAATGCACGTGTGGGCAATCTCAGAAAGTCAAACAGGCTTGAGCAATTGGGCTTCATAATTACAAATACACCTCCAGAATTTGGCCCAGCACCCCCCTGGTTCATTCTTTCTTTCTTTTTTTCCTTTTATAATTTCCATTTAATTATTTTACTATTAATTATTATTATTATTATTTAATTAATTTATTAATTATTTTCATAATAAAAATCAGAAAACTAAAACATAATATTTTTATTATTTATTAAATTCACCCTTAATTTATTATTTTTGTAAATAAATATAATTAATTAATTTAGTTGTTTTAATTAGGTTAACTTCAATGTTTTTTTCACAATAAATAAAATTAACATTGAATTAGGGTTTTTACTAACTTTTGACTATTGTTATTTATTTCCTTGAGACATTAAAAAACAAAAAAAAATTCTTTTTATTAATTAATTAATTAGGTTTAATTTAATTAAATGCAAAACAACCAAAACTTCCTTCTTTCTCAAAAAAGGGTCAAAACCCTAAGGACTTCTCCGATTCAATTTTTATTCGCGCATATTAATTTTGATCATTATTATGTAATTGTTCCGAGGATGTAATAGCTTTAATTAGGACCTTTTTATCGCTTTTATTTATTTTCTCGCATTTATTTTTCAAGGGTTTGCTTTTGGCGATGTAAATACCCGACGCCTTGTAATAGCGTAGATTTATTTTCCGCAACATTTAACTGCTAGTTGTATGTTAACTAGGCTATGCATGACAAGACTTATCTCTGAAATTAAAATCAACCCGTAGCTCACCATAACATGTACAAAGATAACTTAACATGAAATCTGACACACGTGCACATGCCACTCCTAGGGTACGCCTCACTTGGTTGCCTCGACGTGGTCATCGAGTATAGGGTGTTTTAGAGGTCGCCCTCCTGTCTAAAGATCCAAGTTGCCTCGAAACGGTTGCCTCGGATAAAAAGGATCTAGGACATTAGGGTTACCGCTAAGGCGTCCTACTATTGCTTTGGTGACCACATGTCCCTATAATCGAATTGACCCGAAACTCCAACGACGATGCTACCTACTTCTCAATAGTGGGATAGTACTGTCTAAAGGACATTTACACAGCTTAATTTCTTTTGAGTAGGTAGAGGTTCTTAGATACTTGCTCTTTCAAAAAAACAAAAATACTTTTTGCACCTACACTTTTCTGACAAAAGTTTTCAAACAACACTTCATACACTCTTGAGGATAGATACAAGAGTTAAATCGAAGTTTTCAAACAAACTTTTTCAAAACCCACAAACACAAGAAAAGCAAAATCTTTTGAAAACATAATGAGCAAGTACCTAAGAGCCCGTGGATAACCACGGATAGAAAGGGTGCTAACACCTTCCCTTTCTATAATCTACCTCCCGAACCAAGAAACATCTCGAAAAGGAATTTTATTGTGCTTTTGTCCTTTCCTTGTTAGAGAACATAAAAGACGGTGGCGACTCTTGCTTACCGCGACATTTTGCGAACCAGCATTCCAAAACAGTCAGTTCTATTTCCACCGATCACAGAACTGGCGACTCTGCTGGGGATTCTTTATAAGTGAGGTGTACCTTAGAATTAGATCATTCTATGTTTTCAATTGTATGCCTTGTATGCTTTAATTTTGTGGGTTTGCATCGGAGTTTTATAGATCCTAACCCGGATCTGGGGAATACCCTTTAGGTAAGTAGCAATAAACTGTGAGGGACCTGTCCAGCATAGACCGACACGGGTGAAGCAGTAGCTACGTTGGTGTGACACCTTGGTCTGTACCAATATCCCTTGTGTTGGAACGAGGAGAATATGGGTCTTCTGAGGAGTCATTAAGCACCAACTGACCTTAGAACCTTAAATTGACCAACTTGACCATAGAACAGTAGCAGTATGCTACACTCATTGAGACTAAACTCTCGCGATGGTTCCGACCGCAAGAAAAGGTTGCCAAACTGGAATTATGACCGATTGAGGGTAGTCAGTGATATTGAGATCCTCTAGAACCCGGTTACTATTTTCCAGGACAGGTCTTAACCAACTGAAACTAAAAGAGGGTAGTACCTAAACTTCATGCCAGCCTGAAATCTAAGGGCTCTTTTGTGTGACTTGTGTGCCTCTGCCATGTTTGCCTTTTGTGAATACTTGTGGTGTGCCTTTATCATAACATCATAACATTGCATACATCCTGCATAAGGACTAACCCATTTCAAGGATCCCAAGGGTTTGTGATGCAGGTCATGATGAACCAACTATCTAGCAAGGGGCAAATGGGGTTTATTTTCCTCTAGCCAAGGATGTTGGAGATCAAAACATAATAACTTGAGTCAGGGGCTATGACCCACTCGATATGGTGAGTTTGACTCTTGAAGAAGGACTCTCAACAACATGAAGTTCCTTCAATCAAGCTACCAGATTCAAATTCTAACAAGTTTCTCTGTTTACCCCGCGAGATCCTTGAAAACATTGCATACATAAATCATACGCATTACCATTCATCATATGCATAACAGGTACCCTTTTTACAGGTCACTTATCTTCTTCGCTGTTTATTTCAGCAATCATCATGACTTCTGAACCTTCCACTGAACAAGCTATCAAGGCCCTCCAGGCCCAGAATGCCCAGTTCCAAGAGTTGGTTATGAGCCTAGCCCAGGGTCAACAGGATTTGAAGTAATTTAGTTGTTTTAATTAGGTTAACTTCAATGTTTTTTTCACAATAAATAAAATTAACATAGAATTAGGGTTTTTACTAACTTTTGACTATTGTTATTTATTTCCTTGAGACATTAAAAAACAAAAAAAAATTCTTTTTATTAATTAATTAATTAGGTTTAATTTAATTAAATGCAAAACAACCAAAACTTCCTTCTTTCTCAAAAAAGGGTCAAAACCCTAAGGACTTCTCCGATTCAATTTTTATTCGCGCATATTAATTTTGATCATTATTATGTAATTGTTCCGAGGATGTAATAGCTTTAATTAGGACCTTTTTATCGCTTTTATTTATTTTCTCGCATTTATTTTTCAAGGGTTTGCTTTTGGCGATGTAAATACCCGACGCCTTGTAATAGCGTAGATTTATTTTCCGCAACATTTAACTGCTAGATGTATGTTAACTAGGCTATGCATGACAAGACTTATCTCTGAAATTAAAATCAACCCGTAGCTCACCATAACATGTACAAAGATAACTTAACATGAAATCTGACACACGTGCACATGCCACTCCTAGGGTACGCCTCACTTGGTTGCCTCGACGTGGTCATCGAGTATAGGGTGTTTTAGAGGTCGCCCTCCTGTCTAAAAATCCAAGTTGCCTCGAAACGGTTGCCTCGGATAAAAAGGATCTAGGACATTAGGGTTACCGCTAAGGCGTCCTACTATTGCTTTGGTGACCACATGTCCCTATAATCGAATTGACCCGAAACTCCAACGACGATGCTACCTACTTCTCAATAGTGGGATAGTACTGTCTAAAGGACATTTACACAGCTTAATTTCTTTTGAGTAGGTAGAGGTTCTTAGATACTTGCTCTTTCAAAAAAACAAAAATACTTTTTGCACCTACACTTTTCTGACAAAAGTTTTCAAACAACACTTCATACACTCTTGAGGACAGATACAAGAGTTAAATCGAAGTTTTCAAACAAACTTTTTCAAAACCCACAAACACAAGAAAAGCAAAATATTTTGAAAACATAGTGAGCAAGTACCTAAAAGCTCGTGGATAACCACAGATAGAAAGGGTGCTAACACCTTCCCTTTCTATAATCTACCTCCTGAACCGAGAAACATCTCGAAAAGGAATTTTGCTTTGCTTTTGTCCTTTCCTTGTTGGAGAATATAAAAGACGGTGGCGACTCTTGCTTACCGTGACATTTCGCGAACCAGCATTCCAAAACAGTCAGTTCTATTTCCATCGATCACAGTCCTGATAATACAAACAAGTCCTTCATCAATCACTTTTTAAAGGTCAAAGTTTACCTTATCACATCCATAACTATTTTGGCTGCAAATGTTACACCTCTTATGGTCATGCATATAATAGTCGAGCCTGCAAAGGTTAGCATGCATCTTCACCAAATTGCCTTTTATCAAATTCACATCATAAATCTTGGACTCTCCTGGATTATCAGAAATCATATTCATCGTTCCTCCACCTTCATGTTTAGGCAACGGGTTGTCTTTCACGTTCGAACCAACGTCTTTAAAGGATAGAAGGCCAGATCTAACCATTTTCTGAACCTCGGACTTCAAAGGATAGCAATTCTTAATACTGTGCCCAGGGGCTCCTTGATGAAATGCACATGTCTAGTCTGCCTTGTAGTACCATGGCAAAGGAGATGGTATAGCGGGAGGATTCCTGGTTTGCACTAAATTTTTATGAATCAATGCTAGAAATAGCTATGTATAGCTCATAGGGATGGGATCAAATGCTTCTCTCTTCTGACCCTGCCCTTGGTTGCTTTGTTGAGGTGTTCTTTGATACACAACAACAGTCGGAGCTACGTTAATAACCGGAGTCACCGAAGCAACCTGTTGTTGATGCGCATGACGCCTTCTAGGAGGTTTATCTCTTCTCTCTTGAACAATAGCATTTTCATCTCCTTCTTTCTTTCTAGAAAATCCATATGACGGTTTTTTTGTACCACTAGAACTTTCATCTCTTGTCAAACGGCCTCCCCCCACAGCTTCTTCTAAGCAAACACCCATACCCACCATTTCAGTGAAATCACTTGGCGCACTCGCCACCATTATTTCATAGTAGAAGGAACCTAAAGTCTTTAGAAAGATCTTCTTCATCTCCTTCTCTTCCATTGGAGGGATTACCTGGGCGTCCACCTCACGCCACCTTTGTGTGTATTCCTTAAACGACTCCTTGTCTTTCTGGACCATAGCCCTGAGTTGATCACGGTCAGGCGCCATGTCCATATTGTACTTGTACTTCTTAACTAACGCCTCTCCTAGGTCGTTAAAGGTATGAATGTTGGCACTATCCAAGCTCATGTACCATTTCAGTGCAGCACCTGTCAGAGTGTCTTGAAAGAAATGGATTAGCAAATGTTGATCGTCAATGTGAGTGGACATCCTCCTCACATACATCACCAGGTGAGCACGGGGACAAGTATTGCCCTTGTATTTCTTGAATTCCGGCACTTTGAATTTGCATGTACTTTTATATTTGGAACTAAGCATAGATTGCTTACATTCTGTCTGAACAGTTATTTTCCCCGGAGGGCCTTCATTTCTTTTCGCATCTCATTAAACTGATCTTGGAAATCATCCATTTTGTCATAGAATCCAATTCCTTTGCTTGGTGGGGGAGTAGTATGGTGAACCACATCATTAATAACATGGACAATATCGTTACTGGAGGCGCAACATGACGAATCTCATTGTTAACAGTAGGAGCAACGTGTACCACGGGAGGGGCAGAAGCCATAACTTGTTGAGAAGATTGAGAAATTTGAGCAGTAGTGTTGTACCCTAAAATTTTCCCTCCCATATTTCTCAATATATTTTAAGTGAGATCCTCAAATTGTTCAAGGAAGTCCAAGGGTTGACCAGACAAGCTCTCTCCTAAGGCAGTCTACCTCAAATTAGGGTTTCATGTTGCATCAAGATACTTGAGTCCAAGGGATCCCAAATTCTCACCATTGTCCTAAAATGTTCTCAAGATCATCCATGTCAAGTTTCAAGCCCTACAGAGAAAGTTTGCTCAGTCAATTGCTCAAAGGCCTGAAAATCGATTGTGCTAGGGCAAAAGTCAATTGGGTCCCACATACAGTCAAACTTCAAGATTTTTGGTCAACATTCTCATTTTGAATTATTATTCATCATTTGATCAAGGGTTGATCATGATTCCTCGAGTATTGCTCATAATTCATCAAAACCCAAAAGTTGCTAAATTAGGGTTTTGCAGGAAAAGTCAACTCAACTTTGACCAAGAATAACTTTCTCATACTTTATCAAGAATGACCCATCCAAAGCTCATTTTTAAGAGGATGCAATGCCCTACAATTAATCTTCAGCTCCCAATTTCAAAATATGCATTCACAAGAAGTTACAAATTTGGACATTATAGGTCATTTTGAAAAGTCAACAAAAACACATTTTTTGTCAAAGCTTCATACATGAACATGGAAGACTCAATTGAGATGAGACAAAAAGGGTTGCTTAGAGGACATCTCAAGCTTTCTAAAAATTCCCATAACACATCTCTAGGGTCAAAATTGAGGAAGTTATGCATTGGCAAAGTTGACCTTTTTTGCAAAATTGCCAAAAGTCAAATGTGTCTCAAATTGCAATTTTTGTCAAATGGGCCCAACTTCTTGTGCTTGTATTGAGTTTGTAACATGGTCCACGACCCATGATCCTTCCCACTTGCCTTTATTTTACTTTTGTCATTTATTTTGATTTTTATTTCAATTAAATAAAATTAAATCAAAATAAAATCATGAAAATACCAAAATCATTTAAATCTTGAGATTTTGTGCATATTTCAGGTCCATGAATAGATGGCAATGAGATCAAATCGTGCAAGGCTTGTTTGTACACAAAAAGATTGAGTTTTGCTTGATTTAAAAAGATTTGAATGAGAATCAAATCATGATTCAATCACCTTAATTGGAAAAGATTTGGAACAAATTTGTAACCCTAATTCACTCAAGGCTACATATAGAACAAATCCAGACCAAATGCACAAGGGGTTAGAGGCGTGAAGAGAGAAGAACAACTTTCAAAAAATCAAGAAAAAGTGCCAATCTGATTTCAAAGTTCCAGGCTATCTCAATCCTTCCAAGTTATCTCATTCACTTCCTGGGTGTTCAAGGAGTCTATCCCAATCACCAACAAGCATTTTCATGCCCAGAAACGCAATGTAAGTGCATCACGGCATCCTTACTTTTTTGGAATCGAATCTCATGAATTTGACATTGTTTGCATGATTGGTTTATATATTCTGAATCCTTGAAACATTTGCAAGCTAGTGATTATGTTCAATTGCGTTTTTGTTAGCTATACTGAGATCCACAATTGTTAGGGTTTAGGTTTCGTTTTTAGGAGTTTTGATTGCAGGTGAAATTGGCCCAAAAGAGGGATACCATGGTGTTCACAAGGCCAAGACGAATTGATCTACACCATTAGTTTTCATTTATCATGCTTGCAGGGAGTTTTGGGAAATGACGGGGACTATAGCTATAGACTTTGTCCGTAGGTAAAAGTCTAGACTTTTGCCAACGGGAGAAGGAAGAAGAAAGGTGGCGTGGCAACACACCATTCGTCCATTCAAAAATTTGCGCGCCGGCACATGTTAATCTGTGTTTTTTCCATATAATCTTTATTTGTTATCACATATACAAATAAGCGCGTTGGTTCAGTTGGTCAGGAGATATGTGGAAATTTCCAAAGGGCCTGGGTTCGATCCCAGGTCCCCCATATTATTTCATAATTTTGCTTCTTGCACGATCAGGCACATGTACAGGCGCAAGGAGTACCATACTCCATCATCTTTCAACCATCAGATTTCCCACAAGCTGGATCCAAAGGCCACCATTTGAAAGTCTACCATGCATCTTAGTCAAGCCAACACATTGGATTGTGGAGGTCAACATGGACCAAAGCTTATTGGGCCCAAAAAACTACTATGGACACCCCCCCTGTTTGCTGATTACAAGGCCCATTTCTCTCTTTTCTTTTATATTCTTTCTTTTATTTATTTTATTTAATTTATTTTCTCACAAAAATTAATTCTTTTTTACAAAAAAACTGATAAAAATCAATTTCATCAAATTTAGGTTTTTCATATATTTTTTCAAAATTAATTTAATTAGTTTAATTTAATTCTAGGGAAATTCTAACCATTTGTAAATAAATTAAAATCAATTAGAAAATTAGGGTTTTTTTAATTTCATTTTTATTTTATTTTCTCAAAATAACCAAAATACAAAAATAAGTCAAAATTAATTAATTTTCTTAACTTAATTTAATTAGTAATTAGGTTTGTATTTATTTAATTAAAACCCTATTTTTCTCAAAATAATCAAAAACAACAAAAAATGATTTTTCTTTTAATTAGGTTAGACGGGGTCAAAACCATATTTTTTCTCGTTCTCGTTTCATCGCGCGCGTTTTTTTATTTTTGCAAATATTAATGTAACTGCTCATGGGATGTAATAGCTTAATTAGGATTTTTCTTTTTATCGTTTTTACGGGTTTTTGGCTATGTAATTAATCCCCCTCCCCGAAGCCTTGTAATAGCGTAGTTTTATGTCTCGCATTTTAATTTTCATAAATATTAACTGTTAGATGTATGATAATAGGATTGCATGACAAGAATGTATGTTAATTTTAAAATGGTTAGCAAACCCTAAATGTGCAAAGATAATAACTTGAAATCAAAACACTCGCATATGCGCACTCCTAGGGTATACTCTCACTTCGGTTGCCTTCGGTAAACGATCATTTAGTATAGGGTGTTTTAGTGGTCGCTCTCTTGTCTAAACAAAGATCAAATGTCCCGTTCGGAAATGTTGCCTCGGAAAGGTTGCCTCAGAAATGTTGCCTCGAATATGATCTTAAGACATTAGGATTATTACTAAGATATCCTAACATTGCTTTAGTGATCGTACATCCCTTTCAAATTGACCCTTACAACTCCAACGACGGTTCTACCTACTCACTAATAGTGGGATAGCATTGTCTAAAGGAAACAAGAACAGAAACATTCTTTTTTCGAGTAGGTAGATGCTAGTAGGTACTTGCTCAAAATCAAATCTTTTTCACACTTACACTCTTTTCAAACAAAGTTTCAAAAACACTTCGTAACACTCTTGAAGACAGAAGCAAGGGTTAAAACGAAGTAAAACAAAGACTTTTCAAAACACACAAACACGGAAGAAATTTTTTAAAATGATGAGCAAGTACCTAAGAGCCCATAGAAAACCATGGATAGAAAGGGTGCTAACACTTTCCCTTTCTATAATCTACCCCCCGTACTCAAAATCTTAAAAAAGGAATTTTTCTGTGCTTTTTTCCTTTCCAGTTGGATAAAATAAAAGTCGGTGGAGACTCTTGCTTACCGCGACATTTTGCAAACACAAACGCAAAATGCAAACCAGCATTTTCCTAAAACAGTTCGGTTCTGCCACTGTATCACAGAACTGGCGATTCTGCTGGGGAATTAATAAGTGGGGTATACCTTAGGATTAGTTCATCATATTGCTTCTCTTGTTTGATTTGAGTGCTTTACTTTTGAGGGTGTTGTATTGGGAGTTACTATATATCCTAACCCGGATCTGGGGGACACCTTTTAGGTAAGTAGCAATAAACTGTAAGGGAAATGTACGGTGTATACCAATACGGTTGAAGCAGTAGCTACATTGATGTGGCACATTGGTTGGTACCGGTATCCATTATGGAGAAACGAGGAGAATACGGGGCTGCGATGTGTGTCGTTAAGCATCAACTGGCCTTAGAACCTATAATTGACCAACTTGGCCATTATGAAGTAGTGAGATAGCTGGCCTCGGTGTAAAGCTGAGAACTGGTTGATACTCGATACTACACTCATTGAGACCATACTCTCGAGATAGTTCTGGCCGCAAGAAAAGATTGTGTAAGTTGAAACCATGACCGATAGAGGATGGTCAGTGATATTGAGACCCTCTAGAACCCGGTTACTATTATTAGGACAGGTTGAAACCAACTGAACTTCAATAGGGTAATACCTAGACCCCATGCAAGCCTTAAACTTAATGGATTTTGTGTGACTTGTTTGCCTTTACCATGTCTGTTATCTGCTATACATGTTGTGTGTTTTATCATGACATCATGCATCATAACATAGCATTACACTGACCATTTCAAAGACCGAGGGGATTTATCTTTGTTCTGTTTTGCAGATTATGACTTTTGCGTGCAGAAACACCATCCAAGTCAACTTTGTGCAAATACCTACTCAACTCAAAGATTTAGCCTCGAGAGTTTATGATACTTCTTCATTCATTAGGAGACATGGTCAGATTCTTAGCTTGGTTACCTCAAATTTTTATGAGCAGATGATGAGTGTGCTTTTCTAGTTCTTCGATCTGGTGCATCATTGCTTCACTTTCCCAGATTATCAGCTAGTTCCCACTATGGAAGAGTTTTCTCACTTATTGGGCATATCCATCCTTGAACAGATGCCCTTCACAGTTTGGAAGAGACTCCTAGACCAGAAGACATTTCTTCAGCTCTACATTTGAAACGGGTTGATGTTGTATCTAATTGGGAAACACGAAGCAAGGTTGAAGGTTTCTTGTCCAAATTTCTGATAGATCAAGCTCAATAGTTCTGGGATAATTTGGACTTTCAAGCTTTTGAATACATCTTGGCTCTCCTTATCTACGGTTTGGTTCTTTTCCCGAATCCAGATTCCTTCATAGATGTGAATGCGGTTAAGATCTTCATGTCTCGCAATCTTGTACCTACTCTATTGGGTGATATCTTGCATGCCCTCTATATTCGCACGGTGCGTAGAAGAGGGACTCTTATGTGTTGTATGCCTTTGTTGGCGAGGTGGTTTATTTCGCACCTCCCCAAGTCCGTGTTGAAGAATGAGGAAGGTTTAGGATGGTCTTACAGGATAATGTCCCTTTCCCATACAGACATTCTTTGGATTTCTAAGGCTATGGAAAGCATTGCTGTCATTGATCGATGTGGGGGATACCCTAATGTCCCTTTGCTTAGAATCAGAGGGGGAATAACCTGCAGTTCTTGTTTGGCTTTGCGACAGTTTGGTCGTGCTTAGAGAGACGGTCCTCATGAGCTACTTATTACAGATATTGCCTTTGACTACAAGGAGGATGTTGACGAGCATCGCCGGAGGTTTATACGAGCTTGGGGCATGGTGAACAGGTCTGGCCCTCAAGAGCTAGGACCAAGGAATTCTCTCCCTATGCAGCCTTATCTCCAGTGGGTTCGAGCTCGTGCTCAGAAGCTTTGGATGCCTTATGAAGCTGTGTTGCCAGTGATTGTGGAGCCCACCAATGAAGAGGGCATTCCTTATACAGTCCTTTATCCCTACATGCCCACTGATCTCGGGGCATTAAAGAGATCCTAGATTTAGCTGAAGGAGGAGAGGGATACCTACCGGGAGAAGTATCATGAGCAAGAGAGGAAGATCTTGAAGCTCACGAGGCAACTTGAGAATGAAAGTACAATCAATGACTACGTCAGCACGAAGGGGAGGCGTCCATGGGATTTCTGATTTTGCTTTTTCTAGTTTAGATTTTTTTTTTCATTTACTTCTTTATAAACGCCTTGGAGGTATTGTTGAACCTTTTTACAAGTTTAATCTAATAAAGTTTGTTTATTTCTTGGTTTGCAAATTTAAATCTCCCAAAGTCTTTGAAATCATTACATACGCATCCCATTATCATGCATATCATTACAGGTACCATTACAGGTTTCTCATCCTCTTCGTTGTTTATTTCAGCATGGAATGTCTTCTGAAATACCTATCGATCAAGCCATCAAAGCTCTTCAGACACAGAATGCCCAATTCCAAGAGATGTTCTTGAACTTGGCTAAAGGGCAAGAAGATTTGAAGACTCTCATCCTGAAAGAGAAGAAGAAGAAGAAGAAGAAGAAGAAGGTGGTTCTTCTGAATATGGGTAACAGATTTGGGAATAGGTTGCGACAGGAAGCTGAGCTGTCTCTTTCATCCAAAGGAGAGGAGAACCAAGAAGAAGAAAAGGGTCCTAGTCCTATAGTCTCTGATAATGATATTGATTTTGATTATGAGCAATATCCTCCTGCTGAGGATAGGTACAAACAACTTGAAGAGCGTCTGAGTGCTATGGAGATTCAGAAGATCCCTGGTTTGGATTTCGGAGATTTGGGACTGGCATCTGGGGTGGTGATCCCTCATAAGTTCAAAGCTCCAGTTTTCACCAAGTACGATGGAGTATCCTGTCCAAAACTTTATCTCCGCTCGTACGTCAGAAAAATTCAACCTTACACTGCTGATAGAAATTTGTGGGTACATTTCTTTCAAGATAGTTTGTCAGGGACTCAGCTTGAATGGTTTTATCAATTGGAAGGAGCTAATGTCCGAAATTGGGAGGACCTTGCTGCTGCTTTCTACAGAAAGTACCAGTATAACACCGACCTTGCTCCCACTCGTACTCAGCTCCAGGGTATATCTATGGGTGCAAGTGAAGGTTTTAAGGACTATGCTCAAAAGTGGAGAGATTTGGCTGGAAGAGTCCAACCCCCTTTGTCTGATAGGGAGTTGGTTGATATGTTTCTGGGGACATTATCCGGTCCATTCTTCAATCATTTGATCGGAAGTTCGTCATCTGTGTTTACTGAGTTGATCATGACTGGGGAAAGAGTAGAAGCTGGTATCTGAAGTGGTAAGATACAGAAGGATACGTCGTCAAGTGCAGTAAAGAAACCTTTCACCGATAAGAAAGAAGCTAGTGCAGTCTATGGCTCGAGGAGCCAAAGAAGACCTGAACGCTGTCAAGCAGTGAATGCGGTAGTGATATCAAGACCCACTGTTGCTCCACAATGCAACAATCAGCAAAGAATGGAAAGACCGCAGAGACAGTACACTCGGCTTAATATGACCTTATCTCAAATTCTACCACAATTGTTGAAGACCAACCTGGTAACTCGGAGGGAAGCCCCGAAGAATCCCAACACCATATCTCCGCTATATAATTCGAACACCCGTTGCGCCTATCACTCTGATAGCCTAGGTCATGATACAAACAACTGTTGGGCCTTGAAGAATAAAGTGCAAGACTTGATCGAAGCTAAAGAGATTGAGTTTGACTCTCCGGAGAAGCCCAACATCATAACGGCACCCATTCCCAAGCATGACTCGGGAATCCATGCTATTGAGGTTGTCTCTACCACGGAAGATACGGACGGTGAAGAAGAGTCAGATATGGATAGCTGGGTCTACCCGACTACCAACAGTGGATTGAACAACTGGGCGGTGAAGGACTTCATGCCCGTTTCTTTTATTACACAGTAATAAACTTTTGTTTTGAGATTTGTAATAGACAATTTAAAACTTTACGGCCTGGTGCCTTGCCCGAGGCACTTTGGCTTTGTTTGTGAGGGCTTATTATTTGTCATTTTTATATATCATCAATAAAGCATTGGACGTTTTCTTGCATTACAAATTTTGCGCTCCTTCTTTTTCCTTTCTATCTCGCACTTTATCAAAACAGCTATTGTCTTACACACTCACATATCATAATGCAGATCCACATTCACTCTAGATCCCATTCATAACGACTCTGCTACTGCCAGTTATAACTTTGAAAATCCGATCAACCAAGCCGAGAACGAAGGTGAGGATGATTGTGAGATTCTTGGGGAACTTGCTAGACTGTTACTACAGGAAGAGAGGGCCATACAGCCTCATGAAGAGCTAGTGGAATCAGTAAATTTGGGTACAAAGGAAGACAGGAAAGAGGTCAAGATAGGTGCAAATCTGGAGCCTAGTGTCAAGTAACGGTTGATACAGATGCTACGCGACTATGTTGAGATCTTCGCTTGGTCTTATGAAGATATGCCTGGTTTGGACGCTGACATTGTGGTACACCGCCTGCCAACCAAAGAAGACTATCCTCCGGTAAAGCAGAAGGTTCGTCGTATGCGCCCTGAGATGTCTGAGAAAATTAAAGGTGAGGTCACGAAACAGTTTGATGCCGGTTTTCTAGCTGTCACTTCTTACCCACAATGGGTTGCCAACGTTGCTCTAGTACCCAAGAAGGATGGTAAGGTACGGATGTGTGTGGACTATAGAGATCTGAACAAGGTGAGTCCCAAGGATGATTTCCCACTTCCTCATATCGATGTTCTGGTCGACAACACCGCGCAACATAAGGTCTTCTCCTTTATGGATGGTTTTTCTGGTTACAATCAGATTAAGATGGCTCCCGAGGACATGGAGAAGACAACTTTCATTACACAGTGAGGCATTTTCTATTACAAGGTGTGATCGGTGGATCTGGAACTGACTGTTTAACGCTGGTTCGCGAAATGTCGCGGTAAGCAAGAGTCGCCACCGTCTTTTATTTTCTCCAAATGGAAAGGACAAAAGCACAGAAAAATTCCTTAAAAGAGATTGCTCTCGGTTCGGGAGGTAGGTTATAGAAAGGGAAGGTGTTAGCACCCTTTCTATCCATGGTTATCCATGGGCTCTTAGATACTTGCTCATTGTGTTTTCAAAAATGTTTGCTTTTCAATGTGGGTTTAAAAAGTTTCTTTGAAAAATTTCAGATCGACTCATACGTCAGAGTGTTTGAAAAGTTTGCTTTGAAAGCTTTTGAAAAGTGTTGGTGTGAAAAGTCTTTTTGAGTTTGTTTTGAGATTAGAGCAAGTATCCTTGAGAACCTACCTACCCTAAGGAATTCGTCCGTGTAAATGTCCTTTAAAGTAGTGCCATCCCACCATTGAGAGGTAAGTAGCACCACCGTTGGAGGTATTCGGGTCAATTCGATTTTTAGGGACATGGTGATCACCAGAGCAATGGGAAGACACCTTAGAAGCTACCCTCATGCCAGGTTCCCGGATCATGAGGACTTACTAAGACGTTTTCTACTCGACGACCACCTTTCGAAAGGCAACAGTGAGGCGTACCCTAGGGGTGGTGTGTGCGAATTGTGTGTCATGTTTCAGTTATTTGTCTTATCATGTTTGTCGTGTTCTACGCTTGATTTTAATTAAGGCCATTCATTCTTGCATGCATATTTAACAGTTATAAAATTGCGAAAAATAAATCTAAGATTATTACAAAGGCGCGGGTCCACATCGCCAAAATTAAACCGGACCCGATTTAGCGGAAAATAAATAAAGCGAAGAAATAAAGTGCGAAAAGTAAAATTACAATGCTTTGGGGCAATTACATAATTATAATAAGCGACAATAAAATAAATGCGCAATTAAATGATTAACGACGGGCGTTGGACCCTTTTTGCAAAAATAATTAAAAGTTAATGAGAATTAAAAATTAAATGATTAAATGCTTTTGTTATTTTTGTATTTTTTAGACTTAATAAGGAACAGAAATTAATTGAAATTAAATTAAAAGACAAACCCTAATTCTAGTATTTTTTTATTTATTATGAAAGAATTAAAATGTGACCTAAATTAAACCTAATTCATTTATGTACAATTTAAATAGGAAAATAAATAAATAAATAATTATTATTATTCTAAAAAAAAGGGAAAAATATTAAAAGGAATAAAAAATAGCAATTAACCTAACTCTACATTTTTTGGATTTTTATTAAAAAGGATTTAAAATTAAAACCTAATTACACTACATAATTTACATTCTAATTTATTTATGAAAATAATTATAATAAATAAATATTATGTTTTTTCTGTATTTTCTGATTTTTATAATGTTTTCTAGATTTTGGTTAAAAATAATTAATTAAAACAAATAATTAAAATAAACAATCAATTAAAATAAATGAAATAAAAAGGAAATCAAACCAGAGTGGGGTGTAATCCCCAATTTAGGAGGTATGAATTTGGAAAGCCTGGCCCAATAAGCATGGAATTTCATTGACTTTCTGGATCAGGTGTCATGCGTTGACTGATATTCATTGCACTCCTGGAATCCATGCCCTTGATTTGGTCTTAGTGCACACGTGGGTGGCTTGGATATAGCGTGTACGGTGAGTCTTTATGTGAGACCTGTATGAGATTGCCAAGAGAAAAATAATATGAAATTTTGCAAGACCTGGGATTTGAACCCAGGTCTTTGATGTCACATGCATAGTGCGTTGCCAGCTGAACCATTCACTTTCAATTAACATAATATATCAATTAAATAACAAATATCAAAATTGGTCAGTGGTCCCTAAAAGCGCGCGCTGGTTTGAACGAACCACTCAGTGGTTGCCAGCGCGTCATCTTCCCCATTATTTTCTGAAACAAAACCCTTTAGCCACGGTTTTGGATGCGTGGCCTTAAGCAACCTACAAGAAAATAGCGATTAGCATCCTGTGGACCATAAATTGTTCGCGAGGCATGTGTTTTATTCAGAAGAACACGCTGAATGCAATGGTAACAATCTTGAGTCCCAATTGTTCCTTGGGTGAGAAACCCCAAATTTGAAACCTGCAAACCCTAGAGAACGCTCATGGCAGAATCACGTGTATTGCTCAAAAATGAAATTAATTAGCATGGTTAGCTTTAGAACATCATGAGAAACAAGAATTCATAAACAAAATATGCAAAAGATGTCTAAATCATGCTATGCGATTTCAATATTTCCTTGGTTCAGTTTGACTTTGTGATACCGTTTCAATGCGTTTGACTTGTTGTTTTTGATTGAGAAACGTTTGGGGACGTCTCAGGATGCTAATGAAACAAAAATCAAAGCTTGAATCGTCCTAGAAGCTAGATTTCAGTGTTTGAGTTTTTGGTGAATTTTTCAATATGCCAAAGCTTGAGTATGCGCAGCTTGCAGTCTTGTAGCATTAGGGTTCTCATTCTGATCATATATGGAGTGATTAGGTCAAGAAACATTGGACAAAATCTTATGCATTGATGAATTTCAATATTTGATTTTGGAAAATCTTTTTTCATATCTTTTTCATGTTGTTTTTGTTCAATCATGATCCAATCTCATCCAAATTTGCCTATTTAAGACTTACACGAAATATTGAGTTTATAATGTGCATGAAAAGATTTTTTTAGGTTAGTTTGATATTTTTCATATATTAAAATCATTTAAATGAATATAAATTAATATTAATTCAAATAAATAATTAAAAAATATGAGAATACTTCCCTTTGGGCCTAATGGTCGTGCATAGGCTTGGCATGAAGAAACTTGGAAGAAAAATGGGCCCATTTGCATTTTTAGGCCTTTTGCATCAATGTTGACTTTCAAAAATTTCCAAAAATTTCCCAACTTCCACAAGGCATAACTTGGTCAATTTTTGAGCTTTTCACATGTTCTTGGACATTTTGGAAAGGTCTTTGAGTCCTTTAACCAATGCCTTTGGCCCCATGTCATTTTGATTTACCAATCTCAAGTTATGGCCTTTGACTTAAAGTCACTTTTTGTTGACTTTTGAAAATGACCTATAATGTTGAAATTGATAACTTTTTGTGAGAGCATTTCTTGGACTTGGAACATGAAGATGAATTGTAGGAAATGTCCTTCTCTTCAAAATGAGCTTTGGATGGAATTTTTCTGATAATCCATGTGAAAGTTATGCCCTGGTCAATTTCAGTTGACTTTTTCAGCTGTCCAAATATAGCAACTTTTGTATCTTTGATGATTTCTGAGCCAAATTTTGAGAATCATGATCAAGCATTGATCAAATGATGTTTGTGGCTTCAAAATGATATATTGACCAAAAATTTGAACTTTTGACTGTCAAATGACCATTTTGCCCCTACAGTTGACTGTAGTGCAATCTAGGGTTTTGACTGTGCAATTTTGAGCTGAATGCCTTGAAACTTGACATGGGGATGCTTGACCATCTTTGTAGGCATATGGGACTTGATTGGGCCTTTGAAAAGTTCCTTTGCTTGACCAGAACTCAAACCCTAGTTTTGACTGTCTAGGAGACAGTTGAGCTGCACAACCCTTGGGGCATTTTGTGACCTTGACTTTGACAATTCTTGATGGATATGGGAGGGCAAATTTTGGGGTACAACAGTTGCCCCTGTTCAATCTTCTTAGACCTGAGGGTGCAGATTGGCTGACGTGCCTTTCGTAATCCGAGGGTAGAAGATGATTGAACACTAAAGTGCCCAGAAATTTGCGCTCACATAGTAACAGTGTGATGGGGGAATGGGCTTATAGATGCCATTTAAAGATTTGCTGGATAAGATGATGGGCTTATAGATGCCATCTGGACGTTAATCGTGTAGGAGATTCTTTAGCGAGAACCTGCATACCTGCAAAACAGAAAAATGAGTACCTGACACGTCGCAGGAGCTGATTTTAGATGCTTGGTATAGATGTGTCCTGAATGGTTACGGGAGCTGGGTCTGGAGCTTCAAACGTTGATGAATGAACCAGGGATGGTTGCTGCCTTAACCTGAATGATAAGTGAACTTTGGATGATTTTAACTTCAACAACGCTCGTTGAGAAAATCTTGGTGAGGATTACCATCTTCGTAGTGTCAGGAAGAGAACCAAAGGACATTATAATCTCAAAGGGAGTCACCCCACTCACCGCTGGAGAGGGAACTATAGGAAATTATAATCTGAAAGGAGATATCACCTCACGCTCATGCCGGAGAGGGAAACATCTGAAGAGGGAATTACCACCTCACGCGCCGTTGGAGAGGGGACCATAAGAGAATATCACCTCACGCTCATGCCGGAGAGGGGAACATCTGAAAAAGGAATTACCACCTCACACGCCGTTGGAGAGGGGACCATAAGAGAATATCACCTCACGCTCATGCCGGAGAGGGGAACATCTGAAAAAGGAATTACCACCTCACACGCCGTTGGAGAGGGGACCATAAGAGAATATCACCTCACGCTCATGCCGGAGAGGAGAACATCTGAAGAAGGAATTACCACCTCACACGCCGTTGGAGAGGGGACCATAAGAGAATATCACCTCACGCTCATGCCGGAGAGGAGAACATCTGAAAAAGGAATTACCACCTCACACGCCGTTGGAGAGGGGACCATAAGAGAATATCACCTCACGCTCATGCCGGAGAGGAGAACATCTGAAGAAGGAATTACCACCTCACACGCCGTTGGAGAGGGGACCATAAGAGAATATCACCTCACGCTCATGCCGGAGAGGAGAACATCTGAAGAAGGAATTACCACCTCACACGCTGTTGGAGAGGGGACCAAAAGAGAATATCACCTCACGCTCATGCCGGAGAGGGGAACATCTGAAAAAGGAATTACCACCTCACACGCCGTTGGAGAGGGGACCATAAGAGAATATCACCTCACGCTCATGCCGGAGAGGAGAACATCTGAAAAAGGAATTACCACCTCACACGCCGTTGGAGAGGGGACCATAAGAGAATATCACCTCACGCTCATGCTGGAGAGGAGAACATCTGAAGAAGGAATTACCACCTCACACGCCGTTGGAGAGGGGACCATAAGAGAATATCACCTCACGCTCATGCCGGAGAGGAGAACATCTGAAGAAGGAATTACCACCTCACACGCTGTTGGAGAGGGGACCAAAAGAGAATATCACCTCACGCTCATGCCGGAGAGGGGAACATCTGAAAAAGGAATTACCACCTCACACGCCGTTGGAGAGGGGACCATAAGAGAACTTCTACTGAGTCTTTATCAAAAAAATCTGTTTGGAGTCGATTTAACTGGACTAGAGAAGTCCTTGAAATATGTTTGAGAATCTCAACTGCATCTTTCCTGAAAGGTAGAGGTCAGTTATATGCGATGCATGATATGGATCAAGCAAACATGGATACGATTTATATGATATGATGTGTACATGCATGCTATAATGATGTATGTGATGATTCATGTATGTTTTCGTCTAGGAAAATATATCCTTGACGGGTGCCGGGAAGTCATATCCTGGGCTGATGTTGAGGAAGAGATTTTGCTTCCGCTGTGGATGATTGTTGCAAGAATACCGGTAGGAGAAGATAACTCCGTTGAGGAATAAACTTGGCAAATGAAATAATTCTGCGGGAGAAAAGATACTCTAGCGATCATGCTGGGGAGTGCTACTCTGTGGGGATAGCGATGCTTTGCTGAGTTGATGAAGATAACTCCGCTGGGGATATCCTTGTTGAGTTATGCTGGGGATATCCTTATTGTGCTGGAAGTGTTGATAGACTTCGCTGGGGGTAGGAAGATACTTTTGCCGAGGACGCTCTTTCCGTGGCTTTTGGCTGAGGATAACCCAGTTATATCCTGTTACGGAAATAACTCTTTAAATTAAGCCGGGACGACGCGTTCGTGCTCTGAGGATAAGCTTCCAGAATCTACTGGGGATAAGCTTACTGTTTGGGGAGATATGAATTCCAACTTTCCTGGGGAAGCTGGATTGGACTCTTCTGGAGAGTTTGATATGCTGGGGAAGTGATTCCTTTGAATATTGAGATACCGCCGGGGAACAATCTTTAGACCAAGACTGCCGGGGATGCTTGTTAAGAATGCGTGCTGCTAGGGAGGTATTGAGATCTACAGGAGGATACTCAATTTCTTTGATATTTTGACAATTTTGCTTGGAGAGAGATATACTGTTTTGCTGAACTACTCTTTGGGGAATTAAGATCTTCGGTCATGTTCTTTAGCTGAATCTACCTTGGTACCTTGGAGGATAGGACAATTAGACTGCTCAGACAACTCTTTATTGCCCCTGTTTCCAGTGTCACCTGCAATTAATTCCTTTGTTTCGTATGCAAATATTTATGAGTTAGCAAATTATTGTCAATGCATACATCACAAATTGAACCTTGGACGTTCTTCGCAAAACAAAACAGAAAAAGAAAAACACTTGGGCACGTTTAACTGAAAATGTATTTTTATTGATTTTGAATGGCCTGAATAGGCGTTTTGTATACAAGAGGCTGACGTCCTAGTAAGAGGTACGTCGCCTGATCAAAAGAGTTTATACAAGTTTTGTACAAAAGAAAATAAAACAGCTGTGTGAAAGGTGAATGATCCACTGGGTTTCAACTCTGCTATTGTCTTCATAACTCCGAGCGTCTCATCACTTGATGACCTTGGTTGAAGATGAAGCTGACTGATCGATGCCGTTTGAACTTGATGTAGATACCGGATTCTGGATGCAAAGTGATCAATGAGACATAGTTTTACGCTTTATCCCTAATTTTTGCCTGGACCGCCCTTTCGGGTTTTCAGTCCACCGGGATACCCATTTTTGCCCAAGCCGCCCTTTCAGGTTTTCGACTTGCCGGGTGTACAGATTTTTCCATTTTCATCCCTACATTTTGCCCGAACCCTTTTGGTTCGACGGGAAGCCCTAATTTTTGCCTAGGCATGTCAGCCTAGCGGGTCTTTTTTTCATGCGTAGTATTTTTTAACTATGTCTGCATTGGCGGGGTGAGGAAGGTCGTCACCATCCATGTTGGTTAAGATCATTGCTCCTCCTGAGAACACATGCTTAACCACAAATGGCCCTTCGTACGTAGGGGTCCATTTGCCCCTTGGATCACTCTGAGGAAGGATGATTCTCTTGATAACCAGATCCCCAACTTGATATTCTTGTGGTCTGACTTTCTTGTTAAATGCCCTGATCATCCGTTTCTGATACGTCTGACCATGACAGATAGCAGCAAGTCGCTTTTCGTCAATGAGGTTGAGTTGATCAAGTCGTGTCTGGATCCAATCATCTTCGTTCAGATTTGCATCCTTCATTATCCGGAGAGAGGGAATTTGCACTTCGATTGGCAAGACTGCCTCCATGCCATAAACCAGAGAGAAAGGAGTTGCCCCGGTTGATGTCCTAGCTGAGGTACGGTACCCATGCAGAGCGAACGGTAACATCTCGTGCCAATCTTTGTAAGTTACTGTCATCTTTTGCACGATCTTCTTGATGTTTTTATTCGCTGCTTCTACAGCCCCATTCATCTTCGGTCTGTAAGGAGAAGAATTGTGGTGCTGTATTTTGAACTGTTCGCAGAGCTCAGCGATCATCTTATTGTTCAGATTGGTACCGTTGTCTGTAATAATTCGCTCAGGGACGCCGTATCGACAAATCAGGTTGTGCCGAATAAACCGTGCCACAACAGTCTTGGTTACCGTAGCATAGGATGCTGCCTCAACCCACTTCGTAAAATAATCAATCGCCACTAGGATGAAACGATGTCCATTGGATGCTGTAGGTTTTATCTCGCCGATCATGTCTATGCCCCACATTGCAAACGGCCAAGGCACAGTCAGAACATTCAGGGGAACCGGAGGAACATGCACTTTGTCTGCATAGATCTGGCACTTGTGGCATGTCCTGGAGTGTTGGTAGCAGTCAGCTTCCATGGTGGACCAATAATATCCTGCCCGTAGGATTTTCTTAGCCATAGTGTGTCCACTGGAATGCGTACCAAAGGTCCCTTCATGTAGCTCTTCCATGATTCTTTCCGCTTCAATTTTGTCCACACAACGCAGTAGGGTTGAATCATGGTTTCTCTTGTACAAGATGCCGTTGCTTAGGAAGAATTTGGCTGCAAACCTCCTCAGGAATTTCTTATCGTTGACAGAGGCACCTTCAGGGTATTCCTGAGCTTCCAGATATCTCTTCACTTCGTGGTACCAAGGCTTCTCAGTTACCAATTCAGCTTCGAGATCACAACAGTATGCCGGTTCGTCCAGTTTCCAGATGATGATCCGGGGAGCTTCGTTATCCCATTTAACCTTGAACATTGAAGACATTGTAGCTAACGCGTCCGCTAACTGATTCTCTTCTCTTGGAAAGTGCTCAAAGGTTATCTCTGTGAAGTGGGGGATCAGGGTCAACACACATTCTTTGTAAGGAATCAAGTTTGGATGTTTCGTATCCCACTCTCCGTTGATCTGATTGATCACAAGGGCGGAATCTCCGAAAACACTTAGAAATTTGATCCTTAGGTCGATCGCAGCTTGAAGACCCATGATACACGCCTCATACTCCGCCATGTTGTTGGTACAGTTGAAACATAGCCGGGCAGTGAGTGGAGTATGAGTACCTTGTGGAGATATGATTATGGCGCCGATACCATTTCCCAAAGCATTAGAGGCTCCGTCAAAGTGCATAGACCATCGGGATCCTGGCTCGGGTCCTTCATCCGGTCCAGGTACTTCGCAGTCAGTTACTATCATGATGCTTTCGTCCGGAAACTCGAAGTTCATTGATTGGTAGTCATCTACAGCTTGATGAGCTAAGTGGTCTGCCAGTACACTTCCCTTGATGGCTTTCTGGGTTGTATACTGAATGTCGTATTCCGTCAAGATCATTTGCCATCTTGCAATCCTCCCAGACAGAGCAGGCTTTTCGAATATGTACTTAATAGGATCCATCTTTGAGATCAACAAGGTAGTGTGAGTCAGCATATACTGTCTCAGCCGGCGAGCAGCCCATACCAAAGCGCAGCAAGTTTTCTCAAGCAGTGAGTATCGGGTCTCACAGTCGGTAAACTTTTTGCTAAGGTAATAAATGGCATGCTCTTTTCGGCCAGACTCGTTATGCTGCCCCAGCACACACCCCATTGAGTTGTCTAGCACTGTTAGATATAGGATCAGAGGTCTCCCTTCAACCGGTGGCATAAGGATGGGTGGTTCTTGGAGATACTCTTTAATTCTGTCGAAAGCAGCCTGACATTCATCGTTCCAACGTACTACCTGATCTTTCTTCAGAAGCTTGAAGATTGGCTCACAGGTAGCAGTCAAATGAGATATGAATCGAGCGATGTAATTCAGGCGTCCTAAAAAGCCTCTGACTTCCTTCTCTGTCTTAGGGACTGGCATCTCTTGAATAGCTTTGACCTTAGCAGGGTCCACTTGAATACCTTTATCACTGACCACGAAGCCTAGCAACTTTCCCGATCTTACCCCGAAGGTGCACTTGTTCGGGTTCAATCTCAGCTTGTATAGTTTCAACCGGTCAAACAACTTCTGCAGATGATCTAGATGCTCTTCCTCAGTCTGGGACCTAGCGATCATGTCGTCCACATACACTTCGATCTCATGATGGATCATATCATGAAATAAGGCAACCATGGCACGCTAGTAGGTTGCCCCAGCATTCTTTAACCCGAACGGCATGACCTTGTAACAGAAGGTGCCCCACTGAGTAACAAATGTAGTCTTTTCCATGTCTTCAGGTGCCATCTTGATTTGGTTGTAGCCTGAAAAGCCATCCATGAAAGAGAACACTTTATGTTGGGCTGTATTATCCACGAGGACATCAATGTGAGGTAAGGGGAAGTCATCCTTGGGGCTGGCCCTGTTCAGATCCCTGTAATCAACACACATTCTGACCTTGCCGTCCTTTTTAGGTACCGGCACCACATTAGCGACCCATTGAGGGTAAGAAGTCACTGCAAGGAACCCGGCATCAAACTGTTTCATGACCTCGGCTTTAATCTTCTCGGACATCTCTGGACGCATCCGACGGACCTTTTGTTTAACTGGAGGGCAGTCTTCCCTAGTCGGCAAATGATGAACGACAATATCGGCATCCAACCCTGGCATGTCTTCGTAGGACCAGGCAAAGATCTCCATATAGTCGTGTAACATCTTGGTTAACCGTTGCTTCACGTTGAGCTCTAGGTTGGCACCAATCTTTACCTCTTTTCTGTCTGCCTCGGTACCCAGGTTTATGGTTTCCACTGGCTCTTCATGGGGTTGAATTGCCCTCTCTTCCTGAAGCAACAGTCTTGCAAGCTCGCCAGGCACTTCGCAATCATCTTCACCTTCGTCTTCGGCTAAGTTGATCGGATTTTCGAAGTCATAATTGGCATTAGCAGAGCTGTTATCAGTGAGATCCAGAGTGGATTGGAACCTGTATGAGTGAGTGTGTGTGTAAATACAGCTGTTTTGATAATTATGTAAAAGAAAAGAAAGACAGAAAAGGAACACAATATTTGCAATGCGAAAATAGTCCAAGATTTTCATTCATGATGTATAAAATGACAGTTCGTATGCCCTCACAAATAGAACCACGGTGCCTCGGGTAAGACACCGGGCCATAGAGTTTATCATTGTTTATTACAGAACAACAAAACAAAGAAATTTATTACTTAGTGTCAAAAGAAACAGAGAAGTTGTCCTTGGCGCTCCAATTGTTAAGTCCACCATCAGCAGCTGGGTAGATCCAGCTATCGAACTCAGCTTCATCAACTTCCTCTTCGTCCCCGATAGCATTAACTCCATGAGCAGGCAGGGGAGCTGTCACCACATTAGGCTTGTCAGATGCTTCAAACTGTACCTCCTTAGCATCAATGAGGTCCTGCAGCTTGTTCCTTAGTGCCCAACAGTCATCAGTGGCATGCCCCGGGCTGTCTGAATGGTAAGCACAACGGGCATTCGGGTTGTACTTAGGAGAGGTAGTGTTTGAGAACTTTGGCGCCTCCTTGACAGTCACCAAATTGGTGGATAGTAACTGTGGCAGGATTTGCGATAGGGTCATGCTTAACCGGGTGAACTCTCTCCGGGGTCTATCGGCCCTTTGAGGATTGTTTGGCCGGGGAGCGGCAGCAGGCTTAGCAATCATGACCGCACTGACAGATTGGCGGTGTTCATTTCTTTCTGATTTTCTGGAGCCATATACGGCGCTAGACTCCTTCTTAAATGGTTTCTTGTCCGACCCAGATGATGATGCAGCCTTTGCAATCTTCCCAGACTTCAACCCAGCTTCAACTCTCTCTCCAGTTAAGATCAAATCAGTGAAACCAGCAGAAGAATTCCCAATGAGATGGTTAAAGAATGGCCCAGACAGGGTCCCCAAGAACATGTCCACTAACTCTCGATCAGTCAAAGGTGGCTGCACCCTGCCAGCCAGATCTCTCCACTTCTGCGCGTACTCTTTAAAACCTTCGCTTACGCCCAACGACATACCCTGGAGTTGGGTACGTGTGGGGGCAAGGTCGGCATTATACTGATACTGCTGGTAGAAAGCAGTAGCCAGCTCCTCCCAGTTACGAACTTTGGTCCCATCCAGCTGATAGAACCATTCGAGATGAGTCCCTGAAAGACTCTCCTGGAAGAAGTGGATCCATAGATTCTTGTCCGCAGAGTACGGCTGAATCTTTCGAACATAGGACCTCAAATGCAGCTTGGGACAGGATGCCCCGTCATACTTGGAAAAGGTTGGAGCTTTGAACTTGTGTGGGATAATTATACCAGTCGACAAACCCAGATCTCCGAAATCCAGCCCAGGTGTCTGTTGCACCTCCATAGCCTTCAACCTGTCCTCCAGTTGTTTGTACTTGTTGTCTTCAGGAGGGTACTGCTCTTCATCAAAATCCGTCTCGTTGTCGGAGACCACTGGAGTAGGAACCTTGACTTCTGCCTGAGAAGGACTCCTGCCAACAGAAGAACCAGCCTCTTCCTGATGCAGAGTATTACCCAACCTTCGGCCCGAGTTGAACAGAACAGTTCTTCTCTTCTTCTTCTTTTTTAGGAGCATAGTCTTCAGTTCTTCTTGGCCTTTAGCTAGACCCATGATCATTTCTTGGAACTGCGCATTCTGCGCCTGGAGAGCCTTGATTGAAGTCTCAGTTGATTCAGATCCAGAGTTCATGATGCTGAAATAAACAGCGAAGAACTGTAAGCAACCTGAAAAGGGAAAAACCTGCTATGCACATGATGTATGAAATGCGTATGCAATGCATTCAAGGGTTCGAAAGTTCAAATTCGTTGTAGACAAGAAAAGAACACACGTTATCATTAATGAAATCACTGTTTAATACATCAAGGCCTCATGGGCAAAAAGAAATACAAAAGTCAAGTCAATCCCAAAATACACTGCGCATCCTCTTCGGAGCTATGTAGGTGTTGAGGTTCCTCTCCTCATGCAACAGACGGGTGAGCTCCAAAACCTTCTTTTCACTGGCATGCAGACTAGTCTCAAGAGAATTCCGCTCCTCCTTAAGCTGGATCCAGCTCTTCTGCATCTCTTCCCAGGATGTGGGCATATCAGGGTGCTGAATAGTGTAGGACACTTCCCCTTCCAAGACAGGTTCTTTGATTACTGGAAGCATGTGAGGATAAGGCATCACTAACTTCTGAGAACGGGCGCGTACCCATTTGAGATAAGGCTCCAAAGGGATGGAGTTCCTATGCCCCAGTGTCTTGCTGTCTATCCTACTAGGCATCCTCCAGGCTCTGATAAATCTTTGACGAAGTCCTTGAGTATCACTGTCGAAGTCAAAAACTATGTCGGGAATTAACATGTCATGAGGACCATCCCTCCGAGCATAACCAAACTGTCTCCAAGCCAGGCATGGGCTATAAGTAATACCTCCTCTGATTCCAAGTAAAGGAACATTAGGGTACTCCCCACAACGATCAATGATAGTGACATCTCCTCTGGATCTAGGACACCAATGTATATCTGCATGTGTAAGCGTCATCAACCGTTGTGACCATCTCAAACCCCGCTCATTCTTCAGGACTGATTGGGGAAGGTGCGAAATAAACCACCTTCCCAGGAGAGGAGTGCAACACATAAGGACACCTCTTTTTCTCATGGTTCGAGTGTAACATGAGTGAAGGATGTCCCCCAGCAACGTAGGTATAGGGTTCCTGGACATAAAGATCTGAACGGCACTGATATCAATGAGCTGATCTGGATTAGGGAACAACACCAAACCATAAACAAGGAGGGCTACCACTTCTTCAAAAGCTTGCAAGTCAAGAGAGTTCCAACATTCAAGGGCTTTTTCAAACAGAAACTTGGCTAAGAACCCTTTGATACCACTTCTGACTTCCCAATGTCCCTTGAGATCAGATGACTGTAGGTGCAAGGCTTTAGCAATCTCTTCAAGCTTAGGTTCCCTTTCCGTACCGTTGAAGGGTAGCTGATCAAGGATAGGGATCTTCAGGAGCCGGGAGAACTCCTCCAATGTAGGTACCAACTGGTAGTCCAAGAAGGTAAAGCAGTGATGCAGAGGGTCAAAGAACTGGAACAAGACCTTTATCATATCTTCCTCCATGTTGGTGTTGACCAAGCTGATGAGGCTTCCATGCCTTTCACTGAATGAAGAGTTCTCGGGAATCCTGGATATAAGTTCCTTAAGCTGAGGAGGGATCCTTACAAGATTGACCTGAATTGTCTTTCTACGAGCAGTTTCCATGTCCTACAAAACAAGAACAAAGATGAAAATTCGAACCCCTGAAATGGTTAGTCAATGCATATGATGCTGGATGATGTCATGATGCTATGATTAAACACACCACAGATATTTACAAAGACAAACATGTAAGGCACACAAGGCACACAAGACAAGCCCTTAAGGTTTAAGGCCAGCATGGGGTCTGGGTAGTACCCTCTTGAAGTTGGTGGGTTCATACCTGTCCTAATCAAAGTAACCGGGTTCTAAGGTTCCCAATATCACGGGATTGCTTTCATTGTTCATCGTTTCGATTTAGCCACTGAACTGGCGACCGAAATATTCCAGGAAAGCAACCCTCAATTGAGTGTAGTATCGAGTATCAACCAACCTCGGACTGCACCAAAGTCAGTTATCTCACTACCCTAAAGAGGCCAAGATAGTTCAATTAAGGTTCCTAAGGTCTGTTGATGCTTCACGACACCACGCGGAGGCCCCGTACTCTCCTTGACTGAACTCAAGGGTTACCGGTACACACCAAAGTGCTACATCAACGTAGCAGACTGTTTCAACCGTGTCGGTATACCCCGCACAGTTCCCTCACAGCCTTGTTGCTACTTTCTAAGAAAGGTATCCCCCAGATCCGGGTGTAGGATCTATAGAACTCCCAAGCAACCCACAATTTAAAGCACACAAGGAAAACAATTGAAAACATAGTTATAAGCTAGCCCTAAGGTACACCTCACTTTAAGTTTCCCCAGCAGAGTCGCCAGTTCTGTGATCGGTGGATCTGGAACTGACTGTTTAACGCTGGTTCGCGAAATGTCGCGGTAAGCAAGAGTCGCCACCGTCTTTTATTTTCTCCAAATGGAAAGGACAAAAGCACAGAAAAATTCCTTAAAAGAGATTGCTCTCGGTTCGGGAGGTAGGTTATAGAAAGGGAAGGTGTTAGCACCCTTTCTATCCATGGTTATCCATGGGCTCTTAGATACTTGCTCATTGTGTTTTCAAAAATGTTTGCTTTTCAATGTGGGTTTAAAAAGTTTCTTTGAAAAATTTCAGATCGACTCATACGTCAGAGTGTTTGAAAAGTTTGCTTTGAAAGCTTTTGAAAAGTGTTGGTGTGAAAAGTCTTTTTGAGTTTGTTTTGAGATTAGAGCAAGTATCCTTGAGAACCTACCTACCCTAAGGAATTCGTCTGTGTAAATGTCCTTTAAAGTAGTGCCATCCCACCATTGAGAGGTAAGTAGCACCACCGTTGGAGGTATTCGGGTCAATTCGATTTTTAGGGACATGGTGATCACCAGAGCAATGGGAAGACACCTTAGAAGCTACCCTCATGCCAGGTTCCCGGATCATGAGGACTTACTAAGACGTTTTCTACTCGACGACCACCTTTCGAAAGGCAACAGTGAGGCGTACCCTAGGGGTGGTGTGTGCGAATTGTGTGTCATGTTTCAGTTATTTGTCTTATCATGTTTGTCGTGTTCTACGCTTGATTTTAATTAAGGCCATTCATTCTTGCATGCATATTTAACAGTTATAAAATTGCGAAAAATAAATCTAAGATTATTACAAAGGCGCGGGTCCACATCGCCAAAATTAAACCGGACCCGATTTAGCGGAAAATAAATAAAGCGAAGAAATAAAGTGCGAAAAGTAAAATTACAATGCTTTGGGGCAATTACATAATTATAATAAGCGACAATAAAATAAATGCGCAATTAAATGATTAACGACGGGCGTTGGACCCTTTTTGCAAAAATAATTAAAAGTTAATGAGAATTAAAAATTAAATGATTAAATGCTTTTGTTATTTTTGTATTTTTTAGACTTAATAAGGAACAGAAATTAATTGAAATTAAATTAAAAGACAAACCCTAATTCTAGTATTTTTTTATTTATTATGAAAGAATTAAAATGTGACCTAAATTAAACCTAATTCATTTATGTACAATTTAAATAGGAAAATAAATAAATAAATAATTATTATTATTCTAAAAAAAAGGGAAAAATATTAAAAGGAATAAAAAATAGCAATTAACCTAACTCTACATTTTTTGGATTTTTATTAAAAAGGATTTAAAATTAAAACCTAATTACACTACATAATTTACATTCTAATTTATTTATGAAAATAATTATAATAAATAAATATTATGTTTTTTCTGTATTTTCTGATTTTTATAATGTTTTCTAGATTTTGGTTAAAAATAATTAATTAAAACAAATAATTAAAATAAACAATCAATTAAAATAAATGAAATAAAAAGGAAATCAAACCAGAGTGGGGTGTAATCCCCAATTTAGGAGGTATGAATTTGGAAAGCCTGGCCCAATAAGCATGGAATTTCATTGACTTTCTGGATCAGGTGTCATGCGTTGACTGATATTCATTGCACTCCTGGAATCCATGCCCTTGATTTGGTCTTAGTGCACACGTGGGTGGCTTGGATATAGCGTGTACGGTGAGTCTTTATGTGAGACCTGTATGAGATTGCCAAGAGAAAAATAATATGAAATTTTGCAAGACCTGGGATTTGAACCCAGGTCTTTGATGTCACATGCATAGTGCGTTGCCAGCTGAACCATTCACTTTCAATTAACATAATATATCAATTAAATAACAAATATCAAAATTGGTCAGTGGTCCCTAAAAGCGCGCGCTGGTTTGAACGAACCACTCAGTGGTTGCCAGCGCGTCATCTTCCCCATTATTTTCTGAAACAAAACCCTTTAGCCACGGTTTTGGATGCGTGGCCTTAAGCAACCTACAAGAAAATAGCGATTAGCATCCTGTGGACCATAAATTGTTCGCGAGGCATGTGTTTTATTCAGAAGAACACGCTGAATGCAATGGTAACAATCTTGAGTCCCAATTGTTCCTTGGGTGAGAAACCCCAAATTTGAAACCTGCAAACCCTAGAGAACGCTCATGGCAGAATCACGTGTATTGCTCAAAAATGAAATTAATTAGCATGGTTAGCTTTAGAACATCATGAGAAACAAGAATTCATAAACAAAATATGCAAAAGATGTCTAAATCATGCTATGCGATTTCAATATTTCCTTAGTTCAGTTTGACTTTGTGATACCGTTTCAATGCGTTTGACTTGTTGTTTTTGATTGAGAAACGTTTGGGGACGTCTCAGGATGCTAATGAAACAAAAATCAAAGCTTGAATCGTCCTAGAAGCTAGATTTCAGTGTTTGAGTTTTTGGTGAATTTTTCAATATGCCAAAGCTTGAGTATGCGCAGCTTGCAGTCTTGTAGCATTAGGGTTCTCATTCTGATCATATATGGAGTGATTAGGTCAAGAAACATTGGACAAAATCTTATGCATTGATGAATTTCAATATTTGATTTTGGAAAATCTTTTTTCATATCTTTTTCATGTTGTTTTTGTTCAATCATGATCCAATCTCATCCAAATTTGCCTATTTAAGACTTACACGAAATATTGAGTTTATAATGTGCATGAAAAGATTTTTTTAGGTTAGTTTGATATTTTTCATATATTAAAATCATTTAAATGAATATAAATTAATATTAATTCAAATAAATAATTAAAAAATATGAGAATACTTCCCTTTGGGCCTAATGGTCGTGCATAGGCTTGGCATGAAGAAACTTGGAAGAAAAATGGGCCCATTTGCATTTTTAGGCCTTTTGCATCAATGTTGACTTTCAAAAATTTCCAAAAATTTCCCAACTTCCACAAGGCATAACTTGGTCAATTTTTGAGCTTTTCACATGTTCTTGGACATTTTGGAAAGGTCTTTGAGTCCTTTAACCAATGCCTTTGGCCCCATGTCATTTTGATTTACCAATCTCAAGTTATGTCCTTTGACTTAAAGTCACTTTTTGTTGACTTTTGAAAATGACCTATAATGTTGAAATTGATAACTTTTTGTGAGAGCATTTCTTGGACTTGGAACATGAAGATGAATTGTAGGAAATGTCCTTCTCTTCAAAATGAGCTTTGGATGGAATTTTTCTGATAATCCATGTGAAAGTTATGCCCTGGTCAATTTCAGTTGACTTTTTCAGCTGTCCAAATATAGCAACTTTTGTATCTTTGATGATTTCTGAGCCAAATTTTGAGAATCATGATCAAGCATTGATCAAATGATGTTTGTGGCTTCAAAATGATATATTGACCAAAAATTTGAACTTTTGACTGTCAAATGACCATTTTGCCCCTACAGTTGACTGTAGTGCAATCTAGGGTTTTGACTGTGCAATTTTGAGCTGAATGCCTTGAAACTTGACATGGGGATGCTTGACCATCTTTGTAGGCATATGGGACTTGATTGGGCCTTTGAAAAGTTCCTTTGCTTGACCAGAACTCAAACCCTAGTTTTGACTGTCTAGGAGACAGTTGAGCTGCACAACCCTTGGGGCATTTTGTGACCTTGACTTTGACAATTCTTGATGGATATGGGAGGGCAAATTTTGGGGTACAACACAAGGTAATGCCTTTCGGGTTGAAGAATGTTGGGGCAACTTATCAGCGCGCCATGGTCGCTTTGTTCCACGACATGATTCACCATGAGATTGAGGTTTACGTTGATGACATGATTGCAAGGTCCCAGACTAAAGAAGAACACCTTGATCATCTCCAGAAACTATTCGACGGGTTGAAGATGTACAAGCTGAGGTTAAACCCGAACAAGTTCACCTTCGGGATGAGGTCCGGTAAGCTGCTGGGTTTCGTCGTTAGTGATAAAGGTATTCAAGTGGATCCTACAAAGGTGAAGGTTATACAGGAGATGCCAGCTCCCCGAATAGAAAAGGAAGTAAGAGGCTTTTTGGGACGTCTGAATTACATTGCCCGATCCATTTCACATCTGACAGCTACTTGTGAGTTGATCTTCAAGCTACTGAAGAAAGATCAAGTGGTAAAATGGAATGATGAATGTCAGACCGCTTTCGAAAGGATCAAGGAATACCTCAAAGAGCCACCTATTCTGATGCCTCCAGTTGAAGGAAGACCTTTGATCTTATACTTGACAGTGCTGGATAATTCAATGGGGTGCGTGTTGGGGCAGTATAACGAGTCTGGCCGAAAAGAGGACGCCATTTACTACCTTAGAAAAAAGTTTACCGACTGCAAGACCCTATACTCGTTTCTCTAGAAAACTTGTTGCGCTTTGGCATGGGCTGCTCTCCGGTTGAGACAGTATATGCTGACTCACACTACCCTATTGATATCAAAGATGGACCCAATCAAGTATATCTTTGAAAATCCTGCCTTGTCCGGAAGAATAGCAAGATGGCAGATGATCTTGACTGAGTATGACATCCAATACACGACCCAAAAAGCAATCAAGGGGAGTGTGTTGGCGGATCATTTGGCGCATCAGGCAATGGATGATTACCAATCCATGGATTTCGAGTTCCCAGATGAGAACATCATGTTGGTGACCGACTGTGAAGAACCTGGACCGGATGAAGGACCCGAGGAGGGATCCCGGTGGTCTATGTATTTTGATGGAGCCTCAAATGCATTGGGTAATGGTATTGGCGTTGTGATCATATCTCCTAAGGGTTGTCATACTCCGTTCACCGCCCGTTTATATTTTAACTGCACCAATAATATGGCGGAGTATGAAGCGTGCATCATGGGCCTTCGAGATACTATTGACCTGAGGATTAAGTTCTTGAGTGTATTCGGAGATTCGGCTCTGGTGATCAGTCATATCAAAGGCGAGTGGGATACGAAACACCCAAATCTCATTCCTTTCAAAGAGTATGTACTGACGTTGCTCCCACACTTCGAGGAGATAACCTTTGAACATTTCCCCAGAGAGGAGAATCAGTTAGAGGACGCGCTAGCTACCATGTCTTCTATGTTCAAGGTCAGGTGGGACAATGAAGCTCCCCAGATTACCATCGAGAGGTTGGACGAACCTACACATTGTTGTGACATCGAGACTGAATAGGTAGCAGATAAACCCTGGTTTCACGAGGTAAAAAGGTATCATGAGGCTCAGGAATACCCCGAGGGTGCATCTGTTAATGATAAGAAGTTCTTGAGGAGGTTCACTGCGAAGTTCTTCATCAGTAATGGTATCCTTTACAAGCGTAACCATGATTCAACCTTACTGTGATGTGTGGACAAGAACGAGGAAGAAAGGATTATGGAAGAGTTACATGAAGGTGCTTTCGGAACTCATTCCAGTGGACATACCATGGCGAAGAAAATCCTACGGGCAGGATATTATTGGTCTACTATGGAAGCCGATTGTTATCAGCATTCTCGGACCTGTCATAAGTGCCAAGTCTATGCTGATAAGGTGCATGTACCTCCAGTTTCGCTGAACGTCTTGACAGCTCCTTGGCCTTTTGCAATGTGGGGCATCGATATGATTGGCGAGACCAGACCTACTGCGTCCAACGGGCATCGTTTCATCCTGGTAGCTATTGATTATTTCACGAAGTGGGTTGAGGCAGCTTCCTTTGCTACAGTAACCAAGAATGTCGTGGCGCGGTTCATCTGACACAATATGATTTGTCGATACGGAGTACCAGAGAGGATCATTACGGACAATGGTACAAATCTCAATAATATGATGATCATCGAGCTCTGCAAACAATTTAAGATACAGCATCACAACTCTTCTCCTTACCGGCCGAAGATGAATGGGGTTGTTGAAGCGGCTAATAAGAACATCAAGAAGATTGTGCAGAAGATGATAGTGACCTACAAAGACTGGCATGAGATGTTACCATTCACTCTTCATGGGTACCGCACCTCAGCGCGGACGTCAACAGGGGAAACACCCTACTCTTTGGTATATGGCATGGAGGCAGTCTTACCCATTGAGGTCCAAATACCCTCTCTCTAGATTATGAAGGATGCAGGTTTGAGTGAGGACGACTGGATCCAGACCCGGCTTGATCACCTGAATCTAATTGACGAGAAGAGACTTACTGCTATTTTTCATGGTCAGACATATCAAAAGCGAATGATCAAGGCATTTAACAAGAAAGTCAGACGACAAGAGTATCAAGTTGGGGATCTGGTGATCAAACGCATTATACTGCCACAAGGTGATCCCAGGGGCAAATGGACCCCCACTTATGAAGGGCCATTTGTGGTTAAGAACATCTTCTCAGGAGGAGCCATGATTCTAACCACTATAGATGGTGACGACCTTCCTCACCCCGTCAATGCAGACATAATGAAAAAATATTATGCATAATCAAAGACCCGCTAGGTTGACTGGCCTAGGCAAAAATAAGGGCTTCCCGGCGAACCAAAAGGATTCGGGAAAAAGTAAGGGATGAAAATGAAAAAAAATGTACACCCGGCAAGTCGAAAACCTGAAAAGGCGGCTTGGGCAAAAAGGGTATCCCGGTGGACTGAAAACTCGATAGGGCGGTCCAGGCAAAAATTAGGGATCAAAGCGTAACACTATGTCTCATTGGATCACCTTGCAACCAGACTTCGGTATCGACTATCAAGCTCGGACGGCACCAATCAATCTGATCTACCCTCAACCAAGTAGCAAAGTGATGAGACGCTCGGAGATATAAAGGCAATAGCAGAGTTGGAACCCAATGGGAATGTTCACATAGCTGTTTTTATTCCTTTTACACAAATTGTTTAATTTCTATCTTTCGGCGGCGTTCTCTTACTAGGACGTCAGCCTCTTGTACAAAACACCTATTACAGGCCAACTTCAAAATCAATACAATTCATTTTACAATAAATTTCAAAAATTGTTTTTCTTTTTCTGTTTTGTTTTGCAAGAACGTCCAATGATTCATTTTTGATATATGCATTTGAAAATAATTGCTGCTCATAAATATTTACATACGAAACAAAATACGATTACTCGTAATTTCAGGAATAGGGGCAAACAAGAAATTTCCAAGCCTTACAGGTGCTCTACCTACCGGGTACAGGGATAGACCCAGCTTGAGAAAATGACTAAAAGTGCATACACTCCCCACAGAGTAGGAAATGTCTAAAAACAATGGTGTTAATTCTCACCAAGTAGAGTTCATCTATCACCCACAAGGGAAGACTATCCCCAGTGGAGTTTATTTCTTCCACAGGCAGAAATTCAATCCCCGACAGAGTTCATCATCACCAGCAATAGTAATTCATCCCCAGCTGAGGTTACTTCTCCAAAATCAACAGATCTTCTACCAGAATATCTCTCTTCCCCACAGAGTCACTTTCTCGCCAATTCATTCTCCAGCAGGGTTATTCTACTTCCAATTTATTCTCAAATCATCTTCGGTCGTTATCCCCAGCGAGAGAAACTCTTTATATTCTCCAGCAGCAGCCCAGGATTTATTTTCCCAGCTAGAAAACATTGCATATCCATACATCATGGCATGCACATATGCATCATACAGCACAATCTCATTTATTTTGAGAATATCATTGCCCAATACATTTCATACATCATGACATTACATACGACTAACTCTTTACCTTTCAGGGAAAGATACAATCAAATTCTCACAAGTTTTCTCTGGTTCAGTCAAATTGATGCTAAGATTTCTATTCCAGTTCAAGTTATGAAGCTTGGGTCCGACCGGATAATATCTTGATTTCTCCATCATATTGTGAAGCCCGGAGAACGATCGAATAACAGTATCAGAATACCACGAAGCTTGGAATCGACCAGATAGTGGTATCTCTTAAAAACAAGCTATGAAGCTCGGGTTCAACCGGATAAAAGTTTAATCCCCAGCGAGTTATTGTGAAGCCTGGAGAATGACCAGATAGCAATGCGAGTTACTATGAAGCCTGAATTACGACCAGATAGCAGTACAAAGACACCATGAAGCCTGGAATCGACCAGATAGTGGTATATCATAAACACAATCCGTGAAGCCCGAAAATCAATCGGATAACAGCTTAACAAGGTACTGTGAAGCCTGGCTTACGACCAGATAGCAACCAAGAATACTACAAAGCCTGGAGTCGACCAGATAGTGGTATATCTTTAATGCAAGTTATGAAGCCCGAACTCGACTGGATAATATCTTGATTTCTCCGAATGCCATGAAGCCTGGATTCGACCAGATAATGGTATAAGACATCGTGAATCCTGGATTACGACCAGATAGCGGTAAAAGACACTGAAGCATGGGATTACGACCAGATAACAGTAAGGGACACTACGAAGCTTAGATTTCGACCAAATAGCAGTCTACCAGGCCAATTACTATGAAGCCTGGAGTCAACTGGATATTAGTAGGCCTTAAAATCATATGGAAGCCCGGATGCGACTGGATAACCACTTGATTTCTTCTGAAGCCTGGAATACGGCCAAATAAGAAGTAAGGTATTGTGAAGCCTAGAATCGACCAGATAGCAGTACAGGACACCATGAAGCCTGGATTCGACCAGATAATGGTATGAAACATCGTGAAGCCTGGATTACGACCAGATAACGGTAAAAGACACTGAAGCCTGGGATTACGACCAGATAACAGTACAAGACACTGCGAAGCTTGGAATTTTGACCAAATAGACGTTTACCTAGATAATTACTAAGAATCCTGAAGTCGACTGGATATTAGTGCGCCCTAAATTCAAGTTGAAGCCCGGATGCGACCGGATAACAACTTAATTCCTTCTGAAGCCTGGAGAACGACCAGATAGCAGTTGATCTTATCACTATGAAGCCTAGATCACGACCAGATAGTAGTTCATTTTCACCTTTTCGACCAAGAGACAATTCCCCAGTAGAATAACGGACAACCGAAGCTCCTAAAATTCAACTTTTCTCAAGACAAAGAACAAGCATTCCCCAGCGAAATCTTCCTCAATAACAGGTATACGGGCTCTCGCTAAGGAATCTCTTATGCAATCGACACTCCTTCGGATGGCATCTTTAAGCCCATCTTTAGCCGTCAATTTCCAAATGGCATCTATAAGCCCATTCCCGACATCATAAGATAAGTACCACTTCATGCGAGTGCAATTTTCTTGGGCACTCTAGTGTTCAATCATCTTCCACCTTCGAATCACGAAAGGCAAGCGAGCCAATCTACATCCTAAGGTTTAAGAAGATTAAACAGGGGCAGCTGTTGTACCCCAAAATTTTCCCTCCCATATTTCTCAATACATTTCAAGTGAGATCCTCAAATTGTTCATGGAAGTCCAAGGGTTGACCAGACAAGCTCACTCCTAAGGCAGTCTACCTCAAATTAGGGTTTCATGTTGCATCAAGATACTTGAGTCCAAGGGATCCCAAATTCTCACCATTGTCCTAAAATGTTCTCAAGATCATCCATGTCAAGTTTCAAGCCCTACAGAGAAAGTTTGCTCAGTCAATTGCTCAAAGGCCTGAAAATCGATTGTGTTGGAGCAAAAGTCAACTGGGTCCCACATACAATCAAACTTCAAAAAATTTGGTCAACATTCTCATTTTGAAGTATTATTCATCATTTTATCAAAGGTTGATCATGATTCCTCAAGGATTGCTCATAATTCATCAAAACCCAAAAGTTGCTAAATTAAGGTTTTGTAGGAAAAGTCAACTCAACTTTGACCAAGCATAACTTTCTCATACTTTATCAAGAATGACCCATCCAAAGCTCATTTTGAAGAGGATGCAATTCCCTACAATTCACCTTCATATCCCAAGTTCAAAATATGCACTCACAAGAAGTTACAAATTTGGACATTATAGATCATTTTGAAAAGTCAACAAAAACATATTTTTTGTCAAAGCTTCATACATGAACATGGAAGACTCAATTTAGATGAGACCAAAAGGGTTGCTTAGAGGACATCTCAAGCTTTCTAAAAAGTCAAATAACACATCTCTAGGGTCAAAATTGAGGAAGTTATGCATTGGCAAAGTTGACCTTTTTTGCAAAATTGTCAAAAGTTAAATGTGTCTCAAATTGCAATTTTTGTCAAATGGGCCCAACTTCTTGTGCTTGTATTGAGTTTGTAACATGGTCCACGACCCATGATCCTTCCTGTGATACGGTGGGAGAACTGACTTGAGGTTTTGCGTTTGTTTTCGCAAATGTTTCGGTTGAGCAAGAGTCGCCACCGACTTTTTATTTTATCCTAAGGAAAGGTTAAAAAGCATAGCAAAAACCTTTGAGATGTTTTCTTGGGTTCAGGGAGTAGATTATAGAAAGGGAAGGTATTAGCACCCTTTCTATCCATGGTTATCCATGGGCTCTTAGTTACTTGCTTAGATCAACTTGCCTTGATTTTCAATTGTTTGAAATGGTGCTTTCAATTGTTTGAAATGGTGCTTTCAATTGTTTGAAATGGTGCTTTCAATTGTTTGAAATGGTGCTTTGTGTGTGTGGGTTTGAAAAATGTTTTGAAAAGAGGCCAATGTGGTGGCAACCTTTGTAATGATCCATGTTGGGATGTATACAAAGGTGTATGTCTTTTGAAAAGTTTTCAATGTTTTTGAAAGTTGTTTTGAAAGTGTGTTGTGATGTGTGGTTTTGAAAAATAGGCAAGTGTTTTTGTTTTGCAAGTTGGCAAGTAACCAAGAGCTATCTACCCTAAATTTCTCAAAGATCTTTCCTATGTTTTAACCCTTTTAACAATTTTGTTCCACCATTGTATTTGGTGGACAATTTTGTGTTAGGATGTGAACGGGACGGGCGCGGGTCATCGTTTAGACCATGATTGCAATGGTGCCAAGTGTCTTTGGCAATTTTTCCTTTAAGGGACTTGATCATTTTTAGGCAACTTTTGAAAGCGTCATCGAGGGACTATGATCTTTTGATATTGTTTTGTTTTGCCAAAGACACCTAACATGCAACATGGCCCATTATTGAAGGCAACAAGTGGAGTAACCCTAGGGGTGCAAGTGTGCTTGGTGTTGTCCATTTTCATGCTTTGTTATCTTTGAATTAGGTCAAGCTATTGTTTGGTTGATTTTTGCATACAAAGCCCTAAGTCTATCATGGCATATTTAGAAAGCTTTTAAATGCGAAATTTAAAGGTCCTAAATTATTACAACACAATTATGGGATGGGGGTACAAATGTTCAAATGGGGATATTTAGCAAGAAAAATTAAATCTAAACTATTACATCCAAATTGAATATTCAAATTATTTAATTGCACAATAATTAAATAAAATAAAATAAATATGCAAGATGCAAAAATGATTTTCATATGTATGTAAAAAGGTATTTTTCATGTGACAAATAAACAAAAATAAAAATGAATAATTTTGAATATTTTTACATTTTAGGAATCCAAATGTATCTTGATGAAAAAATGGGACAAAGTTAGGAAAAAATTAGGAATTTTCATAACTTAGAAAATTTCTAAGTTATGAAAATTCTTCATTTTAAACCCTAATTTGTAAAAATGGGACAAAGTTAGGAAAAAATTAGGAATTTTCATAACTTAGAAAATTTCTAAGTTATGAAAATTCTTCATTTTAAACCCTAATTTGTAATTTTTTATTTCTTGATGAACAAGTTTCATAATTTGACATGTCTTGATGGAAAATGAATCTCGACATTTGATTTTGACCAAAAAGTCAAAGTTTGACTTTTCAGTATACAGTCAAATTTGGCTCAGTTGACTGGAAAATTCATCTGTCAAACTTGTGCATTTGGGATCTTTTGAATTTGTTGAACATGTCAAGACAATGCCATTGGGTCCTTGAGTCCATATGTGAGCTTGGTTTGCCATTGGCTAGGTCAAACAGTCAAAAATTGCCTTTGTGCAGTCAAAACCCTAAAAATGGCCATTTTGCCCTTTTGGTGATCTGATCAAATTTCTTGTGGATTTGTGATCCAAACTTGATCAAATGGTCCATATGAATTCATAATGTTGATGTGGGTCAAAAATCATGAGGTTTGACTGTCAATTGACCACAGTTGACTTTTTCCCCAATACAGCTGATTTCTAGGTCAACTGTCCAATTGACTGGGCAAAGATTGGAATCAAGGCTTGAAACTTGGTATGGATAAACTTGTGAGTCCAACATGAAGCATGAAAGTCACTTTGTGCCTTTTAGGTCAAAACGTATTTGTGCAAACTCAAACCCTAATTTGGGTCAACAGTGCAAGGAGGAGTCTTGAGCAGAGTAAACCCTAATTTGATCTTGAGCTCCAAGGGTCTTGTGATGAGAAAATGTTGATGAAATGGGAGGGCAAATTTTGGGGTGCAACAGTTGCCCCTGTTCAATCTTCTTGAACCTGAAGAGTTAGATTGGCAGGTTTGCCTTTCGCGACTCGAAGGTAAAAGGAGATTGGACACTAGAGTGTCCGGAAATTTGCACTCGCATAATGGAGTATCAGCAATGTGATGTCGGGAATGGGCTTATAGATGCCATTTGGAGAGATGATGGATAGGGGGATGGGCTTATAGATGCCATCTGGAGGTGTGACAGAACCTTGTCGGGAATGGGCTTATAGATTCCATTTGGAAATGTTGATCGCGTAAGAGATTCCTTAGCGAGAACTTGCGTACTTTGAGAAAGGAAGATGGTTTCCTGGCCTGTTACAGGTGTTGATCTTCAGTCTCTTCATGCAGATATGCCCTGGCTAGATACAGGAGTCGAATCCATAATTAGTTGCTCACAGATGTGCCCTGGCTAGATACAGGAATCGAATCTGGAACTTCAAAAGGTTGTTTACAGACGTGCCCTGGCTGGATACAGGTATCGAATCTCTAAATTGTTCATGTAGACGTGCCCTGGCTAGATACAGGTATCGAATCCACAATCAAATCACTCACAGATATGCCCTGGCTAGATACAGGAATTGAATCTGGAATTGGTCGCCTACAGATATGCCCTGGCTAGATACAGGAATCGAATATGGAATTGGTCGTCTATAGATGTGCCCTGGCTGGATACAGGAATCGAATCTGGAATTGTTCGTCTACAGATGTGTCCTGGCTGGATACAGGTATCGAATCTGGAATTTGCAAAAGGTTGGTAGAGATAACTTTCCTGGCTGGATACAGGTGTAAACCTCTGACCTGAGAATGAAAGATAATTTCCTGGCCTGTTATAGGGGTTGATCTTCAAACTCTTCATGCAGATATGCCCTGGCTAGATACAGGTATCGAATCTACAATCAATCGCTCACAGATATGCCCTGGCTAGATACAGGTATCGAATCTGGAATTGCGATAGTTGATAGTAATCATCTTTGGATTGAACTTTTCCTGAAAAGGCAAAACATTAGCTGTATGCAATGTCATGTTGTATGAGATGCATGATGTCATGATGTTTTAAAATGAGATAGTGTTGTATGCACTTTATCATGTATGTAAGCAGGATGTATGAAATGTGAAATGTCTATGAATGTATTTTCGTCTAGGAAAATAAATCCTTGACGAGTGCCGGGAACTTTGTTGAATCCTGGGCTGATGTTGAAGAGTAGAGTTCTTCGTTTCCGCTGGGGATGATGATTGCAAGAATAAACCAGTAAGAGAAGATGACTCCGTTGGGGAATAAACTTGTTGGAGAGATTACTCTGCGGGGAATTACTCTGTGGGAAGAGATACTTCGCTGAGTTTCGATGAGAGCTCCGCTGGGGATTCCACTGATAAGTTATGTTGGGGAACTTGATGAACTCCACTGGGGATAGGAAGAACTTCGCCGAGGATGAATTTTCCGTGGTAATTAGCTGAGGATAAACCAGTTATACCCTGGTGAGGAAATAACCTTTGAATGAAACCGGGAGATGCGTTCGTACTCTGCAGGTGATAAGCTTCCAGAATCTACTGGGGAGGATGTTTCAACTCTCCTGGGGAAACTTTTCAGACTGTACTGGGGTGTTGGTATTCCGCTGGGGAACAATCTTATATTAAAACTGTCGGGGATGCTTGCTGAGGAATGTCTATACTCCGCTGGGGAATGTTTAGATCTTCCGGGGATATCCAATTTCCTTAAGGCTGACAGTAGACTAACTCTGCTTGGGGAGAGTATTGCTGACTTGCTAGGGATACTGTGCCTTTTTAGGGCTGATGGGAGACCAACTCTTCCTGGGGAGAGTATTGCTGAAATCTGGTCTTACTCTGTGGGGAGTGAAGGTATTCTGGTCAAATTCTTCAGCTGAACTTACCTTGGTACCTTGGTGGACAGAGCAACTAGATCGCTTAGACAATTCTAAAATGCCCCTGTTTCTGATGTCATCTATAATTAATCCTTTGTTTCGCATGAAAATATTCATGATTAGCAATTAATGTCAAATGCATATATCAAAAATGAACATTGGACGTTCTTTGCAAAACAAAACAAATGGCAATTTGTCTGGACAATGAAACTTGTATTGATTTTGAAATTTTCCTGTGAATAGGTGTTTTATGTACAAGAGGCTGACGTCCTAGTAAGAGAACGTCGCCGAGCAAAATAGAGTTTATACAATTTTGTGAAAAGAAACAAAGCAGCTATGTGAAAAATAATCCCACTGGGTTCCAACTCTGCTATCGTCTTTATGTCTTCAAGCGTCTCATCACTCTACTGCTTAGTTGAAGATGAAGCTGATTGATTGAAGTCATCTGGGCCTGATAGTTGATACCGAATTCTGGATGCAAGGTGATCCAACGAGACATAGTATTACGCTTTATCCCTAACTTTTGCCTGGACCGCCCTTTCGGGTTTTCAGTCCACCGGGATACCCATTTTTGCCCAAGCCGCCTTTTCAGGTTTTCGACTTGCCGGGTGTACATATTTTTTTCATTTCATCCCTTATTTTTGCCCGAACCCTTTTGGTTCGCCGGGAAGCCCTTATTTTTGCCTAGGTGTGTCAACCTAGCGGGTCTTTAGTTCATGCGTAGTATCTTTTTACTATGTCTGCATTGGCGGGGTGAGGAAGGTCGTCACCATCCATGGTGGTTAGAATCATCGCACCTCCCGAGAAGATATTTTTAACCATAAATGGCCCTTCGTACGTAGGGGTCCATTTGCCCCTGGGGTCACCTTGAGGAAGAATGATGCGCTTGATTACCAGGTCTCCGACTTGATACTCTTGTCGTTTTACTTTCTTGTTAAATGCCCTGATCATCCGTTTTTGGTACGTCTGACCATGACAAATAGCAGTGAGTCTCTTTTCGTCGATTAGGTTTAATTGATCAACCCGATTCTGGATCCAGTCATCTTCGCTCAAATCTGCATCCTTCATTATCTGGAGAGAGGGTATCTGGACTTCAATAGGCAAGACTGCCTCCATGCCATAGACCAAGGAAAAGGGAGTTTCCCCTGTTGACGTCCGTGCTGAGGTACGGTACCCATGAAGGGCAAACGGTAACATTTCATGCCAATCTTTGTAAGTTACTGTCATCTTCTGCACAATCTTCTTGATATTCTTGTTCGCTGCTTCTACAGCCCCGTTCATCTTCGGCCGGTAAGGTGAAGAGTTACGGTGTTGTATCTTGAATTGCTCGCAGAGCTCAGTGATCATCTTGTTGTTAAGATTGGTACCGTTGTCCGTAATGATCCTTTCAGGTACACCGTATCAGCAGATCAGGTTATGCCGAATGAACCGTGCCACGACGCTCTTGGTTACGGTAGCGTAGGAAGCTGCTTCAACCCACTTTGTGAAGTAATCAATCGCTACCAAGATGAAGCAATGCCCGTTAGATGACGTAGGTCGGATCTCGCCGATCATATCAATGCCCCACATTGCAAAAGGCCAAGGTGCTGTCAAGACGTTCAGAGGAACCGGAGGAATGTGCACCTTATCAGCATAGATCTGGCACTTGTGACATGTCCGAGAATGCTGATAACAGTCGGCTTCCATTGTGGACCAGAAATATCCTGCCCGAAGGATTTTCTTTGCCATGGTATGTCCACTGGAATGTGTTCCGAAGGTACCTTCATGTAGCTCTGCCATGATCTTTTCTGCTTCAGTCTTATCCACACAACGCAATAAGGTTGAATCATGGTTTCGCTTGTAGAGAATGCCATTGCTGAGGAAGAATTTTGCCGCAAATCTTCTCGGGAATTTCTTGTCATTAACAGATGCTCCTTCGGGGTATTCTTGAGCTTCCAGGTACCTCTTCACTTCATGATACCAGGGTTTTTCAGTTACCTCTTCAGCCTCAAGATCACAGCAATATGCAGGTTCGTCCAATTTCCAGATAATGATCCGGGGAGCCTCATTGTCCCATTTGACTTTGAACATGGAAGACATCGTAGCTAGTGCGTCCGCTAACTGATTCTCCTCTCTTGGGAAGTGTTCAAAAGTTATCTCTTCGAAGTGGGGAAGCAATGTCAGCACATACTCCTTGTAAGGAATAAGATTTGGGTGTTTCATATCCCACTCACCTTTGACCTGATTGATCACGAGAGCGGAATCTCCGAAAACACTCAGAAATTTGATCCTTAAGTCATTTGCAGCTTGAAGACCCATGATACATGCTTCATACTCTGCCATGTTGTTGGTGCAGTTGAAACATAGCCGGGCAGTGAGTGGAGTATGAGTGCCTTTAGGGGATATGATCACAGTGCCGATTCCATTACCCAAAGAGTTCGAGGATCCGTCAAAGTGCATAGACCATCGGGATCCTTCATCCGGTCCAGGTACTTCACAATCAGTCACTACCATGATGTCCTCGTCTGGAAATTCAAAGTTCATCGACTGGTAATCGTCCACTGCCTGGTGTGCCAAATGGTATGCCAATACACTTCCCTTGATTGCTTTTTGAGTCGTGTACTGGATGTCATATTCCGTCAAGATCATCTGCCATCTTGCTATTCTTCCGGACAAGGCGGGCTTTTCGAATATATATTTGATTGGATCCATTTTTGAAATCAATAGAGTAGTGTGAGTCAACATATGCTGTCTCAGCCGGCGAGCAGCCCATACCAAAGTGCAGCAAGTTTTCTCGAGCAGTGAGTACCGGGTCTCACAGTCGGTAAACCTTTTGCTAAGGTAATAAATAGCATGCTCTTTTCGGCCAAACTCGTCATGCTGCCCCAGCACACACCCCATTGAGTTGTCAAGTACTGTCAAGTATAAGATTAGAGGTCTCCCTTCAACCGGTGGCATAAGAATGGGTGGTTCTTGGAGATACTCTTTGATTCTTTCGAAAGCGGCCTGACATTCATCATTCCAACGTACTACTTGATCTTTCTTCAGCAGCTTAAAGATTGGCTCACAGGTAGCAGTTAGATGCGAGATGAATCGGGCAATGTAATTCAACCGTCCTAGAAAGCCTCTGACTTCTTTCTCTGTCTTGGGAGTTGGGATCTCTTGTATGGCTTTCACTTTGGCAGGGTCCACTTGAATACCTTTGTCACTCACAATGAAACTCAGTAGTTTTCCAGATCTTACCCCGAAGGTGCACTTGTTTGGGTTCAACCTCAGCTTGTACAACTTCAGACGGTCAAACAGCTTCCGTAGATGGTCAAGGTGTTCCTCCTCAGTTTGGGACCTTGAAATCATATCATCGACTTACACTTCGATCTCATGGTGGATCATGTCATGAAATAAAGCCACCATGGCACGTTGGTAGGTTGCCCCAGCATTTTTCAACCCAAAAGGCATGACCTTGTAGCAAAAAGTGCCCCACTGAGTGACGAAGGTGGTCTTCTCCATGTCTTCAGGAGCCATCTTGATCTGATTATAACCGGAGAAGCCATCTGTTGTACCCAAAAATTTTCCCTCCCATATTCTTCAAGATTTGTCAAGATCAAACTCCAGATGACTCAAAATCTCTCAAGGGTTGCACAGTCCAATTGCCTCCTAACACAGTCAAAATTAGGGTTTTGGTTCTTGCAAAGAAATTGAGGTTTTCAAGGGTCCAATCAAGTCCCACATGCCTATATACATTGTCAAGCATCCATATGTCAAGGTTCAAGACTCACAGCATCAAATTGCACAGTCAAAAACCCTAATTGCTTCACAGTCAACTGTAGGGGCAAAATGGTCATTTGACAGTCAAAAGTCAAATTTTTTGGTCAACATCTTATTTTGAAGCCACAAACATCATTTGATCAATTCTTGATCATGATTCTCAAAGCATGGCTCAAAAAGTCTCAAGATGCAAAAGTTTCTATTTTTGGACAGTTGGAAAAGTCAACTGCAAATTGACCAAGGCATAACTTTCTCATGGTTTATCAGAAAAATTCCATCCAAAGCTCATTTTGAAGAGGATGACATTTCCTACAACTCATCTTCACACTTCAAGTCCAATAAATGCTATCACAAAAAGTTATCAATTTCAACATTATAGGTCATTTTCAAAAGTCAACAAAAAGGCACTTTAAGTCAAAGACCATAACTTGAGATTGGTAAATCAAAATGACATGGGACCAAAGGCATTGGTTAGAGGACTTCAGGACCTTCCCAAAATGTCCAAGAACATGTTCATAGCTTCAAAATTGAGCAAGATATGCCTTGTAGAAGTTGGGAAATTTTTGAGGATTTTGAAAAGTCAACTTTGCTTCAAAAGCTTCAAAATTGCTAATGGGCCACAAATTCTTCCATGAATCATTACCCAAAGGCTATGCACGACCCATTAAACTCAAAGGGATTTATTTTCTTATTTTTGATTAATTATTTGAATTTTTATTATTATTAATTCATTTAATTAGTTTTAAATATACGAAAAATATCAAATCATGTTTTTAAATCTTTTTATGCAGCAAATATCTTCCATATATGCAAAAGATTTCGTGCACCATCTCAAGGGGACAAAATCATCCACATTTGGCATAATTGGCATGGAAAAAGATTGGAAAAGATATGAACAAAATCAAATATTCAAAACTTTAATTCATGGAATATGGGCTTGGTTTTTTGACCTAATTCCATTCAGATACATAGGCACAACTCAAACCTAAGGCATTGGACACGAAAGCTGCTCAGAAAACAAAGAACCAATTTGCAATTTTTCATTAAAAACTTGAACACTGAAATCATAGTTACAAGGCGATTCAAGGTCTAAAAGCTTGTCCATTACATTCCTGACATTGCTAGGAATCGATTGCAACCATTTTCCAGTCTCCATACTCCAAGAATTGGTAGAACAAAGTCACACTTTTCTGGAATATGTCCATAATCGTTCTTTAATTTCCATGCATTATTCATGTTTTTTAATTGTTGATTTACACTAACAATGATGTTCTGAAGCTAATGGTACCATTTAATTGAACTAACAATGCCTATATCAAAATCTACCATTGATGGATATTAGGTTTTCAGAAGCTCAAAATTAGGGGTTTCCTCAGATGGAAAAATCAGGCCACCAAACCTATGCCATTGAATTCGTGACATCCAGACGAAGCAAACTGACTACTCGCGCCCTTTTTATATTACAGCATGGGCTATTCGCTATTTTTACAGGTCTTGTTTAGTGGGGGTTTAAAACCCCCGCTGTTTGTTATATTACAGGTACAAAGATGAAGACGAAGCTGGCGTGTCATAACGTGATAGGAGTATTCAAATACTGGCGCGTAATTTCTTGTGTACACCACTAACTAATGTTTTTGCATATTGTGTCTTTTAGCTATCCAAATAACAAATGCACGCGATGGCTCGGTTGATGGATGAGGTGGCTTGCAGGTACTGGGACCTGGGTTCGATTCCCAGGTCCCCCTCATACGTTTAATAATTTTTGTTGCAAGGTATTCCAACGTAGCACATCCTCAAAGGTCCACCATATGCACTCACGCTCAGGCTTGCCACATAATCAGGATGATCAATCTAATGGCCACAAAAGAGGTTTACCATAGGCCTCAGTCAATGAATGAACACTCAAGCTGGAAAAGTCAATGAAGGCTTTGTTTCATGGGCCAAATTACTTCACAAAAACCTCCCAAATGGGCCAGACACCCCCAATGTTTGTATTATATTTTTTAACTTCCTTTTCTTTTCTTTTTTTGTTTTAATTTGTTTTAATTATTTTATTTAATTCACCAAAAATAATTTTCATAATATAAAAATCAGAAATCAAAAATTGTAATATATTTAATAGTATTTAATTCACTATTAATTTATTTTGTAAATAAACTTTAACAATTAATTTAGTTAATTTAGGTTTCAATTTCAACATTTTTCTTAATAAATTAAAATAGGTAAAATTAGGGTTTTGATATTTTTTCACCTTTTCATCTTTTTTTAATAAATAATTTTCTCATCATTATTATTATTATTAATTACTATTAATTTTTGTAAATACACATGTACATTAATTATTTAGTAAATTAGGTTAAACTTTAATATTTTTCTTAATAATTAAAAATAACTTAGAATTAGGGTTTCTCTTGATTTTCAATTTTTTACTTTCATAAATACAAAAAACCATAAAAAACAATTTATTTTCTTTTAATAAAATAATTAATTAACTTTTAATTCAATTTAATTTCAAAAGGGTCCAACGCCCTCGAACGTGCAACTTTAATTTTTTCGCGCATTTATTCTTTTTTTTTTCTTTGTGAATATTATGTAACTGCTCAAGCCATGTAATAGTAACTAGGTTTTACTTTCCGCATTTTTATTAAAACGGGTCTTTGTAATTTGGCGATGTATAGACCCGCGCCTTGTAATAGCGTAGGATTTATCTTTCCGCATTTAAATTTCCGCACTCTTAAACTGCTAAAATTGCATGAAAGAATGAATGGCTAATTAAAAACAATGTGTAGCTCACAAATGCATAATCAAAGATAAACTTAACATGAAAACAACACACAAATTCACACACCACTTCTAGGGTACGCCTCACTTGTTGCCTTACCTCCGAAACGTGGTCGTCGAGTATAGGACGTTTTAGTAAGTCCTTGTATCCATGATCCAGTTGCCTCGAAACAGTTGCCTCGATAAAAAAGGATCAAGGGCATAAGGGTAGCTTCTAAGGTGTCCTAACTATTACTCTGGTGACCACACTGTCCCTACAAACGAATCGACCCGAACACCTGCAACGGTGGTGCTACCTACCTCTCAATGGTGGGATGGCACTACCTTAAGGACATTTACACAGCCTAATTCCTTAGGGTAGGTAGAAGACTCATGGATACTTTCTCTTTTCAAAAAACAAACAAAAACCTTTTCACACCGACACTTTTCAAAAAGCTTTCAAAACAATTTTTCAAACACTCTTGAGGACTGATACAAGAGTCAATCTGAAATCTTTAAACGAAACTTTTTTCAAACCCACTCACAATTGAAAAGCAAACACTTTTGAAAACACAATGAGCAAGTATCTAAGAGCCCGTGGATAACCACGGATAGAAAGGGTGCTAACATCTTCCCTTTCTATAAATCTACCTCCCGAACCGAGAATCATTCTCAAAGAAGGAATTTTACTGTGCTTTTGTCCTTTCCATGTTGGAGAACATAAAAGACGGTGGCGAATCTTGCTTCCGCGACATTTCGCGATCCAGCGTTAAACAGTCAATTCTAAATCCACCGATCACAGAACTGGCGACTCTGCTGGGGAGACTTTATAAAGTGAGGTGTACCTTAGGACTAAGATCACTTGTGTTTTCAATTGTTGTGATTGCTTGCTTTATTATTATGGGTTGCATCAGAGTTACATAGATCCTAACCCGGATCTGGGGATACCCTGTTCTGTAGCATAAGCTGTGAGGGACCTGTCCGGCGTAGACCGACATGGGTGAAGCAGTGGCTACGTTGGTGTGGCACCTTGGTCTGTACCGATATCCCTTGTGTCGCAACGAGGAGAATATGGGTCTTCTGAGGAGTCATTAAGCACCAACCGACCTTAGAACCTTAAATGACCCAACTTGGCCAATAGAACAGTAGCAGTATGCTACGCCCATTGAGGCTAAACTCTCGTGATGGTTCTGGCTGCAAGAAAAGATTGCGACGCTGGAGTTATGACCGATTGAGGGTAGTCAGTGATATTGGGATCCTCTAGAACCCGGTTACTTCTGATAGGACAGGTCTTAACCAACAAACTGAAAGAGGGTAATACCTAGACCCCATGTTGGCCTAAACTCTAAGGGCTTGTCTTGTGTGACTTGTGTGCCTTATCATATTTGCCTTTGTGAATATTTGTGGTGTGCTTTATCATAACATCATGCCATCATAAACATTGCATGCATCCTGCATAAGGACTGACCATTTCAAAGACAAGAGGGTTTCACCTTTGCTCTGTTTTGTAGGACATCATGATGCCTATGCGAAGGAACACTATCCGGTTCAATTTTGTTCACCCACCTGAGTTGCTTGAAGAGTTGGTTAGCAGAATTCCAAATACTACTTCTTTCATCCAGAGGCATGGTTCTCTTCTCAGTTTAGTCACGGCAAAGTGGGACCAACAACTGATGAGTGTCCTGACCCAGTTTTATGACCCTCTGTACCAGTGCTTCACCTTTCAAGACTTCCAGCTGGTCCCTACCCTGGAAGAGTTCTCTGATTTACTTGGCATCCCCATCTTGGATCAGACTCCCTACACTGGTTGGGAAAAGACTCTTAGGCTTGAGGAGATTGTTGCAGCTCTTCCCTTGACCCACAAGGAGGTAATGGACAACTGGGTGACTAGAAGCAAAGTTAAGGGTTTCTTGGCCAAGTTTCTGATTGGTAAGGCTAACAGTTTCTGGAATGACCTGGATTTTAGGGCGTATGAAGACATTCTGGCTCTCTTAATCTATGGTCTAGTCTTGTTTCCTAACCCTGATAACTTCATTAACGTCACTGCCATAAGGATCTTCATGTCTCAGAACCCTGTGCCCACTCTCTTGGGCGATATTCTGCAACAACTTTATGCTCGTACTGCCCGAAGACGAGGAACTCTGGTGTTGTATTCCTTTGTTAGTGAGGTGGTTTATTTCGCACCTCCCTAAGTTCGTGCTGAAGAACAAAGAAGGAAGAGGTTGGGCTCATAGGTTAATGTCTCTCACTGATAAGGACATCATTTGGACTCTCAGAGGTTTGGATGAGGTGGCTGTTATTGATCGTTGCGGAGAATACCCTAATGTTCCTCTGATTGGAACCCAAGGAGGGATCTCTTATAATCCATGTCTAGCTCTCTGTTAGTTTGGAAGAGCCAGAAGAGCAGGGCCTCATGAGATGTTGGTGCCTCACATTAATTTTGAGTTTCAGGTAGATAGTGACGAGCTGCGTCGTAGGTTCATCAAGGCTTGGGACAGAATTCACAAAGCTGACCCACAAGAGTTGGGACCAAAGACTTCTCTACCTATGGAAGCCTACTACAAATGGGTCTGCATCCGTGCTCAGAGGTTAGGTATGCCGTACGAAGCTGTCAGACCCATCATTCTTGAATATCCTAATAGAGATGGGGCTCCTCCAACTGTTCTCCCTCCTCAGATACCTACTGATATTGATACACTAAAGAGGTCTTGGGCGCAACTACGGGAAGAACGGGATTCTTATCGGGAAAAGTTCAACGAGCAGGAACTGAAGATCCAGAAGCTGACAAAGCAGTTGGAGAACGAGCGAGCCTTGAATGATTACATCCGTACTGAGAAGAGGAGACCATGGGATCACTGATGAGCTTTGGATACTCTTTTACAATTTTATTTCCCTTTTCAGTATTTTTTTTCATTTTTTATGTAATGCCTAAGGGCAATCTGTTGAACAATTTAAATTTCAAAGTTGAATCTAATGAAGTGTGTTCTTTTTTTTGTTTACAAAGTTGAATCCTGATTGTCTTTGAAAACATAAATCATACGCATCCCATTCATCATGTGCATAGCGGGTACTTTTCTTTTCAGGTTGCTTAATGTTCTTCGCTGTTTATTTCAGCATCATGAACCCTGAATCATCTACCGAGCAGTCCATCAAGGCCCTTCAGGCTCAAAACGCCCAATTCCAAGAGCTGATCATGAGTTTGGCCCAAGGTCAAGAGGAGTTGAAGGCTCTGCTGGTCAAGAAGAAGAAGAAGAGAATTGTACTGTTTAACACTGGCTGGAGGTTTGGTAACACACTGCAAAATGAGGTTGATCAAGCTGGTTCTTCTGTGGGGAAAGGCAGTCCCCAGGGGGGAAGGGTTCCTAGTCCGGTGGTCTCTGACAACGAGACTGATTTTAATGAGGAGCAGTATCCTCCAGCTGAAGACAAGTACAAGCAGTTGGAAGACCGTCTGAATGCCATGGAAATTCAACAAGTGCCTGGTTTGGATTTCGGAGACTTGGGTCTATCTTCTGGTGTGGTCATCCCACACAAGTTCAAAGCACCATCTTTCGCAAAGTATGATGGGGCGTCCTGCCCTAAGCTACATCTCAGATCTTATGTGCGAAAGATCCAACCCTACACTGTGGACAAGAACTTGTGGATCCACTTCTTCCAGGAGAGTCTTTCAGGGACTCATCTCGAATGGTTCTATCAGCTGGATGGAACCAAGGTTCGTAACTGGGAGGAGTTGGCTACTGCTTTTTACAAGCAGTATCAGTATAATGCCGACCTCGCTCCTACACGTACCCAGCTCCAGGGTATGTCGCTAGGATCGGGAGAAGGTTTTAAAGAGTATGCGCAGAAGTGGAGGGACCTGGCTGGCAGGGTGCAGCCACCATTAACAGATCGTGAGCTAGTGGATATGTTCTTAGGGACCCTATCCGGGCCGTTCTTCAATCATCTCATTGGCAATTCATCTGCAGGGTTCACAGATCTCATTCTGACTGGGGAAAGGATAGAGGCTGGTATGAAATCAGGGAAAATTCAGAAGGGTGCGTCCTCAAGTTCTGAGAAGAAGCCTTTCAAAAAGGAGGCCAGTGCTGTGTATGGGCCTAGAAGGCAGAATAAACCAGAACGCCGCCAAGCTGTCAACGCGGTGGTAATTGCAAAGCCTGCTGCCGCTCCTCGGCAACTTAATCAACCAAGGGCCGAGAGACCCAGAAGAGAATATACTCGGCTTAGTATGACCTTGTCACAGATCTTGCCACAACTGCTATCGACCAACTTGGTAACCGTCAAAGAAGCTCCGAAGGTGGTGAATACAACCTCTCCGAAGTATAATCCAAATGCCCGATGTGCTTATCTCTCCGACAGCCCGGGGCATTCTACTGATGATTGTTGGGCCCTAAGAAATAAGGTTCAGGACCTTATTGATACGAAGGAGATACAATTCGAAGCGCCCGAGAGGCCAAATGTTGTGACTGCTCCTATGCCCCAGCATGGAGTAAATGCTGTTGATGAAGACTTGTATGCAGTTTCTGTGGATGATGTGGCTACCCCTTTGTTGACTGTTAAGAAGAACCTGTTGCTAGCCGGTTTATTTCCGGGTTGTAGCAAGGGTTGCCTTCTGTGTGTTGTCACCCCTACTAGTTGTCCGTTGCTGAAGTCAGGCATCCAAAGCCTGATGGATAGCAAGGAAATTTTGTTCAAGAAGTCCGATGTTTCTATTGTCCCTGTTGAGGAAGTATCCGTTGTCACAATTTACAACAACCCTATCAAGGCTCCCCCGAGGAAGCCAGTCAAAATCATGTATGTTGCACCCATCATTATTACTGTTCCGGGGCCCCTCCCCTATGAATCTGACAAGGCTGTCCCATGGCACTATGGGGCAGATGTGTATGTGCTTGGGGTGAAGCAGGAGTTCAACACCAGTACCGGTATCAGTAACATCACTGGTCCCACCAAAGTTACTCGCAGTGGCAGGCTCTTCTCGCCTGACATTGCGCCACCATTTATCCGAAGACCTCTTATTATTACGCCTGCAAGTGCGCCTGTTTCCACTTTTGATCCAGTTTCTACCCCTGCTGCCGAGTCATCTGACACTCGGGGCAAAGGGATTGATGATGAGCCTGCCCGGATGGAGGCACCGAAGACTGTCAATGTTGAAGCCTCCCAGCAAGAGATGGAGGAAATTCTTAAGATAATCAAGAAGAGTGACTTCAACGTCGTTGAACAGCTGGGGCATACCCCCTCCAAGATCTCTATGCTATCGTTGCTGCTGTGCTCCGAGGCCCACGCCAAGGCCCTGATTTCATTTCTGAAGACGGCCCATGTGCCACAAGAGACATCTGCAGATCAATTCACTGACTGTGTGGCCAATTTGACAGCTGACAATGGTTTGGGTTTCTCGGATGCTGATCTTACTGCTAAGGGAAAGAACCACAATGATGCCCTGCATGTCTCCATCGAATGCAGATGCACTACTCTCGCACACGTGTTGGTGGACACCGGTTCTTCCCTGAATGTATTGCCCAAGAAGGCTTTAGACCGGTTGGATTGTGAGGGCCTGGAGTTGAAGCCTAGCAACATCATTGTCCGGGCCTTTGACGGGTCAAAGAGGATGGTTCATGGTGAAGTAGATATTTCGATTCGTGTTGGTTCCCAAGTCTTTGATTCAACGTTCTATGTGATGGATATCCGTCCATCTTATTCCTGTTTGCTGGGTCGACCTTGGATTCACAAAGCTGGGGCAGTGACCTCCACTCTACACCAGAAACTCAAGTACCCTGTTAGAGGGAAGATTGTTACAGTGCAGGGGGAGGAAGAATACATGGTTAGTCATCTGAATTCGTTCCGGTATATTGAGATGGACGGGGAGTTTATTGAAACCCCCTTTCAACATTTTGAGGAGGTGCCACAAACATTGGCATCAGCAGAAACCGTAAGTGAAGAAGACTTTCCTTTGAAGATGGCTTCCTTGAAGGATGCCCGGGCTGTAATTGAAAAAGGTGAATGTGCTAATTGGGGCAGGCTCCCTGATTTTACTCCTAAGACTGACAAGTTTGGGCTGGGTTTTACTACAGAGGCCCAGAGGGCTGTACGCAAAGCAAGGATCGGAAGACCTCCCGTGATCATCACCAACCCGGGAGTGAATGCTATAGAAGGCGATGTGGAGGAAGCAGAGTTCGATAGCTGGATCTACCCGACGACCGATGGTGGACTGACCAATTGGACTGCAAAAGATCACATACCTGTTACTTTTGTTACGCAGTAATGAATTCCTTTGTTTCTTTAATTTGTAATAAACAATAAATTGAAACTTTATGGCCTGGTGTCTTACCCGGGGCACTGTTGGCTTCATTTGTGAGGGCTTATTACTTGTCATTTCCATATATCATGAATAAAGACATTGGACGTTTTTCGCATTTCAAATCTTGTGCTCCCTTTCTTCCTTTATTTATATATTGCAAAACAGCTATATTTACACACACACACACACACACTCATACAGGTTTCAATCCACTCTGGATCTCACTGGTAACGACTCTGCTACCGCCAGTTATGACTTCGAAAATCCGATCAACTTAGCCGAAGACGAAGGTGAAGATGATTGCGAAGTGCCTGGCGAGCTTGCAAGACTGTTACTCCAGGAAGAGAGGGTCATTCAGCCACATGAAGAGCCAGTGGAAACGGTAAATCTGGGTACTGAGGCAGATAAAAAGGAAGTCAAGATTGGTGCTAATCTGGAGCTCAGCGTGAAACAACGGTTGATTCAGATGTTGCATGATTATGTGGAAATCTTCGCCTGGTCCTACGAAGACATGCCTGGGTTGGATACCGACATTGTGGTCCGTCATCTGCCTACCAAGGAAGAAGCCCTCCGGTTAAGCAAAAGGTCTGTCGTATGCGGCCAGATATGTCCGAGAAGATCAAAGCTGAGGTTATGAAGCAATTTGACGCCGGGTTTCTAGCAGTGACTTCCTACCCTCAGTGGGTTGCCAATGTAGTTCCGGTACCGAAGAAGGATGGTAAGGTCAGAATGTGTATCGATTATAGGGATTTAAACAGGGCCAGCCCCAAGGATGATTTCCCCCTACCTCACATTGACGTTCTTGTTGACAATACTGCTCAGCACAAGGTATTCTCCTTCATGGATGGTTTTTCAGGTTACAATCAAATCAAGATGGCTCCTGAAGACATGGAAAAGACTACCTTTGTTACTCAGTGGGGCACCTTCTGCTACAAGGTCATGCCATTCGGGTTGAAAAATGTTGGGGCAACCTACCAACGTGCCATGGTTGCTTTATTTCATGACATGATCCATCATGAGATTGAAGTGTATGTCGACGATATGATAGCAAGGTCCCAAACTGAGGAGGAACACCTTGACCATCTACAGAAGCTGTTTGACCGTCTGAAGTTATACAAGTTAAGGTTGAACCCAAATAAGTGCACATTTGGGGTAAGATCTGGAAAGTTGCTAGGCTTCGTCGTGAGCGACAAAGGTATTCAAGTGGACCCTGCCAAGGTTAAAGCCATACAAGAGATGCCAGTTCCTAAGACAGAGAAAGAAGTCAGAGGCTTTCTAGGACGTCTGAATTACATTGCTCGATTCATCTCCCATCTAACTGCTACTTGTGAACCAATCTTCAAGCTGCTGAAGAAAGATCAGGTAGTACGTTGGAATGATGAATGCCAGGCCTCTTTCGACAGAATCAAAGAGTATCTCCAATAACCACCCATTCTTATGCCACCGATTGAAGGGAGACCTCTAATATTATACCTGACAGTACTTGACAGCTCAATGGGGTGTGTGCTGGGGCAGCATGACGAGTCTGGCCGAAAAGAGCATGCCATTTATTACCTTAGCAAAAAGTTTACCGACTATGAGACCCGATACTCACTGCTCGAGAAAACTTGTTGCGCTTTGGTATGGGCTGCTCGCCGGCTGAGACAGTATATGCTGACTCACACTACTTTGTTGATTTCAAAGATGGATCCGATAAAGTATATATTCGAAAAGCCTGCTCTGTCTGGGAGAATAGAAAGATGGCAAATGATCTTGACAGAATACGACATCCAGTACACGACTCAGAAAGCTATCAAAGGAAGTGTATTGGCAGACCATTTGGCACACCAGCCAGTAGATGACTACCAATCAATGAACTTTGAATTTCCTGACGAGAGCATCATGATTGTGACTGATTGTGAAGTACCTGGACCGGATGAAGGACCTGAGGAAGGATCCCGATGGTCTATGCACTTTGACGGAGCCTCCAATGCTTTGGGTAACGGTATCGGCGCTGTGATCATATCCCCTCAAGGCACTCATACTCCACTTACTGCCCGGCTATGTTTCAACTGCACCAACAACATGGCGGAGTATGAGGCATGTATCATGGGTCTTCAAGCTGCGATTGACTTAAGGATCAACTTTCTGAGTGTCTTTGGAGATTCCGCTCTCGTGATCAATAAGATCAAAGGCGAGTGGGATACGAAACATCCGAATCTTTTTCCTTACAGAGAATATGTGTTGACATTGATTCCCCATTTCAGAGATAACTTTTGAACACTTCCCAAGAGAGGAGAATCAGTTGGCGGACGCGTTAGCTACGATGTCTTCTATGTTCAAAGTCAAGTGGGACAATGAGGCTCCCCGGATCATTATCTGGAAACTGGATGAACCGGCATACTGTTGTGATCTTGAGGCTGAGGTAGTGGCTGAAAAACCCTGGTATCATGAAGTGAAAAGGTACTTGGAAGCTCAAGAATACCCTGAAGGTGCATCCATCAATGATACAAAGTTTCTGAGAAGGTTCGCAGCAAAGTTCTTCCTCAGCAACGGCATTCTGTATAAACGAAACTATGATTCAACCTTACTGCGTTGTGTGGATAAGACTGAAGCAGAAAGGATCATGGCAGAGCTACATGAAGGTACCTTCGGAACGCATTCTAGTGGACACACCATGGCAAAGAAAATCCTTCGGGCAGGATATTTCTGGTCCACAATGGAAGCTGATTGTTACCAACATTCTCGGACATGTCATAAGTTCCAGATATATGCAGATAAGGTGCACGTTCCTCCAGTTCCTCTGAATGTCTTGACTGTACCTTGGCCTTTTGCAATGTGGGGCATTGATATGATCGGCGAGATTAAACCTACGGCATCCAACGGGCATCGTTTCATCCTGGTGGCGATCGATTACTTTACGAAGTGGGTTGAGGCAGCTTCCTATGCTACAGTAACCAAGAACGTCGTGGCACGGTTCATTCGGCATAACCTGATCTGTCGATACGGTGTACCTGAAAGGATCATTACAGACAACGGTACCAATCTTAATAACAAGATGATCACTGAGCTCTGCGAGCAATTCAAGATACAGCACCACAACTCTTCTCCTTATCGGCCTAAGATGAATGGGGCTGTAGAAGCAGCTAATAAGAATATTAAAAAGATCGTGCAGAAGATGACAGTGACTTATAAAGATTGGCATGATATGTTACCGTTCGCTCTTCATGGGTACCGTACCTCTGCAAGAACATCAACCGGGGCAACTCCTTTTTCCTTGGTCTATGGCATGGAGGCAGTCTTGCCGATTGAAGTCCAGATACCCTCTCTCCGGATAATGAAGGATGCAGATTTGAGCGAAGATGACTGGATCCAGACACGACTTGATCAGTTAAACCTGATTGACGAAAAGAGACTCACTGCTATTTGTCATGGTCAAACGTACCAAAAACGGATGATCAGGGCATTTAACAAGAAAGTCAGACCGCAAGAGTATCAAGTTGGGGACCTGGTAATCAAACGCATCAGCCTTCCTCAGAGTGATCCCAGGGGCAAATGGACCCCTACGTATGAAGGGGCATTTGTGGTTAAACATGTGTTCTCAGGAGGAGCCATGATTCTAACCACCATGGATGGTGACGACCTTCCTCACCCCGCCAATGCAGACATAGTAAAAAGATACTACGCATGATAAAAGACCTGCTAGGTTGACATACCTAGGCAAAAATTAGGGCTTCCCGGCGAACCAAAAGGGTTCGGGCAAAATGAGGGATGAAATGAAAAAATCTGTACACCCGGCAAGTCGAAAACCTGAAAAGGCGGCTTGGGCAAAAATGGGTATCCCGGTGGACTGAAAACCCGAAAGGGCGGTCCAGGAAAAAGTTAGGGATTAAAGCGTAATACTATGTCTCATTGGATCACCTTGCATCCAGAATCCGGTATCAGACATCAAGTTCAGACGGCATCGATCAATCAGCTTCATCATCAACTGAGCAGCCAAGTGATGAGACGCTCGAAGATATAAAGGCAATAGCAGAGTTGAAACCCAGTGGGATTGTTCTTTTCACACAACTGTTTTGTTTTCCCTTTTCACAAAATTGTATAAACTCTGTTGTTCGGCGGCGTTCTCTTACTAGGACGTCAGTCTCTTGTACATAAACGCCTATTTTACAGGCAAATTCAAAAATCAAAACAAATTCACTTTTCAGACCAATTGCCAATTGTTTTTCCTTTTTCCGTTTTGTTTACGAAGAACGTCCAATGTTCAATTTTTGATATATGCATTTGACACTAATTGCTAACTCATAAATATTTGCATACGAAACAAAGGATTAATTACAGGTAACATTAGAAACAGGGGCAATAATGAGTTGTCTAAGCGATCTAATTGCTCTGTCCACCAAGGTACCAAGGTAAGTTCGGCTAAAGAATGTAACCAAGATATCTTAATTCCCCAGACAGTATCTCCAGCAAGTCAGCGATACTCTCCCCAAGCAGAGTTAGTCCACAATCAGCCTTAAGGAAATTGGGGTATCCCCAGCAGATCTCAACATTCTTCAGAGGAGTATACAAACGTTCTTAACAAGCATCCCCGGCAGTCTTGATCTAAGATTGTTCCCCAGCGGTTTACCAAACACTCCAGCGGAGCCACTTCCCCAGTACAGTTCAAAAATTCCCCAGGAGAGTCCAGTCCGAAGGTTTCCCCAGGAGAGTGGAATCCATCTCCCCAGAAGGAAGCTTATCCCCAGTAGATTCTGGAAGCTTGTCACCCGCAGAGCATGAACGCGTCTCCCGGCTTTATTCAAAGGTTATTTCCCCACCAGGATATAACTGGGTTATCCTCAGCCAATTGTCACGGAAAGATTGCCCCCGGCGAAGTCTTCCTATCCCCCAGCGGAGTTCATCAATTCCTTCAACATAACACATCAATGGTATCCCCAGAGGAGTTATCATCAACTTCAGCAAAGTACATCTCTTCCCACAGAGTAATTCCCCGCAGAGTATTCTATTTGCCAAGTTTATTCCCCAACGGAGTCATCTTCTCCTACCGGTTTATTCTTGCAACCATCATCCCCAGCAGAAACAACGAAGCTCTATTCCTCAACATCCTCCCAGGATTTAACTTCCCGGCACACGTCAAGGATTTATTTTCCTAGACGAAAATACATTCATGAACGTCATATCTTCATACATTATAGGATGCACATATGCATCATGAACATACAATCTCATTTATTCTAAGAACATCACGCATGTCATACATCATGACATCACATACAACTAAACGTTTTGTCTTTTCAGGACAAAAGTCAGTACAAAGATAATTACTATCAACAGTCGCAACTAAAGATCCAATTCCTGTATCTTGCCAGGGTGTACCTGTTGATGACTATATTCCAGACTCGATTCCTGTATCTTGCCAGGGCACGTTTGAAGAGTTCGAAGATCCGATTCCTGTATCTTGCCAGGGTGTATCTGTTGACGACTAATTCCAGACTCGATTCATGTATCTTGACAGGGTGTATCTGTTGACGACTATATTCCATACTCGATTCTTGTATCTTGCCAGGGCACGTCTGAAGAGTTCGAAGATCCGATTCCTGTATCTTGCCAGGGTGTATCTGTTGACGACTAATTCCAGACTCGATTCCTGTATCTCGCCAGGGCACGTCTGAAGAGTTCGAAGATCTGATTCCTGTATCTTGCCAGGGTGTATCTGTTGACGACTAATTCCAGACTCGATTCCTGTATCTCGCCAGGGCACGTCTGAAGAGTTCGAAGATCCGATTCCTGTATCTTGCCAGGGTGTATCTGTTGACGACTACATTACCAGACTCGATTCCTGTATCTTGCCAGGGCACGTCTGAAGAGTTCGAAGATCCGATTCCTGTATCTTGCCAGGGTATATCTGTTGACGACTACATTACCAGACTAGATTCCTGTATCTTGCCAGGGCACGTCTGAAGAGTTCGAAGATCCAATTCCTGTATCTCGCCAGGGTGTATCTGTTGACGACTACATCACCAGACTCAATTCCTGTATCCCGCCAGGGCACGTCTGAAGAGTTTGAAGATCCGATTCCTGTATCCTGCCAGGGTGTATCTGTTGACGACTATATTCTCCGGACTCGACTCCTGTTTCTTGCCAGGGTACGTCTGAAGAGTTTAAAGATTCGATTCCTGTATCCAGCCAGGGCACATCTACATAAAGAATTTGAAGATCAACTCCTGTAACAGGCCAGGTAATTATTTTTCTTTCTCAGGTACGCAAGTTCTCGCTAAGGAATCTCTTACGCGATCAACACCCAGATGGCATCTGTAAGCCCATCCACATACCAACACATCCAGATGGCATCCATAAGCCCATCCTCCTATCCATCAGTCTCCAAATGGCATCTGTAAGCCCATTCCCACCATCATACTGCTGACATTCTACTATGTGAGTGCAAATTTCTGGGCACTCTAGTGTTCAATCATCTTCCATCCTCAGATTACGAAAGGCACGCCAGCCAATCTACATCCTCAGGTTTAAGAAGATTGAACAGGGGCAACTGTTGTACCCCAAAATTTTCCCTCCCATATTCTTCAATATTTGTCAAGATCAAACTCCAGATGACTCAAAATCTCTCAAGGGTTGCACAGTCCAATTGCCTCCTAACACAGTCAAAATTAGGGTTTTGGTTCTTGCAAAGAAATTGAGGTTTTCAAGGGTCCAATCAAGTCCCACATGCCTATATACATTGTCAATCATCCATATGTCAAGGTTCAAGACTCACAGCATCAAATTGCACAGTCAAAAACCCTAATTGCTTCACAGTCAACTGTAGGGGCAAAATGGTCATTTGACAGTCAAAAGTCAAAAATTTTGGTCAACATCTTATTTTGAAGCCACAAACATCATTTGATCAATTCTTGATCATGATTCTCAAAGCATGGCTCAAAAAGTCTCAAGATGCAAAAGTTTCTATTTTTGGACAGCTGGAAAAGTCATCTGCAAATTGACCAAGGCATAACTTCCTCATGGTTTATCAGAAAAATTCCATCCAAAGCTCATTTTGAAGAGGATGACATTTCCTACAACTCATCTTCACATTCCAAGTCCAAGAAATGCTCTCACAAAAAGTTATCAATTTCAACATTATAGGTCATTTTAAAAAGTCAACAAAAAGGCATTTTAAGTCAAAGACCATAACTTGAGATTGGCAACTCAAAATGACATGGGACCAAAGGCATTGGTTAGAGGACTTCAAGACCTTTTCAAAATGTCCAAGAACATGTTCATAGCTTCAAAATTGAGCAAGATATGCCTTGTAGAAGTTGGGAAATTTTTGAGGATTTTGAAAAGTCAATTTTGCTTCAAAAGCTTCAAAATTGCTAATGGGCCACAAATTCTTCCATGAATCATTACCCAAAGGCTATGCACGACCCATTAAGCTCAAAGGGATTTATTTTCTTATTTTTGATTAATTATTTGAATTTTTATTATTATTAATTCATTTAATTAGTTTTAAATATAAGAAAAATATCAAATCATGTTTTTTAATCTTTTTATGCAGCAAATATCTTCCATATATGCAAAAGATTTCGTGCACCATCTCAAGGGGACAAAATCATCCATATTTGGCATAATTGGCATGGAAAAAGATTGGAAAAGATATGAACAAAATCAAATATTCAAAACTTTAATTCATGGACTATGGGCTTGGTTTTTTGACCTAATTCCATTCAGATACATAGGCACGACTCAAACCTAAGGCATTGGACACGAAAGCTGCTCAGAAAACAAAGAACCAATTTGCAATTTTTCATTAAAAACTTGAACACTGAAATCATAGTTACAAGGCGATTCAAGGTCTAAAAGCTTGTCCATTACATTCCTGACATTGCTAGGAATCGATTGCAACCGTTTTCCAGTCTCCATACTCCAAGAATTGGTAGAACAAAGTCACACTTTTCTGGAATATGTCCATAATCGTTCTTTAATTTCCATGCATTATTCATGTTTTTTAATTGTTGATTTACACTAACAATGATGTTCTGAAGCTAATGGTACCATTTAATTGAACTAACAATGCCTATATCAAAATCTACCATTGATGGATATTAGGTTTTCAGAAGCTCAAAATTAGGGGTTTCCTCAGATGGAAAAATCAGGCCACCAAACCTATGCCATTGAATTCGTGACATCCAGACGAAGCAAACTGACTACTCGCGCCCTTTTTATATTACAACATGGGTTATTCGCTATTTTTACAGGTCTTGTTTAGTGGGGGTTTAAAACCCCCGCTGTTTGTTATATTACTGGTACAAAGATGAAGACGAAGCTGGCGTGTCATAACGTGATAGGAGTATTCAAATACTGGCGCGTAATTTCTTGTGTACACCACTAACTAATGTTTTTGCATATTGTGTCTTTTAGCTATCCAAATAACAAATGCACGCGCTGGCTCGGTTGGTGGATGAGGTGGCTTGCAGGTACTGGGACCTGGGTTCAATTCCCAGGTCCCCCTCATACGTTTAATAATTTTTGTTGCAAGGTATTCCAACGTAGCACATCCTCAAAGGTCCACCATATGCACTCACGCTCAGGCTTGCCACATAATCAGGATGATCAATCTAATGGCCACAAAAGAGGTTTACCATAGGCCTCAGTCAATGAATGAACACTCAAGCTGGAAAAGTCAACGAAGGCTTTGTTTCATGGGCCAAATTACTTCACAAAAACCTCCCAAATGGGCCAGACACCCCCAATGTTTGTATTATATTTTTTAACTTCCTTTTCTTTTCTTTTTTTGTTTTAATTTGTTTTAATTATTTTATTTAATTCACCAAAAATAATTTTCATAATATAAAAATCAGAAATCAAAAATTGTAATATATTTAATAATATTTAATTCACTATTAATTTATTTTGTAAATAAACTTTAACAATTAATTTAGTTAATTTAGGTTTCAATTTCAACATTTTTCTTAATAAATTAAAATAGGTAGAATTAGGGTTTTGATATTTTTTCACCTTTTCATCTTTTTTTAATAAATAATTTTCTCATCATTATTATTATTATTAATTACTATTAATTTTTGTAAATACACATGTACATTAATTATTTAGTAAATTAGGTTAAACTTTAATATTTTTCTTAATAATTAAAAATAACTTAGAATTAGGGTTTCTCTTGATTTTCAATTTTTTACTTTCATAAATACAAAAAACCATAAAAAAAACAATTTCTTTTCTTTTAATAAAATAATTAATTAACTTTTAATTCAATTTAATTTCAAAAGGGTCCAACGCCCTCGAACGTGCAACTTTAATTCTTTCGCGCATTTATTCTTTTTTTTTTCTTTGTGAATATTATGTAACTGCTCAAGCCATGTAATAGTAACTAGGTTTTACTTTCCGCATTTTTATTAAAACGGGTCTTTGTAATTTGGCGATGTATAGACCCGCGCCTTGTAATAGCGTAGGATTTATCTTTCCGCATTTAAATTTCCGCACTCTTAAACTACTAAAATTGCATGAAAGAATGAATGGCTAATTAAAAACAATGTGTAGCTCACAAATGCATAATCAAAGATAAACTTAACATGAAAACAACACACAAATTCACACACCACTTCTAGGGTACGCCTCACCAGTTACCTTACCTCCGAAACGTGGTCGTCGAGTATAGGACGTTTTAGTAAGTCCTTATGTCTATGATCCAGTTGCCTCGAAACAATTGCCTCGATAAAAAAGGATCAAGGGCATAAGGGTGGCTTCTAAGGTGTCCTAACTATTGCTCTGGTGACCACACTGTCCCTACAAACGAATCGACCCGAACACCTCCAACGGTGGTGCTACCTACCTCTCAATGGTGGGATGGCACTACCTTAAGGACATTTACACAGCCTAATTCCTTAGGGTAGGCAGACGACTCATGGATACTTGCTCTTTTCAAAAAACAAACAAAAACCTTTTCACACCGACACTTTTAAAAAAGCTTTCAAAACAATTTTTCAAACACTCTTGAGGACTGATACAAGAGTCAATCTGAAATCTTTAAACGAAACTTTTTTCAAACCCACTCATAATTGAAAAGCAAACACTTTTGAAAACACAATGAGAAAGTATCTAAGAGCCCGTGGATAACCACGGATAGAAAGGGTGCTAACACCTTCCCTTTCTATAAATCTACCTCCCGAACCGAGAATCATTCTCAAAGAAGGAATTTTGCTGTGCTTTTGTCCTTTCCATGTTGGAGAACATAAAAGACGGTGGCGACTCTTGCTTCCACGACATTTCGCGATCCAGCGTTAAACAGTCAGTTCTAAATCCACCGATCACACCATCCATGAAGGAGAATACTTTATGCTGAGCAGTATTGTCAACCAGAACGTCGATATGAGGCAGAGGGAAATCATCCTTAGGGCTCGCCCTGTTCAAATCCATGTAATCAACACACATTCGGACCTTACCATCCTTTTTCGGCACTGGAACCACGTTGGCAATCCACTGAGGGTAAGAAGTTACTGCTAGAAACCCGGCATCAAATTGTTTCATTACCTCAGCTTTGATTTTCTCGGACATTTCTGGACGCATACGGCGGACCTTCTATTTTACCGGAGGGCATTCTTCCTTGGTAGGAAGGTGATGAACCACAATGTCGGTATCCAACCCAGGCATGTCTTCGTAAGACCAGGCAAAGATTTCCACATAGTCATGCAGCATCTAAATCAAACATTGTTTCACACTGAGCTCTAGATTGGCACCAATCTTGATTTCCTTTCTGTCTGTCTCAGTACCCAGATTTACCGTTTCCACTGGCTCTTCATGTGGATGAATGGCCCTCTCTTCCTGGAGTAGCATTCTTGCAAGTTCACCAGGCACTTCGCAATCATCTTCACCTTCGTCTTCGGCTAAGTTGATCAGATTTTCGAAGTCATAACTGGCAGTAGCAGAGTCGTTACCAGTGAGATCCAGAGTGGATTGAAACTTGTATAGGTGAGTGTATGTAAATATAGCTGTTTTGCAATATATAATAAAGAAAGGAAAGGAGCGCAAGATTTTGAAATACAACAAACGTCCAATGTTTTTATTGATGAAATATGAAAATGACACACAAAAGCCCTCACAAATGAAGCCACGGTGCCCCGGGTAGGACACCGAGCCATAAAAGTTTCAACATATTGTTTGTTACAAATTCAAAATAAAAGAGTTCATTACTGAGTGACAAAAGTAATAGGTGTGAAGTCTTTGGCAGTCCAGTTGCTTGGTCCACCGTCGGTTGTTGGGTAGATCCAGCTGTCGAATTCAGATTCCTCCACATCGTCTTCAATAGCATTCACTCCCGGGTTGGTGATGAACACAGGAGATTTTCCAATCCTTGCTTTGCGAACAGCCCTCTGAGCCTCTGTAGTGAAACCCAGACCAAACTTGTCAGTCTTTGGAGTGAAGTCAGGAAGTCTGCCCCAGTTTGCGCACTCACCTTTCTCAATCACAGCTCGGGCATCCTTTAAGGAAGCCATCTTCAAAGGAGGGTCTTCAATCACAGTTTCAGCTGATGCCAGTGTCTGAGGCACCTCTTCAAAGTGATGGAATGGAGTCTCAATGAATTCCCCATCCATCTCTATGTACCGGAACGAGTTGAGGTGGCTGACCATATACTCTTCTTCCCCCTGAACTGTCACAATTTTCCCTCTGACCGGGTACTTAAGCTTCTGATGTAGTGTGGAGGTCACAGCTCCAGCTTTGTGGATCCATGGACGACCCAGCAAACAAGAATAGGATGGTCTGATATCCATCACATAGAAAGTAGAATAAAAAACTTGAGAACCAACCCTGATTGGAATGTCAACTTCCCCATGTACCATCCTCTTCGAACCGTCAAAGGCTCGGACAACAATGTTACTAGGCTTGAGCTCTAAACCCTCATAATCCAGCCTGTCTAAAGCCTTCTTGGGCAACACGTTCAATGAAGAACCGGTGTCTACCAACACATGGGCAAGAGTAGTGCCCCTGCATTCAATGGAGACATGCAGGGCGTCGTTATGGTTCTTTCCCTTGGCAGTCAGATCGGCGTCAGAGAAGCCCAACCCATTATCAGCAGTCAAGTTGGCCACACAATCAGTAAATTGATCAGTAGACGTTTCTTGTGGCACATGGGCCGTCTTCAAGAAGGAGATCAGGGCCTTGGCATGGGCCTCTTAACACAACAACAGTGATAGCATAGAAATCTTCGATGGGGTGTGCCCCAGCTGCTCAACTACGTTGAAATCACTTTTCTTGATAATCTTGAGGATCTCCTCCATCTCTTGCTGGGAGGCTTCAATAGTGGTTGTCTTTGGTGCCTCCGTCAGGGCAGGCAAATCAGTAGCAATCCCATTGCCCCGAGCGTCAGATGACTCGGCAGCAGGGGTAGAAACAGGAACTTGATTAGGAAGGGAAACAGGCACACTTGCAGGTGTGATGATGAGAGGTCTCTGAATAGCTGGTGGCGCAATATCTGGTGAGAACAGCCTACCACTGCGAGTAATTTTGGCAGGCTCGGTGATGTTACTGACGCCGGTACTAGTATCAAACTCTTGTTTTAACCTGAGCACATAAACATCTGCCCCATAGTGCCATGGGACAGCTTTGTCAAATTTATAAGGGAGAGGCTCCGGAACAATGATGATGATAGGAGCAATCTTCTGAGTGGACATGATTTTGACAGGCTTCTTTGAGAGAGCCTTAGGAGGTTTGTTGAAAATAGTGACAATAGAAACGTCTTCAGCAGGGACAGCAGGAACAGCAATCTTCTCGAACAAGATCTCTTTGCTATCCATCAGGCTTTGGATACCTGATTTCAGAAACGGATAACCAACAGGCGAAACAACACATAGAAGGCAACCTTTACCACATCTCGGAAATAAACCGGCTAGCAACAGGTTCTTTTTAACAGTCGATAACGGAGTAACAATCTCTTCCACGGAGGCTACATACCGGTCTTCTTCCACAACATTCACTCCATGCTGGGGCATGAGAGCAGTCACAACATTGGGTCTTTCGAGCGCCTCAAACTGTATTTCTTTAGCAACAATAAGGTCTTGAACCTTATTCCTCAGAGCCCAGCAATCGTCCGTAGTATGCCCCGGGCTATCAGAGTGATAAGCGCAACGGGCATTGGGGTTGTACTTTGGAGAAGCTGTGTTCACTACCTTCGGAGCTTCTTTGATAGTTACCAGATTGGTTGACAGTAGTTGCAGCAAAATCTGAGACAGGGTCATGCTGAGCCGAGTGTACTGCCTTTTGGGTCTCTCACCCCTTGGCTGGTTAAACTGCTGAGGAGCAGCAACAGGCTTTGAGATTACCAATGAATTGATAGCTTGGCGGCGTTCCGGTTTAACTTGTCTTCTGGGACCATAAACGGCACTGGCTTCCTTCTTGAAGGGCTTCTTTTCAGTACTCGTGGAGGCACCTTTCTGTATCTTCCCTGACTTGATACCAGCTTCTATTCTCTCACCAGTCAAGATCAAATCTATAAACCCAGCAGAAGAATTACCAATCAGATGTTTGAATAATGGACAAGACAGGGTCCCAAGGAACATGTCAACAAGTTCACGGTCAGTCAAAGGTGGCTGCACCCTGCCAGCCAAGTCTCTCCACTTTTGCGCATACTCCTTGAATCCTTCGCTCGTTCCCAGTGACATACCCTGAAGTTAGGTACGCGTGGGAGCGAGGTCAGAATTATACTGATACTGTTTATAAAATGCAGTAGCCAAGTCCTCCCAGTTTCGGATACTGGCTCCATCCAGCTGATAGAACCACTCGAGTTGAGCCCCTGAAAGGCTATCCTGAAAGAAATGGATCCACAGGTTCTTGTCTGCAGTGTAATGTTGGATCTTCCTTACATATGATCTGAGATGCATCTTCGGGCAGGATAGCCCGCCATATCTTGCAAAAACTGGCACTTTGAACTTCGAGGGGATCACAATTCCAGCAATTAATCCCAAATCTTCGAAATCTAAGTCGGGAACTCTCTGCAGCTCCATAGCTGCCAACCTGTCTTCCAAGCCTTTGTACTTATCATCGGCGGGCGGGTATTGTTGCTCAGAGTAGTCTTCGTCTTCTTCAGCCTCTCCTTCTTCAGCTTCGAATTCGGAAGGTACCGCAGCCGCATTCCCTTTACTGGTTCCCTCTTCAGAAGTAGGGGGAAATTCAAGAACTCTTCTGGCTTCACCCTCAAACCTTCTTCCCAAGGTAGCCACCCCGATTCTTTTCTTCTTCTTTTTCACTTGCTCTTTGTTCCCAAGAAGGGCCTTTAGATCCTCCTGACCCTTAGCCAAGGTCATCAGGAGATGTTGAAACTGTGAGTTTTGAGACTGCAAGTCCTTGACCGTCTGTTCGAGATCCATCTTACTGAAATAAACAGCAGAAAGATAAGGAAACCTGGTGTGGAGACCTGCTTATGCGTATGATGAATGATATGCTTATGTATGCAATGCATTCAAGGATTTAGCAAATTCAAAATTGTTGCAAACAAAAAGAACGCACGTCATATTAATAAGAAGAAATTTGTCAGTACATAAATGCCCCATGGGCCAAATATTACAAAAAAAACTTCTCAAGGTAAAAAGACGTTGCGCATCCTCTTTGGTGCGATGTAGGTGTTGAGGGTCTCTTCCTCATGGAGTCGGCGGGTAAGCTCCAAAACCTTCTTCTCACTGGCGTAGAAGCTGGCTTCAAAAGTGTTCCGTTCCTCCTTGAGTTGGATCCAACTCTTCTGCATCTCCTCCCACGATGTAGGCATGTCAGGATATAGGATAGTGTAGGGAACCTCTCCTTCCTTAACGGGCTCTTTAATCACAGGGAGAACATGAGGGTAAGGCATCATTGGACTCTGGGCTCGGGCTCGTACCCACTTGAGATAAGGCTCAAGAGGGATGGAATTCTTGTGCCCCAGTGTCTTGTTGTCTACCTTGTTAGGCATCCTCCAAGCTCTGATGAATCTTTGGCGAAGTCCTTGCGTATCGTTGTCGAAGTCAAAAACTAGGTCAGGAATCAACATGTCGTGAGGGCCATCCCTTCGTGCATATCCAAATTGCCTCAAAGCTAGACAAGGGTTGTAGGTAATGCCTCCTCTAATGCCAAGTAATGGAACATTAGGGAACTCTCCACAATGATCGACGATGATGACATTTTCTCTGGACCGAGAACACCAATGTACATCAGAGTGAGTGAGGGTCATCAACCATTGTGACCACCTTAAGCCTTGGTCATTCTTCAAGACAGATTGTGGAAGGTGCGAAATAAACCACCTTGCAAGGAGAGGAGTACAACACATGAGAACACCCCTCTTTCTCATTGTTCGTGTGTAAAATCAGTGAAGAATGTCCCCAAGCAATGTTGGTATTGGATTCCGGGATAAGAATATCTTGACGGCGTTGACATCTATAAGCTGGTCAGGATTTGGGAACAGGACCAACCCATAAATGAGGAGTGCCACAATTTCTTCAAAGGCTTGTAGATCCAATGAATTCCAACACTCTTGTGCCTTCTCAAACAAGAATTTTGCCAAGAAGCCTTTGACACCGCTTCTAGTTTCCCAATGCCCCTTGATGTCAGATGGTTGAAAGTGTAGTGCTTGAGCAACATCTTCAGGCTTTGGTTCTTTTTCCATACCGTTGTAGGGTAGTTGATTAAGAATAGGAATTCTCAGAAGTTGAGAAAATTCCTCCAAAGTGGGCACCAATTGGTAGTCGGGGAAAGTGAAACAGTGGTGAAGGGGGTCAAAGAACTGGAACAACACCTTTACCAAGTCCTCTTCAATGCTGGTGTTGACTAGGATGAGCATTCTACCATGTCTTTCACTGAAGGGAGAGCTTTCCGGAATTCTTGATGTGAGCTCTTTGAGTTGAGGAGGGATTCTCACAAGGTTGACTTGGATAGTTTTCCTGCGGAGAATTTCCATGACCTACAAAACAAGAACAGAGATGAAGATCCAAACCCTTGAAATGGTTAGTGAATGCATATGATGCTTTATGATGTTCATGATGTATGCACAAACATATGTACAAGCAATTCACACAAAACCCTAGTTTCAGGCTTGCATGGGGTTTCATAGGTAAGTACCCTCTTGAGTGTAGTTGGCTTAAAAACTTGTCCTATAAATAGTAACCGGGTTCTAAGGAGCTCAATATCATTGGATTGTTTTCCATGTTCATTGTTTTCGTTTAGCCACTTAACTAGCGACCAAAATATTCCAAGAAAACAACCCTCAATGAGTGTAGTATCGAGTATCTACCAACTTCGGACTGTACCAAAGCCGGTCATCTCACTACCCCTAATGAAAGGCCAAGATGGTCAAGTAAGGTTCTAGGTCATTAGTGCTTAGTGACATCACTCAGCGGCCCCGTACTCTCCTTGATTGAACTCAAGGGTTACCGGTACTCACAAATATGTCGCACTAATATAGCTATTGCTTCAACCGTGTCGGTATACCCCGCACAGTTTCCACAACTTATTGCTATCTATGAATGTTTCCCCAAATTCGGGTGTAGGATTTCAAGCCCAAACAAGAGATCCACGATATAAAGCAAACAAATCAAACAATTAATCATGCAAGAGGGTGATCTAAGCCCTAAGGTTACTCCACTTTCTAAACATTCCCCAGCAGAGTCGCCAGTTCTGTGATACGGTGGGAGAACTGACTTGAGGTTTTGCGTTTGTTTTCGCAAATGTTTCGGTTGAGCAAGAGTCGCCACCGACTTTTTATTTTATCCTAAGGAAAGGTTAAAAAGCACATCAAAAACCTTTGAGATGTTTTCTTGGGTTCAGGGAGTAGATTATAGAAAGGGAAGGTATTATCACCCTTTCTATCCATGGTTATCCATGGGCTCTTAGTTACTTGCTTATATTAACTTGCCTTGATTTTCAATTGTTTGAAATGGTGCTTTCAATTGTTTGAAATGGTGCTTTAAATTGTTTGAAATGGTGCTTTGTGTGTGTGGGTTTGAAAAATGTTTTGAAAAGAGGCCAATGTGGTGGCAACCTTTGTAATGATCCATGTTGGGATGTATACAAAGGTGTATGTCTTTTGAAAAGTTTTCAATGTTTTTGAAAGTTGTTTTGAAAGTGTGTTGTGATGTGTGGTTTTGAAAGATAGGCAAGTGTTTTTGTTTTGCAAGTTGGCAAGTAACCAAGAGCTATCTACCCTAAATTTCTCAAAGATCTTTCCTATGTTTTAACCCTTTTAACAATTTTGTTCCACCATTGTATTTGGTGGACAATTTTGTGTTAGGATGTGAACGGGACGGGCACGGGTCATTGTTTAGACCATGATTGCAATGGTACCAAGTGTCTTTGGCAATTTTTCCTTTAAGGGACTTGATCATTTTTAGGCAACTTTTGAAAGCGTCATCGAGGGACTATGATCTTTTGATGTTGTTTTGTTTTGCCAAAGACACCTAACATGCAACATGGCCCATTATTGAAGGCAACAAGTGGAGTAACCCTAGGGGTGCAAGTGTGATTGGTGTTGTCCATTTTCATGCTTTGTTATCTTTGAATTAGGTCAAGCTATTGTTTGGTTGATTTTTGCATACAAAACCCTAAGTCTATCATATGCCATATTTAGAAAGCTTTTAAATGCGAAATTTAAAGGTCCTAAATTATTAAACCACAATTATGGGATGGGGGTACAAATGTTCAAATGGGGATATTTAGCAAGAAAAATTAAATCTAAACTATTACATCCAAATTGAATATTCAAATTATTTAATTGCACAATAATTAAATAAAATAAAATAAATATGCAAGATGCAAAAATGATTTTCATATGTATGTAAAAAGGTATTTTTCATGTGACAAATAAATAAAAATAAAAATGAATAATTTTGGATATTTTTACATTTTAGGGCAAAACCCTAATTTTCTAAGTAAGAAGTATTTATTATTTATTATATGCAATATTTATTAATTATGTACAAAAAATAAATAAAAAGGAAGTATATTGTAAAAAAGTGATTTTTAAGTTAAATATTAATAAAAATAAAAATGTATTATTTTTGTATTTTTTATCCTAAATATTCTAATAAATATATAAGTATTTATTATTTACTAAATATACTAAATACATACAAAAATAAAATATTTAATATTTACAAAAAAAAAGTATATTTTTTTAGAAAATATTTTCAAAGGATAAAATAAAATAAAAATCAGAAAACAAAAATGTATTTTGTATTATTTTAGTATTTTAAACAAAAAAGTATATATGTTTATTTATATATGTAACTAAATGAAACAAAATAAATACCAAATAAAATGCAAAAAATGTGAGAAAAATATTTTTTATGTTTTTTATATTTTAACAAAAAATAACAAATCAGAATCAAAAAGAAAAAGTTAAAAATGACAAATAAAACATGCAATGGGCCAGGGGGTGTATGTGGAAAATGAGGGTGTAAACAGAAAAGTAACCAAGCCCAGCCCAAAAGGGTTGTCTTCAACCTCCAGACTGTTCAAACAACAAAAAAGTGCGCGTTCTTGTTCATCTCCCTAACTTCTGATTCTTTGATCTTTTGATAAATCTTAAAACATGAAACTTGTAGAGCTTGAAGCCACGATTTCAAATATATAAAGAACTTGATCTAACTCTCAGAAATGAGAGAGAATTTCTTCTCCCCCAATTCCTGACCTAGTTTTTTTTAGATGTTCAGATTTAAAATACTCTTAGCACACACAATATAAATGAAAAGTAATTATATGGATGGCTTCAGGGCTATGATTAGAACATGTTTTCTTCACAAACTTAAACCTAACTATGCCTGGATAGAGAGATAGAAGTTCAAAAACTTACCTGTTCATCTTGATTCGTGTATGACAATGGAGGTACTTTCAGTGCAATGTGAGGACTTGTACAGCTTGCTTGAAGTTCAGGGATGTTTCTCCAATGCTTGGTGTGCTTTGAATCTTGCTATATCAAGCTACAGAAGTAAACCTGCAAGAGAGAAAAGTGAAAATGGAAAATGATGTTAGGGATGTTACAGTTCGTGTCCAATGCTTGGGATAGTTTGTATAGGTGGTAGGGAGTGTGTATGAAGTGGTTTGGATGAAAATGCACGATGGAAATGAGCTGGCCAAGTCAAAGTGCAGAATGCCCTGTTTTTGTGCAGCAAGATGGTGTTTCTGTGTTTAAGGAGGTATTGGAGGTGGCTGGCTCGTGTTTTAGCTCAGTTATGATGTATGGAATGTGTTCAATAAGTTTGCTTAGGCTTGTGTTGACAGAAAAATGAGTTGTTGTTCAATATGCCAAGTTTCTTCTATGTGAAGCAAGGAAATGTGAGTTCCTATACAAGCCTGTCCCAAGCCCTAAAATATGCTGCACACTTGAGTCTTGATCAGTGGGATATGTCCATGAATCTTGTGTCCAAAGATATGGCCTGTACTTCTTGGATTGTAAACTTGACATAAAGTGTAACTTTACAAGAATGGATAACTTGCTTTTTCTAATTATGGACTAATCCTTCATGTAATGACCAAATGCATAGAATAATATCTTGGCACAATGGTTTAGCATTTAATTTTTGAGTGTAAATTAGATTAGAGGCCTGTAATGTAGCTTGCACATGCTGATTTCAAAAATGCACAAGTTATGAACATGTACATGGCTTATGAACAAAGTGACTTTTGCCCATCTTCACAAATTCGATTCTCCCTAACCACAAGGGTGTTTGAGAAGTTCTTGGACAATTTGGAAAGCTTGGAATGTGTACTATAATCCATCTTTGTAATGCAAATTGAGATTCTAAGTGGAAGCATGTGAAAAGTGGCCATGAAGTTAGGCAAAAATCCTGCCTAGAATAGGTCAAATTTTCTCTAAGTTAAGAATGTTTTGCACCCTTGTTCCAAAAATCATAACTTGAGCTACAAGATTCTTTTGAGGGAACTTTGTGAATCAAAGTTGTAGATTTTGCAATGGAATACAACTTTCATGTTTTGAGTTTTGCTTGAATCCAAATGTATCTTGATGAAAAAATGGGACAAAGTTAGGGAAAAATTAGGAATTTTCATAACTTAGAAAATTTCTAAGTTATGAAAATTCTTCATTTTAAACCCTAATTTGTAATTTTTGATTTCTTGATGAACAAGTTTCATAATTTGACATGTCTTGATGAAAAATGAATCTTGACATTTGATTTTGACCAAAAAGTCAAAGTTTGACTTTTCAGTATACAGTCAAATTTGGCTCAGTTGACTGGAAAATTCATCTGTCAAACTTGTGCATTTGGGATCTTTTGAATTTGTTGAACATGTCAATACAATGCCATTGGGTCCTTGAGTCCATATGTGAGCTTGGTTTGCCATTGGCTAGGTCAAACAGTCAAAAATTGCCTTTGTGCAGTCAAAACCCTAAAAATGACCATTTTGCCCTTTTGGTGATCTGATCAAATTTCTTGTGGATTTGTGATCCAAACTTGATCAAATGGTACATATGAATTCATAATGTTGATGTGGGTCAAAAATCATGAGGTTTGACTGTCAATTGACCACAGTTGACTTTTTCTCCAATACAGCTGATTTCTAGGTCAACTGTCCAATTGACTGGGCAAAGATTGGAATCAAGGCTTGAAACTTGGTATGGATAAACTTGTGAGTCCAACATGAAGCATGAAAGTCACTTTGTGCCTTTTAGGTCAAAACTTCTTTGTGCAAACTCAAACCCTAATTTGGGTCAACAGTGCAAGGAGGAGTCTTGAGCAGAGTAAACCCTAATTTGATCTTGAGCTCCAAGGGTCTTGTGATGAGAAAATGTTGATGAAATGGGAGGGAAAATTTTGGGGTGCAATACTTCCCACTTGCCTTTATTTTATTTTTTTCATTTTTTTTGATTTTTATTTCAATTAAATCAAAATAAAATCATGAAAATATCAAAATCATTTAAATCTTGAGATTTTGTGCATATTCCAGGTCCATGAATAGCTGGCAATGAGATCAAATCATGCAAGGCTTGTATGTACACAAAAAGATTGAGTTTTTCTTGATTTAGAAAGATTTGAATGAGAATCAAATCATGATTCAATCACCTTAATTAGAAAAGATTTGGAACAAATTTGTAAACCTAATTCACTCAAGGCTACATATAGAACAAATCCAGACCAAATGCACAAGGGGTTAGAGGCGTGAAGAGAGAAGAACAACTTTCAAAAAATCAAGAAAAAGTGGCAATCTAATTTCATAGTTCCGGGATATCTCAAGCCTTCCAAGCTATCTCATTCGCTTCCTGGGTGTTCAAGGAGTCTATCCCAATCACCAACAAGCATTTTCGTGCCCAGAAACGCAATGTAAATGCCTCGCGACATCCTTACTTTTTGGGAATCGAATCTCATGAATTTTACATTGTTAGCATGATTGGTTTATATATTATGAATCCTTGAAACATTTGCAAGCTAATGATAATGTTCAATTGCGTTTTTGTTAGCTATACTGAGATCCACCATTGTTAGGGTTTGGGTTTCGTTTTTAGGGGTTTTAATTGCAGGTAAAATTGGCCCAAAAGAGGGATACCATGGTGTTCACAAGGCCAAGTCGAATTGATTTGCACCATTAGTTTTCATTTATCATGCTTGCAGGGAGTTTTGGGAAATCACAGGGACTATAGCTACAGACTTTGTTCGTAGGTAAAAGTCTAGACTTTTGCCAACGGTAGAAGGAAGAAGAAAGGTGGCGTGGCAACACACAATTCTTCCATTCAAAAATTTTCGCGCTGGCACATGTTAATCTGTGTTTTTTCCATATAATATTTATTTGTTATCCCATATACAAATAAGTGTGTTGGTTCAGTTGGTCAGGAGGTATGTGGAAATTGCCAAAGGGCCTGGGTTCGATCCCAGTTCCCCCATATTATTTCATAATTTTGCTTCTTGCATGATCAGGCACATGTACAGGCGCAAGGACTACCATACTCCATCATCTTTCAACCATCAGATTACCCACAAGCTGGATCCAAAGGCCATCATTTGAGAGTCTACCATGCATCTTAGTCAATCCAACATATTGGATTATGGAGGTCAACGTGGACCAAAGCTTATTGGGCCCAAAAAACTGCTATGGACACCCCCTGTTTGCTGATTACAAGGCCCATTTCTCTCTTTTCTTTTATATTCTTTCTTTTATTTATTTTATTTAATTTATTTTCTCACAAAAATTAATTCTTTTTTACAAAAAAACTGATAAAAATCAATTTCATCAAATTTAGGTTTTTTATATATTTTGTCAAAATTAATTTAATTAGTTTAATTTAATTCTAGGGCAATTCTAACCATTTGTAAATAAATTAAAATCAATTAAAAAATTAGGGTTTTGTTTAATTTAATTTTTATTTTATTTTCTCAAAATAACCAAAATACAAAAATAAGTCAAAATTAGTTAATTTTCTTAACTTAATTTAATTAGTAATTAGGTTTGTATTTATTTAATTAAAACCCTATTTTTCTCAAAATAATCAAAAACAACAAAAAATAATTTTTCTTTTAATTAGGTTAGACGGGGTCAAAACCATAATATTTTCTCGTTCTCGTTTCATCACGCGCGTTTATTTAGTTTTGAAAATATTAATGTAACTGCTCATGGGATGTATTAATTAGGATTTTTCTTTTTACCGTTTTTACGGGGTTTTGGCTATGTAATTAATCCCCCTCCTCTAAGCCTTGTAATAGCGTAGTTTTATGTCTCGCGTTTTAATTTTCGTAAATATTAACTGTTAGATGTATGATAATAGGATTGCATGACAAGAATGTATGTTAATTTTAAAATGGTTAGCAAACCCTAAATGTGCAAAGATAATAACTTGAAATCAAAACACTCTCACATGCGCACTCCTGGGGTATACTCTCACTTCGGTTGCCTTCGGTAAACGATCATTAAGTATAGGGTGTTTTAGTGGTCGCTCTCTTGTCTAAACAAATATCAAATGTCTCGTTCAGAAATGTTGCCTCAGAAAGGTTGCCTCGGAAATGTTGCCTCGAATATGATCTTAAGACATTAGGGTTATTACTAAGACATCCTAACATTGCTTTAGTGATCATACATCCCTTTCAAATTGACCCTTACAACTCCAACGACGGTGCTACCTACTCACTAATAGTGGGATAACGTTGTCTAAAGGAAACAAGAACAGAAACATTCTTTTTTCGAGTAGGTAGATGCTAGTAGGTACTTGCTCAAAATCAAACCTTTTTCACACTTACACTCTTTTCAAACAAAGTTTCAAAAACACTTTGTAACACTCTTGAAGACAGGAGCAAGGGTTAAAACAGAGTAAAATAAAGACTTTTCAAAACACACAAACACAGAAGCAATTTTTTAAAATGATGAGCAAGTACCTAAGAGCCCATGGAAAACCATGGATAGAAAGGATGCTAACACCTTCCCTTTCTATAATCTAACCCCCGTACTCAAAATCTCAAAAAAGGAATGTTTCTGTGCTTTTTTACTTTCCAATTGGATAAAATAAAAGTCGGTGGCGACTCTTGCTTACCGCGACATTTTGAAAACACAAACGCAAAATGCAAACCAGCATTTTCCTAAAACAATCCGGTTCTACCACCGTATCACAAGTAGGGTTATATCCTTCTGGCATATAACCTTCAGGCATTCCCTGTGGATAACCAGGAGGCATGTGATGCTGAGCAGCGGTAGTATTTGGAGCAACTGAGATGTGAGCTGTCATAATTTCATAAATAACCGTTGCTTGTTGTGGTTGTATAGCATGAGGAGGTGGAGGTGGTGATGGCTGATTCTAAGCAGCCACCAACGACTCTACAAATGTAGTTAAGTTCACCATTCTAGTTATTAAAGTGGTAACCTCTTCGCGCGGTTCGCAACTCTCCTGTTCGAGAATTTCCATTTTCTTCTTAGAGTTGGCTCGGGTGTTGTACCGGTGAGACAACTTGATTCTGAATACCAAAGGACCTTGGGTAAGACTTCTGTGGAATTCATGAAATGCATAGTCAAATGTAACATGATGCATGACATGCAATGCAAATGCCACGCTTTCGTTTCCAAAAGTTTATATGCTTTGATTCTTGTTACTAAGCCACAATATTATTATATATTTTTTTCATGTTTTTATTATATATCTTTTTTTTGTTTATTTTTTTGTCTTAACAATTGGAATCAAGGAAGCAATGTTTGGAAACAAAAAAAAAACATGTATGCTTATAATTATTAACATGCTTATGTATGCAAACATATGGGATCAAAGATTCTGCGGTACTTAATAGTTGTTGAACTGATAATAGAACCACTGTTACGTGTAATAAGATCAAAAGTATGGACCAAATAAGAATACCAAGAACCAAAGTCACCTTCAGAACATATATATAGTCACCATCTATAACTGTAAATATTATTCCCTTCCCACTCACGGGTAAAGACTAGTTCAGGGTAAGTCAAAGGTAACTCAAAATCACAGGTCCGCCTGAAAGTACTACCGCCTTACCCATAGATGTAGGTGTCAATAGTAATCCATTTGAACCTCATCCGAGCATGGTATATGACATGACTGCACTAATCGGACCACGTCCTATAGCCGTCATGCCCCCACTCTATTCCTAGTGTCCTAGTGCATTATGGCCTGGTACTGGGCCTTTTACCTTAGTAGTAATACCCACCCAACAAGGAAACAGAGAAGCCAACACAACAACAATATAATAAATAACAACAAATATGCAATGTAAACATATGCTCAACCATATACAAGTGAATAAACTATCAAAGCAAAATGACAAACACCCTGAGAAAGAAAAATGGGAGCTAGGATTGACTCACGGGATAGACTAGCAATTACAATCATGTTTCCCCAGTGAAGTCGCCATTTTTATATAGCGGTAAAATCAATGAATTTGCCACCGAGTATTTATCTATCCCATAAAAGGAAAAGGAAAATCATCGAAGAAAAACCTAAAGGGGAAATCAAGGTCTTGCGACCGAGAGATTGGGTAAGGGAGTCGATTACATGAGGGGAAGGTATTAGCACCCCACACGTCTGTAGTACTCTACGGAATCCACTCTCGTTATTCTAATAAAAGGGTGTGTGAAATTCTGGCTGCAGATACTCAATGTCACGTTCAATGTTATGACACCGTATCTGACTTACTATATGACAGTAAATACAAAAACAATAAAGAACACAGTCAATTGTTTACCCAGTTCAGTGTGCAACAACACCTACTCTGGGGGCTACCAAGCCAGGGAGGAAATCCACTATAAGAGATGTTAATTCAGGAATAAACCAACCAGTTTATCTCCTTCACTTAAGACCTACCCAATGCAATTTCAATCTAAGTACAACTTAAACCTGAGTTCCTACTCACTCCCCCTCAATCACAGCAGTGATACATAAAACAATTTGACTAATGATTTGATGAAGACACTCTTCAAAAACAAACACTTGATTAAGCTTCATAGCTTTTTAATCAAGCAACACAATCACTCTTGCTTCACAGCTTTGAGTGATGCACACAACTAATCTTGACACTGCTTCACAGCTTTAGTCAAGGAACATTCAAACACTCTTGCTTCAAAGCTTTGAGTGCTACACAACCCTTACAATTAAAAACCTATTCCAAGTCACTTATCACAATGATAATTGCTTGGAGTACAATAATCAAACCTATACAGATTACAAATGATCTTCTGATCAAAAAGGGGATTGCTTGCAAAACAGCAGCTCTGTTGAATATATAGCAGCTGCAACTTCAGTTAGGGTTTCCACAAAAACCTAGGGTTAATTCCGTTTGACCTCAAGACCAGGTCACAGGACTTTATTAACCAGGTTAGGGTTGAGCTAGGTTACTCCTCAGAAAACGCAGGATTCTGTTCTGGAGAGACTGAGTTATTTTCCTGAAAAAACTCAGACTTATCCAACCTGCAAACCTGTTAGTTCAGAACAGGATGTCTTAACATCTGTTATGACATCTGAGAAAACTTGTCTACTGATTTAGCAAAATGTGATCATTTTGCAAAATGCTCAGATACACACTTATAAACATCAGTTCCTGAATGATAATATTTTTCTGCAAAGGTACCTAATGAATCAGTACAAACTAAGCTAGAATGTTATGACATCAGTCATGACATTCACACATACACTTGGGTTTTACCAAAAATGCAAGCCAATACCTAAACACCTACAGTGTGTTCAATCTAATGCTTAAGAGTTAGAAACTAAGAGGGAATGCATACAAAGAAAACACAGGGAAAAGAAGGAAATATTTACAAATTTTCGCTCGGCTGAGCCCTGTGACCAGATGCCTACGTATCCCTCAAGGAATCAGAGAATCGTAGTTCGGCTCACATATTTTGTTTGTTTGTATTTTTTAAATGAACAATATGGTACTCGATCATTCCACCGCTGCTCGGCCTTTGGATACTTACGACCTGTAGATAATGGATTGGTTGGTATTTTCCGCTGTAGATAATGGCTAGTTAATCTCAAGAGAGAGATATTAGCTATTTCTCTACTTATTCATGAAATAAATCTTTGAGAATTGAACCACACCAAGGCTTAGAATCGAGGAATAATAGGATCGAGAAGAAACTCGCTTATCATTTCTCATACTCAAAAAAGGCATGACTCTTATCACTTATCTTTAAGTGTCTTGAAGTTAGCAAGGGAAAGACGTTTTTGTTTTAATGCAAATGCAAAAGGGGAAAGAAAAGTATAAAGGGAGACTAACCTAAATCTAACATAATGCTATCATACAATGAGGGATCATATCTAAGTTAGTATGCCAAAGAAAGTCTAGCAAACTATCATATAGGGAACATACAATAAGAGCGAAGTCGTGATCTCAATTTCTAAATTGAGTGACTCATCGATCAGCAAGAAATAAAGGAAGGAGAAAAAACCCTATAGGGAGCATGCACTGAGAGCGAAGTCGTGATCTCAATTTCTAAATTGAGTGACTCATTGATCAACAAGAAAGGAGACAAACACAAACACAACACATATGTTAAATGAAGTGTGGAATTCCTGCTACAGGTCTTTAAACAGCGACTTCGAGCGCACACTCTTTATTTCCTACTTCTCATGATATCTAGAAAGCAATGAAATGCGGAATAATAAATTGGAAGCAGCATAATACCTAAACGAACAATAATGTCCGTAAAAAGTGAAACCAAAGAAAAGAAACCCATAAGCAATCAGAGATAGATAGCAGCAGAAATAAGTGACAGCAGAAAAATAGAATGTCAAGTACTAATTAAGTAAGTACCAAAATATTCTCCCCCTCTTTAGCCACAAATGGGCCAAAGGTACATGTTCATAAGATTATACAGTTATCCAAAACAAAATAATAAGAGCAGCAGCAGAAAACAACTGAATACACTTCCAAACTCCACCAGATATCAGCACCAACCAGCAACACCACCAAACAGCAACCAACCTTCAAGCATTGTCATCAGACTCAGAGGAGCTAGTTTCTTCAATGTTGAGATGACCTTCAGCTTCTACACCTTCTTCCCTTCTGTTTTCTTCAGCTTCCTCCTTTTCTAGACTGGAAATTAGGATTTCTAGGGTCTTTTTCCTAGCATCCAGCTCTTTGCAAGTCTCTTTTAAAACAGCTATGACATCTGATGTCTTGGACTGGGTCTTCACAGACGATGTCTCAGCTGATGTTATGACAATGTCTGGAGCATGAGATCCCTGAAACAGTTTGTAGTGCAAGCCAAGGGCAGGAGCTCTTTTGCAGACTGTATCTCTTGCCACAAGGATATCAGGGTATTGTGCAAGGATGATTCCACAAAGGAGGGAGGGAAAGGCTATTGGTCCTTTGACAGCATAACTACCAGCATGCTTTAAAGTTTGTTCAAAGATGTACCTGCCATAGTCAAAAGTAGTCTTGGTTCCCACAGCATAAATAAATCTCCCCAATCCTGTGGAGATAGTTGATTTATGATTTGTAGGCACCCAGTTGGCTGCACCTATTTTATGCAAGATGGCAAATTTCATGCTGAGTTTACCTGGCATTCAGCTTGCCTTTCAAGGGCCAGCACTTTACTTGCCTGGCTGTGATGGTTTGACAAACTTCATTGTTATTTGCCTCCAGATCAGGACAATCCTCATTTGTTCTTCCAAGAAACTTGTTGATTTCTGATGGAGAGAACTTGACCCTTCTTCCTCTAACAAAAACACTTTCAAAGTCAGCTGACCTTCCATCAGCACAATCATTAGACAAGTTCACTACAAACTCCTTGACCAGATTTTCATAACATTTGTTAAATTTTATCACTGTCTTCATTAGTCTAGCATTCTTGATCAGGTCCATGATGTCTTTGCACTCCAAGGCATCATTGTTGAGTTCTCTCTCTAAAGCTATTCTCTTTAAGCAAACATACTGCCATCTGTTTGCATTGTCAGGATGATGAAAAGAGATGTTGTCTGTTGGGACTTCAGGTACTCTAGCAATTTTGCTGGAGGGGAGCTTCCTTCTGATAGGAGTTTCTTCAGCATCAATCTCAAATTCTGATTCCTCATCAGAATCAGAAGATTCGGGTTCTTTTCTCTTCTTAGAGATTGGTTGTCTAGCAGTATGCACCTGGGCCTTCTTCCCTTTTGTCTGAATACTTTTCTCAGCCATGCCTTCAGCCTTAGATTTCTTAGCAGCAGGTTTATCTTTGGACACACATTTTGCATCATTCTGATTACTCTTTCTTTTCATCAATCTCCTAGCTATGCTAGGGTTCACATTAGCAATCAGATCATTATCTGAGTAATCTTCATCCACATCAATGATAGGTGGATCAGCAGCCTTTTCTGAAGGGTTCTGAATGTTGTCTTTTTGTGTCACAACATTCTCACTGACATCTACATTCTCAGAGACTTCCACATTCAGACTTTCTGATTGATTTAAAGGGACAGAAATCCCCGGTACAGATTGGTTTCCACTCAATATACTAGTAACAAGCCTAGCAATAGCTTGATGAACTTGAACTGATCCTTCTCTATTTGGTACAGAAGAAGAAGGATGAGAAGAATTACCAGAGGCTGTAGCTTGAGCTCTTCCTGCATGTCTGGTTCTGAGCTTTTTGACTTTGGCTGGGTCAGTTGCCATCTCTCTGAGAGGAGTGACCTCAAGAACTTCAGATTCTATGCATGTGGTGATTGCTCTAGAGTCTTGGTCAGATGATGAAGATGATGAGGATGATGAAGTCGCCATGGTTGAAGACGATGTCTGAGACATTTTGATTGACTTTGAGTAACGGTAGCAATTTGAGAAAAATCTTTGATTGAGAGGAGGAAACAGGTTGCAAGGACGTGAGAGGTAGGAGGCAAAAGGGAGTCTTTTCAACTTCTTAAAGATTTTGAAAGAATTGTGAAAGCATATGATTAACCCACTAAAGATAGACTTAATAAAATTAATTCCTTCAACCTTTGTTTTAAGCAAAATTAATTGCTATAATTTCTCATGTTGGTAAATACCCAACCTGCCCCTCAAATTTTCAAGTTTATTTCCAACAAGAGCCTTGGTAGAAGAATCAGTCAGCTGAAGCTTAGAGAAACTATGTTCCAGTTTAAATGACTTCTTCTCTACAAAGTCAATGTGCTTGTTCCAGTTATGCTGAATAGGGTTCAAGGAAATATTGATTGTATTCAGATTGTCACAACACAATGTCACAACATCTTGTGTGACATTATACGCAGTGAGCATCTGTTTTGACCAGATATTTTGAGAACAGTTTTTCCTAGCAGCAACTATTTCCGCACAGAGTTGGGAAGGCATTCTTTTGATATGAATCATAGTTCTGGTTGATTCTTGAATAATTTTCTGTTTGTCCAGTCCATTTTGATGGAGAGTTATAGGAGAGGAGACTTCAAGCCTCATTTCTTCAGGGAAACAGAATTTATTAGACTTGTTATTTCCAACATCCTTGTCAAGATAACTTATGGTTCTGACAACACATCCTTCTTCAAGTTTATTTGCCACATCACAGACATTATCAACCTGTAGTTTTGGAGTTCTTCTGACTGCTTCCATAGAAATAGCTCTTTTCATTCTTCTTAGATGAAGAGGACCAAGCTTATGCTGCCACAGTTTCATCTCTTTTTCTTCTTTGGTAATTGGACACATAGTGGAGATATCAGTGTTCTCAGGCTGCCACAAGTAGCAGTTATCTTTGGATCTGATTCCTCTCATTACAACTTCTAGTTTTTCATTAATTACTAGACATTCAGATCTTGAGAAGTTGACCTTGAATCCTAGATCACATAATTGACTGATACTAATGAGATTAGCAGTCAGCCCTTTTACCAGCAGTACTTTATTCAGACTTGGAACTCCAGGGCAGTCCAAATTACCAACTCCTTTGACTTCACCTTTAGCACCATCTCCAAAGGTCACAAAACTGGTGGTGTGAGGCATAACATTATTGAGGATATTTTTGATTCCAATCATGTGTCTGGAACATCCACTGTCAAAGTACCAGCCTTCCTTTGCAGACACTCTCAGGGAAGTATGGGCTATCAGGGCAGTAGCCTTTTTCTTCCAATGAGGAGTATGTGGTACCCTTTTTGGCTTAGGTTTAGCACCTGAGTTTTGATTAGGGTATCCATGTAATTTGAAGCAGAAGGGCTTTATGTGTCCATACCTCCCACAATGATGACATCTCCATCTTTGGTATTTTTTCTTCATATATTTCTGATGTTGAGAGTTGTGTTGAGACATCTGCTTTGACAATTGTTTAACATGCCTGATCTTCTTGTCTGCACCAGGTTTCTTAGCTTCCACAAATCCTAGACCAGATTTGTTTCCCACATTTTGTCCAACTTGTAGGATCTCTTCCAATTTATCTGATCCATTGGTCAACATCTTGACAGATTTTGTCATTTGGTTCAGTTGTGAGTTCAGTAATTGAACTTCCCCTTCTAGGTGACTTATAGTTTCAAGATCTGCCCTTTTTTCAGCCTCCAGCTTTATAATGAGTTTTGATTGTTTCTCATTCTGCACACAGACTTCAGCACTTCTGATACACAATTTCTTGTAGGTATCAGCCAGTTCTTCAAATGTCACTTCTTCATCACTAGTGTCACTTTCAGAAGTACAAACACTAGTTAGAGCAGTAACTAGTTTGGCAGATTCTTCTTCAGAATTACTTTCTGAATCATAGTCAGACCAAGTAACAGTCATTCCTTTCTTTTGTTTCTTAAGAAAGGTAGGACATTCAGCTCGAATATGTCCATATCCTTCACATCCATGGCATTGAATACCTCTGCCTTGGTTTCCCTTATCTTCTGACCTTGGTCTTCTGCTGGAACTGTCAATGTCAGAGGGAATGTTATGAACATTAGACCTTGACTTTGGATCCATTATTTTGATGAGCTTGTTGAACTGTCTTCCAAGCATGGCAATAGCTTCTGAAATATTTTCTTCTCCATCCTCCTTGTTTTCAACATCAGTGTTGGATACAAGTGCTATGCTTTTGTTCTTCTTGTCACCATTATCAGTGATCCCCATCTCAAAAGTCTGAAGAGACCCAATAAGTTCATCCACTTTCAACTTGCTGATGTCCTGGGCTTCTTCTATGGCAGTTACCTTCATTGCAAATCTTTTAGGCAAGGATCTGAGAATCTTCCTCACCAGTTTTTCTTCTGACATCTTTTCTCCCAGTGCTCCTGAGGTGTTGGCAATCTCCAAGATGTTCATGTGAAACTCATGAATGGTTTCATCTTCCATCATTTTTAGATTCTCAAACTTGGTAGTCAACATCTGAAGCCTTGACATTTTTACTTTGGAAGTGCCCTCATGAGTAGTTTTGAGAGTGTCCCAAACTTCCTTGGCCAGTTCATATTGATGTACTAGTCTGAAAATGTTTCTATCAATTCCATTGAACAAGGCATTTAAGGCTTTGGAATTTCCCAGGGCTAACTCATCTTCTTCTTTACTCCAATCTTCCTCAGGCTTCAGACTGATTGTCCCATCTTTCTCAGTTATGGTGGGATGGATCCATCCTTTGTCAGCAGCTCTCCAAGCCTTTTTGTCCAGAGATTTTAGGAAGGCAATCATACGGGGTTTCCAGTAGTCATAATTAGTTCCATCCAGAATGGATGGTCTATTTCCAAAAACTCCTTCTTTGTCCATAGTGCCAGAAAGTGATATCCCTAGATCTCACCCAGTAATACAGGCAGGGTGCCTGCTCTGATGCTAATTGAAATTCTGGCTGCAGATACTCAATGTCACGTTCAATGTTATGACACCGTATCTGACTTACTATATGACAGTAAATACAAAAACAATAAAGAACACAGTCAATTGTTTACCCAGTTCAGTGTGCAACAACACCTACTCTGGGGGCTACCAAGCCAGGGAGGAAATCCACTATAAGAGATGTTAATTCAGGAATAAACCAACCAGTTTATCTCCTTCACTTAAGACCTACCCAATGCAATTTCAATCTAAGTACAACTTAAACCTGAGTTCCTACTCACTCCCCCTCAATCACAGCAGTGATACATAAAACAATTTGACTAATGATTTGATGAAGACACTCTTCAAAAACAAACACTTGATTAAGCTTCACAGCTTTTTAATCAAGCAACACAATCACTCTTGCTTCACAGCTTTGAGTGATGCACACAACTAATCTTGACACTGCTTCACAGCTTTAGTCAAGGAACATTCAAACACTCTTGCTTCAAAGCTTTGAGTGCTACACAACCCTTACAATTAAAAACCTATTCCAAGTCACTTATCACAATGATAATTGCTTGGAGTACAATAATCAAACCTATACAGATTACAAATGATCTTCTGATCAAAAAGGGGATTGCTTGCAAAACAGCAGCTCTGTTGAATATATAGCAGCTGCAACTTCAGTTAGGGTTTCCACAAAAACCTAGGGTTAATTCCGTTTGACCTCAAGACCAGGTCACAGGACTTTATTAACCAGGTTAGGGTTGAGCTAGGTTACTCCTCAGAAAACGCAGGATTCTGTTCTGGAGAGACTGAGTTATTTTCCTGAAAAAACTCAGACTTATCCAACCTGCAAACCTGTTAGTTCAGAACAGGATGTCTTAACATCTGTTATGACATCTGAGAAAACCTGTCTACTGATTTAGCAAAATGTGATCATTTTGCAAAATGCTCAGATACACACTTATAAACATCAGTTCCTGAATGACAATATTTTTCTGCAAAGGTACCTAATGAATCAGTACAAACTAAGCTAGAATGTTATGACATCAGTCATGACATTCACACATACACTTGGGTTTTACCAAAAATGCAAGCCAATACCTAAACACCTACAGTGTGTTCAATCTAATGCTTAAGAGTTAGAAACTAAGAGGGAATGCATACAAAGAAAACACAGGGAAAAGAAGGAAATATTTACAAATTTTCGCTCGGTTGAGCCCTGTGACCAGATGCCTACGTATCCCTCAAGGAATCAGAGAATCGTAGTTCGGCTCACATATTTTGTTTGTTTGTATTTTTTAAATGAACAATATGGTACTCGATCATTCCACCGCTGCTCGGCCTTTGGATACTTACGACCTGTAGATAATGGATTGGTTGGTATTTTCCGCTGTAGATAATGGCTAGTTAATCTCAAGAGAGAGATATTAGCTATTTCTCTACTTATTCATGAAATAAATCTTTGAGAATTGAACCACACCAAGGCTTAGAATCGAGGAATAATAGGATCGAGAAGAAACTCGCTTATCATTTCCCATACTCAAAAAAGGCATGACTCTTATCACTTATCTTTAAGTGTCTTGAAGTTAGCAAGGGAAAGACGTTTTTGTTTTAATGCAAATGCAAAAGGGGAAAGAAAAGTCTAAAGGGAGACTAACCTAAATCTAACATAATGCTATCATACAATGAGGGATCATATCTAAGTTAGTATGCCAAAGAAAGTCTAGCAAACTATCATATAGGGAACATACAATAAGAGCGAAGTCGTGATCTCAATTTCTAAATTGAGTGACTCATCGATCAGCAAGAAATAAAGGAAGGAGAAAAAACCCTATAGGGAGCATGCACTGAGAGCGAAGTCGTGATCTCAATTTCTAAATTGAGTGACTCATTGATCAACAAGAAAGGAGACAAACACAAACACAACACATATGTTAAATGAAGTGTGGAATTCCTGCTACAGGTCTTTAAATAGCGACTTCGAGCGCACACTCTTTATTTCCTACTTCTCATGATATCTAGAAAGCAATGAAATGCGGAATAATAAATTGGAAGCAGCATAATACCTAAACGAACAATAATGTCCGTAAAAAGTGCAACCAAAGAAAAGAAACCCATAATACTTTGCACGAGTTGGCATCAACAAACAAACAGTCAGGGATCGCATACTCAGAATAAGCACCAAAGTATCATTGATGTGAAAATAAATCATAATCGGAAACTCAAGCACATTCGTATACCCCACGACAAACTTGTATAAAACTCAAACCTTGACAAGCACAAGTGAAATCACCAAATCTTGGCGACAAAAGTGGTTATTAAACATAAACAATAGTAGAAAATTCTAACAAAATATGAAAAGAAAATTCTAAAAATTTTTAAATTGTGTTCTGTTATATATATTTTTATATTTTTCTTGTCTTTTATTATGGAAAGAATTCTAACGAAGATATTAAAGAATTAATTCCTAAATCATATAAAAAGAATAACAATTTTTTTTTATTTGATTACTAACTCTTTACTTCTAATGTAATTGTAAGCATTAAAAAAAGGAAAACTATATAAAATAAAATAAAATAAAATAAAAACTAAATAAACTCTAAACAAGAGGTGTTGAGTTGCAAACTGGGAGTATAAGGTACAGAAACTGGCCCAAGGTCCAATCTGCAATGTCCAATAAATAATTTTTGTTCCAATCTCTTCAGGCTTCACAAAAAATGCATCTAATGGGCTTAGGAGGGTGGTGATCCGGTCTAGAATCAGTTTTTGTTCATGCTTGTTTCAGGCTGAAAAAAAATATTCTATGGGCCTTTAGAGGAGAGATGCAGATCGGCCCATGATCCATATTCTTACTCAATTTTGTTTTTTTTTTGCTGATCATTTATATTATATTAAATTTAAAAACAAAATTAAATCAGATAACAAATAAAACATATAATAATAAAAGGGGATTAGGGTTGACACTATGAGCGGCGGTTAAGATCACACGAAGGATCCGCTTCTTCTTCCTAGCAGCACAAACCGACAGCGTCGGAAAAGTTCCCGATCAAACTCTGATAACTCAGCTTCGAAACTCGCCTCCTCTGATTAAATCCCGTCCGTCTCTGTCCGATTTGCAATGCTTCAATCTATCCACTTCATGAATTCGATTTGCTGCAACATCAAATTAAAGCTAACGACCAAAAATTGTAGAAGAATCAAAGAATTTTACCTACCTGAGAATCGCCTGACGCGTCTTCGAAAGGTACGACCTCGTCCTTGATTCTTCTTCTATTCTTTCAATTCCCCCCTTTATGAATTGTTGTTATTGTGTATGATACGAAGGCGAGGTTGTTGTGTGAATATGGAAGATGCAGATTGACGTTGTTGAGTATTGGTGAGAATATGAAGATTTGTGCAATTTGTTGATGCAATATGTTGCAGGAGTTTGATGGTGCTGCTGAAGCATAAAGCAATCTGAAGATGACCAAGTGTTGTACCCCAAAATCTTCCCTCCCATATTTCTCAATACATATCAAGTGAGGTCCTCAAATTGCTTAAAGAAGTCAAAAAGTTGACCAGACAAACTCTCTCCTAAGGCAGTCTACCTCAAATTAGGGTTTCATTTTGCATCAAGATGCTTGAGTCCAAAAGACTCAAAGGCTCACCATTGTCCTAATATGTTCTCAAGATCATCCATGTCAAGTTTCAAGCCTTGCAGAGGAAGTTTGCTCAGTCAGTTGCTCAAATGCCTGAAAATCGACTGTGTTAGGGCAAAAGTCAATTGTGGCCTACATACAGTCAAACTTCAATATTTTTGGTCAACATACTCATTTTTAAGTACCATTCATGATTTGATCATGATTCCTCAAGGATTTCTCACAATTCATCAAAACCCAAAAGTTGCTAAATTAGGATTTTGCAGGAAAAGTCAACCCAACTTTGACCAAGCATAACTTTCTCATACTTTATCATAAATGACTCATTCAAAGCTCATTTTTAAGAGGATTCAATTCCCTAAAATTCATATTTATCTCCCAAGCTCAAAAAATGCGTTCACAAAAAGATATAAATTTTGACATTATAGGTCATTTTGAAAAGTCAACAAAAACACCTTTTGGGTCAAAACTTCATACATGAACATGGAAGACTCAATTGAGATGAGACCAAAAGGGTTTCTTAGAGAATATCTTAAACTTTATAAAAAGTCCAATAACACATCTCTAGGTTCAAAGTTGAGAGAGTTATGCATTGGCCAAGTTGACCTTTTTTACAAAATTGCCAAAAGTCAAATGTGTCCAAAATAACATTTTTTGCTAATGGGACCAACTTTTTATGCTTGCACTGAGTTTGTAATGTGACCCACGACCCATGAGCCCTTCCACTTGTCATTATTTTATTTTTGTTATTTATTTTGATTTTATTTCATTTAAATCAAATAAAATCAATATAAAATAGTGAAAATATCAAAAATCATTAAAATCTTGAGATTTTGTGCATGATTAGGTTCATTATACAGCTGGAGACAAGATCAAATCGTGCAAGGCTTTATATGGACACAAAAAGATTGAATTTGCTTGTTTTGGAAAGATTTGGTGCAAGGATTGAATCATGGATCAATATTCATAATTGGAAAAGATTTGATACAAATTGTAACCCTAATACACTCTAGTATACATAAGTAACAAAAGCAGACCAAAAGAGAGAGGCTAGAGGCGTGCAAAGGCAGAGAACCAATTACAAAAAACTCAAGAAAAAGTGCAAACCAATTTCCAAGTTTCAAGCCATTCTAACCATCCCAATCAATTGTTGGACGCCCCCGGATCGTGTTTCAATCGTTAGCAAGCCTCCCCACGCCCTAAAACGCATCGTAGCAGTCCCATAATTTGTCTCTTTTCTTGAAATCGAATACATTGATTCTGGCATATTTAGTATGTTTGATTGGCATATTTATAATCCTTGAGATGTTTGCAAGCTAATGATTGTATTCAATTGCATTTTTACTGACTGTACATCAAATTGCCATGGGTAGGATTTTTTCTTCGTTTTTAGGGATTTCTTGTACAGGGAAAATTAGACATCAATAATGGTACCAGGATGCTCGTGAGGTTGAAACGAGTTGATTGGTACCATTGGTTTTCGTTTATCATGCGTGTACAAGATTTTGGAAATGCACAGGGGCTATACCTACGCTTAATGTCCGTAGGTAAAAGCTATGAAACTTACAGCGGCGGTGGGAGGAAGAAGATGGTTATGTGGCGCTCCCTGACTTGCCAGTTTGAATTTCACACGTTTTAAGGACTAACATTTTGTTTATATTATATAATAATTGTTTGTTATTATAATTACAACTAATCATCTTGGCTCAGCTGCCAGCGTGGCAAGGGGAGAATGCTCAAGGGCTTGGGTTCGATCCCCAGGTCCCAACTTTTATTCATGTTTTTCTTGAATAGGAAATCCAGCTACTTGGCAAGGGATACACCATGCACTATCCAGATCTGAGCGTTCAATCCATCAAGGCTTCAGATCTAAGGCCTCCTCCATGAAGGACCACCATGCGCCCCAGTCAAGCGTGTGCATGAGATTGGACAAAGTCAAAAGGGCCAAGAATTGTTGGGCCAAGAGATCAGATTCACACCCCCCTTGCTAAAACAACAGCAGGCCCATTTTTCTTTCTTTTCTACTTATTTCTTTTATTTAATATAATTTTCTTAATTATTTTAACCAAAATTAATTTCTTTTTTTACAAAAATCATAAAATCAAGAGTTTTCACAAAAAAAACTAGAAATAGGTTTTATTTTATAAAATTTAATTTTATATTAGTTTAATTTAATTTAGGGAAATTTTAACCTTTTTTTTATAATTAAAATCAATTATAAAAATTAGTGTTAGACTCTTGATTCAATTTTTAGTTTCTCAAAATAAAAAATACAAAAATAGGTTATTTTAGTTATTTTTTTCTTAAATCAAAATTAATTAGTAATTAGGTTTTTTTTATTATTCAATTAAGCTTTATTTTCTCAAATGACATAAAAACGATAAAAAAAATGATTTTTCCTTTGAATTACAATTAGGTATAGTTGGGGTCAAAACCCTAATTATTTTGCATTCGATTCGTCGCACATTTTTATTATTTTTTGCAATACTGATGTAACTGTGCACGGTATGTAATAGTTTAATTTAGGATTTTCTTTTATTTATCGTCTTTTACGGGTTTTTGGCTATGTAATTAATCCCCATCCCCGAAGCCTTGTAATAGTGTAGATTCACTTTCTCGCATTTTAATTCTCGCAAATATTAACTGTTTAGATGTATGTTAATAGGATTGTATGACAAGATTGCATGATAATTTAAAGCGGCTAGAAAACCCTAATATGCAAAGATAATAACTGAAATCAAATCACTCGCACATGCACACTCCTAGGGTATACTCTCACTTCGGTTGCCTTCGGTAAACGGCCATTGACTATGGGATGTCTTAGTGTTTACCCTCCTGTCTAAAGAGATCAAACGTTGCCTCGGTAATGTTGCCTCATAAATGTTGCCTCGAATATGATCTTAAGACTCTAGGGTTACTACTAAGGTGTCCTAACATTGCTTTAGTGATCGTGCGTCCCTTTCGAATTGACCCTTACAACTCCAACGACGGTGCTACCTACTCCTTAATAACAGGGTAGCGTTGTCTAAAGGAAACAATAATAGAAACAATCTTTTTTACGAGTAGGTAGATGCTAGTAGGTACTTGCTCAAATCAAACTTTTCAAACTTACACATTTCAAAACAATTTTCAAAACAACTTCGTCACACCTTTGAGGACTGATACAAAGGTTATCACGAAGTCAAACTTTTCCAAAACAAAACACAGACACAAGCAATTTTAAAGATGAGCAAGTACCTAAGAGCCCATGGAAAACCATGGATATAAAGGGTGTTAATACCTTCCCTTTCTATAATCTACCCCCCGTACTCAGAATATCTCGAAAAAGGATTTTTTCTGTACTTTTTTCCTTTCCGATTGGATGAAATAAAAGTCGGTGGCGACTCTTGCTTACCGCGACATTTTGCAAACACAAAACGCAAAATGCAAACCAGCATTTCAAAACAGTCGGTTCTGCCACCGTATCACAGAACTGGCGACTCTGTTGGGGAATTAATAAGTGGGATATACCTTAGGATCTAGTTCATCATAATTGCTTCTCTTGTTTGTTTTGTTTGCGTTACTTTTAAGGGTTTCTGCTTGGGGTTACTATAGATCCTAACCCGGATCTGGGGGATACCTTTTACGTAAGTAGCAATAGACTGTGAGGGAATTGTATGGCGTAGACCGATACCGTTGAAGCAGTGGCTACGTTGGTGTGGAACTTTGGTTGGTACCGATATCCCTTGTGGAGAAACGAGGAGAATACGGGTCCACCACGTGGGGTCATTAAGCATCAACTGACTTTAGAACCTTTAATCGTCCAACTTGGCCATTAGAAAGTAGTGAGATAGTCGGCCTCGGTCTAAAGCTGAGAACTGGTTGATACTCGATGCTACACTCATTGAGACCATACTCTCGAGATAGTTCCGGCTGCAAGAAAAGATTGTGTGAGCTGAAACCATGACCGATGGAGAATGGTCAGTGATATTGAGATCCCCTAGAACCCGGTTACTTTATCTAGGACAGGTTGAAACCAATTTAACTTCAAGAGGGTATTACCTTTGACCTCATGAAAGCCTTAAACCTAAGGGTTTTGTGTGACTTGTTTGCCTTTTTTATGCTTGTTATCTGCTATATCTGTTGTTTTTATCATGACATCATGCATCATACCATAGCATACATGCTTCATTACACTAACCATTTGAAAGACCAAGGGAATTTATCTTTATTCTGTTTTGCAGATCATGACCTTCGCAGGTAGAAAGACTATCTGAGTCAACTTTGTGGAGATACCATCCCAACTCAAAGAGTTAGTGTCAAAGATTTCTGAAACTTCTAGGCTCATCAAGAGACATGGTCAACTTCTCAACTTGGTTACTTCAAACCCTGACGAACAGATGATGAGTGTACTGTTCCAATTCTTCGATCCCGAGCATCACTATTTCACCTTTCCAGATTATCAATTGGTACCCACATTGGAGGAATTCTCTCATCTATTGGGCATATCCATTCTTGAGCAGGTACCCTTCACAGGTATAGAAGAGTTTCCTAAGCCATAAGTCATTGCCTCAGCTTTGCATTTAAAACAGGTTGATGTGGTATCCAACTGGGAAACTCGAAGCGTAGTCTAAGGTTTTCTAGCCAAATTTCTAATGGACCAAGCTAAGCTATTCTGGGATAATTTGGATTTTCAGGCTTTTGAAGATGTTTTGGCTCTTCTTATATATGGTTTGGTTCTCTTCCCTAATCCAGATTCCTTTGTAGATGTGAATGCTATCAAGATTTTCCTTTCTCGCAATCATGTGCCTACCTTGCTTGGAGATATCCTGCACGCCCTCTATACTCGTACCACAAGGAGAAGAGGAACTCTCATGTGCTGCATGCCATTGTTGTCCAGGTGGTTTATTTCTCACCTCCCTAAGTCTGTGTTGAAGAATGAAAAAGGTTTGGGTTGGTCGCACAGAATAATGTCACTTGCTCATACGGATATTATTTGGTGTTCCCGAGCTATGGAAGACGTTGCTATTATTGACCGCTGTGGGGGGTACCCTAATGTCCCATTACTTGGTATCAGAGGAGGTATAACTTACAATCCTTGTCTAGCTTTGCGACAATTCGGTCGTGCTCGGGGGGATGGTCCCCATAGGTTACTTCTAGAGGATATTGCATTCGACTATGAAGAGGATGCTGAAGGGCATCGCCGGAGGTTCATACGAGCTTAGGGCATGGTAAATAGATCAGACCCCATGAGTTGGGACCAAAGACTTCCCTTCCTATGCAGCCTTATCTCCAATGGGTCCGAGCTCGTGCACAGAAGCTTGTGATGCCATATGCAGCAGTGTTACCAGTGATTGTGGAACCCACTACTGAAGACGGTATTCCTTACACAGTTCTCTATCCTCACATGCCTACTGATCTCGGGGAGCTACAAAGGGCTTGGATTCAGCTGAAGAATGAGCGAGATACTTACAGGGAGCAGTTCCATGAGAAAGAGAGGAAGGTGTTGAAGCTCACCAGACAGCTCGAGGAGGAAAGAGTGCTCAATGACTACATCAGCACAAAGAGAAAGCGTCTGTGGGACTTTTGATTTTGCTTCTTTAGTTTCAGACTTATTTTATTTACTTCTTTGTAACGCCTTAAGGGCATTGTTGAACATTTCGAAGTTAAGCTAATAAAGTTTGTTTATTTCTGGTTTGCAAATTTAAATCTCCCAAAGTCTTTGAAATCATTACATACGCATCACATTATCATGCACATCATCACAAGTACCACTACAGGTTTCTTATCCTCTTCGCTGTTTATTTCAGCAGAAACATCTTCCGATCAAGCCATCAAAATGCTTCAGGCACAGAATGTTCAGTTCCAACAAATGTTCGTAAGTCTGGTTAAGGGACAAGAGGATCTAAAAACTCTCATTCTAAAAGAGAAGAAGAAGAAGAAGAAGAAGAAGAAGGTCGTTCTTCTGAATATGGGCAGAAGGTATGGGGAAAGGTTGAAGCAGCAAGTGATCTGACCTCTTCATCCAAGGAAGGGGAGAACCAAGAAGAAGAAAAGGACCCTAGTCCTGCAGTCTCTGATAATGATACTAATTTTGATGATGAGCAATATCCTCCTTCCGAGGATAGGTAAAAGCATCTAGAAGACCGTCTGAGTGCTATGGAAATCCAGAAGATACCTGGTTTGGACTTCGGAGAACTAGGACTGGTATCTGGAGTAGCCATCCCTCAGAAGTTCAAGGCTCCAATTTTTGCTAAGTATGATGGAGTGTCTTGCCCAAAACTCCATCTCCGCTCTTATGTCAAGAAAATTCAACCCCACACAGTTGATAGAAATTTGTGGGTGCACTTCTTTCAAGACAGTCTGTCAGGGACTCAGCTTGAATGGTTCTACCAGTTGGAAGGGGCCAATGTTCGAAACTGGGAAGATCTTGTTGCCGCTTTCTACAAGAAGTACCAGTATAATGCCGACCTTGCTCCAACTCGTACTCAACTCCAGAGTATGTCCATGGGTGCAGGCGAAGGTTTCAAAGATTACACTAAAAAATGGAGAGATTTGGCTGGCAGGGTTCAACCCCCTTTATCTGATCGAGAGTTAGTTGATATGTTCTTAGGGACGCTGTCTGGTCCATTTTTCAATCACTTGATTGGCAGTTCATCGTCTGGTTTCACCGAGTTGATTTTAACTGGAGAAAGAGTGGAGGCTGGAATTCGAAGTGGCAAAATATAGAAGGACGCCTCTTCGAGTTCGAAAAAGAAACCTTTTACTGGTAAGAAGGAAGCCAGTGTAGTTTATATCCAGAGGGGCCAAAACAGATCTGAACACCGTCCAACGGTAAGTGCTGTAATGATACCAAGACCCGTTGTTGCTCCACAACGGAACAATCAACAGAGGGTGGAAAGACCACGGCGATAGTTTACGTGCATAAGTATGACATTGGCTGAAGTGTTACCTCACTTGCTGAAATCTAACTTGACGACATTGAGGGAGGCTCCCAAAAATCCCAACACTACCTCTCCCATATACAATCCCAACGCGCGGTTCGCCTACCATTCTGAAAGCCCTGGCCATGATACCAATGGCTGTTGGGCTTTGAGAAACAAAGTACAAGATTTGCTAGAAGCTAAGGAGATAGAGTTTGATGCTCCAGAAAAACCGAATGTAATAACTGCCCCTATGCCCAAACATGGTCGTGGGGTTAATGTTGTTGACAATGATTTGTTTGTGACCTTTGTTGAAGAAATTACTACTCCTCTTATGACTGTTAAGAGGAATTTGTTGTTAGCCGGTGTATTCCCAGGTTGTGGTGAAGGTTGCCACATGTGCTCAATTCTACCTACTGGTTTCCATTTGTTGAAATCGGGTGTTCAGTGCCTGATGGATAATAAAGAGATTTTGTTCGAGAAGACTATGACCCCTGTTGTTCCCAATGAAGATGTTGCCATCATAACCATTTCCGCCAATCCTTCCAAGGTTTCCTCGAGAAAACCTGTTAAGATTACATTTGTTCCAAGAGTTGCTCTGCTAATAATCATTGTTCCCGGTCCCATCCCATACACTTCAGACAAGGCTGTCCCATGGCACTATGGTGCTGATGTGTATTACCATGGTATTAAGCGAGAGTTAAAGAATGAAGAAGTTGATACTGATGTCAGTAATATTGTTGGGACTAGTAAAGTCACCAGAAGTGGAAGACTTTTCTCTCCTGAGATTTCCCCTCCGACTATCCACCAACCTGTTGTTATCCCATCTGCTAGTACACCAACCACTGTTCCAGTTCCTACTCCAGTTATCACCCCTGTCTCCGATCCATCTGAGACTCGAGGCAAAGAAGTCATAGGTGAGCCTTCCCGAACGGAGGCACCTAGAAAAATTGTGTTGGAAGCCTCTAAACAAGAAATAGAGGAAATACTGAAAATTATCAAGAAAAACGACTATAATATGGTCGAACAGCTGGGGCAGACCCCGTCGAAGATCTCCATGTTGTCTCTGCTGTTGTGTTTTGAAGCCCATGCAAAGGCTTTAATTGCGTTTCTCAAAACTGTGCATGTGCCGAAGGAAACTTCAGCAGATCAGTTCAAAGACTGTATGGCTAGCCTTACTGTTGATAATGGGCTAGGATTTTCAGATGCGGATCTGACCTCTAAGGGGAGGAATCATAATGATGCTCTGCACGTCTCGATTGAGTGCAGGGGAACCACTATGGCTCATGTGCTAGTTGACACCGGGTCTTCGCTGAATGTTCTTCCGAAGAAAGCATTGGACTGTTTGGACTGTGAGGGTTTGACTTTGAAGCCGAGTAACATTGTGGTCAGGGCTTTCGATGGATCAAAAAGGATGGTGCACGTGGAGGTGGACATCCCTGTCAAAGTGGGTTCTCAGACCTTTGGATCCACCTTCTATGTAATGGACATCAGACCATCGTATTCCTGCTTGTTGGGTCGTCCTTGGATCCATAGGGATGGGGCAGTCACTTCCACACTCCATCAGATGTTGAAGTACCCGGTATAAGGGAAAATTGTCACGGTACAAGGTGAAGAAGAGTACATGGTAAGTCATCTTAATTCTTTCTGTTATGTGGAGATGGATGGCGAGTTCATAGAAACTCCTTGTCAGAACTTCGAGGAGGTCCCTCAGACTTTGGCGTCAACTGAAGTTACTACCAACAAACCTCCGCTGAAGATGGCTTCTCTCAAGGATGACAGGGCTGCTGTTGAAGAAGGGGCTCAGAGGGCTGTTAGGCGCGCACTGATTGGAAGACCTCCTCTACACATCAGCAATCGGGGAGTTAATGCAATTGAGGACAGTGAAGAAGATTCAGACATCGACAGCTGGATCTACCCAACAACCAGTGGTGGACTGAATAACTTGACGGTGAAGGACTTCATACCCGTTTCTTTTATTTCACAGTAATTGACTTTTGTTTTAAGATTTGTAATAAACAGTTTGAAACTTTACGGCCCGGTGCCTTGCCCGAGGCACCTTGGCTTCGCTTGTGAGGGCTTATTATTATTTGTCATTTTCATATATCATCAATAAAACATTGGACGTTTTTTGCATTACAAATTTTGCGCTCCTTGTCTTTCTTTTCTGTCTCCCATTTTATCAAAATAGCTATGCTCTTACACACACTCACGTATCATACTGCAGATCCATATCCACTCTGGATCCTATTGATAACAGTTCTGCTACTGTCAGTTATGACTTCGAAAATTCGATCAACCAAGTCGAGGACGAAGGTGAGGATAATTGTGAGGTGCCGGGAGAGCTTGCTAGACTATTACAGCAGGAATAAAGGGCCATACAGCCTCACGAAGAGCCAGTGGAGTTAGTGCATTTAGGTACAGAGGAAGACAGGAAGGAAGTCAAAATAGGTGCTAATATGGAGCCTAGTGTCAAACAACGGTTAATACGGATGCTGCACGATTATGTTGAGATCTTTGCCTGGTCCTATGAAGATATGCCTGGGTTAGACACTGATATTGTGGTACATTGCCTGCCAACCAAAGAAGACTGCCCTCCGGTAAAGCAGAAAGTTCGCCGTATGCGCCCTAAAATGTCAGAGAAAATCAAGGCAGAGGTCATGAAACAGTTCGACGTCGGATTCTTAGCTGTCACTTCTTATCCGCAGTGGGTTGCCAACGTCGTTCTGGTACCTAAGAAGGATGGTAAGGTACGGATGTGTGTGGACTATAGAGATCTGAATAGGGCAAGCCCCAAGGACGACTTTCCGCTTCCTCATATTGATGTCCTAGTCGATAATACCGTGCAACACAAGATCTTCTCCTTTATGGATGGGTTTTCTGGCTACAACCAGATCAAGATGGCACCGGAGGATATGGAGAAGACAACCTTCGTTACACAGTGGGGCACCTTCTGTTATAAGGTAATTCCTTTTGGATTGAAGAATGATGGGGCAACTTATCAGCGCGCCATGGTCGCTTTGTTCCATGATATGATTCACCACGAGATTGAGGTTTATGTTAATGACATGATAGTCGGGTCTCAAATCGAGGAAGGGCATCTTGATCATCTCCAGAAACTGTTTGACAGGTTGAAGACATACAAGTTGAGGTTGAATCCGAACAAGTGTACCTTTGGGGTAAGATCTGTTAAGCTTCTGAGTTTCGTCGTCAGTGATAAAGGTATTCAGGTGGACCCTGCAAAGGTAAAGGCCATACAAGAGATTCCGGCTCCCCACACAGAAAAAGAAGTTAGAGGTTTCTTGGGACGTCTAAATTACATCGCCAGGTTCATTTCATATCTGACTTCTACTTGTGAGACAATCTTCAAGTTATTGAAGAAAGATCAAGTGGTAAAGTGGAATGACGAATGCCAGACCGCTTTCTAAAGAATCAAAGAATATCTTCAAGAACCGCCAATTTTGATGCCTCCAGTGGAAGGAAGACCTTTGATTTTATACTTAACAGTACTAGACAATTCAATGGGGTGCGTGCTGGGGCAGCATGACGAGTCTGGCCGAAAAGAGCACGCTATTTACTACCTTAGCAAAAAGTTTACCGACTGTGAGACCCGATACTCACTTCTCGAGAAAACTTGCTACGCTTTGGCATGGGCTGCTCACCGGCTGAGACAGTATATGCTGACTCACATCACTTTGTTGATATCAAAGATGGATCCAATCAAGTATATTTTCGAGAAGCCCGCTCTCTCCGGAAGGATAGCAAGATGGCAGATGATCTTAACTGAGTATGACATCCAATACACAACCCAGAAAGCAATAAAGGGGAGTGTATTGGCGGATCATTTGCCACATCAGGCCGTGGATGACTATCAATCCATGAATTTCGAGTTCCCGGATGAGAACATTATGTTGGTAACCGACTGTGAAGAACCTGGACCAGATGAAGGACCTGAGGAAGGATCCTGATGGTCTATGTATTTTGATGGAGCATCAAACGCTTTGGGTAACGGCATTGGCGCCGTAATTATATCTCCTGAGGGCTATCATACTCCGTTCACTGCCCGATTATGTTTTAACTGTACCAACAATATAGTGGAGTATGAAGCATGTATCCTGGGTCTTCGAGCTGCTATTGACCTGAGGATTAAGTTCTTGAGTGTATTCGGAGATCCTGCTCTGGTGGTCAGTCAGATCAAAGGAGAGTGGGATACGAGGCACCCAAATCTTGTTCCTTACAAAGAATATGTACTGACATTGCTCCCACACTTTGAGGAGATAACCTTTGAACACTTCCTAAGAGAGGAAAACCAGTTAGCGGACGCGCTAGCTACCATGTCTTCTATGTTCAAAGTCAGGTTGGACAATGAAGCTCCCCAGATTACCATCGAGAGGTTGGACGAACCCGCGCATTGCTATGACATTGAGACTGAGGAGGTAGCAGATAAACCCTGGTTTCACGAGGTAAAGAGATATCTTGAGGCTCAAGAATACCCTGAGGGGGAATCTGTTAATGATAAAAAGTTTCTGAGAAGGTTCGCTGCGAAGTTCTTCATCAGTAATGGGATCCTCTATAAACGTAACCATGATTCCACCTTACTGCGATGTGTGGACAAAAGCGAGGCAGAAAGGATCATGGCAGAGTTACATGAAGGTACCTTCGGAACTCATTCCAGTGGACATACCATGGCGAAGAAAATCATACGGGCAGGATATTACTGGTCTACTATGGAAGCCGATTGTTATCAGCATTCTCGAACCTGTCATAAGTGCCAAGTCTATGCTAATAGGGTGCATGTACCTCCGGCTCCCATGAATGTTTTGATGGCTCCTTGGCCCTTTGCAATGTGGGGCATCGACATGATCGGCGAGATCAGACCTACTGCGTCTAACGGGAATCGCTTCATTCTAGTAGTGATTGATTACTTTACAAAGTGGGTTGAGGCAGCTTCCTTTGCTATAGTAACCAAGAACGCCGTGGCGTGATTCATCCGGCATAATCTGATCTGCCGATACAGTGTCCCCGAGAGGATCATTACTAACAACGGTACAAATCTCAATAACACAATGATCACCGAGCTCTGCAAATAGTTCAAAATAAAACATCATAATTCTTCTCCCTACCGGCCGAAGATGAATGGGGATGTTGAACCAGCTAATAAGAACATCAAGAAGATTGCGCAGAAGATGACGGTGACATACAAAGACTGGCATGAGATGTTACCATTTGCTCTTCATAGGTACCGTACCTCAGTGCAGACGTCAACAGGGGCAACACCCTACTCTCTTGTATATGGCATGGAGGCAGTCCTACCCATTGAGGTCCAAATACCCTCTCTCAAGATTATGAAGGATGCGGGTTTGAACAAAGACTATTGGATCCAAACCCGACTTGATCAGCTGAATTTAATTGATGAAAATAGACTTACTGCTATCTGTCATGGTCATATGTATCAAAAGCGAATGATCAAGGCTTTTAATAAGAAGGTCAGACGTCAGGAATATCAAGTCGGGGATTTAGTAATCAAATGCATCATACTTCCGCAAGGTGATCCCAGGGGCAAATGGACCCCTACATACGAAGGGCCATTTGTGGTTAAGAACATTTTCTCTGGAGGAGCTATGATTCTAACCACCATGGATGGTGAAGACCTTCCTCACCCCGTCAATGCAGACATAGTGAGAAGATACTACGCCTAATCAAAGACCCGCTAGGTCGACTGGCCTAGGCAAAAATAAGGGCTTCCCGGTGAACCAAAAGGGTTCAGGCAAAAGTAAGGGATGAAAATATATAAAAAAACTGTACACCAGGCAAGTCGAAAACCTGAAAAGGCGACTTGGGCAAAAAAGGGTATCCCGGTGGACTGAAAACCCGAAAGGGTGGTCCAGGAAAAAGTAAGGGATTAAAGCGTAACACTATGTCTCATTGGATCATCTTGCAACCAGACCTCGGTATCAACTATCAACTATCAAGCTCGGACGGTGCCAATTAATCTGATCTACCTTCGACCAAACGGCAAAGTAATGAGATGCTTGAAGATATAAGGGCAATAGCAGAATTGGAACCCAATGGGACTCTTTCACATAGTTGTTTTTATTTTAATTGTAATTTCCATCTTTTGGCGGTATTCTCTTACTAGAGCGTCAGCCTCTTTGTACAAAAACGCTTGTTACAGGCCAATTTCAAAAATCAATACAATTCATTTTCATGAGAAATTTCAATTTGCTTTTCTTTTTATGTTTTGTTTTGCAAGAGCGTCCAATGATTCATTTTTTTGATATATATGCATTTGAAAATAATTGTTGCTCATAAATATTTAAATAAATAAACAAAAGACAATTACTCGTAATTCCAAGAACAGGGAAAAACAAGAAGTGCCCAAACCTTACAGTTACTATGTCCACCAGGTACCGGGATAGAGCCGGCTCGAGAACATAAGTAGTGATGCATATACTCCCCACAGAGTAAAAGGTATCCAAAGATAGTGATGTCAGCTCTCCCTAACAGGACACGACTCTCCCCAGTCGAGGTTCACAATCATAGGTGAATCGGTAAATTTTTCCCCAAGCAGAGTTTATTTCTCTTACAGGCAGAAATTCATCCCCAGCTGATTTATTTCCCCAAGTCGGCAGATCTATCAATAGAGTATCTTCTCTCTAACAGGATTATTCCTCGCAGAGTTATCCTCAGACAGAGTCTCATCCGGCAGAATATTTACCAGCCAAGGGGAAAATTCCCAGCACGGTCATCTTTGTTCACCATCCCCAACAGAGGTGGAGGAACTATAGTTTTCATAGCAATCGGGGATTTATTTTCCCAGATTCGGATTATCACGTCAGCATTTCATGTTCATACACCATGACATATGCATACACCGCATACAATATGGTCTCATTTATTCTGAGAATATCAACACACAATGCATCTCATGCATCACATATAACTAACCCTGTATTTATTTCAGGAAAGACATTATTATCAACAACTTCCAACAGCCCTACTATCCAGACTTTCATATCAAAGTAACCCTACTATCCAGGTTCCTTCTTACAGCCCTACTATCTAGGTTTTCATATCGAAGTAACCCTACTATCCAGGTTCCTTCTCACAGCCCCACTATCCAGGCTTTTCATATCGAAGCAACCCTACTATCCAGGTTCCTTCTCACAGCCCTACTATCCAGGCTTTTCATATCAAAGCAACCCTACTATCCAGGTTCCTTCTCACAGCCCTACTATCCAGGCTTTTCATATCGAAGTAACCCTACTATCCAGGTTCCTTCTCACAGCCCTACTATCCAGGATTTTCATATCAAATCAACCCTACTATCCAGGTTCCTTCTCACAGCCCTACCACCCAGGCTTTCATCTCGAAGTAACCCTACTATCCAGGTTCCTTTTCCCAACCTTACTATCCAGGTTCGGCCTCCCTTGTCCCCAGACAACAGTCTACAACGCTGTGAGACTGGGACCCGATCAAATACAAACTGATTTCACATGTCCCCAGTAAGTCGCGATGCAACATATACCCCGACCAAACACAAGGACAAAGACCAATATTCCCCAGCAAAGTCCTCCTTAACAACAGGTATACGGATTCTCGCAAAGGAATCTCTTATGCGATCGACACTTATTCGGATGGCATCTCTAAGCCCATCCCCGATGATTCTCTAGAAAACATTCGAATGGCATCCATAAGCCCATTTCCGATATCACAAATCAAGCACCACTTCATGCGAGTGCAAATTTATGGGCACTCTAGTGTACAATCATCTTCTACCTTCAGATCACGAAAGGCCTACAAGCCAATCTAAATCCTCAGGTTTAAGAAGATTGAACAGGGGCAGCTGTTGTACCCCAAAAATTTTCCTCCCATATTTCTCAATACATATCAAGTGAGGTCCTCAAATTGCTCAAAGAAGTCCAGAAGTTGACCATACAAACTCTCTCCTAAGGCAATCTACCTCAAATTAGGGTTTCATTTTGCATCAAGATGCTTGAGTCCAAAGGACTCAAATGCTCACCATTGTCCTAATATGTTCTCAAGATCATCCATATCAAATTTCAAGCCTTGTAGAGGAAGTTTGCTCAGTGAGTTGCTCAAATGCCTAAAAATCGATTATGATAGGGCAAAAGTCAACTGTGGCCTACATACAGTCAAACTTCAAGATTTTTGGTCAACATCCTCATTTTGAAGTACCATTCATCATTTGATCAAGGATTGGTCATGATTCCTCAAGGATTACTCACAACTCATCAAAACCCAAAAGTTGTTAAATTAGGATTTTGTAGGAAAAGTCAACCCAACTTTGACCAAGCATAAATTTCTCATACTTTATCAGAAATGACCCATTCAAAGCTCATTTTGAAGAGGATGCAATTACCTACAATTCATCTTCAGATCCCAATCTCAAAAAATGCACTCACAAAAAGATATAAATTTTGACATTATAGGTCATTTTGAAAAGTCAACAAAAACACCTTTTGGGTCAAAGCATCAGACATGAACATGGAAGACTCAATTGAGATGATACCAAAAGGGTTGCTTAGAAGACATCTTAAGATTTCTAAAAAGTCCAAGAACACATCTCTAGGGTCAAAATTGAGAGAGTTATGCATTGGCCAAGTTGACCTTTTTTACAAAATTGCCAAAAGTCAAATGTGTCCAAAATTGCATTTTTTGCTAAATGGGCCCAACTTTTTATGCTTACACTGAGTTTTTAATGTGACCCACGACCCATGAGCCCTTCCACTTGTCATACTTTTATTTTTGTTATTTATTTTGAGTTTATTTCATTTAAATCAAATAAAATCAATATAAAATAGTGAAAATATCAAAAATCATTAAAATCTTGAGATTTTGTGCATGATTAGGTTCATTATATAGCTGGAAACAAGATCAAATCATGCAATGCTTTATATGGACACAAAAAGATTGAATTTGCTTGTTTTGGAAAGATTTGGTGCAAGGATTGAATCATGGATCAATATTCATAATTGGAAAAGATTTGATACAAATTGTAACCCTGATACACTCTAGTATACATAAGGAACAAAAGCAGACTAAAAGAGAGAGGCTAGAGGCGTGCAAAGGCAGAGAAAAAATTAAAAAAAAAAACTCAAGAAAAAGTGCAAACCAATTTTCAAGTTTCAAGCCATCTCAAGCCATTCTAACCATCCCAATCAATTGTTGGACGCCCCAGGATCGTGTTTCAATCGTTAGCAAGCCTCCCCACGCTCTGAAACGCATCGTAGTAGTCCCACGGTTTGTCTCTTTTCTTGAAATTGAATACATTGATTCTGGCATATTTAGCATGTTTGATTAGCATATTTATAATCCTTGAGATGTTTGCAAGCTAATGACTGTATTCAATTGCATTTTTACTGACTGTACATCAAATTGCCATGGCTAGGGGTTTTTTTTCGTTTTTAGGGATTTCTTGTACAGGGAAAATTGGACATCAATAATGGTACCAGGATGCTCGTGAGGTTGAAACGAGTTGATTGGTACCATTGGTTTTCGTTTATCATGCGTGTACAAGATTTTGGAAATGCACAGGGGTTATACCTACGCTTAATGTTCGTAGGTAAAAGCTATGAAACTTACAGCGACGGTGGGAGGAAGAAGATGGTTACGCAGTGTGATCGGTGGATCTGGAACTGACTGTTTAACGCTGGTTCGCGAAATGTCGCGGAAGCAAGAGTCGCCACCGTCTTTTATTTTCTCCAAATGGAAAGGACAAAAGCACAGAAAAATTCCTTAAAGAGATTGCTCTCGGTTCGGGAGGTAGATTATAGAAAGGGAAGGTGTTAGCACCCTTTCTATCCATGGTTATCCATGGGCTCTTAGATACTTGCTCATTTGTGTTTTCAAAAATGGTTTGTTTGCTTTCCAATGTGGGTTTTAAAAAGTTTCTTTGAAAATTTTAGTTCGACTCTTGTATCGGTCCTCAAGAGTGTTTGAAAAATTGCTTTCGAAAGCTTTTTGAAAAGGTGTCGGTGTGAAAAGTATTTTTGAATTTGTTTTGAATTCAGAGCAAGTATCTAGAGTCGTCTACCTACCCTAAGGAATTCGTCTGTGTAAATGTCCTTTAAAGTAGTGCCATCCCACCATTGAGAGGTAGGTAGCACCACCGTTGGAGGTGTTCGGGTCAATTCGAGGTTCGGGACATGGTGATCACCAGAGCAATGGGAAGACACCTTAGAAGCTACCCTCATGCCAGGTTCCCGGATCATGAGGACTTACTAAGACATCCTCTACTCGACGATCACCTTTCGAGGCAAGGCAACAGTGAGGCGTACCCTAGGGGTGGTGTGTGATTTGTGTGTCGTTTTCATTTGCATTTATCTTGTCATGTCAAAGTGATCTATGTGTTCATTTTTATTTTAGGCCATTCATTCTTGCATGCATTGTTTAACAGTTAAAAGTTGCGAGGAAAAGTAAATCTAAAGCTATTACAAATGGCGCGGGTCCACATCGCCAAAATTAACCAGGACCCGATTTGACGGAAAAGTAAAGAATTAAAAGTGCGAGAAGTAAATGTTACAAGGCTTTGGGACAGATACATAATTATTTAAGCAAAATAAAATAAATACGCGCAATTAGAAACAAAATTAGGAATATGGGCGTTGGACCCCCTTTTTGCAAAATATTAAATTACATGATGAAATTAATTAATTAATTAAAGAAAGACTTGTTTTTGGTATTTTTATGTTTTTTTAAGATTTAATAGAAAAAAGAAATTAATTAAAATAAAATGCTAAACCTAATTCTAATTATTTTTTAAGTTATTAAGAAAAATATTGAAGTTTCAACCTAAATTAATCCTAAGTTTTTTTTATGTACAATTTTAATTATGAAAATAAATAAAATAAATAATATTATTGTGAAAAATAAAAATTAAAAGGAATAATTTATTAAACCTAATTCTATGTTTTTTTATATTTTTATTGTGAAAAGAATTAAAATTGCAACCTATTTTAAGACTAAATTTATTTACATACAATTTGTTTATGAAAATAATTAAAATAAAGTATTTATTATATTTTGTAAAAAATAATTAATTAAATCAAACGAGTAAAGAAAATAAAATAACAATTGAAAATAAAATATAAGAAAAATAGAAAATTGCAAACCAGGGGGGGTTCAGGCCCCAATATGGAGGTATTATTTTGAGAATTCTGGCCCAATAAGCAGGGATCCGTTTGACCTTTCCAACCAGCATGCTGAAGCGTTGACTTGAGTTTATGGTGTTCATCAATTTTGCACCCTTGGATTGCTGAAGCTAAACACGTGGCTGGCTTGATTAAGAGGAGTATGGTGCGTCTTGACATGGGCGCTGCATGGGAACCGTTATTGCAAAATAATATGAGAAATTATACAGACCTGGGGCTCGAACCCAGGTCATGGACATTGCAAAGGTGTACACCTGCCACTGAAGCGCTTTGTTCATTCATAAATTAATATAACAACTAAATATTATAAAAGAAAATGGTTAGTGGCCTTGGAAACGCGCGCGCATTTTGAACAAGCCAATCAACGTGTGCCACAACATCATCGTCTTCACCATCCCTGTAATACGAAAGACAAAAGCAACGGTTTTATAAATGTTCTTTTAGGTAGCTTTAGAGAAAATAGCGATTAGCTCTCCTTGGCACATAAATTCAGCGCGATGGGTGCTTCTTCTTCGTCCAGATGCACTGATGCTAATGGTCATGGTCTTGAGAGCCAATTTTTCCTCTTTTAAGAATCCCTAATTTGAAGCTTTATAAACCCTAGAAATCGAACATGGCAAAATCTCGTATACAGCATAATAATTCAATTAAACATCATGGTTAGCTTTAAAACATCATAATGAACATGAATCAATGAATAAATTTCACAAATAATGCATGGAATATGATATACGATTATGAATTTTCCTTGATGCAGTTCCAGTTCAATATACCAATTCTTGGAGTTTTAATGGTGGTTTCTGATTGGAATGTGATCAGTAATCCTTGAGGAAGCTATTGGAATGAAAATTATCCTTTGAATCGCCCTCAAAAGTGGTTTTCAGTGTTGACTTTTTAGAGAGAAAATTCAAGTTTGCAATGGCCTCTTCTGCGCAGCTTTGTGTCTCTCCTATGATTAGGTTTAGGTTTATGCTTATGTAGTGAATGTATTAGGTCAACAATATTGATCCAAATCTCTTGTATTCATGAATTGAAGATTTGATTTTTTTTAAGGATCTTTTTTCAATCTTTTTTCAAGTTTTCTTTGTTCTCAATCATGCCAATCAATCCAAATCTTTCCTAATTTGCATATGCACGAAATATTGATGATAAAACATGTATAAAAAGATTGGTTAGGGTGAGTTAAATATTTTTCATATATTTAAATGATTTAAATGAATTAATATAAATAAAAATTCAAATAAATAAATAAAAAATGAGAAAATACTTCCCTTTGGGCCAAGTGGTCTTGCACATGCTTAGAATGATGAATCATGGAAGAAAAATGGGCCCATTAGCAAATTTAGGTCATTTGAATCAATGTTGACTTTTCAAAATGTCCAAAAATTTCCCAACTTCCACAAGGCATAACTTGCTCAATTTTTAAGCTTTTCTCATGTTCTTGGACATTTTGGAAAGGTCTTTGAGTCCTCTAACCAATGCCTTTTGTCCCATGTCATTTTGATTTACCAATCTCAAATTATGGCCTTTGACTTAAAGTCCCTTTTTGTTGACTTTTGAAAATGACCTATAATGTTGAAATTGATAACTTTTTGTGAGATCATTTCTTGGACTTGAAGTATGAAGATGAATTGTAGGAAATGTCTTTCTCTTAAGAATGATCTTTGGATGGAATTTTTCTGATAATCCATGTGAAAGTTATGCCCTGGTCAATTTCAGTTGACTTTTTCAGCTGTCCAAATAAGGAAACTTTTGCATCTTGATGATTTCTGAGCCAAATTTTGAGAATCATGATCAAGCATTGATCAAATGATGTTTGTGGCTTCAAAATGATATGTTGACCAAAAATTTGAACTTTTGACTGTCAAATGACCATTTTGCCCCTACAGTTGACTGTAGTGCAATTAGGGTTTTTTGACTGTGCAATCTTGAGCTGAATGACTTGAAACTTGACATGAGGATACTTGACCATATTTGTAGGCATATAGGACTTGATTGGACCTTTGAAAACTTCATCTTCTTGGCCAGAACACAAACCCTAGTTTTGACTGTATAGGAGACCTTTGCACTGTGCAACCCTTGAGGAATCTTGTGACTTGGCTTGGCAATTTCTTGGAGAATATGGGAGGGCAAATTTTGGGGTACAACAGTTGCCCATGTTCAATCTTCTTAGACCTGAGGATGCAGATTGGCTGACGTGCCTTTCGTAATCCGAGGGTAGAAGATGATTGGACACTAGAGTGCCCAGAAATTTGCGCTCACATAGTGGCAGTGTGGTGGGAATGGGCTTATAGATGCCATTTAGAGGTTGTTGGATAGGATGATGGGCTTATAGATGCCATCTGGATGTTGATCGTGTAGGAGATTCCTTAGCGAGAACCTGCATACCTGCAAAAGAAAAAATGAGTACCTGACACGTTACAGGAGCTGGTTTTCAGATGCTTGGTAGAGGTATGTCCTGACTGGTTACAGGAGCTGAATCTGGAGCTTCACAAGATGATGAATGAACCAGGGATGATTACTACCTTAGCATGAACGGTAAGAGAACCTTGGGCGACTTTAACTTCAACAGCGCTCGTTGAGAAAATCTTAGTGGGAATTACCGTCTTTGCAGTACCGGAAAGAGAACCATAGACAATTATAATATGAAAGGAATCATCACCTCACTCACCGTCGGAGAGGGAATCATCTGAAATGGAATTATCACCTCACTCGCCGTCGGAGAGGGAAACATCTGAAAAGGACTTACCACCTCACTCACCGTCGGAGAGGGGACCATAGAAGACTATCACCTCACACTCACCGTCGGAGAGGGAAACATCTGAAAAGGACTTACCACCTCACTCGCCGTCGGAGAGGGAACCACAGGAGACTATCACCTCACACTCACCGTCGGAGAGGGACCATCTGGGATAACTTCTACTGAGTCTTCATCAGAAAAATCTGTTGGGAGTCGATTTAGCTGGACTAGAGAAGGCCTTAGACGGGATAACAACAGAGAATCTTAGGGTCGATTAACTGAACCGGTCTAGGTCTTGAAATGTCTTCAACTGGAATAAGTGTCAGAACGTCGCCATATCTGGTTCATATCTGGACTATATCTGGAAGGAGATCTGGAAGCAGCATCAGAACGTCACCATATCTGGTTTACATCTGAAACTATATCTGAAAGGAAATCTGGAAGCAGCATCAGAACGTCACCATATCTGGGTCATATCTGAAACTATATCTAGAAGGAAATATGGAAGCAGTATCAGAACGTCGCCATATCTGGGTCATATCTGAAACTATATCTAGAAGGAAATCTGGAAGCATCATCAGAACGTCACCATATCTGGGTCATATCTGAAACTATATCTAGAAGGAAATCTGGAAGCAGCATCAGAACGTCACCATATCTGGGTCATATCTGAAACTATATCTAGAAGGAAATCTGGAAGCAGCATCAGAACGTCACCATATCTGGGTCATATCTGAAACTATATCTAGAAGGAAATCTGGAAGCAGCATCAGAACGTCACCATATCTGGGTCATATCTGAAACTATATCTAGAAGGAAATCTGGAAGCAGCATCAGAACGTCACCATATCTGGGTCATATCTGAAACTATATCTAGAAGGAAATCTGGAAGCAGCATCAGAACGTCACCATATCTGGGTCATATCTGAAACTATATCTAGAAGGAAATCTGGAAGCAGCATCAGAACGTCACCATCTCTGGTTTACATCTGAAACTATATCTAGAAGGATATCTGGAAGAAGTATCAGAACGTCGCCATATCTGGGTCATATCTGAAACTATATCTGGAAGGAAATCTGGAAGCAGCATCAGAACGTCACCATATCTGGGTCATATCTGAAACTATATCTAGAAGGAAATCTGGAAGCAGTATCAGAATGTCACCATATCTGGTTCACATCTGAACTATATCTAGAAGGAAATCTGGAAGCAGTATCAGAACTTCGCCATATCTGGGTCACATCTGAACTATATCTAGAAAGAGTTGCGTTAGTTGATAGTAATCACCTTTGTATTGACCTTTCCTGAAAAGGTAAAGCATCAGTTGTATGCAAAATCATGATGCATGAACTGTATGTCCTCAAAATTAATGAGATTCGTGTAGTATGATGCATATGCATGCTATAATGTATGAAGATATGATGTTTATGAATGTATTTTTTCGTCTAGGAAAGTAAATCCTTGACGGGTGCCGGGAAGTCACTCCTGGGCTGATATTGAAGAGTAGATTTGCCTCCGCTGGGGATGATAGCTGCAAGAATACCGGTAGGAGAAGATGACTCCGTTGCGGAATAAACTTGGCAAATGGAAGATTCTGCGGGGAGAAAAGATACTCTAGCGACCATGCTGGGAAGCAATACTCTGTGGGAAAAGAGACACTCTGCTGAATTGTTGAGAATGACTTGCTGAGGATATCTTTGCTGTGTTGGAAGTGTTAATAGACTTCGCTGGGGTAAGAAGACTTCGTCGAGGGCGCTCTTTCCGTGGCTTTTGGCTGAGGATAACCCAGTTATATCCTGTTAAGGAAATAACTCTTTGAATAAAGCCGGGAGACGCGTTCGTGCTCTGTGAAGGATAAGCTTCCAGAATCTACTGGGGATAAGCTTACTGCTTGGGGGAGATGAATTCCATTTCTCCTGGGGAAACTGGATTGGACTCTTCTGGGAAGTTTTGATATACGGGGGAAGTGGTTCCTTTGAATGTTGATATGCCGCCGGGGAACAATCTTTAGACCAAGACTGCCGGGGATGCTTGTTAAGAATATATGTATTGCTGCTGGGGAACGTTGAGATCTACTGGAGGATACCCAATTTCCTTGAGACTTGATAATTCTGCCTGGAGAAGAATGCACTGACTTGCTGACTCTCTGGGGAATTGAGATGTACTGGTCATGTTCTTTAGCTGAATCTATCTTGGTACCTTGGAGGACAGAACAATTAGATTGTTTGGACAACTCATCATTGCCCATGTTTCTGATATTGGAGAGGGAGACCTGTGAGGTGTTGATAGTTGTTTGATGGACAGACCTACTTCTGGTAGGCAGGTGATAAGATGACAGGACATAGTCGTACGCTTTGATCCCTAACTTTTGCCTGGACCGCCCTTTCGGGTTTTCAGTCCACCGGGATACCCATTTTTGCCCAAGCCGCCTTTTCAGGTTTTCGACTTGCCAGGTGTACAGATTTTTCATTTCAACCCTTCATTTTGCCCGAACCCTTTTGGTTCGCCGGGAAGCCCTTATTTTTGCCTAGGTGTGTCAACCTAGCGGGCCTTTGATTATGCGTAGTATTTTTTCGACTATGTCCATGTTCTCAGAATGTAGGGAGCTGCCCCTGTTAGAAGTGTTTTGTCATGCCACCAGAAGATGTTTGATCAGGCCAGATTCGTTGTTGAAATGCCCCAAGTAACTCAAGCGGAGATTTGCCCCAGGTTGTTTGGCCTTTGAGAGATTCTCCGAATCTTGATTGGATTGCCCCAGATAATAGACCCTGATCATGTTTGCCCCTTGATTGGGAGTGCTTTTGTTCACTAGGTATTCATCGTGCGAATTTCCCTGCTGTTCAAACAAAAAGTCATATGCAAACAAAGTTATGTTAAAAATGCAAAGCCTATGTCTGTCTTGAATATTTTGAAAATGCATTTTTTCCATAAAACAAGTGAATGTTTGTAAAACGTGATGTCAACTCCGTATTTACCGTAGGCCTTAAGGAGTCAGGATACCTTTAGTAACAGTATGCTTTCGAACTAACCCATGCTTTAGCTAGGACTTTTAAGGGTTATAACGTGGCCTGGTTCACGGTTTAAGAAACAAAGGATAAAGGCTCAAATTTTATTTGTACCCACCCGCTCTTCGTGATGTTCTCCAAACCTAAACTCAGCTGATCATGCGTTAGACCTTGTTTGAGTCTTTGTCCTGATGTTCCAATGATGGTTCGGATATTGATGATTTATTTTGAATGGGCAGCCATTTCTTTTTTGTTGAGGGTTTGTAGGACCTCTTTCTTTTTGATTTTTGTTATCCCTTTCTTTTTTGCCTGAACTGTTCCCTTTTTGGAATCACAGTCAGCGGGATGCCCCAGTTTTGTAAGTCTCCTTCATGGGTTATGACTTAACGGGTTCTTTATTTTTTGAGATAATGACTGCCTTTCTTTATTGATTATTCGGAACCATCACTGTCTTTCTTCGTTTTGTAAGGACTTCTTCGGTGCCATTCGTTATGCACTTGGATTAACTGAGAGACTACCCTGTCCCAGGTTATGATTAAGGGTTTTAAATTTCGAAAAGAAAAACTCCTACTTCTTTGGCTCAGAGGGGTTGACGAGGGATTATCTTCCTTATAACTCCAGTGTTTAGGATTTGAAACAATGCCTGTACCTCATCAGCGGGGTCGGTTCAAAAGCGTACTGTAGATTATGGTATCGTTTTCGTCATCCTCCCTCAAGAGGCTTAGAATTTTAGATCCAGAGTTGACATCAAAAAAATATGAAAAGAATTTTGAACATAATGAAAACAATTGTATTAATTCCCAAAACAGACGTATGCGATGCATTGATAGAATAAAAGAGTTTGGTTCGGAGTCTCAGGCACTTCAAACTGAATCTCCCCGGCGTCGATCATGTCTTGAATCTTGTTCTTGAGAGGCCAGCAGTTGTCCGTAGTATGCCCCGGGCTATCAGAATGATATGCGCACCTATCATTGGGATGATAGTTGGGAGCAGAAGTATTCGGATTCCGAAGAGGAGCCCTTAAGGTGATCAGCCCTGCCTTCAACATTTGTTGCAGTGCTTGATCCAGCGACATGTTGATTTTGGTGTACTGTCGTTTCTCCTTGCGCTGCTGCCCCTGTCCTTGTTGAGCAGGTCCAGGATTGGAGATCTGGATTGCCCCTACCTCATGACGGCTCTTTTTACCGTGCACAGCATTGGATTCTTTCTTTCCATGATGAGGCTTTTTATCAGAAGGTGCAGCCTCTTGAATTTTCCCAGACCGGATGCCAGCTTCTATTCGCTCTCCAGTCAAGATAAGATCTGTGAATCCAGCAGACGAATTCCCAATTAGGTGGTTGTAGAACGGACCAGACAGGGTCCCCAAGAACATATCGACAAGTTCCCGATCAGTCAGAGGTGGTTGTACCCTTCCGGCAAGATCCCTCCATTTCTGCGCATATTCTTTAAAACCTTCACTTGATCCTAACGACATACCCTGGAGTTGGGTACGCGTAGGAGCAAGGTCGGCATTATATTGATACTGCTTGTAGAAAGCAGTAGCCAAATCCTCCCAGTTACGAACCTTGGTCCCATCTAGCTGATAGAACCATTCGAGATGAGTCCCTGAAAGACTCTCCTGGAAGAAATGGATCCACAAATTCTTGTCCACCGTATATGGTTGAATCTTCCGAACATAGGACCTGAGATGTAACTTGGGACAAGACGCCCCGTCATACTTGGTAAAGGATGGTGCTTTGAACTTCCGAGGAATAATCACACCAGTTGACAAACCCAGATCTCCAAAATCCAGCCCAGGTACCTGTTGGATCTCCATAGCATTCAGCCTATCCTCCAACTGTTTGTACTTGTCTTCGGCAGGAGGGTATTGTTCGTCGTTGAAATCTGTCTCGTTGTCGGAGACCACTGGACTGGGAACCCTTTCCTCCTGATGACTACCTTCCCTCACAGATGGAGTTGTCCTCTCAGTTTCAATCTGCGGTGTATTCCCAGATCTGCGCCTGGGGTTGAAGAAGACAGTCCTCTTCTTCTTCTTTTCCTTCTTCAAGAGCAAAGCCTTCAGATCTTGTTGCCCCTGGGTCAAATTCATGATCAGTCCTTGGAACTGGGCATTCTGAGCCTGGAGGGCCTTGATGGACTGCTCAGCTGATGATTCAGGATTCATGACGATCGGCTGAAATAAACAGCGAAGAAGGGTAAGCAACCTGTCAAAGGGATACCTGCAATGCAATGAGATGTATGACATGCATGTAATGATTTCAAGGATCTCGCGGGGTAAACAGAGAAACTTGTTAGAGTTTGGAAACTGGTAACTTGATTGAAGGTACTTCATGTTGTTGAGAGTCCTTCGTCAAGGGTCAAAGGCTCACCATATCCAGTGGGTCATAGCCCCTAACAACCTTGTCTAGAGGAAAATAAATCCTCTTTGCCCCTTGCTGGACAGTTGGTTCATCATGACCTGCATCACAAGCCCTTGAGATCCTTGAAATGGGTTAGGATGTATGCAATGGTATGATGTTATGCTATGCATGGGGTGATGTAGGTAAACCCTGTTATGAGTCCCAAATAAGGACTATAAACAAACCCTGCAAGAAATTCAGTATACTTTGTTATGAGTCCCAATTAAGGACTATAAACAACCTGCAAGAAACTTAGTAAACCCTGTTATGAGTCCCCATCAAGGACTATAAACAAAACCTGTAAGAAACCTAGTATACCCTGCTATGAGTCCCTATTAAGGACTATAAACAAAACCTGCAAGTAGCACGCATGCAATTAGTCAAGTACGAAGGCACACAAGTCACACAAGAGAAGCCCTTAGAGTTTAGGCCAGCATGGGGTCTGGGTAGTACCCTCTTGAAGTTGGTTGGTTCATACCTGTCCTATCAAAGTAACCGGGTTCTTAGAGGATCCCAATATCATTGACTACCCTCAATCGGTCATAACTCCAGCATCGCAATCTTTTCTTGCGGCCAGAACCATCACGAGAGTTTAGCCTCAATGGGCGTAGCATACTGCTACTGTTCTAATGGCCAAGTTGTGTCATTTAAGGTTCTAAGGTTGTTGGTGCTTAATGACTCCTTAGAAGACCCATATTCTCCTCGTTGCAACACAAGGGATATCGGTACAGACCAAGGTGCCACACCAACGTAGCCACTGCTTCACCTGTGTCGGTCTACGCCGGACAGGTCCCTCACAGCTTATGCTACCTAAACAGGGTATCCCCAGATCCGGGTTAGGATCTATGTATCTCCGATGCAACCCACAATAGTAAAGCAAGCAAATCAATACAAGTGAAAACACAGTTATGAACTAGCCCTAAGGTACACCTCACTTTATAGTTTGGTCCCCAGCAGATTCGCCAGTTCTGTGATCGGTGGATCTGGAACTGACTGTTTAACGCTGGTTCGCGAAATGTCGCGGAAGCAAGAGTCGCCACCGTCTTTTATTTTCTCCAAATGGAAAGGACAAAAGCACAGAAAAATTCCTTAAAGAGATTGCTCTCGGTTCGGGAGGTAGATTATAGAAAGGGAAGGTGTTAGCACCCTTTCTATCCATGGTTATCCATGGGCTCTTAGATACTTGCTCATTTGTGTTTTCAAAAATGGTTTGTTTGCTTTTCAATGTGGGTTTTAAAAAGTTTCTTTGAAAATTTCAGTTCGACTCTTGTATCGGTCCTCAAGAGTGTTTGAAAAATTGCTTTCGAAAGCTTTTTGAAAAGGTGTCGGTGTGAAAAGTATTTTTGAATTTGTTTTGAATTTAGAGCAAGTATCTAGAGTCGTCTACCTACCCTAAGGAATTCGTCTGTGTAAATGTCCTTTAAAGTAGTGCCATCCCACCATTGAGAGGTAGGTAGCACCACCGTTGGAGGTGTTCGGGTCAATTCGAGGTTCGGGACATGGTGATCACCAGAGCAATGGGAAGACACCTTAGAAGCTACCCTCATGCCAGGTTCCCAGATCATGAGGACTTACTAAGACATCCTCTACTCGACGATCACCTTTCGAGGCAAGGCAACAGTGAGGCGTACCCTAGGGGTGGTGTGTGATTTGTGTGTCGTTTTCATTTGCATTTATCTTGTCATGTCAAAGTGATCTATGCGTTAATTTTTATTTTAGGCCATTCATTCTTGCATGCATTGTTTAACAGTTAAAAGTTGCGAGGAAAAGTAAATCTAAAGCTATTACAAATGGCGCGGGTCCACATCGCCAAAATTAACCAGGACCCGATTTGACGGAAAAGTAAAGAATTAAAAGTGCGAGAAGTAAATGTTACAAGGCTTTGGGACAGATACATAATTATTTAAGCAAAATAAAATAAATACGCGCAATTAGAAACAAAATTAGGAATATGGGCGTTGGACCCCCTTTTTGCAAAATATTAAATTACATGATGAAATTAATTAATTAATTAAAGAAAGACTTGTTTTTGGTATTTTTATGTTTTTTTAAGATTTAATAGAAAAAAGAAATTAATTAAAATAAAATGCTAAACCTAATTCTAATTATTTTTTAAGTTATTAAGAAAAATATTGAAGTTTCAACCTAAATTAATCCTAAGTTTTTTTTATGTACAATTTTAATTATGAAAATAAATAAAATAAATAATATTATTGTGAAAAAGAAAAATTAAAAGGAATAATTTATTAAACCTAATTCTATGTTTTTTTATATTTTTATTGTGAAAAGAATTAAAATTGCAACCTATTTTAAGACTAAATTTATTTACATACAATTTGTTTATGAAAATAATTAAAATAAAGTATTTATTATATTTTGTAAAAAATAATTAATTAAATCAAACAAGTAAAGAAAATAAAATAACAATTGAAAATAAAATATAAGAAAAATAGAAAATTGCAAACCAGGGGGGGTTCAGGCCCCAATATGGAGGTATTATTTTGAGAATTCTGGCCCAATAAGCAGGGATCCGTTTGACCTTTCCAACCAGCATGCTGAAGCGTTGAGTTTATGGTGTTCATCAATTTTGCACCCTTGGATTGCTGAAGCTAAACACGTGGATGGCTTGATTAAGAGGAGTATGGTGCGTCTTGACATGGGCGCTGCATGGGAACCGTTATTGCAAAATAATATGAGAAATTATACAGACCTGGGGCTCGAACCCAGGTCATGGACATTGCAAAGGTGTACACCTGCCACTGAAGCGCTTTGTTCATTCATAAATTAATATAACAACTAAATATTATAAAAGAAAATGGTTAGTGGCCTTGGAAACGCGCGCGCATTTTGAACAAGCCAATCAACGTGTGCCACAACATCATCGTCTTCACCATCCCTGTAATACGAAAGACAAAAGCAACGGTTTTATAAATGTTCTTTTAGGTAGCTTTAGAGAAAATAGCGATTAGCTCTCCTTGGCACATAAACTCAGCGCGATGGGTGCTTCTTCTTCGTCCAGATGCACTGATGCTAATGGTCATGGTCTTGAGAGCCAATTTTTCCTCTTTTAAGAATCCCTAATTTGAAGCTTTATAAACCCTAGAAATCGAACATGGCGAAATCTCGTATACAGCATAATAATTCAATTAAACATCATGGTTAGCTTTAAAACATCATAATGAACATGAATCAATGAATAAATTTCACAAATAATGCATGGAATATGATATACGATTATGAATTTTCCTTGATGCAGTTCCAGTTCAATATACCAATTCTTGGAGTTTTAATGGTGGTTTCTGATTGGAATGTGATCAGTAATCCTTGAGGAAGCTATTGGAATGAAAATTATCCTTTGAATCGCCCTCAAAAGTGGTTTTCAGTGTTGACTTTTTAGAGAGAAAATTCAAGTTTGCAATGGCCTCTTCTGCGCAGCTTTGTGTCTCTCCTATGATTAGGTTTAGGTTTATGCTTATGTAGTGAATGTATTAGGTCAACAATATTGATCCAAATCTCTTGTATTCATGAATTGAAGATTTGATTTTTTTTAAGGATCTTTTTTCAATCTTTTTTCAAGTGTTCTTTGTTCTCAATCATGCCAATCAATCCAAATCTTTCCTAATTTGCATATGCACGAAATATTGATGATAAAACATGTATAAAAAGATTGGTTAGGGTGAGTTAAATATTTTTCATATATTTAAATGATTTAAATGAATTAATATAAATAAAAAATCAAATAAATAAATAAAAAATGAGAAAATACTTCCCTTTGGGCCAAGTGGTCGTGCACATGCTTAGAATGATGAATCATGGAAGAAAAATGGGCCCATTAGCAAATTTAGGTCATTTGAATCAATGTTGACTTTTCAAAATGTCCAAAAATTTCCCAACTTCCACAAGGCATAACTTGCTCAATATTTAAGCTTTTCTCATGTTCTTGGACATTTTGGAAAGTTCTTTGAGTCCTCTAACCAATGCCTTTGGTCCCATGTCATTTTGATTTACCAATCTCAAATTATGGCCTTTGACTTAAAGTCCCTTTTTGTTGACTTTTGAAAATGACCTATAATGTTGAAATTGATAACTTTTTGTGAGAGCATTTCTTGGACTTGAAGTATGAAGATGAATTGTAGGAAATGTCTTTCTCTTCAGAATGAGCTTTGGATGGAATTTTTCTGATAATCCATGTGAAAGTTATGCCCTGGTCAATTTCAGTTGACTTTTTCAGCTGTCCAAATAAGGAAACTTTTGCATCTTGATGATTTCTGAGCCAAATTTTGAGAATCATGATCAAGCATTGATCAAATGATGTTTGTGGCTTCAAAATGATATGTTGACCAAAAATTTGAACTTTTGACTGTCAAATGACCATTTTGCCCCTACAGTTGACTGTAGTGCAATTAGGGTTTTTTGACTGTGCAATCTTGAGCTGAATGACTTGAAACTTGACATGAGGATACTTGACCATATTTGTAGGCATATAGGACTTGATTGGACCTTTGAAAACTTCATCTTCTTGGCCAGAACACAAACCCTAGTTTTGACTGTATAGGAGACCTTTGCACTGTGCAACCCTTGAGGAATCTTGTGACTTGGCTTGGCAATTTCTTGGAGAATATGGGAGGGAAAATTTTGGGGTACAACACGCGGCCTCCCTGACTTGCCAATTTGAATTTCGCGCATTTTAAGGACTAACATTTTGTTTATATTATATGATAATTTTTTGTTATTATAATTACAACTAATCATCCTGGCTCAGCTGGCAGCGTGGAAAGGGAAGAATGCTCAAGGACCTGGGTTCGATCCCCAGGTCCCAACTTTTATTCATGTTTTTCTTGAATAGGAAATCCAGCGAGCTACTTGGCAAGGGATACACCATGCACTATCCAGATCTGAGCGTTCAATCCATCAAGGCTTCAGATCTAAGGCCTCCTCCATGAAGGACCACCATGCGCCCCAGTCAAGCGTGTGCATGGGATTGGACAAAGTCAAAAGGGCCAGGAATTGTTGGGCCAAGAGATCTGATTCACACTCCCCTTGCTAAAACAACATCAGGCCCATTTTTCTTTCTTTTCTATTTATTTCTTTTATTTAATATAATTTGCTTAATTATTTTAACCAAAATTAATTTCTTTTTACACAAAAATCATAAAATCAAGAATTTTCACAAAAAAAAATTAGAATTATGTTTTATTTTATCAAATTTAATTTAATATTAGTTTAATTTAATTTAGGGAAATTTTAACCTTTTTTTTTATAATTAGAAAAATTAGTGTTAGACTCTTGATTCATTTTTTATTTTTTTTCTCAAAATAAAAAAATACAAAAATAGGTTATTTTAATTTTTTTTCTTAAATCAAAATTAATTAGTAATTAGGTTTTTTTCTATTATTCAATTAAACTTTATTTTCTCAAATGACACAAAAACGATAAAAAATGATTTTTCCTTTGAATTACAATTAGGTATAGTTGGGGTCAAAACCCTAATTATTTTGCATTCGATTCGTCGCGCATTTTTATTATTTTTTGCAATATTGATGTAACTGTGCACGGTATGTAATAGTTTAATTTAGGATTTTATTTTATTTATCGTCTTTTACGGGTTTTTGGCTATGTAATTAATCCCCATCCTCGAAGCCTTGTAATAGCGTAGATTCACTTTCTCGCATTTTAATTCTCACAAATATTAACTGTTTAGATGTATGTTAATAGGATTGTATGACAAGATTGCATGATAATTTAAAGCGGCTAGAAAACCCTAATGTAAAAAGATAATAACTGAAATCAAATCACTCGCACATGCACACTCCTAGGTTATACTCTCACTTCAGTTGCCTTCGGTAAACGGTCATTGAGTATGGGATGTCTTAGTGGTTACCCTCCTGTCTAAAGAGATCAAACGTTGCCTCGGAAATGTTGCCTCAAATATGATCTTAAGACTCTAGGGTTACTACTAAGGTGTCCTAACATGGCTTTAGTGATGGTGCGTTCCTTTCGAATTGACCCTTACAACTCCAACGACGGTGTTACCTACTCCTTAATAGCGGGATAGCATTGTCTAAAGGAAACAAGAATAGAAACGATCTTTTTTTTTTGAGTAGGTAGATGCTAGTAGGTACTTTCTCAAATCAAACTTTTCAAACTTACACATTTCAAAACAATTTTCAAAACAACTTCGTCACACCTTTGAGGACTGATACAAAGGTTATCACGAAGTCAAACTTTTCCAAAATAAAACACATACACAAGCAATTTTAAAGATGAGCAAGTACCTAAGAGCCCATGGAAAACCATGGATAAAAAGGGTGCTAATACCTTCCCTTTCTATAATCTACCCCTCGTACTCAAAATATCTCGAAAAGGGATTTTTTTCTGTACTTTTTTCCTTTCCGATTGGATGAAATAAAATTCGATGGCGACTCTTGCTTACCGCGACATTTTGCAAACACAAAACGCAAAACGCAAACCAGCATTTCAAAACAGTTGGTTCTGCCATCGTATCACACCAAGGTTCAGAGAGAGGTATGAGATGGAGATTATGATGAATCGAGAGTGAAGTTGCAAAGATTGCAGAGGAATTTGAAGGGAAGAAACAATCGGTTCGTGAAGGTTGTTGAGAAGGTTAAAGATGTTGCGTGTTGTAAAGTTGTGCGTAGAGAGAAACAAAACAATGATGATGATTGAAGATTCCAGATGAAAAAGAGAATTGAAGGTTGAAGATGACTAAGATCATCGAAAAAGGTGAGTCTTGCAATTTCTCTTATTTCCTCTCAATGATCCATTACCCATTCTGTTACCATCTTGTTAGCCTTTTTTCTTCTCTTCTTCTGTTAGAATTCCTTTATAAAATCGTGGAAGTTCTATTATATCATAATTTACTTCACCCCTTGATTCTTTGTTTTTCAGTCCTTCTATCCAAGGGATGAGACTCCTATGATATAAGGTTAGGTATAGTTATTATGGCAGTTAGAGATTTGGATCAGTAGATGCAATAGATTTCTATTATGACGGTTCGAAATTCAGTTGAAAAATCAGTTAGAGTTGTTATAGTTATTTCTGATTTGTTAGTTTTCATTTCACCCCCCCCCCCCCCCCTTTTAATTTCTATTAAAACTTTTTTATATACCCCTTCAAAATCTGTTAGAGATTAGCATACCAGAGCCGTCAGATTGAAACCACAGTTATGGAAATCGATGGTTAGCCTTGAATCTCATCCTTCTTTGAGTTTTCCTCTTCTTTCTTTTTCTGTTATGCTACTGGCAATTAGTTATGCAGGTTGTTATACTATATTTTCTTTAACTTGCAGATTGTTGAACTGAGTTGTTTTTTGTTTATGAATATGGCAGGACTGAAGATAATTGTGGACTGGAGGATTAGTTTCAATGAACTAGATTCAACTAGAAATCGGTTAGAAAATATTGGCTCTGAAACTTCTTCTAACATTAAGAACTGTTATGTTGTTAGAGATTCTGTTTAGTGACCACATCTCCTTTGAATTTTTTTTTAGTTTTGGAAACCTAAACCATTTTGAAATATTTTCTATTTTTTGTAGCGAAACTGATATGGTTTTACGCATATATGCAGGGCAATATGAATCTGGGCAGCAGCAAGTTGCTTCTTTTGCATCCAGATAAGCTGACTGAGGAAGGAAAACGACCTATGAACCTGTTGAGAATCTATAGCATCGTGAGGCTTGATGCATTATGAGGCAAGCAAGATTGGCTTGAAGATTTAGACTTGAAACTTGAAATTTAGACTTTTAAGAAAACTCATGTAATCTTGTAGTATAACATATGATATTTTTGTAATCAACATTAATGAAAACTTGGCTTGAGGATCATGATCCTTCAATTGTATGAATCATGAATGAAAACCCCTTTGAATTGTTGGAATTTAAACCTTTTCATTTTGTCCTACGAACTTGAATGACACTTGAAGTTTTGAACTTGACATGGATATTGGAAACTCCTAATTGAATGTTGACTTGCAAAGTGAATTTGAAATTTTGAATCTTGAATCAATACAATGCACCACTTTTGAAAATAACCTTGAAGGAATCTTGCACAATTCAAGCATAATTAAATGAGACTTGAATCAAACTTTGAATAATGTCTTGAAAATTGAATGAAGTTGAAATTGCCTCTTGAATAAAAGAACTTTGCTTGCAAAATCATGAGGAATGCCTTATTTTAGAATGAGGAATCCTCTTGCTTTTTTTTTGCTTGAACTCAAGATAATATTTATGAATAAACTTGAACTTGTACCCTGGATTTTGAAGTAATCACTTGCATGCTTGCACTCTCATTCTTGACATTATGAAAAATTATATGTACTTAAAAATTTCGACGCCTTGATGAAATAAAAGGTCAATACTTTGCACCATGATTTTTTTAAATCACTTGGAAATGGCACACTTTAATGAATACTTCATCATAATTAAACCAAATCAATTTGAAAACAATAATTACTTGAATGGGCGACATGACCTTGTCCTTGAAGAAATAACGATTTTATCCTTTTATCATGCTTGGTTAATGAACCTCAACTCCCAATTAAATTATAAACTCAAGAGACCACCCGATCCTATTTGAAAGGTTAATGAGATCTTAAACAAAATCTTGAACATTATGAAATGCCTTAACTCGACAAAACCCCAAAGCAACACTTTAACCACTTGACCAGTATCACAAGAGAAGGAAGACCTTGATTTAATCTTTTAAGCCTCTCGAGAAGGGTTGACTTGTGGTGTAAGAAATTAAGAGGAACCCTAAATGACGTCAGTGAAATCATAATAAGGAGACAATGATGATCCTTGTAGCCTTGAGGACAAAGCCTAGTATGACACACCTTTGCTGGTAATCTAATACCAAGCTCAAGCATAACATAGGAGAAACCCTAATTCTTTTGTTCCTTGAAGAAATTATGATGAAGTAAATCTTATATCTCGAGGAACCCTGCTAGCAAAGATGTCTATGTTGCTTGAGATCCAAATCCTGAATCTCATACTAAGAATGATGAGAGAGCCAGTTGAATCAACATGAAGAATGTAACGACCTTAGTCCACAGAGAACAACCCTAATGCCAAACTCTTCGATCCAGTAACCATGGGGCCGCTATGTGTGAGATATACAGAGTATGATGAGGGATCTTAGGGGCAAAAATTGGGGTATAACATAGGACAAAGGGATGATTACCATGAAGTTTATGTGATTTAGGTTTATTTCGCTGAAGAAGAGTCAGATGATGAGTATGCCTCTGCAGATGAGTTCTTCTCCTCAGATGAAGATATGTTTTCTATAGATGACTTTGTAATGACTGATTGTGTTGAGGAGGGATTAAATTTTATTGTGCCATGCTTTGGTGCACCTACCCATTTTGAAGTTGAATATCATGGCAAGCCTACTGTTACTCCATTGGTGATTAGTTTTGCGAGTCATGTCCCTTACAAGTCAGATAAGGTTGTACCCTACAAATATAATGCTACAATTTTAGAGGATGGTGTGGAAGTTCCCATCCAACCAATGCCTAATGTTGGAAAAATTACTGGGACTAGCAGAGTGACCCGCAGTGGTCATGTATTTGCACCAGTTGTTCATGGAGATGTTAGTACTGGAAAGAAAATTGTTGAGAATGTTGAACCCAAGAAGGCAGTGGGTGAATCTAGTGGAGTTATGCTAGAAAAGGAAGTGGATGATATTTTAAAGATAATCAAGATGAGCGACTATAGAATTGTAGATCAGCTACTGCAGACTCCTTTAAAAATATTTATCTTGGCTTTATTGATGAACTCCTCTACTCATAGAGAATCTTTGATGAGGGTATTGGACCAAGATTTTGTGGAAAGTGATATGCTTGTAGACCAATTTAGCAGTGTAGTAGGGAACATTACTTCATGTAAGAACCTGAGTTTCTGCGACGATGAACTTCCCGATAAAGGAAGGAATCACAACTTGGCCCTCCACATCTCTATGAACTGCAAGAATGATGCATTATCCAATGTGTTGATTGATAATGGATCCGCATTAAATGTTATACCAAGGAGAACTCTTATGAAGTTGAAATATCAAGGAATGCCCATGTGCCCGAGTGGCATTATTGTGAAAGCGTTTGATGGATCAAGGAAATCTATTATTGGTGAAGTTGACTTGCCTATTCATATAGGCCCATGTTTGTTTCAGATTACTTTCCATGTCATGGATATCGTACCCGCTTATAGCTGCTTGCTGGGACGGCCGTGGATACATGAGGCAGGAGCTGTCACTTCGACTTTACACCAGAAGTTAAAGTTTGTATGTGAAAGAAAAGTGGTAATTATAAATGGAGAGCAGGCGTTATTGATATCTCATTTTGTCTTCTTTCAGCATTGTGGAGGAGGATGAAGCTTCTGTTGGAACCCAGTTATAAGCTTTATCTATTAATAATATAAGAGGAAATGATAATTCTATGGTTTCTCTTAAGGATGCGCAGCAGGTTGTGCGTAATGGCCGTAGTGAAGTATGGGGACAGATTGTGGATCCACCTGTAAACAAGAATAAAGCTGGCTTGGGGTTCTCTGTGAAGAATGATAAAGGTAAGAGCATGAAGCCGAAGTCTGCTACAGGCAAGTATCAAGACATCTTTCGTATCAAGGGTTATCTTCATCCAATTGTTTCCGAGATTAATGCCATTGTGGAAGATGAAGCAGAGCCAGAAATGCCAAATTATGTGACGCACGGAGTTAGGGTTCAGATCTGGATCACCATTGATGTTCCCTCTTGCATACATGTTTCAAAGTAATTTGTTTGCGTTAAACTTTTTGAAAAGCTTTCACTCTACCCAAAGTGAAAGTATTAATATTGTATGGGCTTATCTGTTTGCTTGGATTTTTAAAATCAATAATAAAAGTTATCTTTGTTTCCCAAATTGTGTTTTTATTTTTTGCTTTTTTCTTGGAAAATGGTAATAAGAAAAAACCTTTTAAAATAAATAATAACTGAAACTCAATTTGCATGATCACTTGTTATATGTGTCAGTTTCTAAAAGCAATCATAAATCATATGTGCAGATTAATTAAAAAAACCCGTTAAATACAATGACCCTGCACCCTCTCCCAACTTTGAATGTCATGTGTTTGGGGCCTAAGAAGAAGACTATGATGAGATTTCGGAAGAGGTCTCACAGTTTCTTGAGCGCGAGGAGAATGCCATTCATCCATATAAAGAGTTGTTGGAAGTAATCAATTTGGGTTCAAAAGAAGATCTGAAGGAAGTCAAGATTGGAGCAATATTGCATCCTGATATGAAGAGCGGGTTAATTGAGATGTTGAAAGAATATGTGGATATCTTTGCTTGGTCTTACCAAGACATGCCTGGTCTAGATACAAATATTGTAGAGCATCGTTTGCCGCTGAAGCCAGAGTGCCCGCCAATCAAACAGAAGTTGCAAAGAACTCACTCAAATATGGCAATGAAGATCAAAGAAGAAGTTCTAAAGCAGATTAATGTCGGTTTTCTTGTGACATCAGTGTGCCCTCAGTGGATTGCTAATATTGTCCCAGTACCGAAGAAAGACGGAAAAGTTCACATGTGCGTAGATTACAGAGATCTAAATAAAGCTATTCTAAAAGATGATTTTCCATTGCCACACATTGATATGTTAGCGGATAGCACAGCAAAATTCAAAGTTTTCTCGTTCATGGACAGATTTTCCGGATATAATCAAATAAAGATGGCTCCCGGGGACATGGAAAAAACAATGTTTATCACACCCTGGGGAACATTATGTTATAGAGTGATGCCCTTCGGGTTGAAGAACGCTGGTGCAACGTACCAGAGGGCTATGAAAACCATATTCCATGATTTGATGCACAAGGAAATTGAGGTATATGTTGATGATATGATTGCTAAATCCCAGACCGAAGAAGGACATGTAGAAGATTTGTTGAAGTTGTTTCAGCGTTTGAGGAAGTATCGTCTCCGCTTGAATCCAAATAAATGTACCTTTGGTGTTCGATCAGGGAAATTGTTAGGTTTCATTGTTATCCAGAGAGGGATTAAAGTTGACCCTGATAAAGTCAAAGCAGTTCAAGAAATGCCAGCGCCAAGAATTGAAAAGCAAGTCAGAGGGTTCCTCAGGCGTTTGAATTATATTTCCAGATTCATTTCCCACATGACTGCAACGTGTGAACCGATCTTTAATTTGTTAAAGAAAGATCAAGGTTGTGTGTGAACAGATGACTACCAAAGGGAATTCGAAAGTATTAAAGAATATCTGCTTGAACCTCCTATCTTGCTCCCTCCAGTTGAAGGAAGACCATTGGTTATGTATCTGACAGTGTTAGATAATTCTATGGGTTGTATTCTAGGATAACAAGATGAAATAGGGAATAAAGAGTATGCCATTTATCATCTCAATAAAAATTTTGTTGATTGTGAGTCGCGGTATTCCATGTTGGAAAAGACATGTTGTGCTCTGGCCTGGATAACAAAACGTTTACGGCAGTATATGTTGAATCACACTACTTGGTTAATCTCCAAAATGGATCCAATCAAGTACATTTTTGAAAAGCCTGCTCTTACTAGGAGAATTTCCTGCTGGCAGATGCTGTTATCTGAATATGACATCGAATACCGCACTCAAAAGCTATTAAAAGCAGCGCGTTGGCAGATTATCTTGCTCACCAACCAGTTGATGATTATCAGTCTGTGAAGTATGATTTCCCCGATGAGGATGTGATGTTTCTGAAAGTGAAATATTGTGATGAACCATTGCCTGAGGAAGGTCCTGATCCTGAATCTCGCTGGAGTATGATATTTGATAGAGTTGTGAATGCTTATTGTGATACGGAGGCAGAACCGACTATTTTTACTGGTTTGCGTTTTGTGTTTTTTATTCGCAAAATGTCGTGGTAAGCAAGAGTTGCCACCGACTTTTATTTCACCCAACCGGAAAGGAAAAAAGTATAGAAAAAATCCTTTTTCGAGATTTTGAGTACGAGGGGTATATTATAGAAAGGGAAGATGTTAGCACCCTTTCTATCCATGGTTTTCCATGGGCTCTTAGGTACTTGCTCATTTTTAAATTGCTTGTGTTTGTATGCTTGTTTTTGAAAAATGTTTTACTTCGTGATAACCCTTGTATCAGTCCTCAAGGGTGTGATGAAGTTGTTTTGAACATTTGTTTGAAAAGTGTAAGTATGAAAAGTTTTTATTTGAGCGAGTACCTACTAGCATCTACCCACTCGAAAAAAGATCGTTTCTATTCTTGTTTCCTTTAGACACTGTTATCCTACTATTGAGAAATAGGTAGCACCATCGTTGGAATTTGTAAGGGTCAATTCGAAAGGGACGTACGGTCACTAAAGCAATATTAGGACACCTTAGTAGTAACCCTAGAGTCTTAAGATCTTTTCGAGGCAACATTTCTGAGACAACATTTGAACAGGACAATTTGATCCCTTTAGACGGGAGGGCAACCACTAAGACACCCTATGCTTAATAATCGTTTACCGAAGGCAACCGAAGTGAGAGTATACCCTAAGAGTGACTATGTGCGAGTGATTTATTTTCAGTTTATTATCTTTGCACATTAGGGTTTTCTAACCATTTTAATTTTTTCATGCATTCTGGCCATACAATCCTAAACATACATCTAACAGTTAAGAGTTTTGCAGAAAGTAAAATGCGAGAATATAAACCTACGCTTATTACATGGCTTTGACAGTTACATAATTATCGTTGACAGTAAATAAAGTTGCGGAAATTTTAAAAAACCTAATTAAAACTATTACATCCTCAAAACAGTTACAAAAACAATAAAAGAATTAAATGCGCGCGGTAAGTTAAATGCGAGGCGATTAGGGTTTTGACCCTTTGACTAATCCTACTTGCGATTGATAAAAAAAATGTTTTTTTGTCATGTTTTGTTATTTGAGAAAATAATGGAGAATTAAATTAAAAGAAAGTCCTCAGTCCTAATTTATATTAATTTTTGAAAATAAATTAATTAATTCTAAACAACCTATTTTTGTATTTGTTTTATTTGGAAGAAAAAAAAGAGAAAAATTAAATCAAGAGTTAACCTAATTTTCTAATTTAATTTTAATTGTGAAAAACAAATTAAAGTTACCCTAACTTAAATATTAACCTAATTAATTAACAAAATTAAATTTGATAATAATAAAAAAAACTAATTCTAAATTTGTGAATTCTTGATTTTGTGATTTTATGAAAAAATTGATTTTTTTTTAAAAATAAATAAACAAATTGAAAAGAATAAAGAAAATAAAAAAAGAGAAAGAGTGAAAATTGGGCCTGATTGTGTTGCTGAAAAGGGGGTGCAAATCTGAATTTTGTAAGGCCCATTAAGCATCAAGCCCAGTCAACCACGTTGGATCTGGTGTAGGGTTGACTTTGAAGTGTATCATGGTCCTCTCATGGCAGGCGTTGGATCTTGGCTGGAGATGAATCTGATGGTCAAATCTTGAGTTGCATGGTGGACACGTGGAATAGTAGTGTATGAGATCCTGCGTATAAATGTTAGAAAATAGGAAAAATGTCTGGACCTGGGATTGAACCCAGGTCCTTCCCTTCACAAGCGTGTCTCTCTACCAACTGCGTTGGACAAGTTATTCATAATTATAATGAAACAAATGAAATATAATTCAAACAAAGCGTCACGCCCCAAAAATGTGCGAAAGTTCAAACGGGCCAGCCACATGCTGCCACGCCATCGTCTTCTTCATGGATTCCGTCATATTAGGTGGGAGACTTTTACCTACAGCAGTTTTGCTATAACTATAAACCTGTAACATTCAAAAATCATGTACAGGCAATATAAATTCCATTGGTTACCATGAATCAATTGGGTGTGAAGCCCTGGTCATCATGGTACCCATTATCAAGCTTAATTGTGCATGTGTTAAAAAACCCTAAAATGGAGCTTGAAACCCTAGCTATGCCATGCTGCGATTCCTGCGTTGTAAATGCAATTAAATGGTACCAATAGCTTACAAACAAGATGATGAACAAGAATATCTAATTAAAACATGCTAATGCTGCCAAAATCAAGGAAATCAGAATCGAAATTTTGTGCAAACCGTGGTTGATGATGAACGTGATTCTGGATGCTTCAGACCTTGCAAATGAATGGAGAAGCTTCCTCGGATATCCAAGAACGTATTGCTCACCTTGAAACTCCTTGAGGATGGCTCTAAGATGGATTTTGATCTCACACTTTTGTCCAAATTTTTTAGTTTCTTTCTTGCTGTTTTACGCCTCCAATCCTTGTCTTTTTGATCTGGAATTGTTCACTATATAACCTATAGTGAATTAGGTTAACAAACTTGGACTAAATCTTTGCATTTATCCAAGATTTGATTTGATTTGCAAGATATATGATATGTTGCTATTTTGAGCCAAATCATGCCTTTCTTGTACCAATTGACCTTGATTCGATTTGATCTTGTTAACTCAGCATATCTTGATTTCCAATCTGTCAAAAAAACAAATCAAATCATATCTTTGTTAATTTTCATCATTTATTTGATTTAATTCACTTTTTAATTAATTAAAAATCAAAATAAATTGAAAAATGAAGCACATAATGGGTGAGTGAACATTTGATTCGTGGACCACATTATAATTGAGGTGCAAGCATAAAAAGATGGGGCCATTTAGCAAAAAATGCCAATTTGAGCACATCTGACTTTTGGCAATTTTGCAAAAATGGTCAACTTGGCCAGTGCATAACTCTCTCAATTTTGACCCTAGATTGGTGTTCTTGGACTTTTTAGAAAGCTTAGGATGTCCTCTAAACAACCCTTTTGGTCTCATCTCAATTGAGTCTTACATGTTCATGTATGAATCTTTGACCCAAAAGGTGTTTTTGTTGACTTTTCAAAAGGACCTATAATGTCAAAATCCATATCTTTTTTTGAGTGCATATTCTGGACTTGGGAGCTGAAGATGAATTATATGGAATTTCATCCTCTTCAAAATGAGCTTTGGATGGGTCATTTCTAATAAAGTATGAGAAAGTTATGCTTGGTCAAAGTTGAGTTGACTTTTCCTATAAAACCCTAATTTAGCAACTTTTGGGTTTTGATGAATTGTGAGCAATCCTTGAGGAATCATGATCAACCCTTGATCAAATGATGGATAATACTTCAAAATGAGGATGTTGACCAAAAATCTTGAAGTCTGACTGTATGTGGGCCACAATTGACTTTTGACCTAGTACAGTTGATTTTCAGGCATTTGAGCAATTGATTGAGCAAACTTCTTCTGCAAGGCTTGAAACTTGACATGGATGATCTTGAGAACATATTAGGACAATGGTGATAATTTGATTCCTTTGTGGTTCACACATCTTGATGAAGATGGAAACCCTAATTTGAGGTACACTGCCTTAGGAGAGAATTTGTCTGGTCAATTCTTGAACATCCTTGAGCAATTTGGGGACCTCACTTGCCATGTGTTGAGAAATATAGGAGGGAAAATTTTGGGGTACAACACTTATGGTAAAGGAATTGGTGATGTGATTGTCACTCTACATGGATCACACATTCCTTTTACTGCAAGGTTGACATTTGATTATACTAATAATATGGCAGAATATGAGGCTTGCATTATGGGTCTCGAGGAAGCAATTAATCTCAGAATTAAAATTCTAGATGTGTATGGCGATTTAGCTTTGGTAATAAATCATATTAAAGGAGAGTGGGATACTCGTCACCCCAGCTTGATCCCTTACAAAGATTATGCTAGGAGATTGTTACCCTTCTTTAATAAAGTTGAATTTTATCACATCCCCAGAGACGAAAATCAAATGGTGGATGCTCTGGAAACTCTGGCTTCTATGTATCAAGTGAATACTTGGAATGATATACCTCGAATTATAGTTCAGCGAGTGAATAGACCCGCTCATGAGTTTGCAACAGAAGAGGTAGCATATGAGAAACCTTGGTATTACAATATCAAACATTTTCTCTAGACTCAGGAATACCCGTTTGGTACTTCGAATAAAGATAGAAAGTGTTCTGGACTAGGCCTGTCCGTGGCCCAATCACCAGTAAGGCTCAATCCAAGCCTTGCCATGTGCTATGTTGGGCATTAGATCCTCCGAGCATACCCGATCACGGGCTATAGGTCGGATACGACCGTGCCCGCCAGTGCCCGCGACGAGAGACGTCCTCGACGAGAGACACCCCAGACGAGAAACATCCCAATCCAAGCCTTGCTCGAGTACCCTCCTTGTAGGGCAGACTTTCGACCCCTCCGGATGCCTCGGAGTCCTCAGGGCCCCGAGAAGATTGCGTCTTCACCCTCCCTATTCTGCAGAGAGCATCATCCAGGTAGGGGACCACGTGCAGGTCTTCACTACTCACGTAGAACCTGGCAGTCCCTTTTGTTGGCCCGGTTTGGTCAGCCCAATAAAGGGACCTTGGCCCAGCGCTGGGGGGCTATAAATACCCTCTATTTCAAGAGGATCAGGTATTCATTCATTCACACCTATATACTACTTACCTGCTCATTCCGTCTCTCACTTTGTCATTAGAGTGTCTTGCAGGTACCTTCCCATCTCCTTCAAATCTAGTTCAAACCAGTTGTGATGGTCCAATTCTAATCATGTACAATCAGTGGCGCCGTCTGTAGGAAACTAAGCTTCCCCGTATTACAAACTTACAAAGACCAAAGCTAAAACCATCTTCGACCGTCATGGCTGACCTGACTCGAGACAACCAGAACATCCACGTCATCGAGGCAATAACAACCTCGCTGATAACAATGTCGGCACCAACAACGTCGGTGTCACCGCCCATATCACTGCTCCTGGTAGAAACGCTCCCGGGACTTCCAACTACCGAGATGGAGCCACGGCCTCGTCTTCATTAGTCCCTCCTCGGCTTGAAGAAGATAATCCAGTTCCCCTGAACTATTTGGCCACCTAATTCCATGAGGTTCCTATCCCCGCCGAGGCAGACGCCACGACCAGGGCACTGTTCGCGGCAATCAACCAGACCAACTATCTCATCTTTGCCCAAGGGGAAAGACTGAGAGCACTTGAGGACGACCGAAGGCCCCCGAGGAGACACAGGAGGTGTCAACCCCCGCCTCCTCGAAGAACATAGGAACATCCTCGATCTCCCCCATGGAGACAAGATCGAGACATCTCTCGAAGCCCGTCGCCTCGACCACTCGGGCGGCGACTCGCATTGGAGAGAGAACCGCTCATCAAAACCGGAAGGCGCGACCATGGCCCTTCACGGCAAGAACGAAGACCTCCCGGAGACAGACACATAGGAACCTATCAACGGACACATCGCTCGAGGAACATCCAGCACGACCAAAGCCATCGTGACTGACAATACGTCAGATCCCCGTCCCTCTCCCTGGAACAGAGTGACGAGGACGAACCCCGCGGTCCCTTGTCACAAGCTATCATGGAGGCGCCCATTCCCCCGGGCATGGAGAAGCCTCCACACCTGAAAGAGTATGACGGAGTCGCCGACCCGGTCGACCACATAGACGGGTTCGAGGCCATGCTACACTACCACAATGTCGGGGGACTAATCAAATGTTGGTTGTTCCCCACGACCTTGGGGAAAGCAGCTATGGACTGGTACAAGGGCCTTGCCCCGGGGTCAATCACCTCGTGGCGAAACTTGAAGAACCAGTTCATCAGCTCGTTCACTGCATCGCGGCGACATCCAAAGACCGAAGGCCATCATCCAGAAGCACGATGAGACCTTGAGAGAATTCATCAACCGCTTCAACCGGGAAGCCATCCAGGTCCCCTACACGGACCATATGAAGAGATACCTGCTGGAGAGGGGCCTCCTCCCTGGCACAGAATTTAGAAAATCCGTAGGCATCGAAACACCCCGAAGGTTTGATGCTCTCCTCGAGAAGGTCAGGGCCTACATAGACTACGAGGAGAGGGAAGCGACCAACAGAGCCCGAGACCCCAGGAATCACGGATCCAGCAGCAACCCGCGCCAAGATGTCGTCCCTCCTCGACGAACCAGGGAAAAAATAAAAGACGACAAACCCCGGGACACCCCAGAGCAGAGGGGGCCTTAGGGACGTTTCACAGAATACACTTCGCTCACGGCTTCCCATGAGCACATCTTAACCGAGTGTGCGAGTACAGACTTCAAAGATGGCGGAGTCAAATGTCCCTGACCAGCTCCTTCCAAACCCGAGGTGGACAGGAGAAAATACTGTCAGTACCACCGGAGCCATGGCCATCTGACTGAAGACTGCGTCCACCTTAAAGATACCATCGAGACCCTCATAAAAGGGGGGAGACTCGCCCAGTACCGGCGAAACGACGCTCCTCGTCGCGACGCCCCCGAGATGAGGGAAGCAGAAGAGGATGCCCGACCATCTGACGAATCGGTTCCCATCCAAACCGCCTTCTCCATCATAAGACCTGAGGACTTCTACGTCCCCGACCACATCCAAGAACCGCTGTCGATGTACACCATGTGGGAACACTTTCCCTCCGCCATGGTCATCAATGGTGGAGGGTTCAATGACCTGACCATAAATTCAGCTAAGAGGAAGCTGGACGAGTTGGTCGACACGGCCCCCCCTCAAACGGTGACTTTTGAAAAGGTGAAGGGAAGGTCGGAACCTATCACCTTCTATCTCAAAGAGCTCCCCGGAGGGGCCCCCAATTCGGTCATTCCTCTGCTGATAAGAGCGAGAATGGACAACTTTGACGTACACCGCGTCTTCGTCGATGAAGGAAGTTCCGTCGATGTAATGTACAGCCAACTGTTCCCAACCCTGCAGCTCGACGACTCTCACCTCTCACCTTACGTGGGGTCAGACCTGCAGGGCTTTAACGGCTCAACTTCCAAGCCTTGGGGATACGTCGAGCTCATGGTCATGTTCGGAGAGGATACAGCAACGAGGCAAGTCAAGGTGCGCTTCCTCGTCATTAATTTCCCGTCCCTCTTCAATTGCATTCTGGGAAGGCCGACATTGGCGGAGCTGGCCGCAGTACCCTCCACCGTTCATCTAAAAATGAAGTTTTACACCAAGAGGGCACGGGTCGCCACCATCTAAGGGGATCTAGCAGCAGCCAGAAGGTGTTTTAACGCAGCATCCAAGGGACACGATACGGTGGACACTAGCACAAGGCCCACCAAGTGAGCTGCAACAACACGACCAGAGCCTCAGAGGTCAGAGCCCATCAAGGCGGAAGAGCAGAGAACCCCTCCAGAGGTCGACTCAATATCCCTGGACACCCGCTTCGACCAAGATGAGCCTCTTAGCGGCGAGCAAGTCCCCCTTTGACCAATTCCGGATGGGGACTTCGAACTCGTCCCCCTCGGTGAAGATCCAAGCAGAGGAGTGAAGATTGGCACCAGACACCCCGACTTGGAAAGGAAGCAAATCAAAGCTTGCTTGCACGAGAATGCGGACCTGTTCGCATGGAGCGGTGCGGAGATGCCCGGACTCGACCCTGAGGTCGCCTGTCACCGTCTCTCCATAGATCCAACCGCTAGGGTAGTAGTACAACATAGACGTAGGCAGTCTCCGGAGAAAATAGAGGCCGCTGAAAAAACTGTAAAAGACCTCCTAGAGGCAAATTTTATTTCTGAAGTCCGGTATTCAACCTGGCTGTCAAATGTTGTACTTGTCAAGAAAAATAATGGAAAGTGGCGAATGTGCATTGATTATACTGATCTTAACTGGGCATGCCCGAAAGATGCATTTCCTTTACCTAACATAGACATGTTGGTCGACAACTCGGCCGATTATAAAATACTGTCATTTATGGATGCCTATTCGGGCTATAACTAAATCCCAATGGCAGTAAGCGACAAGCATTGCACCACTTTCATAACCAGCTCGGGCAACTATTACTACAACGTAATGCACTTTGGTCTGAAAAATTCAGGAGCAACGTATCAACGGATGATGAAGAAAGTATTCCACAACCAAATTGGGGATATGCTCGAGGTATACATGGACGACATGATCGTCAAATCCCGAGCAGACACCGACCATGATGCTCACCTCAGGGAAGTTTTTGCTCAAGCAAGGCAATGTAAAATGAGATTTAACCCCGAGAAGTGCACGTTCAGGGTCAAGGCAGGGAAATTCCCTGGCTTTTACTTGACAGAACGATGAATCGAAACCAACCCCGACAAATGTCGGGCTTTCTTCGACCTCCCCACACCTACATCGAAGAAATACATACAAGTCCTGAACAGCATGCTCACCTCGTTATCTTGTTTCATTGCGAGATCCGCTCAGCATGTCGTCCCCTTCTTCAAGCTTCTTCGCAAGGAAGCAACCTTCGAATGGACCGAGGAATGCGAGCAGGCGCTGCTCCATATTAAACAAAGTCTATCTCAACCGCCCGTGTTATCACGACCAGTCAACGGGGAACCTTTGTTCTTGTACCTGTCCATCTCGGCCGAAGCCGTTAGCACAGCCCTCATTCGCGAGACGCCCGACGGACAAAACCCGTCTATTTCACGAGCAAAGCGCTTCAAGGGCCCAAGGTCAGATACCAACAGATAGAGAAGGTAGCTCTGGCCCTCGTCAATGCAGCGAGAAGGCTCAGACACTATTTCCTCGCGCACACGATCATAATACGAACAGACCAGCCAGTAAAACAGCTCTTGGGTCGACCAGACATGGCGGGTCGAATGTTGAAGTGGTCCTTGGAACTTTCTGAGTTCGACATCCAATACGAGAGTAGGAAAGCCTTAAAGGCACAAGCTTTGGCCGATTTTGTCACAGAGATGACTGCGCATAATCCCCCGCAGGAAAAGAGCACAAGTGGATCATCTTCGTCGACGGAGCATCCAGCCCGTCCGGGAGAGGCGTCGGGATCCTCTTATAGAACGAGGAAGGTGTGGTGATTGAGCACTCGCTCACCCTCTCCTTTCCTACTTCAAACAACCAAGCGGAATACGAGGCCCTGCTTGAGGGACTAAGACTAGCCGAGGACCTAGGCGCCCATGAGGTACAAATTTTCACCAACTCTCAACTCGTCGCTTCCCAAGTCCAATGAGGGTATCGGGCTAAAAACAACAGCCTCATCGAATACCTGAACTTATTCAAAGAATACATGAAGAAGTTCCACCGAGAAGAAATTTCGCACGTCCCGCGTGAGAAAAACACAAGGGTCGATATAATTTCGAAGCTCGCAAGCACGAGAAAGAAAGGCGGAAACAAATCCGTCATACAAGAATCCCTATCTCGCCCGAGCATCGAAAAAACCTCGATCCCACCCGAGGTGAACGCCATCGGAGATAGCTCGTGCTGGATGACGCCAGTGTTCAACTTCCTGGAAAGAGGGGAACTCCCCCCAGACCGAACAGAAGCAGCTGCGACCAAACAACGAGCGTGCTCCTACGTGGTGATCGAGCATAAACTATATCGTAGAGGATTTTTCATCCCACTCTTGAAGTGCATCGAAGAATCCACAGTCCCCGAGGTATTATGGGAAATACATGAGGGTATTAACGCCCAACACATGGGCGGAAAATCCCTAGCAAGGAAGGCTCTACGAGCGGGGTACTACTGGCCGACAATGCAACAAGACGCCAAAGACCATGTCAAGAGATGCGACAAGTTCCAGAGGCACGCCGACATGCATCTCGCCCCCCCACATGAGCTGAATATATTGTCATCCCCGTGGCCATTTTCCTGGTGGGGGATGGATATCCTCGGACCATTCGTGCAAGGAACGTACCAAAACAAGTTCCTCATTGTGGTCGTGGATTACTTTACAAAGTGGATAGAGGCCGAGGCCCTTGCAAAAATCACCTCCCATAACATCCTTTGTTTCTACAAACGAAACGTCCTCGCCCGATTTGGAATCCCGCAGGCGCTGATCACAGATAACGGTACCCAATTCAGTGGCCAAGGCTTCCAAAGCATCATCGCCAAACTCGGTACCAATCAACATTTCACCTCAGTCAAGCATCCCCAAACCAACGAGCAAGCTGAGGCCGCCAACAGGGTAATCCTACGAGAACTTAAGCGCGGATTGGGTGAAGCAAAAAGGGGGTGGGTCGAGGAACTACATAGCGTCCTGTGGGCTTACCGCACCATGCCCCATTCAACGACGGGTGAGACCCCATTCCGACTAACCTATGGCACCGAGGAGGTCATCCCCGTAGAGATCATAGAGCCCTCCAGGCGAACGGAGATGCCTCTTGACGAGGAAACGAACGACGAGGCCCTGCGGGATGAGCTCGAACTGGTCGAGGAAATCCGATCGGGAGCATCCCTGTGCGAGGTCACTTTGAAACAACGAGTAGCCCTATGCCACGATGACAAGGTCATCAGACGCGAATTCCAGGTCGGCAGCCTAGTCTTGCGAAGAAACCAGAAAGATTCACGCGAAGGGAAAATGGCCGCAAACTGGGAGGGACCTTATCACGTCCAGGGCGCTACGGGCACCGAAGCATACTATCTCGATCAATTAAGCGAAGAACCATTACCACGACCCTGGAATGCTGCAAAGCTGAAACAGTACTATAGCTAAAGCCCTCACCAACTGTGGACTTTTGCTGTCGAACATTCACCTTTAGTCAACAAAGGGAAAATCTCGACCACGTAGGTGAGTCGAGGTACAAACCCGACCTACCAACCAACGAGGGCATACCGTCGTTCACTCCGATGAACCGAACATAAATGCCCGGCAGGGACACCTCGATTGAGCTCCACTATCGAAGTACCCACATGGCAAAACACCCATCTCGCGATGGGCAATTCACGCTGCGGGCGTAGGACCCCGATCACGGTCATACGCCCGACATGCGGATTCCACTCTGCATAATTGACACATTTCGAAGTGCGTCGAACCTTCATGGGGGTCGAACGGATATCTCCACTCGAACACAAACTTTACCAAGAATTCATTATAAAAATAACAGTCGAGCATATACCTAAATACTAGCAGGTAATTGAAAATAAAGCATCTGTCGAACAGGAAATCATAAACAAGGATTAATAATGTACCGACCACAACGGCCGGCGATATTCGAAATTACAGTCCGGGGCACGAAGGCCAAAAAACTAAGAATAACACGGGCATGCAGGCCCCAAAAACAAATACGGGCACGCAGGCCCCAAAAAATAATAAACGGGCGCGCAGACCCAAACACCAACAAAGTATCAATCAGTCCCGGAGTGTTGACGTCGAGATCAGGAGAGTCGGGGGGAGGCACAACCTGGCCATCGACGATTTGGGATAAAACTCCAATGCCTTTGGTGTTCAAACCCGGATTTAGCACGGATAGATGGCTCACCGCAGCCTCAAACCCATCGGCCAAAGCGCCAACGCAGTCCGACTCTAGGAGGTAAATGCGAGCAATAAAATTTGAGCGCGTACGCAAGTCAGCCATCCCCTCTGGCTCATCCTCGGCAGGCAACATAACGGCTTTCAGGTCCTCAATATCTCTCGACAACCGTTGGTTGTCGCTCTCCAGCCATTCCCTATCGAGCTGAAGGCAATCTCTTTCCTCGAGAGCCCTGTCAGCCCTTTCCTTCTCCCCTGACAGCAAATCAGACTATTCGCGGAACATTTCCTCGGAGCGTTCGATGGCTGCCTTCAACTTGCAAGACTTGGCCACAAGAGCCGCCTTCTCCGACTCCAGCTCTCTGACCTGATCTGTGGAGTCCGATCCTTCCCCCGCAAGGACCACCACCATCTCGGCCATCTTTACCACACCAACCATACTGGCAGCAAGGTGCTTCCTCCGACCTTCCTTGTCAAGCCGCCTGATGATGTCGGCCTCATTGTCGAACACGGTCAAGGGAAACCCCTCGAAGAAGTCTTTCTCCACGAAGCAAGGCGGTAGGCCAAAAGCCCGGGAAGCCGCACCTTTGTCAGTCACTTCGACTCCATCATCTGGTCGACTCCTCTTCTTGCTGACCAGCGCAGATTGGCGCTCGGCGTCAGGGGAACCCGAGGACCCACTGGATCCTTCCCTGCCCAAATCAGGACGCAGGCCCATCCGCGTGGCCTGTTGCGGCCTCACCAGTCTCTTGTTGATTTTCTTGCCCTGGGTTAACTTTAGCAGCCTTTCACGATGCTCTTCCATGTGACCTACAAAGGAAACGAACCGGGGTTAACTACGTACATTAAAAGAAATTAAAAAGGAATAACAATAAGAGAAAAGCAAGAAACCTAAGAGGTCTACGGCCTGCCCGTAAGATTGGCACTCGACGAGTGCCTTGGTATTAATTGGACGCGCCTCAAATGTCGGATAGCCATCCTCATCAAGAATGTAGTCCCCTTCCCTCGTGACCCACCGAGCAGGAAAGAAGCCATCAACAAACTTATTCATGACACCATAAGCTTCCTCGTCCCCAGCACTCATACCCTTAGCAGGAGTGTGGTAGTGTCCAGGACCATGGTCGTAATGGCCCGAGCACCAGTGAATGGGAAATCTAGAGACTCGCCCGATCTCGGGATTACCCTCAGCATTCAAACATGGATCCCTATCCTCGTCCACCATAGTGGCCGGTTCGAACAACGAGTCTAAGGCCGTCTGGGTAGATGGTTGCAATATATACCACCTGTCTTTAAAATCTCGCACGGAGTCCATGTACATCCTAAACAGTCTCTTCGACTGCTTAAGGGACACCCAGCTGTACTTCCCTCCTCGGGACTGCCGTTGTAAGTGGAAAACCCTAAAGAATAGGGGAATCGTCGCCCCAATCCTCAAGAAGCGACAAGTGAGCTTGAATGCCCAGAGAAAGGCAATCACGTTAGGATGGAGTTGGGAGGAGGCCGGGTTCAGATGGTTGAATATCCCAACCTAGAAGTCATTGAAGGGCAACCGGAGCCCGAGATCTCTGAAGACGATCTCGTACATGGGAAATGCATCTTGTGTGAACTCCGAATAGATGCGAGCATCCCTCGACAGCCTCATAATCTTGAAGTTCCTTCGAAATCCCTCTTGACCGCCGCCATACTCGACGACAGTATAGGCTTGTCTACTGGGGAGGCTATAGACCGAAGCTATTCCCCGGGGTTCAGCATCGACCCAATCCAGAGTGGGATCATCGACGGTGTCAACCAGGGTAATAGTTTCCTCTGTTGTGCTTGTTTCATCGACGTTGTTACGCCCCGAGGACTCGGGAATGTCGGCCATTTACCTGCAAAGTACAGGAAACCGGTGAATTCGACAGCAAATCCACTTTCCCACCACAAAGATGGGGAGAAGTAAGCAATACTCAGATCGAGTATACGGCCATTCGCACGAGAAATGGGATACAAGTGGATCTCGACCAAACACTGAGCCCCAGCGGCAGACACACATCAATCATGAACGACGCGAGCATAACATGAGTATCCCGGGCGAAGCATGAATCCCGCGACCAAGTTCATAATTTCCATGGCCCGATACAAGAATATTACAGGGAAACTAGCCTACGTACTAACGAAAGGATGAATCTCCCGACCAGATTCATGAATCTACTAGCCAAACGCATGAGTGTCGCAGGCACGACCATGAACCATATGCCTAAACTTATGAATATCCCTGACACAACCATGAATTAGGCACCTAAAGCGCTTAAATTTGTCCGGCATAATCCCCAGACACAAGGTTCTACTACTAAAACATCGTCAAATCTATCTACAACACAAGAAATCAAAGGGAGAAGACACTTACTTAGAAGAAGATTTGAAGAGCGACGGTGGTGGAAGTAATCAGCCGGCAAACGGCGTGGCGGTCTCAGCGATGTTATGAAAACTCACGAGAGTGAAAATAGAGAAAATATGAGAAGCGTGAAGAGGTGAAATGAACTATGGGCCCTGGAGCCCTATTTATAGAGATGACGTGGAATATGAAATGTCACGTCGGGGAACCACGAACCACCCCCGTCCTTAACGCCTACTTACCTAGACAATGATGGCCCCATTCTCTAGGACGACATTGTGATTTCCAAGAGCTACACCACGTGTCCAACTGACGCATCCCCGCGACCGCTCCTCGAACACTCCTCGACGGATGAAAATCCCTGCATCACACACGCGATCCTCGTGAAAGAGCGGACTGGAATCAAGTCATAACTCCTGTACCAGGAGCAACGACTTGGGGGGCTCCTATTCTGGACTGGGCCTGCCCGTGGACAAATCACCAGTAAGACCCAATCCAAGCCTTGCCATGTGCTATGTTGGGCATTAGATCCTCCGAGCATACCCGATCACGGGCTATAGGTCGAATACGACCGTGCCCGCCAGTGCTCGCGACGATAGACGTCCTCGACAAGAGACACCCCAGACAAGGAACATCTCAATCCAAGCCTTTCTTGAGTACCCTCCTCGTAGGGCAGACTTTCTACCCCTCTGGATGTCTCGGAGTCCTCAGGGCCCCGAGAAGATCGCGTCTTCACCCTCCCTATTCTGCGGAGAGCATCATCCAGGTAGGGGACCATGTGCAGGTCCCCACTACTCACGTAGAACCTGGAAGTCCCTTTTGTTGGGCCTGTTTGGTCAGTCCAATAAAGGGACCTTGGCCCAGCGTTGGGGGCTATAAATACCCTCTATTTCAAAAGGGTCGGGTATTCATTCATTCACACCTATATACTACTTACCTGCTCATTCCGTCTCTCACTTTGTCATCGGAGTGTCTTGCAGGTACCCCCCCCCCCCCCCCATCTCCTTCAAATCTAGTTCAAACCAGTTGTGACGGTCCAATTCTGATCAGGTACGATCAGAAAGACATTGAGAAGATTGGATGGCAGTTTCTTCCTCAGTGAAAATGTGTTGTACAAGAGAAATTATGACATGGTCTTGCTCAGATGCGTGGGTAGACACGAAGCAGACATGTTGATGCATGAGATTCATGAAGGTTCATTTGGCACTCATGCCAATGGACATTCGATGGCTAAAAAGATGCTAAGGGTAGGTTACTATTGGCTGACAATGGAATCTTACTGTTACAAATTTGCAAAGGAGTGCCATAAATGCCAGATTTATGTGGACAAGATTCATGTGCCTCTGACACTTCTAAATGTTATTTCTTCTCTGTGGCCTTTCTTTATGTGGGGTATTGACATGATTGGAATGATAGAACCCAAAGCTTCAAATGGACACCGTTTTATCTTGGTAGCAATTGATTACTTCACCAAATGGGTGGAAGTTGCTTCATATGCTAATGTTACTAAGCATGTGGTAGTGCGCTTAATTAAGAATAATCTCATATGTCAGTATGGTATGCCGAGCAGAATTATCACCAATAATGGATCGAATCTGAACAACAAGATAATGAAATAACTTTGTGAAGAATTCAAGATTGTCCATCACAGTTTGTCTCCGTACAGGCCGAAGATGAACGGGGTTGTTGAAGATGCTAATAAGACTATCAAGAAGATCATCCAGAAGATGGTTGTTACTTATAAAGATTGGCATGAAATGCTCCCTTTTTCTTTACATGGATATCAGACATCTGTCTACACTTCAACAGGAGCAACCTCGTTCTCCCTTGTGTATAGAATGGAAGCAGTGCTCCCAATCGAAGTTGAGATTCCCTCTTTGTGTGTGATAATGGAAACCAAGTTGTCAGAGGCTGAATGGGTCCAGAACAGGTTTGACCAATTGAATTTGATCAAAGAGAAGAGAATGACGACTTTGTGTCATGGGCAGTTATATCAGAAGAGAATGAAGAAAGCTTTTGATAAGAAGGTCAAACCTCGTGAATTCAGAGAAGGCGACCTTGTGCTCAGGAAGATCATGTCTTTTAACGCTGATTCTAGGGGCAAGTGGACTCCCAATTTTGAAGCCCCATATGTTGTCAAGAAAGCCTTCTCTGGCGGTGTATTAATTCTTGGAATTATGGATGGCGAGGAATTCCCACGTCCCATGAATGCTGATGCAGTCAAGAAATACTTTGCCTAAAGAAATAAAAGAACAGCTCGCTAAGTTAAAAACTCGAAGGGGCGGCTTAGGCAAAAAGGAGCGTCTCGGTAGGCTGGAAACCTGAAAGGGAGGTCTAGTAAAAAATCAGAGACATAAACAGAATAAATTTCCCGCTAAGTTTAAAACCCGCAAGGGCAACTCAGGCAAAAGTTAGGGACTTTCTTGGCAAGTAACTACATCAGACAAAATTTGATCGTTAAAGCAACATTCTTCTTGGATCCTCACCATACTTCAACAGAAGTCACTGCTCAGGAATTTAAAGTTGTTAGGGAGAATAGTGGTCATTATATTTCAATGTATCTTTTCCATTATATATTACCATTTTCCGAACTTTGTAATTATCCGTGGAGTCTCGCCATTCGTAGACTACTATTCCATCAATAAAATTTGAGCTTTTACTCAATTCTTTGTATTTCTTATTTTTATTAAGCTTACAAAAGACTCCATTTATTATTGATAATAATTTTCAAAGCAAAAAGATTAAATAACAAAATTGTTTTTCAAAAAGAATTTACAATTTACCTTTACTTTAGATTTTGTGATTCAAGAGGAAAACAAAAAGTGGTGATCCCAGGAATGGACGAACTCCGGTAAATTTTAGAAGTTTTTTTCCCCCCTGGGAAGGTTTTTCTTAGGTCGTTTTCACTGGTATGCATGTGATTTTTTGTATATTAAAGACGGTACCAATTGGTGTGAGGTGCGGTATCAGGTTTGTGATCCCAGTGTTCCCAGTCAAGCCTTGGTTCATTTTTATGATTTTTGGGTTTGCATGGTATGAGGCCTCTATCCCAGATTCCCCATCTAAGTTTTCCCTCATGTGATGAAAGGTCTTTTTCCCTTGGTGTGCTGAGATGGAACTATTTGTAAAATGTCGCTCTTTCTGCAGTATTGGCATTATTATTGGTATTTATTTCCCAGGCAGCTAGACCAAGGCAGTATTTTTTCCAGGAAGTGTGGAGACAGTTGTCAATCCTTTAGGTTTTCACCCGCCAAGTGTCGGGTTTGATTTAAAATTCCCATGAGTTTGACCTCTTTCTATATGTTGACTTCTTGATTCCCCAGGAAAGCTATCCAAGGGCATCTTTTGTTGGAATAAGTTTGCATGGTATGAAGACTCAATCCAAGATTCCCTAGTGAAGGCCTCGCTTATTTAATAGAAGTCTTTTCTCCCCGTGCATGCTGAGATTTGACTCATTTATGAAGCATCTCCCTCTCGGCAGTACTTGCATTTCGTTTGATTGCCCGATAATCAGGCAAGGGCGGTGTTTTATTTAAGAAGTGTTGAGATGGTTATCAACTTTTTGGGTTTTCACTCGCCAAGTGTTGGGTTTGATTTAAAATCCCCATAAGATTGATTTCTTGCTATAATGTTGAACTTCTTAACTCTCCAAGTTGTTGTCCCCGTGAGGTTTCTGTGATATGGTGGCAGAACTGGCTGTTTTGAATGCTTGTTTGTGTTTTGTGCTTGCAAAATGTCGCAGTAAGCAAGAGTCGCCATCGACTTTTATTTCATCCAACCGAAAAGGAAAAAAGTACAGAAAAAATCCTTTTTCGAGATATTCTGAGTACGGGGGGTAGATTATAGAAAGGGAAGGTGTTAGCACCCTTTCTATCCATGGTTTTCCATGGGCTCTTAGGTACTTTCTCATCTTCTTTTTTTTAAATTACTTGTGTATGTGCTTTGTTTTGAAAAGTTTGACTTCGTGATAACCCTAGTATCAGTCCTCAAAGGTGTGACGAAGTTGTTTTGAAAATTGATTTTTTTTTAAATGTGTAAGTGTAAAGAGTTTTGATTTGAGCAAGTACCTACTAGCATCTACCTACTCGAAAAAAGATCGTTTCTATTCTCGTTTCCTTTAGACAGTGCTATCCTGCTATTGAGAAATAGGTAGCACCGTCGTTGGAGTTGTAAGGGTCAATTTGAAAGGGACGTACGATCACTAAAGCAATTTTAGGACACCTTATTAATAACCCTAGAATCTTAAGATCATATTCGAGGCGACATTTCCGAGGCAACAGTTCCGAGGCAACGTTTGATCTTTTTAGACAGGACGGCAACCACTAAGACACCCTATACTAAATGATCGTTTACCGAAGGCAACCAAAGTGGGAGTATACCCTAAGAGTGATATGTGCGAGTGATATGTTTTCAATTATTTAATCTTTGCACATTAGGGTTTTCTAACTGGATTAATCCGTCATGCATTCTTGTCATACAATCCTATTAGCATTCATCTAAACAGTCAAATATTTGCGAGAATTAAAATGCGAGAAAATAAATCTACGCTATTACAAGGCTTCGGGGAGGGGGATTAATTACATAGCCAAAAACCCGGGAAAAGAAAGCGATAAATAAAAAGCCATAGATTAAACTATTACAAACCATGAACAGTTACAACAATATTGTAAAAATAATAACGCGCGCGATGAATCGAATACGAGAGAATTAGGGTTTTGACCCTTGCCTAAACCTAATCGCGATTAACCAAAGAAAATGTTTTTGTTTTGTTTTGTTTATTTAAGAAAATAAAGGAATCATTAAATTAAAAAAAGAAAATCCTAATTCTAATTAATTTTATATTAAGAAAATTTAATTTATTCTAACACCTATTTTTTGTATTTTTATTTAAGAAAAAGAGCAAAATTGAATTTAATCAAAAGTTTAACCTAATTTCTATTTTGATTTTATTCATGAAAACAAATTATAATTTTCCTATTTTTAAACTAAATTAAATTAATTTTGATAAAATAAAAACTAATCCTAATTTTTGATGAATTATTGATTTTATGTTTTTTTTGTGAAAAAATGAATTAATTTGTGAATTAAAGAAAATAAAATAAATATTGACATATTTTAAAAGAAAACTAAAAGAAAAAGAAAGAAATATGGGCCTGCATTAGCAATTGTGGGGGGTGCTGTCTGAGCCCAAAGGATCCAGGCCCGTTTGACTTTGTATGATCCAGTATGGCTGTTGACTTGAGGCATATGGTGGTCCTCCAATGGTGGTACGTTGATCTGGAGCGCTGATGAGTTGGATGACCAGATCCTAATGGTGTATGGTGAACCTCTTGACTTGCAAAGCACTGGATTGCCTGTGGAAAAATATTAGGAATAAAGTTTGGGACTTGGGGATCGAACCCAGGTCCTCTGCACTTTCCCCCTACATGCTTGCCAACTGAGACATTTGGTTTACTTGTATATATAATAAAAACAAAGGATAATATATGGACAATGAAGAAAAGCGCACTAAATTCAAATTGCCCAACCAGGGGGCGCCACGCCTCCATCTTCTTCCTCACATCCGTCGTTTTAGGTAACAAAGTTTTTACCTACGGACACTTGTTGTAGGTATATCCCTGTCCATCGCCAAAATCGTGTAGGCTCAAGATAAATGGCCATGGCTAGTACCAATCAACTCGTCTCATCCTCACGAGTCTCATGGTACCAGAATCAATGTCCAATTTTGCCTATCCTGCAAAGCCCTAAACAAGAACTTGAAACCCTAGCTATGGCAGTTTGTCATACAATCACAAAAAACATAATTGAATATGATGATTAGCTTGCAAACATGTTAAAGAATAGGATTATGGAGTCAAAACGTGCAAATGGTGTATAAATTGATGAAAACGAAAACGATTTTGGAAGCAAATCGTGATACCTGTAACTTACAATTCAAGGCGTGAAAATGTTTGAATTTATTTGGAATATGCTCTTGGGACGTCCAGCAACCTATTGGAAATGTGAGAATGGCACGATTTGGTCTCTAATATGGAAATTAGATCACCACTTTTCTTAAAATTTTTTGAGTTTTATTTCACCTCTGCACGACTGCTTCCAACCTCCCTATGCCTTGGTCTGCTTCTGTATATGTAATACAAACTATTAGGTCAACAAAAATGACCTCAATCTTGCTCATCATGGAGATTTGATTTGATCTTTCATAGCATATGATTTCTTTCCAATTTTGCTCAAATCCAATCTTTTTCCAACCAAATTGACCTTGCACGAGTTGATCATTCAATTGACAGCATATAGGATCTTCTTTTAAATGCAAAAATCATCCCTAAGACACAATATATGATGTATTAGGATTTATTTGATTTTATTTGAATTTTAAATGAATAAAAATCAAAATAAATTAAATAAATGAATAAATAAAGCATGGAGGGTCCCATAGGTCGTGGACTATGTTATCATTGAAGTGCAAGCATAAAAAGTTGGGCCTAATTAGCAAAAAAATGCAAATTTGAGCACATTTGACTTTTGGCAATTTTGCAAAAAATGTCAACTTGGCCAATGCATAACTCTCTCAATTTTGACCCTAGAGAGGTGTTCTTGGACTTTTTAGAAAGCTTAGGATGTCCTCTAAGCAACCCTTTTGGTCTCATTTCAATTGAGTCTTCCATGTTCATGTATGAAGCTTTGATCCAAAAGGTGTTTTTGTTGACTTTTCAAAATTACCTATAATGCCCAAATTCATATCTTTTTGTGAGTGCATATTTTGAACTTGGGAGATGAAGGTGAATTGTATGGAATTGCATCCTCTTAAAAATGAGATTTGGATGGTTCATTTCTGATAAAGTATGAGAAAGTTATGCTTGGTCAAAGTTGAGTTGACTTTTCCTACAAAACCCTAATTTAGCAACTTTTGGGTTTTGATGAATTGTGAGCAATCCTTGATGAATCATGATCAACCCTTGACCAAATGATGAATGATACTTCAAAATGAGGATGTTGATCAAAAATCTTAAAGTTTGACTGTGTATTGGCCACAATTGGCTTTTGCCCTAGCACAGTCGATTTTCAGGCCTTTGAGCAATTGACTGAGCAAACTTCCCCTGCAAGGCTTGAAACTTGACATGGATGATTTTGTGAACATATTAGGAAAATGGTGAGAATTTGGGATCCTTTGGACTCAAGCATCTTGATGAAAAATGAAACCCTAATTTGAGGTAGACTACCTTAGGAGAGAGTTTGTCTGGTCAACCCTTGGACTTCTTTGAGCAATTTGAGGACCTCACTTGACATGTATTGAGAAATGTGGGAGGGTAAATTTTGGGGTACAACAGCTTCCCTTGTTCAATCTTCTTAAACCTGAGGATGTAGATTGTCTTGTTTTCCTTTCGTGTTCTGAAGGTGGAAGATGATTGAACACTAGAGTGCCCAGAAATTTGCACTCATATGAAGTGATATTTGATTTGCGGTATCAAGAATGGGCTTGTAGATTCCATTTGGAAGTTGAGGATTGAAGATTGTCGGAGATGGGTTTAAAGATACCATCCGAAGAGGTGTCGGTCGCATAAGAGATTCCTTTGCGATAAACCGCATGCCTGCTATCGAGGGGGACTTCGCTGGGGAATGCGGGTTTTTGTCTTGAGAGAAATAGGGTTTTAGGAGCTTCAGTCGTCCGTTACTCTACTGGGGGAATAATTCCGGTTTTTAGAAAGCGGAAGTGAACTGTGTGTTTGGTCGGGGTATATGCTGCACCGCGACTTTCTGGGGAAATGTGAAATCAATTGTGTTTGATCGGGTCCTGGTCTTACAGTGTTGTGGACCGCTGTATGGGGATAAGAGAGGTAGAACCCGGATAGTAAGGTTGTGATAAGAAACCTGGATGGTAGGGTTACTTCAATATTAAAACCTGGATAATAGGTTTGTAAGAAGGAACTTGGATGGTAGGGTTACTTCGATATGAAAGCATGGATAGTAGGGCTGTAAGAAAGAACCTAGATAGTAGGGTTACTTCGATCTAAAAGCCTGGATAGTAGGGCTGTAAGAAGGAACCTGGATGGTAGGGTTACTTCGATATGAAAGCCTGGATAGTAGGGCTGTAAGAAGGAACCTGGATAGTAGGGTTACTTCGACATGAAAGCCTGGATAGTAGGGTTGTAAGAAGGAACCTGGATGGTAGGGTTACTTCGATCTGAAAGCCTGGATAGCAGGGCTGTAAGAAGGAACTTGGATGGTAGGGTTACTTCGATATGAAAGCCTGGATATTAGGGCTATAAGAAGGAACATGGATAGTATGGTTACTTCGACATGAAAGCCTGGATAGTAGGGCTGTAAAAAGGAACCTGGATGGTAGGGTTACTTCGATATGAAAGCCTGGATGGTAGGGCTGTAAGAAGGAACCTGGATAGTAGGGTTACTTCGATATGAAAGCCTGGATGGTAGGGCTGTGAGAAGGAACCTGGATACTAGGGTTACTTCAATCTGAAATCCTGGATGGTAGGGCTGTGGGAACCTGGATGAGGTTGCGTTTATTGCGGATGATTACTCTGTTTAGCTTCGAGTGTTGATTGTGTACCTGTTGGAAATTGTTGATAATAATTGTCTTTCCTGAAATAAATGCAGGGTTAGTTATGTGTGATGCATGAGATGCATTGTATGATGACGTTCTCAAAATAAATGAGATTGTGTTATATGGGATGTATGCACATGTCATGATATATGATCGTGAAATGCCGATGTAATAATCTGAGTCCGAGAAAATAAATCCCTGACTGTTGTTTGGAGAGTATGAGAAATGGTATTCTTTACTACTGTAACAACCACAGTTCCTCTGTTTCTGTTGGGGATGGTGAACAGAGATGACTAGCTGGGGATTTGCTCCCTTGGTTGGTAAATATTCTGCCGGATGAGACTCTGCCTAAGGATACTCTGCGGGGAATAACTCTGTTGGGGAAAAGATACTTTGTTGATAGATTGTTATCTTATAGAGATAATCTCAGTTGGGGATGAACTTCCGTTATTGGCGATAATGAATTGAAATTTCTGCTTGTGAGAGAAATAAACTCTGCTGGGGAATAATTTGTTGATTCACCCGTGATTGTGAACTTTAGCTGGGGAGAGTCATGTCCTGTTCGGGAAAACTAACATCACCGTTCTTGGATACATTTTACTCTGTGGGGAGTGTATGTACCACTACTCATGTTCTCAAGCTGACTCTACCTTGGTACCTGATGGTCAAAGTAACTGTAAGGTTTGGACACTTCTTGTTTACCCTGCTCCTGAAATTACGAGTAATTGTCTTTTGTTTTTTCATGTAAATATTTATGAGCAGCAATTATTTTCAAATGCATATATTGAAAATGAACCATTGGACGTTTTAGAAAAACAAAACAAGAAAAATAAAATAAATCAAAGCCTTGTGAAAATGACTTGTATTGATTTTGAAGTTGGCCTGTAATAGGCGTTTTTGTACAAAGAGGTTGACGCTCTAGTAAGAGAATGCTGCCGAAAGACAGAAATTACAATTTGTGTTTTAAGAAAGAAAAACAGCTATGTGAAATGAATCCCATTGGGTTCCAACTCTGCTATTGTTTTTATATCTTCAAGCATCTCATCACTTTGCTTCTTGGTCGAAGGTGGATCAGGTTGCTTGGTGCCATCCGAGCTTGATAGTTGATACTGAGATTTGGTTGCAAGATGATCCAATGAGACATAGCGTTACGCTTTGATCCCTAATTTTTGCCTGGACCGCCCTTTCGGGTTTTCGGACCACCGGGATACCGTTTTTTGCCCGAGCCGCCTTTTCAGGTTTTCGACTTACCGGGTGTATGGGTTTTTTCATTTTCATCCCTTACTTTTGCCCGAACATTTTTGGTTTGCCGGGAAGCCCTTATTTTTGCCTAGGCCAGTCAACCTAGCGGGTCTTTGATTATGCGTAGTATTTTTTCACTATGTTTGCATTGACGGGGTGAGGAAGGTCGTCACCATCCATGGTGGTTAGAATCATAGCTCCTCCCGAGAAAATGTTTTTAACCACAAATGGCCCTTCGTATGTGGGAGTCCATTTGCCCCTGGGGTCACCTTGCGGTAGAATGATGCATTTGATCACCAGATTTCCAACTTGATATTCTTGACGTCTGACTTTCTTGTTAAAAGCCTTGATCATTCGCTTTTGATACGTCTGACCATGACAGATAGCAGTAAGTCTCTTTTCATCGATTAGATTCAGCTGATCAAGTCGGGTTTGGATCCAGTCGTCTTCGTTCAAACCTACATCCTTCATAATCCTGAGAGAGGGTATCTAGACCTCGACGGGTAGGACTGCCTCCATGCCATACACCAAAGAATAGGGTGTTGCCCCTGTCGACGTCCGTGCTGAGGTACGGTACCCATGAAGAGAAAATGGTAACATCTCGTCCCAGTCTTTATATGTCACTGTCATCTTCTACACAATCTTCTTGATGTTTTTGTTAGCTGCTTCAACAACACCACTCATCTTCGGCCGGTAGGGAGAAGAATTATGATGATGTATCTTGAACTATTTGCAGAGTTCGGTGATTATTATGTTATTGAGATTTATACCATTGTCAGTAATGATCCTCTCAGGGACACCGTATCGGCAGATCAGATTATGTCGGATGAACTGCGCCACAACGTTCTTGGTTACTATAGAAAAGGAAGCTTCCTCAACCCACTTCGTAAAGTAATCAATGGCTACCAGAATGAAACGATGTTCGTTAGACGCAGTAGGTATGATCTCGCCGATCATGTCGATGCCCCACATTGCAAAGGGCCAAGGAGTTGTCAAGACATTCAGAGGAACCGGAGGTACATGCACCTTATCAGCATAGACTTGGCATTTATGATAGGTTCGAGAGTGCTGGTAACAATCGGCTTCCATGATGTACCAGTAATACCCCACCCGTAGGATTTTCTTTGCCATGGTATGTCCAGTGGAATGGGTTCCGAAAGTACCTTCATGTGACTCTGTCATGATCCTTTCTGCCTCTCTCTTGTCTATGCACCGCAGTAAGGTTGAATCATGGTTACGCTTATAGAGGATCCCATTATTGATGAAGAACTTCGCAGCGAACCTCTTCAGAAACTTTTTATCATCAACAGATGCCCCCTCAGGGTATTCTTGAGCCTTAAGATACCTCTTTACCTCGTGAAACCAGGGTTTACCTGCTACCTCCTCAGTCTCAATGTCACAGCAATGTGTGGGTTCATCCAACCTCTCAATGGTAATCTGGGGAGCTTCATTATCCCACCTAACTTTGAACATAGAAGACATGGTAGCTAGCGCGTCCGCTAACTGGTTCTCTTCTCTGGGGAAATGTTCAAAGGTTATCTCCTCAAAGTGCGGGAGCAATGTCAGTACATATTCTTTGTAAGGAATAAGATTCAGGTGCTTCGTATCCCACTCGCCTTTGATCTGACTTATTACCAGAGCGTAATCTCCGAATACACTCAAGAACTTAATCCTTAGGTCAATAACAGCTCGAAGACCCATGATACACGCTTCATACTCCGCCATATTGTTGGTGCAGTTGAAACATAATCGGGCAGTGAATGGAGTATGACATCCCTCAGGAGATATAATTACAGCGCCAATGTCGTTACCCAATGCGTTCGAGGCTCCATCAAAATACATAGACCATCGGGATCCCTCCTCAGGTCCTTCATCTGATCCAGGTTCTTCGCAGTCGGTTACCAACATGATGTTCTCATCTGGGAACTCGAAATTCATGGACTGGTAGTCATCCACGGCCTGATGTTCCAAATGATCTGCCAATACACTCCCCTTGATTGCTTTTTGGGTTGTGTATTAGATGTCGTATTCGGTTAAGATCATCTGCCATCTTGCTATTCTTCCGGATAAGGCGGGCTTCTCGAAAATATACTTGATTGGATCCATCTTTGATATCAACAAGGTGGTGTGAGCCAGCATATACTGTCTCAATCGGCGAGCAGCCCATGCCAAAGCGCAGCAAGTTTTCTCGAGCAATGAGTATCGGATCTCACAGTCGGTAAACTTTTTTCTAAGGTAATAAATGGCGTGCTCTTTTCGACCATACTCGTCATGCTGCCCCAGTACACACCCTATTGAATTATCTAGCACCGTCAAGTATAATATCAAAGGTCTTCCTTCAACTGGAGGCATAAAAATTGGTGGTTCTTGAAGGTATTCCTTGATTCTTTTGAAAGCGGTCTGGCATTCATCATTCCACTTTACCACTTGATCTTTCTTCAGCAGCTTAAAGATTGGCTCACAAGTAGCAGTCAGATGTGAAATGAACCAGGCGATGTAATTCAGACGTCCCAAGAAACCTCTAACTTCTTTCTCTGTGCGGGGAGCCGGCATATCTTGTATGACTTTTACCTTTGCAGGATCCATATGAATACCTTTGTCACTGACAACAAAACCCAGAAGCTTACAAGACCTTACCCCGAAGGTGCACTTGTTTGGATTCAACCTCAGCTTGTACGTCTTCAACCTGTCAAATAGTTTTTGGAGATGATCAAGATGCTCTTCCTCGGTCTGAGACCTGGCTATCATGTCATCAACATACCCCTCGATCTCGTGGTGAATCATATCGTGGAACAAAGCGACCATGGCGCGCTGATAAGTTTCCCCAGCATTCTTCAACCCAAAAGGAATTACCTTGTAACAGAAGGTGCCCCACTGTGTAACGAAGGTTGTCTTCTCCATGTCCTTAGGAGCCATCTTGATCTGGTTGTAGCTAGAAAAACCATCAATGAAGGAGAAGATCTTGTGTTGCGCGGTGTTGTCGACTAGAACATCAATGTGAGGAAGTGGGAAGTCTTCCTTGGGGCTTGCCCTATTCAGATCTCTGTAGTCCACACACATTTGTACCTTACCATCCTTCTTAGGTACCGGAACGACATTAGCAACCCACTGTGGATAAGAAGTGACAGCTAAGAACCATGCGCCGAACTATTTCATGACCTCTGCCTTGATTTTCTCTGACATTTCAGGGCGCATACGGCGGACCTTCTGCTTCACCGGAGGGCAGTCTTCTTTGGTTGGCAGACGATGCACCACAATGTCAGTGTCCAAACCAGGCATATCTTCATAGGACCAGGCGAAGATCTCAACATAATCGTGCAGCATCTATATTAGCCTTTGTTTGACACTAGGCTCCAGATTCGCACCTATTTTAACCTCCTTCCTGTGTTCCTCTGTACCCAAATTCACTAACTCAACTGGCTCTTCATAAGGTTGTATGGCCTTCTCCTCCTGCTGTAGTAGTCTAGCAAGTTCTCTAGGCACTTCACAATCATCCTCACCTTCGTCCTCGGCTTGGTTGATCAGATTTTCGAAGTCATAACTGGCAGTAGCAGAGCTGTTATCAATGGGATCCAGAGTGGATATGGATCTGTAGTATGATATGTGAGTGTGTGTAAGAGAATAACTGTTTTGATAAAGTGGGAGACAAAAAAGAAAAACAAGGAGCGCAAAATTTATAATGCAAGAAACGTCCAATGTTTTATTAATGATATATGAAAATGACAAATAATAAGCCCTCACAAGCAAAGCCAAGGTGCCTCGGGCAAGGCACCGGGCCGTAAAGTTTTAAACTGTTTATTACAAATCTTAAAACAAAAGTCAATTATTGTGAAATAAAAGAAACAGGTATGAAGTCCTTCACCGTCCAGTTATTCAGTCCACCATTGGTTGTTGGGTAGATCCAACTGTCGATGTCTGAATCTTCTTCACTATCCTCAATTGCATTAACTCCCCGATTGCTGATGTGTAGAGGAGGTCTTCCAATCCGCGCGTGCCTAATAGCCCTTTGAGCCCCTGTAGTAAAGCCCAAAACAAATTTGTCCGTTTTGTGAGTGAAATCAGGGAGCCGACCCCAATTGGTACACCCACCTTCTTCAACTACAGCCCTGGCGTCTTTGAGAGAAGCCATCTTCAGCGGAGGTTTGTTGGTAGTAAATTCAGTTGATGCCAAAGTCTGAGGGACCTCTTTGAAGTTCTGACAAGGAGTTTATATGAACTCCCCATCCATCTCCACATAACGGAAGGAATTGAGATGACTCACCATGTACTCTTCTTCGCCTCGCACTGTGACAATTTTCCCCTGCACTGGATACTTCAGCATTTGATGGAGTGTGGAAGTAACTACCCCAGCCCTATGGATCCAAGGACGACCCAACAAGCAAGAATATGATGGTCTGATGTCCATTACATAGAAGGTGGATACAAAGGTCTGAGAACCCACTTTGACAGGGATGTCCACCTCCCCGTGCACCATCCTTTTGGATCCATCAAAAGCCCTTACCACAATGTTACTCGGCTTCAAAGTCAAACTCGTACAGTCCAAACGGCCCAACGCTTTCTTTGGCAGAACGTTCAGCAAAGACCCGATGTCAACCAGCACATGAGCCATAGTGGTGCCCCTGCATCCAATCGAGACATGCTGAGCATCATTATGATTTCTCCCCTTAGCGGTCAGATCCGCATCTGAAAATCCTAGCCCATTATCAGCAGTCAGGCGAGCCACGCAATCTTTGAACTGATCTGCAGAAGTTTCCTGCGGCACATGCGCAGTCTTGAGAAATGAAATCAAAGCCTTTGCATGTGCTTCAGAACACAATATAAGAGACAACATGGAGATCTTTGACGGGGTCTACCCCAGCTGTTCGACCACATTATAGTCGCTTTTCTTGATAGTTTTCAGTATTTCCTTTATTTCTTGTTTAGAGGCTTCTGCAACAATTTTTCTAGGCGCCTCCGTCCAGGAAGGCTCACTTGTGATTTCTTTTCCCTGAGTCTCAGATGGCTCGGCGACAAGGGTGATGACTGGAGTAGGAACTGGAACAGTAGTTGATGTACTAGCAGATGGAATGACAACAGGTTTGTGGACAGTCGGAGGGGAAATCTCAGGAGAAAAGAGTCTTCCACTTTTGGTGACTTTACTAGCCCCGACAATATTAATGACATCAGTATCAACTTCTTCATTCTTCAACTCTTGCTTAATACCATGGTAATACACATCAGCACCATAGTGCCATGGGACAACCTTGTCTGAAGTGTATGGAATGGGACCAGGAACGGTGATTATTAGCGGAGCAATTCTTGGGACAGATGTAATCCTAACAAGTTTTCTCGAGGAAACCTTGGAAGGATTGGCGGAAATGGTTATGATGGCAACATCTTCATTGGGAACAACAGGGGTCATAGTTTTCTCAAACAAAATCTCTTTGTTATCCATCAGCCGCTGAACACCTGACTTCAACAAACGGCAACCAGTAGGTAGGATTGAGTACATGTGGCAACCTTCACCATAACCCGGGAATACACCGGCCAACAGCAGATTCCTCTTAACAGTCATAAGAGGAGTATAAATTTCTTCAACAAAGGTCACAAACAAATCATTGTCAACAGCATTAACCCCACGACCATGTTTGGGCATAGGAGCAGTTATTACATTCGGCTTTTCTGGAGCATTAAACTCTATCTCCTTAGCTTCCAGCAAATCTTGTACTTTGTTTCTCAAAGCCCAGCAGTCATTGGTATCATGGCCAGGACTCTTAGAGTGGTAGGCGTACCGCGCGTTGGGATTGTATCTAGGAGAGGTAGTGTTGGTATTTTTGGGAGCCTCCCTCAATATGGTCAAGTTAGATTTCAGCAGGTGAGGTAACACTTCAGCCAATGTCATACTAATGCGGGTAAACTGCCGATGTGGTCTTTCCACCCTCTGTTGATTGTTGCATTATGGAGCAACAGCGGGTCTTGGTATCATTACAACATTTACCGTTGGATAGTGTTCAGATCTGTTTTGGCCCCTCGGGTTATAAACTGCATTGGCTTCCTTCTTACCAGTAAAAGTTTTCTTCATCAAACTCGAAGAAGCATCCTTCTGTATTTTACCACTTTGAATTTCGGCCTCCACTCTTTCTCCAGTTAAAATCAACTCAATGAAACCAGACGATGAGCTACCAATCAAGTTGCTGAAAAAAATGGACCAGACAGCGTCCCCAGGAACATGTCAACCAACTCCCTATCAGATAAAGGGGGTTGAACTCTGCCAGCCAAATCTCTCCATTTCTGAGCGTAATATTTGAAACCTTCGCCTGCACCCATGGACATACTCTGGAGTTGAGTACGAGTAGAAGCAAGGTCGGCATTATACTAATACTGCTTGTAGAAAGCAGCAGCAAGATCTTCCCAGTTTCGGATATTGGCTCCTTCCAACTGGTAGAACCATTCAAGCTGAGTCCCTGACAGACTATCTTGAAAGAAGTGCACCCATAAATTTCTATCAGCAGTGTGGGGTTAAATTTTCCTGACATAAGAGCGGAGATGGAATTTTGGGCAGGACACTCCATCATACTTAGCAAAAATTGGAGCCTTGAACTTCTGATGGATGACCACTCCAGATACCAGTCCTAGTTCTCTGCAATCCAAACCAGGTACCTTCTGAACTTCCATAGCACTCAAACGGTCTTCTAGCTGCTTCTACCTATCCTCGACAGGAGGATATTGCTCATCATCAAAATCAGTATCATTATTAGAGACTGCAGGACTAGGGCCCTTTTCCTCTTCTTGGTTCACCCCTTCTTTAGATGAAGAGGTCAGATCAGTTTGATGCTTCAACCTTTCTCCAAACCTTCAGCCCATATTCAGAAGACTGACCTTCCTCTTCTTCTTCTTCTTCTCTTTCAGAATGAGAGTTTTCAGATCCTCTTGCCCCTTAGCCAGACTTATGAACATCTGTTGGAATTGGGCGTTCTGTGCCTGAAGCTCTTTGATGGCTTGATCGGAAGACATTTCTGCTGAAATAAACAGCAAAGAAGATAAGAAACCCGTAGTGGTACCTGTGATGATGTGCATGATAATGGGATGCGCATGTAATGATTTCAAAGACTTTGGGAGATTTAAATTTGCAAACCAAAAACAAACAAACTTTATTAGCTTAACTTCGAAAGGTTCAACAATGCCCTTAAGGTGTTACAAAGAAGTAAATAAAACAAATCTAAAACTAGAAAAGAAAAATCAAAAGTCCCATGGGTGCTTTCTCTTTATGCTTATGTAGTCATTGAGCACTCTTTCCTTCTCGAGCTGTCTGGTGAGCTTCAAAACCTTCCTCTCTTGCTTATGGAACTGCTCCCTATAAGTATCTCGCTCATTCTTTAGCTGAATCCAAGACCTTTATAGCTCCCCAAGATCAGTAGGCATGTAAGGATAGAGAATCGTGTAATGAATGTCGTCTTCAGTAGTGGGTTCCACAATCACTGGTAACACTACTGCATATGGCATCACAAGTTTCTGTGCACGAGCTCGGACCCATTGGAGGTAAGGCTGCATAGGAAGGGAAGTCTTTGGTCCCAACTCATGGGGGTCTGATCTATTTACCATGTCCCAAGCTCGTATGAACCACCGGCGATGCCCTTTAACATCCTCTTCATAGTCAAATGCAATATCCTCGAGAAGTAACCTATGGGGACCATCTCTCCGAGCACGACCAAATTGTCGTAAATCTGGACAAGGATTGTAAGTTATACCTCCTCTGATACCAAGTAATGGGACATTAGGGTACCCCCCACAGCGGTCAATAACAGCAGCGTCTTCCATAGCCCTGGAACACCAAATAATATATGTATGAGCAAGTGGCATTATTCTATGCGACCAACCCAAACCTTCTTCATTCTTCAGCACAACTTAGGGAGGTGAGAAATAAACCACCTCGACAATAATGGCATGCAGCACATAAGAGTGTAAGTCTCAGAGTGCCTAAGAGGGGGGGTGAATTAGGTCTTATAAAAATTTATTTGGTTTTATGAGAATGCTTGGTAGTAATTTTTGGTTAAGTGTTTGAAGGTTTTGATTATATCTTTATCTTTTCCTGATTATGGTGATTAAAGCGATAAATGCGGAAAAAGTAAAGAACACGGTGATATATCCTGGTTCCCCTCACAATCCGAGAGTACTCCAATCCCCTTTCCAACACGAAAGAGATTTCACTATAGTTAGAATGATTGTACAGCCTATGCTTACTATCTAACCTATAGGGTGATCAAAGGTTCTTAACACCTTTAAGACCAAACAAACACTAATGTGAATGAAGAACAATCCTCTTCAAATCACAACACTTACTTCCAACAATCCTGGATAGTAAGGGAATAATTTATTTAAGTAATACAATGATTTATTTGAAGTATATGGAGAGCTTTATCAATCTTCAATTGATCTTCTTCTTCAAGATATAAACAATTTTCAAACAATGTATATAAATGTTCACAATGTATGTATGAAACTTGTAATGATAATGAAAGTGTATATGGCAAGTTTCACAAAATTATGAACACATGAAAGTATGAATTCAAATGTGAATGATGAAAAATTGTTTATTGAAGAAGTATATTTATTAATTTGAAAATTGAAGCATTGTTTTTGAAATAAGAAAATCTGCAGCATTTTATAAAGTCATAAGAACCTCTTCATTCATGCCAATTCATATGAAAAGTTGCAATGCATTCATGAAAAGATACCACTTGAAAAATGTTTAAAAAACAAAAGAAAAGCTGCACTGGTTCGCTAGGAACCGGTTCCGACACTGACAGAACCCGGTTCTTAGTGAACGTTATAAGTCAGATTTCAAAAATATCACGCAGGAACCGGTTCCCCTATTGGTACAACCCGGTTCCTGGTACAAATTCCAGGGACATGTTTTTGAACAAGGTTTGGAACCCGGTTCCCTGTTAGGGAGGAACCGGTTCCTGAAAGTTAATTTTCAAAAATTCTTTTTGAAAAAGATTTTAAACAAAGTTTTTCTTAAGTGAAAACATGTTGGATATGTATATGATTATGAATGCATATTTTTTGTGAACATCTATATTCAAGATTAAGAATTATTTATACCATTTGACATTTGATGATTCTTCAATAATTCTTCAATAATCTTCAATAAACTTCAAGACTTTTATATGATGTTGATAAGCTTTTTGCACATCCTTTGAATGTTGATGTCCATGTTGTCTTCATCAAAACACATGCTTTAAATATGACTTGAGAAGCTTGTAATTACATTCTCCCCCTTTTTGATGATGACAACCAAGTCTTGAAAACGATTTCTTGAAATGTTTATGTTGTTTTGTATAGCCAACATGTTGAGCAAATGCAAGGCTCCCCCTAAATTGTATGCTCCCCCTAAGTCCATGATTCCTTGAATTTTGGAGTGAGTATAATAGATATTTGGGCCTGCAATTTCGTTGAAACAAAACAACACATGCATATTCTTCTCCCCTTTTGTTAACATCAAAAAGGATGGGGAAAAAGAGTGAAATAAATACATATAAAAGAATTAAGACGTGCATCTTAAGAGAAACATTAGATATCACATTCATCCAAAATACCAAGTTCTCTTCGGATTTTGAAGAAAGGTTCTCGAGCAAGCGGTTTAGTGAAGATATCTGCGAGTTGGTTATGAGTATCCACAAAAGTGACTTCGACGTCTCCTTTAAGTACATGATCACGGAGAAAATGATGTCGAATATCTATATGTTTGGTTCTTGAATGCATGACCGGATTCTTTGTAATATTGATAGCACTTGTATTGTCGCATCGAAGAGGAATGCATCCGAGATCAAGTCCGTAATCACGGAGTTGTTGCTTGAGCCAAAGAATTTGTGCACAACAACTACCCGCTTCTATGTATTCTTCTTCGGTCGTGCTAAGAGCAACACATGCTTGCTTTTTACAAGCCCATGATACTAATGCATTTCCAATAATGTGACAAGTACCACTTGTGCTTTTACGATCAGTTTTACAACCTGCATAATCCGCGTCAGAATAACCAATTAAAGTGCAAATACTACCTTTCGGATACCATAAGCCGACATTGGTTGTTCCTTTTAGATACTTCATGATCCTTTTAACAGCCATGAGGTGTGATTCCTTTGGATTTGCTTGAAAGCGAGCGCAAAGAAAAACACTAAACATGATGTCAGGACGGCTTGCCGTCAAATACAATAAAGAACCAATCATACCTCTGTACTTTGTAATATCAATTGGAGTACCGGATTCATCTTGATCAACATATGTACCGGAGCCCATTGGAGTATTCATTGCTTTACAATTGTCCATATCAAACTTTTTCAATAATTCTTTGCAATACTTAGATTGGTTGATGAAGATTCCATCTTCTAGTTGCTTGATTTGTAGTCCAAGAAAGTAGTTCATCTTTCCCATCATAGACATCTCGAATTCTCCTTGCATCATCAATGAGAATTCCTCACACATTTCTTTGTTAGTCGATCCAAAAATGATATCATCAACATAGACTTGAACCAATAAAGTGTTACTTTGGATTTTCTTAATGAACAAGGTTTTATCAACCTTACCCTTTTCGAAACATTTTTCACACAAAAAATTGCTAAGTTTATCATACCATGCTCTTGGTGCTTGCTTTAAGCCATAAAGAGCCTTTCTCAACTTAAAGACATGTGTAGGATGTTTGAAGTCTTCAAATCCCGGAGGTTGTTTGACATAGACTTCTTCATTGATGTATCCATTCAAGAATGCGCTTTTGACATCCATTTGAAAAAGCTGAAAATTTAATGAACAAGCATAAGCAAGTAAAAGACGTATAGCTTCTAACCTTGCAACCGGAGCAAATGTTTCTTCAAAGTCGATTCCTTCCTCTTGATTGTAGCCTTGGGAAACTAACCTTGCTTTGTTTCGAACAATTAGACCATTCTCATCAAGTTTGTTCTTAAACACCCATCGGGTACCTATGATGTGTTTACCACTTGGTCTAGGAACAAGTTCCCAAACTTGATTTCTCTCGAATTGATTTAATTCTTCTTGCATAGCAATAATCCATTGATCATCTCCTAAGGCTTCATCAATTTTGGTAGGTTCAATTTGAGAAACAAACGCCATGTTTAAGCAAGCATCTTTTAGATTCAACCTTGTTGATACTCCTTGGCTAATGTCACCAATAATTTTGTCAATAGGATGGTCTCTATGAGTTCTCCATTCTTTTGGTAGATCATTGATGTTTGAATCTTGTTGTACAATGTTTTCTTGATTTTCCGGTGATTTCACAACTTGATCATTTGAAAGTTCTTCCGGGGGTAAATCTATAGGATCATCATCATCACATACAACTACTTCCTCCTTAGAGGGGTTAGTTTCATCAAAAGATACATGCATAGATTCTTCAATAGTTAAAGTTCTTTTATTATAAATTCTATATGCTTTACTAGAAAGAGAATAACCAAGAAATATACCTTTGTCGGATTTCTCGTCAAACTTACCGAGATTGTCTTTGTCATTGTTAAGAACAAAGCACTTGCATCCAAAAATGTGAAAGTGAGCAATATTTGGCTTTCTTCCTTTGAAGAGTTCATATGGAGTCTTCTTTATTATATGTCTAATGATAACTCGATTTCTAACATAACATGCCGTACTAACCGCATCCGCCCAAAAATATTTAGGAAGATTTGCATCACTAAGCATTGTTCTTGCAAGTTCCACTAGAAACCTATTCTTTCTTTCAACTACTCCATTTTGTTGTGGAGTTCTTGGTACTGAAAAATTATGAGAGATACCATGTTCTTCACAAAATTCTTCAAATTGTGCATTTTGGAATTCTCCACCATGATCACTTCTTATGGATACAATCTTTAGTGATTTTTCATTTTGGATTTGCTTAGCATACTTCTTAAAGGCTTTAAAAGCATCACTTTTCTGCACAAGAAACAAAGTCCAAGAATATCTATAAAAATCATCAATAATGACCAAAGCGTATACATTACCTCCGAAGCTTTTTGTTCTTGATGGACCAAAGAGATCCATGTGTAACAATTGTAGTGGCCTTGTAGTAGACACCACATTCTTAGATTTGAAAGTTGTTTTGGTCTGTTTGCCCTTTTGGCATGCATTACATAATTTGTCTTTGATGAACTTCATCTTTGGTAGACCAATAACTAAGTCATGCTTAATCAATTTGTTCAAGTGCTCCATGTGAATGTGAGCAATCCTCTTGTGTCATAACCAAGCGTCATTGTTGTTTACCATAAGACATTGTACCTTCAGAGACAAATCATCTAAAGTAATCATAAAAATATTGTTAGTTCTTATACCTTTGAGTTTTACCTCATTGGTTGCCTCATCCATAATAAGACATTCTTCTTTGTTGAATTTAATCTTGAACCCTCTATCACAAAGTTGACTTATGCTAAGAAGGTTGTGCTTTAATCCTTCAACATAGAGAACATCCTCAATTTGAATGGATGGAGGTGTGCCAACTATTCCAACGCCAAGAATCTTTCCTTTGGTGTTGTCTCCATAGGTGACATATCCTTTGGCTTTATGTACTAGATATGAAAATTGGTGTACATCTCCTGTCATATGATTTGAACATCCACTATCAAGATACCAAACATTTGATGTGGATTTCAAGCATACCTACACAAACAAATTATTCTTTGTTAGGTACCCAAGTTGCCTTGGGTCCTTCATAGTTAGTTCCCTTTTTCACCCACACATAATGCCCACTTGCTATACTAAAGTTTCTAACATAGCAAGCATTAGGTGTATGGCCTTTAATACCACAATAAAAACAAGTAGGTTCAAAGTTACTTCTATATCTAGAAGGATAAGATTTCTTCTTAGGAAATGTTTTCTTTTTCGATACATTAGCCTTTTTCTTTTGATGATTATGAACAACTTGCTTCTTTTCTACTTTCTTGGGATTGGAACTATTACTAGCCTTTACAAAAATAGTGGGATTGTTACTTGGTTTCTTAGAATTCACATAACCAAGACCCCTTTTATCATTTGGATAACGTTGTTGGCTTAGTAATCCTTCCAATCCTATTTGTCCTTTTCATATCGTTCAATGACTCTTTTCAATTGAACAATTTGAAAGACATTTGATTCACACTTAGAGCATGCAAAGTTTTCTTTTTCTTTAATAAAATTCTGTTTTTGAAGATCAAAATCTTTAGTCATGGTGTCAATTTTTTCTAAACAAATTAGAAGTTCTTTTTCTTGATTTGACACCTTTTTGTTTAAACTTTTGCATTCTTTCAAGAGTTCATCAATAGCATCTTGAACATCATCATCAAAAAGATTAAATTCATTACTAACCTCTTCTTCATCGTCGGAGTGATGTGAAGCCATTAATGATAGATTTGCACATTCGTCGCTTTCCGAATCGGATGAAGAACTTATCTCATTATCTTCCCATGCAACATAAGCCTTTTTGTTCTTGAACTCCTTTTTGCCTTTGAATCCATTTTTCTTGGAGAGTTTTGGACAATCCGGCTTTATGTGACCTTGCTTTCCACATTCATAACATGTGACATCTTGTGTTGATGTGGAGGCTTCTTTATCTTTATGATTATAAAATTTCTTCCTTTTGACAAAGTTAGCATTATGAAGATTATTTTTATGACCAAAATATTTTCCTAACCTTTTTAAAAGAAGCAAGAAGTTTTCATCTTCCTCCGATGCATCTTTATCTTGACTTTCTTTTGAATCAACTTTCAAAGCAATGCCTTTGGATTTCTTCTCTAAATTTTCATGTTTTTCAAGTCTACCGAGTTTCGTTTCGTATTCTTGAAGTTTGCCAAATAATGTAGCGGAAGTCATTGCGGAGAGACTCTTCTTTTCCGAGATTGCCGTTACCTTTGGTTGCCATTCCCTAGTCAATGATCTAAGGATTTTCAAGTTGAGTTCATCATTTGTCAAGGTTTTACCAAGAGCATTTAAGTGATTTGTCAAATGCACAAATCTCTTTTGTAAGTCAAGAATGGATTCTCCGGGCTGCATTCGAAATAGTTCATATTCTTGACTCAAGGTATTTAGCCTTGATCTTTTTACTTCAGTCGTTCCTTCATGAGTTTGAACCAGGGTATCCCATATTTCTTTTGCTGTTTTGCAGTTCGAGACACGGAAAAATTTGTCCATACTGAGTGCACCTTGAAGAAGGTTTATTGCCTTTTTGTCATAGAGAACTTTCTTTTTATCATCGTCGTCCCATGCAGTTTTGGGCTTTGCAGAACCAATGCCATTGATTACTGATATTGGGATAAATGGACCATTTTCAACAGCATCCCATACTTCATCTCCTTGCGCTTCTAAATGCGCCTTCATGCGTATTTTCCAGAAGTCAAAATATTCACCACAGAATAGAGGAGGCTTGTTGTTACTACCACCATCTCTGAAAACTGGTTGATGATTTGCGGAAGCCATTCTGGATCTTTAGGAACAAGTTACCTATAACTTGCTCTGATACCAATTGTAAGTCTCAGAGTGCCTAAGAGGGGGGGTGAATTAGGTCTTATAAAAATTTATTTGGTTTTATGAGAATGCTTGGTAGTAATTTTTGGTTAAGTGTTTGAAGGTTTTGATTATATCTTTATCTTTTCCTGATTATGGTGATGAAAGCGATAAATGCGGAAAAAGTAAAGAACACGGTGATATATCCTGGTTCCCCTCACAATCCGAGAGTACTCCAGTCCCCTTTCCAACACGAAAGAGATTTCACTATAGTTAGAATGATTGTACAGCCTATGCTTACTATCTAACCTATAGGGTGATCAAAGGTTCTTAACACCTTTAAGACCAAACAAACACTAATGTGAATGAAGAACAATCCTCTTCAAATCACAATGCTTACTTCCAACAATCCTGGATAGTAAGGGAATAATTTCTTTAAGTAATACAATGATTTATTTGAAGTATATGGAGAGCTTTATCAATCTTCAATTGATCTTCTTCTTCAAGATATAAACAATTTTCAAACAATGTATATAAATGTTCACAATGTATGTATGAAACTTGTAATGATAATGAAAGTGTATATGGCAAGTTTCACAAAATTCTGAACACATGAAAGTATGAATTCAAATGTGAATGATGAAAAATTGTTTATTGAAGAAGTATATTTGTTAATTTGAAAATTGAAGCATTGTTTTTGAAATAAGAAAATCTGCAGCATTTTATAAAGTCATAAGAACCTCTTCATTCATGCCAATTCATATGAAAAGTTGCAATGCATTCATGAAAAGATACCACTTGAAAAATGTTTAAAAAACAAAAGAAAAGTTGCACTGGTTCGCTAGGAACCGGTTCCGACACTGACAGAACCCGGTTCTTAGTGAACGTTATAAGTCAGATTTCAAAAATATCATGCAGGAATCGGTTCCCCTATTGGTACAACCCGGTTCCTGGTACAAATTCCAGGGACATGTTTTTGAACAAGGTTTAGAACCCGGTTCCCTGTTAGGGAGGAACCGGTTCCTGAAAGTTAATTTTCAAAAATTCTTTTTGAAAAAGATTTTAAACAAAGTTTTTCTTAAGTGAAAACATGTTGGATATGTATATGATTATGAATGCATATTTTTTGTGAACATCTATATTCAAGATTAAGAATTATTTATACCATTTGACATTTGATGATTCTTCAATAATTCTTCAATAATCTTCAATAAACTTCAAGACTTTTATATGATGTTGATAAGCTTTTTGCACATCCTTTGAATGTTGATGTCCATGTTGTCTTCATCAAAACACATGCTTTAAATATGACTTGAGAAGCTTGTAATTACAAAGAGTTTCTCTTCTCCTTGTGGTACGAGTATAGAGAATGTACAAGATATCTCCAAGCAAGGTAGGCACATGATTGCGAGAAAGGAAAATCTTGATAGCGTTCTGTGATACGGTGGGAGAACTGACTTGTGTTTTGCGTTTTGTATTCGCAAATGTGCGGTTGAGCAAGAGTCGCCACCGACTTTTTATTTTATCCTAAGGAAAGGTTAAAAAGCACAGCAAAAACCTTTTGAGATGTTTTCTTGGGTTCGGGGAGTAGATTATAGAAAGGGAAGGTATTAGCACCCTTTCTATCCATGGTTATCCATGGGCTCTTAGTTACTTGCTTAGATCACTTGCCTTTTGTTTTCAATTGTTTTGAATGGTGCTTGAGTGTGTGGGTTTGAAAATGTTTTGAAAAGATGCCAATGTGGTGGCAACCTTTGTAATGATCCATGTGGGGATGTATACAAAGATGTATGTCTTTTGAAAAGGTTTTCATTTGTTTTTGAAAGTTGTTTTGAAAGTGTAATGTTGTGTGGTTTTGAAATTAGGCAAGTGTTTTGTTTTGCAAGTTTGATTCGAGTAACTAAGAGGTTATCTACTCCTAAATTTCTCAAAAGATTATTGCTATGTTTTAACCCTTTTAACAAGTTTGTTCCACCATTGAATTTGGTGGACAACCTTATGTTAGGATGTGAAAGGGACAGGCGCGGGTCATCGTTTAGACCATAATTGCAACGGCGTTAAATGTCTTTGGGCAATTTTCTTTAAGGGACTTGATCATTTGTTTTTGTTTGTTTTGAAAAGTTTTATCGAGGGACTATGATCATTCAAATTGTTTGCTTTGCCCAAAGAAGTTCAACATACAATATGGCCCAATTTTGAAAGGCAACAAGTGGAATACCCTAGGGGTGCAAGTGTGATTTGTGTGTCCATTTTCATGCTTGTTTATCTTGAGATTAGGTCATAACTATTTTTTATCGTTTTTCACATACAAACCCTAATTCTAACATGTTATCATTAGAAAGCGATAAAGTGCGAAAATAAAAATTACTAAGCTATTACAAAACCAAATATGGGAAGGGGGGTACAAATGTTCAAATGGGGATATTGACAAGAATTGTAAATCTAAATTATTACATCATTTTTGAATATTTGCAAGGTAAATAATGTACAAAAATTAAATAAGAATGCAAGATGCAAAAGAAATGTTTTGTATATGTATGAAAAAATATTATTTATGTAAAAGAGAAAAGAAAATAAAAATGTATTATTTTTTGGAGTATTTTGAATTTAGGGCAAAAACCCTAATTTTATTAAAGAAAATGTATTATTGTCTAATTTAATACAACTATTTATTTATTATTTATAAAAATAAAATAAAATGAAGTATATTATGGAAAAAGTATTTTTGTATCAAATATTAATAAAAATGAAAAATTCAAGTATTTTTATATTTTAACTTAAATATATTGATAAACATATATATATATATATATATATATATATATATATATATATATATATATATATATATATATATATATATATATATATATATATATATATATATATATATATATATATATATATATATATATATATATATATATATATATATATATATATATATATATATATATATATATATATATATATATATATATATATATATATATATATTAAGTCTTAAATATGTATTATACACAAAATAATATTTATTTAATATTTTAATAAAATAAAAAAAAAGAGTATTTTTATGTGAAATATTTTCAGAAGGTAAATAAAAATAAAATGTATTTACACTATTTTTCTATTTATTCTAATAATAGTATATATATAATATTTATATACAAACAAAAGAAATAAATCAAATAAATATGCCATATATTCAAAAAATGATGGAAAAATATTTTTATTTTTTTAATGTCATGAGAAAAAATAAACAAAGTCAATCAAAAAAGAAAAAGTCAAAAAGAGTCAAAAATGAAGCAAATGGGCTCAGGGGGTTCATGAGTAATGAAGTGGTGCAAATAAGAAAAAATTCCAGGCCCAGCCCAGAAGACCTGTCTTCTTCAACCTCTGAACAATATCCTTCAAGCAAACACGCGTTTTTTATCTCTGGATTCCTGGACTTTCAAGCAAAACTCATAACATGAAAAGTGTAGAGCATTAAGAGACGGTTTCAACCATGTAAAGAACTTGACCTAACTCTCTAAGATGAGGGAGAATTTCTCCTCCCCCAATTTCTGACCTAACTTTTCATCAATGTTCAGACATAAAATTCTCTAAGCACGCGAAATATAAATGAAATCTAATCATATGAGCATGTTCAGGGCTATGATTGTGACATGTTTTCTTCACAAACCTAAAGCTAACAATGCCTAATAAGGGAGATAGAACTTCATGAATGTACCTGTTCAGTTGGAATCGAGCTTTGCAATGGAGGATGTTTCAGAGTGAAATGATGACTTGTATAGCTTCCTTGAAGTGTAAGGATGCTTTTCCAAGTCCTACTTTGTCTTGAAACTCCCTGAATCGAGCTAGTGAACTTCAACTGCAAAACAGAAATTTAAAAATGGTGAAGTGGCTTGGAGGTGTTACAGGTCAGGTTTCAAGTCATGGTTAGCTTGCATAGGTTGTAAGGAAGGTAGAGGAACAGGTTTGGGCAAGAATGCTTGAAGGGATTGAGAGATAGCACTCAATCTGCAGGGGTTGCTCTGTTTGAGCAGTTTCAAGGTGATTATGGCAATGGGAGTGTTTGAGAGGGCAAGGGCTCGTGTGTTAGCTTGAATATGTTCTATGGAATGTGTTTGATAACTTCTTTCTTGTGTTTGTAAGCTGAAGAGAGAGTTGGTACAAGTTATGGACTTTTCTTGAACTTGAAGCAAACAAAAGCAAGTTGGCTTTCTAGGTCAGTAGAGGACCCCCTAATGTGCTGCATAATCCTCTCTTGATCAGTGTGTTATGCATATAATCTTGTGCCAAGCAGATTTTCCATGTACCTTCTTGATTTGCAATTGGACATAAAGTTAATCTTTTCAAAAATGGAAAGTTCACTTTATCTAGTTTAGGATTAATCTTGCATACAATGCTTGCACTCAAAGAACAACACTTTAACACATTGAATATGCATTAAATTATTGAGTATGGAATGGTTCAAGGACCTGTAATCAAGCATAAAGCAAGCTGAGTTTCAAATGGTAAGGTTATGGACATGTTTTGATGAAGAACAAAAGTGAATTTTTGCCAACTTGTGAAATTCGAATCTCTCAAGTTATGAGGTTGTTTGAGAAGTTTTTGGACATTTTGGAAAGCTTGGAATGTGTACTACAATCCATCTTTGAAATGCAAGTTGAAATTCCAAGTGGAAGGGTATGGAAAATGGCCTTGAAGTGGGGTAGAAAACCTTGTCAAAATAGGTTAAAATTTCACTAAGTTAAAAATGGTTTAGTGCCCTTATTCAAAAAATTATAACTTGAGATACAAGCTTCAAATGAGAAAACTTTGTGAATCAAAGTTGTAGATTATGCACCAAGCTACAACTTTCATGTTTTGACTTTTGTTTGAATCCAAATGGATCTTGGTGAAAAGATGGGGCAAAGTTGGGAAAAAATTAGGGTTTTTCATAACTTAGAAAAATTCTAAGTTATGAAAAATTCCATTTTCAAACCCTAATTTGCATTTTGTGATTTCTTGGTGAACAAGTTTCATGATTTGGCATGTTTTGATGAAAAATGAATCTTGACTCTTGATTTTGACCAAAAAGTCAAAGTTTGACTTTTCAGTGTACAGTCAAAATTGATCAATTGACTGGGAAATTCAACTGTCAATCTGGTGTACTTGGGATTTTTTGAGCTTGATGAACATGTCAAGATAATTCCATGGGGTCCTTGAGTCCATATGTGAGCTTGGTTTGCCATTGGCTAGGTCAAACAGTCAAAAATTGCCTTTGTGCAGTCAAAACCCTAAAAATGACCATTTTGCCCTTTTAGTGATCTGATCAAATTTCTTGTGGAATTGTGATCCAAACTTGATCAAATGGTCCATATGAGTTCATAATGTTGATGTGGGTCAAATTTAATGAGGTTTGACTGTCAATTGGCCACAGTTGACTTTTTCCCCAATACAGTTGATTTCTAGGTCAACTGCCCAATTGACTGGGCAAAACTTGGAATCAAGACTTGAAACTTGGCATGGGTAAACTTGGGAGTCCAACATGAAGCATGAAAGTCATCTTAGGCATTTTAGGTCAAAACATCCTTGGGCAAACACAAACCCTAATTTGAGTCCACAGTGCAAGGAGAAGTCTTGAGCAGAGGAAACCCTAACTGGATCTTGATCTTCAAAGGTCTTGTGATGAGAAAATGTTGAGGAAATGGGAGGGCAAATTTTGGGGTACAACAGTTGCCCCTGTTCAATCTTCTTGAACCTGAAGAGTTAGATTGGCAAGTTTGCCTTTCGCGACTCGAGGGTAAAAGGAGATTGGACACTAGAGTGCCCGGAAATTTGCACTCGCATGTTGAAGTATCAGCAATGTGATGTCAGGAATGGGCTTACAGATGCCATTTGGAGAGGTGGTAGATAGGGAGATGGGCTTTTAGATGCCATCTGGAGACGTGACAGAACCTTGTCGGGAATGGGCTTATAGATGCCATTTGGAAATGTTGATCGCATAAGAGATTCCTTAGCGAGAACTTATGTATTTTGAGAAAGACAGATGTTTTCCTGGCTTGTTACAGGTGTTTGATCTTCAATCTCTTCATGCAGATATGCCCTGGCTAGATACAGGTGTCGAGTCTACAATCAGTTGCTCACAGATGTGCCCTGGCTGGATACAGGTATCGAATCTGGAAATAGTCGTCAACAGATATGCCCTGGCTGGATACAGGAATCGAATCTGGAATTGTTGTCAACAGATATGCCCTGGCTGGATACAGGAATCGAATCTGGAAATAGTCGTCAACAGATATGCCCTGGCTGGATACAGGAATCGAATCTTCAAACTCTTCAGATGTGCCCTGGCTAGATACAGGAATTGAATCCGGAATTGTGATAGTTGATAGATATGCCCTGACTGGGTACAGGAATCGAATCTTCAAACTCTTCAGACGTGCCCTGGCTAGATACAGGAATCGAATCTGGAAACTGATCACTCACAGATGTGCCCTGGCTAGATATAGGAATCGAATCTGGAATTGCGACAGTTGAAGGTAGTTGTTTTTTTGGGATTGTCTTTTTCCTGAAAAGGAAAAAAGCGTAAGTTGTATGCAATGTCATGATGTATGATATGCATGATGTCATGATGTTCAACATGAGATGGTGTTGTATGCGCTTTATAATATATGTAAGCAAGATGTATGAAAATGTGAAATGTTTATGGATGTAATTTTGTCTTTAGGAAAATAAATCCTTGACGAACGGCCGGGGAGTTGCTCTGTGGAAGAGATACTTGGCCGAAGTTTATGAGAGGCCTGCTGAAGACTTTGATGATGGATTCCGCTGAGGATAATGATGATAAACTCCGCTGGGGAACACCAAAGATGAAACTCCGCTGGGGAATGCTAAAGATAGACTCCCGTCGGGGATTGAAAGAACCTTGCCGAAGGCGATCTTCCGTGGTTTTTAGCTGAGGATAACCCAGTTATAAGTCCTTGTGAGGAAATAGCTCTAAATAAACTCGGGAGAGACGTCCGTACTCTGCAGGGGATAAGCTTCCAAAATCTACTGGGGATGAGCTTTAAGGCCTAACGGGGAATGTTGTGCTTTTTTAGGATTGACGGGGAGTCAACTCTGCTTGAGGAAAGTATTGCTGAATCTTGTTTTACTCTGCGGGGAGTTGAGATGATTTGGTCTCATTCCTCAGTTGAATCTAACTTGGTACCTTGGCGGACAAAACAACCAGACTGCATTAGACAACTCCACATTGCCCCTGTCTCTGATGTCACCTGTAATCAATCTCTTGCTTCATATGTAAACATTTATGAATCGGCAATTTAATGTCAAATGCATATATCAAAAATGAACATTGGACGTTCTTTGCAAGACAAAACAGAAAAAAGGAAAACAATGGTAATTTGTATGGACAAGAGAATTCGTATTGATTTAAACTTTGCCTGTGAATAGGCGTTTTTGTACAAGAGGCTGACATCCTAGTAAGAGGATGCTGCCGAATAACATAGAATTTACAATTTGAAAAAAGGAAACAAAACAGCTATGTGAACAATCCCACTGGGTTCCAACTCTGCTATCGCCCTTATGTCTTCGAACGTCTCATCGCTTTGCTACCTAGCTGAAGATGAAGCTGATTGGTCGATGCCGAAATCTGAGCCAGATAGTTGATGCCGAATTCCGGATGCGAAGTGATCCAACGAGACATAGTGTTACGCTTTTATCCCTAACTTTTGCCTGGACCGCCCTTTCGGGTTTTCAGTCCACCGGGATACCCATTTTTGCCCAAGCCGCCTTTTCAGGTTTTCGACTTGCCGGGTGTACAGATTTTTATTCATTTCGTCCCTTATTTTTGCCCGAACCCTTTTGGTTCGCCGGGAAGCCCTTATTTTTGCCTAGGTATGTCAACCTAGCGGGTCTTTTATTTATGCGTAGTATTTTTTCACTATGTCTGCATTGGCGGGGTGAGGAAGATCGTCACCATCCATGGTGGTTAGGATCATGGCTCCTCCTGAGAACACACGCTTAACCACAAATGGCCCTTCGTATGTAGGGGTCCATTTGCCCCGGGGATCACTTTGAGGAAGGATGATGCGTTTGATTACCAGGTCCCCAACTTGATACTCTTGCGGTCTGACTTTCTTGTTAAATGCTCTGATCATCCGTTTTTGATACGTTTGACCATGACAGATAGCAGTGAGCCTCTTTTCGTCAATCAGATTTAATTGATCAAGTCGCGTCTGGATCCAATCATCTTCATTCAAGTCTGCATCCTTCATTATCCGGAGAGAGGGTATCTGGATTTCAATTGGCAAGACTGCCTCCATGCCATAGACTAAGGAGAAGGGAGTTGCCCCGGTTGACGTCCTTGCTGAGGTGCGGTACCCATGAAGAGCGAACGGTAACATCTCGTGCCAATCTTTATAGGTCACTGTCATCTTCTGCACAATTTTCTTGATATTCTTATTGGCTGCCTCTACAGCCCCATTCATCTTCGGTCGGTAGGGAGAAGAATTGTGGTGCTGTATCTTAAATTGTTCACAGAGTTCAGTGTTCATTTTATTATTGAGATTGGTACCATTGTCCGTAATGATTCTTTCTGGGACTCCGTACCGACAGATCAGATTATGCCAGATGAAACGTGCCACGACGCTCTTGGTTACTGTGGCATAGGAAGCTGCCTCAACCCACTTCGTGAAGTAATCGATCGCCACCAAGATAAAGCGATGCCCATCGGATGCCGTCGGTCGGATCTCACCGATCATATCGATGCCCCACATTGCAAAAGGCCAAGGTGCCGTCAGGACATTCAGAGGAACCGGAGGGATATGCACCTTGTCAGCATAGATCTGGCATTTATGACAAGTTCGGGAGTGTTGGTAACAATCGGCTTCCATTGTGGACCAGAAATATCCTGCCCGAAGGATTTTCTTAGCCATGGTGTGTCCACTGGAATGTGTTCCAAATGTACCTTCATGCAGTTCTATCATAATTTTCTCTGCTTCAGCCTTATCCACACAACGTAGCAGAGTTGAATCATGATTCCGTTTGTAGAGAATGCCGTTGTTGAGGAAGAATTTTGCAGCAAACCTCCTCATGAACTTCTTATCATTGACAGACGCACCTTCAGGGTATTCCTGAGTTTCCAAGTACCTCTTCACCTCATGATACCAGGGTTTTTCAATAACCTTCTCAGCCTCGAGCTCGCAGCAGTATGCCGGTTCATCCAACTTCCAGATAATGATTCGAGGAGCCTCATTGTCCCATTTAACTTTGAACATTGAAGACATCGTAGCCAGGGCGTCCGCTAGCTGATTCTCCTCTCTAGGGAAGTGTTCGAAAGTTATTTCTTCAAAGTGGGGAAGCAAGGTCGACACATACTCCTTGTAAGGAATAAGATTCGGGTGTTTCGTATCCCACTCGCCTTTTATCTGATTGATCACGAGAGAGGAATCTCCGAAGACACTTAGAAACTTGATCCTCAGGTCGATTGCAGCTTGTAAACCCATGATACATGCCTCGTATTCTGCCATGTTGTTGGTGCAGCTGAAACATAATCGGGCGGTGAGGGGAGTATGAGTTCCTTTGAGAGATATGATTACAGCGCCGACGCCGTTACCCAAAGCATTGGAGGCTCCATCAAAATGCATAGACCATCGGGATCCTTCCTCAGGTCCTTCATCCGGTCCAGGTACTTCACAGTCAGTTACCACCATGATGTCTTCGTCCGGAAAATCAAAGTTCAATGATTGGTAGTCGTCCACAGGTTGGTGTGCCAAATGATCCGCCAGTACACTTCCCTTAATTGCTTTCTGAGTTGTATACTGGATGTCATATTCTGTTAAGATCATTTGCCATCTCGCTATTCTTCCAGACAGAGCGGGCTTTTCAAATATGTACTTGATGGGATCCATCTTTGAAATCAATAAAGTAGTATGAGTCAGCATATACTGTCTCAGCCGGCGAGCAGCCCATACAAGAGCGCAGCAAGTTTTCTCAAGCAGTGAGTAACGAGACTCACAGTCGGTAAACTTTTTGCTCAAGTAATAAATAGCGTGCTCTTTTCGGCCAGACTCGTCATGCTGTCCCAGCACACACCCCATTGAATTGTCAAGTACTGTCAGGTATAGTATCAGAGGTCTTCCTTCCACCGGTGGCATAAGAATGGGTGGCTCTTGGAGATATTACTTTATCCTTTCGAAGGCGGCCTGACATTCATCATTCCAGCGTACTACTTGATCTTTCTTCAGCAATTTGAAGATTGGCTCACAAGTAGCAGTCAGATGTGAGATGAATCGGGCAATGTAATTCAGTCGTCCCAGGAAACCTCTGACTTCTTTCTCTGTTTTTGGAGTCGGCATCTCTTGTATGGCTTTTACCTTGGCAGGGTCCACCTGGATACCCTTATCACTCACAATGAAACCTAGCAATTTTCCGGATCTTACCCCAAAGGTGCATTTGTTGGGATTCAATCTCAGCTTGTACAACTTGAGTCGGTCAAATAACTTCCTCAGATGGTCAAGGTGCTCCTCCTCAGTTTGAGACCTTGCAATCATGTCATCAACGTATACCTCAATCTCATGATGGATCATATCATGAAATAAAGCAACCATGGCACGTTGATAGGTTGCCCCAGCATTTTTCAATCCGAATGGCATGACCTTATAACAGAAGGTGCCCCACTGAGTCACAAATGTAGTCTTCTCCATATCCTCCGGAGCCATCTTGATCTGATTATACCCTGAAAAACCATCCATGAAGGAGAACACCTTGTGTTGAGCTATACTGTCAACAAGGACATCAATGTGAGGTAGGGGGAAGTCATCCTTGGGGCTGGCCCTGTTCAGATCCCTGTAGTCAACACACATTCTGACTTTACCGTCCTTCTTCGGCACTGGCACCACATTGGCAACCCACTGAGGGTAAGAAGTCACTGCAAGGAACCCGGCATCAAACTGCTTCATAACTTCGGCCTTGATCTTTTCAGACATCTCTGGACGCATCCGTCGGACTTTTTGCTTTACCGGAGGGCAATCTTCCTTGGTTGGCAGATGGTGAACTACAATGTCGGCATCCAAACCAGGCATATCTTCATAGGACCAAGCAAAAATCTCCATGTAATCTTGTAGCATCTGGGTCAATCGTTGCTTCACGCTGAGCTCTAGATTGGCACCAATCTTGACCTCTTTCCTATCTGTCTCGGTACCCAGGTTAATTGTCTCCACCGGCTCTTCATGTGGTTGAATAGCTCTCTCTTCCTGGAGTAGCAGTCTTGCGAGTTCACCAGGCACTTCGCAATCATCTTCACCTTCGTCCTCGGCCAAGTTGATCGGATTTTCGAAGTCATAACTGGCGGTAGCAGAGCTGTTACCAGTGAGATCCAGAGTGGATTGAAACCTGTATAAGTGAGTGTGTGTAAATATAGCTGTTTTGCAATATATATAACACAGAAAGGAAAAGAGCACAAGATTTGAAATGCAACAAACGTCCAATGTTTTGATTGATGATATATGAAAATGTCATACAAAAAGCCCTCACAAATGGAGCTACGATGCCCCGGGTAGGACACCGAGCCAACAAAGTTTTAACATATTGTTTGTTACAAATTTGGAAATCAAAAGAAATTAATTACTGCGTGACAAATGTGATAGGGGTAAAATCCTTTGCCGTCCAGTTGCTTGGTCCGTTGCTGGTAGTCGGGTAGATCCAACTGTCAAACTCTGCTTCCTCTACATCCTCCTCGATAGCATTCACCCTTGAGCTGGAGATAAACACCGGAGCCTTTCTGATCTTCTCCTTGCGCACAGCCCTCCGAGCCTCCGCAGTAAAGCCCAGCCCAAACTTGTCATTCTTCTGAGTGAAGTCAGGAAGCTGACCCCAGTTTGCACAATTGCCTTTCTGAACCACAGCCCGGGCATCCCTTAGGGAAGCCATCTTCAAGGAAACATTCTCTTCGACTGTTGCTTCTGCTGCTGCTGAAATTGGATGCACCTCCTCGAAATGATGAAAGGGGGTTTTAATAAACTCCCCGTCCATATCGATGTATCTGAAGGAATTCAAATGGCTCACCATATACTCCTCTTCTCCTTGCACAGTGACGATCTTCCCCCTGACGGGATACTTCAGCTTCTGGTGCAAGGTGGAGGTCACTGCCCCAGCTTTGTGGATCCAAGGTCGACCCAGTAGACAAGAGTACGATGGACGTATATCCATCACATAAAAAGTAGAGTCGAATACTTGAGAGCCCACACGAATAGGGATGTCAACCTCTCCATGAACCATCCTTTTTGAACCGTCAAAGGCCCTGACGATGATATTGCTGGGCTTCAGTTCTAGGCCTTCATAATCCAAACGGTCTAAAGCCTTTTTCGGTAGGACATTCAAGGAGGAACCAGTGTCCACCAACACATGCGCCAGAGTAGTGCCCCTGCATTCGATAGAGACATGCAGGGCATCATTGTGGTCTCTTCCCTTCGCAGTCAGGTCAGCATCTGAAAAACCCAAGCCATTGTCTGCTGTCAGATTTGCTACGCAATCAGTGAACTGGACTGCAGACGTCTCCTGTGGCACATGGGCCGTCTTAAGAAATGAGATTAAGGCTTTAGCATGGGCCTCGGAGCATAGCAATAAAGAGAGCATGGAGATCTTGGAAGGCGTATTCCCCAGCTGCTCGACAACATTGAAATCACTTTTCTTTATTATTTTCAGGATCTCCTCCACTTCTTGTTGGGAGGCCTCAGCATTTATAGGTATCGGTGCCTCCATCCGGGCAGGCTCTTCTTCAATCCCTTTGCCCCGAGCATTAGATGACTCGACGGCAGGGGAAACAACTTTATCAGCAACAGTAACAGGTACACTTGTAGGTGTTATAAGGAGGGGTTTTCGAATAGCGGGCGGTGCAATGTCAGGCGAGAAGAGGCTGCCGCTGCGGGTGACCTTGGCTGGACCAGTGATATCGCAGATACTGTCGCCAGCGTCGAATTCTTGTTTAATTCCATTCACATATACGTCTGCCCCATAATGCCAGGGGACAGCTTTATCAGACACGTAGGGGAGAGGCCCCAGAACAGTAATAATCACAGGTGCGACAGTCATGATTTGAACAGGCTTCTTTGGGAGAGCCTTGATTGGATTATTGAAGATGGTAACCACAGAAACTTCTTTTACCGGAACCAACTGAACAGCAGACTTCTTGAATAGAATCTCCTTGCTATCCATTAGGCTTTGGACGCCTAACCTCAGCAAGGGACAACCAGATAGGGAAACAGCACAGAACAGGCAACCTTCACCGCAACCCGGAAATAAACCGGCCCGCAGTAGGTTCTTCTTGACGGCCTTCAGAGGGGTGACAACTTCATTCACCGAAACAGCATACATTTCTTCCTCAATGGCATTTACTCTATGCTGGGGCATAGGAGCAGTTACCACATTTGGTCTCTCCGGCGCTTTAAACTGAATTTCCTTTGCGTCGATCAGATCTTGCACTTTGTTTCTCAAGGCCCAGAAATCATCAGTAGTGTGCCCGGGACTATCAGAATGATAAGCACACCGGGCATTTGGGTTATACTTAGGAGACGCAGTGTTGACGACCTTAGGAGCTTCTTTGAGGGTCACCAGGTTGGTGGATAACAGTTGGGGTAAAATTTGAGATAAGGTCATACTCAGTCGAGTATACTGCCTCTTGGGCCTTTCGCTTCTTTGTTGATTGTACTGCTGAGGAGCAGCAACAGGTTTTGATATGACCAAAGCATTGACGGCTTGGCGACTTTCAGGCTTGACTTGTCTTCTAGTACCATAGACGGAACTTGCTTCCTTCTTAAACGGCCTCTTCTCAGCACTTGTGGAGGCAGCCTTTTGTATCTTGCCTGACCTGATGCCAGCTTCAATTCTCTCTCCTGTCAATATCAAATCTGTAAACCCAGCGGAGGAGTTGCCAACCAAATGATTGAAAAACGGACCAGACAACGTCCCTAAAAACATATCAACCAGCTCTCGATCAGTCAATGGAGGCTGCACCCTGCCAGCCAAATCTCTCCATTTTTTAGCGTACTCTTTGAACCCTTCACCCGTTCCTAGAGACATACCTTGAAGTTGGGTACGCGTAGGAGCGAGATCAGAATTGTATTGGTATTGTCTGTAAAAAGCGGTTGCCAAATCTTTCCAGTGTCGGATGCTAGTTCCATCTAATTGGTAGAACCATTCAAGCTGTGACCCCGAGAGGCTATCTTGGAAGAAGTGAATCCAGAGGTTCTTATCCGTCGTGTAAGGTTGGATTTTCCTTACGTACGACCTCAGATGCAGCTTTGGGCAGGAGACCCCATCATACTTAGCGAAGGCAGGCGCCTTAAACTTGTGTGGAATTACTACCCCAGAAGATAACCCCAAATCTCCGAAATCCAGTCCCGGCACATTCTGAATTTCCATGGCGCTCAAGCGGTCCTCCAATTGCTTGTATCTGTCAGCAGCAGGTGGGTATTGTTCGTCGTTATAGTCCGTCTCGTTGTCGGAGACTGCGGGACTAGGAGCTCCTCCCCCCTGGGGACTGTTTTTCTCAGCAGAAGAAGTAGTTGGATCAGCTTCATTATGGAGTGTGTTCCCAAATCTGCGTCCGGTGTTGAACAACGCAGTCCTCTTTTTCTTCTTCTTCTTCAGGAGTAGAATCTTCAACTCTTGCTGTCCTTGGGCCAGGCTTAGGACCATCTCTTGAAACTGTGCATTTTGGGCCTGAAGGGCCTTGATTGCTTGCTCACTGGATGAGTCTGGATTCATGATGACTGTTCAAAATAAACAGCGAAGGAGATTAAGCAACCTGTGAAATAGGGTACCTGCTATGCATATGGTGCAATGGAATGCGTATGTTTTATGTTTTCAAAGACAAACAAGATTCAACTTTGTAGACAAAAAGAGGGAAACACACTTCATTAGATTAAAATTTTCAATTGTCCAACAATTTGCCCTTAGGCACTACAGGAATGAAAAATACTGAAAGGAAATAAACTATAAAAGGAAACATCCAAAGCTCATCAATGCTCCCATGGCCTCCTCTTTTCAGTGTTGATGTAGTTGTTCAGGACCCGCTCTTCCTCCAATTGCTTAGTCAGCCTCTGGATCTTCCGTTCCTGTTCGTTGAATTTCTCCCGATAGAAATCCCGTTCTTCCTTTAGCTGCGCCCAAGATCTCTTCATGGTGTCAAAATCAGTAGGTATCTGAGGAGGGAGGACAGTTGGAGGAACCCCATCTTCAATAGGAGACTCAAGAATGAGAGGTCTAACAGCTTCGTAGGGCATACCTAACTTCTGAGCACGGATGCGGACCCATTTGCAATAGGGTCCCAAAGGCAGGGAAGTCTTTGGTCCCAACTCATGTGGGTTGGCTTTGTGGATTCTGTCCCAAGCTCTAATGAATCCCTGGCGTAGTTTGTCACTGTCTGCCTGAAACTCAAAATGGAAGTGAGGAACCAACATCTCATGAGGCCCATCTCCTCTGGCTCTTCCAAACTGACGGAGAGCTAAACACGGATTGTAAGAGATTCCTCCTTGGATACCAATCAATGGAACATTAGGGTATTCTCCGCAACGGTCAATAACAGCTACCTCATCCAAACCTCTGAGAGTCCAGGTGATGTCATTATCAGTGAGAGACATTAACCTCCGAGCCCAACCTTTTCCTTCTTCATTCTTCAGCACGAACTTAGGAAGGTGCGAAATAAACCACCTTACTAGCAAAGGAGCACAACACCACGGAGTTCCCCGTTTTCGAGCAGTACGAGCATAGAGTTGTTGTAGAATATCACCCAAAAGAGTGGGTACCGGATTCCGAGACATGAAGATCCTTATGACATGGATACTGATAAAGGTGTCGGGATTGGGAAACAACACCAGACCATAGATCAAAAGAGCCAGAATATCCTCGTATGCCTTGAAGTCCAAGTCATTCCAGAAATCATTAGCCTTGCCAACCAGAAATTTGACCAAAAAGCCCTTGATCCCATTTCTAGTTTCCCAGTTGGACAATACCTCTTCTTTGGTTAAGGGGAGAATTGCAGCAATCTCTTCAGGCCTAGGAGTCTTTTCCACACCAGTGAACGGAGTTTGTTCCAAGACAGGGATCCCAAGCAAATAAGAAAATTCTTCCAGGGTAGGAACCAGCTGGAAGTCTTGAAAGGTGAAACAGTGATACAGAGGGTCATAAAACTGGGTCAGAACACTTATCAGTTGTTGGTCCCATTTTGTAGTGACCAAGCCAAGGAGAGAACCATGTCTGTTGATGAAGGAAGAAGTGTTTGGAATCCTTCCAACCAAATCCTTGAGTAACACTGGTGGTTAAACAAAGTTGAGTCGGACAGTATTCCTACGCACGGGCATCATGATGTCCTACAAAACAGAGCAAAGATGAAACCTTTTTTGTCTTTGAAATGGGTTAGTCCTTTATACAGGATGCATGCAATGGTATGATGGCATGATGCTATGATGAAGCACACCACAAGTATTCACATAGGCAAATAAGGCACACAAGTCACACAAGACACCCTTAGGTTTCAGGCCAGCCTGAGTTTTAGGTATTACCCTCTTTTGGTTTTGTTGGTTAAAACCTGTCCTATCAAAAGTAACCGGGTTCTAGAGGATCTCAAATCATTGGCTACCCTCAATCGGTCATAACTCCAGCATCGCAATCTTTTCTCGCGGCCAGAACCATCTCGAGAGTTTAGCCTCAATGAGTGTAGCATACTGCTACTGTCCTAATAGCCAAGTTGGTCAATTTAGGGTTCTAAGGTTGGTTGGTGTTTAATGACCCCTTAGAAGACCTATATTCTCCCCGTTGCAACACAAGGGATATAGGTACAGACATAGATGCCACACCAACGTAGTCACTGCTTCACCCATGTCGGTCTACGCCGGACAGGTCCCTCACAGATTATGCTACCTAAAAGGGTATTTCCCAGATCCGGGTTAGGATCTATGAAACTCCGATGCAAAGCTCACAAATATAAAAGCAAACAAAGCAAACAATTGAAGACAAAGGTGATCTAAGCCCTAAGGTTACTCCACTTTTAAGTTATTCCCCAGCAGAGTCGCCAGTTCTGTGATACGGTGGGAGAACTGACTTGTGTTTTGCGTTTTGTATTCGCAAATGTGCGGTTGAGCAAGAGTCGCCACCGACTTTTTATTTTATCCTAAGGAAAGGTTAAAAAGCACAGCAAAAACCTTTTGAGATGTTTTCTTGGGTTCGGGGAGTAGATTATAGAAAGGGAAGGTATTAGCACCCTTTCTATCCATGGTTATCCATGGGCTCTTAGTTACTTGCTTAGATCACTTGCCTTTTGTTTTCAATTGTTTTGAATGGTGCTTGAGTGTGTGGGTTTGAAAATGTTTTGAAAAGATGCCAATGTGGTGGCAACCTTTGTAATGATCCATGTGGGGATGTATACAAAGATGTATGTCTTTTGAAAAGGTTTTCATTTGTTTTTGAAAGTTGTTTTGAAAGTGTAATGTTGTGTGGTTTTGAAATTAGGCAAGTGTTTTGTTTTGCAAGTTTGATTCAAGTAACTAAGAGGTTATCTACTCCTAAATTTCTCAAAAGATTATTGCTATGTTTTAACCCTTTTAACAGGTTTGTTCCACCATTGAATTTGGTGGACAACCTTATGTTAGGATGTGAAAGGGACAGGCGCGGGTCATCGTTTAGACCATAATTGCAACGGCGTTAAATGTCTTTGGGCAATTTTATTTAAGGGACTTGATCATTTGTTTTTGTTTGTTTTGAAAAGTTTTATCGAGGGACTATGATCATTCAAATTGTTTGCTTTGCCCAAAGAAGTTCAACATACAATATGGCCCAATTTTGAAAGGCAACAAGTGGAATACCCTAGGGGTGCAAGTGTGATTTGTGTGTCCATTTTCATGCTTGTTTATCTTGAGATTAGGTCATAACTATTTTTTATCGTTTTTCACATACAAACCCTAATTCTAACATGTTATCATTAGAAAGCGATAAAGTGCGAAAATAAAAATTACTAAGCTATTACAAAACCAAATATGGGAAGGGGGGTACAAATGTTCAAATGGGGATATTGACAAGAATTGTAAATCTAAATTATTACATCATTTTTGAATATTTGCAAGGTAAATAATGTACAAAAATTAAATAAGAATGCAAGATGCAAAAGAAATGTTTTGTATATGTATGAAAAAATATTATTTATGTAAAAGAGAAAAGAAAATAAAAATATATTATTTTTTGGAGTATTTTGAATTTAGGGCAAAAACCCTAATTTTATTAAGGAAAATGTATTATTGTCTAATTTAATACAACTATTTATTTATTATTTATAAAAATAAATAAAATGAAGTATATTATGGAAAAAGTATTTTTGTATCAAATATTAATAAAAATGAAAAATTCAAGTATTTTTATATTTTAACTTAAATATATTGATAAACATATATATATATATATATATATATATATATATATATATATATATATATATATATATATATATATATATATATATTAAGTCTTAAATATGTATTATACACAAAATAATATTTATTTAATATTTTAATAAAATAAAAAAAAAGAGTATTTTTATGTGAAATATTTTCAGAAGGTAAATAAAAATAAAATGTATTTACACTATTTTTCTATTTATTCTAATAATAGTATATATATAATATTTATATACAAACAAAAGAAATAAATCAAATAAATATGCCATATATTCAAAAAATGATGGAAAAATATTTTTATTTTTTTAATGTCATGAGAAAAAATAAACAAAGTCAATCAAAAAAGAAAAAGTCAAAAAGAGTCAAAAATGAAGCAAATGGGCTCAGGGGGTTCATGAGTAATGAAGTGGTGCAAATAAGAAAAAATTCCAGGCCCAGCCCAGAAGACCTGTCTTCTTCAACCTCTGAACAATATCCTTCAAGCAAACACGCGTTTTTTATCTCTGGATTCCTGGACTTTCAAGCAAAACTCATAACATGAAAAGTGTAGAGCATTAAGAGACGGTTTCAACCATGTAAAGAACTTGACCTAACTCTCTAAGATGAGGGAGAATTTCTCCTCCCCCAATTTCTGACCTAACTTTTCATCAATGTTCAGACATAAAATTCTCTAAGCACACGAAATATAAATGAAATCTAATCATATGAGCATGTTCAGGGCTATGATTGTGACATGTTTTCTTCACAAACCTAAAGCTAACAATGCCTAATAAGGGAGATAGAACTTCATGAATGTACCTGTTCAGTTGGAATCGAGCTTTGCAATGGAGGATGTTTCAGAGTGAAATGATGACTTGTATAGCTTCCTTGAAGTGTAAGGATGCTTTTCCAAGTCCTACTTTGTCTTGAAACTCCCTGAATCGAGCTAGTGAACTTCAACTGCAAAACAGAAATTTAAAAATGGTGAAGTGGCTTGGAGGTGTTACAGGTCAGGTTTCAAGTCATGGTTAGCTTGCATAGGTTGTAAGGAAGGTAGAGGAACAGGTTTGGGCAAGAATGCTTGAAGGGATTGAGAGATAGCACTCAATCTGCAGGGGTTGCTCTGTTTGAGCAGTTTCAAGGTGATTATGGCAATGGGAGTGTTTGAGAGGGCAAGGGCTCGTGTGTTAGCTTGAATATGTTCTATGGAATGTGTTTGATAACTTCTTTCTTGTGTTTGTAAGCTGAAGAGAGAGTTGGTACAAGTTATGGACTTTTCTTGAACTTGAAGCAAACAAAAGCAAGTTGGCTTTCTAGGTCAGTAGAGGACCCCCTAATGTGCTGCATAATCCTCTCTTGATCAGTGTGTTATGCACATAATCTTGTGCCAAGCAGATTTTCCATGTACCTTCTTGATTTGCAATTGGACATAAAGTTAATCTTTTCAAAAATGGAAAGTTCACTTTATCTAGTTTAGGATTAATCTTGCATACAATGCTTGCACTCAAAGAACAACACTTTAACACATTGAATATGCATTAAATTATTGAGTATGGAATGGTTCAAGGACCTGTAATCAAGCATAAAGCAAGCTGAGTTTCAAATGGTAAGGTTATGGACATGTTTTGATGAAGAACAAAAGTGAATTTTTGCCAACTTGTGAAATTCGAATCTCTCAAGTTATGAGGTTGTTTGAGAAGTTTTTGGACATTTTGGAAAGCTTGGAATGTGTACTACAATCCATCTTTGAAATGCAAGTTGAAATTCCAAGTGGAAGGGTATGGAAAATGGCCTTGAAGTGGGGTAGAAAACCTTGTCAAAATAGGTTAAAATTTCACTAAGTTAAAAATGGTTTAGTGCCCTTATTCAAAAAATTATAACTTGAGATACAAGCTTCAAATGAGAAAACTTTGTGAATCAAAGTTGTAGATTATGCACCAAGCTACAACTTTCATGTTTTGACTTTTGTTTGAATCCAAATGGATCTTGGTGAAAAGATGGGGCAAAGTTGGGAAAAAATTAGGGTTTTTCATAACTTAGAAAAATTCTAAGTTATGAAAAATTCCATTTTCAAACCCTAATTTGCATTTTGTGATTTCTTGGTGAACAAGTTTCATGATTTGGCATGTTTTGATGAAAAATTAATCTTGACTCTTGATTTTGACCAAAAAGTCAAAGTTTGACTTTTCAGTGTACAGTCAAAATTGATCAATTGACTGGGAAATTCAACTGTCAATCTTGTGTACTTGGGATTTTTTGAGCTTGATGAACATGTCAAGATAATTCCATGGGGTCCTTGAGTCCATATGTGAGCTTGGTTTGCCATTGGCTAGGTCAAACAGTCAAAAATTGCCTTTGTGCAGTCAAAACCCTAAAAATGACCATTTTGCCCTTTTAGTGATCTGATCAAATTTCTTGTGGAATTGTGATCCAAACTTGATCAAATGGTCCATATGAGTTCATAATGTTGATGTGGGTCAAATTTCATGAGGTTCTAGAGGATCTCAATATCACTGACAATCCTCCATCGTTCATGGTTTCAGCTCACGCAATCTTTTCTTGCGGCCGGAACTATCTCGAGAGTATGGTCTCAATGAGTGTAGCATCGAGTATCAACCAGTTCTCAGCTTTAGACCGAGGCCGGCTATCTCACTACTTTCTAATGGCCAAGTTGAGCGATTAAAGGTTCTAAGGCCAGTCGATGCTTAACGACACCACGCGACGGACCCGTATTCTCCTTGTTTCTCCATAAGGGATACTGGTACCAACCAAAGTGCCACACCAATGTAGCCACTGCTTCAAACGTATCGGTCTATGCCGTACAGTTCCCTCACAGTCTATTGCTACTTACCTAAAAGGTATCCCCCAGATCCGAGTTAGGATCTATAGTAACAGCAAACAAAAAACCCTTAAAAGTAAAGCAAACAAAACATTCAAGAGAAGCAATTATGATGAACTAGATCCTAAGGTATACCCCACTTATTAAATCCCCAGTAGAGTCGCTAGTTCTGTGATATGGTGGCAGAACCGACTGTTTTGAATGCTGGTTTGCATTCGCAAAATGTCGCGGTAAGCAAGAGTCGCCATCGACTTTTATTTCATCCAACCGGAAAGGAAAAAAGTACAGAAAAAATCCTTTTTCGAGATATTCTGAGTATGGGGGGTAGATTACAGAAAGGGAGGGTGTTAGCACCCTTTCTATGCATGGTTTTCCATGGGCTCTTAGGTACTTGCTCATCTTTTTTTTTAAATTGCTTGTGTATGTGCTTTGTATTGAAAAGTTTGACTTCGTGATAACCCTTGTATCAATCCTCAATGGTGTGACGAAGTTATTTTGAAAATTGTTTTTTTTTTGAAAATGTGTAAGTGTGAAGAGTTTTGATTTGGGAAAGTACCTACTAGTATCTACCTACTCGAAAAAAGTTCGTTTCTATTCTCATTTCTTTTAGACAGCGCTATCCTGCTATTGAGAAATAGGTAGCACCGTCGTTGGAGTTGTAAGGGTCAATTTGAAAGGGACGTACAATCACTAAAGCAATGTTAGGACACCTTAGTAATAACCCTAGAATCTTAAGATCATATTCGAGGCGACACTTTCGAGGCAACACTTTTGAGGCAACGTTTGATCTTTTTAGACAGGAGGGAAACCACTAAGACACCTTATACTAAATGATCGTTTACCGAAGGCAACCGAAGTGGGAGTATACCCTAAGAGTGATATGTACGAGTGATCTATTTTCAATTATTTAATCTTTGCATATTAGGGTTTTCTAACTGGATTAATCCGTCATGCATTCTTGTCATACAATCCTATTAGCATTCATTTAAACATTCAAATATTTGCGAGAATTAAAATGCAAGAAAATAAATCTACGCTATTACAAGGCTTCGGGGAGGGGGATTAATTACATAGCCAAAAACCCAGGAAAAGAAAGCGATAAATAAAAAGCCCTAGATTGAACTATTACAAACCATGAACAGTTACAACAATATTGTAAAAATAATAAGGCGTGCACGATGAATCGAATACGAGAGAATTAGGGTTTTAACCCTTGCCTAAACCTAATCGCGATTAACCAAAGAAAATGTTTTTTTTGTTTTGTTTATTTAAGAAAATAAAGGAATCATTAAATTAAAAAAAGAAAATCCTAATTCTAATTAATTTTAAATTAAGAAAAATTAATTTATTCTAAAACCTATTTTTTGTATTTTTATTTAAGAAAAAGAGCAAAATTGAATTTAATCAAAAGTTTAACCTAATTTCTATTTTGATTTTATTTATGAAAATAAATTATAATTTTCCTATTTTTAAACTAAATTAAATTAATTTTGATAAAATAAAAACTAATCCTAATTTTTGATGAATTATTGATTTTATGTTTTTTTTTGTGAAAAAATGAATTAATTTATGAATTAAAGAAAATAAAATAAATATTGAAAGATTTTAAAAGAAAACTAAAAGAAAAAGAAAGAAATATGGGCCTGCATTAGCAATTGTGGGGGGTGTTGTCTGAGCCCAAAGGATCTAGGCCCGTTTGGCTTTGCATGATCCAGTATGGCTGTTGACTTGAGGCATATGGTGGTCCTCCAATGGTGGTACGTTGATCTGGAGCGCTGATCAGTTGGATGACCAGATCCTGATGGAGTATGGTGAACCTCTTGACTTGCAAAGCGCTGGATTTCCTGTGGAAAAATATTAGGAATAAAGGTTGGGACCTGGGGATCGAACCCAGTTCCTCTGCACTTCCCCCCTGCACGCCTGCCAACTGAGCCATTTGGTTTACTTGTATATATAATAAAAACAAAGGATAATATATGGACAATGAAGAAAAGCGCGCTAAATTCAAATTGCCCAACCAGGGGGTGCCACGCCTCCATCTTATTCCTCATATCCGTCATTTTAGGTAACAATGTTTTTACCCATGGACACTTGTTGTAGGTATATCCATGTCCATCTGCAAAATCGTGTAGGCTCAAGATAAATGGCCATGTCTGGTACCAATCAACTCGTCTCATCCTCACGAGTCTCATGGTACCAGAATCAATGTCCAATTTTTCCTATCCGGTAAAGCCCTAAACAAGAACTTGAAACCCTAGCTATGGCAGTTTGTCATACAATCACCAAAAACACAATTGAATATGATGATTAGCTTGGAAACATGTTAAAGAATAAGAATATGCAGTCAAAACATGCAAATGGTGTATAAATTTATGAAAACGAAAACGAGTTTGGAAGCAAATCGGGATACCTGTAACTTACAATTCAAGGCGTGAAAAGGTTTTAATTTGATTGGAATATGCTCCTGGGACGTCCAGCAACCCATTGGCAATGTGAGAATGGCACGATTTGGTCTCTAATATGGAAATTGGATCACCATTTTTCTTGAAATTTTTTGAGTTTTGTTTCACCTCTGCACGACTGCTTCCAACCTCCATATGCCTTGGTCTACTTCTGTATATGTAATACAAACTATTAGGTCAACAAAAACGACCTCAATCTTGCCCATCATGGAGATTTGATTTGATCTTTCATAGCATATGATTTCTTTCCAATTTTTCTCAAATCCAATCTTTTTCCAACCAAATTGACCTTGCACGAGTTGATCTTTCAATTGACAGCATATAGGATCTTCTTTTAAATGCAAAAATCATCCCTAAAACACAATATATGATTTATTAGGATTTATTTGATTTTATTTGAATTTTAAATGAATAAAAATCAAAATAAATTAAATAAATGAATAAATAAATAAAGCATGAAGGGTCCCATAGGTCATGGACTATGTTATAATTGAAGTGCAAGCATAAAAAGTTGGGCCTAATTAGCAAAAAATGCAAATTTGAGCACATTTGACTTTTGGCAATTTTGCAAAAAAGGTCAACTTGGCCAATGCATAACTCTCTCAATTTTGACCCTAGAGAGGTGTTCTTGGACTTTTTAGAAATATTAGGATGTAATCTAAGAAACCCTTTTGGTCTCATTTCAATTGAGTCTTCCATGTTCATGTATGAAGCTTTGACCCAAAAGGTGTTTTTGTTGACTTTTCAAAATGACCTATAATGCCCAAATTCATATCTTTTTGTGAGTGCATATTTTGAACTTTGGAGATGAAGGTGAATTATAGGTAATTTCATCCTCTTAAAAATTATCTTTGGATGGGTCATTTCTGATAAAGTATGAAAAAGTTATGCTTGGTCAAAGTTGGGTTGACTTTTCCTACAAACCCCTAATTTAGCAACTTTTGGGTTTTGATGAATTGTGAGCAATCCTTGATGAATCATGATCAACCCTTGACCAAATGATGAATGATACTTCAAAATGAGGATGTTGACAAAAAATCTTGAAGTTTGACTGTGTATTGGCCACAGTTGACTTTTGCCCTAGCAAAGTCGATTTTCAGGCCTTTGAGCAATTGACTGAGCAAACTTCCTCTGCAAGGCTTGAAACTTTACATGGATGATTTTGTGAACATATTAGGACAATGGTGAGTGATCGTGGGATTTGTACTTATGTATACAATGATTCGAACTACAAGTGCACAGTCTTGTCGAGTAGTTTTAAAAGATATCGAACCACAGAGACTGATGAATTGATCTGTCGTTTTCTATTGTTACCATGTAAATCTAAAGCTAATGAATATTTGATTTGGGTTGTAGGGGAAACTAATCGCTAAATTAAGTTGTATTTTAATAATCAATGAGCTTAATTACGAGTATGCAACAGTCTTACCTCGGGAACTAGCGACCTGTCGGGCGTCTTTATATTTTCAAAACAGTTTTCAGTAAAACCTATCTAGTTTAAAAACCATCGTCTCACACTGTCGTTTTGTTGATCTAGGCTATGCAGTTAAGTCCTAACGTACTCTTCCGCCATCCCGCAGGAGTTAAAAACACTTTTTGGAAACTAAATAAAATCTTAATTAACTTTAATGTGCTTCCGCTGTATTTTAAGCCAATGCCTAATTACTATTGTCCAGTTAAAAGATCTCAAACTTCTGCTTTGTTGACCCTAACCTCTATCTGTTTTTTTACTTCCGTAACAAAACAATTTAATGATTTGAAAAATAGTAACTTAGGCCAGAAAAGAAAGTTTCGTAGTAAAAATAGTCCCGACTAAGTTACTCGTTCCCTCTGTTGATTGACTTTATATACCGGTATAAAATTTCTAGCTTGACATAATATTAAACCAAATCGCAGAATAATTTAAAGGACAAACACAAATAAACATAATTATATTAATTAATAAGCAATAAGAATTTGTAAACATAAACCTGGTAATAACTCTGAAGACAGAAGCACTCCTGCACAAATTGTAGGCTTTGCTTCGATCGGAGAATATATTTAACCGTACAGAAGAAAATAATGCTGAAAGAATAGTGCTGGAAAGAAATAACTGGGAAAAGAAAATAATGCTGAAAAGAAATAATGCTGAAAATAATATTCTGCTAAAAATAATATCTGCTTAATAAAATCTCTAAACTTTCTCGCCAAAAAGAAGAACCCTTTCTACTGTGGTCTCAGACTCTATTTATAGTGCTTGCTTGATTCGTTGCTCTCGAAAATGTAGGAACAGTTCACTTTTCTTCCTTGAGAAATAATAGGCCATTTAATTGTCACGTTCGTTGCTCTCTTGACTGAGTGGGTGAGAGAATGTAGGAACTCGTTGGATTAACCCTTGAACGTTGTTGTACCCCAAAATTTGCCCTCCCATATTTCTCAAAACATTTCAAGAAAAATTCATAAGTCCAACCCGGCGCGTCATATTCAGGTGTTCTTTCGCTAAGATATCTCTGATAACGTATTCTCAAATTCAGGTTCGGCTCAAGAGTCAATTCTTTAAAGAAGGTATCCGAATGTGTGAGTTTTCTCGAAGAAATATGGTGAAAAAAGTGTGCTGAAAGTGTAGTTTTTACGCGCTAAAAAATTCATAACTTGAAGATTGTGGCTCATTTTGAACCCGTTCCGGTGGCCAAAATTCCATCTTGACATTATCTACGTTTTCATCTCTCACGACTGGAAGCCAATTTCGATCAGAAGGTCTTCAAAAATGTGGATTTATCAAGTATTTTCGTACAGAAAATTTGTGATAGAAGTTTATTTGCGTCATGTTCAGAAAATCATAAATTAGTCGATTTTCATCGTATCGAGCTGGTTCCAGCGCCAAAATTTCACAAATTGAGTTGGCTACATTTTCACAGAAGGTATTGAGTTCAAACGGTATACAAAAGGCCTTCGTTTTTTGCTCAGAGTGTGTGACACGCTGAAAATCCTGAATGCTGAATATTATTTCATCTGGGCCGAAACTTCGAAAATTCATAACTCGGTCAATTTTTATCGGATTGGGCTCATATTTTTACACAAGGTCACTGACTCATAGATCTACAACTTTTCTTCAAAAGTTGAGACCGGATTATGCTCCGATCAATACCAGTTTTTTATTGAAGAACGTGTCAGAGTCGACACTAGAGCCCAAAATAAGTTTGTCTGAGCTGAAACTTCAAAAATTCATAACTAATTCACCGTTTATCCGATTGAGCCGATTTTCGGACAGAAGTTAGTTCTCGATATCGGCTACATTTTGTTTTCACATTTCAACTTCAAAAATTGCACTTAAGTCCCTGCGATTTAGCCTGGAAAGTGACGAACTCAAGTGAACATTGGAGGCCCAATTGCACATTCAAAGCCCATTTTCTTTACCCTAATTTCCATTATATAATCACCTTCTTTTCACACAAACCAGAGAGGAGAAAAAAGAGAAAAAAACTTTGCCACAACACTGTTAGAATATCAAATTCTTTCAAGAACCCTAAAACCTTGAAATCCTTATTACAAATCCCTCTCTCACTACAAACAAGTCATCTCAGTTACAAACCAACATCTCACTACTTCTTCAGTAAGGGTAAGGCTGGCTTGATCTCCATGATCAAAAGGGCATAAAAGCATTCATGTCACTAATTTTCCAATAAGGGTAAGATTGATTTGATCTCCATGATCAAAAGGGTATAATCATTCATACATGTCATATTGTGCCTAAACATTAAATTTCTTCATATATTGACTTTATTTGCATTTTATGATTTTATTTAATGTGTTCATGAGATTCAACACTGCGGATTTTAGACAGGATCCCATGCAGGTTCATTAAGGAACGTTGAAGGAAAAACATAAATGGCCAAAAGGCAAAAGTCAAATGGCCAAAACAGAACAGTTTACACATGACACCAATACATGGCGAGACAGACATCCTGAGAAGGTTAAGGAACGTTGAAGCCATAACACAAATGGCCAAAAGCCAAAACACAAATGGCCAAAACGAAACAGTTTACATATGACGCCAACAGCTGTTTCACCCCTTCATCACTTTTATTTTTGTAAATAAATTAATTTAATCAATTTAGCTTTAATTAGATTTAACTTTTAATATTTTTTGCAATATTTAAAATCAATTTAGAATATTAGGTTTTTATTAGCATTAATTCAATTTATTTTATTTCTTTAAAAACTCAAAAATCCAAAAATATGTTCATTATTTAATTTAATTTAATTGTTCATTTAATTTAATTCTATTTAATTCAAAAATAACCAAAAAAATCACTTTCTTTCAAAAAAGGGTCAAAACCCAAAAAACTCGCATCCAATTTAATTTCCCGCACGCGATCCATTTTTCCATATTATTGTACTTGCTTCCGGAATGTAATAACTTTAATTAGGACTTTATTTATTTATTGCTTTATTTTACTTTCCGCAATTTAAATTAAAGGGTTTGTTTTTGGCGATGTAAATATCCGACGCCTTGTAATAGTTTAGATTTAATTTCCGCAATTTAAATTCCGCAACTATTAACTGTTAGATGTATGCTAATTAGGCTATGCATGACAAGACTTATCTCTGAAATTAAAATCAACCTGTAGCTCACCATAACATGTGCAAAGATAACTTAACTGAATCCTGACACACTCGCACATGCCACTCCTAGGGTACGCCTCACTTGGTTGCCTCGAGGTGGTCATTAAGTATAAGGTGTTTTAGAGGTCGCCCTCCTGTCTAAAGATCAAGTTGCCTCAAAACGGTTGCCTCAGATAAAAAAGGATCTAGGACATTAGGGTTACCGCTAAGGCGTCCTACTATTACTTTGGTGACCACATTGTCCCGATAATTGAATTGACCCGAATAACTCCAACGACGGTGCTACCTACTTCTCAATAGTGGGATAGTACTGTCTAAAGGACTCTTACACAACTTAATTCCTTAGAGTAGGTAGATTTCTCCTGGGTACTTGCTCTTTCAAAACAAACAAAAATACTTTTCGCACCTACACTTTCAAAAAGTTTTCAAACAAATACTTCATACACTCTTGAGGACTGATACAAGAGTTACCTAGAAGTTTTCAAAACGAAACTTTTTCAAAACCCACAAACACAAGAAAAGAAAACATTTTTTGAAAACATAGTGAGCAAGTACCTAAGAGCCCGTGGATAACCACGGATAGAAAGGGTGCTAACACCTTCCCTTTCTATAATCTACCTCCCGAACCGAGAAACATCTCGAAAAGGAATTTTGCTGTGCTTTTGTCCTTTCCTTGTTGGAGAAAATAAAAGACGGTGGCGACTCTTGCTTACCGCGACATTTCGCGAACCAGCTTTAAAACAGTCAGTTCTATTTCCACCGATCACAGAACTGGCGACTTTGCTGGGGAATCTTAATAAGTGAGGTGTACCTTAGGATTAGACCACTCTTATGTTTTCAATTGCTTGTCTTGATTGCTTTTATATTTGTGGGCTTGCATCGGAGTTTCATAGATCCTAACCCGGATCTGGGGAATACCCTTTAGGTAGCATAAGCTGTGAGGGACCTGTCCGGCGTAGACCGACACGGGTGAAGCAGTGGCTACGTTGGTGTGACACCTTGGTCTGTACCGATATCCCTTGTGTTGCAACGAGGAGAATATGGGTCTTCTGAGGAGTCATTAAGCACCAACCGACCTTAGAACCCTAAATTGACCCAACTTGGCCATAGAACAGTAGCAGTATGCTACACTCATTGAGGCTAAACTCTCGCGATGGTTCTGGCCGCAAGAAAAGATTGCGACGCTGGAGTTATGACCGATTGAGGGTAGTCGATGATATTGAGATCCTCTAGAACCCGGTTACTTTTGATAGGACAGGTCTTAACCAACGAAACTGAAAGAGGGTAGTACCTAAAATTCATGCCGGCCTGAACTCTAAGGGTTGTCTTGTGTGACTTGTGTGCCTTCATACTTGAACTACTTGCATACTTGTTATCTAACAACACGAGTTCCTTGCAGGTTTTGTTTACAGTCCTTAATCTGGGCTCATAACAGGGTTTACTTACATCACTCCATGGCATAACATCATACCATTGCATACATCCTGCATAAGGACTAATCCATTTCAAGGATCTCAAGGGTTTGTGATGCAGGTCATGATGAACCAAAAAATGTCTAACAAGGGGAAAAGAGGATTTATTTTCCTCTAGCCAAGGTTGTCAGAGGCTATGACCCACTCGATATGGTGAGCCTTGACTCTTGAAGAAGGACTCTCAGCAACATGAAATTCCTTCAATCAAGCTACGAAATTCAAATTCTAACAATTTTCTTTGTTTACCCCACGAGATCCTTGAAAACATTGCATGCATACATACACATCATTGCATAACAGGTACCCTTGTTACAGGTCACTTACCTCCTTCGCTATTTATTTCAGCAATGGCTTTCCATCCAGACAACCAGGATCTCCGTACTCAAGAGACTCAGTTCAGGGAAATCTTCCTAAGCCTATCCAAGGGGCAGGAAGAATTGAGAACGCTCCTCATGGGGAATTTAGTCAAGAACAGTCCAGAAGACGGTAAGGATGAACGGTTGAAACATCTGCAAGCTGAGGTAGATGCAATGAGGACTCAGATGCTGGGGCAGATGGCCCTTATCCAAGGCTTAGCTCGGGAGCAAGAAGAGTTGAGAACTGTGATCAACCAGCTTCAGCAAGACAGTTTGAAGCAAGTAGTCAAGGCTGGGGACCAAATCGGTAATCAGCCTCCAAGAAGTCAAAGGCATGGTTCAATGAATAAACCTCTCCAAGCTGTTACTACTTCACAGGTCCAACAACGACCTCCCCAAGAACAACGGGCTGATCAGAGCAAGCCAGACAAGCCTAGGAGGCAATTCACCAAGCTCAACATGTCACCGTCTCAAGCTTTACAACGCCTGTTGAGATTGAATCTGGTAATGTTAAGGGACCCTCCTAAGAATCCCAACACTTCCTCTTCTAGGTATAACCCGAGTGTGAGATGTGCCTACCATTCTGACAGTCCTGGACACGACACCGACGACTGTTGGACTCTGCAGAACAAGATCCAGGACCTGATTGATGAAGGAGCAGTGGAATTCACCCAAGATGGTCAGGTCGAGTTCTTCTACTATCCCTAGACGAGAAGACCTTTTGTTCATTGGAAGTTTCAAGTTGTATTTTTCTTTGCTTGTTCAAACATTTGTTCATGTCAAACTCTTTTACTTTATCAATGCATTGCATATGTCTGTCTTGAATCAATATATTCGCATTCGCTATATTCAAACTGCTTTCATTTTTTGATGTCAACTCTCGATTAAATTCTAAGCCTTTTGAGGGAGGATGACGAAAACGATACCACAATCTACAGTATGCTTTTGAACAGACCCCGCTGATGAGGTACATGCATTGTTTTAATTTCTAAACACTGGAGTTATAAGGAAGATAATCCCTCGTCAACCCCTTCGAGCCAAAGAAGTAGGAGTTTTTCTTTTCACAAAAAATTAAAACCCTTAATCATAACCTAGGGCAGGGTAGTCTTCTCAGTTGATCCAGGTGCACAATGAATGGCATCAAAGGAGTCCTTCCAAAGCAAAAGACAGTGATGGTTCCGAATAATCATAAAGGCGGGCAGTCATTATCTTTCAAAAACAAAAGTCGAATAAGTCAAAACCTACGAAGGAGACTTACAAAAACTGGGGCATCCCGCTGACTGTAATCACAAAAGAAACAGTTCAGGCAAAAAAACAGGGATAATGAAATCAAAAAGAAAAGAGGTACTACAAACCCTCAACAAAAAAGGGAAATGACTGCCTATTCTAAACTGTCAAAATCCGAACCATCACCAGAATATCAGGACAAAGACTCAAACAAGGTCTAATGCATGATCAGCTGAGTTTAGGTTTGAAGAACATCACGAAGAGCGGGTGGGTACAAATAAACTTGAGCATTTATCCATTGTTTCTTAAACCGTGAACCAGGCCACGCTACAACCTTTAAAAGTCCTAGCTGAAGCATGGGTTAGTTCGAAAGCATACTGTTACGAAAGGTATCCTGACTCCTTAAGGCTTGCGGTAAAATAACGAGTTGACATCACAGTTTACAAAAAATTCACTTGTTTTTATAAAAAAAATGCATTTTCAAAAACTTCAAGACAGACATAAGCTTTGCATTCTTGATATAACTGTTTGCATATGACTATTTGTTCGAACAACAGAGAAATTCGCACGACGAATATCTAAGTGAACAAAAGTACTTCCAACCAAGGGGCAAACATGATCATGGTCCATTATCTGGGGCAGTTAAGTCAAGATTCGGAGAATCTCTCAAAAGGCCAACCAACTTGGGGCAAATCTCCATCTGGATCACTTGGGGCATTGGACAATCAAACGGAGATCTTCTGGTAGTATGGCAACACAACACTACTGATAGGGGCACCTCCCTACATCCTGAGAGCATGGACATAGACGAAAAAATACTGCGCATAATCAAAGACCCGCTAGGTTGACACACCTAGGCAAAAATAAGGGCTTCCCGGCGAACCAAAAGGGTTCGGGCAAAAATAAGGGATGAAATGAAAAAATCTGTACACCCGGCAAGTCGAAAACCTGAAAAGGCAGCTTGGGCAAAAATGGGTATCCCGGTGGACTGAAAACCCGAAAGGGCGGTCCAGGCAAAAGTTAGGGATCAAAAGCGTACGACTATGTTCCATCATCTCGTCACTTGCCTACCAGAAGAAGATTTGTCAATCGGCAGTCATCAAGCACCTCCACAGGTATCTTCTCCCACAGAAACAGGGGCAATAAGAATTGTCAGAACGATCTAGTTGCTCTGTCCACCAAGGTACCAAGGTAAGTTCAGCTGAAGAACATGACCAAGTTACCTCCACTCCCCGCAGAGTAAGGACAGGTTTCAGCAATACTCTCCCCCGAGCAGAGTTGGTCTCTCCTCAGCCCCAAAAAGGCACGGTATCTCCAGCAAGTCAGCGATACTCTCCCCAAGCAGAGTTAGCCTACTGTCAGCCTTAAGGAAGCTGGGTATCCCCAGAAGATCTCAATATTCCCCAACGGAGTATACGGATGTTCCTAAGCAAGCATCCCCGGCAGTCTTAATATAAGATTGTTCCCCGGCGGAATACAGGACACCCCAGTGGAGCCACTTCCCCAGTACAGTCCAAAAGTTTCCCCAGTAGATTCTGGAAGCTTATCCCCAGTAGATTCTGGAAGCTTGTCACCTGCAGAGTACATATATCTCTCCCCGACCATATTCAAAGGTTATTCCCCACCAGAGCTTATAACTGGGTTATCCTCAGCTAATTGCAACGGAAAGACCGTCCTCGGCGAAGTTCTTCCTATCCCCCAGCAGAGTTCATCAAAATTCCCCAACAAAACATATCAACGGAATCCCCAGCGGAGTTATCATCAAAGTCTCAGCAAAGTATCTCTTCCCCACAGAGTAATTCCCTGCAGAGTAATCTCTCCAACAAGTTTATTCCCCAACGGAGTCATCTTCTCCTACCGGTTTATTCTTGCAACCATCATCCCCAGCGGAAACGAAGAACTCTACTCTTCAATATCAGCCCAGGATTCCACAGTTTCCCGGCATTCGTCAAGGATTTATTTTCCTAGACGAAAATACATTCATAAACATCACATTATCATACACCATGACGCATGCATATACGCATCATAAACACACAATCTCATTTATTCTTGAGAACATCATGACATCATGCATCATGACATTGCATACAACTGATGTTTTGCCTTTTCAGGAAAAAGGTCAATCCAAAGATGATTACTATCAACCGTCGCAATTCCAGATTCGATACATGTATCTAGCCAGGGCATATCTGTGAGCGATTGATTGTGGATTCGATACATGTATCCAGCCAGGGCATATCTGCATGAAGAGTTTAGAGATTCAATACCTGTATCCAGCCAGGGCATATATGTAGACGACTAATTCCAGATTCGACACCTGTATCTAGACAGGGCATATCTGTGATTGATTGATTGTAGATTCGATACCTGTATCCAGCCAGGGCATATCTGCATGAAGAGTTTAGAGATTCGATACCTGTATCTAGCCAGGGCATATCTGTAGACGACTAATTCCAGATTCGACACCTGTATCTAGCCAGGGCATATCTGTGAGTGGTTTATTGTGGATTCGATACCTGTATCTATCCAGGGCATATCTGCATGAAGAGTTCCAGATTCGATACCTGTATCTAGCCAGGGCATATCTGTGAGCGATTGATTGTAGATGCGATACCTGTATCTGGCCAGGGCATATCTGCATGAAGAGTTTGAAGATCAACACCTGTAACAGGCCAGGAAACTATCTTTCTTCCTCAAGTACGCAAGTTCTCGCTAAGGAATCTCTTACGCGATCGACACCTCCCGATGGCATCTTTAAGCCCATCTCCACAACTATCCGTCACACTTCCAAATGGCATCTATAAGCCCATTCCCGACAAGGTTCTGTCACATCCAAATGGCATCTATAAGCTCATTCCCGACAAGATTCTGTCGCATCTCCAGATGGCATCTATAAGCCCATCCTCCTATCCATTACATCTCCAAATGGCATCTATAAGCCCATTCCCGATAAGATTCTGTCGCACCTCCAGATGGCATCTATAAGCCCATCCTCCTATCCATCATCTCTCCAAATGGCATCTGTAAGCCCATTCCCGCCATCACATTGCTGATACCTCACTATGCGAGTGCAAATTTCTGGGCACTCTAGTGTTCAATCATCTTCCACCTTCGGATCACGAAAGGCACGCCAGCCAATCTATATCCTCAGGTCTAAGAAGATTGAACAGGGGCAACTGTTGTACCCCAAAATTTGCCCTCCCATATTTCTCAAAACATTTCAAGAAAAATTCACAATTCCAACCCGGCACGTCATATTCAGGTGTTCTTTCACCAAGATATCTCTGATAACGTATTCTCAAATTCAGGTTCGGCTCAAGAGTCAATTCTTTAAAGAAGGTATCCGAATGTGTGAGTTTTCTCGAAGAAATATGGTGAAAAAAGTGTGTTGAAAGTGTAGTTTTTACGCGCTAAAAAATTCATAACTTGAAGATTGTGGCTCATTTTGAACCCGTTCCGGTGGCCAAAATTCCGTCTTGACATTATCTACGTTTTCATCTCTCACGGCTGGAAGCCAATTTCGATCAGAAGGTCTTCAAAAATGTGGATTTATCAAGTATTTTCGTACAGAAAATTTGTGACAGAAGTTTATTTGCGTCATGTTCAGAAAATCATAACTTGGTCGATTTTCATCGTATCGAGCTGGTTCCAGCGCCAAAATTTCACAAATTGAGTTGGTTACATTTTCACAGAAGGTATTGAGTTCAAACGGTATTCAAAAGGCCTTTGTTTTTTGCTCAGAGTGCGTGACACGCTGAAAATCCTGAATGCTGAATATTATTTCATCTGGGCCGAAACTTCGAAAATTCATAACTCGGTCAATTTTTATCGGATTGGGCTCATATTTTTACACAAGGTCACTGACTCATAGATCTACAACTTTTCTTCAAAAGTCGAGACCGGATTATGCTCCGATCAATACCAATTTTTTATTGAAGAACGTGTCAGAGTCGACACTGGAGCCCAAAATAAGTTTGTCTGAGCTGAAACTTCAAAAATTCATAACTAATTCACCATTTATCCGATTGAGCCGATTTTCGGACAGGAGTTAGTTCTCGATATCGGCTACATTTTGTTTTCACATTTCAACTTCAAAAATTGCACTTAAGTCCCTACGATTTAGCCTGGAAAGTGACGAACTCAAGTGAACATTAGAGGCCCAATTGCACATTCAAAGCCTATTTTCTTTACCCTAATTTCCATTATATAATCACCTTCTTTTCACACAAACCAGAGAGGAGAAAAAAGAGAAAAAAAACTTTGCCACAACACTGTTAGAATATCAAATTCTTTCAAGAACCCTAAAACCTTGAAATCCTTATTACAAATCTCTCTCTCACTACAAACAAGTCATCTCAGTTACAAACCAACATCTTACTACTTCTTCAGTAAGGGTAAGGCTAACTTGATCTCCATGATCAAAAGGGCATAAAAGCATTCATGTCACTAATTTTCCAGTAAGGGTAAGATTGATTTGATCTCCATGATCAAAAGGGTATAATCATTCATACATGCCATATTGTGCCTAAACATTAAATTTCTTCATATATTAGCTTTATTTGCATTTTATGATTTTATTTAATGTGTTCATGAGATTTAACACTGCAGATTTTAGACAGGATCCCATGCAGGTTCATTAAGGAACGTTGAGGCCAAAACACAAATGGCCAAAAGCCAAATGGTCAAAACAGAACAGTTTACACATGACACCAATACATGGCGAGACAGACATCCTGAGAAGGTTAAGGAACGTTGAAGCCAGAACACAAATGGCCAAAAGCCAAAACACAAATGGCCAAAACAAAACAGTTTACATATGACGCCAACAGCTGTTTCACCCCTCCAATCAGGCTCGTATACTCATAAACTCTCTCTCTATTTGTATTATGTTCCTTTAATTAATTAATCGTTATTTTTTTATTAATCACTAACCAATTAACATTTTTTCCTAATAAAATCAAAAATACAAAAAATATTTTATTTATTAAAATTAACTTCATCACTTTTATTTTTGTAAATAAATTAATTTAATCAATTTAGCTTTAATTAGATTTAACTTTTAATATTTTTTGCAATATTTAAAATCAATTTAGAATATTAGGTTTTTATTAGCATTAATTAATTTATTTTATTTCTTTAAAAACTCAAAAATCCAAAAATATGTTCATTATTTAATTTAATTTAATTGTTCATTTAATTTAATTCTATTTAATTCAAAAATAACCAAAAAAATCACTTTCTTTCAAAAAAGGGTCAAAACCCAAAAAACTCGCATCCAATTTAATTTCCCGCACGCGATCCATTTTTCCATATTATTGTACTTGCTTCCGGAATGTAATAACTTTAATTAGGACTTTATTTATTTATTGCTTTATTTTACTTTCCGCAATTTAAATTAAAGGGTTTGTTTTTGGCGATGTAAATACCCGACGCCTTGTAATAGTTTAGATTTAATTTCCACAATTTAAATTCCGCAACTATTAACTGTTAGATGTATGCTAATTAGGCTATGCATGACAAGACTTATCTCTGAAATTAAAATCAACTCGTAGCTCACCATAACATGTGCAAAGATAACTTAACTGAATCCTGACACACTCGCACATGCCACTCCTAGGATACGCCTCACTTGGTTGCCTCGAGGTGGTCATTAAGTATAGGGTGTTTTAGAGGTCACCCTCCTGTCTAAAGATCCAGTTGCCTCGAAACGGTTGCCTCGGATAAAAAAGGATCTAGGACATTAGGGTTACCACTAAGGCGTCCTACTATTGCTTTGGTGACCACATTGTCCCGATAATTGAATTGACCGGAATAACTCCAACGACGGTGCTACCTACTTCTTAATAGTGGGATAGTACTGTCTAAAGGACTCTTACACAGCTTAATTCCTTAGAGTAGGTAGATTTCTCCTGGGTACTTGCTCTTTCAAAACAAACAAAAATACTTTTCGCACCTACACTTTCAAAAAGTTTTCAAACAAATACTTCATACACTCTTGAGGACTGATACAAGAGTTACCTAGAAGTTTTCAAAACGAAACTTTTTCAAAACCCACAAACACAAGAAAAGCAAACATTTTTTGAAAACATAGTGAGCAAGTACCTAAGAGCCCATGGATAACCACGGATAGAAAGGGTGCTAACACCTTCCCTTTCTATAATCTACCTCCCGAACTGAGAAACATCTCGAAAAGGAATTTTGTTGTGCTTTTGTCCTTTCCTTGTTGGAGAAAATAAAAGACGGTGGCGACTCTTGCTTACCGCGACATTTCGCGAACCATCTTTAAAACAGTCAGTTCTATTTCCACCGATCACAAACGTGTTTCTGTCCGTTGGATGAGGAGAAAGTGGGGTGATAGGCTATGAAGTTTGTCACACGCAAGTGACTATCGTCACTTGGTCTTCATGGAGCGTGACGTTCGTCACGTCCCTTTGACGGTCATCAGGGCTTGGTTGCTTGTGGGCCACGTGCTCACATGTGTAATGGGCTTTTGGGCTGGTTTCTTTTCCTTAGGCTCTTTTACTACTTTTTGCACCCTTTTTTATTCATTTCTTCAAAAGTGTTCGGCTCAGTGCATATCTGCAAAAATAGAAAAATACCTGCATAATACTTATAAAATAATTTAATTCAAACTAAAGTATGAGAAATATTTGGTGTATATCAAGCCAGAAATATCACATATTTGTGTGTCATCAAACTCCCCCATACTTAAACTTTGCTTGTCCTCAAGAAAATGCTAAGTACGATGTTTTTTTAAACATGGTTATGACTCGGATCGACTAATATATAGCTGCGTTGTGTTTTTGTTAGAAAATCAGTGGTTTGATTCGTGCTCCATAACTACGTCGGCGACGCTAGACAATCCCATTTTACGTAAACTAGTTACAGGTCCTATCATAGCCTACCTCGAGTATTTATCTTGTTTTGCACTTTTCATTCTAGCGCAATCACATTAAGCCCTTTATCTTCACATGCACATAGCAGAACAGTCGGTTACTGGTTATGATCCTTTTAAACTTTTAGAGGTTTCTGGCACATTAATATGGCAACCTTTAATTCAAATGTTGGATGTGGGGGATCAGACCGTAATCTGCCCTACCGAGTTCAGTACCAGATGCTCTTGAACCATCCATCAAATGAATTTTCATGTTACTTTGTAAGGTTTACATCCTTTGGATTAGGCGATCGGGTGAGGATCGTCCAATTTAATCAGTGTGTTTCCTTGCAACATTTTGCTGAAATATTCTATCATCCACATATATTCATCGACTTCCCGCGTAGTTTGTGTTTAAGACGGTGTTGACTGCTAATATAAACTACTCAAGGTTACTATAAAGACTAAACTCAGGGTGTTGGAAACAACGGGTACTTGAACTGATCTATCATACTCTGGGGTTGTAGAGTGTCTAAACGGTAGAAATTTTGCTTAATCTCGCCCCAATTCCTGATGATTAAAGATTTTGCAGTCTATTTACTTGTCGAGTGAGAGAAAAAAAAATTTATGGGCTCAAAAAAGAAAGGGGAGTCTAAAAGAACAACACAAATTGCTGCAATAGATGACTTGAAAAAAAATTTTATTGAATTTAAGATAACAGAAGGGAAATTACGAAGAAAATAAAAATTACTAGGAAAAGGGAAATACTTCCTCCCCCATACTTGAATCATACATTGTCCTTAATGTATTGATAGAAGCGGGAAAGGGGAAAGATAAAAACATAATCATTCTTACTCCTCTTGTCTTTGGTATCGGCCACGTGTCCTTGCTCTTCGACGTGCTTGCCCGCCATGTCTGGAAGATTCGCCGCCATCTCTTTAGGATATGATATTATGCAAGTCATCAACACAGAGTGTTAAGGCTCGCATATCTGCCATTATTCCTGTGGTGAATTCCAGCATACTTTGATCGTGCCTGAGAGCGTAGTCATTTTGGTCTCTCTGCATTTGTTGCATGAGAGTCATCATCTCGATTTGGCGTGTCTCGAGGCTCTGGTGGCATTGAGTGGACAGTTGGTTTTGTTGCATTATTGCGGCATATATTGCGTCGATGGTGGCAGGATTGTTGGCTTGTTGTGGTTGGGGCTCTTGTTGCTATAATTCTTCTTCGATTTCGTCAGCGGCAGCGTTGTTAGCCTGACCTTGATTTCCTTGCACATTTTCTCTGGGTTTAGGGGCGTTCAGGTTGTAAAGCCAGTTATCCGGATTACCCAAGTAAGTACGATTATGATTTGGCATGATCACACTACGAACTCTTGCATTCTTAACCATGAGATAGTATCCTCCAGCTTCTCGTACTTTAATCAGGCGACCAGCTCTACAGTTATCAATGTCCATAAAAACTGCTGGCAGAGGAGGTAGGAGTTGGATCCTTTCCCCCCAGTTCAAGTGAACTGCGATGGCGGTGACGATGCCTCCGATGCAAAAAGGTGTGGTCCCTTATCTTGCAACGAGGTTTTGAATATGGGCCATCATTAAAGTGATGGTATTAAGACGAATGTTTTGCGAAAAGGTACAGTGGAGAGCATATAATTCTTTAGTGTTTACCTTGTTGTTGTTTGCCCTTCCGAATATTGTGTTTGCCATAACACGGTGTAAGAAGCGGATATTCGGGTTGTGGATGTGAAAGGCATACCGTGCTTCGGGTGTGACATTTGGTTCGCCGATTATTCTCTCCCATAGTGCGTATGCACTTCCATTCCAATCCAATTCTGGGGGTATGCGGTATTGCACATTATTCCCTCGGGGAAAATGAAATATGTCGCTCAAAATTTCATGGTTGAGTTGGTAATCTCGGTTGAACATCCGAAAATGAGTGGCTCCCGTTAGGTGTGAGTCTGCATCTTCTCGAGTGTGATATGCGTAGGAACTCAAGAATTCCAACGTGAGAGCTTCGTAAGTTGGTGTGTTCATCGTGCTAATAAAGCTTAGGCCAGCTTTATTCAGCAAGCCTTCCATATGAGGTTGCAAGCCTAATTCTTGCAAGCAAGTGTTGTCGACGAACCGTGTGGATGTTAGCCCTCGGTGATGGAATTTTATGTACCTCTCTTTTTGAAGCTCACTGGCTTCTCCTTGTCGGAGCACGAGATGTCGCATATCGGGTTCGGGTTGGTTGGCCATGAGTGTTGAACTTGATAGAAAAAAATGTATATGTGGTAGAGAGATGGAAAGGGAGTGGTAGTGATGAAACTAAGGATGGAAGGGGAGGGTTTATATAGATGGTTTTGTGGAGTAAGAAATTTAATGGTGTTTATGGGAGAATTTTGAAATTTGGGAGGTTATGGGTAAGTGGAGTAAATGGGGTGGTGGAATTTTAATACAAATTTTTCGTGCATCAATGCTATCAACGGTCACGGAATTGAAAAGCATGGAGGACATTGCCTGCCGCCTGTCACACGCTTCCTGACACTCGTCAGAGTCAAAGACACTCCCTGACGTTCGTCACATGCATAATAACGTTCGTCAGGGTGAGGTGATGTTGGTCTCTTTGACTTCTTTGAATGCGTGCTCCACTAAATTAATTAATTAATTTCAATTTTGAGAAGTGTATTGTAAGGGATTAGTAGCATATTGTATAGTTGGAAAAATGATATGGTAAATAAGAAGCAAATAAAGATGGTAACAAAAATAAAATAAAAAACACATGATAATAATAATAGAAATTAAGAACAAATGAAAATAATAACGAAAATTGCAAAAAATGAATGCATACTTTGTAAATAAAAATAAATAAAATGGACACGAATAAAATTTTAGGACCGAAAAGTAACATATTATTCGAAAATAATTAAAACCATAATGAGTTTGAGAATAATAATAATGAAAAACAATGAAAAATCCCATCATACTAAGAACAAACAGTGTCCTCACTGGGGCAGTACAGAAAAACTATCAAGCATGAGGGCCTCCGGGAGGTGGTGCAGAAGCGTGCAGATGTTGATAAATGTGGTCAAACTTCTCCGTGACGACGTCCATGAAATGAAAGAAGTCACGCCGAAGTGTGCTGACATTTTCTTTAACAGTGTCGAGCTCTCCTCGGAGTGTGGTAACATCTGTCTGCAGAGTCTTGATCGTATGTGCATGATCAGACATGGGTATGTCATTAGCTGTAGAAACAAGGGGTAGTGTAGGATAATCCAAAGGTGTATAATCGTGGTAACCTGTGGGTGTAGATGGGTATCTCTCCTCCCTCTCAGGGTCGTGTTCGTCTGTCTTCTCTAGGGGATATAGCCAATTTGTCTTGGTATAGACACTGGTATGCTCGGGGCTAGGCAATTTGAAGCAATATACATGGTTACGTTGGACAAGCAGCTGAAAGTGAGGTGGGTTGAGGTTACCAATAAAAGAAATGTTAAAGCAAAAAGGGATGTCCATGGTATAATATCTGGCGTACGGTGTAAGGCGCGACAGAGATGACCGTAGGGATAGGGCCTCGGATATCATAGTGACTAGCCCGCCGACACAGATGGGGCCATGGGTACACTGAGCTATAGCTGACATGTTGGCGATCATAAATGATGCACCAATGACTGGTCTGGTCTGAAAAGCATATTAAATGATGAACAACTCATCCCTAGAAACCGAGAGTTGATTAATAGGTTTTCTAAAAAATGTGAAAGCTAAAATGTGATGGAAATACCTAATAGCAGGGTTATGAATCTCGGTGGCATCAAGGTGGTCGGGGTCCTCGGGATATTGGCCCGCTATGTCTCTCCAAAAGTGATTAAGCTCAAAGTTGAGGTACTCATCCGCCTGGGTTTCCATGTGGGCGTCTAAAGAGCTAGGGAATCCTAGCAGCTGAGCTAGACTGCGAACTATAAACTGGTGGGTGAAACCGAACAATCTAAAGGACATCTGACCTCTACTACACCCTAAGCCTTGTGTGGGTTTATAGATGAGGGAGCTCAAGAACTCCAAGGTGAGGCGTTGGTGTGTAGGGTGTTTATAGGCTAGGAACCCCTCCCATCCTATTTGGTTAAACATGAAGTAGACACTTTCCCTGATTCCTAAGGCTGTCAAGGTGGGATCATGCACATACATGGTCATACTCATCTGGCGCGGAGCCAGAATCTCATATCGTCTTTGCTGAGTCTCCGAGGCAAAAATGATAGTATCCATGAATTTTAGCTTGTAGGTTCCTGTGAATCGGTACTAAAATTTGGAAAAGAAAAATGCAAATAAGTAAAATATGTTGTGGGAGAAAGAAAGAAAAGGAAAAAATCGGAAAGTAAAAATCAGAATGCAAAAATGAAAATAAAAGATAAAGATATTTGAGAGATAATAAATAATAATAATAAAAAATAAAAAATTGTGGGTTGCCTCCCACACAGCGCTTGTTTAATGTCGTTAGCTTGACAATGTTGTTAGACGTGAATTAGTTTTCAAATTGGTGCGGCAGCTCTAATAGCGTTAAGCTCGCGGTGTAATCCTTATTTTCGATGCTGTAATAATGCTTTAGGCGTTGGCCGTTTACTAAGAATGGATTCATGGATTTTCCTTTGATTTCTATGGCACCAATGGGGAAAACTTTGGTTACTTCGAATGGTCCAGACCATCGTGAACGGAGTTTTCCAGGGAACAGTTTCAGACGAGAGTTGAATAGGAGTACTACATCTCCTTCATTGAATTCTTTCCTTGAGATACATTTGTCATGCCATTTTTTCGCCCTTTCTTTGTAGATCCTTGCATTTCCATATGCATCTAATCTTAGTTCTTCTAATTCATTTATGTCGAGGATCCTTTTCTCTCATACCGCAGTGTAGCTTAGGTTTAAAGTTTTAATTGCCCAGTAACCTTTGTGTTCAATTTCCACTGGCAGGTGGCATGATTTTCCATATATGAGTTTAAAGGGTGTTGTACCTATCGGTGTCTTGAATGTCGTCCTGTAGGCCCATAATGCGTCAGGTAACTTAGCTGACCAATCCTTTCTTGAAGTGGCAACAGTTTTTTCCAGTATTTGTTTTATTCCTCGATTTGAGACTTCCACCTGTCCGCTTGTTTGGGGGTGGTATGGTGTTGCGACGCGGTGCCTCACCCCATATTTGGTTAGGAGTTTATCAAAGATTCGTGATATGAAGTGGGAGCCACCGTCGCTTATAACTTGTTTGGGTACACCAAACCTTGGGAATATAATGGTTTTGAAGAGTTTAATCACGACTCTAGTATCGTTTGTTGGAGAAGTTATTGCTTCAATCCATTTTGAAACGTAATCTACAGCCACGAGTATATATTTGTTTCCGAATGAGGATGGAAATGGTCCCATGAAGTCGATTCCCCATACATCAAAGACTTCCACTTGTAGGATGCCAGTCTGAGGCATCTCATCACGTCTGGATATATTTCCGGTGCGTTGGCATCGGTCGAAGTTTAGGATGGCTATGTGCACATCTTTCCACAAATTTGGCCAGTAGAAGCCAGACTGCAAAATTTTGGCACATGTCTTTGATGTGTTTGCATGACCTCCGTAAGGGGCATCATGACAATGAGAAATAATGCTTTCTATTTCGTTTTCCAGGACGCATCTTCGGAAAATATCGTCTGCACTCCTCTTGAATAGTAAAGGTTCATCCCAAAAGTAATGTTTCAAATCGTGAAAGAATTTCTTCTTCTGTTGATAAGTCATATCAGGGGGTAGGATTTTGGCAGCTAAGTAATTTTCTATGTCCGCATACCATGGTATGGTTTGGATAGAGACCGCGACTTCTTGTATAGCATTGTTTATTTGGTCTTGGCTTTCTCGTGAATCGTTGTTAGCAGCTTGCGTGTCAAGTCCTAAGAGCAGTTGATTTGGATTTGATTCAGGCGGTTCTTTTCTGGCATCTCCTAAGTCCATCTGAGCCAACAGACGTTCATACGGGAAGTCATCGTTAATAGGTACTTCTTCTGGTGTCAGCTGTTCCATTCGAGATAAATGGTCGGCTACTACGTTTTCGGTACCTTTTTTGTCTTTAATTTCTAAATCGAACTCTTGTAGAAGCAGAATCCATTTCAAAAGTCTCGGCTTTGAGTCTTGCTTGGTTAAGAGATATCTAATAGCTGCGTGGTCTGTATAGATGATTATTTTTGCGCCTACGAGGTAGGAGTGAAATTTGTCTAGTGCAAAGACTACGGCTAAAAGTTCTTTTTCCCTTGTTGCATAATTCATCTATGCAGGGTCCAAGGTTCTACTAGCATAATATATCGCATGAAGCTTCTTATCTCTTCGTTGTCCCAGGACTGCACCTACGGCGTAATCACTTGCATCACACATAATTTCAAATGGAAGTCTCCAATCGGGTGGTTGGATGATTGGTGCGGATACAAGAGCTGTTTTTAGTTGGTTAAATGCTTTTAGGCATTTGTCATCAAAATAAAATTCAACATCTTTCATAAGGAGGGTGGTTAGAGGTTTTGATATTTGCGAGAAATCTTTGATGAATCATCGGTAGAAACCGGCGTGTCCTAAGAAACTGCGTATTTCTCTCACTGTTTTAGGGGGTTGCAAGTTTTCTATGACTTCGATCTTAGCTTTATCGACTTCAATCCCCTTTTCGGACACAATGTGTCCTAGTACGATTCCTTGTTTGACCATAAAGTGGCACTTTTCCCAATTCAGAACGAGGTTAACTTTTACGCATCTCTCCAAAACTTTCTCCAAATTCACCAGACAATCTTCAAAACTCTCTCCACATACAGAGAAGTCGTCCATAAAGACCTCCATAATGTTGTCTATGAAATCAGCAAAGATTGCCATCATGCATCTCTGAAACGTGGCGGGAGCATTGCATAATCCAAACGGCATTCGTCGGTAGGCGAAAGTTCCATAAGGACATATGAATGTTGTTTTCTCTTGGTCATCGGGGTGAATAGGGATTTGAAAGAATCCGGAGTAACCGTCTAGATAACAGTAATGTGAGTGCTTAGCTAATCGTTCAAGCATTTGATCAATGAATGGTAGAGGGAAATGGTCCTTTCGAGTGGCCTTGTTTAGCTTCCTATAGTCAATACACATTCTATCTCCACTTATAGTTTGTTCCGCTACAGCTTCGCCTGCTTTGTTTGTTGTTACCGTTATACCACCTTTCTTTGGTACACAGTGGAATGGGCTTACCCATTGACTATCGGAGATGGGGTATATGATTCCAGCGTTCAAAAGTTTTTTAACTTCATCTTTAACTACGGTGCTCCATATTGGGTTAATTCTTCGTTGATGTTCTCTAGAATATTTGCAGTCGTTCTCCAGTATAATACGATGCATGCATATGGAAGGGCTTATTCCTTTGAGATATGTAATGTTGTATCCTAAGGCGGAGGGATATTTTCTTAAGACTTGTAATAATTTGTCTGTTTCTTGTTGTCCTAAGTCCGTGTTGACAATTACAGGATGCTTTAACTCGGTGTTAAGGAATTCATATCTGAGGGTCTTAGGTAATGGCTTAAGATCCAATTCCGGTTTTCTTGGACAAGGCATGTAATCGGGTGTCAGAGCTAAGCATTCACTCATATTTTCGTCTCGGTATTCAGGACACCGTTTGTTATCTTCGAATATAAGAGGTGTGGGAATCTTCATGGTTTCGGAACAAGGTATTGGTTCCCATTCAATTTCTATTACGCATTCGTCCATGATGTCCACCAGATAACATGTGTCATCTATGGCGGGCACTTGTAAGAATTGTGTTAGAATAAATTCGACTTTCTCTTCACCTACTTCAAAGGTTAGTTTGCCCTTTTTTACATCTATGATAGCTCCAGTTGTGGCTAAGAATGGTCTTCCTAAGATGATAAGTGTGCTTTCGTCTTCTCTTATATCCATGATTATGAAATCTGTAGGGATGTAGAATTGACCTATTCGTACGGGAACATTTTCTAAGATTCCTACTGGGTATTTGACGGAGCGATTCGCTAATTGAACTGACATCTTTGTCGGTCTTAGTTCACTCATTTCCAGTTTGTTACATATGGATAAAGGCATAATGCTAATACTAGCGCCTAGATCACATAGGGCTTTGTCTATGACAAACTTACCTATATGGCATGGTATAGAGAAACTTTCGGGGTCTTTCAGCTTAGGAGGCATCTTGTTCTGGATAATCGCGCTACATTCTGCTGTAAGCGTTACCGTTTCGTTATCTTCTAGCTTTTTCTTGTTAGATAAGATTTCCTTGAGGAATTTGGCATAGGAGGGCATTTGAGTTATAGCTTCTATGAAAGGAATTGTTATATTCAGTTGTTTCAGAAGTTCTACGAATTTTTTAAATTTCCCTACATTCTTGGGTTTGGCTAATCTACCAGGAAAATGGATTTGGGGTTTATAAGGCGGTGGAGGCACATAAGGTTTTTCTTTTTCTTTGGCCTCTCCTCCTTTATCTTCTTCGTCTACCTCTGGTTTCTCTGGTTGATTCTCCTTCTCAGTTGACATTTCAGCCTTTTGATACATACTTTGATTTGATAGTCTTGGGTCAGGCGGTCCATCTAACTCGGTTCCACTCCTTAATATGATAGCATGAGCATGCCCCTTTGGGTTAGGTTGTGGTTGACCGGGAAATGTATCAGTCGGTGCGGATGTAGGTGCTTGTTGTTGAGCCACTTGAGATATTTGGGTTTCTAACATTTTATTGTGGGTGGCCAAAGCATCTATTTTGTTTGCTAATTGTTTTATCTGCTCATTAGTGTGTATGTTTTGATTTTGGACGTCTTTATTTGTTTGCGCTTGAGTAGCTATGAAGTTCTCCATCATCAGTTCTAAGTTTGATTTTCTAGGTGCACTAGGAGCATTTGCAGGAGTTTTCTGATATCCAGGTGGTACGGCAGGTGCTTGGTTTGGAGCATACAACGCATTGGGGTTTTTATATGAGAAATTTGGGTGATTTTTCCATCCAGGGTTGTACGTGTTTGAGTAAGGGTTTCCTTGAGCATAATTCACTTGGTCAGCTGGAGTTCCTGCCAAGATCTTACATTCCGTGACTAGATGTCCAGGTACTCCGCATATTTCGCAATTGGGAGTTATAGCAGCCACGGTGGCTGGAGGTATTGCGGTCAAATTATCAATCTTTAGGGTGAGGGCATCTACCTTATCATGGACACTGTCTAGGTCGCTTATCTCATACATTCCTCCTTTTGTCGGTGCTTTCTCTGTAGTACCTTTGTCTGCGTGTCCTCTTTCACTTCCCCACTGATAGTGGTTTTGGGCCATACTTTCAATTAGAGCATAGGCAGCGGTGTAGGATTTGTCCATAAGTGCACCACCTGCGGCAGCGTCTATTGTTAATCTTGTATTGTAGAGGAGACCATTATAGAAGGTGTGGATAATCAACCATTCTTCCAGGCCATGATGTGGGCATAGTCTCATCAGATCTTTGTATCTTTCCCAAGCATCGAAAAGGGATTCGTTCTCCTTTTGTCTAAAATCGCTTATCTGAGATCTTAGCATAACTGTTTTGCTTGGTGGAAAATATCTCGCAAGAAAAACTTTCTTCAGCTCGTCCCATGTAGTGACTGAGTTTGCGGGTAGAGATTAGAGCCAAGCTCTTGCTCTGTCTCTTAGAGAGAAAGGGAAGAGACGAAGTCTTATTGCTTCTTGACTGACCCCATTGTTCTTGATTGTATCTGCGTACTGTAGAAATATTGATAGATGAAGATTAGGGTCTTCCATCGACCCACCAGAGAACTGGTTTTGTTGCACAGCGGATAACAAAGAGGGTTTCAGTTCAAAGTTGTTAGCCTCGATCGGAGGGGCAGCAATGCTGTTATGTGGTTCATCTTGTGAGGGTATGGCATAGGATTTGAGTGGGCGCGGAGCAGGATTTGCAGCCATTTCTTCGGTTGGTGGAGAAATGGGCGGTTCGAGTGATTGACGAGGTTGAGTGTTATGCAATAGATGGTACTCTTGAATGCGGCGTCTAAGTCTGAGATAACGCTCGATATTGTTGATTTGTATGTATAACGACTCGTCTTGCGAACGAGTGTTTGGCATACAAAATTAGAGAAGATAAGAAAAGAAATAGAGAAGAAAGAGAGAAATTTTTGCTCTAGTCTCTACTGCGTAACAAAAGAGTAGCGATATCGACTTAAATCAGTCCCCGGCAACGGCGCCAAAAACTTGATCATGGGATTTGTACTTATGTATCCAATGATTCGGACTGCAAGTGCACAGTCTTGTCGAGTAGTTTTAAAAGATATCGAACCACAGAGACTGATGAATCGATCTACCATTTTCTATTGTTACTATGTAAATCTAAAGCTAATGAATATTTGATTTGGGTTGTAGGGGAAACTAATCGCTAAATTAAGTTGTATTTTAATAATCAATGAGCTTAATTACCAGTATGCAACAGTCTTACCTCGGGAACTAGTGACCTGTCGGGCGTCTTTATATTTTCAAAACAGTTTTCAGTAAAACCTATCTAGTTTAAAAACCCTCGTCTCACACTGTCGTTTTGTTGATCTAGGCTATGCAGTTAAGTCCTAACGTACGCTTCCGCCATCCCGCAGGAGTTAAAAACACTTTTTGGAAACTAAACAAAATCTTAATTAACTTTAAAGTGTTTCCGTTGTATTTTAAGCCAATGCCTAATTACTACTGTCCAGTTAAAAGATCTCAAACTTCCGCTTTGTTGACCCTAACCTCTATCTGTTTTTTTACTTCCATAACAAAACAATTTAATGATTTGAAAAATAGTAACTTAGGCCAGAAAAGAAAGTTTCGTAGTAAAAATAGTCCCGACTAAGTTACTCGTTCCCTCTGTTGATTGACTTTACATACCGGTATAAGATTTCTAGCTTGACATAATATTAAACCAAATCGCAGAATAATTTAAAGGACAAACACAAATAAACATAATTATATTAATTAATAAGCAATAAGAATTTGTAAACATAAATCTGGTAATAACTCTGAAGACAAAAGCACTCCTGCACAAATTGTAGGCTTTGCTTCGATCGGAGAATATATTTAACCGTACAGAAGAAAATAATGCTGAAAGAATAGTGCTGGAAAGAAATAACTGGGAAAAGAAAATAATGCTGAAAAGAAATAATGCTGAAAATAATATCTGCTTAATAAAATCTCTAAACTTTCTCGTCAAAAAGAAGAACCCTTTCTACTGTGGTCTCAGGCTCTATTTATAGTGCTTGCTTGATTCGTTGCTCTCGAAAATGTAGGAACAGTTCACTTTTCTTCCTTGAGAAATAATAGGCCATTTAATTGTCACGTTCGTTGCTCTCTTGACTAAGTGGGTGAGAGAATGTAGGAACTCGTTGGATTAACCCTTGAACGTGTTTCTATCCGTTGGATGAGGAGAAAGTCGGGTGATAGGCTGTGACGTTCGTCACACGCAAGTGACTATCGTCACTTGGTCTTCATGGAGCGTGACATTCGTCACGTCCCCTTGACGGTCGTCAGGGCTTGGTTGCTTGTGAGCCACGTGCTCACATGTGTAATGGGCTTTTGGGCTGGTTTCTTCTCCTTAGGCTCTTTTACTACTTTTTGCACCCTTTTTTCTTCATTTCTTCAAAAGTGTTCGGCTCAGTGCATATCTGCAAAAATAGAAAAATACCTGCATAATACTTATAAAATAATTTAATTCAAACTAAAGTATGAGAAATATTTGGTGTATATCAAGCCAGAAATATCACATATTTATGTGTCATCAGTGAGCATTTGGGATCCTTTGGACTCAAGCATCTTGATGAAAAATGAAACCCTAATTTGAGGTAGACTACCTTAGGAGAGAGTTGGTCTGGTCAACCCTTGGACTTCTTTGAGCAATTTGAGGACCTCACTTGACATGTATTGAGAAATGTGGGAGGGAAAATTTTGGGGTACAACAGTTTCATACTTTTTCCCCCAGAGAAGTTGGTGCAATACTTACTCTCAATATTGAAGAAAATATCTCTGGTTTCCCCAGTGAAGAACGTATCTTGGTTTCCTCTCTTCATGTGGTGTTGACCTCCCCAACGGAGTTAGCACGAGGTCCCCCATTGATATCTCGATTATGAGGCACTATCTCCCCTAGTGAAGTATGTATGTTATTTCTCCATTGAAGTCAGCTCGAAATCCTCAGTTGATATTTTGCCAATATGGTTTCCATCCGCCTTATTTGAAATTAGTATTGCAATCCCCAATAGAAGTGCGAACCGTGAAAGCGTTTGTTTTCCCATTGAAGTTTGAGTGTTATTCCCCGGTGAAGCCTGGAGAAGGATGTTATATCCCTGTATTTGTACTGTTTTATCACTATGATTTGATTATTTCCAGATTATGTTCCTTCCGAGGGAAGTTAAGCCGCAAAATAGGATTATGTTTCCTTGTTTGGTACTTATTTTCTTATGGAATGTTCATCTTGGATGTGATTTAGCCGAGTTTTGATTGTGCCCAAATTGGTTTTTTCTGGTTATTCCCAGTGTTATATGTCTATTTTGTCAGCATATACATGATAATATTCATACATTCACACATACATCATGCATATTTAAATTTAGCAAATCATTGCTCATTAACATTTGTTAATATCTTGTTAACCTGTTACCCTGTTTTGCAGAGTTATGTTGTCCTCTCTCCAATAGAGTGTTGGCCTTAAGTAGAAAGTTAATATTCTTTCAATTTTCCCACTGAGTTATCCCTCGCGGAAGATTTTTGCTTTAGCCTTCCTGTACAACTCTTTGTATGGATGATTTGGGTTTCCCTCTTGAGTTTATTTCTCAAAGAATGTATTTTGGTAGACTGTTTTACTCCAGTTTATTTCTGGTTTGAATCTTTGGTTCTCAACAATATCATTACTTTGGATTTCTGCGAGCTTCGAGCCTTAGTTTGAGAATGTGCATTTATTTTGGCACGAGAAGACTTTTATCTCCTCATCAAGAATATGTTGGCATCTCCCCAAGAGGTCATATTTCTTTCCCCGGGAAGTCATATTTTTCCCCCAGGAAGCCATATTGTTTTCCCCAGAAAGTCATTTTTACAACCCTTCCCATAACAGCAAGTAGCAGGTCTCTTTATTTGAGCAACTCGTACTTCCCCGTAAAAGTCGACATTACCTTTTTGCTATCTTCTCTATGAGTGGATAGTTTACAGTTCATTGTCAAATTACACCGGTGGATGGCAAGTCTTTCAATATCGCAGAGACAGTTCGTTGTGAAATCTTTGCAAGTGGTAGTCTCTTTATTTGAGACAACTTATATATTACCCTTTCCAGGTGGAATACCTTGGTTAAAGAAGAAGTTGATACTCGTTCTAGGTGAAACACCAGAATTTTGGGGAAACTTGTTATCTTTTTGCTACCTTCAGTGAGCGTTGGTAGTTCATCGTCAGTGAACGGCAATATTATGATATATTTTTGTTTCTACCTTCAGTGAAATTTGGTAGGTCACCATCAGTGAAAGTTGGTGATTGTTATATTTTTGCTACCCTCAGTGAACGTTGGTAGTTCATCATCAGTGAACGACGATGTTATAATATATTTTCCTTTCTACCTTCAGTGAAATTTGGTAGGTCACCATCAGTGAAAGTTGGTGATTGTTATCTTTTTGCTACCCTTAGTGAACATTGGTAGTTCATCGTCAGTGAATGGTGATGTTATGATATATTTCCCTTTCTACCTTAAGTGAAAGTTGGTAGGTCTCCATCAGTGAAAGTTGGTGGTTGTTATCTTTTTGCTACCCTTAGTGAATGTTGGTAGTTCATCATCAGTGAATGATGATGTTATGATATATTTTCTTACTACCTTCAGTGAAAGTTGGTAGTTCACCATCAGTGAATGTTGGTGATTGTTATCTTTTTGCTACCTTCAGTGAACGTTGGTAGTTCACTGTCAATGAGCGTTGGTGCTATGATATTTCTTTTCTCTCTACCTTCAATGAAAGTTGGTAGTTCATCGTCAGTGAATGTCGATGTTTGTCTCTCTACCTTCAATGAACATTAGTAGTTTCTCCTTCGATAAAAGTTAGTGTATCTTTTTGATCTTCTATCTCCTCTTTAGTTGAGTTGATTCTACCTTATCTCTTCTTTAGGTTTTACACCAATAGAGTCGGGTCTCTTTGATTCACCAGTGATTTATTTTCCTGGTTGGGTTTCTCTTTTGATCCTTATTTCCTTTTCTACATCCCCAGGGGTGTTTTGCGTCCCTTTAAAGTTATTCATATGCACTCATACTCATAAGCATTGCATGGAATCTTAGGGCCAAAAATAGGGCTTGTTTTATATTTAAGTATCTTTAACCGCGTCGACACGAAAAATTTTAACCTTCGTATCTCTGGATAGAAGACACTTAAATAAGGGCAGCTGTTGTACCCCAATTTTTGCCCCTAAGAGTCCCTTATCATATCATACCATCACAATGCAACAAGATCACATTAGGGTTGGTTCTTCCTCTTTTTCTATCTCTTATCTTTAAGTTTGCTCTTGAGGAATCTCCAAGCACCTTAGTTGTGTATTTTGTATATGTGTTGTTGACTAACTTCTAATCAAAATACAAAAAAATATTTGTCTTTGAATATTTGTGTTTTGTAGGTATCGAGTCACAGCATACGACAAATAAGGATTTCCGGTATTATTTTCCTAAAATCTCTATTTGCAAAGAAAAAATAAAATAAAAATTCATTTTTTTCACTGATGCATTTGATTTCTCTTAGAGTGCAATCGATTGCACACAGTGCATTTTGCGCAATTTTTGAAAAAATACATTGTGCAAATCGATTTGCAATATAGTGAAATTGATTTGCAAAGTGAAAATTTAAAAAAAATCAGCAATTTTAAGCTTGTCAAATTTTGGCTCCAATTTTTCTTCATTTTTTGAAAGATATATCATTAATTCACATTTTGGTGCCAATCTTGCATTTTTAAAAATGTTCATTAATTCAAATTTTGGCTCTAATTTTTGAAAGAATTATCATTAATTCAAATTTTGGCTCCAAGAATCAATTACCAAATTACCACTAATCCCAATCCTAAACTCTATAAATAGAGCCCTCATTTCATTCAAATTTCAAGCTTTTGATAGCCAAATCCACCTTGCTAAAAAATCTCTCAATTATCTCCATCTACCAAATTCACTCAAAGCTCCATTTTCAAAAAAAGTTAGTAAGCTTTGCATTTAAGCTTACTAATCTTTGAGTTAAACCTTCATCCAAACACTTTTTCTTTATCAATTCTCTACATCCAAGCTTGGACAATTGATTCTTGTGGTTGAATTGAAGCAAATTCTTGAAGTTGTTTTGATAATTCTCTAGATCTACCTTTGGTAAGTTGGATAATTCATATTTCACAATGTGATCTCTTGTTGATCTTTGGGTTTGATTCATTGAGCATTATTTTATGATTCCAATGGTGTTATTTTCTCATAATTTGATGGAATTTTCGTGCTCAATTGGATCCATGATCATAAGGTATTTGATGGAAAGTTTGAACAAGGATTTGGCCTTTTAAAATTTTGTTTTATTGTCTGTAACAGCGTGCAATCGATTGCTGTAACAGTGCAATCGATTGCACTAAGTGAATTTAGTGCAGTTTTTTTGAAAAAACACTGTGCAAATCGATTTGCACTGTAGTGCAATCAATTTGCACAGAAACATAATGCATTTTTTGCCTTGTTTTGGGGCTATTTTGGTCCATAAATGTTTTTCTACTCACTCCTTTTGATTGTTGGTTTGGATTGCAATTTCAAATGTCCAATTTCTCTTTAAATTCAATGGACTTTGTGATGTAGATGAAGTTGGATAAATGTTTATCAATTCAAATCTACCAAAAAGTGAATTATTTAATTCATTTTTGGTGTTTTAGATTAATGATATGTTTAGTGCTTTAATCCATTTAGATGAGTGATTGAATTTAAAGATGAAAGAAATTTGAGGTAGTGATCCAAGTTAGCTTATCATTCCCCTCCCTCTTCATCTTATCCCTTTCTTTTTTAATTGTGCTACTTGTTAAGGGATGATGATCTCTATATCATTTATCCAAACATGAAGTACATAGATTGCTATTGACCGACCTCAAAATAGGTGTGACTTCTACATAAGTCCACTTACGATTGCTTAACATAGCGCTAAATTTTGTCCCGATTCGAATAAATGATCATTCATGGCCCAAACCTATGTTTGCAAGCCCAATTATGTTAATTTGATCTCTTTGATCCAATAACCTTGACATTCATTGTGTAGAAGCTTTGGTTCTACCAATCCTCTAATGGATCTTCATCAATTTTGGTCAACACGGATCACTTAAGCATAGTTGATCATTAAATGTTGCCTTGAGAATTCTAAAATGGATGATATACTTGACAAAAAGCAAATTCAACTTGTTGTGTGGAGGCTTTGGTTCTACCAATTCTCTAATGAGTTCCAAATGCAAGTTTTAAGATGGTCATCCAACTAACCACTAATTTCTAATAATTGACTTTATTTTATGCTTTTATTTTATGCTCTTTACTTTATGTACCATTTATTTTAGCATTTACTTTTATGCTATTTTCATCTTTTCTCACTTGAGCATTTACTTTTATGTCATTTTTATTTTGCTCACTTGAGCTTTTCTTTTCTTTTTGAATATACTTAATAATCAACATGAACCATAAAAAACTTTAATGATACTTGGACTATTTGGTTACTATCCTTTGCATTATGGAGTATTAGACTTCTTGGACTTAGGATTAGAAACCTTGGCCTATGTTAGAGAGCTTGTGACCTTAATTTATATTTTGTCTGGAGTTCTTGAAGTTTACCTTAAGACATTGGTGTGATACGGTGGGAGAACTGACTTGAAGGTTTTGCGTTTTATCGCAAATGTTGCGGTTAGCAAGAGTCGCCACCGACTTTTCTTTTATCCAAAAGGAAAGATGAAAAAGCACAGGAAAGACCTTTGAGATTGTTTCTTGAGTTAGGGGGGTAGATTATTAAAAGGGAAGGTATTAGCACCATTTTCATCCATAGTTTTCCATTGGCTCTTAGTTACTTGCTAGATCACTTGCTTTTGTTTGAAATTGTGTTTTGTGTGTTTTTTGAAAGTATTTTGTAAAGAGGTCATTGTTTAGGAAATCTTTGTAATGATTCTTGTTTGTAAGAATGTATACAAAGATGTTGATCTTTTGAAAATGTTTTCAATGTTTGTAAGATGTTTGAAAGTGTGTGTGTTTTTGTTTTGAAAAATAGCAAGGATGTTTGTTTTTGAAATGGAGCAAGTAATTATGAGCAATCTACCTACTCAGATATCTTTCTTGTTCATTTTATTTTCCTTTGACATTGTTGTCTTACCATTGATTTGGTAAGCAACCCTATCTTTGGATGTAAACGGGATGGGCGTGGGTCATCGTATAACCATGATTAGCAATGTTGCAAGGTATCTTAGCATTCTTTTTGAGGGACTAAGATCATTTGTAAGGTAACTTAGATAGCGTCATCGAGGGACTATGATCTTGTATTTGCTAGTTTTTGCTAAGATACCTCACATGCGTAATATGGTCATTTTGTATAAGGCAACCAAGTGGAATACCCTAGATATGTTTGTGTGCAAGTGTGTTGTTTTCATGATTGTTTTTGTCTTGAATTAGAGTTTTCTAAGTGTTGATTTTAGTCTTTATACAAATCCTAATTACTAGCATTTGTATATAAAAGCGATAAATTGCGGAATTTTAAAGTTACTACGCTATTACAACATTGTTGGGGAGGGGGATATACAAATTCATGAATGGGGATTGCAAGAATTTAAACCTAATTAGTCTATTACAACCATATTGAATTGATATCAATGTACAAGGAAATAAATAAATACAAAGTATAAAATGAAAGAATGTACAAAAAAAATGCAAAATGTAAAGAAAATGTATCTTTGTTTGATTTTCATGAAAAAGGGATTTTGTCTTAACCTAATTAAATAAAGAAAATAAATAATTAAGTTTAAATTTATTAAGAAAAGATTTTTGAATAAAACCCTAATTCTATTTAGTTGATTAAAATAAAATAAGTTTAGAAAAAGTATTTTAAGTATTTTTATTTTGAAAATATTTATAGCATTATAAAATATTTTTAATTTTTTTTATATAAAAAATAATGTATTTAAATTAGTATGAAAGAAAATAATTAATAACCTAATTTTATTTATATTTACAAGATAATAAGTAAATAAAGTATAATTAATAAAAATATTTTTGTGAGAAAAATAAAATAAACAAGTCAAAATATAAATATATCTTTTTTTGTATTTTATGATTTTTTTAGTATTTAGAAAATATATTTAAGAAAAAATAAAAATGAAATAAATAAATAAAAAACATGGGCCGCGGGTGCCATTAGTCAATAGGGAGGTCAGCTAGTAAAAACAAAAAAAACAAGTCAGGCCCAAAGGGGCCCAGCGCCTGCCAAAAACAACAAAAATCATAAAAGTGAAAATGTGAAAAATGAAAAGGATACCACTAAGGCTCGAACCCAGGTCCCATAGGTTGCAGGCACGCGCTTCTACCACTGGGGTGGCTATACATCCGTTAATACAAACAAAACAATAAATATGTAAGGCAAAACGCGCCTTGAAGACTTCATATTCAACATCCAGCCAGATCAAATGTAACTTGCTCATTTCTCATCAAAAATAAAAACTGTAAACATGAAATTTGTAGAAAATTTTCTCACGATTCCAGACATGTAAAGTATTAAAACTATAGATCAAAGATAAGCATGAATTTTAAAAGCCCTAATCTGAACCCTAAAAATTTCAGGAATTTTAGTTTCAAAATTCTCTAAGCTCAAGCAAAATTAATGGAAACTATGGACATGGTTAGCTTCAGGGAAATGATATCTACATGTTTTGTTCACAAGTAAACTATTGATGATGCCTGTATGAAGAGTTCCAAGTTGAGAAAACTTACCTCAAAACTGGAAATCATGTTTGGAGTTTGAGCTTGTTTCAAGTGATGGTGAGGATCAGGTTATCTTCCTTGAGGTCCTAGGAAGCTAATGCAATGGTTTGCTTGAGTTGAGAGTGGCTGAAATGACTTGAAGAAGTCAATGTGCAGTGCTCTGTTTTTGGCTATGGAGGATATGGTAAATGATGTTACAGTGATGAAACAGGGACATGGATAGGTTACACTTGATGTAAGGAAGCTTTATAAACTAAAAGGCCAAGAAACGCACGAGGGAAATGTGAGTTTGAAGTTCAAGGTCAGAAACTATGCAACAATGGAGTTTTTGGGCAATTTCTGATTTGAGAGTATTTTGGTGTGTTTCAGGGTGTTCAAGCTCGTCCTCTAGCTCACAAATAGTGACTCTATTTATAAGCAACAAGTTTGGAGACCTCTTGTTGATCAGAATTCAAAATCACAAGTTTATGCATAACATGTGATTTTTTGAGAAATCCAAGTTTCCATGCCTTGTACTTGGTTCATAGGGTTATTAACCACTTTAAACATAATACTTTTGACTTTGTGGATGGAGTGTAATCAAGAAAAATAAGTTGGTAGCTCAAGAAGCTGACTTTGTGTATAAAGCTTGCTTTACAAGAATGGATATGTTACTTTCTCCCTAAAATGGCAAATTGATTTGGACAAAGCTTGAAATACTTGGATAAGGGCATAATCATTTGTGTAAACCATTAATTATGGAGTGAAAAATAAGTTTTAGGCCTGCAAAGTGAGAATTATGCAGCATGGCTATGGATTTGGTTCATGTGTTCATCAAAAATGACTTGTAATTCAAGTGACAAAACCCTAACTTCATCTCTTTGATTCTCCCTACTCAAGAATGATCTTAAGGAGTTCTTGGACATTTTGGAAAGCTTTCAATGTGCTATACAACCCAACTTTTAATTTCTTTTGAATATTCCCCTTGGAACTATATGAAAAAGTGTCATGAAGTTGGGTCAAAATCCTGACCAAATTAGGGCAAAATTTCACTAAGTGTTTAGTTTCATGACCCTATGTTCATAAAACTATAACTTGAGATCCAAGCATTTTTGGAGGAAGTTGTATGAAGAAAATTTTTAGATTTCATGGAGATATACAACTTTCATGTTGGAAGTTTCTCTTGAATCATCTTGCATCATGGTGAAATTTTTGCTCAAAGTTATGAAAAAATATGAAATTTCCAACACTTAGAAAAAATTCTAAGTTTAGAAATTTTGACTTTTCAAAATGAAATCTTGAATTTTTTATTTCTTGATGAATAAGTTTCATATTTTGACATGTTTTGATGAGTTATGATCTTTGGCACTTGATTTTGACCAAAAAGTCAAAGTTTGACTTTTCAGTATACAGTTGACTTTTGATCAGTTGACTGACAAATTCATCTGTCAATTCAATGGACTTGCAATGTTTTGAACCATGCCATTAGGTAAAAATGATGCAATTGGACTCTTGAGATCATGCCTTAAACCAATTGATCATTTGCTAGGTCAAAAATCAGAAATTGTTATTTCCCAGTCAAAACCCTAATTTTGACCAGTTTGCCCTTTTGGAGATTTGATCAAATTTCTTGAGGAATTATGGTCTAAACTTGATCAAATGATACATATGAGTCTAAAATGTTGTTTTGGATAAAAAATTATGAAGTTTGACTGTAAATTGGCCATTGTTGACTTTTTCTCCAATACAGCTAATTTTCAGGTCAACTGTTCAATTGACTGAGCAAAAATGTGATTCAAGGCATGAAACTTGGCATGAGCAATATTGGGGGTCGATAATGATCCATGAAAGTCATGTGGGGCATTGGAAGTCCAAAAATACTTGTGCAAACTCAAACCCTAATTTTGGTCATTAGTGCTTAAGGAGGTGTCTTGAGCTGATCAAACCCTAGTGCAGTCTTGAGCCCAAGGAGATCTTGTGAGCAAATTATTGATAAGTGAGAGGGTAAATTTTGGGGTACAACAGCTGTCCTGTTCAATCTTCTTAAGCCTGAAGAGTTAGATTGGCAAGTTCTGCCATTCGTGACTCGAAGGTGGAAGATGATTGGACACTAAAGTGCCCAGAAATTTGCACTCGGTGATGTGATTGTTGAGGGAATAGGCTTAAAGATGCCATTTGGAGAGGTGATAGAAAGTTGCAGGAGATGGGCTTGTAGATTCCATCCAAAAGTGATTGTTGAATTATAATTTGTAAGCTGAAAGAATGAGTATCAGAATGGCGTTCGTATTTATAGCGTATCTATATTATATTTGAAAGAGGCTCTGAATGAGTATCAGGATGGCATCCGTATCTGGAGCGTATCTGAACTGTATTTGGAAGCTGAACCTTGAGTATCATAATGACATCCGTGTATGGAGCGTATCTGAACTGTATTTGAAAAAGAATCTGAATGAGTATCAGAATAGCATCCGTGACTGGAGCATATCTGAACTGTATCTGAAAGTTGAATCTGAATGAGTATCAGAATAGCATCCATGTCTGGAGTGTATCTGAACTGTATCTGAAAGCTGAACCTTGAATGAGTATCAGAATGGCATCTGTGTATGGAGCGTATCTGAATTGTATCTGGAAGAGGCTCTGAATGAGTATCAGAATGGCATCCATGTTTAAAACGTATATGTACTGTATCTGAAAGTTAAATGAGTTTCAGGATGGCATCCGTGTCTGGAGTGTATCTGAACTGTATCTGAAGATCAAATCTGAATGAGTATCAGAATGGGGTTCGTGTCTGGAGCGTATCTGAATTGTATCTGAGAGTTGAATCTGAATGAGTATCATAATGGCATCCGTGTCTGAAGCGTATCTGAACTGTATCTGAAAACTTTGAACATTGTTAATGTAGCTGTTAACCTTATCCTGAAAAGGGTAAAATGTTAGCTAAAATGCAAAGTCATGTTGTATGAAATGCATGGTATGATGCATTTGTGTAATCAATGTTTATGATATATGGGTGCGATGTATGCGTATGTAAGCTAAATCTACTATACTACTATTGGATTGGGGAAAATAAATCCATGTCCGCTGTTGAGGCGATGGAGTATAAGTCTTCATGTTGTGAAGTTGAAGTGCTGATGAATTTCCATTTTTTAGAGAAATAAACTCTGTTTTAAGGAGAATGCCGCATACTGTTTGAAAAATCCTGGTTGGGGAATTTTGAGAATTTGAACGACTTCTACTGGGGATTGATACTTGAAAACTTTGTTCCATTGGGGATTAAACTGTATATTGTGGGGGATTTTATGGAAATAACTTAGAGAGATTTCCCTATCTCTTAAAGCCATCAGTGATTGTCTTTTATTTTGTTTATTTGTAAACAGTAATTATATTCAAATGCCTATGTTCAATAGTGAATCATTGGACGTTTTTGTAAACAAAACACAAGCGTAAAGAAAAATAGATAGTTTTTGCACTTTCAAAGGGATATCTTGGTATTGACTTTGAGTAAGTATTTTTGTACAATGAGATAAACATTTTAGTAAGAAAATGCCGTCGTAAAAAATGAAAATTTTAATACAAAGAAAAGATAGCTATGTGCAATAACCCCATGGGGTTCCCATTCTTCTATAGCCTTCATGTCTCTGAGCATCTTGTCTATTTGTTGCCTCGTCCGAAGATGATTGAATTGATCAGAACCTCTGAGTTTGAATGTGTAAGCCAAAGGTTATCCGTACAGTGATCCAATAGGACATAGTCATACGCTTTAATTCCCTAACTTTTGCCTGGACCACCCTTTCGGGTTTTCAGTCCACCGGGATACCCTTTTTTGCCCAAGCCTCCCTTTCGGGTTTTCAACTTGCCGGGTGTACAGATTTTTTTTCTTATCCCTAAATTTTGCCTGAACCTTTTTTGGTTCGCAGGGATGCCCTTATTTTCCCTAGGTGTGTCAACCTAGGGGGTATCTTATGCGTAGTATCTTTTGACTATGCCTGTGTTCGCAGGGTGCGGCAGGTCGTTACCATCCATGGTGGTCAAGATCATTGTGCCACGAGAGAATATGTTTTTGATTACAAATGGTCCTTCGTATGTAGGAGTCCATTTTCCCCTGGGATCACCTTGCGGTAGTATGGTACATTTGATTACCAGATCTCCAACTTGATACACTTGGCGTCTGGCCTTTTTGTTGAAAGCCTTGATCATCCGTTTTTGATACATTTGACCATGGAAAACAGCAGTAAGCCTTTTCTCATCAATCAAGTTTAGTTGATCAAGTCGAGTCTGGATCCAATCTTCTTCATTCAACCCTGCATCCTTCATAATTCTTAGAGAGGGGATATGAACCTCAATAGGCAAGACAACTTCCATGCCATATACCAGAGAATAGGGTGTTGCCCCGGTTGATGTGTGAGTTGTTGTACGATATCCGCGGAGAGCGAATGGTAGCATCTCATGCCAGTCTTTGTATGTGACTGTCATTTTCTGTATGATCTTTTTAATGTTCTTATTCGCGGCTTCGACAACACCATTCATCTTTGGCCGGTAAGGGGAAGAATTATGATGCTGGATATTGAATTGCTCGCACAGGGCGGTGATCATAGTATTATTCAAGTTTGTACCATTGTCTGTAATGATCCTTTCCGGGATACCGTATCGACATATGAGATTCTGCTTGATGAACCGGGCGACAACATTCTTGGAAACGGAAGAGAAAGAAGCGGCCTCCACCCACTTTGTAAAATAGTCAATGGCCACTAAGATGAAGCAGTGTCCATTAGAGGCTGTTGGTTTGATTTCTCCAATCATATCGATTCCCCATATAGAAAAGGGCCAAGGAGCCGTCAAGACATTTAGAGGAATCAGAGGTACATGCACTTTGTCAGCACAGATCTAACACTTATGGTAAGTTTGAGAGTGCTGATAGCAATCTTCTTCCATGGTAGACCAATAATAACCTGCCCGTAGGATTTTCTTCGCCATCGTATGCCCACTGGAATGGGTGCCAAAAGTGCCTTCATGTAACTCATCCATGATCCTTTCAGCTTCAACCTTGTCTACGCACCGAAGTAGCACAGAGTCATGGTTGCGTTTATAAAGAATGCCATTACTAAGGAAGAATTAGCAGAGAATCTCCTTAAGAACTTCTTATTGTTGACTGAAGCTCCTTCTGGATATTCTTGGGTTTTGAGATACCTCTTGACTTCGTGAAACCAAGGCTGGTCCACTACTTCTTCAGTGTTAATCTCGTGACAGTGTGTTGGTTCACCCATTCGTTCAATGGTGATCTGGGGAGCCTCTTTATCCCATTTAAGTTTAAACATAAATGACATTGTGGCTAGTGCGTCTGCTAGTTGATTTTCTTCTCGCGGGAAATGCTCGAAGGTAATCTTCTTAAAATGTGGGAGCAATGTCAAAACATGTTCTTTGTAAGGGATAAGGTTAGGGTGTTTGGTGTCCCATTCCCCTTTGATCTGGCTAATAACCAAAGCTGAATCTCCAAATACATTCAAAGATTTGATCCCCAAGTTTATGGCATCTTTGAGACTAAAGATGCACGCTTCGTATTCCGCCATGTTATTTGTATAATTGAAGCAGAGTATTGTCGTAAAAGGAGTATGACATCCTTCAGGAAATATGAGTACAACACCAATACCATTGTCGAGTGCGTTAGATGCCCCATTAAAAACCAGAGTCCATCGAGATCCTTGTTCAGGTCTGTCATATGGTCTTAATTCTTCAAAGTTGTTTACCACCATGATGTCTTCATCTGGGAATTCGAACTTCATGGACTGGTAGTCTTCCACAGCTTGGTGAGCAAGGTGATCATCTAGTACACTACCCTTTATTGCTTCTTGGGTAGTATATTGTATGTCATATTCTGTCAGGATCATCTGCCATCTCGCTATTCTCCCAGAGAGGGAAGGTTTCTCGAAGATGTACTTTATTGGATCCATTTTAGATATCAATAAGGTAGTATGAGTCAGCATATACTATCGTAGCCAGCGAGCAGCCCATGCCAGAGTGCAGCAAGTTTTCTCGAGCAATGAATATCTCGTTTCACAGTCGGTAAAAATTTTGCTCAGGTAATAAATAACGTGCTCTTTTCGGCCAGACTCGTCATGCTGCCCCAGCACACACCCCATTGAATTTTCTAAAACAGTCAGATACATGATTAATGGTCTTCCCTCAACTGGTGGCATCAACACAGGAGGATCTTGTAAGTACTCTTTGATCTTGTCGAAAGCAGTTTGGCATTCATAATTCCATTTGACTACTTGATCTTTCTTAAATAGTTTGAAGATTGGCTCGCAAGTAGCTGTCAAGTGAGAAATGAATCTGGCAATGTAGTTTAAACGTACCAAGAATCCTCTGACTTCCTTCTCAGTACGGGGAGCAGACATCTCTTGTATCGCTTTCACCTTGGAAGGATCTACTTCAATACATTTATTGCTGACGACAAATCCTGGGAGTTTACCAAACCTTACTCCAAACGTGCACTTATTGGGGTTCAACCTCAGCTTGTACTTCTTTAGTCTCTCAAATAATTTCTGTAAATGATCAAGATACTCTTCTTCTGTTTGAGATCTAGCTATCATGTCGTCCATATAGACCTCTATTTCGTGATGTATCATGTCGTGAAATAGAGCTACCATGGCACGCTGATAGGTTGCCCCAGCATTCTTCAGTCCAAATGGCATAACCTTGTAGCAGAATGTCCCCTATTTTGTGACAAAGGTTGTCTTCTCCATGTCCTCAGGCATCATTTTGATTTGGTTGTAGCCTGAGAAACCATCCATGAAGGAAAACACTTTGTGTTATGCTATATTATCGACTAGAATATCAATGTGGGGAAGTGAGAAATCATCCTTAGGGCTTGCCCTATTCAAATATCAGTAGTCCATGCACATTTGCACTTTGCCGTCCTTTTTGGGCACGGGAACAACATTGGCAACCCATTGCGGATAGGAGGTGACAGCCAAGAATCCAGCATTGAATTGTTTCATGACTTCTGCTTTAATCTTCTCTGACATATCTGGTCGCATCCGACGGACCTTTTGTTTTACTGGTGGGCAATCCTCTTTTGTAGCCAGACGATGTACCACAATATCTGCATCAAGTCCTAGCATGTCTTCATATGACCAGGTAAAGACCTCAACATAATCGTGCAATAACTGAATCAAATACTCCTTGACACTGGGTTCTAGATTGGCACCTAATTTTACTTCTCTTTTGTCCTCCTCGGTACCTAGGTTGATGGTGTCCACTGGTTCCTCGTGGGGCTGAATGGTTCTCTCTTCTTGTAGTAGTAATCTGGCAAGTTCCCCTGGTAATTCACAATCTTCCTCAACTTCGTCTTCGACTTGGTAGATTAGATTTTCAGAGTCACAGAAATCCATAGCAGAACCGTTATCCATGGGATCCCAAATGGATGTAGACCTTCATTATGAGTGTGAGTGTGTGTAAGGGTATAGCTATCTTTGAAAGAAATGAAAAATGTAAAAAGAAAAATAATGAGCACAAAGTTTATATGCAAAAAAACGTTCATGATTCATTGATGTCATATGGAAATGAGATAATAACCCTTACAAATGGACCATTGTGCCTCGGGTAAGACACAAGATTTTAAGAGTCTGAATTGTTTTAATATTACAGATCCAACTAAATGTAAAGACAAATTACTGTGGGATAAAAGTGATCGGGACAAAGTCTCTAGCCTCCCAGTTGTTGAGCCCTCCACTTCCAGTTGGGAAAATCCAATCCTCTAAGTTGTAGCTGTCTTCATCATCTTCCACCGCATTGACTTCGCGGTTGCTAATCTTCAAGGTGGTCCTCCGGCACGAGCGTGGCGCACAACCTTCTGGGCACGTGAAGTGAAACCCAGGCTAAACTTGTCAGATTTGTATGGGATATCTGGGAGTTGCCCCTAGATAGTGCACCCACCTTCTTCTATCACTGCCTTTGCATCCTTCAAAGATGACATCCTGAGTGGAGACCTTGTGATCTTGGGAACAACCTTGGTCACTGCCACATCTTGCGGGACTTCTTCAAAGTTTTGGAATGGAGTTTCAATAAATTCACCATCTAATTCCACATATCTGAAGGAATTGAGATGGCTGATCATGTACTCTTCTTCTCCATGAACGGTGATAATCTTCCCTTGAATCGGATACTTCAGCATTTGGTGCAACGTAGAAGTAACAACGCCAGCATCATGAATCCATGGTCGGCCTAGAAAGCAGGAATATGAAGGACGGGTATCCATTACATAAAAAGTTGAATCAAATGTTTGGGTTCCAACTTTTATGGGGATATCCACTTCCCCATGCACCATCCTTTTTGAGCCGTCAAAAGACCTCACTACTATGTTGCTTGGCTTAAATGTCAATCCCTCACAGTCAATCTTATCAAGAGCTTTTTTAGGCAATACATTCAGAGATGAGCCAGTGTCCACTAAAACATGAGCCAAGGTTATGTCCCTACATTCAACTGATACATGCAATGCCTCATTATGCTTCCTTCCTCTTGGTGTTAAATCAGCATCCGAAAAACCTAGACCATTATCTGCAGTCAAGCTGGCTACGCAGTCTTGGAACTGATCGATAGATGTTTCTTGGGGTACATGGGCAGTTTTCAGGAATTTTACCAAGGTTTTGCATGCGCCTCAGAACATAATAGTAAAGCCAACATGGAAATTTTAGATGGAGTTTGCCCCAGTTGTTCGACTACATTGTAGTAGCTTCTTTTTATGATCTTTAGAATTTCCTCCATCTCTTTCCGGGAGGTCTCAGAGATAGCCAATGATTGTGCCTTCATCCGGACAAGCTCAATCAGAATACTTTTACCTCGAGTCTTGGTTGACTCGGTAGCAGGAATGTCAGTAGGAGTGATGACAGGGGTTGTAACAGCTTTGTCAGTTGGAGTACTAGCGGAGATGATTATAGGACTGGGAATATCCTTTGGAGGAGCAACAACAACATGAATGATAACAGGTCCAGAAACTACTTTTAGGGGAGCAATTTCTGGAGAGAATATCCTTCCGCTTCGGGTAATCTTGCTAGTCCCTGTAATATTACTAATATCAGAGTCAACTTTCTCAGAACTGCAATCTTCGGCAACTGGCCAATCTTGCTTGATACCGTGGTAGTATACATCCCCTCCATAATTCCATGGTATGGTCTTGTCTGACGAATACGGGACTGGTCCAGGCATTGTAATTATCAAAGAAGTTACTTTTGGAACTGATGTAATTCTAACGGGTCTTTTGGTGGAGACCCTGGAAGAATTGGCGGAAATGGTAATGATAGAAACATCATTAAAAGGAACAGGTGGAACAAAAGTCTTTTCAAACAAAATTTCCTTGTTATCTATTAGGCATTGAATGCCTGCTTTCAACAAAGGACAACTGGTTGGTGAGGACAAACAAAAATAGCAGCTTTCATCACAGCCTGGGAATACACTGGCATTTAATAAGTTCCTTTTGATAGTCAAGAGTAGGGTCATAAGTTCATCAACTGACGTAAGAAACATATCTTCCTCAATGGCGTTGGCATTATGGCCGTGTTTGGGCATAGGGGTGGAAATGACATTTGGCTTTTCGGGTGCATCGAATTTAATTTCTTTGGCTTTGATGAGGTCTTATACTTTGTTCTTCACAGCCCAACAATTATTAGTGTCATGGTCGGGACTCTCAGAGTGGTATGCACAATGGGCATTAGGATGATAGTGAGGAGATGTTGTGTTAGGATTCTTTGGAGCTTCTTTCAAGGTCACTAGATTGGATCTTAACAAGTGTGGAAATACTTGAGATAAGGTCATGTTAATTCTGGTGAATTGTTTGACTGGTCTTTCCATCCTTGGTTGGTTGTTTCTTTGCTGATCAGGCGCAGGTTTAAGAATCATAACAGCCCCACCATTGGGCGGAGTTCGGCCCTATCTTGATTTCTCTGAGGATAAACAGCAACCACTTATTTCTTTCCGATAAATGGATTCCTTATAGCAGCAGAGGATGTATCTTTCTGAATCTTTCCACTCTTTATCCCGGCTTCTACCCTCTCTCCGGTCAATATCAGTTCAGTAAAACCTGCCGATGAACTCCCAATTAGGTGATTGAAGAAGGGACCATGAAAGGTGCCCAAAAACATGTCTAATAATTCTCTTTCAGATAGGGGAGGTTGAACTCTTCCAGCCAAGTCTCTCCATTTTTGCGCATAGTCCTTGAAGCCCTCACTTGAAATCATGGACATACTCTGGAGTTGAGTATGGGTAGGCGCAAGATCAATATTGTATTGGTATTGTTTGTAGAAGGTTGCAGCAAGATCTTCCCAGTTATGAACATTGGCTCTTTCTAATTGATAAAACCAATCAAGTTGAGTTCCAGACAGACTGTCTTGGAAGAAGTGTACCCATAAATCTTTGTCAGCGGTATGAGGCTGGATTTTCCTCACATAAGACCAGAGATGCATTTTAGGGCATGAAACTCTGTCATATTTGGCGAACACAGGTGCTTTGAATTTTGGAGGAATGACAATTCCTGATACTAACCCCAACTCCTCAAAGTCCAAGCCAGACACTTTTTAGATTTCCATTGCACTCAACCGCTCTTCGATATGTTTATACTTGTCATCAGTTGGAGGGTATTGTTCTTCAGAATAGTCTTCTTCTTCCTCTTCCTCTCTTGATTCTGACTGGACAACTGTTTCTTTTCCCTTCCCATCTTGATTGTATTTCTCACCGGATGTCATTGCAAAGTCTAAGGCCCTTCTTGTCTGCCCTTGGAATCTTCTTCCCATGTTTAGAACTCCGATTATCTTCTTCGTATTCCTTTTCTTCTCCTCAGCCAGCAAAGTCTTCAACTCTTCTTGTCTTTTGGATAGGGTTAAGAACAACTGTTGAAACTATGCATTCTGAGCTTGGAGGTCCTTCATCGTTTGCTCGAGATCCATCTTACTGAAATAAATAGTAGAGAGATGAGGAGACTTATTGCAAGAAACCTGCTTATGTTATGATGAATGGTAAATGTATATGCAATGTTTTCAAGGATTTTAAGATTCAAATTTGTTTTAGACAAAAAGTAAACACATGTTATATTAATAAGTTAAAGCTCGAATACATCAATGCCTTATTGGGAAAAATAATACAAGAACTCTAAGATAAAAAGGTAGTACGCATCCTTTTTGGTGAAATGTAGGCATTCAAAGTATGCTCCTCATGAAGTAGTCTAGTGAGTTCCAAAACCTTCTTCTCGCTTGTGTAGAATTGGGCTTCGAAAGTATCTCGCTCCCCCTTGAGTTGTATCCAATATCTTTGTAGGTCTTCAAGAGAGGTGGGCATTTCAAGATGGAGGATAGTGTATGGAACATCTCCTTCCATGACAGGCTCAATAATTACTGGGAGAATGGAGGGATAAGGCATCATAAGACTTTGAGCTCGAGTTCGTACCTATTTGAGGTAAGGCTCAAGTGGGATGGAATTTTTATGCCCCAAAGTCTTGCTATCTACCTTGTTTAACATCCTCCAAGCTCGGATAAATCTCTGGCGAAGACCTTGATCGTCGTTGTCGTAGTCAAATACCAAACCATGAATCAGCATCTTGTGCGGGTCATCCCTTCGGGCATAACCAAACAATCTTAAGGCTAAGCAGGGGTTGTAGGTGATTCCTCCCCTAATTCCAAGTAAAGGGACATTAGAAAAGTCTCCACAACGGTCGAAAATAGTAACATTCTCTATGGATCGGGAGCACTAATGAATATCTGAATGTTTGAGCGTCATTAACCTTTGTGACCACCTTGAACCTTACACATTCTTTAATACAGATTGGGGAAGATGCAAAATAAACCATCTTGCCAAGAGAGGAGTACAACATATAAGAACACCTATTTTCCTCATAGTGTGAGTGTGAAAAGAATGTAGGATGTCCCCTAGTAAAGTAGGCACCAGGTTGCGGGATATGAAGATTTTGACGACGTTCACATCTATGAGTTGGTCAGGATTTGCAAACAAAACCATCCCATAGATGAGGAGAGCCGTAATTTCCTCAAAGGCTTGCAAATTCAAGGAGTTCCAACAGTTTTGGGCTTTCTCGAACAAGAACTTTACTAGGAAACCTTTGACACCACTCCTTGTTTCCCAATTAGTTGTGACATCAGATGAGTGCAAGTGTAGAGCTTGATCAATCTCTTATGGCTTTGGGTCTCTTTCCGTAGCGTTGAAAGGTAGTTGATTGAGAATGGGAATCCTCAAGAGTCGATAGAATTCTTCTAAAGTAGGCACAAGTTGATAGTCGGGAAATGTGAAGCAATGGTGTAAAGGATCAAAGAACTGAAAGAGCACCTTCATCATCTCTTCATCGTTTTTGGAAGTGACCAAGTTTAGTAGGCGACCATGTCTCTCGGTGAATGGAGAATTTTCTGGAATCCTTGAAGCTAGCTCTTTAAGTTGTGGAGGGATCCTTACAATATTGACTTGAATAGTTTTCCTGCGAATAGAATCCATGTCCTACAAAACAGAAACAAAGATAAATCCCAAGATCCTTGAAATGGTTAGTGAATGAATATGATGTTATGATGTTCATGATGTTATGTACATGTATGTATGTACAAATAAAGCAAACAATTCCTTAGGTTTAGGCTTGCATGGAGTCTCATAGGTAAGTACCCTCTTGAAGTTTAGTTGGCTCAAACATGTCCTAGTAATATTAACCGGGTTCTAAGGAGCTCAATATCACTGGTTTGTTTCCTTGGTCATTGTTTCAGTACAAGCCTCTTTAATAGCGACCGAAATATCCTAAAAAACCAAACCTCAATGAGTGTAGTATCGAGTACCTACCAACTTCAGACTGTACCAAAGCCGGTCATCTCACTACGTCCTAAAGGCCAAGTTGGTCAAGTAAAGGTTCTAAAAGTTCATTAGTGCTTCATGACATCACTCGGCGGCCCTGTATTCTCCTTGATTAACTCAAGGGCTACCGGTACCCACAAATATGTCACACTAACGTAGATATTGCTTAGACCATGTCGATATACCCCGCACAAAGAACCATAATGTAAAGCATACAAGTCAAACAATGTAAGCAAGTAAATGTGATTTATCCCTAAGGTAACCCCACTTTTAGAATGTCCCTAGTAGAGTCGCCAGTTTTGGCGATACGGTGGGATAATTGACTTGAAGGTTTTGCGTTTTATCGCAAATGTTGCGGTTAGCAAGAGTCGCCATTGATTTTTCTTTTATCCAAAAGGAAAGGTAAAAAAGCACAGGAAATACCTTTGAGATTGTTTCTTGAGTTCGGGGGGGGGGGGGGGGGGGTAGATTATGAAAAGGGAAGGTATTAGCACCCTTTTCATCCATGGTTTTCCATGGGCTCTTAGTTACTTGCTAGATCACTTTCTTTTGTTTGAAATTGTGTTTTGTGTGTTTTTTGAAAGTATTTTGTAAAGAGGTCATTGTTTAGGCAATCTTTGTAATGATTCTTGTTTGTAAGAATGTATACAAAGATGTTAATCTTTTGAAAATGTTTTCAATGTTTGTAAGATGTTTGAAAGTATGTGTGTTTGTTTTGAAAAATAGCAAGGATGTTTGTTTTTGAAATGGAGCAAGCAATTAGGAGCAATCTACCTACTCAAATGTTTCTTGTTCATTTTCTTTTCCTTTGACATTGTTGTCTTACCATTGATTTAGTAAGGAACCCTATCTTTGGATGTAAACAGGACGTGCGTGGGTCATCGTATAACCATGATTAGCAATGTTTCAAGGTATCTTAGCATTATTTTTGAGGGACTAAGATCATTTATAAGGCAACTTAGATAGCGTCATCGAGGGACTACGATCTTGTATTTGCTAGTTTTTGCTAAGATACCTCACATGCGTAATATGACCATTTTGTATAAGGAAACCAAGTGGAATAACCCTAGAGGTGTTTGTGTGTAAGTGTATTGTTTTCATGCATGTTTTTGTCTTGAATTAGGGTTTTCTAAGTGTTGATTTTAGTCTTTCCATACAAACCCTAATTACTAGCATTTGTATATAAAAGCGATAAATTATGGAATTTTAAAGTTACTACGCTATTACAACATTGGTGGGGAGGGGGGGTATACAAATTCATGAATGGGGATTGCAAGAATTTAAACCTAATTAGTCTATTACAACCATATTGAATTGATATCAATGTACAAGGAAATAAATAAATACAAAGTATAAAATGAATGAATGTACAAAAAAATGCAAAATGTAAAGAAAATGTATCTTTGTTTGATTTTCATGAAAAAGAGATTTTGTCGTAACCTAATTAAATAAAGAAAATAAATAATTAAGTTTAAATTTATTAAGAAAAGATTTTTGAATAAAACCCTAATTTTATTTAGTTGATTAAAAGAAAATAAGTTTAGAAAAAATATTTTAAGTATTTTTATTTTGAAAATATTTATAGCATTATAAAATATTTTTAGTCTTTTTTATATAAAAATAATGTATTTAAATTAGTATGAAAGAAAATAATTAATAACCTAATTTTATTTATATTTATAAGATAATAAGTAAATAAAGTAAATAAAGTATAATTAATAAAAATATTTTTGTAAGAAAAATAAAATAAACTAAGTCAAAATATAAATATATCATTTTTGTATTTTATGATTTTTTTAGTATTTAGAAAATATATTTAAGAAAAAATAAAAATGAAATAAATAAAAAAATAAACAAACTTGGGTCAAGGGTGTCATTAGTCAATAGGGAGGTCAGCTAGCAAAAACAAAAAAACAAGTCAGGCCCAAAGGGGCCGAGCGCCTGCCAAAAACAACAAAAATCAGAAAAGTGAAAATGTGAAAAATGAAAAGGGTACCACTAGGGCTCGAACCCAGGTCCCATAGGTTACAGGCGCGTGCTTCTACCACTGGGGTGGCTATACATCTGTTGATACAAACAAAACAATAAATAGGTAAGACAAAACGTGTCCTGAAGACTTCATCTTCAACCTCCAGCCAGAACAACTGTAACTTGCTCGTTTCTCATCAAAAATGAAAACTGTAAACATGAAACTTGCAGCAAATTTTCTCACGATTCCAGACATATAAAGTATTAAAACTATAGATCAAAGATAAGCATGAATTTTAAAAGCCCTAATCTGAACTCTAAAAATTTCAAAAATTTCAATTTCAAAATTCTCTAAGCTCAAGCAAAATTAATGGAAACTATGGACATGGTTAGTTTCAGGGCAATGATATCTATATGTTTTGTTCACAAATAAACTATTGATGATGCCTGTATGAAGAGTTACAAGTTGAGAAAACTTACCTCAAAACTGGATATCGTGTTTGGAGTTTGAGCTTATTTCAAGTGATGGTGATGATCAGGTTAGCTTCCCTGAGGTCCTAGGAAGCTAATGCAATGGTTTGCTTGAGTTGAAAGTGGCTGAAATGACTTGGAGAAGTCAATGTGTAGTGCTCTATTTTTGGCTATGGAGGATATGGTAAATGATGTTATAGTGGTGAAACAGGGACATGGATAGGTTACACTTGATGTAAGGAAGCTTTAGAAACTAAAAGGACAAGAAACGCACGAGGGAAATGTGAGTTTGAAGTTCAAGGTCAGAAACTGTGCAACAATGGAGTTTTTGGGAAATTTCTGATTTGAGAGAGTGTTGATGTGTTTCAGGGTGTTAAAGCTCGTCCTCTAGCTCACAAATAGTGACTTTATTTATAAGCAACAATTTTGGAGACTTCTTGTTGATCAAAATTCAAAATCACAAGTTTATGCATAACATGTGATTTTTTAAGAAATTCAAGTTTCCATGCCTTGTACTTGGTTCATAGAGTTATTAACCACTTTAAACACAATATTTGTGACTTTGTGGATGGAGTGTAATCAAGGAAAACAAGTTGGGAGCTCAAGAAGCTGACTTTGTGCATAAAGCTTGCTTTACAAGAATGAATATGTTACTTTCTCCCTAAAATGGCAAATTGATTTGGACAAAGCTTGAAATACTTGGATAAGGGCATAATCAGTTGCGTAAACCGTTAATTATGGAGTGAAAAATAAGTTTGAGGCCTTCAAAGTGAGAATTATGCAGCATGGCTATGGATTTGGTTCATGTGTTCATCAAAAATGACTTGTAATTCAAGTGACAAAACCCTAACTTCATCTCTTCGATTCTCCCTACTCAAGAATGATCTTAAGGAGTTATTGGGCATTTTGGAAAGCTTGAAATGTGCTCTACAACCCATATTTGAATTTCTTTTGAAGATTACCCTTGTAACTATATGAAAAAGTTTCGTGAAGTTGGGTCAAAATCCTGACCAAATTAGGGCAAAATTTCACTAAGTGTTTAGTTTCATGACCCTATGTTCATAAAATTATAACTTGAGATCCAAGAATTTTTTGAGGAAGTTGGATGAAGAAAATTTGTAGATTTCATGGAGATATACAACTTTCATGTTGGAAGTTTCTCTTGAATCATCTTGCATCATGGTGAAATTTTTGCTCAAAGTTATGAAAAAACATGAAATTTCCAACACTTAGAAAAATTTCTAAGTTTAGAAATTTTGACTTTTCAAAATGAAATCTTGATTTTTTGATTTCTTGATGAATAAGTTTCATATTTTGACATGTTTTGATGAATTATGATCTTTGGCACTTGATTTTGACCAAAAAATCAAAGTTTGACTTTTCAATATACAATTGACTTTTGATCAGTTGACTATAAAATTCATCTGTCAATTCAATGGACTTGCAATGTTTTGAACCATTTAATTAGGTAAAAATTATGCAATTGGACTCTTTAGATCATGCCTTAAACCAATTTATCATTTTCTAGGTCAAAAATCAGAAATTTCTCTTTCCCAGTCAAAACCCTAATTTTGACCATTTTGCCCTTTTGGAGATTTGATCAAATTTCTTGAGGAATTATGGTCCAAACTTTATCAAATGATACATATGTGTCTAAAATGTTGTTTTGGATCAAAAATTATGAAGTTTGACTGTAAATTGGCCATTGTTGACTTTTTCCCCAACACAGCTGATTTTCAGGTCAACTGCTCAATTGACTGAGCAAAAATGTGATTCAAGGCTTAAAACTTGGCATGAGTAATCTTGGGGGTCCATAATGATCCATGAAATTCATTTGGGGCATTGGAAGTCCAAAAATATGTGTGCAAACTCAAACCCTAATTTTGGTCATTAGTGCTTAAGGAGGTGTCTTGAGCTGATCAAACCCTAGTACAGTCTTGAGCCCAATGAGATCTTGTGAGCAAATTCTTGATAAGTGAGAGGGAAAATTTTTTGGTACAAAAATTGGGTTGTTTGTTTGTTTTGTGTGCAGGTTATTATGATTACATACTTTGTTTGTAATCTGGAATTCATCCATATACAGCCGTTACTCTGCCCAATTTTTGTGAAGACTTAATAATACACTTGAAGTTGGTTCTCTCAAGAGGTCTAGTATCTTTGCTTGCTTGGTTTTAATCCAAATAATTGGAATTCTATCTTGACTTATAATGTCAAGTTTCAGATTCTTGTTGGTTAGATGATTCTTCTCCTTAGCTTTTACCTTATGCTCTAAGATAGTCTCTTCTTTTCCTCCCATCTTCTTTAATTTCAAAAATATTCTCCCTCCTTTTGAAAACTCTTTTTTTTAACTTGAACCACTTTCATAATAAACTTGGACTTATGTCCATGAATTTTCAAAACATTTTCATAAATAAACTTCAATCAATTTAATAATACCTTGACATTTTTTGTGAGAAGACTAAAAGTCAATCAATCTCATTTCAAACCATTTTGCCGCTTTGGCTTTTATCTTTAAAATTTTCTCAAAAAGATTAGACTCTTGTCAATCCTTGTAGTGATGCAAACAACTATACTTCTACAATATGTAGTGAAGTGAGATATTTCCCACTTGGGTGTTGAGTGAGACATTGTTGATTTTTAAAATTCAAGCCATATCCTCCACTTTGAGATGATGTAAATTCTCCTTTCTCATAATTGTGGGTAGTAAGTATATTTTCCACACGGAAAATGACGATGATGTCTTATCTCATAAAATTAACTAACACACTTGTGTTTTAAAATTTTTAAAGGTGAACTACATGTACCCTGATCCTCTATTGCATGGAAGGTGGTACGTAGGCACTAAAGGTTCACAACTGCGGCAGGTGCAAAAATCATAAAAAATATATTTCTTTTCTCACCTCCACCATCTATTTTACATATAACATTTTATAGCCAAAATATACAGATTTTTCAAAGAGGTTCCTGCGGAGTACCGTAGATTTTTAGGGTGCTAATACCTTCCCTTTGCATAACCAACCCCCTTACCTTGAATCTTTCCCCCTCTTTTGGGTTACTCACTTTTTTCCCATTTCTTTGGAAATAATAAAATGCGGTGGTGATTTTTATTTTGATCTGTATAAGTCGTGTTAATCCAATGGCTTAGTCTTAAACATTTCTACCGCTACACTCTTTTTCAGATAAGTCGCTCCAAGATTTATTTTGATTCTTGCCCCAGTTGAAGTCAAACTTAGACTCAGTCTAATTTCTGTCGACAATCACCTTTGGATGGCATCTATAAGCCCATCTCCACCAATTCTCCATCATTTCTCCAAATGGAATCTTTAAGCCCATTCCTTACACCTCAACTTCAAAATCATCATAGTGCAAATTTCTGGGCACTCTAGTGTTCAATCATCTTCCATCTTTAAGTCACGAATGGCGGATCTGCCAATCTAACTCTTCAGGTTTAAGAAGATTGAATAGGGGCGACTGTTGTACTTCAAAATTTGCCCTCTGATTTCTCAAAGGATCGCCTAAGACCCTCAGGTCTGCTTCTGGCAAGTTTCAAGTCTCAAATTACAATTTTCCAAGAAAGTCATTCATAAGGGCAAAATGGTCAAAAGCACACTGAAAAGTTAAACTTTGACTTTTGGATCAAAAATCAAGTTTCAACAATCATATTTCATCAGGACATGAAATTGGTTCATAAAAAATCAGAAGTTAGAAATTGCGTTGAAAAATCAAATTTTCTAAATATTTAAAAACTTTTCTAAGTGTTAAGAGAATATGATACTTCAGAACTTCTGGGCCAGCCTCCACGCGAGTGCAATCAGAATTTGTAAACATGGTTCAGAACATGGTTCTTCAATCAGAACATGACTCTTCAGTATATGCTTCAATCAGAGCCTCACCCTTCAAATCTCACTCTGGTCTTCTGCGATCAGAACATCACCAAATCCCAAAACCTCGTTTGAGCAGCCTGCTGCACTACTATAGCACGATCCTGCAACCAGCTGCCACAATGCTCCAAAGTGTTTCTGATTCAATCCACGCCTACGTTTTTCTCAAACCCCATAATTTCACCAAATTAGCATACAAAAGTTATGTTTAAAAAGCAATGGAACAGTATGCCAAAAAGGTTTAAAGTCCCATTTGTTTTCCCCCCAAAACCACATCAAATCTACCTATAAATAAGTTGCTCCATCACACGTTCAAGGGGCTGGCTTTTGGAAAGAGAGAATTATCAAAGAGAGAAAAGAAAACATTAAAACATTTGTAAACCCGGAATTCCCAAACAAAACCAAACCTTTGTTCTTCCCTTTGAATCAAAGAACATAACATTTTGTTCCGTTCCTTGCTAACCCTAGAACATCTGAAGGCAGCAGTTCAAGTCCCAAACACATGCTTCAAATTCAAGGTAAGTCTTTCTGACTTTGAATTTTCCATTCAGAACATCATTAAATATGTAAATATCATAGTGTTGATGTTGTCCATATCATTGCATAAGTAGAGAAACTGTAGATCAAAACTTCTTGAATAAAGCTAGGCTCAAAATTAGAATTAGAACTTCTATAAATTGTTGTGCTTTTATCTTTCTGATTTGTTGTTGTTAAGAATTGAATAAGTTGCAGATGTTCTGACTAATGTAAGGAAGGAGGTGAAGTGTAACACAGAACTTCTGAGTTTTCTTTCCCACTGTTTTAGCATAACACATAACTTTTGAGTTCTCCTCACTGTTTTAACACACCAGAACTTCTAGGTTTTTCACATGGTTATAACACACACCAGAACTTCTAGGTTTTTTTCACATGGTTATAACACACACCAGAACTTCTAGGTTTTTTTTTCACATTGTTATGACACGACACCAGAACTTCTAGGTTTTCATATTGTTATGACACAACACCAGAATTTCTAGGTTGTCCTATTGTTTTAACACACAGAACTTCTGAGTTTCTCCTCACTGTTTTAACACATGGAACTTCTAGGCTTTATTACTGTTTTAACACACTTAGAACTTTTAGGATTTTCTCACTGTTCTAACACTCAGAACTTCAGCGTGTGGCAACCCAGAACTTATGTTTTTCCCTCTAACGTTTCTTTTAGGACCTCAGCGTACATCAACCCAGAACTTATGATTTCCTCTGACGTTTCTTTCTGAACCATAAGGCGCCTGGCATCAGAACTTCTGGTCCCCTTTTATTTTGCTTTCAACAATGTGCTGATCCTATTTCTCATTGTTTTTCCTTTTACTCTTTTATTTTTATTATTTTTAGCAATAGTACTATTTTTATTAACATACAAAGACATCAAAAATATTTTCTTTTATTAAATAATTATTTTCCTTTTAATTTATTAGGACAAAACACCATTTTCAAAACAAATCCCTTCTTTTTTTTTTGTATTGTACAATTCAATATGGTTGTAATAGATAATTAGGATTTAAATTCTTGCAACCCCCCATTTGTAAACTTGTATCCCCATCCCTAACTGATGTAATAGCGTAAGACTTTACATTTCCGAAATTTACCGTTTCCAAATATAAATGCTAGTAATTAGGGTTTGTATGGCAAGACATAAAATCAACAAATAGATAATCCTAATGAAGACTAAATGCATGTAAATCAAACACATCGTTCACACTTGCACCCTTAGGGTAACCCCGTTTTTTTGCCTTTCGAAAAATAGTCATGTCCCTCGAATATGGGCATTTTAGCAAAGACACTTGATAAAAGATCGTAGTCCCTCGATGACCCTTAAAGTTGCCTTCGGTAAACGATCTAGTCCCTAAACGACATTGCTAAAACGTCCCATAGGTTTCCTTCGATGATTATACATAACGTCCCGTGCCCGTCCCTTCACATCCAACGATGTGGTTTCCTTACCAAAACAATGGTGAGATAACAACATCTAAAAGAGGAGGAAAAGAACATTTAAGACCTTTTGAGTAGGTAGGATACTCCTAGTTGCTCGCTTGCTCACAAACAAAAACATTTTATACACCAACACTTCACTTTGAAACATTTTTCAAAAGACAAAATACTTTGTACGCGTTCTTATAGAGACGAGAACCATTACAAAGACTTTCCTTTTCAAAATACTTTCAAAACCCACATCACAAACACACTTTTCAAACAAAAGAAAGTTATCTAGCAAGCAACTAAGAGCCCGTAGATAACTACGGATGAAAAGGGTGCTAACACCTTCCCTTTTCATAACCTACCCCCCGAACTCAAAAAAATATCTCAAAAGGTATTTCCTGTTCTTTTCTCCCTTTACTTTATTGGATAAAAGAAAAGTCGGTGGCGACTCTTACTATCCGTAACAATTGCGATCAAACGCAAAACACCCAAGTCAGTTCTCCCACCGTGTTACATACATTCTTTTAATACTTGCAGATACTCTGAACCTTACTTTGGCATCAGAATGTCTTACAGGTACCCCCACTTCACTTTCGATCACCATCCTGTTCAAGTTTATGGGCCATCAACGATCCATTCTAGTCAAGTATGATAACAATCTTAACATCATTCAATAAATTCATCCAAAAAACATTTATTTTCTACCCACAAACTACGAAGCTTTGATTTTCTCATTGCACCATGAGAATACGTAGGCACATGATTTTAAAATCTTAGCGAACACATTAATTACAAACTTATTTCCCCCCTTTTATTTAAACCTTTATAAATTAAATAATAAATCAGTAATTGCAAGTAACTTTTAGATAACACCCATATTCGCGAAATAATCAAAACAATTCCCTTTGAGTACAACGAATGTGAGAGGTGCTTAATACCTTCCCCTTGCATAATCGCCTCTCAAACCCGAATTTGGTTGCAATGACAATTTTCTTTTCACTTTTGGGGTTTTATAAATATTTCCCTTTCCTTTGGAATAAATAAAGTTCGATGGTGACTCTGTCTGTATTTCAAGCATTCCTTATGCTCGAATATTTTTAGCGATGCGACAATACTGTTGAAGGATTTATATAGGTGAATATTGGTGAAAATGAAAGTGAAAATTAAGAGGAAATTTGTGAGTGAAAGAGTAAAAAGTTTGTTGGGGGTAGAGGGAAAACAAAAGTGCAATCTGTGTGATATTAATGATGCAAGTGAAAACGGATTTTTGAGCCTTTGATTAGAATTGAAAACAAGATGCATATTTTGGTGTAATTTGTTTTAGTTTGAAATTGTAAATGTAAATGAAATTGTTGTGTTTGTTGTAATGAGAATTTGAACTGAATTTGGATGTAATTTGAAATTTGAGTGTGAGTGAAACATATGTTAATTTGAAAGAAAAATTTAAAGTTTTACTCCTAATTGTAAAAACATGAAATGGTGTTATGTAAAATTGGTCCCATGGGAACTTGATTTGTTGGCTCAAAATTTGGCTTAGGATGCACAACTACAAAAAGGATATACAACAATACCCATGTTACCACGACCAAAGGATTCACTATGGTAGAAAGAATTCAATTAGGCGTTTTCTTTTTATTTTAATTTTAAGCCACTTTTTACCACGGGTGGAAGTTTTAACAGTGATAAAAAGTGGCGCTTGGTCATGAGTTTGAATCTTGTTGTTGCTGTTCTACTGCTGCATTTTTATATTTTATTAAAAGACACACAAAATTTGTTTAATATATTCTTTGTTGTATGTAGCATGCTATCAACTTTACTACTGTTGAAAGTTCTAACCATGGTGAAAAGTCACTCAAGGTCAATGGTTCGAATCCTATCACCTACCGTTTTGTTTTTTATTTATTTTAAGCCACTTTTCATAACAACTGGAACTACCAATCATGGTGAAAAGTCACTCAGGGTCATGGAGAAATATAAAAGTGTTTATTGAGTTTCTTCACTGTCCTTAAACAAACCTTTGTTATCCATTTAGTGAGTATGAATGCTCAAAACACTATAATTAGTGATCCACATGAATCCTAAAACTTAGACGAACTTCCAACTTAGACGAACTTCATCTTCTACCTCCAAATATCATGTTTCATTTATGACATTCTATTTCTCCACTAAACCAAACTCGAAAATATCATTTCTTCCATAAACAAAACTCAAAAACATCATTTCTTTCATTAACAAATTTCAGAACTCCATTATCTCTTCTCCAACTTGAATGATACAAGGAAATATGGATTCAACTTAGCAATGTTAGTTGTTGTTATTGTTCGATTTTTTGTTATTGTTATTGTTATTGTTGTTGTTACTATTATTGTTATTCTTTTTATTGTTTTTTTGTTGTTCTTGTTGTTGTTAATGTTGTTGTTATTGTTCTTCTTCTTCTTCTTCCTGTGTTGTTTATTGCTTTTGTTTTTCTTATTGGTGTTCTTGTTGTTCTTGCTGCTATTGTTGTTCTACTGTTGTATTTTTTAATTTTATTAAAAGACATACAACAACAATTGTTTAATACAATTGTGATTGTATATAGTGTGATATCCAATTTACTATCACATGTAATAGACCATGATTGTAAATAACTCACTTACAACTACACCCTATCTAACAACAATTGTTCAACTGTTATTATAGGTCTTTCACAATCGTTGTTATATGTGTTTTTGTAGTAGTGATGACTTGCATTTGGTGACTTGAAACTTGGCCATGTTGACTTGAGATTTTGGAAATGTGGCTCAAAAGCTTCAAAATATCTTAATAAACTAACTTGAAAGTGGATTGGCTTGGTTAAAAAAATGGCTCAAAATATCTTAAGAATATCAACTTGAATTTGGCTAAAAAATGGTTTAAAATATGGATCTTGAATTGAATATCAAATATGGCTTAAGAATGGCTTGAGAAAGATCTTACCATTTTATCTTGAATCAACCAATGGTTTGAAATTCAATTAAAATTGAATATGTGGCTTTCAAAAGTAACAAAAAGTTTGAATTTAAAACATATGAAAACCAAATCGAACATGCATATCAAATAAAATTGACTTTGACTTTTAACTTTGACTTTTAACTTTTAGGAATGGAATGGACTAAATGAAATGATGAATAAAAATGAATGATTGACTTAAAAATGTGATGAAGACATGGTTGACTTCGACTTTTCAAAAAAAAAAGAAATCACACATTAGATGAATATATGAAATGGGCAAGGGGAAAAATAGGGGTATGATAGTGATAATACCATGACTTTAAATACTTATTTTAATATGAATCATGTAATGAATACACCTCCACCGTTTTATGGTGAATGTTTGTCATGTGGAAAACAATACTGAAAATTTTCATTGACACAACTTTCACCATCAATATCAATTTTGGAGAATGTGGGAATTTGGTTTTAATCTTGAAAGGTATTAATTAAGATTCTTTGCATGTGATGGTAGTTAATCTCGATGCATGTGAATTTTTATATGATAAAAGAATTATAATTGTGATTTTTCGTGAGTTGATACCAAGAACATCCTTGTAATGGATATCAATATTAGGCTTGAGTGAGTTATGAGATTTGTGAATTTTTCAAGTATTGGTTAATGTTATAGGTTTTTGGGGGGTTGAAGGGAAAAATTATGACCATAATGTATATTACAACTCGCTCGTAATGTCTCTTGAGTTCATATCGATTGAGAACAATGTCGAAGTTGAAGATTCCCTAGGTAAATTACGTCTGAAATAATTATTATGCCCAACCTATAATCTTGACTGCCATCGATCATTTGGGAAAGCTAGTTTAGCAGGGTATGCATGGGTAAATTACGGTTGTAAGAGATATTACTCCCACCTTGTAATTTACTCACAAACATTTATAAATTCCAATTTCTTTATGCTTTAACCTTATCTTAAGGTAACATTGATTTAGGACATTATTGGTATGATGATAGGCATGGGCTTCATCGGAAATGAACATAGAATATGCCACACAAGGGCTAGATTGCTTAGGTTTGAGACCCTAAAGTGCCAAGTATAACTAGAGAGTTGGTCATGACTTGTCTACCCAGGTAGATACCTTGTATGATCCTTAAAATATATAATGATGTTATGTGATAAAATATTAAGATGGCTAAGGTGAGTACCTTAAAAAGGTAGTGATGATTGTACTTTGTAAGAATGGCATCCATGCTATGGTTGAGATATGATACGATTGAAGAGGAAAATGGAGTAAAATTCATAAGATGTCATCTTATATATCGAAGTGAATGCATCGAGATGTCTTATGTGGTTGTGGATTACAATCATAATTCATAAGTATGTAATGTGTTCCATTGATCCAATTGGAGAGTATGTGATTATCCTGAAAGATATATGACTTATCCCAATAACTTAACTCATGGATATACGATTTATCCCGACGATCCCTGATAGAGTAATACATGGTTATTTCAATATACCCAAATGATGGATATTACATTATTCATTAGAGGATATGGATCTTATCTCAATGGTCTAATCACACAAATATGGTGTTATCCCAAGATCAAGTTGTAGGGAATATTGAGTTGTCACGTGAGTTGGTGGATATATCTTGGTGCTTATGTCTTGGTGCTTATTTCTTGGTGATTTAGTGTATGGCATGTGAGTTGTTTGGGTCGAGCCAATAAAGGAATAAAGATGTTATTCTGATACTCTAGTTGGTGGATATGGTGGTTATCTTGTAATCATGTCAAGTTTATGAATACCAAATTATCGATCTTAGAGTGTGTGTGCTGAGAAGTTACCTTTAATGGTTGTTAATTATCTTGATCATAACATATAACTTTGACGATACGCTCTGGCATGCTCGGGATCGAAGCGTCATGAGTATAGTTGGATGGTCAATGATTTGTATGCCACGTTTGATAGTCGAGTACTACTTATATGGTCCATGGCCTACGGGATATAAGGGACTATGCATGGTTTAGATCTTGTGAGTGACGATAGGATATGCAAAAATCCATAGACTATGCTCATGGGATGGACCCCATGTGGGTTACCTAGGGGATATATGGTTATTGATGCCTTTTAGGTCCTATGGAGGATTAATAATTATCCAAGTAGACAAGTTGGGTTATGCGAGTTACCTTGACGGATTATACAAGGTATAACTTGAACCAAGTAGAAGGATATTGAGTGAGTCAGTGGTTTAGATAAGTAACCCACCGAGATTAGTATCTCACCCTTATGTTGTTTTATTATTGTTCTGATAAGCAACTACTTGAATTGGATTTGTAGCTTTGGACTTGGCACGAAATAGGAAAAGAAGCACACTTTCGTTACGCTGAAGAATTATGTCAAACATATCATGTATCAGTTAAATTCATTGTATTTGTAAAAAAAATATTTCGATCAATTCCAGACTTGTACGTTGATGTATCATGGTCTAATAGGAGAAACCTTTAATTCATCAACCAGAAATCATATTTAGATGCTTGAAAAGATTTATTCAAAGATTCATCAAAAGATTCACATGAAGCATATTCAAGAAGATCGTTAAAGGAGTTAGACAAAGAATAAGATGTATTCTCTAAAGATACTTACGAATAAGATGACGATGATGTGACTACTCTATCCTAAGCAAATGCTTAAATTAAGGTATAAGCTTATTAAGGAAAATTAGAAGTTAGAATAAACATAATATACTTTAAATATCATATTGAATTTCTTGAAAGTAGTAATAAAATTCTCAACAATTAATTGAATGATTTTATAAGACAATCTTTAAAATCTAAAAAATATGAAAAATGAGATTCTTTGAAAAATGAAGTTAAGAGTTTGCATGAAATCATAGGTAAATTCACTAAAGGTAAATACAATCTATACTTAATCTTATCAAATCAAAGGGCTTCATATAATAAAAGTGGATTGAGTTAAAAACCTAATAAATTGTGCATAAGCATTTTCCATGCCAAGACGAAGACCAATCAATATGTGTTTAAATGAAATTATTCTCATAAGCTTGGACATTTAGAACTTTTTTGTTATGCTAAATTAAATGATTTAAGATGCTCTAAAAAGTATAACTCAAGACATCTTAAGACCACTATGCTCTAAAAAGTATAACACAAAATGACCTAAAGATCATGTTCTAACTAATAACTATGCTCCAACTTACTTCTCTAACAACTTCTCCTTTCAAGAGCAAGAAAACAAGTTATACAAAAACCATGTTGCCAAGAATCTCACTCCATTTTACTATGTGGATGAAAGTGTGTTTGGAGGTTGTCAATTCTATGATGTCTTCTTCTAAGCAAAATTTAAAGATTCCATCTGCAACACTTCCAAAGAGATGTTTCCCACCTTGGTAAAAATGTTTTATTCCAATCTTAACTACACATATAGAATCATCACTTCTAATGTATATAACCAAGATATATCATTAACTTTGAAAGAATTTGCTGAAACTTGTGGTCTTTCTTGCACCGACTCTCTACATAAGCCTAATGAGTTAGAAACAAGTGAGAAGTTTAATTTTGATGTTGCTTCTCAATCTCTCGTATCAAATCTAAAGTTAGGTATGCCTTTTTCTCTCACTATTGGCTTTTCTCTTTCATATTCTCATTTCATTCACTATGTGACAACCCATATTCTTACCCCAAGAAAAATTCAACCTTAAGAAAGTTTCCAAAACTAGTGTTGTTTTGACTTGGTTACTAGTTAACAAAGTTGAAAAAAATTGGGCAAGCAAGGTGATTTGTAAATGATGGAAAACAAGAAAAAGGGGAATGTGTGGTTACCATATGGTGATATGATAACAAAAAATCTGGAACACATTGGCTTTAATCTTAAGGAGGAAAAGTCAAAAGAGAACTTAACAAGGATATGGAAACATACTTTGGGACAAATGGAAATGACCATCTACAAAGGAGGTACAGTTTAGAAATTTCCCAAAGCAAGGGAAAATGGTCACAGTCTGCAAACTCCAACTCAACAACAAGCACCACAACATGTAAGAACTTTAAAATTGGAGGATTTCAACTATGAGATACCTCAAACTCCACCTATTAAAGCTCTCATAAACACCATAATTCATAACCACCAAACTCACATCATAGCTCAAAACTTGTCAGATACCAAGATTGATTCCCGATTCACAAACTCCCTGAAATCAAAATGCCTTTGCCTCCTAAGATGTTTAGTGATGATGATGAGGATACTAAATAATCCTTATGTGTTTTGCTTGTTGTTTTCCTTACTTTCCTATTTTGTCATTCCCTTCCGCTATGAATATTTAATTATACCGAAAAGTACAAGATATTAATCGAAAAGAAAAACTTATAAAACAAAGAATAAATTCAATATGAACATTAAATAGTGATGTTAACTAATATATCAAGATTGTCTCTAATATATATATATATATATATATATATATATATATATATATATATATATATATATATATATATATATATATATATATATATATATATATATATATATATATATATATATATATATATATATATATATAAAATGCGATCTTATGTTATACTCAAACTCTAATGTTAGTCTATTCCGACATATTTAAAACATTACCATTAATCTAAACATTTTTCTCATGTTTTATTTGATTTTAACAATAAAAATAGAAAATAGAGAAAAGAAAAACAAACTTGATCATTTTAGACATTAATTTTCATTCACATTGAAAATAAAATATTTCTCAAATTAGAAATACGACATCACATGTCAATCAATATTAAACAAATTTTTTTTTTAAATACAACTTTGATGAAAAATATTTAAATTTAAAGATCAAACAAATTTTACTTTAAATAAGTGTTTATTCCCTTCGAAATATAAATTTTAAAATTTAGCATTTTTTACTTTTTTTTCAAATAAAAGAAATTTATCTAATATACAAAACTTATTCTTCTTTTATAATAAAAACAAAGCTTATTTGAGAAGAAGAAGAAAAGGCTTGTTTACATTTTCTAGATTTTCTAGATGTGAAGGACATAGTCATAATTTGGCGATAAGTTCGTGAACATTAGTTTTTTCCTTAGACCTTAACGTAGAGAAACACAACCCAAGAAATTTTTTGATCCAATGGTGAATAATCATCCACGTGTCGATTCATCCCCTTTGATCCATATTTTCTTGCAATTTCTTTTTTCCTTTTCTATCAAATTTTCATTTTTGTTATAAACTCTTTACCCTGTCACACCAGAAAGAAACCCTAGTTTTCTCGCGGTTAAAAAAAAGAAATTATATTCATTTTTAATTTTCAATTTCAGAGGATTCAGTTAGGGTTTCAAATCGGCGACCATGGAATTCGGAAACCCTAATCTTTGAATTGGGGCTTTTGATCTCTGCGATGTGTGGAATGAATCGGGTATTGCGTATGTGTAAGGTATGTATTCAATTTTGAATTTTGATTGATGGGTTGTTGTTTGATTTGGTATAGAAGTGCATTGCATGGGGGTTGTTGGGTATGATCAATTTCATTTTTGGTTTTTTTTGGGTGAGGTGTTGTTTGTGAATTTGTTTTTGCTGGTTTGGTTTTTCAGATCTGAAGAGAATGCATGTTGTGTTATGTGTGATGGAATGTGTGGAATGTGAAAATTTGGGTGGGAATATGTATGATGGAATGTGAAAATTTGGTGAATTTTGGTTGGGGTGTTGATTTTGTTCATGGAAGGTAGAGAAGATAACTCCAATGGTGCTGCAATTCCTAAGAAATCAAGATCTCTTGATGTTAAAAGTTTGTATAAATCGAAATTGACAGAAGAGGGTTCGAAGAAAAACTCGAAGAGGAAGAGTAGTAGTGCTCCTGGGGGCGGTGATGAGACGAGGAGTAAGAGAAAGAAGGCTAAGAAAGAAGTGGTTTTGAGTAGTTTAGAAAATGGTGATGGTAGTGGGAAGAAGGTTGCTGATGAAGTATGTGAAAAAGGGGCTAGTTCGGGTGGGGGAGATTTGGGTGAAGTGAAATTGGGAGTGAGTGAAGTGTTTAATAGTGGTAGTGGGATTAATGGAGGTTTGCTTGGTGTTTGTATTCCTAAACGTAAAAGGACTTTAGTGGGGCGGAAGAAATCTGATCCTGGTCAATCATTGAGTCTGGTAGGGCATCCTAGTATTAGCGTTGGCCATGATGATCTGGTGCCTAAGTTAGGTAGTGATGATTTGGGTAGTAGGGCAGTTCAATCTTCAAAGAGTAATTTGAAGAAACATTTTGATGAATTTAAGGAAAATAGGAATAGTGATTCAAATTCAATTTCAGTTCAGCATGTCACGGAGAATGGGGATCATGCCCCTAATTCTGTTGTAAATAGTGGTATTTCTTCTTTAAAAAAGTCCAAAAAGAAAGATAGGAAGCGAAAGACTCTGGCTTCAGATAAACCTAGGGTTTCGAAGGAGGCTGAGCCTTTGATTGATAGCTGTACAATATCTGTTGATTTGCAGGATGATGATGAGGAAAATCTTGAGGAGAATGCAGCCAGGATGCTTTCTTCAAGGTTTGATCCAAGCTGTACTGGGTTTTCTTCTAGTAGCAAGTCTTCTCCCCGGCCATCAGCAAATGGTTTGTCCTTTTTTCTATCTTCTAGTCAAAATATTGTTAATCGTGGCTCAAAGTCTCGGTCAGGTTCGGAATCAGCTTCAGTTGATACTGCTGGCAGACATTTGAGGCCAAGGAAGCAAGACAAAGACAAGGAAAAATCCAGGAAGAGGCGCCATTTTTATGAAGTTTTGCCTGGTGATGTAGATGCATATTGGGTACTGAACCGTAGAATTAAAATATTTTGGCCTTTGGACCAGAGTTGGTATTATGGCCTTGTCAATGAGTATGACGAGGCGCAAAGGCTTCACCATATTAAATATGATGACCGAGATGAGGAATGGATTAATCTCCATACTGAGAGGTTCAAACTCTTGTTACTTCGTAATGAAGTTCCTGGACGTGCAAAAGGGAGAAGGGATTTGACAAAAAGTAGAAGGTCTGATCAGCAAAACGGAAGCAAGTCCGAGAAAGAAAGGCAAAGAAGAGAAGTGATTACGAAGGATGATAGTTGTGGTGGGAGCTCTATGGACTCAGAGCCTATAATTTCGTGGTTGGCTCGATCTTCTCATCGGCTTAAATCTTCTTTTCATGGGATTAAGAAACAGAAAACTTCTGTCACACATCCAAGTCCAACCTCATCATTGTTATACGATGAACCTGTTTCAGTAAAGGGAAATGAAACTAAGAGTTCATCTAGGGATGTTTCAAATAATTTTTCTTGTGGTTCTATATCACAAGAAAAATTAAGTGATGATTTGAGGGAGAAGTCCTCATTGCAAAGTGCCACTCAAATTAAAGATTCCAAACAGCCTGCTGTATATTTTAGAAAGCGGTTTCGAAGGCCAGCTGGAATGTTGCCTCCTGCGCCTAAAGAGAAACACATCATTGTAAGAACACCCTGTTCTATTTCCTTTGATCATGTGGTTGGTGGGATTCAGAATGTAAAACAACCAAGGGGCAGGAGGTTTGAGGGGCCACTGTGGTTCAATTACAACGAGGGAGTATCAAAAATGTTTTGGAACATGGAGTCAGCATCATTCAAATTCCACTTAAATTTTCCTATACGGTTGATTCTAAATGAAGCTTTTCAATCCGAAAATCTGTGGCTGCTCTATGCTGTTTTACTGCTTCGGTATGGTACAATTGTGACCAAGTGGCCAAGAGTTTGTTTGGAGATGCTGTTTGTTGATAATGTAGCTGGGTTGAGATTTCTATTATTTGAAGGTTGCTTGAAGATGGCTGCAACCTTTGTCTTTTTTGTCCTTAGGGTTTTCCACCAACCTGCTCCCCTAGGGAACTATGACTTGCACTTGCAGCTTCCATTTACATCCGTTGGGTTCAAGTTTTCCAGTCTTCATGCTATCAAGCAGCCACTTGTGTTTGCACTCTACAATTTCTCCAGATTGAAGAGTTCACGTTGGGTGTATTTGGATTCCAAGCTGAAGAGACACTGCTTACTCAGTAAGCAGCTCCATCTATCTGAATGCACATATGATAACATCCAGGCACTTCAGCATGGATCAAGTGAGTTCACCGCAGCTTCCATCAGCCGGCCCTCGTCAGTCAAGGTACTTTTTCTGTTCCCCTTTCTATATATTTCCTCATTGGTATTTCCACATTGTCCCTTTTAAAACATTACTTGCCACATTTAATACTTATTGCTATTAATTCATTATTGTACATCATGTTCAAGCTTTTAAGAATCGATGCAAATTAGCTTATGTTAGGATTTGTTGAGTTAATTAGTGCAACTTCTGTATGACAGGTCATGAGGAAGAGGAGTAGGCCAGGGATTAACATCATGGGTGTTTCTAAAGTGTCCTCTCAAGTTAATACTCATCAATCTTCTGATTCTGGCGAGAGGAAGCTTCCTCCATTTGCTCTTTCTTTTGCTGCTGCGCCTACTTTTTTCCTCTGTTTGCATCTTAAATTGCTTATGGAGCAGTCAACAGCTCACATAGGCTTTTGTAATCAGGAACCAACAGATGGTCAGGAAGATTCTGGTTTGGTCACTGATGACTATTCTAACATTGATGATTGCTCTAACAGGAGTTCAGAAATTATTCTGCAGAAAGATACGACAACCTTGTCAAATGAAGCTACAGGTGATGGACGGCCCTGTCCTGGGTTAGATCCTTTAATGGGCCCCTCTGCTAGTGGTGATCAAGCTGTCTCTCAAAATGGCAAGAGTATTGACCTTCATGGTACTGGAACTTCTATTTCCCATGGTTCTGAGGGGCTTGGTAATACTCACTCAGCAGAGTCACAATCCCATCATTCAGCACCAAAGCTAGGATCTTTACCTTCAAGTTCTTTTATACACCAGGATAAGATGGATGAAGGTTCTCATTCTTTTAACGGTGATCTCCATGTTCAGATTCCTTCTGTTGATGAATTTGAGAAGCCTAATAATGCTCAACAGTCTCCTGATTTGTCTTGGAATGTAAATGGAAGTGTTATTCCAAGCTCCAATCGAACTGCTCCAAGAAGTTCCTACCGGAGCCGGAATAGTTCAATGTCATTGGGATTCCAGTCACCTTTGTGGTCTGATGGCAAGCCTGACTCTCTTTACAATGATTTTAGCAGTGGACCCAAAAAGCCACGTACACAAGTATCATATTCAGTGCCTTTTGCAGGGTATGAGTTAAGTTCAAGGCACAGAGGCCATAATCAGAAAGGGCTTCCTAACAAACGAATTAGAAAGGCTAGTGAGAAGAAGTCATCAGATGTTGCTAGGGCCCCTGAAAAGAATTTTGAATGCTTATCTTGTGATGCAAATGTCTTGATTACAGCTGGTGATAAAGGGTGGAGAGAATATGGGTCCCATGTTATACTAGAGATGTTTGAACATAATGAGTGGAAACTCTCCGTAAAAGTTTTAGGAGTTACAAGGTATTCATACAAAGCACTTCAGTTTATACAGCTTGGATCAACAAATCGTTATACACATGCCATGATGTGGAAAGGAGATAAGGATTGGATCTTGGAATTTCCTGACAGGAGTCAGTGGGCTCTATTCAAGGAGATGCACGAGGAATGCTACAACCGGAACCTGCGTGCTGCTTCAGTTAAAAACATACCTATTCCTGGTGTTCACTTGATAGAAGAAAATGATGATAATGGATCTGAGGTAACTTTTGTTCGGAGCTCTATGTATTTCCAACAGGTTGAAACAGATTTCGAGATGGCTCTGAATCCATCCCGGGTTCTATATGACATGGATAGCGAGGATGAGCAATGGTTTTCGAACATTCGAGGTTCTGATAAGTACAACAGTGACTTGAATGGGATCACGGAGGAGATGTTTGAGAAGACAATGGACCTGTTTGAAAAGGCTGCATATGCTAAGATGCGTGATCAGTTTACACCACATGAAATAGAGGAACTCACGTTTCACGTTGGGCCTTTGGGTATAGTCAAAATCATTTATGACCATTGGCTCCAGAGAAGGCAGAAGAAGGGAATGGCTTTAATACGACACTTTCAGGTACTGTTCAATTACTCCTGTTCACGTTATGATGTTTTTATGAATGTCTCTGTTTCTTTTTAACTCCTACATTGAAATGATAGACTAGCTTTGCTGAGACACTTGAAGAGTAGGATGAGAGAATGGGGGCGGGAAGAGAGATAAGAACAGTAGCTCTAGAAAAGTTCTCCACTTTCTCTAGGTTTTTAGGAGAACTCCTACATTACCCACAAAGAAGTCAATAAAACTTGGGATACAAAAGGTGGAGCAAATAACGGTTCTGAAACTTGGTATTTTCTTCCACTTATTTATAAAACCCTACAATGCTACCAAAAAATTACACTGCCAATGAATCTTAAAAGAGTTGAAATCCTACTATAGCATCCAATAATAGTAGACAGAAAATGGACAGAGAAAGCTGGACTAACCACTGCTCCCTAAAAATGCCAAATTGAAAGATATGTTGTTGTGCTCATTATTATACGGTAGGTTTCGGTTTTGTAGCCAGTTGGCTTGATATGGTGGTTGGTGGTAATTTCTTTATCCTAGGATGTTTTCACGGCTTACATGTTAAACTAACAGAGTTGATTCAAATGGTTCATCATTAGTTAACATAGATGATTCATTTCAATTGCTATAGTATAATAAGTGGGTGTAATATTGTGTTCAATTGGCGAAAGCATGATGACTATGCAATTTACCTTGTCTTTTTCTGGGGATGACCGGTATGTGTATGCTCCGTTATTGTTTGCCTGAAATTTTCATGTGCTTTTCAGATGCCTATGTGGGAACGATATCAACAGAAACTGAAGGAGTGGGAAGTAGCGGTGACCAAGAATAATATTTCTTCTAATGATTGCCTGGACAAGGGTGCAACTTTGGAGAAGCCACCCATGTTTGCTTTCTGTCTGAAACCAAGAGGTTTGGAATCACAGAACAAGGGATTAAAACATCGATCTCAAAAGAAAATATCAGTCTCTGGGCATACAAACAGATTCCGATATCACGATGGTTTTCAAACTAATGGTAAGAGTTTATTTCATTTGTTACAATTACAATTCGAAAACAAATTAAGAACTTTCTCCTTACATCTATTTGTTGTGGCTCCAGGAAGAAGACCAAATGGCTCAGCATTTTCTGATGAAAGGTACCCAGGCCATAATTATGATTCTTTGGATGATTCTCCATTGCCTATGACATCACCAAGAGTATTCTCCCAACGGGATACTGCCAGCATGAAATATTATTCTATGAGCAATGATGTATACTACAGAAATCATATGCAGAAACTTAACAGGAGCAAGTCCAAGAAACTTGGGTCATTTATGCATAATAATGATTCGCGTACACCGTCTTCCTACAGCCAGAGGCTGCCAGCGTCGTCAGCTAAAAGAAACGGGGTTAGAACAAACATGGTCAAATATGAGTTACCAGGTCAAAGGAAGTACGTACCAGATAGCCCTCAGAAGCAGTGGATTGAACAACTGAATGGTTCAGACCTAGAGGAGTTTAGACGGCGTGACTTAGTAAATGCTGCTCAGCGTGCACGCAAAATAGCTAAGTTAAAGAGAGAGAGGGCTAAAAAATTGCATTCTAGAGCAGATGTAGCAATTCACAGGGCCATGGTTGCTCTTATGATTGCTGAAGCAAAGAAAGCTTCCGAGGAAGAGGTTGGTGAAGGTAATAAGAACCAACATACGAGGCTCCGATAACTTCAACTTCAATAATTGTTCATCTGCAAAAGGGGCTGCGATGAGGAGATTTTGCTGCTGCGAAGTTCATCTCCTTGCCATTGGCTACCTGAACCTTTTTTTTTTCCAGCTTGAGATCTGCTTTTGTTCAGATTTACTGTTGCATTGATCTCATGGTATAGGTCTTTTGAATTTTTGGCTACCTATATTTGTACAGATTCCCTCACTCCCAATTTGGCGTTTGTGCCCTCTTTCCTGCTCCACCCCCCTTTTCAGTTTCAAATATTCAACATGAAAATAGAAATTGGCCAAATAATACAACAACAGTTTGAATGGAAATTTAGTTCTGTTTCTTTGAAAGTTTTTTGGTGAATGGTAGACTATAGTTAGTGCCTATGGCAAAGTTAATAATCAGAAGGTTTGTTTGATTACAGTTTTTGATTTATTTCTTTTGGTGAAAAGCTTCAACAACAACCGAGTCTCATATTATTAAGTGGAGTCTTATATAACTAAGTGGTTGCCAATTCTTTTTTTCTTACTAAATGTCGAAACTACTAAAGTCTATCTTTTACATTTTTTTTTTAAATATAGGTGCTACATAAATCCCCTATCTAACGTTATTTAATCTATCTACACATACAACACGTAACAATCCTCATATTTGATTCACTTATTGGTTTTTAACGGTTGTCTAAAAAAATTATTTATATTAGAACATATGAAGTTCTTCATTTTAATCCATCAGCTTATTTGATGTTTTAATTCTCATTTGATTTTTTTTTTTGGTTTGGATCAGAGATATTGTCTTTTGCTAAATTTATATTCTATATATTTTGTTTTACTTCGCCAAAATGGAAGTCATATGCATCTAAGGATCGTCTCTAACCCTCTCGACCACTCTATTATAAGTTGTAGTAAATAGATAATTTTTATGGTCATTTTCCTAGACACAGTATGCTCTTTACAAAATGTTTTGATAAACTAAAACTAAAATTTTAGTCTTGTAAAAAAGTTTAAGAACATTTGATAGGTTAGAGTCTGGTACAATCCTACAGTGATGTGTTTTTTTTAACATTTAGTGTGCGTGTCAATTTTACCATAAGAAGACTCTTTAAAATTACAAAAAGAATAAATGAAAAAACCAAGTCATCAAAAAAACCCTAAATCTTTTCCCTTTGCAGGTACTATATTTTGCCTCAATCATTAGAGTTACATATATTCACAAACACAAGAAAATTAATGTTATAGGATATTAATGCGTATACATATGAGTATTTAGGAGAATAGATTCCTAACATACCAATGAAAGAAGTTAGACTCACAATATACTCCTATAATATTTTAAATAAGATCATATAAATTGTTTTATACTGATTTTCATAAGAACTAACCTTGTCGTTGAAATTTCTTCAATGCTCTCTGTTATGCAGCTGAAAGCAAAGAGGAAGTACTCTGAAAATAAAAAGAATTTTCTGATTGATTGATAATATAAGAACCACAAAAATGAATTTGAAATAATTAGAAGAGGAATTCAAACCTGTAAGGTTTTGCCAAAGCAAATTTCAAAATAAAATGGGCTTTTAGGGTTTGATGAGCTGATGACATTGGAGAAAATGAGGAAGCCCTTCACATAAGTAGGCCATCATTTCGAAACCAAAATTTTGCAAGATGGAAGAAATTGATGCAGGTGTAAATGTAGGTTTAATGCCCTCAAATCAAAATCAAATATACTTTCACAAGAATTTTTCAAAAAATAAATATTTCGAATAGGCGGGTATATGTTTTTGGTAGAAAACAATTGTATTCAAAATTAAGCGGCATAAAGATTTACTAACTACGCTAAACGGTGCAAAGAATAGCAAAAAAATTTGACGATAAATAATAAAACTAACCGTGCAAAAGATTTATGAAATATCATAAAATATAAACCCTAAATTCACAAAAATTTATGAATTACACTAAACGACGTGAAGAAGAGCGAAACAAAACCTGAAGATAATGTAATAAAACTAATCATAACAGATAGTTGTATGAAGAAAATGAATGAAGATGAAAAAGTAATTATTATATAACAATGATTGATTTTTGTATAAATTTTTCTCTTTTACATTCAACACCCTTTATATAATATCATAAGATTTTTAAAAAATAATATTTCGAATGGGCGGAATACATATTTTCGGTAGAAAACAATTGTATTCAAACTAAGCGGCACGACGATTTATAAGCTACGAGATTTACGAGCTACGCTAAATGGTGCAAAGAAGAGCGAAACGAAATTTGACGACAATATAATAAAACTAACCATACACGTATAGTGGTTCAAAGATTTATGAACTATGCTAAATGGTGTGAAGAAGAGTGAAATGAAATTTGACGATAATGTAATAAAATTAATCATACACAAATAGATGATAAGGAAAATGATTGAAGATGAAAAAGTAATTATTATATGATAGATTGATTTTGTATAAAAAAAATTCGAATAAAATTCAACAACATTCACACTAATTGAGACTTCTACTTGTCTTACACGAGCGAGGTCATAAATATTGTACTTTTTCTAAATATGACTGACATTCACCGTAGAGCCTCGGTAAAATTAACCTAAGTCACACTGAATTTTTCCACATAATCTTTATTCTCTTGAACCATTGTTTCATATTAATGGGCATGAGACTTAGATCTACTTGTTGTGGCGAATACATGTCAACAAGGATTCAAATAGTGTCCATGATCATGATGAACATGGTGAGGATTTTTTTAATTGAAAATGACTAATTTGTAGACCCAGTCTCCCAAAGTGCATCGTCTAAGATAACATGACCTAGTTTTTAGTTCCACAATAGTTAAGTTCTGCAAACATTTGAAAATTTAAGCCAAATTCATATTAGTGGAGCATCCCCAATCCACCATATAAGTTGAATATGCTAATAAAGTCATCTTGTCCAGATTCAAGAGGAAGCTCGATGAAGCAAATGGATCGTGGCTCAAAAATTTCATGAAGTACTATAATATGGTTACATTACACAACACCATACTCATCCACCAAAGAGACACCCTTTAAGATTATGTATGGCTCTGACACCATGCTACTTGTTGAGATTGACACGTGAACCTAATGACATGAACATTTTAGTGAGAAAGTTAAATGTACACCCACATTGTTTTTCTCATCTTCTTAAAATAACATTAATCCCCATGCTCAATTTTTTTCATATACGTTTGATAAATTGTATAAAATTCATTTCTCACTATGTTTGTTCTTCAAAGAAATGGAGGAATGTCTTGTGAAGAAGATGTGTTCATCCTTCTTAGCCTGATTTTGATGAAGATAAAAGCCTACCTTAGAAGATAGATCAAAGAAGAAAAAAATTGGAAAGATTGGAATCAAAGTATCAAGTTTGCATAAAAGTTTTGGATTTCAATGTAACTGATTCATAGACCAAGGTACAATGTGTAATTGAGTTGTTACAAGCTTTAGGTGTTCAAGAATTAATCATAAAATTTTAAACATGCATTGGTTCAAATTTCATCTATTAAGAAAGCAAAAATTCCATTTTAAAAGTATGACAATCAATTGTCATCCTGAAGCAATTGATTGTCATATATCAATGGTAACGAAATTTTCGATTTTTAAAGATGACATGCAATTGATTTTCACAATGTAAAATTTTTGCATTTTTTTAATGTTAGGGGTATATGCAATCAATTGTCATGGCAAAACACTCAATTGTCATTTGTATGTTTTGGAAAAATATTGAACCAATATCATACCTCTTCATCTCAAAAGGTCATGAAACCTTTTCATATCATTGCATGATTTCATGATTATTTTTCAATCATTATTTACAAGAGGTATTCGGTGCATTATAAATAGAAGTATTTTTCAAATTCAAAATCACCTTCTTCACGAATAATTTTTTGTTTTTCAAGTGTCTATAACATTTAGCAGAAAAACTTTTTCCTGCATAATTTTCATTCATATGTGAAAAATGTTAGAGAAAACGCTTCAGAACTTAAATGTTTACATCATCTTGATTTGTTCATTGAAGAAGAAGAGTGAATTTTAATATATCACAAAAGTAGCAAAATTCAAATTTGATCAAGTCTGCTACAAAGTCTATCTGTATACTATTTCATCCATTTGCTGTATTTTTCACCAAGTGTGTGGCGATTTAATTTGTAAAGTGGTTGTACCTTCTACAAGTATTTTCAAATAGGAAGGGTTGTATTTCTAATTTTTGAAAAAGTTTTTTGAATCATGGTGATTCAAAGTCCATGATAGTTGTTGGTGTTGTTTAAAATCAAGGAAGTGATTCGATTCTTTATTATTGTTAGAAGATTGTAGGAGAAGTCTTGGAGTGAGGCATGTACAAAGATCTAACAATAGTGAAAATATTGCACGGAGTGGGAGGGGAATAAATGTACCCTTGGTTGATAAGAGGTACTAGTATATATTTTGTGTTCTTTATTTTTCTGCATTTAAATTTTGAACTTTATTTCATAAGTTCATCAACATATTTCTGGAAAAATAAGAACTTAAGAACCATCACTTAAAAACTCTAAAAATATTGGAAAATCTATTTCACCCCTCTCTTAGATTGTACACTCAACACTTACATATCTTAGATGTGACATCAATCTTCTTGATAAAATGTAGAAGATGGCATACATCTAGGAGTTTGCAGAAAAGTAAAGAGTAATAAGAAAGGACAATTCTAGATTCATACTGGGATAAATGAGATAGGGCGAACTATTATTCAAACAGGTACCATTGCCTTCCAAGATTGGAAATCTATCTCCCAAATTAGGAGTTCCCTTATAGGATATTAGATTTACTTCTACGTTGGAAGGTCTCAATGGCGATGGTAACTCTAGGTCTTGGAACTAAGTAAATTTGAGTCACTATTATAGTTGATTATAAAATTTTGAAATCCAATAAAGACAGATGAACAATTCATTTTGTAATTATCACATGGCTTCACATTATATTTCAAATTTGTATTCTTAGTTTATCATTATAAATAAAAATGATTAGGTGACACTCTTATCCCCTACAAGGACAGGATTTTTAACAATGTGTTATACTTACTAAATCTCCCTATCCTGATCCAAGTATGATGCATCCAAATTGCGCCCATAATGGCATCTTTATGCCCACAATGACATCATTAAACTCATAGTGGCATCATTGCATCCATCGTGGTATCATTGCAAGTATATTAGTATCATTGAACCCATAATGGTATTATTGCACCTATAGTGGCATCATTACACCTTCCAGGGTAGCATTACACCCTTTGATATCAAGCCTAATGCAGCAGTGTCATGCGGCTCATCAAGGCCATATTCTAGTGAATTTACCAAAAAGGCGTGATCTACGGCTGCCTCCTCCATACTTTTTTTAAGTTTGGCTTCCGATCGGGACAATATGTCACCTTATTTGTGGAAGGCCTTCTCTATTATTTTTTTTCTCTTCTTGCATTTTTTTCTTATCTTTTCATTCACTGGGTTCATAAAAGTTTGGTTCAGCTTAAAACTCTTATTCATTTTGCCAAATTTAATTTTAGCTGGTCCTCACCCTTTTCCTGTAAATCGAATTCTTCAAACGTCACCATGCCTAGCACAACGCTTCTCATCATACATGTCCCTAAAATTTAAAGCAATTAATTATGACCCATCTTCCTAACCCTCTCAACGTCTCTAGGGGCATAAAAGCTATAATATATAAGGCTTATGTTATCAAAGCCTTCCCCTAGAAAGAGAGAACTTGTTGGCCAATATGGGCGATGTAGGGGAGATACAATTAGAAGAGACCGACTTTCCACCTTTGGTAAGATTTTTCCTCTCTAAATCAATTACAGAAACCTCATCCATGTTGATTGTGGTTTTTCCCAAGTCAAACTTGGGTTTCTTGGCTTTAGGTGAAGAAACAAACAAGTGCATAATATAAATAGACATAGATAGAATGATTTAACTAAATCTTCTATGATTTTACCTAAAAAATTAAAACTAGAAGAAATACTTCTCTCTTGGGGTTTGGTTTCAATTAAAACTACAAGCACAAACTCTTCAACAATAGTGGTTTCAGTTATTGAAAACCCTATAGGCTTTACTAGATGAAAAATACCCAAAAAATATTTACTTACCAACTTTAGCATCGAACTTACATACCTTACCTTTATCATTGTTTAAAATAAAGCATTTTCAACAGAGGACACAAAAATAAGAAATATTTAACTTTATATTTTTAAGTAGCTCATATGGGGTCTTCTACAAGATAGGTCAAATGGCCACCTTGTTTAAGATATGGCATACAGTGTATGACTACATCCACCCAAAATTACTTAGGTAGACCCATATCACTTATCATAGTTTGTGCTAATTCTTCTAAAACACAATTTTTACACTCTACAACACCATTCTGTTATGAACTACACAAACATGATAAGTTAAGGGTTATATTATTTTTGTTGGAAAAGTTTTCAAAATGATAATTAAAAAATTCACCACCTTGGTGTTTACCCAGATTTTTGGTAAACAACCTCTAGTCTATTATTAAATGTTACTTGCGGGATCAACTAGGGAATCCTAGGACAAAGTGCTAAAATCTCTTATAGTTTTTCAATTGTTTAAAATATTGTTTTGATGATTTATGTGAAGGTAATGTCGAAGGACTTTGAATATAAAGAACGAAAAAGGAAATGCAGAAAGGGTAAAAACTTAAAACAAGAACTTCATATTGAAAAGGAAATAAATGACTTGGAATTAATAAACTGGAACACATACATACATTTTCCATAAAACACTTTTTTCTCACTTTCACACTGATACTTTGAGTTTATTTTACAATGTAACAAATGCGGACCTCTAAAACTGAAAACAAATGCTGCTTATATAGAAATCTAAAATAACCGTTTCTAACAGTCGACTAAGCTACAACTGCCACGTCTCTGATCCATGCATGCTTCATCTGATAAGTTTCCACGTGTCCTTAAAAAATGATTTATTCTCATCCACTTGAAGACTTTGATCGACTTGGTTTCAAACCATGGAGACAACATAATTTTCACTAAGTCATTTTTCACACTGTAGTTTCATAGTGCTCCTTGTAGGAAGAATTCGACTAAACTACCAAAACCTCTTCTTACCATCATTTGGTGAAGCTATATTTTGACTGTAAACATTAATGCAGCCGTCGAAGATCCTTCTCCCTTTCATAGGGACCATCCAAAAATCAAATCCTTAAGACCATAGTCCTAAAGTCCTAGTCAAAAATTCAGGCTATCAAATTGCCCCCCAAAAATGCCACGTTCGACTGAGAATCATTTTGACTGAGAAATATGGCATTTTTTGATTTTGACCAATTTTCGAAACTGTAGATGCCTTTTCATTGGCGTTGTCATAATGACAGCTTTACCACTTAGTCACTTCCGGTGGATTCTACCATTATTTCTCATGATTATGCCTAATCCCTAGGTCGTGGGTTTTAAACCTACTACCACTAGCTTTTTCCACCAAGTTGGAAACTAAAACGTTAGGAAAAAGATCATTACCATTTGTCAATCATCAAAGTGACTCAGAATGGTTATAAATAGATAGTTCCCATCTCTTTTAGTCTTTCTACAAACCCTTCAGTTCTTCAAAACTCTTGCTTTCTTTTTCATTACTCTTCCAGAAAAACTAGATAAATTGAAAACTACTTTTCTTTCTTTAACAAACCATGGAAAATATTTCCACCATCGTGAACACATGTAACAACCCTCTAGCTTTTACTCTCTCTGAAATAGACGAGGCTAAAGGCTTACGAAACTCCCCTCAACCAACGAAAAATACATCAAACATCACCATTTGGAAAACTCAGATGTTGATTCCATTTCTCATTTATGATAAACTGTTCTCTTTTTATGAGCTGTATCCAGATCCTAAGTCTACACCATAAAGTACTGCAAAGTTCTTTTCTTGCTACACTTCATATTCTCCCCTGGCCTTCAAGAACCATGCTCTTTATGTGAGGTTTCAGGATCATGCTGCAAGAGTCTTTCGATCAGTTCCCACACCTGGAAACGAAGAATACTTGGTATGGCTCGACAAAGTACAAGGTCAACACCAAACCCAGTGGGAGAACTTAGGGATCTTTGACACCATTCAACTGTCGAGGAATGTACATAGGGTTAACCCTTGCATGTTACTTACATAGATATTCTTATGGGAAGACTCTACGAATACTTTCTAACTTTTCTGTTTTATGATAATGCCTACTTTGTTCGACGTGGCGGCTATTGCTGGCCTTTCACCTTTAGGTGAAGTGTTCGACCCCACACTGCCAACTAAACTCAAATTCAATTTTGACAACCCAACCCTCAAACAGTACATCATTACCATCATAACAAAGAAAGCGCAAAAGTTTCTAATATCGAACACACTGCCTTTCTTACCTGCTGACTTTCTTATTATTTATTTTGCCCAGGTTCTCTTCAAATAGCAAAAGGATTCATTAACCTGGAAATCCTACTCCATGAAAGTCGAATGATTTCTTTGGGGAAACTATTGTTGGCATCCATGTACCACTCTCTAGGTCTTTCTTCTTTAAAAATAAGACGTCTCCTAGGGACATTGAAATCACTTCTTCTCTAAGGTCCATTGTGGCTGTTACAACATTGGCTAAATGACACTTTCAAACCACGTTTAGGTATAACACAATATCATGAGCTTATGTTTGTATCGCATACCAGACACGTCAAAGGCACTAAACTTGCCTTGATTACCCCTAAAGACAACATCAACAACCATATTTTTAAGAAATATATCAACCTATTCCTTGAAACATATGTCTTTGATTCGATAATGGCTCCCTTCATGGATCGAACTTTCGGTCCAAAATTGTTCGGAAATCCTTTTTCTGGTGTTACCCCGCTGGCAACTACTCAGTCGAATGCAATCTGGACAACCTTTTTAACTCCAACTCTTCTCTCACACTGCATTGAAGCAAGTGCAAAGTGTTATGAGTTCACAAGTTACCAAACAAATTTGGTGGCTCGACAATTTGGCCTTACTCAAATGTTGCCAAAATCTTTCTATTTGTGGCCCACTGATATTTGTTGGTCGGGACGTGTATTCTCATCTAAAGAGCATGTAGATTTCCTCAAGTTTTCTAACAAACAATTCCTTGAACTCCCTACTTTCAAATTTAAAAATTCCTTCCTCACCACTGAAGAGTTCGACATCTGGTGGTCGAAATATTACAAAAAATCTCTTTCTGGACCAGTATTCCTTGAAAGGTTTGCAAATGCCATCAACAAATTTGATGAGGAAATGAAGACTAAAGCAATTTTGTCTTGACTAGCTTTGAATTTCTCCTTAATTCCACTATCCTTACTTAGTTATTTTAACAGAGCAAGAAGCTAAAGCCCAATAAGAAAAAGCAGAAGGGAATCAACCCAAAAAGGTAATTCCAATTATTAGTTGAATATCTATTTATTTGAGAGCCAATATGTTGCACCTAGTTTTTAAATACAGAGTCGCCACCCTTAATTTTTATCATAAGGAAGGGAATATAAAGGAATAATCCTAAAAAGTTCAGAGATTCTAGATTATTGACTCGGTTCTTGACGAGGGGAAGGTGTTAGGCACCCCCATCTACCTTGTTCACAAGGATACTAGGGTTAGAAGCACGGTCTTTAGGAAATAGGGTTTTAGCGTTTTTTTAGGGGAACTCGCCATGATTTTAGTCGTATGCCTACATATCCTCTTTAGGAGGAATCAGAGTCCCATTTCGTAGTTTGCAGTTGGTTTGTGTTTTTTATGGATTACGAAGATATTTGAATTTCCCGCATACTTAGTCTAGGTGTGTGAATAACAAAGATATTTAGACAAAGCACACAGTTAATTAAAATATGCTTCGTAATTATTTTCGAAAATTAATTGTTGAATTAATTTATTAATGAAAATGTTTGGTGTTGGTTAAATATTTCTTAGGTATTAATTATAGAAAATGTCTTATTTAATTGCATGATTAAAAAAATTAATTTAATGCAATAAATAAAATATATTTGAATGAGTTTTAGAAAAATATTATTATAAATATAATATTAAATGACATTAAATATATATATATATATAAAATAGAAAATATAAAAATAATAAATTTAAATGAGTGTAAATTAGGTTAGGGTAGTAAAAAATGTGTGTGTGTGTGTGTGTGTGTGTGTGTGTGGGGGGGGGGGGGGGGGGGGGGGGGGGGGGGGGGGGGGGAGGTTGCAAATATTAGGGCCTTCAATTCAGATATTAAATTCAGGTCCAATAAGACAAGGGGGTATATTTTTTAGTGCGTTAGTAAAACTGGGGTGTGTGTAAAGCATCAATTAACCATCAAGCTAAGTTAGAGATTACCTTCTGGCGCCTTAAATTTCTTTGTTTCCAGTTCCTTTTCTAAGCTCTCTCTTTTCGATTCGCAGGTGGAAGCCGGTGATGATGATTAAGGCGGAGATTTAATGGCGGCGGAGGCGCGGCAAATGGATCTAGGGTTTAAGATGTTGAAACCCTATGCGGTGGTGAACAAAGATTCAAACAACGAGGCTTCTGTGTCCTTCTTCTGTTATGAATTTTCCTCCTTCTAATAATTTTCTTCTCTGTAATTCTTTTCTCTCTGTTTTTTTTTCTTCTCCCTTTTGATTTCTTCTTAGGTTTTTATAGAGTTTTTAAGATTCATAGATTTAGGAAATTTTTTAATATGTCTATAAAGTTAATACAATTTTAATTTTGTATTGATTATAAACTTGATTTTTTCTGATTATGTTTGTATTAGGTTTTGATTTGTATTAATTTAGTTTCTGTATTAGTTTGATATTGTCTCTGGAAACTTAATGCACAAATTTGCTTATGTTTTTATTATAATATAAATAGTAAGATTAATAATAGGTTAATAATAATGTTAATAATAATAATAATAATAATAATAAAAATGTTATAATTTAAACAAAACATTTTTTTTAAATGAAAACCAAAAACTGAATTGGGCCATACCGTTTCAATTTATTGGGCTTTAACAAGAAAATGAATTGCTTTATACACCCCCTTTTTAATATTTGAAATGGACTAAAAAAATTACATGGGCCCTTTCTGAATTAGAAAGGCCCATGATTTTTCAAAATAGTGTAACTCCTTTCAATATTTAAAATGGGCTGAAACCTGAACAAAATCATACCCAAAAATGCAGCTGGCTCAAAAAAACTTACATGGGCTTTTCTGATTTAGAAAGGCCCATTGATTTCTTTTTAAGATAAACCCATCTTTATAAACTCTAAACTCCCATAACTAATGAATAATATTTTATAAAGTAAAGTAATTTTTAGCAATAGGAATAAATAAAAATTAGGAACAAGTAGGGCAAATTTGGGGTATGACAGTAGTCCCTATTTAATTTCCTTTCGATTGAATAGTGTGAGAATATGTAGGTCTCACACATTTTGATCGAAAGTTTATTAAATATTGGAAGACCCCAAAGTTTGTCTGAAATATTATAAGGATACGTTGTACAATGTTCCCATGGGTATGAAGAGTAAGCATAGATGATGATGTATCATCTAATCCGTTTGAACCAAAGTTGATTTGACTTAGACATGACGATGTAAATAAGTTGTCAGTATCTAAGAAGACATCGTTTGCATATTTACCATAACCTAGGAGGTAAATGATACAAGTTTGAAAATTTGACTTACTAATGCTTGGAGACTAATATAGCAAGTTTTGATTTGATTTTGTCTATTCATCGCAACCTAGGGGATGGTTAAAACAAATTCTGATAATACATTGCTGCCTGGAGACTGATGCAATGGCTTACACATATTTATTCTCATATCTATTACAACCTAGGGGGTAGATAATTGAAAAAATCTTGATAACCACATCACTGCATGGAGCCTGACGTAATGAGTTATATCGCAGATTTCCCACATTGCTGCATGGAATCTGACGCAATGGGTTATATCATAGAAAAAGCTTGATAATAACATTGCTGGATGGAGACTAAGATAATGGGCTAAATCGAAGAGAACTTGATAATAACATTGCTGCATGGAGACTGATGCAATGAGCTATATCGCAGAAAAAGCTTGATAATAACATTACTGCATGGAGACTGATGCAATGGTCTATATCGCGAAAAAAGCTTGATAATAACATTGCTACATGGAGACTGATGCAATGGGCTATATCGCGGAAAAAGCTTGATAATAACATTGCTGCATGAAGACTGATGCAATGGGCTATATCGCAGAAAAAGCTTGATAATAACATTGCTGCATAGAGACTGATGCAATGGTCTATATCGCGAAAAAATCTTGATAATAACATTGCTCCATGGAGACTGATGCAATGGATCATATTACGAATTTCACACATTGCTGCATGGAGCCTGACACAATGAGCTATATCACAAAGAAGGAAACACATTGCTGCATGAAGCCCGACACAATGAGTTAAATTGCATATTTCGCACATTGTTGCATGGAGCATAACACAATAAGCTATATCACAAAGAAGGAAAACATATTGATGCATGGAGTCTGACATAATGAGTTATATTGTAGATTTCACGCATTGCTGCATGGATCCTGACACAATGAGCTAGATCGCGGAGGAAGAAACACATTGTTGCGTGAAGCCTGATACAATGAGTTACATTATGGATTTTACACATTGCTACATGGAGTCTGACACAATGAGCTAGATAACCAAGGAGGAAAACACATTACTGCATGAAGCCTGACACAATGAGTTAAATTGCAGATTTTTCACATTGCTGCATGGAGCCTGACACAATGAGCTATATTACCTAAAAAGTTTGATAACAACATATCTGCATGGAGCCTGACGCAATGAACTATATCACAGAGGAAGGAATACATTGCTGCATGGAGACTGATGCAATGGATTAAATTACGAATTTCACACATTGCTGCATGGAGCCTGACACAATGAGCTATATCACAAAGTAGGAAACACATTGCTGCATGGAGCCTGATGCATTACATTACAAATTTATCACATTGTTGCATGGAGCCTGACACAATGAGCTATATCACAAAGAAGGGAAACACAATGTTGCATGGAGCCAGACACAATGAGTTAAATCATGGAGGAAGTTGTTTTGATGATCCAAATCTTAGATAACTAAATCAAAGATGAGATCAGATTTTTGCCGGTTGTATCTGTTTTTAACCAAGGTAATAATCTGATGGAGAGCCCAAAGATATTGGTTCTGCCCAAAGCATGTTTTGAGAAATGCCATGTGTGATGTATGTGCATGATGTCTTATATTAGTATGGAACCCATAGTGTATATGCACTGAGTGTATATGCCCCAAGTATTTTGAAAATGTTTTTGATATTTTTCATTCTTAAACCATCGGGTTCTTGTAGTCACCAACTTCCCAACATTGTTTGTTGCCAATTATTGTATCTCCAAGTTGATTTGAATTTGGTGAAAAGTGTCAGTAAGATCTTGATGTTTGTATCATAGGTGCAGGCGTAGGTATGGACGTAGATGTGGATGTTGTCATAGTCATAGATGTAGGCGTGGGTGTAGAAATAGGCGTGTATTTTCTTTCGATGTTTTTCTAATCAGAATAGACTTTGATACTTTATCAAATATTCTTTGGTGTTTCCGTATGTTAGGTGCACCAAATGTTGTGAATGACCTTGAGATTTTGATATGGTTATGTGTACGTCATGCTTGATGTGAAGCTTTTCGACGGGAAATCTACTGCCAAGATTCGATTGAGAATTACCTTTTGCAGAGGTCTTCTGGAAAATCAATTGCTGAGACTAACCAGGGGAATCTACTGTCGAGATTCTATCAAGCAAATACCTTATACCAAAGTCTTATGGAAAATCATTTGCCATGATCAACCAGGGGAATCTACTGTCGAGATTCAAATGTTATCCACCTTCTGTCGAGGTCTTCTGGATGATAAACTGCCATGATCAACCAGGGGAATCTACTGTCGAGATTCAATTGTGAGCTACCTTCTTCCGAGGTCTTTTGGATAATCAACTATCATGATCAACCATGGAAATCTACTGTCGAGATTTAATTGTGAGCTACCTTCTACCGAGGTCTACTGGATAATCAACCGCTGTGATCAACCAGGGAAATATACTGCTGAGATTCAATTGAAATACCTTCTTCCGAGGTTCAACATAGAATTACCTTCTGCCGAGGTCTTCTAGAAAATCATCTTCCGAGATTAACCAGGAGAATCTACTGTTGAGATTCGATGTAGAAATACCTTCTGCCGAAATTCGATGTAGAATTGATAACTTAATTGACAATGATGATTATCTTCACATGCAACATGGTTTATGCTATGCATGTCTATTTTATTGAAGCATGAAATGTAATGATTGATTGATGCATGTAATGAGTGACATGGATATGTGTAAATGGATGTTGGGTTTTGAATGCGAATGTGTAGTTGGGATTTTTGATATATGCTTGCCCCACGCTGTCGAACTTCATCAGATGGATGAGATGATAAGTATAGTTTTATTTTGGATCCAAGAACCCTAATGCATGATTTATGCAGCTTTACGCTTTATGATTATGACTCAAATGGTTTTTTTAATGGTGCCCCTATGATGGGTCATGGATGATTAAAGCATAGAGGTTTGCCTATGAAACAAGGTTGCTTTCAACAAGGTGGTTAAATGTTGCGCTATCATGATTTCTCGATACTCGATTTGAACTCGAAAATTGCTGATGTAGGAGAAAGATCCACTGGAGATTGTGAAAGTACGCGAATAGCTTGCCCCTTTGTGGACTATCTTTCCCTAATTTGTTGGTAGGGTCTTAGAGGAGATTCTCTTTGATATGAGCTTAGAAATAGTTTGATCATAATGTGAATGACCCCACTATTTTGTATTATTCCCCTGATTAAAAGATTCTTGAAAATGTTTGGCTTTGATGAATCATTTTGAATCAACTCCTTTTGATCGAGCCTCGCAGTGGTTTTCCCCAACATTCAAAATTTTGAAGGATATGCCCCTCAATCTCCAGGATCTTGAGGAAGTACCTTCATAAAGAACTTAGACCTCACCATGAACTTGACATAGATTTCCCTAAGTATTCGGAGCTTGAAAAGTTTGTACTTGAAGTTGCTTGAAGGGTAATTTGGACCCTACACGTAGTAGGACGAACTTGGTATGTACTGCACCAACATCTGAGTCTTGGAATGTTTCCCCTGATTATCAAGGCCTTGAGAGGTTTGTTAAAACGAGGAAACCGAGTCATATCCCGTTGTGATATGACTTAATTAAGGAATGCTCCTTTGAAAGGTATGCCCCTAATTGAACAGTTCTTTGAAATTTGATCCAAGTTAATTGAATCTCGGAATGATCATCCTTTGTCAATAGTATCTTCATGTGGTATACCCATACGATCATTAGTATTTGCTCCTGTTTAATGGGGTCCTATTAGATGCTTTGCCCTAGTTAGAAGCTTCTTGGAAATGCTGACTTTGATCAAACCTTCTTTTGAAATCTCCTTGATGCTAAGTATTGATTCGTAGATAAAATTGTACATTTTGAAAAAGTAATTCTAATGTGACGCACATGCAAGTTCTTGAAATCGAAGTTTGATTATTGAAACTAAATGCATGATTAGGAATATATATTCGAAGAATCAAAGTGATTAATAATTTTAACAAATATAAGAGTCAGTTTAACGCAAATCTTGCTGAGTATGCTTTCATAGTGAACCTATCTTTAATTAGGACTTTTGAAGGTTGTAATGTGGCCATGATTCATGGTTTAAGAAACAAAATATATAAGGCTCAAAATTTATTTATCCCACCCTATTGTCCTTGATTTTATCCAGTCCTAATTCCAATTAATTCAAAAGATGCGTTTAATCTCCAAGAGAAATTTCATAGTTGCACATATAATGAGAAGCGTAGATAATGATCCAAGCGCCGATGAAAAGAATTGATAAGATCCAAGCATTAATAAAATACAAGTGTTGATGATAATCCTTAATGATTCTTGAGGTGACAGTCACAAGATTGTTCTCCAATTTATTCATTTTAATCCCTTATTTTGCATGGACCAATTCCTTTTGAATTTGTGGTCCATCGAGATGCCCCAACTTTTGCCTAAGTCAAGTTTTGATTTCCTTTGACTTAGCGGGATTTCTCCTTCTTTTTTTTTTTGCTTTTGATTTTGAAAATTTGTGACTACCACACTGATTGTTGTAAGCTTCGTCTTAATTGTTTCCTCGATCTTGATTGATGTACTGATGAAGAAGACATCATGGACTTTATCTTTGTTGATTCCTCAATCTTGGATGATGAACGCGGGGAAGATGATGTGCACGATTATTCTCTCCATAATGTATCAAGGAAAGATATATTCTTGAACCTTTGCTTAGATCCTTTCGATTCTCCTAGGATTTGAATGCATCATCGAATTAATTGAAATCTACCCTGCCCCTGGTTAAGATTAAGGTTTTTTTTTAGAAAATAGAAAGAACTCTAACTTCTGGCTCGAGGGGGTTAAATACAGATTAACTCCTTATTTCTCCACTATTTAGGAAGTGAAACAATGTCTTACGTCGTCAGCTAAGCCTTACTATTAAAAAGCATACGTTAGCAAAACTCGATTATTTTGTATTTTCATCATTCTCCCTCGAAGTTTGTTAAAGTTGCGCAATGGAAGATAGAAAAGAAAAATAGAAAGCCGTTGATTACTTGTGGATTGGATAGATTTCAAAAGCATACATGATTATTTTATTAGAATTACTGATTCAAAGATACAAATTTATAGCAAATGAAAATTAACAAATAGGAAATCACAAATTGAAATAATAAAGTCCTAATGATCTAGAGATGAGCCCCCTTGTTGACCCTATGACTTTAGGGGATTCTTCTTAGTCTCTGGATTTGTCAAAGAAAGGGGCGACCATTCACCAATGGTTGGTATCGTTTCTTCAAAAGTCAACTGCTTATTGTCGATCAAATCTTGGACCTTGTGTCTGAAACCGCAACATCTTTCAAGGGTATGTTCTGGAGAGTTGGCATGATACTCGCACCTGGCATTTGCGTCATACTTAGGCGGGAGTGTCCCATTCAGAGGATTTAGTGACCTCTTCTCTATCAAAGATACCTTGAGTAAATGTTGTAGTAGATGATTGTACGGTATGGGAAGTGGATCAAATTTTCTTGGTGGTAATTTTTGTCTTCCCCTTTGTTGGGCATTTCCATTATGTTGATAAGGTGTTCGTAGTTGTTGTTGAGGTGGGAGAACTTTCTGTGGTGGTGGCATATGTGGAGCTGAACAAGCCTATGGCTGGCATGACAAAGGGTTACCTTCGGTCCTTAGTAATAATTTCATGATCAATTTCATTTGAGTCTTCAACCGGTGGACCTCCTCCTTCAACAGTTCTTGGCCTCTTTTGAGTTCCTCCATGGCTTCTTGAGACATGCTTTAAGTTTGCTTGTGAGTATCAAGAATCTTGCTAGCTGGATCACAATTGGATAAGGTTGAAGGTGTAAATGATATGAACTTTTTGCAAATGAATGAAAATGTATGAAAATGCTTGGGTATGCAATTTTTTTTGTTTGCTTTTAGGTATGCAAAAAGGTTTCATAAACATGCAATGCGAAACAGACATAGTATGAGGATAAACGTAGGGGTACCCTATACAAGTTTAATGATAGAAATGTTGATACCCCATACTGGCTCAGAAATTGAGACAAGCAGAAACTCCTTAAGGACGAAGATAATAATAGACATGGATTTGATGATATCCTACATTGTCTTAGAGATTGAGATAGGCAGGAGTTCCTTCAGGATTATGGTCAATGAAAAACAAAGAGGGATTCCTACACGGTAGGGATTATGACATAGACAGAAGCCCTACGGGCTAGACATATCAGTAGAAGAAAAGATAACCCTTGCGGGTTTACATATTATAGTGGGATTTGTGAAAGGTATCCTTAGAAGGCAGGTTTCTAGTTTTCGCCTACGAATATTCTACCCTCCCCATAAGGTGGTTTCCTTAAGGGTATCATGAATAACACTAGAGGGAAAGGCACAAGGGCCTCCCTTAAGTGGAGCCTCCTTACAGACCGAAAATTTCGTCTCTAGGTCATGAAAGGTCTCATCATGAGTTTTTGATTTAAAGGACATACAAAAAGTCATAGGTGTCATTCCAAAGTCCTACTTCCTAAGAGGATGTCTCTCGAGAGGTATTCCTGTTGCGGAATTCCACCGACTCTAGGTGAAGTCGTCATATAAACTCATAGGATTGATGTAACCCTTTGGCTAATAGACGAATCTTCTTTCTAAGGGTTTTTTGAAAATATTTTTTGCAAAATTTTAAAATCCACCACAGATATAATAATATGATGAATAATAAAAAATAAGAAGAAAATAAATAATTAATTAAATAAGCAAGAAATAAAAACGCAATAAACAAGAAAAACCCTAAAAGACCCAAAACCAAAAGACGAGGCTTCTAAACCTAGGGTTGAGTCCCCAGCAAAGTCGCCAGCCGTTGCAACTGGTTTTTAAATACAGAGTCGTCACCCTTAATTTTTATCCTAAGGAAGGGAATATAAAGGAATAACCCTAAAAATTTCAGAGATTCTAGATTGTTGACTCGGTTCTAGACGAGGAGAAGGTGTTAGGCACCCCCATCTACCTTGTTCACAAGGATACTAGGGTTAGAAGCACGATCTTTAGGAAATTAAGTTTTAGCATTTTATTAGGGAGACTCGCCACAATTTTAATTATATGCCTATGTATCATCTTAGGAGGAATCAAAGTCTCATTTCGTAGTTCACTGTTGGTTTGTGTTTTTTATGGATTACAAAGATATTTGAATTTCCCGCATACTTAGTCTAGGTGTGTGAATAACGAAGATATTTAGACAAAGCGCACAGTTAATTAAAATATGCTTCGTAATCCTTTTCGAAAATTAATTATTGAATTAATTTATTTATGTAAATGTTTGGTGTTGGTTAAATATTTCTTAGGTATTAATTATAGAAAATATCTTATTTAAATGCATGATTAAAAAAATAATTTAATACAATAAATAAAATATATTTGAATGAGTTTTAGAAAAATATTATTATAAATATAATATTAAATGACATTAAATATATTAAACATATATAAAATAGAAAATATAAAAATAATAATTTTAAATAAAAGAAACAAAACAAAAACGCAGGGGAGATGTAAATTAGGTTGGGGTAGTAAAAAATAGGGTCAGGGGTACAGACATTAGGGCCTTGAATTAAGATATTGAATTCAGGCCCAATTAGACAAGGGGGTACATTTTTTAGTGCGTTAGTAAATCTGGGGGTGTGTAAAACATCAATTAACCATCAAGCTAAGTTAGAGATTACCTCCCGACTCCTTAAATTTCTTTGTTTCGGCTCCTTTTCTAAGCTCTCTCTTTTCGATTCACAGGTTGAAGTCAGCGATGATGATTAAGGCGATGACTTGATGGCGGTGGCGCGACGACTGGATCTAGGGTTTCAGATGTTGAAACCCTAGGCGGTGGTGAATGAGGATTACAATGGCGAGGCTTCTCTGTCCTTCTTCTGTTACGAATTTTCCTCCTTCTAATAATTTTCTTCTTTTTAGTTCTTTCCTCTCTGATGTTTTTTTGTTCTCCCTTCTGATTTCTTCTTAGGTTTTTATAGAGTTTTTAGGATTCATAGATTTAGGAAACTTTTTAATATATCTGTAAAGTTAATACAATTTTAATTTTGTATTGATTATGAACTTGATTTTGTCTGATTATGTTTGTATTAGGTTTTCATTTGTATTAATTTAGTTTCTGTATTAGTTTGATATTGTCTCTGGAAACTTAATGCACAAATTTGCTTATGCTTTTATTATAATATAAATAGTAAGATTAATAATAGGTTAATAATAATGTTAATAATAATAATAATAAAAATGTCATAATTTAAACAAAACATTTTTTTAAAAACGAAAACCAAAAATTGAATTGGGCCATACCGTTTCAATTTATTGGGCTTTAACAAGAAAATGAATTGCTTTATACACCCTGTTTTTAATATTTGAAATGGACTAAAAAAACTACATGGGCCCTTTCTGATTTAAAAAGGCCCATGATTTTTCAAAATAGTGTAACTCCTTTCAATATTTAGAATGGGCTGAAACCTGAATAAAATCATACCCAAAAATGCAGTTGGCTCAAAAAAACTTACATGGGCTTTTCTGATTTAGAAAGGCCCATTGATTCCTTTATAAGATAAACCCCTCTTTATAAATTCTAAACTCCCATAACTATATGAATAATATTTTATAAAGTAAAGTATTTTTTAGCAACAGGAATAAATAAAAATTAGGAACAAGTAGGAAAAATTTGGGGTATGACACAATTTAACTTTTCAATTCTTCTTTCAGGGTCGAAGACGTGCTCCAGCTTTGGCTGTTGCTACCAATCAGCCAAAAAAATAGCTACCAAAGCTCAAAAGGCACATGTATAATGACTATCTTGAAAGTTCAAAATTTAATAGGCTTTAATTACCTATGATCATTTTACAGAGAGGAACATGCGAGGGAAAAAGTGAAAGAACTGAGTTTTAATGATTGTCAAAAACCTATATGTGCAAATATGTCTTGCTTCAAATAGGTGCAAGTGAAAAACATCAAAAACAAGCATTTATCTCAAAACAGACTGCATGAGCCGGCTCATGGAACCTTAGGTCAGCTCATGAGAAGAAGATTTTGGCATGGAAACATCCGGGAAGGCGCACCCTCCTCTATACGTCGATGCATGGTTCTGGGAGAACATGAGTCGGTGCATCAGGGAATGAGTCGGCGCATGACTGAAGGAATTTCAACCTCTCTCGCTCGAGAAGGCACACGCCTTCTCCATGATTCGACGCATAGTTTTGGGAAAACATGAGTCGGCGCATCAAACAATGAGTTGGCGCATAACTAAAGGAATTTAAACCTCTCTCGCTCGGGAAGGTGCACACCTTCTATATACCCTGCATGAGTCGACACATCGCTAAATTGTCTCATTTTTCTGCTATGCTGTTACATCATGGGAATGACTTATAAATATTGTTTTGGCCTCTGTTTTACAAACAATAAGAAAAAGTGAAAGATATACACAAGAGTTCTCTTCATCTTCAACCTCTCATCAATTATCAACAACTACACACAATCATTTTTGTTGATCAAGTTCTTGGGATTGTGTTGATAACGTCCAAATTGAAAGTGCAATTTTCAGATTTGGGTAGAGATCTTTGTGGGTTTTTTCTTGAATAAAACCATTGGGGTTTTGTCCTCCAAAATTGGAGGTTTTTATCACAAATCTTTGCTTCATTGAATTCAGCTGAGCTAAGGGATTGGAAGACCGTGGAGTGTTCAATCGGGGTAGCGGTAACCAGAGGATTGTGAAGAAGGATTTGGGGCCAATTTTCTTGAGTACAAAATCATTCAAGGTAGAAGGAGTTTTTGTTCAAGATTTGGCATACTTGAATCAAGGGAAGAGGAGTGCAACATATAAGATTCATCAAGTGACTTTGAATTATGGTGATTGTATCTTCTCTTATAAACTTTGCAAAATTAATTTCATATCCTAATTCTAGATTCTAGAATTAGGGGCAGAGTAGCCCACGCGAGGACAATAGGGTGAACTGCCTTAACAAATACCGTGTCCATTTTAGTTTTCAGCATTTGATTTCTATTTGCTTAAATTTATGAGTTATCAATTTTCTCATTCATACAAAATAATTATAGTGATAAACTAAAATTTAAAACTCATATAGAATTCATTCGAATCGCTATAATCACTACAATTTGAGTATAACTAAACCTTGTGTAGTACGTACACCAAGTGTTTGGTGAATTTACAACTCACAAATTTGCTTTATCTTATCCGCAACTAATTGGTAATAACTTACAACTTGTTAAACTTGCTAAAGAGATTCATCATATTCATTTTTAATTATGATTCTATTCTCATCATTTTCATCAAATTGGTTCGCATATCTGATCTTTCTAATACGTAAAGTTTAGACGATCAGATTCAGGGTTGTCGCTCTCTGATAAAAACAATTTTACAAAACACATAAATTTTTTTAAAGGGATCTATTCAACCCCCCCCCCCCTTCTAGATCCGTCACATTGTCTAACAGAACATTAATGATAGTGAACACACTAAAAAATTTTCCCGTTCCCACATTGCTGCATGGAGACTGACGCAATGAGTTGATGACTTTGAAGGTGCCACTGGTTCCACTCATGATAAATCCCAACTAGGATCTGATGACGCTGACCATGGTCCATATAAATTCATGGTCAAGAAAGTTCCTCCCCAGGGACAACAAAAACAACAATCTCTTTTCAAAGGAAGTCCCCTCATTGTCCAGGATACTGGCTCTAATAGTTCACTTAGTCAACAAGAGATATTGGCCATGAAGCAAAAGAATCTAACTGAAGCTATAAAAAGACTTCAAAAGCTTCATGAGCCATCAAATAGTTCTCTCTTTGTTGGCCCCACTAACTCTGTTGGCGAACTGGATGCTTATGTTATCCTCCTGCTTCAATAACTTAGAACTTATGTCTTCAAGGATGATTTTATCACAATTGTCAAATAGGAAGATTCACTTGGGGCTTAAGTTCGTAAGATGTTGGACAAAATTAATCAATACAACCTCATTTATTCTGTTGCTCAATACTTGTTTGAGTTTGAAGCTTATTTTGACCAGATTCGTCAAGATCTTACTCTTAGAAGGAATACTGATATCCAAATTAAGAATAAGTCTGTTAAAATGACATTGGAATGGGATTTTAGTGAAGCTTGTGAAAAAAAGGTAGATGAACTCGAAGCTAAAATCCAAGAGTGTCTTGATAATCACAAGTCCTTCAATGTATAAATTTCGACTTATCAGATTCAGATCGCTGAACTCAATAAGAAAATTAAAGAATTCAATAACAAAAAATCGTGCTTGATCAAGCTCAAAAACATCCAACACAAGCAGAGCTCGACCAGGAGACCCTCAAGGGAATCAAATATGGCGAAAACACTCTCAAGCTTAAAGATCGGATCAAGAAAATAACATAATGCAAAGCTCGTCTTGACGCCAAGGTCAATTTTGAAAAGCAGCATTTGGAAGACTTTAAGTCTAGGTTCCCTACTTTACCAACTTAAACCTTGTCACTTTGTTATTTTGACTCTTTTGGATATGTAGCAGACCATTTTGGCTATAAATATTTTTTTTACTGTTATTATGTTATTATTCTAATCTCTTTTAGTATAGGTTTATATCTTTTCAGATGCTTACCATTTATTCTTAAGATTTGACGGTCGGTGACATTTCTTCAATTTTGTAGGCTTTATTTGTGAATACTTAAATGACTAGAAATGGTCCCTCCCAGTTTGGTGACCATTTGCCCAAGGCTTTATCCTTTTGATCCATAGGCAAAATCACTTTCCACACACATTCACTAGCTATGAAAGTCTTTTATTTGTTATTGTATGCTTTAGCGACTCGTTCTTTTTGTCTTAATAATATATCCAACACGACCAATATTTCCTCATCTAATTCGAATAATTTATCCAACATCATATTCCAATAATGTTCAGATGAAATTTCATTTTTCCTTTGTACTCTTGTCGACTGCAAATAAGTTTTGTCTGGAAGGATGGCGTCATGACCAAACGTTAGTCGAAAGGGTGTCAAATTTGTTGCTTCCTTTGGGGATGTTCGACATGCCCATAAGACTTGGTCTAATGTTCTATGCCAATTTTTAGGCTTCTTTCCGACATGTTTTTTATCAATCCTATTATGACCTTATTGGTAGCTTCAACCTGTCTATTTTCCTGAGCATAGTAAGGAATAGATGTTAACAATTTAAAACCTACTTCAGACGCAATTTCTTGCATCTTTCGACCTGTGAATACTGATCCTTGATCATTCGTAATAGCCTCTAGAATTCCAAACGTGAAGATAATATGTTTTTGAATAAAATCAATCAATGCTTCTTGGTCAACATTGACCAAAGGTATTGCTTCTATCCACTTGGTGAAATAATCGATTCCCACCAATATATATATATATATATATATATATATATATATATATATATATATATATATATATATATATATATATATATATATATATATATATATATATATATATATATATATATATATATATATATATATATATATATATATTTGGATGAAGCATGTCGAATATCACCTATAATGTTTAGAGTCCATCCTCAAAAAGGCCATGGTTTAACAAATGCATGTAATTCGCTAGCTCGAACATGTTGAATGTCTGAATGCTTTTGACATTCCTGACATCCTTTGGTGAAGTCAATATAATCTTTCAACATCGTGGGACAATATACCCCTTGTTGAAATAACAACCATTTCATTTTATGGCCTACCTGGGGGGCACCATATGAACCATTATGAACCTCCAATGTTGCCAAGTACACCTCACTTTCCCCAAGACACTTGAGTAATATACCTTTAGAGGTTTTTTTGAATAATTCATTTCCTAGGGTGACATAACTTAACGCTTTGTACTTTACTTTTCTATCAGTGGTTCCAAATGGATTTTGTATATATATATATATATATATATATATATATATATATATATATATATATATATATATATATATATATATATATATATATATATATATATTCTAATAATGGATTTCGCCAATCAGAGTTTACCAAATTGTCGATGGCAAAAATTTCTTTAATTTCACCTATCTCTTTTGCCCCCCAAGTTTTGCCATTGGAAATTCTGAAGAGGGTGAAGTGGTCGAAATTACTTTTTCTCTAACTTCGATAAGCTCTTATAGCCTATATTTTGATACTTTGTACCTAGAAGAAAGTTGGGCCAAATCATTGGCATCTTGGTTCTCCACATGGGGTACATGCTTGATATCGATAGACTCAAAATGTTTCAACAATTTATTCACCATTGCAAAGTATTTTATCAAGTTTTCCTTGATACACTTGTATTCTCTTGTTATTTGTTTGATTACCAATTCAGAGTCACCTTTAATTTCGACTCTTGTTTCCCCTAAATCCAACATGATATTGAGACCAGTAATCAAAGCTTTATAGTCTGCCTTATTGTTTGAGCAGAATCCTTTGACTTTGCATTTAAATTTTATTGGGATCCCTTTAGGAGAAATTACTAAAATCCCAACACTAGTCTCATTCTTGTGGCTTGAACCATTGAATTATAACTTTCAAGGTTTTACATCCACCATGTTTTGGGATGGTTCAATTATCGCATGAACCACGATAAAATTTGTGATAGTTTATCCTTTCATGGCCTTTAAAGATACACATGTCAACGAGTACTCAGTTAATGCAAGTGCCAATTTTCCAATTCGGTTGTGCAAAATGGGTTTGGATAACATATGTTTTATAACATCAAAATGAATGAAACATACACATCAATTGGATTTATATATTTCTTTAATTTTGTACAAGAGAAATATAAACATAGTCATAACTTTTCTATTATGTTATACCTTGTTTCAACATCAACTAAAACTCGATTGAGGTAATAGATGGATCTTTCGACACCATTATCATCCTCTTGTGATAACATATTGCCTATGGTCGAGTCTGACACAACTATGTACAATCTCATACTTTTGTTCCTACTTGGGGGAAGTAAAATTGGAGGCTTTTACAAATACTCTTTAATCTTATCGAAGGCCTCTTGTTGCTCACTTCCCCATTGGAAATCACCTTCACTCTTAAGTTGAAGTAATGGCAAGAAAGATTTTGCATTTTCACTTAAATTGGATATAAATCTCCTCAAGAAGTTTATTTTCCCTAACAAAGACTGAAGCTATTTCTTTGTTGAAGGAGGTTTGAGATCTAAAATAGCTTTGGTCTCGTTTTGATTGATCTCAATACCTTTTTGGTGCATAACAAACCCTAGAAAATCTCCTGCAGGGACACATAAAGCACATTTTAATGGTTTCATTTTTAGTCCATATTTCCTCATCCTTTCAAAAGATTGTCGAAGATGGTCTAAATGGCCATTTTCAGAGGATGATTTCACAACTGTAGCATCAATATAAATCTGGATGGAATTTTTTATAAAGTCATGAAACCTTGAATTTATAGACCTTTGATAAGTTGCTCCTGAATTTTTCAGACCAAAGGGCATCACTACCCATTCATAGGTCCCTAGAGCACCTGGGCATCAAAATGTCGTTTCAGACACATCTTCTTCTACTATAAAAATTTAGTTATATCCAGAATAACCATCCAACATACTTAAATATTCAAAAATTATGGCTGAGTCGACCAACATCTTTGCCATAGGCATTGGATATTCATCCTTTGGTGTTGCATTATCTAGATCTCTAAAATCTATACTGACTCGAAGAGTCCCATTTTTCTTAATCACATGTACACTGTTAGCTAACCACTCGATATACCTGGCAGTTCGAATGAACTTGCTTTTTAGCAGCCTTTCAATTTCATGCTTGATCTTCGACATTATTTTTGGGGCAAAGCTTTGAGGTTGTTGCTTTATTGGCTTTTAACTGGGAGAATTGGTAGTTGTAATCCCCCCATGCTTCGACTCAGGCCGGGAATTTCATTATAATCCCAGGCAAAGCAACCTTTGTATTCTTTCAACAATTTGACCAGTTTTACTTTCATTTATGGTTCGACTTTTACACTTATGTAAGTTGGTCTTTTGATTTCCCCATCACCTAGATCTATCTCTTCAAGTGGATCTTGAGCTTGTATTATCTTTGTATTATTTAGTAGGTCTTTTTCAAACCCCAAAGGCTCATCATCGTAAATACAATCGAGCATGCGGCTTTCTGAAGCTGTTGTTTGACCAAAATGGAAAATCTTATTATTGTCGATCATGGGCTATAAAGTCATATTTTGAAATATCTCAACTTACAAAGCCGATTTCATTCTATTTTATACAATATAGGTCAAAATTAGAGCCATACATTTTGACTCAGTGGTCATATCTGTCTGTAACATCCTTCTAAACCCCACATAGAATTTATGAATAATTTAATTGGAATCACCACACAACTGTGTCACACGTCATAAAAACATAAACCAGTCCTGATTCGTAACACGGGTTACCATAAATAAATTAAATTACACATTTTTATACTTGGGATGTTACACGACATCCAAACACATCTAATAACTCACCTGGGATGCTACAGATCATCCAATCATTCTGAATAACATTGCAGCATAATACAATTAAAACATATAATTCAACATATAAGCAAACACGTCACTGGTCTCGTAAACCCTATTCAACTTCAATTAACATAAATAAGAGAGTTATAATGTTATTCTATCAACAATATAAAACATAGGTTCAACGAATAATCAACAAATGTAAATAATGAAAAGAATCCAATCAAGCGTTCCCAACCCAATGTTACATATCAGAGAAAGACACCTCTAAATTAACAGTAACTACTAAAATACTCCAATGAGTTATCATCCTTACTTCATCAAGCTACTCCGGGATATTTGCATGTTACTCACGTGGAGGTAACATTCAACAAAAGGGGTGAGTAATCATAATAAAATATAAGAGACATAAGAGAAAATTAAACTTTAACCAATATAGTCTATAACTAACAACATCAATACAACATATACTCACACCTTCATTCATCATATATATATATATATAGCTCACACATCATATTCATCATAAAATTCCCATATAAATCACATAACATGTCACAAGTAGTATTATCACATCATAATTCATCAACAAAGCTCATGCAATGTCACATAGGATATTAATGCAACAACACCGACACAATACATGTGGTACCATAACATGAACACTTAGGCTCATTTCAATCCATGATCTCCACCATACGATCAATCCCCTCTTGGAACCGGAGTACACCAAATCGCTAATATCATCATAGGTAACGCTTCACTAAATCCCCAGAAGAAGGATTTAGCTACTCATACTCGAACCATCACCATAGGAAACGAGGCCACAACATAATTCAAAACATAAGTTCTACAACATGGATGCATGTACGCTCAATTATGCAACAACAACAACATGCATATGTTCGACCTTATCTAGTCAAGTGTATCATCAACAACATAATCATAATCAACATAGCATATATATATATATATATATATATATATATATATATATATATATATATATATATATATATATATATATATATATATATATATATATATATATATATTTGGACATGCAACATCATTAAGGCATTATCCTAATATCATCAATATCAACACCATATTAACAATATCAACATAATAATATCTCGACAACTTAGCAACAATGACACAACAACATCATAGTCACATAACATGTAGTCCGTCAAATCATTATCATACGATGCTAGTACATAACACAACAATTCATTAACAAAACAAATAATTCTAATCAAATCATCGACATATTCAGACTCTAAGTATACTACCACGGGATAGGAATTTCGTCAGCTTTCCAACGGAATTTTGTTTGGACTTACGATTTAAAAGTTATGGCAAAAACACACGGCAAAACAATCTATTGACGTTGCAGAACAATCTATTGGTCTGATCCACTGTTCATATAATTTTTTTAAATAAGTTTAAACAAACCCGTGCTATCGCACGGGTCTCGTCTGGATTCACATTACATTTATAGATTATTAAATTATTAAGTATGTTACCATGTTTTCAGTTGAGTATATGTCTCATGTAAACCATGTTGGCATTTAACTCCATATTTGTAGCAAGCGTCGGTCCTATCAACAAATCACGTCTGCATGAACAAATAGGAAAAATTATATACTTCTTGAAATACATGGAAAATGTACATACTATATATTTTAATTCAAAATAGATTTTTAATTTGAATCGTAAAGTATAAGATATAAAGTTTACCAACTATCAAAGTGCTTGAAAGACTTCCTTGTACACAACATTAGTAGTAGTAGAACACGGTACATTCTCCTTGTCATGAATTAGGATTTTTAGCCCACTTTTGCTCTTAACTCTTGAAATTGCAACATATAATTGACCATGACTAAACACAGGAGTAGGCAAATACAATCCAACACTATCAAGAGATTGACCTTGTGACTTATTAATTGTCATTGCATAGGAGACAATAATCGGAAATTGTCTCCTAATCAACTTGAATGGCCAAGGTGAATCAGAAGGTGACATAGACATTCGTGGAATGTAAAAAATGTTACCTATGTTCTTTCCAGACATGATTTTTGCCTCAATGACATGATTTGCAAATCTTGTAACAATTAATCTTGTTCCGTTGCACAACCCATCGGCTTGGTCCAAATTTCTCATTAGCATAATAGGTGTACCAACCTTCAATTTGATCCTATGATTGGGAAGCCCTGACGTTCTTAATTTACTGAGAAATTCAGGAGTTAGAACTTCATATGCTTCAGTATAACTTGAATCTGTTCTATCAATGGAATCAAAACTCAAATACTCTTTCTCTTCTCCTAAAAAAAAGTTTAAAAGCAAAACATAAATAAATTAGTAAAACTATGTTCTTAAATATATATATATATATATATATATATATATATATATATATATATATATATATATATATATATATATATATATATATATATATATATATATATATATATATATATATATATATATATATATATATATATAATAATAATACAGTAAATATAAAACACATGTACCTGGTATCAAGTCTAATACATAATGATTGATTTTGTCCACAACTTCAATGGTTGAAGCAAGAATAGCCTTTCCTTGTAAGAATTCAACATCTTGATATTTTGCCAACAAATTGGGATATGTGTTTTCAACAATTGCTCTTATAGGATCATCAAAATTTGATATTAATAGCTCTTGAGGAATTTCAATATCAACCAAACCATCATTGGGTTCACAAATCTTACCATCACCCACATTTAAAATCCATTTTGAAAATTCCGCTAGTTCATTAGAACTTGTGTTGTCTCTTCCCTCTTGAAGTCTCATATTTTTTGATAGTGTTAAAACCTGGCAATAATCCCATACATAAGATGAACTAATTGATGCATGAACAATATCAGAACGCCCAGCTCTTGGAACAACAGGAAGAATCTGTCTAAAATCTCCTCCAAATACAACAACTTTTCCACCAAAAATAGTATTCTCAACACCCTTTTTGCTCATTACATCTTTAAGGGTTTTATCCAATGCTTCGAAGCAGTTCTTGTGAGACATAGGTGCCTCATCCCATATTATCACATCCGTTGCTTCAAATAATTGAGAATGTTCGGTGTCTTTGTCGATGTTGCAAGTTGAGTTGTCAAGCGTTGGCACAGGTATTTTGAACTTTGAGTGTGCTGTTCTTCCACCCGGCAATAATAACGAAGCTATCCCACTTGAAGCAACAGTAAGAACAATTTTTTTTGAGAACGAAGTGCACTTGATAGTGTTCTCCACATGAAAGTTTTATCAGTCCCTCCGTAACCATACAAGAAAAATACCCCTCCACTCTGTTTGTTAACAGCATCCATGATTTTCTCAAATATCAAACGTTGTTCATCTATAAAATACAAACCAAGAATTGTAAGTGCAAGGACAATAAAAATCATTTTTGTAATTCATAGTATAAAGAAAATAAATCACCTGTAAGGGCATGAAAAAGTTCTTGGACTTTCTGTTTCTCGGTATCGGCATCGTAATTAAGTTCGTCATAAATAAGCCTATTGCCAACATGTTTTGTGATGTATGAATCTGGATACGGCATACATTTAAATTCATGCAAACTTCTTCGATTCGATTGCATCATGTTCTCAATCTCAATTAGTGTGAGATTCTTTAACTCATTGTCCGATAGCTGCAATTTTGTTAAAAAAATTTCATTAGTTTTCTATATAATTACATATGTATGATGCAACTGCTGTCGTGATGTTGAAATACATTGAACATAAATCAAACAGTTGATGTTGCGGCTGCGTGAAATTAAATGGAACCAAAGACACTGTTGCAGCTGCAAGTTAAGAAAATAACTTACATACATGACAAATGACAAATATGAAAATGTTTCTTACGTAAATGGACATACCTTATGAAACATATTAAATAAGGGACATATGGATGAAGAATAATTATATTTTAAAGTAAGTTCATATCATTATATTTTGTAATAAAAAAAGATACAGCTTGCATTCGAAAAATAATATTTGTTGACTTAAAAAAGTTTAATAAAGTGTTCATACCTCTTCTATTTGTTTTTTGCCTTTGTTGGTAGAGGATACCATCAGATAACGTCCTCCAAGTTTTTTCCCAAACATGTCGTGGTCTATTGACAGTACCGGATAGTAACATAGTGACAAATAACTTTCGTAAAAAATGCCCGGAACCCTAATTCTTTGCTTCGTCGATGGCTGCAACATATTCCTTATCATCGTTAAGAAAGCCCATTTCGAAGCATGCATCCTGTTTCCAGTGATTTCTGGTAAACAACCGCTAGTCTTCCAAACTATCGAATAATCTTTCTGACTGTTATTCAATTCCTCTGGTAACTCACAGGATCGACTAGATTGATCCTAGGATTCCTTGGACATTAAGGTTACTCTCATGATCGAACAGATATTCATGGTTGATATTTGAGTGTTGTATATGCGTTTGGCTTATTTCGATTTCTCTCTCTAAAGGTCTAAAGATGTAATCAAAATGTGCGTGTACGAAACTAAGTTGCATGAATAAATGTTAATTGTAAAGACATGTAAAATTGCATAAAAGGCAAGTAAATGGTTTCAAATTATAAAAACAGTTTAATGTAAAGGATTTCTGGAACGTAAAAGGTTTGAAATATGAAGAAAGCGTTTAATGCAAGAAATCTGTAAATGACTTTAAGTAAAAATATGCGTTCGAAGGATAAGACTTGAAGGTAAAGGTATGGAAAATATGACAGTTTTCTGAAATGTAAAGTGCTTGAAATGTGAAGAAAGCATTAAAATGTAAAACTTTAAAGAAGAGATTTCGAAGTGAAAAGACTGTAAATGAGAAAACTTGTAAATGTTATTTGACAGAAAGATAAAGGGAAGTGCTGGAAATGGTAAAAGGTTTTCATTAAATCAGAAATACATGGTGCTATCATACATACATTTCTCTTGCATTCGTTTCCCTTGCCATGTGGTAGTTTGAATGTTACTGAGTATTTAGTACAATAGATATGACACACGAAATCCTAATACTAAGACTTCTATTTATACTAATTCGACCATAACGGTCTTGCTATAGGATTATGCCACGTTCAGAGCATGCAGAACAATGCCTCTTTCTTCTTTCCACGTGTCTCCAAATGCTCCAGCACATAAATTTCAAACTTCGAATGTCCCGCTTCCATTTGAATTTCAAATGCTTTGGTACTTCTCCGTTTCGAACGTACTTCCCAGACACAGCTTTGTTGTTATTTCGAGACTTCTTTTAGATATGCTCCCATAATTGCCACTCGAAGCTCCAGCTTTGATATGCTTATTCGAAACACTGCTTCTGCTACTTCGAAACATGACGTTTTACTTCATTTCGATCGAAACGTTTAATTCATTTGGCTTCTAGTAATATTATCAAAATCTTCAGCCAACAAATTGCCCCTTTAAAATATGTATTTCGATTCCTCTGAGAAATACCTATTTTAAACATCTACACAAGATTTTGATGTGACTTTCGAATCATCGTAACATTTAATGCATTTGACTCCAGTCACGTCAATCATAGCACCTTTTGGATTCCTTAACCGCCTGGAGCCACATCACAGTATGGTGCAGTTACAAATAATGATTATCTTTAAATCACGCCTATTACCCATGTTAACTTTACGCCACCTCTTCATCACACCAACCCATGATTTCCACGTATCACACCCTTATTCAGTGGATGCTTAAACTTCCCCATTATAAAACATCACCACCTTAATCTTTTTCTTTTCTTTTCACCCTCTGAATCTTTTACCCTCCTTCTCTCGTCAAAAACCCAAGCTTTCAACATCCTTCAAAAATGTCTTCTTCTACTTCATCCCAACTCAAGAAAGTCTCCAAGAAGAAAGGAAAAACTGCAAGAACTACCATGGAAAGTAAGATCATCACTCACCAAGGTCAATCCGTTCTAGCCCCTCAGATGATTTCAAAGGAAAAAGAAATGCTGTATGCGTCACAGGTACTCATTCCTACCAACGTTGCTGGTAAGAGGTTAGCTTTAAATGGCCCTCTTACGGTTTTTGAAATATTGAAAGACACCAGGACGATTTTCCCAGTTTGTTATAGTCTTAAACCCTTGTTTAACAAAATGGACGCCCCTAAGGCAGTAGAATCTTCTAGTTCAAATACCATAGAAAACCCAACTGTTCCTCCTAAGGACCCCTTTGTATTGGATTATGTAAAAAGTAATTTTAAGCCATTTCGATCTTGCCCCACCCCTGATATTGCTTATCAAAATTGGTTCAAGAAAGTAGAAGCTAAGAAATCCCAGCAATGGGAAGAATTAGGTATTTATAACCTGATTAAGCTATCGAAGCCTGGTTTCACCTACAGCCACCCTCTGCTATTCGCGTCCCTCTATTTCTGGGACAGTACCTATAACACTTTCCATCTTCCAGGTGGAATGATCACCCCAACCTTCTTCGACATAGCGGCCATTACTGGGCTATTGCCAGTGGAAGAAACTTATATACCCGACAACAAAGAACATTCCAGCATAATTGACTTCGAAGTCAAGCTAGCCAGTTTTTCCAAGTTTATCAGTCATTACCATGCTGAGGGGGACAATGTGTCTGACGTAGAGCACATTGCTTTCTTAACCCTGTGGCTGTCAAGATACGTTTTCTGCAGTAGATCCCTACAGGTAGCTAGTAGGTTCATTCCTCTAGCTAGGGACTTGCATGAAAATCGAAAAGTGTGCCTAAGTGAACTGCTTTTAGTTGACCTTTATGAAAGCCTGAGGTCAGCTGTTTCGAGCCTCAAATCCCACACCTCCAAAAATATTCTATTGGCTGGCCCTTTTTGGTTACTTCAACTATGGCTAAATGCCATGTTCGAACCCTCCTTATCAACCGCCAACACCATTGATGAGCAAGATCCTGAGATAAATGATAGGATAGTCGAAGGCACTAGGCTTCGAAGATTAACTCCCAATGACGACAAAGATGACTTCAAAGTCCAATTCTTGAAGTACATCATGATATTCTCCAAAAGGCACAAGTTCGAAGAGAGCATGGCGCCTTTTGCTTCGAGGGCTCATGGACCTTCTTGGTTCACCATGGCTCTCTCAGAAGCTATCAAGAGCAAGGAGATTCAGGATGTATGGAGAGCCTTTTTGCTACCTAGACTCATTTCTTCAAGAATAACTCCAGCCAAGAACCAGATTTTTCTTTTTGCCTACCAACCAAACTTTGTTTCGAGGCAGTTTGGCTTATGCCAACTGATTCTTGAACCGTTATTTCAAACCGAGAGTGCCATCACTTCTGGACAAACTTTCAAGGCACGGGAAGCCAAAATACAGCAAGAACAATATCAAGGCTTTGCCCAATTTGAGCTGATAACCTTCGAACCTACCCATCTCACAGCCAAAGGGTTTCTGGAATGGTGGACCAAGTTTTATCAAACTTATATGTTCGATACACTTACAATTCAACAGAAACTAATTGATGCCTTCGATGTGCAGGTACCCACAAAGAAAGGTATGTTTACTCATGCCAAAGAGATTAAAGCTTTCCAAAATTATTTTGAAACTACTTATGACCCCACGCGCTTGGACTCCACTGTGCATCAAGCGGCTGAGACCTTGAAGGAAAAATTTAAACAAAAAGTTTCTAAGTTAAAACTTCCTTCAGGGCTGTCACCTGAGGATAGGTATAGGTTGGCATTCGAAATGCATCCACCTAAATTTCCCAGATTACCTACCTCAGAACTGGCTCTGGCTTGGTTTCCCCCATATCCTTGGTGGTTTACTTGAAAAGAGATGTTCAAATATCTTCAAAGGAAACCAAAGCCATCTGAGACTGTGACATGGGCTCGACACTGGCTTCATGATTTCCCAGGACACCTTCGATACGACCTTTCTGCCATGTCAATTAAATCTGATCAAGGCACAGGTGCGAATGCTTGGGAAAATCCCAAACGTATTTTATTTTCCATATCTTTAACCTTTGCTTTAATTGTTTCGATTTTCAGCCATCAGGATAAAGACAGCTGCCTCGAAGTCGAAAGAAGGGAGTGCCTCTCAGGCCTCCATCGAAACTACTGACAAAGTGACTCCACCCGAAACAACCACTATTGCTGCAACCACAACAACAACAATAATACCAACAACAACCAGTGTTCCAATTCCAACGGTAATCACTTAGCCTTGATGTTTCGAATTCACTCATGTTTTATGGTTTGCATCTAACTCTTCGTTTAAATCCTTTCAGACCAACAAGCTTCCTCCTACTACTCCCAAGAAGCGGAAATCAAGCACCACTGGGGAAGATCCCAAGGCTGGAGGAAACTTAAACACTGCTTCAAAGAAGAAGCCAAAGAAAGATATTTCAAAAAGTACCGTTCCAACTAGTGTCTCTGGACTTGACTCCAGGGATGCTGCTCCCTCACCCAAATCCAAAAATCCACCTTCGACCTCCAACACAACGTTGGAACGCATAGCTAGTAACCTCTCCTCCGAGAGTCCACAGGTAAATTGAACCTTTAAATTTTTGACAATAATAACTTCTTATTACCTTGGTGAATGTTTTTTTCTTAATATTCTGTTGTTCTTTGCAGAACATCTTGAATCCAGCTTCCACTACTTCGAACTCACCATCCAGAGCTGCTGCTCCACTCAACTCCTCCCCTCAAGGAGATTCCAGCAACCTCGTTCAAAATAAAGGTTCCTCCAATATGGCGGTTCTGGCTGGAACTTCTGAACAGCAGGATGATCAAGGTACCTCCATTCCTCTGAAAGAGATAAACGAAACAACACTTCAAACACCTGCAGAGGATTTGCAAAGAGCTTCTCTTCAAAAGTCCCCTCTTGAAACTCTTCAAGAGGACCCAAAGGACACTCAAACTGAAGAAGAGAAAGTTGATTCTGGGCAAAGAGCCTAAGAATCTGCAGACGAAGAATCTGAGGAGGAGAATACCAATGACGGTTCGACTGCTGGGACGGAGTCCAACGCACATAGCAGTGAAAGGGATGGCATCGAAGTGGTGGACTTGGATGAGGATGAAGAAGACCAAGAGCTCGAAACGAATGAAGGGGATGGTAATGCAACCCACGAACCCATGGAGGTTGAAATGGACGTGGCTCCCCTACTTGTGGAACTCCCTCAATCCTCTTTGTCTCGAATGACTGACGAGGAACTGGCACTTCTGAGACGAAATGACCCTATTGGGTACATGAAGGCAAAGTTGGCTCAGAGGGACGTCCCACTTGCTAGGGCTGGCACAAGTTCGACCAGCTATCCTTTTCCCACAGATGAAAGAATTGTTCTTCTTAATAAAATTAGGAAAACCATTCTCAATGTGGATATATTCGAAGTGCTTAAGCAAGATAGTACTGCTTGCTATACTATGAAGGAGCTGCTCACAAAGGTCAATCTTTCCACCTGCTCCTTGCCAGTTAGTACTCTCTTGTTTGATCTTCAGGCTTTGCTGGACAACGTAACTGGTTACCTTCTCCAAGATGAATCTGCTGCCAAGAAGGTTCAAGAGAAACGCGTTGCCATGGATGCTGCTTATGAACAAGCTTCGAAACTCTCTCAAGAAGCTGAGGATCAAGCTATGCATCTGAAGTAGGCGAAAACTGATTATGAGGCTCGAGCTGAGTCCATACTTCTTTGGGAAAGGCAGATTCTGGAACTTCAACAGAAGGTTAAGGAGGCTAAAGAACAACAAATAGCCTTCGAAACCAATACTGCTGGTAACCAATTCGAAGAGCTTCTCAACCAGGGGCTTGCCGAAATGGAGACTGCAGAACAACTTAAAGGAGAAGTGGCAACCTTGGAAGGAGCCAGGCGGTTCGCTCAGCAGAAACTTGAATCATTTCGAAGCACTTTCAATCGTTTGAAAAATAACTCTTATTTCTAGATTTTGATATTTATTTGACTACACTTTTGGTTTCTTATATGTAATATTCGAACAACGCCATTTTGGCATTTTATCTTGCCATTTTGGCCTTTTATAACATCTTGGTTACGTTGTTACTATTCGAATCTCCTGCAGGCGTGGCTTATATTTCTTTAAATATTTCCCATTAACCTTTAGGATACGTTTATCATCCACGAGTTCTTCGATTTCGTATGCATTGTTTGAGAACACTTTTCTTATTCGAAAAGGTCCTTCCCAATGAGGTGACCATTTACCTAATGCTTTATTCTTCTTGTCCATAGGCAATATGACTCTCCAAACTAAGTCATTGATAGTGAATACTTTTTTCTTCACCCTTTTATTGTATGTTCTGGCCACTCTTTCTTTTTGTCTCATCAAAATTTCCAATGCATGTAATCTAATTTCGTCCAACTCAACTAATTCATTCATCATCATTTCCCAATATAATGCAACTGGGATTTCGTTTTATCTCTGAATTCGAACTGATTGTAGATGAATTTCTACTGGCAACACTGCATCATGACCAAATGTGAGTTGGAAAGGCGTAGTGTTAGTAGCTTCCTTAGGAGATGTTCTACAAGCCCATAATATTTGGTCCAGAGTCTTGTGCCAGTTTCTTGGCTTTTTTCCAATATGCTTCTTGATTAATCCTATTATTACTTTATTTGCTGCTTCGACTTGACCGTTTGCTTGAGCATAATATGGCGTTGATGTTAGCAATCTAAACCCCATTTCTTGGGCAAATCCTTGCATCTTTCTACCAGTAAACACAGAGCCTTGGTCTGTGGTTATGCTCTCTGGCAATCCGAACCTATAGATAATGTGCTTTTGTATAAATTCAATAATAGCCTCTTGATCAGCAACTATCAGTGGTATAGCTTCGATCCATTTGGTAAAATAATCTATTCCCACCAAGATGTATTTCTGTCCTTTGGACGAAACAAGATTTATTTCTCCTATCAAATCCAATGCCCATCCTCTAAATGGCCATGGTTTGATGATCGAATGCAACTCACTTGCAGGGGCATGTTGAATTCCTGCATGTTTCTGACATTCCTCACATCCTTTAGCAAAGTCTATGCAATCTTTGAGCATGCTAGGCCAATACAAGCCGTATCGAAATAACAGCCATTTCATTTTATGGCCTGCTTGATGTGCCCCACATGCCCCATTATGGACTTCAGACAATGCTAAATATGCCTCACTCTCTCCTAGGCATTTCAATAATACACCCTCTTGGGTCTTTTTAAACAATTCGTTCCCCATGAGGAGATATGACAATGCTCTATATTTTGTCTTTCTATCCACATTTAGAGTTGGGTCTGCTAAATAACTCTTCAGTGGACTTCGCCAATCTGCATCTGACAAAGTATTTATGGCTAATATTTCGAATCCCTGTTTCTCAGCATATCCCAATTTCATACTTTCCAAATCCGATGGTGTGAATCTAGTAGCCATAACTCTTCCCCTTAATTCAACCAAATCTTTAAAGTTCTTGGTAGACACTTTATAACCCGAAGCCAACTGCGCTAAGTCATTTGCTTCTTGGTTCTCTATTCTTGGTATGTGTTGAATATCCATGTATTCAAATTTCCTCAATAGCCTATTGACTATGACGAAGTATACCATTAAGTTTTCCTTTATGCACTTGTATTCCTTTGTGATTTGTTTGACCACTAATTCAGAGTCTCCTTTAATTTCGACTCTGGTTGCCCCCAATTCCAACAAAGCTTCAAGTCCAACAATGAGCGCTTCATACTCAGCTTTGTTGTTCGAGCAACGAGGACCATCTAATTTATACTTGAATTTTGTTGGAATTCCTTCAGGAGAAATCAGAAGGACTCCAACGCCAGTTCCATTCCTGTGGGTTGAACCGTCGAAGTACAATTTCCAAGGTTGCATTTCGATGTAACTCATGACAGTCTGCTCAACCAACAAATGGTCCACAATGAAGTCAGAAATCACTTGACCTTTCATAGCTTTTAAAGGCATGAAAGTCAAAGAATATTCTGTTAAGGCTAAAGCCCATTTACCAACTCTGCTATGCATTATTGGTTTTGAAAGCATATGTTTAATAACATCGAAATGAGATGAAATATAAACATCAACAGGTTTTATATAATACTTGAATTTCATACAAGAGAAATACAAACAGAGACATATCTTTTCTAAATTGCTATATCTGGTCTCTGCGTCATTTAGCACTCTACTTAAATAGTATATGGCTCTTTCGATGCCATTGCTATCTTCTTGTGCTAGCATACTACCTATACTAACTTCAGAGGCAGATATGTACAATCTCATGGGCTTCCCCCATGAAGGTGGAGACAAAATAGGAGGCTGAGAAAGGTATTCTTTTATCCTGTCAAATGCCTCCTGGTGAGCTTCGTTCCATTCGAAGGCTTGGCCTTGCTTTAGACGAAGTAACGGAGAGAAAGCTTGGGTTCTTCCACTTAGGTTCGAAATGAATCTTCTGAGGAAGTTAATTTTCCCTAGCAGAGATTGCAACTCCCTTTTTGATGTAGGTGCTTTCGTCTCCATTATGGCTTTGGTTTTGTTCTGGTTGATTTCAATCCCTTTCTTGTGAACCACAAAACCAAGAAAATCTCCAGCTTGCACAAAAAATGCACATTTAAGGGGATTCATCTTTAAGCCATGTTTTCTCATTCGCTCGAATGATTGGCTTAAATGATGCAAATGTGTTTCTGCAGATATAGATTTGATGACTATATCATCAATATACACCTGCATGAAGGTTTCAATGAAATCATGAAAATTGAGTTCATTGCCCTTTGATAAGTTTCCCCAGCGTTCTTTAAACCAAAAGGCATCACCACCCATTCGTAGGTGCCTAAGGCTCCTGGGCAACGAAATGCTGTCTTTGCAACATCTTCTTCAGCAATGAAAATCTGGTTATACCCAGAGTATCCATCTAACATACTCAAGTATTCGAACCCTGCAGCAGAATCTACTAGCATTTATGCCACAGGCATGGAATATTCATCTTTAGGGGTTGCAGTGTTTAAATCTCTAAAATCTATGCAAATTCTTAAAGAACCATTTTTCTTAATAATAGGTACTATGTTTGCTAACCATTCGACGTACCTTGTTGTTCTGATGAATTTGCAACGCAACAACCTTTCGATCTCAGCTTTAATTTTTGTGAGGACCGCTGGTGCGAATCTTCTGGGAGTTTGTTTGATGGGCCTCTTGCCATCTTTGATTGGCAGTCTGTGTTCGACCAACTCCCTCTTTAAACCAGGCATCTCATCATAATCCCATGCGAAGCAATCTTTGTTTTCCTTGAGGACTTCGATCACTTCCTTCTTGAGGCCTGGGCTAAGTTTAGCACTTATGTAGGTTACTCTTTTCATTTTTTCATCCCCTAAGTTGACTTCTTCGAGTGGATCTTGTGCCAACATTTTGGCACCTGAGTTTATGGGGTCCCTTTCGAAGCCTAAGGGTTCTCTATCATAGATGGCATCCAACCTTTGATCCATCTCAAACTCTTCGAAGGGTGAGCATTTCGAACCATCCCCACTTACTTCATTCATCTTTATAGTTGATTTATTTATTTCAGCCTCTAAGGCCGCTTTTGATTCGTTCTCAGCCATATAGGCCGAAATCCTTTCAAAAAAGGTGGACTCAGTCATGGATAAGGTTGTCGAAGTCCCAGCCTGCTGGCCGTTTTTGTATGGTGCTTCCGACTCCCTCTTCTTCACTGATTATTGTTCTATCCCAGTAAAGGCCATCATGGCGAAGGGTCATGTAGTAATGGGCGTTTCTGGTTTCATTAATCTCATCATTTGGAACACACGGAGCAATCTTTGCCAGATTTTTATCATAATCCCTCTTGTCAACTAAATTGACCGTTGACATAAAGTAACTCTGGTCTGCTTCGATGTTTTCCACGATTCCATCATCTCTCCACAGAACTAGTCGCTGATGCATTGACGAAGGAACTGCCCCCACGCCATGGATCCACTCCCTTCCTAGCAGTAAGTTATAGTTGGCCTTGGCTTCGATCACCATAAACATGGTGGGCCTACAGCTTGAGCCTATTGTCAATTCCAACTGGACCACTCCCAGTGTTTTGCCCACTTTTCCCTCATAATTGGACAGAACCATATTATGGGGCTTGATGTCTCCTTCACGGATCTCTAATCTCTTTAGCAGGAAATGGGGTATCAAATTGACTGCAGCACCCCCATCCACTAGAACTTTGTTCACACCATGGACACCAACTTTCGCCCGAATAAAAAGTGGCTTGAGATGGTTCTTCATCGCAGGTTCTGGACGTTCGAAGAATGCATTTTGTTCCTCAACAGCCCCATTGTCCATCACATAGTAGCACACAGGCCTATGTTTCATCAAATCTGTGGTGTCTTCCTCCTCATATTCATCGATTTCGGTTTCCTGCCCAAATTCGCAGGGAAGCACAGACACCACGTTACAGTTCAGGTTGAATGAAGACTCCCCCTCCGATTCGAAGTTATCTGTTATCATATCTTCATCCTCTTCTGGGCCTGGAGTGTATTCCTTTGGTTCATCGCGTTGTACTTCTGAGAAGAGCCTCCTATTGACTGGAGGTTTGTCTTCAGTTTGATTTTTTGGTTTGTTGGTGCTAGATTCACCTTGGTTTTTTGTTGAAGTAACCCCTTTGTTTGCCACAGCTTCCCTCTCAGCCTTTCGAATCCTTTGCTGTCTGCGCCACTGGGATCTTGACATGGGGTTCCTTCCTTTGTAATTTTCTAATCTCACCTCCTCCCTTTTTGCTGTGTTGAATTGCCTCCTGTATGTCACAGCATGGCGTGCATTTCGTTCAGCGTTTCTCCATCTATCTTTGCCTTTGTCATTTCTGACCTGTAACCATCTATCGGTTGGCACTTCAGCAGGGAGTTTGAAAGTCACTCTTCGAGCAGCCTTGGGGTGAGGGCTATCAGGCCTTCGCTGTTTGTGTCTGCTGTCGAAACATGGGCCCATCTGGACAGTTTCTTGATGGTTCCAGCAAGGGGCGAAGGGAATCGTTTCGAAGGCCCTGGCCATGCTTTGGTCATACACAGCAGAACACCTTGGGCAAATCAAGCATTTGGTTGCCCCTTTGCAGCAGCGAAACACAAATTCCAGCAAACTTTCTCCAGCCTTGGGATAACACCTAAAAAGCTGGTTATCCTGGCGCCAATTGTTGCCAGTTCGAGTCCTCTGTACCCTTTCGAAGTTCGCAGCGATTCTTTGATTGCAGAGGATGCTGCACCTAGGGCACAATATCATGCCTGAATCTCCTTTGTGGCATGTCATGAGATAATCCTTGAGACTAGCATCTCCAGTGTGATCATCCCCCATTCTATGCTTTTCTTTTTCTAAGTATTTTTCTACTTCCTCCATCTCAGAGCGAGGTCTTTCCATATCCACCATATTTATTTCAACATCTTCCCCCTTAGCTTCATCATCGCCCCATCCTGTGGGTTTTATATCCTTAATCTGAACCTTCGAACTCTCTGGGGCGGAATATTTGACCAAATAGTCAAATTTTCCACTGGGTTCCCCTAGAGTGTCCCATATTTCCTTCTGAGGGGAAATTGGCTTCGTGATTTGGACTTTCTCCAATTCCAGCCTTAAGCCTTCAGTGACTTGTGTTAGTTCTTGGTTTTGATTTCCCTGGCCTTCAGTAGCTTGGGTTTCTCTTGCAACAGCTACAGGTGCGGCAATCGAAGTCTCTGGCGTATTCTGGATGTCTTCAGTGACCTCCTTATTGACTTCGACCATCACCCAGTTTTCAGTTTCAGTACCCTTCTCTCCTGTTAGGGCGTCGCTTTGATCAGTTTCCACCATGTTGACCTCTCCAATGCATGCAAGCTCGGAGTAGTTGGTGTCTGCGACGTCCAAGGGATCTTCGTCCACTTTCATCTTCACCTTATCAGCAAACTTTAGTCTGCCATCTTTGATCGCGTTCTGAATTAGGTCCCTGAAAAGAAAACATTGTGAGGTCTTGTGGCCTAGGAAACTATGATATTTGCAAAATCCTCTCTTCTTTCTCTGATCCAAAGGAGGTATTTTGACATTTGATGGCACAATTAGTTGGCCATCTTTGACAAGTAAGTCAAAAATCTCGTCACATTTAGTGACATCGAAGGTATAAACCTTCTTTGGAAATTTGTCACTTTTCTCATTTTCAACAATGTCTTTCCCTTTTGTGGGAACCAGCAATTTGCAGGAATAAGGCGGGGCCTGTTTTAATTCAGCGAGGTCGATTTCGACCTCTTCGAATTCGAATTCAGGATATTCTTCTGCTTCCTCAGTCCCAACATAGGAAATCCTCTCTTTCTTGCTATTCTTAAAGACTCTGGCTTTTTCGGCCTTTAGTCTTTCGACCTGTCGAACCCTATCGGCTAACTGAGCCATATCCCTCAAATATTGAGTGTCTAGTTTCTTTCGAATAGAATAATCCAAGCCACCAGCGGCCATTTCGACTAACTTATGTTCAGGCACTACTGTGTAACATCTGGATTTCAAAAGCCTAAATCTATTCAGATAATCATCTATGGGTTCGTTGAATTTTCTCTTAACACTGGCCAATTCCTTCAAACTTATTTTCGACTGTCCCATGTAAAATTGTTCATGGAATAATCTCTCTAAGAGAGCCCAAGTATCAATGGACCCGGGAGGCAAAGTGGTAAACCATGTGAAGGCGTTTTTAGTCAAGGAACTTGGGAAGTATTTGATCCTGAGATCTTCATTATTGGCTATATCTCCCACTTCGGTTAGATATCTCGCTATGTGTTCGACTGTTGACTCATTGGTATCCCCAGCGAACTTTGTAAATTTAGGGACTTTATATCCCCTTGGTAAATCAGTATGCATTATGCAATCCAATATAGGAGAAGCATAATTTGGCCTTCTCATTCCTGTGTTGAGGACATTCTGGGCCATGACTCTCTCTATCATGGTGGTTTGATTGTTTTCTGCCAAGATGTTATCGTTTCGAATTCTATGAACGACAGCATCGGCATCTTGATTTCGACCAACCAAGACAACTCCCCTAGGTTGTTCTTCTCGAAACTCTGGGGCTTCTATCCTTTCGACCCTTGTCCCTGGTTCCATAATTTCTCTTTGTGGGCCTGGGATTATTGGGGCTTCTAACCTTGGTGCCCTGGCCCCTAAGTTAACTTCTTCTCTTGGTGGTCTATAAATTGGGTCATTAGCAATTTGTTCTATAACATGCATGTTTGCTCGAAATCCCGCCTGATTCTGCCTACGCCTTTCTGGGGGAGCAAAGAAATCTGCTATTTGACTCATATTGTCAGCGTTTTCTCTGTTTCTCACAGTCACATTTTGCACTATTGGGGCAAATATCTCCTGCATGGTTTGTGCTAACACCCCTATCATATTATGGTTACTGTCATCCATCAATTGCCTAAAAGCCAACTGGTTGTCTGTGGTTAAAATAGGCATTATGCTATAACCTACTGACCCTTGGTTATTCGTCATGAACTGATTCGCCCCAGACCCAGACCCTAGTTGTGGGGATGAATTCGATGTGGAATTGTGTAAACCTGCCATAAGAGATGTTGGCATTCCATAAGAGGAATTTCTGGTTCTATTCCCATCGAAACCGGGTGGTCTAATTAATGGAGTGGCGAAATGGGATTGTGTCCCTGATGGTGGAACGAATCCCCCAGGGTATCCAATGGTTCCAGTATTTCCTAAGATCGAACTATTAGTTGATGTGCCACTTACTCCATTGGTGGCCATATTACTGGTTAAAGATGTAACAGACTGTGCATTCGAAGGGATCACATTAGATGTTCCAATCGAAGTGGACACATTAGTGCCTGCTGTGTGTGGGGCATTTTGTTCCCCTTGTTGATTGTCAGAATTAGACATTTTGTCCAAACGTTTTCTTCTGGATAAAGGTTGATTGCTGTTGGTTATTTTACCACTTCTCAGGTTCATAAAACAGCAAACTTCTTAGGTTCCAACGTTTTTTGTAATGGTTATGTCTCAACGATCTTTATTTCTAATATCCAATTATTGGTCCCACCGGGTGTGCCAATTTGTTTCCAGTGATTTCTGGTAAACAACCGCTAGTCTTCCAAACTATCGAATAATCTTTCTGACTGTTATTCAATTCCTCTGGTAACTCACAGGATCGACTAGATTGATCCTAGGATTCCTTGGACATTAAGGTTACTCTCATGATCGAACAGATATTCATGGTTGATATTTGAGTGTTGTATATGCGTTTGGCTTATTTCGATTTCTCTCTCTAAAGGTCTAAAGATGTAATCAAAATGTGCGTGTACGAAACTAAGTTGCATGAATAAATGTTAATTGTAAAGACATGTAAAATTGCATAAAAGGAAAGTAAATGGTTTCGAATTATAAAAACAGTTTAATGTAAAGGATTTCTGGAACGTAAAAGGTTTGAAATATGAAGAAAGCGTTTAATGCAAGAAATCTGTAAATGACTTTAAGTAAAAATATGCGTTCGAAGGATAAGACTTGAAGGTAAAGGTATGGAAAATATGACAGTTTTCTGAAATGTAAAGTGCTTGAAATGTGAAGAAAGCATTAAAATGTAAAACTTTAAAGAAGAGATTTCGAAGTGAAAAGACTGTAAATGAGAAAACTTGTAAATGTTATTTGACAGAAAGATAAAGGGAAGTGCTGGAAATGGTAAAAGGTTTTCATTAAATCAGAAATACATGGTGCTATCATACGTACATTTCTCTTGCATTCGTTTCCCTTGCCATGTGGTAGTTTGAATGTTACTGAGTATTTAGTACAATAGATATGACACACGAAATCCTAATACTAAGACTTCTATTTATACTAATTCGACCATAACAGTCTTGCTATAGGATTATGCCACGTTCAGAGCATGCAGAACAATGCCTCTTTCTTCTTTCCACGTGTCTCCAAATGCTCCAGCACATAAATTTCAAACTTCGAATGTCCCGCTTCCATTTGAATTTCAAATGCTTTGGTACTTCTCCGTTTCGAACGTACTTCCCAGACACATCTTTGTTGTTATTTCGAGACTTCTTTTAGATATGCTCCCATAATTGCCACTCGAAGCTCCGACTTTGATATGCTTATTCGAAACACTGCTTCTGCTACTTCGAAACATGACGTTTTACTTCATTTCGATCGAAACGTTTAATTCATTTGGCTTCTAATAATATTATCAAAATCTTCAGCCAACACATCCCTAAAAGAATCCTGAACTTTTCCACCCACAAATTTTATATCCTCATAGCAAGTTGGACCTTTGACGACTGTTAGCATCATTCTCAAGAAATATAACTCACCCGTACTTGGAGGGACTCAAATAAGTCTGCCAATTGTATTTCCTCTTTTACGCGGTCTCCATCGACGGTATCTTTTATCATAAACAAATTTGGAAAGAAATTGTGAGTACGTCAAATTCTTTGCCTCTGGGTATGCTTTGTTTGCTTCCATCCATGCCGTAAACATAGATTCTTTCACAGTTGGTTTGTCAAGCACCTCATCTATCAATTCATAATCGGTATAATAAACAGAGTTGTCTCCTTCAAGATGAAAGAACAACCTTTCAACTGCGGGTGATCTACCATGAATAGGAAATGAAAAAAGTCTCCAACATGCCTCACTTGGTGAGATATATCTGCAATCAAGATATTGCTTGATTTCGTCAACCATTCTGACCGAGGGAGATCCATCACCGTCAGTTTGGACAACATCAGCAGTAATTCTATCATACCCCTTGTTAATATACTTAAATAAGTATTTAACTGAAGTACTTTGATTACACAACTCCATATTGATGTGTGCTTGGAATTTCTTCAACAAATATGGATTGTAAGGAACTACATATCTGTTATCAAGTTGAACGTGTTTTTTCAGCATTGTATTACCAGTTTCTCTTCTTCGGTATACGGGATATCCATCCTGATCAATAATGGTTTCGGTTTGATATTTCTTTGGAAAGTATTTTGAGCACTTTCCATTTTTCATGCAAGTTGAATTCGCATTTGCTAAACCACATGGGCCATGAATCATATGTGTCTTGACCAAATGGTAGAGTTGCCTATCATCTTCTTCCGTTGGTATCTCTGCTGAAATGATCTTGTTTATATCATCTGGAGTCGGATACTTGCTTGAAGGATGCAAGAATAATAGTATATGGGCGTGTGGTAAACCCCGCTTTTGGAATTCAATGGTGTATATATCTGAAATTAAGTAAGTTTAAACTTAGTAAAACGATGCATATTACATATTTAATAAGATTAATGTCAAAAAATATAACTCGACTGAAAGGGTATTAAATTGACTTACATGCAATCACTCTCCCTAACACGTGCTTTTTTGTTAGATCACACAACAACTCATCGAACTTAATTTTGAAGACTCTTGAGATGATATCTGGACGGTCTTGAGAATTCAAGTTAATTTTGCTAAGCAACCTTTGGATTTCAGGCCAGTTGGGATTGCAAGTAAATGTGATAAAAAGATCTGGAAATCCAACTTGGCTACAAATTGCCATTCCATCAGAATAGAGTTGTTCCATAAACCTCCAACTTCCAACATAAGTTGAAGGTAAAACCACTCTTTTACCTTTGTTTGATCCTTGAGTGTTTGCATTCTGTTCAGATGAGCTCAAATTGCAATATTTAGAAACACGCAGCTTTTTCTGATGTTTTCGAATATAATTCAATCTTTGTGACTCCATCATAGTAAATCCATCAACCAAAAATTGTTGAAACAACCTTCTTGACCGCAATATAGTTTGTGCCTCATTATGTCTGCATTGAATCCTAAAAGCAAGCCATTCTCTAATGGTAAGCTTATTCCTCTTCATTTTTTTTTGGTATTAGTTTCTCTAAGAAGAACTCCAAGTCTAAAACCATCTTCCCCATAAGGAAACAAAAGTGGATATTGATATGCCAGATAACTTGAATGAAACTCACTTATTCTTTTTAGCCTTCCGCTCTTTCTTTCAAGAAGAATATCCCTCTTAGAACCTGTATCAACATCACCAACTATTAGGGCGGCTACCTCCGAAACAGTAGGTTGGTTATAAATCCTTCCATCTGTTGATCTATCAGATATTAGCTTAAGCTTGTGATCAGGCAAAGGACAATCCTTTAATCTATCTGCTGCCATCCTAAAAGATTTGGCATGTGTGTTGAACTCATCTAACATGTCCTTCAATCTACTAACTGTTTCTGGAATAATATTGGGGTTGTTCCTGCATATAAAAGGAAATACTATGATGCAGCAATGAAAAATATTTAATATGTTGTAAAGAAAACAAAGTTTGGTAAAATTACCCAATTCCTTTAATTCTATGTTGAATCTCATTGTCGGTGTCGTAAACATACAGTTGAGCAAATTTTGGAGATTGTCCAGTTAAAGGTAACATGCTCCCAATTTGATGGCAAGTCTGTCCATGAATTCTTATGTTAGGTGGTCCACTTCCAGCTAAAAATCTGTTGTTGAATTTCATTCCCGGAGACGTAAAAGCAAACATCATGTTGTACATTCTACAAAATTGTTGATAATTTCGACTGTCTATCTCACTATTATCAAACAAAAGACGTTGTAGTAATAGTGGTGGTGTTTTCAGAAGTGGCAACACAACTTTCCCCTTTCCACAACATAGTTGAAACTTAGGAACTGCACTATGTTTTCGCTTGTCAGTTTTTTCTTGATACCACATAAGTGTCCCACATTGTGTGCATTCAACTATAGGATCACCAATATCAGAATAACCTATTTAAATGAAACGTAGTTGAGCAATTGGTTTATATTAAATAATAAAATTATAACTAAAATCGTTCATATTAAATAATAAAATTATAACTAAAATCCACATTAAATCATAGCAGGTATCAAAGTGCAACATGTAATGGACAACGTCAAATTGATATGTATAATGAATTTAAAGAAGAAATAAAGTTGGTTTTAATGATAAATACCAATATTTAAAGAATCAAATGATGTAGAATTGGAGTCATAAACATCTTCGTAATCATAGCTGGAACTTGAGTCATAATTTGCATCTGCGACATTGAATTCACATGAGCTATCACTGAGAGAATCATTTGTTACCGTCTCATCACCAGAGTAATCACTCTCAATGTTAACATCTGGAGTTGAAGTGAATGTTGTGGGTTCTTGTATAGGAATATTGCTTGTGGATGAAAAAGCCAGATTATGATTCTCATTTCCAAAATAATTGAAGAGTTTGACCGTCATGGATTGAATAACACCTACATTCACCTGTTTTTTTGATTTATGAACATAACTACTTGGATGTTTATGAGGTTCCATATTTCTTTGATTAGAAAATGAGGAAGTTATATCAGAAAGAGGTGTAACAGTCAATTGTTTTTTTGATTTTTGAATAGAACAACTTGGCGGTGCATGAGGTTTTATGTTTCTTTGGTTAGAACATGAGGGAGCTATATCAGAAAATGGTGTTTTGAAATGCGAAAAGGATAGAGAATTTATCTTGAAAGGACCCCCACTGTTATTGCTAAGGTTGTTATGAAGTTTGTAAGATTGGGGCATCTTACCTTCCATAATACTTTTCCTCCGCTGTCGTGCTGAAGCAGCCAGTTGATTTGTAGAAACAATATTGAAACTCTTCATTGTATTTGAGTTGCTTGATGCAGATGCTGGTGAAGGTGAACTCATATTTCTTTCATTAAAGATTGATGAAGTTAAATCAGATAGTGGTGTTCTGATATTAACCATGGTTGGAACATAATACCTTTGAGAGTTTTCAATGGGATTGATTGTGTTTTCATCCGTTCTTCCTTTTTTCAATCTTTTATCTTTAAGAATCTGCTTCCTTTTACGTCTTGCCATTGCTGCAACTTGTGGTTCCATAGTGTTGGTTAGGTGATGCAAAAATGAATGGGTAGAAAATCACTTTGATTGTATGGTTGTCATTCAATTTTTTTTGTTAACCACATAAAATGAATAAAGTTTTTGGTTATATGATAATAAATATAATTGTTAATATAACATTCACGGTTCCAAGATTTTGAAGTAAAATACTGAAGTCAACAGAATACCAAGTGATTATTTTTGTGAACCATTTTAATTATTATTAATAATAATTAATAATAATAATAGCGTTAAATAGTGTTAAGTGTTATTTCAAAATTTAATTAAAAATGTTATAATTATGGACAATCAAGTACCAATAAGAAAAGGTAACTTTCCACATTCTAACCATTCTGCCAATTAATCTTGAATTGAAAAGAAAAGCAATGGTCAGAAAAAATCATTATAGTTTCACTTTGGAAACCGAAAATGAAGTGCATCATGAATAGTAACTACTCAAGCATGCATTTGATAGGCTTGAAACGTTTTTTGATATAGCCATACCATATTGATTGTATCTCACTCTAAAATCAAATTAAACGTATCATTTTAACTGATATTGGAAATGTGCGGTTCAATTTTGTCAGTTGGCGGGTTGTTGAATCTTCGAGATAAAATGGGCGGAGCCATTGGCGGGTTGTTTATTCATGTTTATAAAAATTATTATAATTTATTTTTAGTTTGTAAAATTAATTATATTAATATGTAGACTTTTTCTCGTTTATAAGTGTCTTTAACCCGTGTGACAATTTATAAAAACATTTTAACTTATTCATGTTAAAAACAATTACATCAATATTTGAATTTTGTTCGTTTATAAAAATATTTGTAAGTTATTTAAGTTTATAAAAATAATTATAAAAATAAATATTTACCATATCATCTTAAATTTATTTATTCAACTGTGATAAATATGTGTCTCTTAGTTAATTACATTTATAAATAAATATCGTGTATTAGTGATATATATTAAATTTATTATCTTAATGTCTAACTAATTAAAATGAATTTATTATTGTCAATCAAAAATTATAATATTAAATAATAATATAATATTATTATTATATACGGGAAAAAGAATAAATTAAATCTAAGAATATCGGAAAATTTATTATAATATTAAATAATAATTTAACATTTATTATTACAATGAATCATATATAACATTTCAAAATTATGTATTTATTTCTTATGTTTTATTATATTCGATTTGTAATAAATATTTTTCAGTTTATTGCGAATTTTCAATAATTAAATATTAATGATATTATATAAAGTTAATTTCATGAAATAAATTTATTTAATAAAGTGTTATATAAATATTTAATACATTATATTATACCATTAATTTATATAAAATAATATTAACTTATTCCTGTTTATAAAATTATTGTAACTTTTTTCCGGTTTATAAGCATGTTGAATTCGTGTGTCCATTATTAAAATATATGTAATTTACTATTATTGATATAAATAATTTTATAAATAGTTTAATTTATTACATTTATAAAATTATTTGTAATTTATTCACCTTTATAAAATTAATTATAAATTATTTAATTTATTAAAATGATTGTATCAATAATTTTTTATTTTATCATAAATTTTTATGATTATCATTTATCATTAAATTTTCATGATTACCATTTAATATTTTTTTATCATGATTACAATTATAAAGTTAATTTGAAAAGATTATGATATATTTTAGTTATTTCATAAACTTAAAAAAATTATCAAATCTCAATTGATTTTGTTTTGTTTTATTAACCTTTTTATAGAAATTGAAATAATTTATTTTAGGTCAAATAAGAATCTAAATAATTACAAAATAATATTTATTCTTACATTTATAGAATGATAAATTAAATATTTAAGATAAACATTAGAGTTCTTATTTACTTTATCTTTTATATATTTATAATATACTTTTTTTGTTAATTTTATTAACAATATATTTATAGTTAACAATACATCCTTTAAACTACGTTATTTTTTTCAAGAATATAAACGTAACCTTTCAAAAAATATACGCAAATATATTTAGAAGTCGTAGAAAATTTTATTGGTTAAATTATAATTCCATTCAAAATTTATTGATCATAAATTTTTGAAATCAAATCATGCATAAAAATAAAATGTATTAATGTGACCATTCAAAATATTTTCTATATATAATAAAAATAAATAATATTAATACCTCCATTCAAAAGATATATTTGTAAAGTTTTGATTTAATTTTTTTCATATCTTTATATATTTTAATGTATATAATATTCCTACAATATGAAACAGTATCAAACCTATAATATTAGAAGAGAATTCAAATTTTATTGATCATAATCTTTTATGGAATCAAATCATATATAAAAATTAAATATATTTATGTCACCATTCAAAATAATTTCCATATAAGTATAATAAAAATAAATGATAATAACGTCTCCATTCAAAAGATATATTGGTAAAGTATCGAATTAAATGGTACTCCAATATTTGATTAAAAAATTGTAATATTTGTTTTTAATATTGTATAAAAATATATTAATTAGTCGTACTTTAAAAAAATAAATCGTAAATATTTTATTAAAAATTGTAATATTTGTTTCTAAAATTATAGCAATTAAAAATAAAAAAATATCAATACAAAATAAAAAATTTATTCAAATTTCACGACAAATGAGAATTATTAGATGGTTGAGATTACAACGAAACGAAATTGGTAGCAACAAAGAGAGAAGAATGAAAAGAGATGGAGCGGCGCAGGAAGAAGATGAAATTAGGTAAAAAAAAAAGTAAAAAGTGGCAGAAAAAACCATAGTGTGACACATCAATATGGTGCAAGTATTTTAGAAAGTTACAAATATACCCTTAGATTAAGATTAAATTGAAATTTACTAATTAGGGTATTATGGTAAGTTAATGGTACTTTGGTTTTTATATATTTACTATTTAGACCCGTTACAAAATCTGTATTAAAATGGACACAGAGAATCAAAATATGGGAATGAAGAAGAATTGGAAAATAATACGTAACCTTTTGAAAATAATGGAGAATGAAGAAGATTGAGGAGTGAAAGAGTAAGGGTTTAGAATGACTATATATAGGGTTTAGAATGCATGGGAAATTGTGATATCTTGGAATATCAAAATAATTCATTCTAATTCCAATAATATACATTTAATCTTGTAGTGTAATGATAAATAGTGGGTATTTTTAAATCATGCAATGAATAATATTCCATTTAATTATAATAGATCTAATTTGGCCATTCCAATTCCTTCCTCATTAACCGTGAGTCAAACATTAGAATTCAAATTATGTCCAAAAAAAAAACATTGAAATTCAAATATAAATACATTAACCGTGAATGAAACATTGGAATTGGAATTCAAATATAAATAAAAATCAAATATAAATAAAATAAATTAATAAATCAAATAAATAAAAAATAGTGTAAAATTATGATAGATTGACATGTCAGCAAAATTAAATGCCAAATGAATATGGTAACAGCATAGTGTTGATTAGTCTATTATACCCTTGGAATAAGAAAAATTATAACATCTAATCAAAAGGTTAGACTTGGAATTTCCAGGTACTTTACTTTTAATAGATTGATAATAGATTATTATTATTATAAACCACTTAAACTATTAATTATTTAATCTAAAATAATTTCTAGTCATCATCTACATCTCACTACTAACCCAACAACATAAGAACATCAATCATTCAATAATTCACGAATAACTCAATAATTCACTAATATTCATAAATAAACATGTAAACATAATAATTCTAAATTTGGGGTGTTACACTGTTAACCATGGTCCACTCGTAGGTGGGTTTTCCCCCTCTTCAGATATTGAATCTACTACATTCTCTTTATCCCATATGAAGTCATAATTTGGATGTAGGTTTAGAAAATGAGTTGCATTCTCCTCAGGGGTATAAACTACTTCATCCTCATAGCAAGACACAATATTATCTAAGTGTTGGTTGAAAATTTTCTTCCCAACCTTGTTTAAATTAACTTTGTAGTAGCTTTGGTTGGCTTCAATGTTTTCAACAATGTCGTATGGACACCATATAATAATTATTTGGTGAAGAGTTGATGGAACAACGCCAATACCATGGATCCATTCACACCCCAAAAATAAATTGTAGTTAACATTTGATGTGATCACCATGAACAACGTTGACCTTGTGGTGGTATCCACTTCCAAATCAACTTGTATAACTCCTAGTATGTAACTGGTTTTACCCTCATAATTCGACAGAACCATATTATGAGGTCAAAGTTCAACATCTAATTTTCCCAATTTCTTGGATAATGAATTAGGTATTAAGTTTATTTCCTCCCCTCCATCTACAAAGACCTTGTTTACTGCTAGACCATTCACCTCTACCCTTATGAACAATGGTTTTAGATGATACATCGTTCCTGGCCTAGGCCTTTCGAAGATGGATTTCTGCTCTTCGACTACACCGTTAATCATGACATAGTAACATAGAGGCTTCTCATTGGATGCTCTGTCTTGCACAAAATTATCATCAGCCTCAGATACTTCTAATACATGGTCATATTCTGCCGACAATACTAATACAATACCATATTCAATTATCAACTCATATTCTAACCCAATATCAAAGTTATCCTTTACCACTTCATCTTCTGGAAGGGGATTGTAACATCCCGATTTTATTTATTAGTTATTTTATTAGTTGTTTGTTTTATTATTATTTAATATAGTAATTAAATAATTGTGTGATTTTGTGAATATATATGTTATATGTGTAATGGGTTATTGGGTGTGAGAATAACGTTATTAATTAGTTGGGCCTTGGTATGATGGGTTAGTGTGAGAGTGAGACATTAAGCCCATTAGTGAAACACATGGTTTAATAAAACAAGAAAAAATAGAGTTAGTAAGGGAAAAGTTGTCAAAACAAGAGAAGAGGAGAAAAGGGAGAAAGGAGAAGAGAAGAAGATAGAATCCTAGAAAAGGATCTACATCCAAGGTAAGGGTGAATTTTCATTTGATTATGGGATTATATGATGTATGTAATGGGTAGTAAGCATGATTTAGGGATTTACATTTCAATTTATAGATTTTGACATGTTAGGGTTTGAATGAAAAATCATGAAATTGATGTTTGAATCATGTTTTGAAGTTTGTATTTGATGTTATATTTTAGATATAGGTTATAATGTGTTTAATTGATGAAAAATGGCTTCTTGGGGTTAAAAACTCGGACTGGTGTAGTGCTATCTTCGCATAATTCATTTTGTAGAATTCGTAGAGCTCACGTAGCGCGAATTTTTGTGCTTAGCGCAGAAGCTACTGACTTGAGGGTGCTTAGCGCAACATGCAACACAAAATTTTATAATTTTTTTAAATTAAAATGGGTTCCTTTATGCTTATGATTTATAAAGGATTTCCATGAATTTTAATAATTTATTCAATGTGTATTGGATAGGTTTTGGATGACTTTTTGATGAAAACATAATACTTGATTTTGTGTATATGTATGTTGTGAATTGATGATGAATGAGAATAACATATTTTGGCATTATTTGCTATGTGTTACTGTGGTGTGTTGAGTTGATTAATGCTTTAAGAATGCATTGTATGTGATTGATAACATGAGATATGTATGTTTGTGTAATGGCGATGATAATTCAAATATGATGAATTATGTGATGTATGCTTGTATAATTAAGATTGAGTGGAGCTTGCATGCAGATGATTCGGGGTGGAGTGATCATCGATCGACGCTGACAAACTGAGAGATTTTTGGCTCATTTCTCTTCCTCTTTGTGTATTATCTCTTAGTTGGATTTTGTATATGTATTTACTTTGAACTCATGTATATTTGTCGCCCATGGCATTGTATAAACTTGCTTTACAAATCTTTGTCGATTGTTGTTTTGTATTTTTGCTTTGTGCTTAGGGGTTTCAGTTGCTATAGACATATACTGCTCGGATTCCTATCTAGGATAATTATCCAATGGTTTCTAGATTCTAGATATAGATTTAGATCTCTTATTCAGTTGGATATATGTGATTAATGCCTCTGTGTTGGTTGTGTTGTCCTGAGAGATCTTTGTCGCGATTAGCACGATTGACTTATGTGTTGTTGAGATTGGTTGAGATATCGCCACTGAGGTGATATAGTGGGTAATGTGTTTGACACGTGATGACATTGATAATTATTGTAGATCAAGTATAACTGGTCGATAGGTTTAAGTCTATGAGGAGTGGATTATATGTATTCCTGGTAATTTTATCCTATATGAAGAATGTATTTATTTTCTGTTGATATCTTTTACCTTTCCTTACATACAACCCATTCAAACCAAACTCATTTAATGAGAGACTCATCGAATGAAAATTTAGTAGCACTAGTCCCCATGGAGACGATATGATATACCCTATAAATATACTTGCTTTTGCTTGCCGCTTTACCGCTTCAACACGTACCTAAGCACTTGATCAACATCTTGGTTTCTATTTACCACTACCTTTGGATTATACTGACCTATAATATATTTTTCATCCCTATTTGGTATTTGCCAATGATTTCCAGGGATAGCCCCATTATCAGGTGTTTCTCCAAGCCTAACATTCAAAAATTAGGGAGTTGGCCTTGGTTGAGGTTGTGGAGTATCAAAGAAATCGGTTATTCTAGCCATTTGATTTTCCAAATTTTCATAATTTTGATTTGTATTATTGATCATGGGGGTGAAAATTGTCTCAATTTGATGGATAAGAGCATGCACTATTTCATTGTTGCTTTCATCCATCTGTTGTCTAAGAGATATCACATAAGTATTATTCAACGATGGTTTCGTTTGAGGGATATAACCTATCCATCCTGGTCGAATAATATTGTTCACAGGTGGCCCAATGGCCTTTGTATTATCAACATACATCGATGTGTTCGACTAAAGGCCAACCATCATCAATTTAGGCATGCCATATTAATATAATCTACGGGTGACATCAACCCCAATTGAAATAGAGCTCTTTAAGTGTGTATAGGTGAACCCCCAGTGATTACCGGTGAGGATGAAACCGATGTTGTCGATCCGGTGGCGGCAGACGTCCTCGTTGGGGACAAAATCGTTGCATTTTGAGATATGGTACATGTTGGTACTACATCCACATTTAGAGTGTTTCTTTGTGTAGGATTAAAAGTATTGGTATCTCTTCCAAAATGTAAAATTTTAGACAATTATTTTCCACTTCTAAAGTTCATGCATACTATCTAAAAAAATTGCTCTAAATGACAATGACAAAAATTGCAAACTATCTAAAAATTTTTTAGCACAAGGGTCCCACCGAGTGTGCCAGTTTGTTTATCCAAATTTTTGGTAAACAAATTCTAGTCTCTTATTAAAGGTTACTTGCAGGATCAACTAGGAAATCCTAGGACAAAGCACTAAAATCTCTTGTAGTTTTTCAATTATTTTAAATATTGTTTTGATGATTTATGTGAAGGTAATGTCGAAGGACTTTGAATATAAAGAACGAAAAAGGAAATGAAGAAAGGGTAAAAACTTAAAATAAGAACTTCATATTGAAAAGGAAATAAATGACTTGGAATTAATAAACTGAAACACACACATACATTTTCCAGAAAACACTCTTTTCTCATTTTCACACAAATACTTTGAGTTTATTTTACAATGTAACAAATGCGGACCTCTAAAATTGAGAATAAATGTTGCTTATATAGAAATCCTAAAATAACCATTTCTTACAGTCGACTAAGCTACAATTGCCACGTCTCTGATCCATGCATGCTTCGTCTGATAAGTTTCCACGCGTCCTTGAAAAACTGTTTGTTCTTATCCACTTGAAGACTTTGATCGACTTGGTTTCAAACCATGGAGACAACATAATTTTCACTAAGTCCTTTTGCATATTGTATTTTCAGTGATCCTTGTAGGAAGAATTCGACTAAACTGCCAAATACCTCTTTTTACCATCATTCAATGGAGCTATGCCTCGATTGGAACCATTAATGCAGCCGTCAAAGATCCTTCTCCCTTTCATAGGGACCATCCAAAAATTGAATCCTTAAGACCATAGTCCTAAATTCCTGGTCGAAAATTCAGGCTAACACATGGTCACTTCTTAAAGATGTTATTTTAAAATTTAGTTGGTTTTAGACAAGCTTGGAGAATCCAACAAATTTCTTAAAAGTTTATTTCTTATGCTCTAATAATAGAATTCAACAAAACATAGTGTAATCGTCTACTATCCCAAAGTCATAGTAATTGCCTCCCAAACTCTTAGTCCTTGAGAGGCCAAAGAGATATAGGTTGAAAAACTCAAGAGGTTTAGTTATGGAAACACATTTTTTTGGTTTAAAAGATACTCTTGTTTGCTTTTCTATTTGGCATGCATCACATAATTTCTCTTTTGAAAATTTTGTTTTAGGTAAACTAATTACTAGATTCTTGGCAGCTATCTTATTAGTCAAATCAAAATGAACATGTCCCAAACGTATATGTCATAGCCTAGAGTCTTCACTCCAATTAGTAAACATTTGATACTACTATTTGATACATCATCTAGGTTCAACATATAAACATTATCAATTCTAGAACCCTTAAATACTATTTCCTTATCATCTTTAAGTTCAGTAAGACAATGTAAGGTATCCAAAGTTATAGAATTCCCTTATGTTATGTTTAATCTCTTTAACTGAAAAAACACCATTCGTGATGATTGTGGAAGAATTTTCTACAATACATTCACCTAAAATCTTACCTCGATTACTATTTGCATAAGTGGCGTAGACATGATCTTTATGAACAAGTCGATAAACATTGACATGCCTCCCATCATATGCTGTGAACAACCATTATTCAGGAGCCACATCCTATTTGCATATGTATGACATTCCTACATGAAGATCAACAATGTAATTTAGATAACCTACTTGAATTGGATCATTTAGGGTTAGTACTAAAATCTTTAGGTATCCATGTTATGAGACCACTAGGAACTTTTACGTTCAAAATGTGTCATAGAAGCCTAATATGACGCTTCCCCAAAATAATGACAAATAACCTTAGGATAATTATTCTTTCTATTCTTCCTAATGAAATAGGCATATTTCCTATAAGATTTCTCTAAAATGTTGTCTTTCATCACTTAAACTAATAGAAACAATACTAGATGGTTTAGAGATATGTGATATTTGTCCTTTTAAATTGTCAATTTCAAGTTTTAAAATACGACAAGTATCACACTCAAGTATATCTACATTTTCTTCTAAAGTATTAGAGTTATGCAATTGGTCCTTAACAAGAGAGGCACATTCCTCTTTCAAGGATTCTAAAGCACTTTTAAGACTTCACTATGCATTTCATGAAAAGTGTTAGATAGCTGATTATAAGAAGGTAAAAAAAAATATGATTCATAATCACTTACCTCTAACTTATCTTCCTTGTGACGCTCCATTAAACAAGGATTTGCTATTTGATCTTCATCTGAACTTGGGCTGGAAGAGAAAAAATCTTCATCTTCCTCCCAAGAAATATAACCTTTATGAACTTTGGATTTATGACCCTTGTTCTTGTATAACACTTGCTTGTTCTCGTGGTTAGTTAAACTTGGACAATTATTTTTGTATCGTAAGGGCTTACCATATTCATAAAAGGCCACTTTTATTTCTTCCTACTTTTCATCTTCCCATTTTCTTGATGGGTTAGATTTTATTAACTTTACTAAATTTTTATCAGAATGCTTTAAACTGTTTCTCTTTATGTATTTATTGTATTGTCTGAAAAACATACCAATATCTTCTTCTTCTTTCGAAGAATCTTTGATGCCACTCTCTTCATATTACTCTACCTTGATCTTGGAAGTGGATGCCTTCAAGAAGATGCTTATATTTTTCTCTTTAACCTTTTCTTTCCTTTTCACAGTTTCTTCGCTTGCTTCGAGTCTTTTCAATTTGTGTTCGTGGTCAGTTAGATTTATAAAAAGAGTATATATTTCAAGTGACTAAAAATAATTGGATTCTTTTATGGAAGTCACGTTCAATTTTCATTCCATGCACACAGACCTTAATTTTTGTTACCATATTCCTTATTAGATAAAATTTTTCCTAAATTCTTTAACTTGTTGATTGTGTGACAAAACCTCATATGCATGGAAGCCACCGTTTCACTGGGTTTCATATGCAAGAGCTCATACTTTTCTATCAAAATATTAATTTTAGTTCGCTTGATGTCTTAAGTTTCCTCATTGAGAACTTGAAGAACATCCCATACTGTCTTAGTTGTTTGACCATGTGAAATTAAGAAATATACATTAGTGCAAGACAAAAATTAATATATTTTTTGCTTTGAAATCAATAAGATGTTTTATTAAATTCATCATCAGTCAGGTATTTATTGGGGGGGGGGGGGGGGGGGAGGGGGGTTATTAACCGAAATGCTATCGACGATACTTTTTGGGAAAAAAGGATTGTCCTCGATAGCAACCCAGAGTATTTTATCTACTGACATCAAGTGTACATACATGCATTCTTTTTAATACACATAATTTTTTCCTTTGAATATGGGAGCTCTATTATATTCCTATTTCAGATCGTTCTTACACATATCACAACTTTTGAAGTCGTAACACCTGCTCAAAAGACAAGCTCTAAGACTAATTTTTTTGGTTGAATATGGGTGTAGAATAATCTTGAGAGGGGGGGGGGGGGGGGTGAATAGGAATTTCCCCAATAAAAAAGTTTTTCAAAACCAGAATTTAAAAAAGAATTACACGATTGAATTGATGTACATATGAATTCAATTATAACAAGGTGATAATGAATCAACTAATCAACAATATGGTAATTTGTCCAATTTGATCCAAACAAAAACGTTTAAATATAATTTGATTAATTGATACAACAATCTAAAACTATAAATTTCCAGAATAATCATTAGAAATAAATGTTTAACAGACTAGATCTAACACAAACCTAAACTTAAATATTAAATTGCTATAACAAATAAAAAATAATCACATGAAAACTAGGAAGCGATTAAAATCTAAGAACATGAAAAATCTATATAGAAATTAAAGGAGATAAGGGATAGAGAAAATGTACACAAGAATTTGTACATATTCAGTGTGTTGTCATTGCTTGCACCTAGTCTTGTATTCAATGACAAGCCATCAAAAATTCTTAAGTCTCCCACTAATAGAATATTAAAAAAGTGTTTTTTATACAATAGATAATCACATACAAACTAAAAACTTAAAGCCAATTGTTATGTAACACAGAATCTTGATTCTCCTTCTGCTGTACACAACTTATTAGACTACAAATCCTTCAAGGTAACCTTGAATCTGTTAATCCGTGAGACGCTTTTAGTAATGAGAGAAAGAGAGAATAATAAAGGAAATAAGAATTCTATTATTCACTTAATAAATTGTATAAAATAAGGATACATACTATGAATATTTATATACAACCCTAATTGGGCTTGGGCTAACACAACTTGGATTATATTTAAATATTAAATCTAATCAAATCAAATCTAATCCATTTTAATATTTCAACACACATCTATAATCCAAGTTGTCGAACCTACGCTAGTCACAGTCGATCTGAACTATTCCTAATTTCTTTCTCAAATTTTAGGAATCTGTCGATCTTCAATCCTTTGGTGAAAATGTCGGCCAATTGTACTTCACTTTAGCAATGCCTAACATCAAGTTCACCTCGATTTACCTTTTCTCTCAAGAAGTGAAACCTAGCTTCGATATGTTTACTTATTCAATGCAAAACTGGATTCTTCTCCAGATTTATGGATGACTTATTGTTGATTTGCAACACTAGAGGTTTCTTCACTTTGACCTCCATTTCTTCAAGTATAGATCTGATCCAAATTGCTTGACATGCAGCATAAGATCCTGCTATATATTCAACTTCACATGATGATAATGCCACCATAAGTTGCTTCTTCGAACACCATGAGATTGGGCCCCAAATACTTGAAAGAAATATCCAGTTGTGCTTCTTCGATCTTCCTTATCTCCACACCAATCAATATCTAAAAAGCAATTAACTATTGCTTCTTTGTCTTCAGAATCTAGTCAAAATAGTATTCCCCAGTTTATCGAACCCTTAAAATATCTCAGGATTCTTCTTGTAGCCTTCATATGTGAACTCTTGGTTCACTCATATATCTGCTTACTAATCTGACAGCAAAACCTATATCAGGTCAACTATTGCACACATATCTAAGAGATCCCACGATTTTTTGAACAAAGTTACATTGACTTTGCCTTCCTCTCCATTCTTCTCCAACTTCACATTTGGTTCGACAAGTGAGGATGCAGATTCGAATCATCAATTCTGAATCTCTTGAGTATCTCTTTGACATACTTTCTTTGATGTTAGCACCATACCTTGCTTTGACATTTGAAATTCCAATCCTAGGAAATAAGACAATTTTTCCAGTTCCGACATTTCAAATTCCTTAATCATCAACTCTTTGATTTTCGAAAAGTTCTCAAAACTGTTTCCAGTTTCTAGTAAGTCATTGACATATAAACAAATAATTGTTATATCTTGTTCTACAACCTGAACATAGACAGCATACTCATATTTGCATTTGACAAATACCAATTCGACTAAGTATGAGTCAATCTTCTTGTTCCATGCCCTAGGTGCCTGCTTGAGGCTATAGAGTGCTTTGTGCAACTTATATACTTTACTCGCTTCCTTATGAATCATACACCCTGTAGGTTGTGTGACATAGACATTTTAATCTAAAGGACATTTCAGAAATGCTGATTCCACACCTAAATGAAATGTCGACCAACCTTGATTGCATGCTAATACTACCACTAGTCGAACAGTCTCCAATCTTGCTACTAGAGCAAATACTTCAGAATATCGAGTCCTTCTCATTGAAGAAACCCTCGAGCTACTAATCTTGCTTTATATCTTGCTATCGAACCATCAACATCATGTTTCAACTTGAACACCCACTTCACTTCAGTAGTTTTTGTATATGCTGGAAATTCGACTAACTCCCATGTATTGTTTCTTTCGATTGCCTGTAACTCTTCGGCCATAGCTAACTTCCACTATTTAATCTTCAAATCTTCGTTATGGTCGATTGGTTTAGCACCTGCAAGTAAAGCAAAATGACCTAATTCTCCATCTGGTATGACTTCATCATCACCTATTACCTCATAATCATGAAGTCTTGTAGGAAGAACTCTATTTCTTTGAGGTCTTTGGCTTGTTTCAACCATAACCTCTTCAACTTCGATTGTTTCTGGAATGTCAGCAACTACTTCTACTCCAACTTTGACTTCATCAGTTTCTTCATCAAAATCGGAGCTCATCAATGGCTTGTTCATTGAATTACTATAATTCCAATCCCAGATAGAATTTTCATCAATCACAATATCTCGACTTAACACAATCTTCTCATTAATTGGATTGAATAGCTTGTATGCACCAGTCTTGTGATATCCTACCAGAATCATAAGTTCACTCTTGTCATCAAGCTTCCTTCTTCTCACATCAGGAACATGCTTGTAACACATAAAGCCAAACACTTTAAAATGACTCACTGATGGTCGTTTGTCACTCCATACTTCTTCAGGAACCTTGTTATTCAATATCTTGGTAGGAAACCTTTTCAGGATATAAACTGCAGCCGAAACAGCTTTACCCCATAAAGATTTTGGCAAATTCTTTTGCTTCGGCATGTATCGCACCATATCCAATATGATCTTGTTTTTTCTTTCTGCAATTCCATTATGTTGAGGCGTATAAAGAGAAGTTACCTCATGATCAACACCATGTTCTGCACAAAAAGTTTCATACATGTGTATTTTCCACCTCCATCTGTTCTCAAAACTTTGATCCTCTTCTCACTTTAGTTTTCGACAAGCATCTTGAATCTCTTAAAGATTTCAAATACTTCGTCTTTTCTCTTGATCACATAGATCCACAACTTTCAAATAAACTCATCGACAAACGAAACAAAATATCTATTTCCACCAATGGTATGTTCTTCAAATGGTCCACATACATTTGAGTGTACCACTTCAAGTATGCATGATAATCTCATTGGCATAGTCAAAACAAAAGGATTTCCAGATTGCTTTCCGACTAAATAACCTTCACAAAGTTTTTCGGGTATCTTAAGACTTGGGATACCAAATATTATATCTTGAGTAATCAACTGTTTGAGTGATCGAAAATTCAAATGTCTGAACCTCAAATGCCACAACCAACTATCCTTGTGGTCGACAATAGTTTTTAGACATTGTACTTCAGTCGAACTGATTATGGTCTTAAACGTCATGTTCTTCGATAGAGGAAATTTTAAGACCAAATTATTCTTATTGTCGAACAATTTTAAAACTCCGTCTTTCATGACAACTGATAAACCTTTTTCGACTAGTTGTCTAACACTTAGCAAGTTGCACTTCATTCCAGGTACATAGAGCACATCTTTGATCATAACTTTTCCTCTATTACTCATTTGAAAGACTATGTTGCCAGTACCTTCTGTTTGCAACGAATTATTATCAGCAAGTTTTACTTTGCTCTTCTTCGACTCGTCAAAATCTGCCAACCACTCTTTTTGACTAGTCATGTGGTTCGAGCAGCCTAAGTCCAGAAACCAGATCTTGGATTTGACGTGGTTATTTACAACTGAAGCCATAACCACCATACCACCTTCAGAATATTCTGAATCTTGGCGTGCAAGGTTCGCTCCTTCGTTCTTGCCTGTCGATCCCTTGTCTTTTATGTACCAATAATTCTTGGCTACGTGACCCCACTTTTCACAATTATAGCATTGCACACTTTTTTTTATCTTCTTTGTCTTTTCGATAATTTCCTCCTCCTCTTTTCGAGGATTCAGAAGTTCTGTCTTTGACCTGATGCTTATGAGGGTTCAACTAAGACTTTTTTACCTGAGTCTTATCCATATTGCCTTTGAACTTGTTGGAACAACCATTTCTTTTCCATGACTGGGCTTGCAGTGCCTGTGTCGAGTCCTGAACTTCTTTTCTTTTGACAATATGCATTTCATGCGCCTCCAACGAACCAACTAAATCTTCCACTTTTAGGGTTTCAAGTTTGTTGGATTCTTGAATAGCTACGATAACGTGATTAAAGTGAGAGGTTGATGTTCTCATTACCTTCTCAACAATCATCTTATCAGTTATGGTTTCACCACAATCCTTCATGAAATGGATGAGTTTCTGAACCTTCGACACATGTTCTGCAACTCTTTCGTCTTCTCCCATCGACAACAACTAATATTTTCGACGCAAGGGTTGTAACTTGAAAACCTTGACCTTCTCACCTCTTTCATAATACTTCACCAGAATATCCCATGCCTCCTTCGCCGTTTCAGCATCAGAAAACCTGTCGAAGTTAGCAGCGTTAACCGTCGTCTGAATGCAATACGCAACCTTGCAATCTTTCTTCTTGACTTCTTTGTGGGTCTTTTTCTATTCATCGGTTGCATTTTCCGTCAACGTAGGAACATCGTCGGTAACCACTTTTAAGGTTTCACGGAAGCCAAACAAGGATTGCATCTGTTTTTTCCATCGGATCCAATTTTTGCAAGCATTGGAAGAGAATTATGAATGCCCTTATCACTAGCCATCTTTGCAACGGTTGATTCACTTGCTCTGGAAACACGATCTCTGAGGTGAAGTTCTTGAAAACTCGATCAAGAACAATAACCGGAAACTCTGGATACCAATTTGTTAGTGTGTGAGACTCTTTTAGTGAGGAGAGAAAGAGAGATTAATAAAGAAAATAAGGATTCTATTATTCACTTAATGAATTGTACAAAATAAAGATACATACTATAACTATTTATATATAATTTTAATTAGACTTAAACTAACATAACTATTATATTTAAATATTAAATCAAATCTAATCAATTTTAATATTTCAACGGAATCAGACCACATTTTCAAAATTAAAACACTTCAATATTTCATGTGCAACTATCTTCATTTGACTCTAGTGAAATTTCATTATTCAGGCCTTTAAACATGTTGAAGGAGATAGAAACTCTAAAAATTAAAATAGCCTTGAAAACTAAAAATAACACTAATTATGAAATAAATAAATTTTCAAATATGACATTTATTTTGTAACGGAGGAAAATATTTTTAACAATTAAATATATTTTTTTCCAGATTTTTAGTTATCTAACCTATAACCTATTTAATATAATTACATTGTCTTTTTTTTTTAATTGAGATTCGTTAGTGTTGATAAATTATTATAAATATTTTTATAAATGAATTTTCAGTTGTCATTAAACAGAGAACTTGTATAAAGTAATTAAATGACCAAAAAAGGTAAAGAAAATCGTGTGGTACCTTAATTTCCGGCAACTTCCTCTCCTTAAGAAAACAACAACAACAGTTTCTTGTTTGGACTTGTCCCAAATTTGTCAAACCTCTGTGGTTCTACCACTGCTATCATTGTCCATGACAATCCTAACATGTTTCTCTTTGCACATCATTATATATCATCCATCACATTGAAATGAAGGTTGCATTTTGTTAGAGGAATCAATTTGAGCAATTTGAAGATGAGTCCTTCAAAAAAAGAAGAAGAAAGAGTTGAGAGAATAATTAGAGGTCTCTTAAAACTTCCTGAAAATAAAAGATGCATCAATTGCAATGCCTTGGTATATTATTAATTCATTTCTTACCAATTCTTTTATTATTTTAATAATTCATAACAGAAAAACACGTTTGAATTAATAGAGAAATCAACAGAATCACAATAAATCATGGTGATATTGCAAGAAATTATACTTTAAATGTTACAAAACACGATGTGACCGTGGTTTTGTAACATTTTCTTATGACGTTGTATTTGACATTTGATTGATTTTGTTAATTAGGGACCACAATATGCATGTACAACATTCTCAACATTTGTCTGCACAAATTGCAGTGGTTTACAGTAAGAAAACAAATCTTTTTAGGTTTATTTCCTTTGTTATCCTTGTTCAAATTCATTTCTATGAAATTACAGTCGAGAGTTTACACATCGAGTAAAATCGGTATCAATGGCAAAGTTCACTCCCGAAGAAGTCACTGCTCTTCAAGCTGGTGGCAATGAGGTGAGAGCATTATTATGATGCTTTTTATTTTTTATCATGCTACTAGATTCTAATTTGGTAATAAATGTCCAACTTGGATTCATGCGCAGAGAGCAAAGCAGATTTATTTCAAAGGATGGGATCCTATGCGACATTCGTATCCCGATTCTAGGTAACTTTTCTTCTTTAAATTACGGTCACGTCACAATCCCTGATATTGCATAAAATTGTGATGTGATATTGTAGTCACGTCGCAATAAGTCACATAGTTAAATTGCGACCGCGTCATTTGATCTAATTCGAATATTTTCTTCCAGTAATATGCACAGACTTAGAGATTTTATCAAGCATGTCTATGAGGACAGAAAATATACCGGCGAAATAAGTCAAGAAAATCTTCCCAAGATTAAATTGGTAACTTTTATATACATATTTACGCGTATTAAACTGAGTAATCTGTAATGAGCCAGGTTGGTCCATTTAAGGATCAAAACTTTCTCGGTGTGCTTTCTTCATTCACAAGATTCGAATCTATGACTGAAAATTTGTTTATTTTGTTGTTTATTTGAGTACAGAATAACAAGGAGGAGTCATATGAGAGTAAGAAGATTAATTCGTTTCGATTAGAGTTAGTAAGTCCTAAGTCAAGTCCCGGTCCAAGAAACAGTACACGTGAAAGAAGCGACGGCGCGAATTTAAGATATGTATATGATGAAAGCAGAAGTCCTAAGTATGTACGAAAGTATTCAAGATATGGAGGGTTGAGCAAAAGTCCTATGAAATTCGAGGTTGTTGATGATAGGTTTCGGGACGACGACGAGTACAGAAACCACAGGCAATCAAATATAGACTCAAAGCTAGGACAACTTTCATTTGATGGTCGTAAGAATGTGGACAGACTCCCACCACCAGTTCAAAGATCTTTGGGTGAAATCAGGACGAAGCATGATTCATCTTTACAAGTAAGTGAACTTTCTCAATCTTGTGATGCATGTCTTTTAGGATATATGTTGGAATTTTATGATGTAGTATCAATATGCGTCAATGTTTGATACTGACACATGTGGTTACGTTCAATTATTTTATTTTTCCAGCGTTGACATATTAGTGTGTGTCTATACTTGATAGATTTGAACTAAATCTTTGATGTATTTTAATCGTAAAAGGTAACAACTTCGGGTGGAGAAGGTTCTATTGAGAAAAAACCATCGGCGCAAATAAGTAATAAACCAAGAAGCTTCAATGATTCGAGTATGAAGTCTCAAGCTTGTGAAACTGCTATTGTCGCTGTTCAAGAAACACCGAGTGTGACACAGTCTCAAACTTCTGAAACTGCTATTGTCGCTGTACAAGAAACACCGAGTATGACACAGGAAGGTGAAAGTAATTGGGCTTCATTCGAAACTTCTACCGAGGAAAATGTTCCTAAAACTCCAAACACAAACACCATTAAATTTTACGCAACGGAACCAACACCTAAAGCAAATACTTCAAGTCAATTAGACCTTTTACTTCTTGAATTATCAGGTCCTCCGCCACAACCTGAGCTAAATGGAACAGAAAACTCCGTTGAAGTTTCACATGGAGATAAACCAAGAATAGAAGATCCCATTGAAGTTTCACAAGCACATGAACCACTAAGCATGCAAGATTCTCCTTCTGTTTCCGTTGGTTGTAGTTCAACAACACAACCTATAAAATCGCCAAACAATGTAGTTTCAAATAATGAGGTGAGACATACAACATGAAAACTTTACGTTTGTTCGGACTGATTTATTTTCTCTTATTTCCTGACATAAGTAAACAACCTAGAGCATGTCCATAAGCTTTTTTCAGATTATTTTCTTAAGTTCTCCGAGATAACTTATGAAATAAGTTTAAAGTTATACAATAACATTTTGACTTTATGTTATCGTTTACTATAGAAATATCTTATATGAAAGCACTTATAATAAGCCCTTACAATATGTACATGCTTAATTAAGTTGTTTACCTTTCATTTCTTCTTATCTTAAATAGTTACTCATTTTGTTCTATTATTTGATTACACGCAGTCATCGTTTTCTCCTAATACACATTCATCATCACAAGCTTTTGGCGAACGATCTTATCAAACCACCTCAAATCCTACTCAAAACACCAAACCTGATATTGGCTCCAAGCCTAGTACGACAGAACTCAAGTCTAGTGGAAGAATGGAACTTCCAGAGGTAATATAAGTATCGATTTTTCACAACATTTTTGTTTTGAATAGACCAGAACCTTAATGCCTAAGAAAAATCTCTGCAGGACCTTTTTGCTACAAGCTACTTATCTGGTCCTGCACCACATGCAGGTTGGAAGAATGTTCAACATCATGTCATGGAATATGGAAATAGTATGCCGTATTATTCTAATGCAGCGGTACCCTCTATGCGTATCCTTATCAAGTTTATTTTTAGTTTTTCTTCGTTTTGATATCAGTGTTGGTAAAACCATATGATGTTTCTTTTACAGCCTCACTTAGCACTTCCCGTTGCACCAAAACCCATGAACCCTTTTGAAGTAACTGAAGGGAGAAGTATAGTGCCCGCATCATCGGTATGTACAACAGTAAACTAATGTGTTACTCCCTCTGATCCTTATTATAAGAGAAAATTTACTTTTTAAATACATTGAATAATCAATGTATTTGGTCTTAAAATAAAGCCATGATAACTTTAACCTTCTAAACTTGGTTGTATTTTTCAATTTATAGTCTTCGACTCTGGCATCAACACATGGTGTGCTACCAAATGTATCACATAGAACAGGACTAATGCATGCTTCAAGTCTTGGTTCTTTAGACACAATGATGCCTTATTCCACAAGTTATGCATCCCCTGGTATTTTCATTGTTATCTTCTATTACCTTTGAAGAATTTTTGTTTATTTCTTCTACAAGTTTATTATTATTCATGATTCAATCATCTCAGGTGTGTGCTTTGATCAAGTTAATAATGAAGAGCAACTTATTAGGTAAGAAATGATACACCCTCATGTGTGTGGCCCATTCTATCTCTCTAGGACCAGTTATACTATCAAATAATCTGCCTATGTTTTGTTGAAGATGTTAATCCTACTCTAATTATAATTTCGTTGAAATACTTTGTAGATCACAAAGATTTGATACCTTCAATGGCGGCTTAACTCGTTATGCATCTCTAGATAACATTCAACAATCGTACGGGGGATATGGAACACATGGAACTCCGAATTCTTTTTCCTATACAGGAGGAAATCCATTTGGATAGCTTAAACAATTGACGGTTTCTCAATTCGCCCCTTCAAAACACATGAGTTTATCAGAAACACGCTTCATATAATGTATTTTTACATATTTAAACATATAAGACGGATTGAGGAAGTGTCTAAACAATTTGGCATACTACTACAATCTTCTTTCTCGCGTCAACAAAGGAAAATTTGATAATCAATATGATCCATTCAAGCTCAAGTTGAGTTAGTTCCCTGTCTCATGTAAATTTGAAAGCACATTGACATATATTTTCTTGTACATATATATATACAAAATGTTGTAATGAAGTTATTTAACCATAAAAATGGCGTGCAACAAAAATTGAGATGGAATAATCCATTATTTTAGATTTGGTATTTTAGTTTTTCTAAGAAATATCAAAATCTATGCTAAAATTTAGGTTATTCAATCTCAATCCAGAAACCATCGATGTGCTAACTTTGTGAATGCAATCAGTGAGTGCAGATAATCCAAATTCAACTATAGTGACCATAATTTTTATTGTTCGCTTTAAACTTTGTATTAAATGCTTCATTGAATTAAGAAATGTAAGTGTTGTTTATAAACTACTTTTAGTCCGATTCTCAAATGCATTGCGAGAATTTTTAATATACTCGGAACAAAAACATTGTGAATAGTAGTCCAAAGTGAAAGTGGAGTAAAGGAATGTCAACTAGGTAATAATAATGCATCAATGGAACATATAGTATTAGACTTTAGACTCAAAAGTGTTAGAAATATTTTAACCATTTTCAACTTCTTACCCTTTGGGTAACAAATAGAGGGAAAGTTTTTGATTTAAAAACCTCTAATGCTTGGGAATGAATCTAGCATGAAGAATGATTAGAGGAAAAAACCATGTGAAATTTTTTAGGATTCTTACTTTTTATCCTATGAAAGTGGATGAATAGAACTCTAGAGTAATCTAACTTAGTGGAAGATAATGTATCACTATAGTAATTTTAAAACACTATTAATAATGATGAATCTTTTTGGTTTTGATACGAATTTCAAAAGTTGAAATGGCATAACATAATGCTCCATTTATGTAGTAAGTTGCAAACCTTATTCGAGCATTCTATCAGTCTTCAAATTTTATTCCAAGTAGTGACCAAATTAGCTCAAAAGGGAAAATTATTCCTTTTGTTATTTTTATTTTCATTTCTAATGAAGTATTGTGTCATGCAAAAAAATGAACATAGAGATTCTCTGTAAATAAAGCAAGTAAGGAGCTTCTTTTATACCATTACTTAGTTGATCATTACATACACAACAATGCATGCAATTGCATTGCATTGATATTCTTAAAAAGCGTAATTCGCAATTTTATTCGCAATGCAGTCGCAAGCCACTTAAAACTACACTAGATAACGAACGAACAATATTAAGCTAGCTATAGTTACTAGGTATTTTGACGCGAATTTGAATTGTGTGCAGTCATAAATCCTACACATTCACGCAATCAACACATTGATAATCGTTGAATCAAGATCAGACGGTTTAGATTTTAATTTCGATATTTTACTATTAAAAAATTATCAAAATCTCTTTGCTTTCTTTACCGTATGATCTTGATCCAACGAATTTTACGGAAATATGTGAAATTGTGCCCCACTGTGCCTATATTATGGTTTATCTTTTGTCCAATTCCTTAGCTTAAGAAGCAAATAGACAACCATTCCAACCAAAAATCCAAGAGCAGCACTTGATCCAACCAATGAAACAGCAGTGCAAATAAGTGCCACAAATGAATCTTCTTTGCTATTCATATCTCTAGCACACATAGCAAGTTCAATGCCAGCAAACAAAAGCAACACACCTAATATCCCAACAGGAAACATGTTCAATATATGCGCCAAAGATGTTCCTAAAACCAATCCCAATACCAATTTCGCAACACCAAGAAGTGCCACACACCCTCCACTCCTTCCACCAAATTTATACTGTCCTGCTAATCCACCAGCACCATGGCAAGATGGCATTGCACCAAACCAACAACCAACCAAATTCATCAACCCAACTGTCACTGAAAGTGAAGTGACTGAAAAGTCCTTTTCAGGAAACAAATCCTTTGACAATTTACAAACAGCTATCACAGAGTTCAAGATTGTCAAAGGTAGTTGTGGAATTGTACCTTTCACAAAACCTTTCTTCCATGCATGTTTAGTGAACTTCACCACTTCTATTGAAGAGGGTCCAAATTCAATTTCATGAACCACATTTGGCTTTTTTATGAATGCCAAAATAACACCTAAAACAAAGATTATAAAAGCAGAAGGAAGTGAAAAAACAATTTTCCTCACTCTACTAGTCCTCTTTTTTACACCATTACAACACCTATGATGATTTTCACTCTCACCATCACCAGCACCATTCACAATGACAATAAAACAAACACAAACAATGGCTAAAACCAACCCATCTAACCCAAACCAAGGCCTTGGACCCAAAGCTTTAGACTTTGGAAGATCTTGCATTTTTCTCACATATTTAACAGAAGTTAAAGCAAATGATAAACCTTGTGCTAGTTGAATTCCCCTCACAACAGATAAAGGAATAAACTTGTACACCAGCTGCATCAACCCCGTGGCACCCAATAAAAACACCGCGACACTAGTCAAGATTCCAGCCGCCATGATCTCCGCTACACCAAAGGTGGTATCCGATAAAGCCTCCGCGGCAATAGACTTCATGGGCTGGACAGGCATAGGGACCCCATAAATGGTACCAGTGAGAATGTTGTATACACCTATCAAATTAAAACCATGCATAAAAGTGTCAGTATCGTGTCTAATATCTATATATCGTATCAGCAGTATACGTGTCATATATGATATAGTAACAAAATAATTGTTACTTAAGGAGATAAATGATTTAGAAAAACTAGAATATGTACCTGTGAAGATTAATGTGGTGCCAAGGTTGAGGTTCTTTGATAAAGTCAAGGAAAGAACTATAGGTATATAGGTGCCAAGGTCACCCATAGCACCATTTAGTTCACCCCATTTTGAGTGAAAAACCAGGTTGGTTTTCACTTTCTTGATAATCATGTTTGCTGAGAAATGTTTGGTTGGATTGGTTATGGTGATTTCAGAGTTTGATATAGGAATTGAAGGAGGGTTTTGGTTTGCCATGGAAATTTTGTTTATGGTTGGTTTAGGACTCACAATGTGAAGTGTGTGTGATACAACATTTTATAGCTATAGCAACGGTATGAGTTGGACACAAAAAAGCAAAATTTCTTTTTATTCTCCACTTTCCCATTCTTTTATTCCTTATATGATTCTATTACTATTTCCTTATATGATCCTACTAAATTTATAATTGAAATGTATTTAATACTTTACATTATATTATTAATTATAAAAATTAATATATAATATATAAAATTATTTTTTTATAAAATTATAATTAGAATATATCTTTTTATAAATTAAATATTTATAAAGAGTGTCACGATAGAGATAAATATCGATAAATTATTAATTCTTAATCTATTAAATTATTTTTTATCTCTTTTAATAAAAATATCAACACAATTGATAAAGAACCAAATTTTTTATATCTAAAAATATTCTTTGAGTGCTTTAAAAATAAGATAGGAAATAACAGTTAATAACTCACTTTGATCAATTGTATTGGAAAAAATAAATCATTTCTAATTTATTTGTCATTTTCAAATTTCAATGTATAACTAATTATATATTTATTAAAATTAACTTCAATTATTTACTATAGAGACAAATATATAAAATAAAATATAAATAATTATGGATATTATATAAAAAATGAAATAATTTTTATTGAAAACACAATTTATTAGTTGTCTTAATATACATTAAAAAAAATCTAAAACTAATATATAAAAAGATAAATGGAGAATATATATTTATATAGTTTATTGATCACGTAGAAGTAGAATAATAGTTTAAGAATAAAATTGACGATTCATTTATTTTTCCATTTATTTTTGGCACACAAAGCAAAGTAAAACATAAATAAAAATGAAAAAAATTTAGTTTAATGAAGAGAATCGTTTTTGTTTGACTTTCAAAACCTATTTATTTTCTTAATTTAAAATGAACTAGAGGATATAAATTCTTAGAATTGTAAGTCAGAATCAGAATGCTACCTACACTATTCTTAGTCTACATTTCTTTATATATTTTTGCGGCATTTAAAATTGATTTAGTTATATTTAATTGTTTTTGAGTAAAATTTATTTATTTTTAAATTAATTTTAATTTCAAATTATCATTTATAGTTTTTGAGTATAAATGTAATTTTTATACTAAAATTTATCATGAAATCACTTTTATGTAAATATATTTGAATATAAATTATTTTATCTTTAATTCACTTTTAGTTAAACTCAATTTAATAGAGTTAAATTATCCAAAAACACTTGGATAATATGATAAGAGATCTTTTTCAGTTTAATTAGAGATTTTAGATTCGATCCCAATCCTGAACACATAACAGTATTAAATTTTTTTAAGAGAGAATTTTATCATTCATTGTTGTCATATTCAATTTGAGAGATTAATTTTTATAGTTGTACTAACAGGATTAAAAAAATATATAGATTTAGTCACCAAAATTTATTTTATTACCATATAAATTAACACTTGCAATGACTCTGTTTTGAAATGGATCAAGGAAATTTGTGTGAGATTCGATGCGTCATACTCTCACTAGTAAGATATAGTAAGATATTATTATATGTTGCAAGTTAGGATCGTTCAATTTTATAAGTACATCCCGAAATCAAAGATGAACAAAAATCATAGGAATTTCTTAACACACTTTAAGTTTTTTTAGTGAATATTCAAATGCCTCTAGTTATCGAAAATGTATTTCCGGAAGTACCCTAAACTAGATCTTTGATGGATAAGACCCCGTAAAAGAGCAGAGAATTAACCAAAAATGCATTTGCGAGAGAGACCCATAGTTGTATTTTTCAGAAATACCTCAATTATACAATAGTTTAGACTAAGAATCCACAGATGTCATGCAGAAATAAACCGAAAATACACTTACGGGAGAGGTCTGTAAGTGCATTTCTAGTTCATTTTAACACAAATTTGTGCACAGTCTCTTTCCCTTCCTCATTTCAGTAACTCACTTAAACTCAAACACAAACACAAAACACAAAACACTCTCAAACCCCCATTGTGTGAAAATCATCCCATTGTGCAAAAATCTCATTAGAAATCAACAAGCAACAAACAAACATCATTGTTCAAGCATCATCAACCAACAAAAATCATAAATTTGAAGTTATTTTTGAGCTTTTTGAGTTAATGTAATTTAACCTAGATATTGTTTTTTAGGTTAGATACTCCAATTATTTTTAGTGTTTGCATGCTTAGAAGTAGGAATAAATATTTTAGTATGGTTGTTTTTACGATCAATGACCATTTTTTTTAGGTCATAGTGGCTAAGTGCTAATGCGGTAAAGCGGCAAGCAAAATATAAAGTATTATTTTACCAAATGATATAGGTTATATCATATCGTGTCAACAGAGATAAGAGCTATTGAATTACCGTTCGATAATTTATCACTAATGAGTTTGGGGTTTGAATGGGTTGAAAGGAAAGGTAAAAGGTATCAACAAAAAATAAATATATAAAAAGGAAAGACAAACTTATCTGGCTCGAATGTACTCTATTCATCAAAAACTTAAACATATCGACCAGTTATACTCAACCTACAATATTCATCAATGTCATCACGTATCAAACACAAAACTCATGGTATCACCTCAGCAGCGATCTCTCAACCAACCTCAATAACACAGAAGTCAATCGTGTTAATAACATCAACGATTTCTCAGAGCGACACAACCAACACAGAGGCATTAATCACAGACGCTCAAGTGAATGTCAGCTCTAAATCTATTTCTAGAATCCAGAAACTAACAGATAATCATCCTAGATAAGAATCCAAGTAGTATATGTCTATAGAAACTCAAATCCCTAGCACATAGCAAAAATCAAGAATAACAATCGACAAAGATTTGTAAAGCAAGTTTTATACAACGCCATGGGCGACAAACATACATGAGTTCAAAGTATAAATACATACAAAACCCAATAAAAGAGAAATACATAGAGAGGAGAAGAGATAAACCACAAATCTTCCAATTTGCCAGTGCTGGTCGATGAGAAATCCACCTCCAATCATCCATAAGTAAAGCCCTAGTGTTTTTTTCTAAGATAATCTATCAAAAATATGGTTGATGGAATTTGGTAAAAAAACCCAAAAACCATAACCTAAAAATGAACTAAAATGAAGTTATAAAACAAATCTCAGCATACCGCGCTAATCGACCTCAACGCGCTAAGCGGACTGCCCGATATTTACACATTAAACCGCCTAAACCGCGCTATCCGCGCTAAGTGGGCTCAAAAACTATGATTCTTCCTGTTTTACCCCAAAATTTTCCCTCTCATTTTACTCAATACATGCCCATTGGAATCCTCAATTTGCTCAAGTTTGCCCAAGAGTTGACCAGACAAACTCTCTCGTAAGGCAGTGTACCTCAAATTAGGGTTTCTATTCTCATCAAGATAGGTGGACACCAAATGTATCATATTCTCTCCATGGTCTTAATATGTTCTCAAGGCCCTACATGTCAATTTACATGCCTTGCACAAGAAGTTTTCTCAGTCAACTGCTCAGATGCTTGAGAATCGACTATATTAGGTCAAAAGTCAATTGTGACCCAAATACAGTCAAACTTCAAGATTTTTGGTCAACATTAACATTTTGAAGTGACTTTCATCATTTTATCAAGGGTTGACCACGATTCTCCAAGGAATGCTCCAAAATCATCAAAACCCAAAAGCTGCTAAATTAGGGTTTCTCAATAAAAGTCAACCAAACTTTGACCAAGCATAAATTCCACATGCTTCATCAGAAATTTTCCATCCAAAGCTCATTTTGAAGAGGATGAAACTCCCTACAACTCATCTTCATTCCAAAAGTTCAAAATATGCACTCATAAAAATATATGAATTTCTACATTATGGATCCTTTTGAAAAGTCAACAAAAACACCTTTTGGGTCAAAGCTTCTTACATGAACATGGAAGACTCAATTGAGATGATACAAAAAGTGTTGCTTAGGGGACATCACAAGATTTCTAAAAAGTCCAAGAACACCTCTCTAGGGTTAAAATTGGAGGAGATATGCTTTGTCAAAGTTGACCTTTTTTGCAAAATTGCCAAAAGTCAAATATGCTCAAAAATGCATTTTTTGCTAAATGGGCCTAACGTTTTATGCTTGCACCTCACTTATAATGTGGTCCACGACTCAAATATTTATCCACACATTATTTGCTTCATTTTTCAATTTATTTTGATTTTTTATTAATTAAAAATTGAATTAAATCAAATAATTGATGAATAATAGCAAAGATATGATTTGGTTTGGTTTTTGGAAAGGTTGGCAATCAAAATATGCTGAGTTATCAAGGCCGAAACAAATCAAGCATAATTGGTACAAGAAAGGGATGATTTGGCTCAAAATAGCAAGTTTACATGTAGCTTGAAAATCAAATCAAATCTCTCATAATTGCAAAGATTCAATCCAAGTTTGTAACTCTAATTCATTCCTAGATATATATATTGGACGTATACAAAGCAAAAAACAAGGTCTTTCAGGCGTGAACAAGAAGAACAAAACTTGAAATTTTCAAAGAAAAGTGCAAATCCAATCTTGCTCCATAGGTCGTTTCAAGCGTTTCTAACGATCAAATCATCTCCCTAGGCACTCATTGAACCTGTAGCAAGCCTTTGCAAGGCTTGAAACATCCAGAAACGCACGCAATCACTCTCACGGTTTGCTTGTGTTTTCCAAATCGATTATTGAATTTCTTGCATCATTAGCATGTTTAAGTTATATATTTGTGATCCTCATCGTGTTTGCAAGCTAATTGAATAACTTAATTGCATTTTTGAAGCCTATATCTTCACTTGCCATTGTTAGGGTTTCCATATGCGTTTTGGGGTTTTTGGCTACAGGAAAAATTAGACCACAAGCTGGATACTGGGATGACCGGGACATCATGACCGGTCGAACCATGGTCTTCAATTCCATTTATATTGTGTTTTGTGAATTTTTGAATTGCACAAGTCTTTAGCCATGGAAGTTGACTGTAGGTAAAGGTATAAAAACCTAAGGCGATGGAGAAAGGTAGAAGAAGGTTATGTGTCAGCCAGCCATTCGCCCGTTTGAAAATTTGCACGCGTGGGAATTAGGGATTCGTTTTCTTTACATTATATTTTATTTTCATTATACTAACAATTAAAACTCACAGCGCAGCTGGCAATGAGGCATTGGTATTGAGCATAAGGACATGGGTTTGACCCCAGGTCCCAACGTTTCCTTTATGTTATTTTCTTTCAACAGATCCAGCGCATCACTCATCTTGGTGTACACCATACATCCTTGCGTCTAGTCGCTTGATCAAGCATGCTATCAGATCCAACGCTCCAGCAGTGAGGGACTATGATACGCCCTCAAGTCAACGCTGCAAGGCACCAAATGCTGACTGGGCTTGAAGTGTTTTGGGCCTAAAAAATTCAGATTGGCACCCCCCCTTTCTAGCATACAGGCCCAGTTTACATTTTCTTTCTATTTCTTTTTTTTTTAAATTTCTTGAATTAATTTCTTTAATGGTTTTAATTAATTAACACAAAATTATTTTTTTCATAAAACTAAAAAAATCACAAAAATACAGAATTAAATATTTATTCAAATTAATATTTTTTTATAAATAAATTAGGTTAATTAGTTTATTTGTTTATTTTATTTCAATTAAAATTAAATAGAAACTAGGTTTTAATTTTACAATTAAATTTCTTTTCTCAAATAAAAACTAAAATACACAAAATATTTTTTTTTACAAAATATTTTATTTTCTTGAAATTATTTAATTTAGCTTAGATTAGGTTAATTTCAACTTCTTTTTGTAATTAAAAGTAATTAGACTTAGGATTTGAATTGTACATGATTTAATTAATTTTCTTTAAAAATACACCAAAATATTTTTTTCATTAAAATATTTATTTTAATTAATTAGGTTAATTAGGTTAACTTAAATACTTTTTTTTCATAATTAAAAATCAATTAGAAATTAGGGTTTTATTTAATTTGCAATTTCATTGTTTTCTCCAATAAACAGTGTACAAAAATCTTTTTTCTTTCAATTAGGGTTTAGGTTATTTTTCAATTTCTCCTCGCATTTAATTTTCCGTGCGCATTTTAATTTGTTTTATTATTAATGTAACTGTTTCGAACTTGTAATAGTTTTAATTAGGGTTTTAAGCTTCAGCCTTTTTATTCTTCAGTCGAGCCAATTATGTAACTGTCAAAGCCTTGTAATAGCTAGGTTTATTTTTCGCACTTTAAATTCCTGCAAATATTTAAATGTCTAGATGTATGCTAATAGGATTTTATGGGAAAACTACTTAAAATTAAAACGGTAGATCACCTAATGTGCAAAGATTAAATAACTGAAACAATTCATATGCACATATTCACTCCTAGGGTTTACCCCACTTCGGTTGCCTTCGGTAAAACAATCATTAAGCATATGAGATTTTAGTGGTTGCCCTCCAGTCTAAAAGATCAAATTGTCCCATTCGAATGTTGCCTTGAAAATGTTGCCTCAGAAATGTTGCCTCGGAAAGATCTTAAGACTCTAGGGTCACTACTAAAGTTTTCTAACTATTGCTTTAGTGATTGTACCTGTCCCTTTCGAATGTCCCTTACAAACTCCAACGACGATGCTACCTACTCCTTAATAGTATGATAGCGTTGTCTAAAGGAAATAAGAACGAACAATATTTTTTTCGAGTAGGTAGAATCTTAAGTACTTGCTCAATAAAAAACTTTTCACACAAACACCTTTCAAAAAAACAAATTTTCAAAACAAACTTCATCACACTCTGGAGGACTGATACAAGGGTTATCACAAAGTAAAACATTTTAAAAATAAGCACACACAAGCAATTTTAAAAATGAGAAAGTACCTAAGAGCCCATGGAAAACCATGGATAGAAAGGGTGCTAACACCTTCCCTTTTTATAATCTACCCCCCGTACTCAGAATATCCCAAAAAAGGTTTTTTCTGTTCTTTTTCCTTTTCCATGATTGGATGAAATAAAAGTCGGTGGCGACTCTTGCTTACCGCGACATTTTGCAAACAAAAAATGCAAAACGCAAACCAGTAAAAACAGTCAGTTATGCCACCGTATCACACTGCCAAACCTTCAAAACCTCATAGCGCACTACAAAATCCTCTTAGCGCGCATGCCTGGATAGAATTTTCCAAAAATGGACTTTTATTCCGAAAACGCGCATCTGGAGTCGTGCCTTCGACACCTTATTCCTCAATGCTCCAAATGTGAAACAAATAGCTACAAAAGATATTAAAACTATCAAAAGTTACAATATGTACATAAAAACACAATTATTCGCAAAGTAAACGTATTTACACCTTATTCATCAATGCTCTAAATGTGCAACAAATACCTACAAACATTTCTTTGTTTTTCTTTTTCTTTCTCTTTTTTATTTCTTTTTCTTTCTCTTTGCACACAACCTCATAGAAGCCACAATATAAGTAAGTAAACATTCATCTCCCTAACTTGAATTCAACCTACATCAAAGTGAATACTTTCTACTTTCTAAGGCAAGGTAAAGATTTAAAATATAAATCATAGTTGAGGGTTCAAGAAAACAAAGAATAAACATTCATTCAAAAAGGAAAATGAAACACTCATAGACAATCATTTAGTTCAAAATCAACATGGATATTGACAAAAAGACTCAAAAGAGGTTTAGCAAAAGTTCACACACTCACAAAGTGAATTGACTATTTGGCTAGGTAGTTGTGCTCAAAATCAAACAAATGTTTTCATGCTTTCTTGCAATCAACACAAAAAAAGATTTTGCATAATGAAATCCAGTTAAAACAAGAATTGTGTCCTCCAACATATATGAACAGTTCAAAGCTTCCTCGCAATTGGGGTAAAAAAGGAACTAAAATGATTCAATCAAAAGTAAGTAATGCAAAAAGAATGAATGGTGTGGTAATTATACAAATGATAAGTTTCCTAAATATGTTATGTTATAAAAAGCTGTAAACGAGTACCTGACATGTACCAAATTCAAAAATTATCATTATCATACATCCGCATGTTGAATCAATCAAAATCAGAAAATCACCTCAAAATTCCTCAAGTTATCAGACCAAAATTGGAGTCCAAACAACAACAAAAGAATTAGAAAAATAATACTATTATTATTTACTAATACAAAGCCTCTGTGAAAGTGGAAAAAGGAGGGCCAAATGAAATTAAAAAGAATTCATTGGCGTAGCACAAGAGAGCATGCTAAGCGGGCTCTACCGGGCTAAGTGCGTTACATCAGATGCAGAAACAGGACAATAGCATCTTGTGCAGCACAATAGCCTCTACAATCACCCTACACACTCAATTTACAACAATTAAATTATTTACAATATTAACAAACTTCCTCAAGCTAAACACGACAAGTTTTTGGTAAAACACAAATTGACATAACAAAACAGACGGGTGAAAGTGAATAAATAAGTTGAAAAGTGAAGATTTGAAAGTTAAAATAGGTTCAATTTCAACTTGTTTAAACAACAATCAACACACTACCTAAACTAACACAAATGAAAAGAAATAAAACATGCTTGTTTTATGTCGTATGCTTGACGCCTCTTAATTAAGAATGTTCATCCAAGTTTCTTCCACCCGGTTATTCCTAACCAACACACAAGCAAACACGAAAGGAAATAAACAATGCTATAACAAATTCACAAGTACAGAAAACATGTATAAGTGTGGTAAACATAAACATATAAATTCACAAGTAAACATAAACAAGTTCATGCACAATTTCTATAAAACATATATATATATATATATATATATATATATATATATATATATATATATATATATATATATATATATATATATATATATATATATATATATATATATATATATATATATATATATATATATATATATATATATATATATATATATATATATATATATATATATATATATATATATATATATATTACAAAACTAAAAAACAAAGAAACTATCGCAATGCGAAACAATAAACACCAATCCCAGGCAAAGCTTCCATTTTGCTGATGCAGTAAAACAACAAGAAAATAGTAAAGTATTATTTTACCGGGTGATATAGGTTATATTGTATCGTTTCCGCAGAGATTAGTGCTACTGAATTTCCATTCGATAATTTCTCGCTAATGAGTTTGGGGTTTGAATGAGTTGAAAGAAAAGGTAAAAGGTATCAATAGAAAATAAATGTATAAAAAGGAAAGACAAATTTACCCGGCTCGAATATACTCTACTCATCACAAACTTAAACCTATCGACCAGTTATACTCAACCTACAATATTCAACAATGTCATAATGTATCAAACACAGAACCCACTGTATCACCTCGGCAACGATCTCTTAACATAACTCAACAATGCTAATCGCATTGTCGATCTCTCAGAGAGACACAACCAACAGAAAGGGCATTAATCACAGACACCCAAGTGAGTGTCAGCTCTAAATTTATCTCTAGAATCCAGAAACTAACATATAATCATCTTAGATAAGAATCTAAGCAGTATATGTCTATAGAAACTCAAATCCCTAGCACAGAGCAAAAATCAAGGATAACATTCGACAAAGATTTGTAAAGAAAGTTTTATACAACGTCATGGGTGAAAATTATACACGAGTTTAAAGTAAAAATACATACAAAATCCAACAAAATATAAATACATAGAGAGGATACAAGATAAACCACAAATCTTCTGGTTTGTCAGTGTCGGTCAATGAGAAATCCACCTCCAATCATCCATAAGCAAAGCCCTAGTGTTTTTTTCTAAGCTAATCTATCAAAATAAGGTTGATGGAATTTGGGAACAAAAACACCACAAAAACCATAACCTAAAAATGAACTAAAATGAAGTTATAAAAAAAATCTCTACAGACCGTGCTAAACGCCCTCAGTGTGTTAAGCGGGTTGCGCGATATTTACACATCAAACTGCCAAAATCGCGCTAAGCACTCTATCCGCGCTAAGCAAGCTCAAAAACAATGATTCTGCCAAATCTTTAAAACCTCATAGTGCACTAAAAAATCTGCTTAGCGTGCCTGCTTGGACACAATTTCCCAAAAATGGACTTTTATTTCGAAAATGTGCATCTGGAGCAGTGCCTTCGACACCTTATTCCTCAATGCTCCAAATGTGAAACAAATACCTACAAAAGACATTAAAACTATCAAACATTACACTATATACATAAAAACATAATTATCCGCAAAGTAAACGTATTTACACAAAAGTCAGGTTTATTCAATGATTATTAACAACAAACATTTCTTTCTTTTTCTTTCTCTTATTTATTTCTCTTTTCACACAATCTCATAGAAACCACAATATAAGTAAGTAAACATTCCTCTCCCCAACTTGAATTTAACCAACATCAAAGTGAATACTCCCTACTTTCTACGACAAGGTAAAAATTCAAACTATAAATCATAGTTGAGGGTTCAAGAAAACAAAGAACCAACATCCATTCAAAAAGGAAAACCAAACACTCATAGACAAGAATTAAGTTAAAAAACAACATGGATATTGACAAAAAGGCTCAAAAGAGGTTTAGAAAAAGTTCACACACTCATAAGGTGAATTGACTATTTGGCTAGGTAGTTGTGCTCAAAATCAAACAAAATGCCTTGATCATTTTCATACTTTCATACAATCAACACAAGTAAAAGATTAAGCATAATGAAATCCAGTTAAAAAAAGAATTGTGGCCTCCAACATATATGAACAGTGGAAAGCTTCCTTACAATTAGGGTAAAAAAGGAACTAAAGTGATTCAATCAAAAACAAGTAATGTAAAAAGAATGAATGGTATGATAATTATACAAATGATAAGTTTCCTAAACATGTTATGTTACAGAAAGCGATAAATGAGTACTTGGTGTGTACCAACTTCAAAAACTATCATTACCATACATCCGCAAGTTGAATCAATCAAAATCAAAAAATTACCTCAAAATTCCTTAAGTTACGGGACCAAAATTGGAGTCCAAACAACAACAAAAGAATTAGAAAAATAATAATATTGTTATTAACTAATACAAAGTCTTGGTAAAAGTGGGAAAAAGGAGGGCCAAATGAAATTAAAAACAATTCACTGGCGTATCACATGAGATCACGTTAAGAGGGCTCTACCATGCTAAACGCACTACACTAGATGCAAAATCATGACAACATCAGCTGGTGCAGCACAACAACCTCCACAATCACCATACACACTCAATTTAAAACAATTACAATATTTACAACATTGACAAACTTCCTCTAGCTAAACACGACAAGCTTTTGGAAAAATACAAATTGACATAACAAAACAGACGGGTGAAAGTGAATAAACAAGTCGAAAAGTGAAGATTTGAAAGTTAAAATAGGTCCAATTTCAACATGTTTAAACAGCAATCAACACACTACCTAAGTTAAAACAAAGAAAAACAATAAAACATGTTTATTTTATGCCGTAAGCTCGACGCCTGTTATTTAAGAACATTCCTCCAAGTTGCTTCCACCCAGTTATTCCTAACCAATACACAAGCAAACATGAAAGGAAACAAACAATGATATAACAAATTAACAAGTATAAAAAACATGTACAAGTGTGGTAAACATAAACAAATAAATTCATAAGTAAACATAAACAAGTTCATGCACAATTTCCATACAATATATACATTAATTATAAAAACTCAAAAACAAAGAAACTATCGTAATACGAAACAATAAACACCAATCCCCGACAACAACGCCATTTTACTGATGCGGTAAAGCGGAAAGCAAAAAGTAAAGTATTATTTTACCGGGTGATATAGGTTATATCGTATCATGTCCATGGAGATTAGTGATATAGAATTATCATTCGATAATTTCTCGCTAATGAGTTTGGGGTTTGAATGGGTTGAAAGGAAAGGTAAAATGTATCAACAAAAAATAAATATAAAAAGGAAAGACAAGCTTATCCGACTCGAATGTACTCTACTCATCACAAACTTAAACATATCGACCAGTTATACTCAACCTACAATATTCATCAATGTCATCACGTATCAAACGCAAAACCCAATATATCACCTCGGCAACAGTCTCTCAACCAGACTCAGCAACATAGAAGTCAACCGTGTTAATCACACCAACGATCTCTTAGATTGACACAACCAACACAAAGGCATTAATCACAGAAACCCAAGTGAATGCTAGCTCTAAATTCATCTCTAGAATCCAGAAACTAACAGATAATCATCCTAGATAAGAATCCAAGCAGTATATATCTATAGCAACTCAAGTCCCTAGCACAGAGCAAAAATCAAGAATAACAATCGACAAAGATTTGTAAAGAAAGTTTTATACAACGCCATGGGCAAAAATATACATGAGTTCAAAGTAAAAATACATACAAAACCCAACAAAAGAGAAATACATAGAGAGGAGAAGAGATAAACCATAAATCTTCTGGTTTGTCAGCATCGGTCGAGGAAAAATCCACCTTCAATCATCCATAAGCAAAACCCCAGTGTTGTTTTCTAAGCTAATCTATCAAAAATAAGGTTGATGGAATTTGAGAACAAAAACACCCCAAAAACCGTAACCTAAAAATGAATTAAAATGAAGTTATAAAATAAATCTCAACAGATCGCGCTAAGCCGCCTCAATGCGCTAAGTGAGTTGCACGATATTTACACATTAAACCGCCTAAACCACGCTAAGCGCGCTTAAAAACTATGATTATGCCAAATCTTTGAAACCTCATAGTGCGCTACAAAATCCGCTTAGCGCGCCTGCCTGGACAAAATTTCCGAAAAATGGACTTTTATTCCAAAAACGCGCATCTGGAGTTGTGCCTTCGACACCTTATTCCTCAATGTTCCAAATATGCAACAAATACCTACAAAATACATTAAAACTATCAAACGTTACACTATTTACATAAAAACCAAATTATTTGCAAAGTAAACGTATTTACACAAAAGTCAGGTTTATTCAATGAATATTAACAACAAAGAGTCGATAAGTACAATGAAAAGTATATACAAAATAGCTATAATTTTCACTTATCATTAAGCTTCGCCATTGACGAAGTAGAAAAGTTATAGATCACACCGGAGAAACATTTCTGGTTTTGTTCAACGTTTATATATAAAATGGGAAATACGTCTATGATTTTTGGTTGTCTGCATTTTTCCCATTTATAACATGACTCTTTTTGGTAAAGTTTGTTTCGTACTTCTACAAGAGTTATGGCTAAAAGACCATCTATGTTGAGACATGATAGGCTTGCACAACATGCTTCAGTTCAGAGGGAAAGGATTCATGAATCTCAGGCTCTTTCTGCCTCTGAACAGGTTGTGGAGGATGCGGCTACAGGCTCCAGTGCTCATGTTTCTCTGACTACTTCATCGTCCTCCGGCAGCAAGCAAGATTCTCTAGGTCATCCCCCTCGCCTCCATATTCCCGTAGACGCACTCCTTCACCAATGATATTTGAAGCAGGAGAGACATCACACTCCAAGCCGACACTTGAGGCCACACTATCGATGCCCGTTGTGTCCCAGCCTTAGTTCCAGCCAGAGCCTGCATCCCAATATCAGTCACATGTAGCACCTGAGGCCCATGCAGATGAGATCACACATGCGAAACCTTAGGGTTTTGGAAGAGGGCCTTCCAATTTATCATTGATGTTTCTATACCCGAACCATGTTGCTAGACATATCTGGGACGAAGAGGTCAATATTGCATTTAATTATTAATTTTTAGTGTCTATTTTATTATTAAGTTTTGTTTGATTAAATCAATTTTATTAAACCATGTATGCATGAACGTGGTCCGCTAAAGATCATTAATCATGCGTGAAAGATCACTCGCTTGGTAGCTCCCCCTGAGCCAGGGTTTCAAAATCTCTTGTTTCTTTCAGGGTTGAAATATTTGATCCTTTATGGATATAATGTCGTTAATCATTGTTGTACCCCAAAATTTTCCCTCTCAATTATCAAGGCCTTTCTCACAAGGATTCTCAAGGTTCAAGCTTGCACAAGTACTTTGGAATTTTCTAGTACCAAAATTAAAAGGAAACTGTCAAAAAGGGAGAAAACAGATAAAAATATTATTTTGACAAAATTGGAGAAATACAAGTGTTCTTCGTTTCAGCTCTTTCGATTGGCCTTTAGGCCTCTTTCGATCAGCATCCTTCGATTGACTCTTGGCCTCCTTCGATTTCTCAAAATGGATGCTAACGTGCCTCTTTCGCATGGGCGTGTGACTTCTTGTTGCAGGTTTCATTTGTGACTTTTGCTGCCTACGTTGCTTGCCTTGAAAACCATGTTTGCTGGCCACAAGTGCCCCCTGCAAGGCAAAAACCCTCTTGATGATGTCCTTCGATTCAGGAGGAAAAATCCTCTCTTTTGCCCTCTTTCGATCACACATCCTACCCTTGCACGCCTTTTTTGTTTGGGGAAGTGACTTCTCCAACGTTGCAAGCTTCGATTGAGCCTTCCATCCATGACACACATCCTTCGCTTGGGGGTGTGAATCCTTGGGCACAAGTGTTTTGTCATTCTTTCGTTTGGCCATATGGCCCCTTTGTAGGTAAATTTGAGTGGGAAGGATTTCCTGTTAGAAATGGCCTGTTCCAAGCATACAAACTCTTCACTATGTCATTGCCTCAGGCGAAGAAAGCATCTTGGTGGTGCATTCAAAGAGTTTTGTCAGGCATGTTGGATGTCCCCATTCGAAGGACATATATTACTGATCCATCCCAAGCGCATTAATTTGGCCCATTCGAAGGATTGTCTGGGGAAGTCATTCGAACGTCACTTCGATTGAAAAAAGGAGATGGTTACTGAAAGTCTGGTCGAAAGGTGAGTCTAGGGAGTCAAGACAAAAGGACGAGAGGCCAAAGGCATTTGTCGACCAAGTCACATGCGCTGCCAGGCTCGGGCCTGATTCACTGGCCATAAAACTCCAAAACTGCTGCACAACAGTCCTGCACTGCCGCCCAGTTCCTTGCACCAAAATGGCAATAAAGCACTGTCCCTCAAAGGCTATAAAGAGCAGGTTACTCAAACTGTTCAAATTATTTTGTTTTCCCTCCAAAAGCTTCAACCAACTTTGCCTATAAATAAGAGGCTCCAACACATGTTTAAGAGGGGATCTTTGGACCAGAGGAACGAATCTCCCAAATTTTCTCAAACACAACAAATGTCTCAAGTCCCTTCAACTCTTGTGAGAACAAACCCAGAACCACATACTTACTTCCTTCGATTCTGAAGAACAAGTACTCTTCAGTATCCTTTGAATCCAGTTTGGAAAGAAACATAAGACTTGTTTCTTTCCTTCCTTCGAATCCAGCATTCTAAGCACAGCTGTTGGCCCCCTCTTTCAAATCCAGCATCTTGGGCCCCCACTCAAGGTCCCACATCCATTCAAGGCCTGAAGCAAGGTAAGTCACTCTTACCCTTGAACCTTTCGTTTCATGGCATAGTATGTGAATAATCTTCCCTTTCGTTTGAAACATGTACATACCATTGTTCCTTTCGTTTCCACCCTCTTTTAACATAATTTTTAGAACTAAGCCTTTCGTTTTGCTTTCTGTTTACCTGAACTTTCTTTAACTATTAAACTGTTTACAAGACAAATACTAGCATGGTCTTAGGCCATGTTGCCATTTAATGCTTGAAATGAAAGAAACAGGAAACAGGAAATAGGAAACGAAGCTTTTGTCTTCTACCTCCTTTCTCCAGGCCCAATCGAAGGAGGTAGAAAGGCAGATTGCATCTTATACTGGTTCCAGGCCCAGTCGAAAGGAACAACATGCTGTCCTGCTGGTCCCAATCGAAAGGCACAACATGCTGACCGTGAGGTCTCAGTCGAAAGTCATGCCTTCACCCTTCCAAGTCAGTCGAAGGACAAAACCTCACTGGTGCTGGCCCCAATCGAAGGAGGCCAACAGAATGCAAATCGAAGGCTGCTCCTGCCCAAATCGAAGGATCTCATTTTTTCTTCTTTTTATCTTATTTTTTCCTTTACATTTTCTTGCCTTTCAATATGGTTGTAATAGTGTAGTATTTATTTCTTGCATTTTTATTGCTTTTGTACAAATGCTAGTAACTAGGTGTGTATGGTAAGATAAAACCAACAAATAGGCCACCCTAATCAAAGACTAAATGCATGTAATAAAATACACTCGCACATGCCACTCTTAGGGTACACCTCACTTGGTTGCCTCGAACATGGTCATTGAGTATAAGAAGTTTTAGAGGTCGTCCTTTTGTCCAAAGATCATAAGTTGCCTCGAAACAGTTGCCTCGGAAAAATGATCTGTCATTAGGGTTACCGCTAAGGCATCCTAACATTGCTTTAGTGATCACACGTCCCTTAAATCGAATTGACCCGAAAACTCCAACGATGGTGCTACCTACTCCTCAATAGTGGGATAACACTGTCTAAAGGACGCTTGTACAGTTTAATTCCTTTTTGAGTAGGTAGATGGTTCTTAAGTACTTGCTCCTTTTAAAACAAAACAAAACTTTTCACACTTACACTCTCTTCAAAACAAAAACCCTTTTCAAACCCACAAACACAAAGAAAAGCAAACTTTTGAAAACACAATGAGCAAGTACCTAAGAGCCCGTGGATAACCACGGATAGAAAGGGTGCTAACCCCTTCCCTTTCTATAATCTACCTCCCGAACCCGAGAAATATCTCAAAAAGGAATTTTTCTGTGCTTTTGTCCTTTCCTTGTTGGATAAAATAAAAGATGGTGGCGACTCTTGCTCACCGCGACATTTTGCGAAAACAAACGCAAACGCGAACCAGCATTCCAAAACAGTCAGTTCTCATTCCCAACGATCACAGAACTGGCGACTCTGCTGGGGAATCCTATAAGTAGGGTGTACCTTAGGATTAGATCACTTGTGTTTTCAATTGTATGCTTTGTATGCTTTAAATTTTGTGGGCTTGTATCGGAGTTCTATAGATCCTAACCCGGATCTGGGGATACCCTTTAGATAAGTAGCAATAAACTGTGAGGGATCTGTCCGGCGTAGACCGACACGAATGAAGCAGTAGCTACGTTAGTGTGACACCTTGGTCTGTACCGATATCCCTTGTGTTGAAACGAGGATAATACGGGTCTTCTAAGGAGTCATTAAGCACCAACTGACCTTAGAACCTTAAATTGACCAACTTGGCCATAGAACAGTAGCAGTATGCTACACTCATTGAGACTAAACTCTCGCGATGATTCCGACCACAAGAAAAGGTTACTAAGCTGGAATTATGACCGATTGAGGGTAGTCAGTGATATGGAGATCCTCTAGAACCCGGTTACTATTTTTAGGACAGGTCTTAACCAACTGAACTGAAAGAGGGTAGCACCTAAGCTCTATGCCAGCCTGAAATCTAAGGGCTCTCTTGTGTGACTTGTGTGCCTTTACCATGTTTGCCTTTTGTGGATACTTATGGTGTGCCTTTACCATGACATCATAACATCATACCATAGCATTTTCAATAACCATTTCAAGGATCTCGAGGGTCTTTCCATGCAGGGTCACGTTGAACCAGATGTCTACCAAGGGGCAAGAGGGTTCTCCTCTAAGAAAACACCGTCAAAGATTAAGTTCAACAACTTGAATCAGGGGCTATGACCCACTTGACATGGTGAGCTTGATTCTCGTGGAAAGACATCCACTGATACAAAGTTCTCCAATCAAGGATGTTAAATTTTTAACATTTTCTTATGTTTACCCCGAGAGATTCTTGAAAACATGCATCCACATATCATGCATTGCATCATAACAGGTTTTCCTTTTCAGGTTTCCTTATTCTCCTACTGTTTATTTCAGTAGAGATGGATCTAGAGAGGACTGTCCAAGATCTCCGGGCTCAAAACGCCCAACTTCAAGAAATGTTCTTGAACCTATCCCAGGGGAAAGAAGAAGTGAAAGCTCTCCTCACAAGGGGCATGGTCCTAGGGAATTCAGGCAGTGTCAGGAATGATCAGTTGGAAGAACTTCAGATTGAGCTGGCAACAATGAAGATCCAGATGATGGGACAGCTGGTGGGCCAGATGGCTCTCATGCAAGACCTGGCTCAAAGACAAGAGGAGTCGAGGGTTCTCGTCAATAAACTGCTTCGAGACAACCAAGTGGGGCAAACATCTAAGGTTAAATATCGTCATCACTGAATCTCCTTCGAACCAAGAAGACAAGGGAAAAGCTCCCCAATTTGCGTCAGGGTCACAAGCCCAACAACAACCTCACCAGCGTCAACAGGGGCATCAGCGCAAAGAGGTCGCGCCTAAAAGACAATATACTAAGATCAACATGTCACTAGCTCAAGCGCTACAACACATGTTGAAGGCAGAGCTGATTACATTAAAGGCTCCTCTCCGAAACCCAAATACTTTCCCTCCTACCTATCATCCCAATGAAAGGTGTGCATACCACTCTGACAGCCCAGGGCATGACACAAACAACTGTTGGGCTCTGAAGAACAAGGTCCAAGACATGATTGATGCCAAGGAGATCAAGTTTGACCCTCCTAAGACCCCAAATGTGATCACTGCTCCTACGCCAAATCATTGAGAATGCCTTTGTTTCATTTGAATTTTCAAGTTGTAATTTCTTTTATTATTCAAACAATTATCTGTTAATGTCAAACTCTGTTTCATTAATGCATTGCATATGTTTGTCTTGAATTCATCCTTTCATTTTCATTACATTTAAACTATGCTTTTTACCTTCTTTATGACATTCAACTCTTGCTAAAAGTTACAAGCCTTTAGAGGGAGGATGACGAAACAATGCCATAATCTCATACAATATACTTTTGGACAGACCTTGTTGACGATGTACATGCGTTTCTTTCAAATCCTAAACACTGGAGTTATAAGGAAGATAATCCCTAGTCAACCCCTTCGAGCCAAAGAAGTAGAAGTTTTCTATTTTAACACAAATTGAAACCTTTAATCAAAACTTGGGGCAGGGTAGTCTCTCAGTTAATTCAAATGCGCATTGAAGTCGCAAACTCTCAGTTCGTAATACAACGAACGACATCAAAAGCATTCCTCTGGAATCAAAAGACAATGGTGGTTCCTTATCTCATAGGCAGTCAATCTCTCAAAAGAGAAAAGCCCACTGAGCCAAAACCTATAAAGGAGGCTTAAGAAAGCTGGGGCATCCCGCTGACTGTAATCTCGAAAACAGGAACAATCAGGCAAAAGTTAGGGATAACAAATCAAAAGAACGAGGTCGCTACAAATCCTCAACAACATGACAAATGTTGCAAAAAAAAGTGATGACGACTGCCTTCCATAAAATTCAACTTGTGTGAACCATCACCAAAACGTCATTTCAGACTCAATTGGAGTTCAAACACACAATTAACTGAGCTTAGGATTGAAGAACATCACGAAGAACGGGTGGGTACAAATACACTTTGAGCCTTTATCCTTTGTTTCTTAAACCGTGAACCAAGCCACGTTACAACCCTTCAAAAGTCCTAACTGAAGCATGGGTTAGTTCGAAAGCATACTGTTACAAAAGGTATCCTGACTCCTGTAAGGCTTAGCCCTAAATCTTGTGTTGAATTTGTCTTATGAAAAGTTTTCTGCTAAAAAACGCATTTTTCAAAACTTCGAGACAAGCATAAACTTTGCATTACTTGAATATCACTGTTTGCATTTGGCTATTTGTTTGACAGCGGAGAAATTCACACAACGAATATCCGATGAACGAAAGCCCTCTCAGTGAACAAAATCACTTCAAAAAGGATGACACTTCCATTGACAAATCTCCTATCAACAAGGGGGCATGACATGTCACTATCCAGCACACCTGGGGCAGTCCAGTCAAGATTCCAGGAAATCTCTCAAGAAGTACAGAATAACCAGGGGCAGATCTCCATCTCCATTACTTGGGGCATTGGACGCCAATCTCAGCAAAGAGTTACGTACAATCAAACATTTTTGGCAATGCCACAAACATTCGCTACTAGGGGCAATGAAAAATCTCCCCAAAATCCTTCTCATAGGATGATTCCCCAGCAAGAGTATAATCTCTGACCCCTCTTCCCCAGTAGACTACTCTACAATCCCCAACAAGTTACTGTGAAACCTGGACCCGACCAGATATCAGTTCAACTTCGACTCCCCAGTAGAGCAACGAACAACCGAGACTCCTGAACCTTTTTCTCCAAGCATGGATCAACACTCTCCACAGAGTTTTCAACTTTCCCCAATGGAGTTTTCCTCAACAAAACAGGAACCCCCGATGGAAATATTCTAAGCAAAGTTTGAAGACACACCTACTCTTTAACAGCAATCCGGGATTTAATAACTCCCCAATACTTGTCAAGGATTTATTTTCCCAGACAAAAATACATTCATTAACATTTCACATTTCATACATCCTATTTACATACATGATAAGTGCATACAACACAATCTCATTTACTTTTGAGAACATCATGACATTATGCATTTCATGCATCATGACATTGCATACAACTAACTCTTTACCTTTTCAGGAAAGATCGATCAACAAATAAAAGTTATCATTACCTTTTGGAGTAGCAGTCGTCAAAGATTCCTTCGTTATCCTGCTGAGGTTGAAGTCATCCAAGATTCCTTCATCACCCTGCTGAGGTTGTAGTCATCCAAGATTCCTTCATCATCCTGCTGAGGTTGTAGTCATCCAAGATTCCTTCATCATCCCGCTGAGGTTATAGTCATCCAAGATTCCTTCATCATCCTGCTGAGGTTGTAGTCATTCAAGATTCCTTCATCATCCTGCTGAGGTTGTAGTCATCCAAGATTCCTTCATCATCCTACTGAGGTTGTAGTCATCCAAGATTCCTTCATCATCCTGTTGATGTTGTAGTCATCCAAGATTCCTTCATCATCCTGCTGAAGTTGTAGTCATCCAAGATTCCTTTATCATCCTACTGAAGTTGTAGTCATCCAAGATTCCTTCATCATCCCGTTGAGGTTATAGTCATTCAAGATTCCTTCATCATCCTGCTGAGGTTGTAGTCATCCAAGATTCCTTCATCATCCTACCGAGGTTGTAGTCATTCAATATTCCTTCATCATCCTGCTGGGGTTGTAGTCATCCAAGATTCATTTATCATCCTGATGAGGTTGTAGTCATCCAAGATTCCTTCATCATCCTGATGAGGTTGTAGTCATCCAAGATTCCTTCATCATCCTGCTGAGGTTGTAGTCATCCAAGATTCCTTCATCATCCTGCTGAGGTTGTAGTCATCCAAGATTCCTTCATCATCCTGCTGAGGTTGTAGTCATCCAAGATTCCTTCATCATCCTGCTGAGGTTGTAGTCATCCAAGATTCCTTCATCATCCTGCTGAGGTTGTAGTCATTCAAGATTCCTTCATCATCCTGCTGAGGTTGTAGTCATCTAAGATTCCTTCATCATCCTGCTGAGGTTGTAGTCATCCAAGATTCCTTCATCATCCTGCTGAGGTTGTAGTCATCCAAGATTCCTTCATCATCCTGCTGAGGTTGTAGTCACCCAATATTCCTTCATCATCCTGCTAAGGTTGTAGTCATCCAAGATTCCTTCATCATCCTACTGAGGTTGTAGTCATCCAAGATTCCTTCATCATCCTGCTGAGGTTGTAGTCATCCAAGATTCCTTCATCATCCTGCTGAGGGTGTAATCGTCCAAGATTCCTTCATCATCTATTTGGAGTAGCAATCATTTCCAGATGGCATCTATAAGCCCATCCTCCTACCAACAATCTCCAAATGGCATCTGTAAGCCCATTCCCGACATCACAATGATGATACTACACCATACGAGTGCAAATTTTTGGGCACTCTAGTGTTCAATTATCTTCCACCTTCGGATCACGAAAGGCTCGAAAGCACATCTATATCCTCAGGTTTAAGAAAATTGAACAGGGGCAACTGTTGTACCCCAAAATTTGCCCTCTCAATTATCAAGGCCTTTCTCACAAGGATTCTCAAGGTTCAAGCTTGCACAAGTACTTTGGAATTTTCCAATACCAAAATTAAAAGAAAACTGTCAAAAAGGGAGAAAACAGATAAAAATATTATTTTGACAAAATTGGAGAAATACAAGTGTTCTTCGTTTCAGCTCTTTCGATTGGCCTTTAGGCCTCTTTCGATCAGCATCCTTCGATTGACTCTTGGCCTCCTTCGATTGCTCAAAATGGATGCTAGCGTGCCTCTTTCGCATGGGCGTGTGACTTCTTGTTGCAGGTTTCGTTTGTGACTTTTGCTGCCTACGTTGCTTGCCTTGAAAACCATGTTTGCTGGCCACAAGTGCCCCCTGCAAGGCAAAAACCCTCTTGATGATGTCCTTTGATCCAGGAGGAAAAAGCCTATATTTTGCCCTCTTTCGATCACACATCCTGCCCTTGCACGCCTTTTTTGTTTGGGGGAGTGACTTCTCCAACGTTGCAAGCTTCGATTGAGCCTTCCATCCCTGGCACACATCCTTCGCTTGGGGGTGTGAATCCTTGGGCACAAGTGTTTTGTCATTCTTTCGTTTGGCCATATGGCCCCTTTGTAGGTAAATTTGAGTGGGAAGGATTTCCTGTTAGAAATGGCCTGTTCCAAGCATACAAACTCTTCACTATGTCATTGCCTCAGGCGAAGAAAGCATCTTGGTGGTGCATTCGAAGAGTTTTGTCAGGAATGTTGGATGTCCCCATTCGAAGGACATATATTACTGATCCATCCAAAGAGCATTAATTTGGCCCATTCGAAGGATTGTCTGGGGAAGTCATTCGAACGTCACTTCGATTGAAAAAAGGAGATGGTTACTAAAATTCTGGTCGAAAGGTGAGTCTAGGGAGTCAAGACAAAAGGACGAGAGGCCAAAGGCATTTGTCGACCAAGTCACATGCGCTGCCAGGCTCGGGCCTGATTCACAGGCCATAAAACTCCAAAACTGCTGCACAGCAGTCCTGCACTGCCGCCCAGTTCCTTGCACCAAAATGGCAATAAAGCACTGTCCCTCAAAGGCTATAAAGAGAAGGTTACTCAAACTTTTCAAATTATTTTGTTTTCCCTCCAAAAGCTTCAGCCAACTTTGCCTGTAAATAAGAGGCTCCAACACATGTTTAAGAGGGGATCTTTGGATCAGAGGAACGAATCTCCCAAATTTTCTCAAATACAACAAATCTCTCAAGTCCCTTCAACACTTGTGAGAACAAACCCAGAACCACATACTTACTTCCTTCGATTCTGAAGAACAAGTACTCTTCAGTATCCTTTGAATCCAGTTTGGAAAGAAACATAAGACTTGTTTCTTTCCTTCCTTCGAATCCAGCATTCCAAGCACAGCTGTTGTCCCCCTCTTTCGAATCCAGCATCTTGGGCCCCCACTCAAGGTCCCACATCCATTTAAGGCCTGAAGCAAGGTAAGTCACTCTTACCCTTGAACCTTTCGTTTCATGGCATAGTATGTGAATAATCTTCCCTTTCGTTTGAAACATGTACGTACCATTGTTCCTTTCGTTTCCACCCTCTTTTAACATATTTTTTAGAACTAAGCCTTTCGTTTTGCTTTCTGTTTACCTGAACTTGCTTTAACTATTAAATTGTTTACGAGACAAATACTAGCATGGCCTCAGTCCATATTGCCATTTAATGCTTGAAATGAAAGAAACAGGAAACCGGAAATAGGAAATGAAGCTTTTGTCTTCTACCTCCTTTCTCCAGGCCTAATCGAAGGAGGCAGAAAGGCAGATTGCATCTTATACTGGTTCCAGGCCCAGTCGAAAGGAAAAATATGCTGTCCTACTGGTCCCAATCGAAAGGCACAACATGCTGACCGTGAGACTTCAGTCGAAAGTCATGCCTTCACCCTTCCAAGCCAGTCGAAAGACAGAACCTCACTGGTGCTGGCCCCAATCGAAGGAGGCCAACAGAATGCAAATCGAAGGCTGCTCCTGCCCAAATTGAAGGAGCTCATTTTTTCTTCTTTTTATCTTATTTTTTCCTTTACATTTTCTTGCCTTTCAATATGGTTGTAATAGTGTAGTATTTATTTCTTGCATTTTTATTGCTTTTGTACAAATGCTAGTAACTAGGTGTGTATGGTAAGGTAAAACCAACAAATAGGCCACCCTAATCAAAGACTAAATGCATGCAATAAAATACACTCGCACATGCCACTCTTAGGGTACACCTCACTTGGTTGCCTCGAACGTGGTCATTGAGTATAAGAAGTTTTAGAGGTCGTCCTTTTGTCCAAAGATCATAAGTTGCCTCGAAACGGTTGCCTCGGAAAAATGATCTAAGACATTAGGGTTACCGCTAAGGGCATCCTAACATTGCTTTAGTGACCACACGTCCCTTAAATCGAATTGACCCGAAAACTCCAACGATGGTGCTACCTACTCCTCAATAGTGGGATAACACTGTCTAAAGGACGCTTGTATAGTTTAATTCCTTTTTGAGTAGGTAGATGGTTCTTAAGTACTTGCTCCTTTTAAAACAAAACAAAACTTTTCACACTTACACTCTCTTCAAAACAAAAACCCTTTTCAAACCCACAAACACAAAGAAAAGCAAACTTTTGAAAACACAATGAGCAAGTACCTAAGAGCCCGTGGATAACCACTGATAGAAAGGGTGCTAACCCCTTCCCTTTCTATAATCTACCTCCCGAACCCGAGAAATATCTCAAAAAGAAATTTTTCTGTGCTTTTGTCCTTTCCTTGTTGGATAAAATAAAAGACGGTGGGCGACTCTTGCTTACCGCGACATTTTGCGAAAACAAACGCAAACGCGAACCAGCATTCCAAAAAAGTCAGTTCTCATTCCCACTGATCACAATCATGGTATGATTAACGCTTTTGTTAAGAGATGACATCATGAGACATCATCGTTCCATCTACCACATGGTGAGATGATGATCACGCTGGACGACATCACATGTCTGTTGCATCTTCCGATAAGAGGGTGGTTTTATACCATGAGAAGATAGACAAAGAAGAAGCATTGGAGTTGTTGGTAGAGTAATTAGGAGTTACCCCAGAGAGTGCTACAGAGGAGATAGACTTTAATCATGGCGCTCATGTCAGATTTAGATATTTGCAGAGTGTGTTTACGACAGAGGTATTGCACACGCAACAAGCTGATGGTGATCCCAAACAAGTATTGATGGAATATTGTTTCTTGATGGCCTGAGGTTAGAGGTGTTTTAGATGCCATCATGGTGGAGACTCAGGAGGTTCTGCAGTATAGGAGGCAACTGAGGAACG